>CM053330.1:7287500-8538750 GCA_028583605.1 Dastarcus helophoroides | reverse complement strand
AGGGCATCATAATTGAATATAAATGTAATAGAAAAACTAAAAAAAAATATTACGCAGCCTAATCACCAGTTGTTGACCAAATGGAATATTACTGGAAATCCATAGAATTTGTGCTCCACTAGTTTTCCAAAGAGAATTATCGATTCAAATTAGTATTTTCTGAGAAAATAATTTATAATATTATTGATATATGTATTACGATATGCATTTAACATGAAAATAGCCTACAAAAATTGATGTAAACAAAGATTTAAAAGAATTAAAATAATTTACCATCGTACGCGCGCTTAGTAGAATGGTCACTCAGAACAAAGTGAACGAATCACGTTTTGGAATAGGTAGTTTTAACCTGTGTAGATAGCGCTTAAATCACTTTTAGTTGTAATTACATGGTTGGTCGAAGTACGCTAAAGCTTCCTATCGCAGAAAAATTGGCGAAAAATTTAAAAGAAAGTTAATATTTATATCTGAAGTTTAAAATGGTGTACTACTGGTTTCTGGTGTGGGACTGGTGCACCCACCCTATTTAAGGAAAACCCAAATTTTTTCTTAATGTTCAAGACCCTGCAACTTGAAAATAAAACGGCTCCGGACCTATGTTGATATAAACTTTTTTTCTTAAAATAGCTATAAGATTATGCTCCTTAAGTATGAGCATCTTATTTTGAAACATTTAGATTATTATTGTTATTATTATTTTTAATAAAGATCACAATTTGTTAATAGGTAAACTTTTTTACAAATATTATAAGCTAAGCATTTCATGTATTTTTATTTACTTTCACTCACTGTAACTGAAATCCTAGGTGAAAACCCTTAGACACTCAACTATAATTTCAAGTGAAACAAACAAAATATGGTTTAAGATGGAAGGTTTTCAAGTGAGATTTTCTCCTTCGAAAATTCGCGATAAAAGCTCCTCTTTACATGAAAATCTACCATTTGTAAAAAAAATGAATGTGAAGTCGCGAACACTGTGAAAGATTTTCAGCCCTTTTTTGACATTTCCAACCCTTACTTCGTGGAATTCTTTAATAATAATGTAATGCGAAACCTGGTCCAGTGTTAGCAAATATTTATCTAAACATTGTGGAATTTTTAATTTCTGTTGCGTTTTTATCGTTAATAAAGTTTAATTGTTATGAAGAAATGTGTTATAAAGTGGCTAACAGCGAGATATATTTTGGGACGTCAATTACAAACTATTTGTAAATTTGTGAGGGAAATAGGTAATACTGATAGAATTTTTATAACAATTAAACTCTATTAACAATAAATACAATAAGTTATATTAAAAATTCCACGATGTTTCTATAAATACTTGCTATGACCGGACCTGGTTTCTCTTTCAGCATCGTTGGAGGTTACACCACTGAAAGGTGAAACCAGGTCTAATCATAGCAAATATTTACTGCAATATCGCGATATTTTTTTTATCTCTTTTTCAATTTATTATTAATGGAGTTGAGTAGTTATGAATATTGAGGAATTTCACATATATATATATATATATATATATATATATACCGGGTGTTTTTTTTAGTTGGGAGGTTACCTTTATATGGAATACTACTTATTATAAAGGCAAACTGATTTTGTCGATGGGACTAATCGGGGTTAAACTATCTTCTAAAAATATTTTCAACTTCCCCCCACTACCGATTATACCGGAAGTAGACATCAACTTTCTTATTTTAAATGGCAACCCACAAATTTTATGTTTTATTTGGATTTTACGTAAAAAAATAAGGTGAGTTTATGTATACATGTTTATCGCTACCGTTGATTGTTTTAAAGATATTTCAATTTTTCGAAAAAAATGACAGAAAAGAGGATTGTTTTGACTCTTTGTATCTTTTTTATTATTTGCAATAAAAACATGAAATTTGGGTTGAAGTTAGAAAATATTATAAAGACCATAATAACGTAAACAGATTTTACATTTATTATACAGAGTGATGGAAAATTTATAATCTTTGATGTTTTTGTTTTATTCAAAAAAACTCTGTTTTTTTAAATGGGAACTATATGTTTTTTAATCATTTTTGAATTCTTCACATAAAAAGAAGAAAAAAGTTATATTACTTATTTTTTTAAATTTTGTGTCGTTACAGAGATATTTTACATAAATCTCAAAATAAAAATAATCAAACATTTCTTGTTTGTTCAAGTAGGAAATTAACTGTGAACAATAAAAGCTTAAAGAATTAATCATAATAAGTAATAGGAAACAAAAATAATTGACAAAAAATTTACATCAAGAACAACAAGGGCGATATTCTCTTTCAATACATTTAAAGACATATTTTAAGATTTCGAATTAAGTAACGTTTTTAAGCACATCCGATTGTTCCTAGCAAAATGCTTGTCATGCAGTAGTCGTAAAAAAAATTACTAAAAAATTTCCATTTTAATTTTCATTGTAAAATTTAACGCTTAAAAATCCTGAGTTCTAATCTAACAGCATAATAGTTAAAAGACGAATTTTCTTGAACATTTGTTGTTGATTTTGATTACTCCAAAAATGAGAAGTCTGTTTAACAAACCATTTTTACGAAACTTACATTCGTGGCTACCTAAACATTTTTCAGTAAGTATTCTAACAATTAGCCAAAAACTTATTCGTCTTGTGCGGTTATCTTTTAAATGTTATTTAGCCTAAAATTTTTAAGTTTTGTGGTTGTATTTTTTTTTGAAAATTTTGTTGACTACTACCAAGTTGCTACTAAAAAAAAAAGATATATTTTTCTTTTTCATTTTGCATTATATCTCTGTAAAGGTGCAGAATTTTAAAAATTTAGTAATATAACTTTTTTCTTCTTTTTACCTGAGGAATTCAAAAATGTTTAAAAAACACATAGTTCCTATTTAAAAAAACAGAGTTTTTTTGAATAAAACAAAAACAATAAAGATCACAAAATTTCCACCACCCTGGGTAATAAATGTAAAACTTGATTACGTTATTACAGTCTCCATAATATTTTATGACTTCAAACCAAATTTCATGTTTTTATTGCAAATAATAAAAAAGATACAAAGAGTCAAAGTAACCCTCTTTTCTGTCAGTTTTTTCCGAAAAATTGAAATATCTTAAAAACTACCAAAGATAGCAATAAACATATATACATAAACTCATCTTATTTTTTTTCGTAGAATCCAAATAAAATATAAAATTTGGGGGTTGCTATTTAAAATAAGAAAGTTGATGTCTACTTCCGGTATAACCGGAAGTGGGAGGAAGTAGAAAATATTTTTGAAAGGTAGTTTAGTTCCGATTAGCCATATCGACAAAGTCAGTTTACCTTTATAATGAGTGATACTCCATATAAAGGTAACCTCCCAACTAAAAAAAACACCCGGTATATATTATTTGTAATAGTGGCACCAAAATAGCATAAATGATGTTATACTGGCACCCAAATTTACAAAGTGGCACCCTCATTTGGGTGCCAGTATGTTTCTCATTGGAAATAGGCCAGTTGCCTTCTACACATTTTAATCAGCGAAAAAACAAAATTTAGTGTGGGTGCTGTTTGTGCGATTTTTTTGTACACATGAGCTGCATTAGTTCAGAGTATGATTCTGTAGGGGCGCTGATTGATATACACTGTATATTATTCAGATAAATTATCGACAAAGTGGCATCCACAATAATTTAAAGTTATACTGGCATCCAGGGAACATTTCTGACATACTTTGTGGATAATGTCCATTTTGGACTATTTCATCCTTAATTCCGCAATTGCAGGCAATGTATATTTACTTTGGCGAAGACCTTTGTAAGAAAAATAAAACGCAACTTGCTTGAAATCATAAAACACTGACAAGAGATCACATTGACATGCTTTCAGTATTAAAACCTGACAGTTTTGATGACGCTTTTGAAGCAACAAAAGGTATTTTTCGGTATAAGGCTGATAGTAAAAGTACTCCATCATTTGCTTTGCACTTTAGCGCAACACTTAAAAAGGTACAAATTGAGCCATCGAATAATTTATAGGAAATAAAATTCTTCCATTTTCTTAATATTTTAAAACCAAATTGGTTGAAATAAAGCGTTTTAGGAAACTTATGAAAACTCAGTGAAATACTGAACTTGGCAGCTTACCTTTAAAGAATTTAAATTAAAAATCTAGGAATAAATAAAAATTTCTGGTTTTGACAAAAGATCTCATAAAGTTAAAATATTTTATTGAAGAAAAATTAAGTGCAGCTTACAAACAATTAAAACTTAGAAGTTCCCCCGAATATTAGAAAATATTGGTTGAAACTACACTTATTGTAACTATATTCAAAACAAAATAAGAATTGGAGACATATAATATTTATATTTGGATTTCCACAAACAGCAAGTGGCGAATGTCACTAATATATAAACCGAGTTCAAGACAGTTCTTCCTGAAAATAAAAAAATACTGACTCAACATTATTAAAGAATTTCTGCAATAGGAACGGAAAGTAGGGCAGTTATTAATTTGATTCCGAAAAATTAACAAGAATATTTTTCCTTTACTTAAAAAATACTAGGAGATACACCCGCCTGGTTTTTGTCATCAAATTCTTTCCTTTTTACTTGTCCATATTCAAGTCAGTGGATTGATGATTATGCACCAATTAGAAAATATGCAAAAGATCGTGGTGCAAAAAATCCGAAATTGTTAGCATCCTCACGTTTAGAAAAACATGTAACAACAGTTACCCAAACTTTGAATCTTAAAGGAAATGAAATTGATTAGCTACAAAGTTTGTGGCACATAATACAGAACTCACAAACAGTTTTACAAGCTGGTTTTTTCTTAGTAAATCTTTTAACGTTGTAGCAACACAAATTGTCATAATGTAAATCGCAATCACTAGGAATGCAAGTAAGTTGACTTAAGCAAGGAAGCCATTTTTGTTTAAAGTATAAAATATATTTATTTATGACGTGTTGATATATTACTTTTAAAATTAATGTGGGTATTACTGTTACAGGAATAGTAAGAAATTAGGATAATGTTAACTATGCCAGGGCAATTTGAGCAATGACCGCTTATATTGGTGATTGTGGGAAATATGAAAATATTTTACAGCATTTCCTACTTTGCTTAGTCATTGTGAACAATGCTCACAATAAAACAATAAGCTGGGCACAACAGATGAGATTACTACGTCAAATCTAACCTCACTTTACGCATTGCACTGTTTTCTTTAAATTTCGTGTTAAACTTTTTTTTTAATAACTATTTTTGAAAATTTGGACTTGCTCTTAATTTAATTTTAAACTTGAAAGATTTACAGTTTGATAAATTCATTATTAGAACAAAGAAAGGAAAACTGAAGGTAATGTACTCTGGAATTCAGTTTATCTGCTTTTATTTACTACAAAATGTTGAAATTTCCATATATTAGCAATTAAAGCAATGTAAATGCAAAAGTCGCAAATCAGAAAATTTATAAAAACTCAAAATCTCATAAAACAACCCTTACTTTAAGAATAATTAAAACAAATATGAGTGCGCTGCTTACATTTTTATAACATTATTGTTTTTGCTTTGTAAGTTACAAGTATAATACCAAATTACTAATTACATTTTACTTCATATTTATCAACATGTCATGATTATTGTGAGCAAAGCCCGGGCAATGTGGTTAATTTGGAAATGTTGGGCATTTTTCACATTGACCGGGTACTGCATACAATGACTGATTTCTTACTATGCGCGTAACATTACAACCATTTAGATAACTTAAAGTAAATATGTATAATAAAAATAACGTAATAATTATACAAAATATTATTTGAAAAATTCCTCAAACAGGACCATTTTTGTTTAAACTTTTATACCTTTAATCGTTGTTTTTGCATTTTTTCCCCTACAGGCGGGTCAAAACCAACGTCCAAATTTATGTTTAAAGGTATGACATACCATTTGAAAAAAATACCAACCCAAAAAAAATGGCAAAGTTTTAACAAAAATCAATCTGTTTCAAATAGTGGCAAATATTAAACAAAAATCGACCTGTTTCGGAAATTTTGCCAAATTTTGGGTTAGTTTTATTGAATTTATTACGGTTGCGACTCTGTATCTGTTTAATAAATAATTCATGTATTTATGTAAAATTAAATGTATCCTAGTTAAAAAGGTCTCTGAAATTTTGCAACTGATCGAACAAGGAAATGATGCTAAATCTAAAAATTGCAATTTGAAAGCAATATGGAAAATTTAGTAGAAGACGACATCCCTGAAGATAATGGGAGACCCATAGTAGCAACCAAATCACGTGAAAAAACGGAGGAGCAAATGTGCAGTATTACTGAAAAGCACAGTAAAGGGGAGGAATTTTAAGAATATCCAAACTTTAAATTTGTATGTTATTTTTAGGGATTCTTTTTGGTTTTGGATCCTTATTGACGCGCTTTAAAACTTGAAATCTACCATATTCATTTTAGCTTATCGCGCAAAGTTTGGAAATATTTAAATTATTATTAAAATTATTTTTTGTCCGATGTTATAAGGAGAAGTTTTAAGAATTTTAGATACCGTGTAAAAAATATTTTCAAAGTAAACAATTTCATTTATCTAAATAATAATTTAAATATTTGCAAACTAGGCTCGATAAGCTTAAATGGTTTTAACATATATTAACAGATCTTGAGTGGATAGAAACACATTAAATGAAATACATGTGTTTATATTACAGTTTTGGAAGATAACCTTGACCTGCAGTCCTGTTGGGGCCACTTTGTACAGAATATGCCAATAAATTATACAAAACATTGTGTCATAATTAAAGGGTGCCAATATTACCTTATTTGTATACATGGGTGTCATTATTACATTCCGTTCGGTGGATGCCACTTTCCAAAAGGAATGCGTATATATATATATATATATATATAGTGAATTTCAGACTGAGAATACAGTACGGCCAGCATAGAGCAGTGTATTTCTTACGAACGATAGATGAACAGTGTTGCCAGGTGTACTTCAGGAGATACAGGGCAGGGTTGAGCAGTTACGTTCACGACGCCTAAAAATATGGACTTATTCATTTGGATATCTTGATTTGTTAATTATTCTTTTGAGGCAAATTCCATTCTAATGACAATTTTCATTAAAAGCATATTAATGGGTTATTTAAAACAATTATCAAGCCGGCCATTCTATGAAAAAAAAAATCATGGAGACTATCACGACAAAATGCGAATACTTTGAAACATAGTTTAAAGAATCTTTATTTCCAAATTTACCGAAAAATGGACAGAGAAACGTTGTTGTGATGGATAACGCGTCATATCATTCATGTAAAGAAAGATTTCCAACAACATCGGGGAAAAAGGATGACATTAGGGAATGGTTACGAGAGAAGAACATTTTTTTGAAGATAATTATCTTAAATCGGAATTATTACAAACTGCACCTGCTTTCAAAGATCAATATGATAAGTATTGAATTAAAGAAATCTCAGCAGAACATAATGTTGCAATATTACGGTTACCTCCATACCACTGCGAATTAAACCCTATCGAAATGGTTTGGAATCAGGTAAAAAGGCATGTAGCCAAACATAACCCTAATTTTAAAGAAGATGTAGTTACTAATTTAATAACTGAAGGTTTCGAACAGGTTACAGAACAGAATTGGAACAACTATGTGAAACATGTAATTAATAAAATTGAACAACAAACGTGGGAATCAGATCATCTTCAGGAAAACATGGAAGAATTTATTATAATCGTAAATACCGGATCGAGCGAGGAAAGTGAATTTTCCAACCTTGATGATTAGTTCAGTTTTATAAGTTAATTTTATAAATAGATATTTATATCACATTTTTTGTATTGTCCGCGTCTTCATAGGTATTTTCATATTTATATTGTAGGTGGAAAATAATTGAGAACGATCGCACTTTTTTTTTCATTTGAGTCATTTTTGAAGTAGAAACCAAATGCAAATAACATGTACCTAGTTAATACTTTAGTTCAACGTTATAAGTAATTTTTATAAATATGGTCCATGTATGTTGGAGGAGCAGGGAACTGCGACCCCTTTAAGAAGTTTTATGGATGCGTTTTAATTCTCGACGGATATTCAGATAGCTTCGAGAGTGGCCGCACTGGATATTCCTACAATGCGGACCTGCTTCCAGTTGGTACCTGCCTAGCGCCAACTGGCAACAACGCCCTGCATAAGAGACCGTACTGCATTCTCAGTCTGAAATTCACTATAGAAGATCGAACTTCTAAAGTGCAAAATTAAAAAACAAAATATAAATATCAATGCAATACACTTGGAACTTTTGAGAAAACTCATATTAAATGAGGGCATTTTGAAAAGAACTAAGCGTATAAGAACTAAATGTTCCTAAAAACCCAGACACACTGACCGTAGTAAGTCCTCAAAGGAAGACTTAAAGAATACCGAAGTCGTTCTATTGTTGTAAATATTTTCAGCTGCAGCACGTTCGACTGTGTTATTACAGAATACTTAATTGACATCATTTTAATGAATTCACGGGCTGCCTCTGATTACGATAGGTATACTCCTCTTTAAGCTATAAGAGTTCGATAAGGAAATCCATTAGAGACAAAGTGGAAAAAGGGGACCCCTTTGCATCAACAATAATAAATACGCATTGATGTGTTTGCGATAGGAATGGAGGAGCGTTTCAGCGGGACTAAGTGATGTACGTCGATCGCGGTAAGCATCTGGCTGATCTATCAACGCCTCGCCTCACTACATCACAGTTTCCCGACATCTTTACCACTTGTCTTGTCATGTAACCCCGTCACCCACGCCATCTAAGGCCCTACCTCGTTATGTGGAAGCTTTGATGCTTTCCCCAAGATTGGCACATCAATCTAACAGGCTCTCGCTCTTGCTCTGCATACGTCTTCGAGTTTACTCGAGTTTGAGAATCGCATTCCTTGCGGAGGAAACGATTTTTAGCTAACATTAACTTGCACCATTATAAACACGAAAGAAGGTTTAAAAGCTCAAAAATTTCCACCACTCCCTTAAAAAATTTAATTTGTCTTATTAGTTATGAGTGGCACTTCATTCACAGAGCCAGCTACTCCAATTTCGTCCTTGGCAAGTAAGATAAAAAAATTAAATCAAAGGTATAAACTGCAGGTTTAATTGCCTGATGGTTTGCTTGTCTTCCGCAAATAGTTTGGGTTGGTTCTACGTTTGCCGGCTCATAAAAGGATTCATAAAATTAATGTTAGCAAGGCAGAGACACGAGCGGATCGCTACCATACGTTAGAAGTTCCATTCAATTTGGTGGCTTCGTATTTTTCTCTTTGTCCCCTTTTGCTTGACTTTGAGAAAGTCATTTATCTACGCTGGGATAAATGGAGGAAACTTTTAACAAGATTTTCATTACCGACCTCACCTCCGACTCCATTTATAATGGGATCGTGCTTTTTATTCGAAATTTATACAAACGCCAAAACTGTATGCGTTCTAAGGGACTGTGTGTCAAACGGAGTTCTTTGAAAAATTGATGACCCCCATTGATGGCATCCACCTCAAGAAATTTTGCAATCAGGATAAATCATTGTTAACTAAAAATGCCATAATAAATATGTTATTTTATGCATAATAATGAGAAATTTCTACATATTAAAAAACTCAATGAGCTCCGTCTGTTCGTTGGCTTGTTTCTCAAAAAATGCTTATCAAATTTTCTTGTCAATTTTTTTAATGATAGATATGTTCTTTGGTTCAGTTTCAGTATGTATACAGCGTGTTACGATAACATTAATGTTAACCACGAAGAACATTGTGACTCTATCTTTTGATAGAGAAACAACGCAACTTGTGAATTGCTCCTAACAAGTTCTATTGGGTTAACAGAAGTTTATCCTGTTAACACGTGGGTGGACTGACAGAAAAGTAAATCGTCGAATTAACAAGCACAACATTTTTATGTTTTACGAGGTATAAAGTTATTGGCATTTTTATACGCTTAAGACTAATATGAAAATAATTGAGTCTATTTTACATTTTTGGTTTTTTTAATTAACCGATCTATCGAGCAATAAAGGAAGAAATTCTAAATAGTAAATTAACAGTATATTCAAAAAGTCCATAGAATGACACATAGATAGCGTTACTAGCATTTTTGCCATATGATTTTAATTTAGTACTAACCTTCAAACGATACGTTTATAAATTTGACAGCAATCTGACTATTGATTCGTAAGTTATAGCATTTTGTGTGAAGCAACTTTTGTTATTGAAAAAAAAATGGAAAAAAGTGAATTTCGAGTTTTGATAATGCATTGTTTTTGTTGAAAAAAAAAAATAAAGTGGAAACCAAACAATGGCTTGATAAAGATTATCCGAACTCTGCTCCATCGAGACAAATGGTAGATAAGTGGATTGCTGAATTTAAACGTGGTCGTACAAGCACAAATGATGCAGAGCCCAGTGGACGCCCAAATGAGGCTGTTATTCCAGAAAACATCAAGAAAATCCACAAATTGGTTATAAACGATCGCAAATTGAAGGTGGACGAGCTAGCTGACATTATAAAGATATTAGATGGTAGTCTTTTTATCATTATACACGAACATTTGGGTATGCGAAAGCTCTGTGCAAAGTAGGTGCTGCGTGAGCTCACAGTCGACCAAAAACAACAACGAATCGATGCTTCAGAGGAGTGTTTGGGGCTGTTAAACCACAATAAAATGGAATTCTATCGTCGATATGTGACAATGGATGAGACATGGCTTCCCTATTACACACCAAAATCCAAAAGACAGTCAGCTCAGTGGACAGCACTCGACGAACCAAATCCAAAGCGAGCAAAGACGCAACAGTCGGCCGGTAAGGTGATGGCTTTTGTATTTTGGGATGCGAACGGAATAATATTCGTCGACTATCTCCAAAAAGGAACCACCATCAACAGCGATTATTACTGTGCAATTTTTGATCGATTGAAGGCTGAAATCGCAAAGAGACGGCCACATTTGCAGAAGAAAAAAGTGTTGCTTCACCAAGACAATGCACCGTGTCACAAATCGATAAAAGCGATGGCAAAATTGAATAATTGGGCTTCGAGTTGCTTACCCACCCACCGTATTCTCCAGATTTAACCCCCAGCGACTTTTTCCTGTTTTCAGATTTCAAAAGAATGCTTGTTGGAAGGAAATTTAAGTCTAATGATAAAGTAATCGCTGAAACTAAGGCCTATTTTGACGAGAAAGAGAAATCGTACTATAAATGTGGTATCGAAAAGTTGGAAAATCGCCATACTCGTTGTATCGCCCTCGAAGGCAACTATATTTAATATTAAAATCAAGTTTTGTCAAAATTTTGATTTCTTCTTACTTATCCTACGGACTTATTGAATGACCTGTTTTATAAAAATGTACGAAAATGTTTAATTGGTTTGACAGGAATCAAAACAGTTATTGGTTATAAAAAATAAATAATGACGCATCCACAAAATTTATATTTAAAATTATAACAGTAGAATTTTGTAATTTCGAGGCATTTGAAAAATTTGTCAGCTTTTAGGATGTTGTATATGTAAAATGTGTCAAAGTTCGTAACTACTTAACGGCCCAGATATTTAATTTTTCTGGATTAGTGTTAGTATACTCAATGGAATACTCCAGTGCTCATCTTACCAAAATATGTATACTTAAGCGTTGTGACGACTACGAAGAAAAAGAAAACGATGATTTGGGGCTCGTCGATGGTTTTAAAAACCTATTGACATTTTTAACCTTTACTGTGTGAAATTCCTCAATATTTATAACTATTTAACTTTACTAATAATAAATAAAACAAGAGATGAAAAAATATCACAATGCTTCTATACATATTTGCTATGACCTTACCTGGTTTTACCTTTCAGTAATATAACCGCCGACGATGATGAAAAGGGAAACCAGGTCCGGTCATAGCAAATATTTATAGAAAAATCATAGAATTTTTAATAAATCTTATTTTATTTATTGTCAATAGAGTTTAATGGTTATGAAAATTCTATCAGTATTACCTACTTCCCTCATGAATTCACAAGACTTAAATAGTTTGTAATTGACGTCCTAAAATATATCTTGCTGTTAGCCACATTATAACACATTTCTTCATAACTATTAAACTTTATTAACAATAAAAACGCAACAGAAATTAAATGTTACGGTAAATATTTGTTAACACAGGACCAGGTTTCGCATTACATTATTATTAAAGAATTCCTCAAAGTAAGGGCTGGAAATGTCAAACATATTTCTTTTCAAAATTTTTCACATTATTCGCGACTTCACATTAATTTTGTTACAAATGATAGATTTTCATATAAAGAAGAGATTTTATCGGAAATTTTTGAAGGTGAAAATCCCACTTGATAACCTTCCATCTTAAACAATATTTTGTTTGTTCCGATTCCCAAATGCATGTTGGGGTGCAATTGTCGTATTACCTACGAATGTCAAATCCACTTGGAATTAGCGACAGCGCGAAAAGGGGTTTTAATTATAATTTAAGTGTATTTATTTTAGGTGTAAACATACTTGACAAAAATATTAATTATGTGTTTGTATCATATTTATTTTTCTCTCTTTTCTCTTAAAGGTGCAACCTGTATAATTTGCTAGGTTAGGTTAAGTAGCGAGGAATCTAGTCGTAAAAAATTTGCAGAAATTTTGACTATAATCTGCAATTAAATATTAAGTTTCAAAGACATTTTGATGATTTTTTGATATTGATCAAATTATTACTTAATATGAATTTATTTTTTCCATATTTAACACGAATTTTTTTCTCGAGATTTCAATTTTAATAATTGTCATTTCCAACCCGTACTTCGTGGAATTCTGGTACAACTCCGATGATGCAATAATGCGAAACCTGGTCCGGTGTCACCAAATATTTATCGAAATATTGTGAAATTTTCAATTTCCTTTGTTTTTTAATCGTTAACAAAGTTTAAAAGTTATTCATATTTAATTTCAAAACCTCGGTTTCATTTCAAAATTTCAACTTTTACCAGTGGCTGCTGGTTTTAAAGAGCCCAAGAGCGCGCGCTCCTCGTGAAATGAACAATCTATTCTTTTCTGCTTAATGTAAAAGACTTGGATTTATCACATTTTTAGACACTAATATAATAATACTTGTGAGTAACTTGTAATAAAGTACGCAAACCTTTGGTTTCATTATATTAAATATTATAAGCAAATTTAAATAATTTGGTGCGCGCAGAATTATGCACCTAGCGTGGCTGCCGTGCAGTGCCTATCAACGGCATTAACGGGATACGGAGAAATAAACTACAGAACATCACGTTGAAGCTAGCCCGGGGTACGCCGCTCCGCGCTTATGCGATATTGCCAAGTGGTAGGTACGACTCAGAATTTAGAGTGTGTATTTACGGTTTATGATGCTAAATGCGTAGGTGCCGGCTGATATGATTGCGATTGCTAATTGTGCCGCTTACAGACCTAACTGCCAATAGTACCGCTATTCACAAAGAGATAGCAGTACCCATTCCAGGGTCTAGTTATTAATTTGTAAATTTGGACTTAAAAAAATTTTGATGAGAAAGTATTGAACAATTTATTTCTTTAAAAGATCGTAGAGCAGATTTTGTTTTAAAAAATATTTTTTTGGGTTTTTGTAGACTTTAATTAGATCTTTGCAATAAAATATATTTTATTTTCAAATGCTATTTTCATGAAAAAGTGATATAATATTATTCCTATGAAAGCAAAAAACGCCGTAGCGACGTACATCCGTATAGAGTATTTGAAAGGGGCTCAGAAATGTCGATGATGTTTTTTTTTTTGTACTGGAGATGATAACTCAAAAATATTTTGGAGGTTATAACATGTTAATTAAATTTAATTCTTAAAAATACTTTTCAATATCACACCTTTTGTATAACTTTTGTTTCTCTTAAATTTAATACCTTGCTATGGCACTGGAGTCACCTAAACTCTTATCTACTAATATTTTTGCACACACGCACCCCCTGCCAAAAAGTCACTAGCCACCACTGACTTTTACCTCTAAATATCACAATCATAAAGTTCAATTTTTGTGTATTGACTTTCATTTATTTTCAAATATTCCATATTTTTCAATATTTCGACTTTTCTTGAAGTTGTCATTTTCTTGAAAACTTTAACATTTTTAAACTTCTATTCCTTCTCAAAAATTCGACTTTCTCTAAAAATATTTAGATTTTTGGAGATTTCTAGTTTTTTAGATTAAGTACAATTTTTTGGAAATATCAACTTTTATAAAATATTAACTTTCCCCAAAATTCCGAATTTTATTAATTTTTGGCCTATATTTAGACATTTCGAGTATTTCTCAACATTTTTCTTAATTTCGCCCTTTTACTAAAGATTTGGATCTTATCTTAACATTTCGAAACTTCGACAACTTTAACCTCTGTAAAATTTTGACCTCTTCCCAAAAATTTGATTTTTCCTGAATATTTCAAGTTTTTTAAAAACTTTCAATGTAATTATAACTTCTTGGATATTTACATTTTCCTGAAATAAGAGCTTTTCTACAAATTTGGATATTTTTTACTTTTTGATTTGTAATAATTTTAACATTTCGACTATTTCTGAACCCTTTTTTTGAAACTTCTACCTCTTTATGCAAAATTTGAAATTTTTCCCAAAATTTTAAAATTTTCTAGAATTTTTCGGTTTTTCTCAAAAACTCGATATTTGCTGGTAATTTTGGGTTTTTTTTAAACTTCAGGTTTCTTAAATTATGAATTTTTAGAGATTTTGATTTTTCTGAAGCACCAACTTTGCTCAAAATTTCTATTTTCTTTTAAATTTCAACCTATATTACTTAAACATTTCGACTATATTTCGCGACATTTTTACTTTTTTTTCTAAAAATTTTGACTTTTTATTTAAAATATGGAACTTTTCTCCAAATTTCAAAATTTTCCCTAATTTTCCATTCGTTTTGCAAATTTTTAGTATTTTTGAAAATTTTGTTTTTTTTTTCATTTTGATCTTTTTTCATTTTCAATCTTGAACAGAAATTATAAATTTTTTTGTCAATTTCCACTATTTTTGAATAATTCAGCACTTTTACACTAATTTGACTTTTTTGTTCAATATTTCGCTTTAAATTGAATATTTTGATATTTATTGAGAACCTTCATTTTTCAAGGTTTTTATTTTTTTTGTAAATGTAGACTTTTTTGACAATTTTTCCTAATTTTAATTTTATGTCGAAAATAATTCCATCTTTTTAAAAATGTTTGTTTCTCTTAAAACTTTGACTTCTTGAAAACTTCGACACTTCTTCAGAATTTCAACTTTTTCTCGAAATTTACACTTTTAACTAAGTTTCGGTTTCTTTAAATCCCGGTTCATTTGTTTTTGTATAGATCTTCTATTAGTTTTTGTCCGATGTTACTAACAGTCTCACCTATAAGTGTCCAAAATTTAAAGACCCATGCAGGTGTCGAAGCTGAGATATTTAAAGTCAAACATTCGGTTTTTAACATGTACTCAAAAATTAAAATACAGAACTTGTCCCCTGAAATCTTTTTTCTCTCTGATCTGTATCTCTCTGAAGATGACAGCTTGGCTGTCGAAACGCGTTAGAGCAACCTTTGTTGTGTTTTTAATCTTTCTTGGTTTCAGGAGACAAGTTCTGTATTTCAATTTTTGAAGATAACTAAGGACCAGTCCGTTCCATCAAACATCTACTCGTAAAGTATAAGCGAACAATGCTTTCGAAGGGGTTTTAACTTTCGGCTAAACTTTCCTATAGATTTTAATATAAAGTCAACATATTACCTGGAATGATATTGTGAATGAAATACTTTAATATGAGGATTTCTAGTCGTGCCCTATTTGCATAATACCAATTTGAAATTACATATCTCACGATATTTTTATGCTTCATTCTGCACGTTAAGGAAACATTTTAAATTAGAGGCAATGTAACAGCTTCACTACTTCTGATAATTAGCTTCGGTTAAAGATGCTTTGCTTAAATTTGTCGCATAAGCAGTGCGCTGTTGTCGACTCAGAAAATCTACTAAAAAACGGTTTGACGTTTTGTTTTATTGTATCCACGCGTATAGTATATGCTAAGATTCAATTAATACTGGCAGTCATGTGCTTATGTTTCGCTATATGCAGCGCAGAGCGGACGTTCTTTTACTGATTTCAGGTGAACTAGTTTAGATCTCCATTGTTTTTCAGACAACCGACTTTTTTAGAAAATTCTAATTTTTTGATAAATTTTATATTTTTGGAATTTTTTCATAAATTTTATATTTTTTGAATATTTTGAAAATAAACACCAAAAAATTCATTTTTTTTAACTTCTCAACTTCTTAATCTTCTCAAAATATCGATTATTTCAAAAGGTCAACTGTTTTAAAATTTTAACCTCTTTGAATATTTGAATCATTTTTCAAAATTACGACTTTACTCAAAATGTTGGCTTTTTTTGAAACCTTATCTTTGCAAAGTTTTATTTTTTCTGTTCAACATTTTTGATTAATTCAATCTCTTTGACTATTGCAAAGTTGTTTACTTTTTGAAAAAAAAAGAGGATTTTTGAAAATCTCACGTTTTCTCAAACTTTTGTCTTTTTCGTGAAATTTTTAATTTCTTTGAAAATTTGGACACCTATTTGGACACCTAATTTCGACCCTATTTGAATATTTCGCCATTTTTAGGAATAGAGCACTTTAGGAAAATTGCCATTTTTTGGAAAATCTTGACGTTTCACAATTTCGACATTTTTCGTAAATTTCAAATTTTGTTTTTAAACTATCTTCTTTTTAAACGTCAGCTCTGAAAATGTGCGTCTTTCTAAAACAAACTTAAGTTATTTTTTCAGAAAATCTCAGAATTTCTTTAACCTTACGAGGTTTTCTTGAAATTATCAGTTTCTTTCAAAGTTTCCAAAAAAAGGTCGAAATTTTCGAAGAGTGGAAATTTTATTCTCTTCGAAAATTTCCACCTTTTTCTAAATACTTCGTCCTGTTTTTTTTTAAATATGGCTTTGAGAAAATGGCTATTTTTATTAAAATTCTTGACGTTTCGCAATCTCGAATATTTTCGTATATTTCGACTTTTTTTGATAAATGCATCTTTTTTGAAAATATAGGTTTCCAAATTTGTATCTTCCTAACAAAAACCACTTTTTTTTAAAAACCTTAGTTTTACATAAATTTGTAGTTTTTCTAGAAATTTCGACTTCTTTAATCAGCTTCGACAATCTACATTTTCTTCAAACAATCGAGTTTTTCTTAAAATAATGACGTTTTTGAAATTTTCGATTTTTGTAGAATATTTTGTAAAAGTAAAAAAATCAATGATAGTTTGAAAATTCCAAATTTTTTTAAAATTCCGACCCTTTTGAAAATTTCAACATTTTTTTAGTATTTTGAACTTCTCTTGAAATGTAGCAAATTTCCCTTTTTTAAAATTTGTATTCTTTCTCAAAATTTCAGCATTTTTAAAATTAATTGTTTTCAATATTTCGAAAATCTGTACTTTAAAAAAGAATTAAAGTTTTTTTTTAAATTTGGATTTTTTTCAGACTGATGACTTCTCGAAGTTTTGAATTTTTTGAAAACTTCGACAATATTCTAGTAATTTATTTAAAAATATTTTTTGAGGAATTAAACTGAAAGTTGCCATTCCTATTAAAAAGATTGACGGTTCAATTTCGAGTATTTTCGTAATATTTGACTTTTCCTGAAAAACTCGTTTTTTATATTTGATTTGTTTGAACATTTTTAACCGTTTTGCACATTTTGCCTTTTTTTTTTAATTTAAACCTTTGTCAAAAGTCATATTTTTTTTTGAATATTTCGACTTTGTTTAATATTTATTTTAATATTTTGAAAATTTCAGAATTCTCTATTTTTTAGGTCATAATTTAAAAAATAAATAGGGATTTTTGAGAATTTTCGAACTTTTCAAACTATTTCAAACGTTTCATCATTTTCTAAAATATTGACACTACAAATTTTCATATTTTTTTAAATTTGAAATTAAAAAAAACTTGAGTGTCTGGAAGATTTGATGATATTCCACTTTATTAAGTCGAAATAGATCTAAAAAATTAAAATACAAATCTTGTCTCCTGAAACCAAGAAAGATTAAAAAACACAACAAAGGTTGCTCTTACGCGTTTCGGCAGCCAAGCTATCATCTTCAGAGAGATACTGAAATAGATCTAAAAAGAACTTTCCTATAAGAGAGATTAAAAAATGTTTGCATCACTTAATTGTGGAAAAATCGGAATATATAAAATTCAAACTGATTTTTTGGTTAAAAATTTAAAAATGTTTTTAATAATAATAAAATTTAAATAGATTTTCTTGGAAATTTATTACCATTATGTCAAAATTGAAACCACTGACCTTTTTGATTTTGGTTTAAAGTTCGAAACTTTTTCCAACATTTTCTTTAAGTTTTTTTTCAAAAACAAATCTTTCGACACGTAGAATTGTGCACTTTAAAAAGAATTAAAGTTTTTTTAGAAATCTGGATTTTTTCACACTGACGACTTGAGAAGTTTTGAATTTTTTTGAAAACTTCGACAACATTTTAGTAATTCGACTTGTTTAAAAATATTTTTTGAGAATTTTAACTGAAAGCTACCATTCCTATTAAAAATATTGACGGTTCAATTTCGAATATTTTCGTAAAATTTGACTTCCTGAAAAACTCGTTTTTTTAATATTTGATTTGTTTGAACATTTTTAACCATTTTGCACATTTCGCTTTTTTTTTATCTAAAACTTTTGTCAAAAGTAAGATTTTCTTGAATATTTCGACTTTGTTTAATATTTATTTTAATATTTTGAAAATTTCGAAATTTTCAATTTTTTGGGTTTATAATTTAAAAAAATGGGGATTTTTGAGAATTGTCGAACTTTCCAAAATTTTTCAAACTTTCTAACATTTTTTAAAATATCGAGACTTCAAATTTTGATATTTTTTAAAATTTGAAATTAAAAAAACTTGGGTGTCTGGAAGATTTGTTGATATTCTACTTTATTAATTCGAAATAAATCTAAAAAAAATTGAAATACAAATCTGGTCCCCTGAAACCAAGAAAGATTAAAAAACACAACAAAGGTTGCTCTAAGGCGTTTCGACAGCCAAGCTATCATCTTCAGAGAGATACTTAAATAGATCTAAAACGTATTTTCCAATAAGAGAGATTAAAAAATGGTTGCATCACTTAATCGCGGAAAAATCGGAGTATATAAAATTCAAACTTTTTTTTTGTTTAATAATTTAAAAATGCTTTTAAAAATAATAATATTTAAAAAGGTTGCCTTGGAAATTTATTACCATCATGTCAAAATTGCGACCACTGAACTTTTTGACTTTGGTTTAAAGTTCAAAAGCTTTTACCAACATTTTCTTTGGGTTCTTTCAAAAACAAATCTTTCCACATGTACAATTGTTGCATTTTTTCTTTAAATTAAATTAAAATTTTAACAAAGAGGAAAATTTCCGAAATTTATTTTGTCAAATACTTAGTTACAAAATTTCCAATATTTTTGCTATCATTTTTTTTTAAAATTAAGTTGTGAATGGTCTCGTCGTTCTTATAAGAACTATTTTTTCTATTAAATCTTGGCGTTTTCTAGCAATTTCGATTTTATTCTAGAAGGGTTGACTTTAATCACGAAACTTGGTTTCGTCTTCAGTTTTATTTTATAATTTTGATTTTACATTTTCAATACTCGTTTTTCCTTTTAAAGTTTTATTAGAGAGAAAAATGAAAATGTCAAATCAGAATATGGAATTTATCAACAGTTTGATTGCAACTGTTTTAAATTTCAAAATTAAGATTATGCACCTTCTGACTTCAAAGTTTTTAATTTCGTTTGGAAAAATGTCCAATTTTCCAAATTTAAATTCGAAATCTCTAAATTTTTTCAAAATGCTGAACTTTTTTAACTAAATTAGTTTTTACTTTATAAAATTTAATTTTGCAAAAAAGTGTTGAAATTTTTACTTTATTTTTATTATTCTCGACAGTTTGAGTTTAATATGAAACTTTGAATTTAAGTTCAAAATTTCGAGTTTAACGTTTAAATTTTAAGTTTCATTTGGAGATTTTAAATGTAACCTAGCAATTACAATTTTAATTTTAATTTCGATTCTGGCTTCCGTACCATTTCATAAAAAATCTTATTTTAAAAGTTTAACTTTTTTAAATATTTTTCAAATAGAATTTGATTTATTATACAAAAAAATAGGAAAATTTTGCACCTTTTGAGATAATAGAAGCTTTATTCTGCGTTTTCTTCTTGGTTATTTCATTAGCTGCATTTCAAGCGAATAAGAATTCAGAACAATTTTGTTATTTGTTCCATTTTTTCTCTAAAAGTATTTTAAAATTCTCTTTATAATTCTACCCCAAACCCGAACAGAACTAAAGGTGGGAGTGCCCTGATGATCCAAACAAGCAACAATCAGATAAGCAAGATTACCATATTGCTTTTATCCCTAGATTGGTCACTAATCACCAATGCCAATATGTTGACAGTTCGCCTAAGAAAACAAGATTGCACTTTTTTAATCCAAGGTGCAAATTATCAATATCCTTGCCGGAAAATAATCCTCAGGTCTTGAGCATGAATGCATTTCGAGTCTATTGTTGAATCTAATCGAGCAAAGTTGGCCCTTTTCCAACCGTAGATAACTAGACTTGTTGATGAATTGGTCCGCTGAATTAGAACTCAGTCTTCCAGTTTCATTACCCAAAAACTAAAGGTTTATGCAGTTGAAATATCTCTTTATGTAAAAAGGAAACGTAAATGTAATTTCCGTTTTAATCAAGAATGCATCGTGGAATCTTTTATGCTATACTCCTCGTTTGCGCCCGAAGACCCAGCAGGGACATGCTTTTATTTCCTAATTAAAAATGTCCCTTTGTTAATTTGTAGCGTAACGAGAGGGTTATAATTAGAATATATATTTGCTCGGTTTTTATTCAATTTGCCCGATTAATGGGATGGCTCATTGTTCTCAGTACTAAATATAACTTAAATCTAATTTGAAATTATTTATTTATTAAGAATACATCCTGAAATCCTGTTTCCTTTGTTATTTATGTACCTTAAAAGCTTATTTTATCATTAAATGTATTTGGACCAATATTAAATCTTTGGCCTGTTTATTGTATTCAAATAAAGGACCATTGTTTTCAATTTTGTTTGCTGTGTTATACAGCCGTGATTATCGTTCGCACAATTGCTGAAATACATGAACTTCCATTGAAATATCCAATACAATATGAAACCTTCACGTTAAGGATTTTATATGAGCAAATTTTGCTGAGCTGTAAATAATAGCAAAACGTATACCGCACACAGCTCTGGAATATTCTATTTCTCCATGCAACTAACAGTAAGCTTTAATAGTACACTAGCATGGCCATAGTGGCGGATGGGGCCCTCCTGATAAATTCCATTTAAGCGATATATAATTATAGATTTCTAGTTTGTATGGAACTTTTCTGATATAAATATTCTCTGTATCTTCTGATATATCTAATGATGAATAGTATTTGCTATTAAACATATCAGAAATGAATACTCCCTCAGACTCAACACCTAATTTAAAAGTCATAGGAGGTTGTCAACTAGGTCGTCAACGTCTATACTGAAATCCATTTAAGAAAGTAATGAGTATAGAATGCGAATGGAAGACAGTAGAATAGCGTGCCGGCTGCCGTACATATCTCGATTCTCGACAGTCTGAAGCGTATAACGGTAGCGGTCGCATACCCGAAATATTATTTAGTGAGTCTGCAGCTACAATATTTTGTAGAGGTCAAAGTTGCAAGTGCTGAGACTTTTCAGCTTTAAAAATACATTTTTTGCCCGAGTTGCTGGGTAATTGCAGTCACAATTCGTCTACTGAACTTCATGAATTTACTGAATTAGCTTCTTTATTAGCTTGGTAATTAAAGGCCAATGTGTATAGGGGGTTACAGCTTCACTGACTATTATTTTTGTGAACTTATTGTAACAAGATAGCTTTGCCATGTAAGACAGGAAGTTAAAAATATCAAGAAAGAAAATTGACGATAAAACCCCTTCGAAACAAATTAGGAATTATCCTTTAATGAATTATTAGTAGATCCCAAAATAGATTTTACGTTATTACGCTATTATAAAGGGCAATAAAAATAAACACAGCCCTATTTGTTCACGGCAATTTGAGCGATACCATTCAAATAGAAGATGAAAATAAAATACTTCGCAGTGAATGGCCAAAGCATTGTATCACGGAAACCTATAAACGGAAGTAACGGTTCACTTAAAAGGAGACGACGAAGGTAGTAAATAGAAGCCAAGTTATTGTTCAATAAAATCCAGGCCATAAATAGCACGTGCAAGGGCTATACATAAAAATTGATAAATAGGCGCAAATATGAATGTAACCTAAGATACATTACATCAGGTGCAACCGAGCAAGTCACCCTACATTCTACATACCAGGCTTATTTTTAATAATGTAAAAGTTGGATGGTTGGATATTTTTCCTTGCGAAAATCTATCACCAACGACTGAAAAATAATTTATAAATATTCACTTTATTTCATTGAGCAAATAAGCTTTGCTCAAAACTAGCAATTCTGTCTCTATACTCTGAGGCAGTGAGCGAGTTTTGTCTAAATAACACGCGCCTGATTCTAATCATTTTTAGCAACGAAAAATCGGCTCTTCTGTTTCCTTAAATAGCTTTAACTAATTCAGAAGAATCATCTCACATAAAAGACGTGTCCATTTTTAATGGTGCTCCTGTAGAGGTAGCAGACAAATGTCGACCTAGAAAAGAGAAAATCGATCTAGTTTGAGATACCTCCAAGCTCAATGGATCAGTTGTGTTATGCGAATTGAAAAAAGCACTCCCAGCATCATATTATCCAGGATTTACAGAAGTTTTTTTTTGTTGGGTTCGGAAAAATCTAGGGTTTTGTTTTGAAGTTTTGGATATACGAGGGTAAATCAAATATGAACCGGAATTTCTATCATGTCGCCATGAGGGCGTCGGGAGTGTACGCATACTCTTAGACATGTTAGGCGAGGATATCAAGTGGCTTCCTGCGCTTAAAATATTTCCGTTCTCGCCGTTCGTCAGTTGTAAATACAATGAGTGAGCAAGAAGTTCATCCGCACGTTGCGCAGCGCATTATTATTAAATTTCTTGTCGTCAAAGATGTAAAACCCGCTGAAATTCTTTGTAGACTAGAAGCATAGTTTGAGGATATTTTTTTGAGGAAAACTCAAATGTATGAATGGCACAAAAAATTTTTGGAAGAACGAACTCAAGTTGAAAATGAACCTCATGCCCGTCGTCCTCGGACCAGTGTGACTGCGGGCAAGTTTAACTCTGCTCAACACCTTTTGGAAGGTGATCGCCATTTAACTGTTGGTGAAATTGCAGCTCAGATAAGGATAAAGTTTTGGAGTACGGAAGAATTTTCGGTCAGAAATGTGATTTTGCTTCAGGACAATGCCGGCCTCAACTCAGCCACTGACTTGACACATAAAAAGTTAGAGGAAATGCATTGGGCGACATTGGATATCTCAAAGGTTTTCGACAGAATCTGGCACCGATCTCTTCTCGCCAAATTAATATCTTATGGTCTTCCTCCTGGACTATGTCATTTGATATCCAATTTTCTCGCTGACAGATTTCATCACTTCGATGCTTGAAGTTGTTTTCAGACAACGCACAAACAGAAAGATTCTCCTTAAGCTCAACATCTCGAAAGCTTGTGGCCTTGATGGTATTTCCGCTATTGTTCTTAAGAAGTGCGCCCCAGAGTTGACTACTGTCCTAAGCAAATTGTTCGCGCTCTCTTACAACAAAGGTGTATTCCCTAAAATCTGGAAATCTGCTAGGGTGGAGCCTGTCTCTAAAAAGGGAAAAAGGAATCTGGCTAACAACTATCGCCCTATATCTTTGAAGGCACCGGTTATAACATGTATTTTCCGAAAGTGGGAAAATATTCCCAAAATCAGTTAGAAGTTTGCTGACCAAAGGGCGAAGACCCCTGAGCTTGGAGGCCAGGGTGTACTCCATTCCTTGATCAGCTTTCCCATTCGTTACCCGTTATATCTAAAGTGATGGAAAAGGTTATCAACATCAAGATTCTTAAATATCTGGAGAAAAATAGAATCATCTCCGACAGACAATATGCTTTTAGACAACAACGCTCCACTGGCGATCTACTGGCATGTTCTCATGTCTGTAACTTAGCTATGGAAAAACATGGTCAGGCTAGGATTGTGGCATTGGATATCTCAAAGGCATTCGACAGAGTCTAGCACCGATCTCTTCTAGCTAAATTAACACCTTATGGTCTTTCTCCTGGACTCTCTCATTTGATATCCAATTTTCTCGCTGACAGATCTCTTCAGGTCGTCGTCGATGGCATCTCATCCGAGACATTTGCGATTAACGCAAGGGTGCCTCAGGGGTCTGTTCTGTCTCCTACTCAATTTTTGTTACACATAAACGATCTCTTAGCTTTAACTTTCAATCCTGTATACAGCTACGCAGATGATAGTAACCTTGTGTCACCTTTTTTCTCCGACAAATCATTATCTATCGCTGCTTCAGATCGACTAAGGGAACAGAAGATACGGACAATTATTCGGAATCTCGAGATTATTCTGGAATGGGGTAAGAACCATTTGGTCGACCTCAACACTTCAAAAACTCAGATCGCGGTTTTATCTAAGAAAACATCAAGGGATAATGCAACAAACTTACTAATGGACGGTAAAATCCTTCCGATGGGATCTAATTCATCTATCCTAGAATTGAATGTGAGCATTAACTTCTCCTGAGACGATCATGTGCGCGCCATTGTCAGATCCGCCTCTCAGAATCTAGGCTTCCTTTTTAGAGCTAAAAAGTACTTCACATCTCATCAGCTATTGATAGTATACAAAGCTCAAGTTAGGCCAACACTGGAAGACTGTTCTTATGTTTATAGTTCTGCCCCAAAACGCACTTTAGCTCTCTTGGATTCAATTCAAAGAGGAGCGATTCGCCTAATTGATGACGAGAGTCTGACTGTTCTCTCGAAACACTAGAGCGCAGACGTATGGTTGGTGACTTTTCTCTTTTCTACAACTACTATCATGAAAGATGCTCGCAGGAACTAATAGGTTTGATCCCCCCAATGGCAAGATTCTTGAGGCGTACTAGACAGTCGGAGACAGCAAATTCCTGTGCGGTCCAGCTTGACACAGTGAGGACTTATGTCTACGGATACTCTTTTTTCTATAGAACTTTTAAGTTATGGAACTTACTACCGAAAGGAATTTTCCCCAAAAATTACAACCTATCCTTGTTTAAGAAGGCGGTTCATCGCCATCTATTCTTGTTTTCGCATCCTACTCGCAGTGCTTTGGAAGCAGAATGGTGTAACCCTTTGCGAGTGGATTAAACATAAAAAAAGAACACCTTCCCTATAGTCCTGACTTATCACCATGCGATTATCATATGTCTGGGCCACTGAAACAAGCTGCAGGTGGTCAGTGATTCCATAATGATGCTGCTGTTGAGACATTTGTCTGCAATTATCTGCAAAAACGCTTTCCTCCTTTTTGTGATGATGGCATTAAGAAATTCCCAATCCGTCGGAAAAAATACATAACAAAAATCAGAAGATTATGTAGAAAAATAGTTAATAACTTTCATATATGTATCTTGTAGTAGTAAATTTTTAACCAGTTGCGGTTCATATTATGTTTACGCTAGTAGTTATTGTTTCCTCTTCACAGGATGGATCAGAAAGCTAAAGTTATTGATGGACCGGATTTCTGCATCTCGATTGGGTCGCTTATAACCAAGGTAGGGACATCTGATTCTCTTGCATTGGTCCACAGAATGGTCGTGTTTTCGTTGTTTTTGGGCTCCTAATGCGTTTCTGGTACTTGCATGGTAGCGCCTTTAAGCTGCGTATTTTCTTTTTATGCTTTTCTTTTGTCATGAACTCGGACTCCAATACTGGGATCTCGATGACTTCTTCATTTAATTGCTTGACGTTTCTGATACAGGGCACGTTCGTATGAGTCCCTGATGGCTTGAAGTCCAGAATATACCACTCCTTCGACACCTCGAAGCAAGTTGATTATCTTTCTGGAAAAAAAATGTTACGTAGCCTCGATTTGATATATTTTTCCGATCTGCCTCCTATTGAAATTAAGTTGTAACCTTGGGAGAGCTTGTTTAGATTTCTAGATTGCAACTAAGAATGTTTATGTATTTCATCTTTAATAAATTTAAAAAAATAATAAATTAAACCCAAAATTTTGAAAAAAGGCCCCAACTTTTGAGATTAAAATTGATGTTCTCTTCAAATTTTAAGAAATAAATACATGGTGAGCCAAAAAAGCCCATATTTTATTTTCTTTGCTAGTGTTATTTTTAGTGCATAGTTTTTTATTAGGAAATTTTAGTTTTGGAGAGTAAAATTCAAAAATATCACAGCTAACATCAATCTGTATACAGAGGATTTAAAAAATATTCATCATTTTGAATGTTTTGCAAAAAACTCAAAATTTACATAAAAGTAATTTATGTGTTGAAGAGCATTTTCTTTCTTTTGTTAAATACTCTGATTTTTGGCCACTTTTAAGACAATTTTCTCGAAATTTGGTACAATATCAAAATTTTACTCAAATAAGTCATATTTTGTGAACAGGAATCAGTGGGCTTTGAAAATAATAACTAATATTTTCAAGTTTAAATAATTGTTTATTGTAGTGTCAAAATTTATCTGAATATGCTAATGTTGTTACCAGAGAGCAAAAAATATAAACCTCTAATAAAAGCACTTAAAAAACACTAATTGAATTTGGTAAAACGTTTTTTTTGGTGGAAGGGACTAGTCCTTGGTTATCTTCAAAAATTGAAATACAAATCTTGTCCCCTGAAACCAAGAAAGACAGCTTGTCTATCGAAGTGCGTTAGAGAAACCTCTGTTGTGTTTCTTTGATTTTTCTTGAATTCATGGGACAAGACTTGAATTTTAAATTAGAAAAATTGCTAAAGAACTTTTTAACAAAAACTGGTGCATAAGGTCCAGTGGCGCAGCTAGAATAGGGCAGGGTAGGGCGCTAGCCCTCCCCCTGGCTCATTCAGCTCAACGAAAATTTATACTCAACTGGGAAGACTTCTTCCAAAATTCGTCCTTTTTTATATCAAAATTTTTTCGAAATTTCGATCTATTTTTCAAAATTCGTCCTTTTCACAAATTCCTTTCGAAACTTCAAATTTATTCCTAAAAATTGATTTCCTTCATCAGAATCTCACTTTCTCAAAATTTTGATCTTCTGTAAATTTCAGCTTGTTTATCAAGATTTACATTTTTCCCGAAAATTTGATCAATCCTATGATAAGAAAGAAAAAAATATTTATCTGGAAATTTTGATAATGATCTTTTGGGAAATTTTATAATTTTGTAAGCAGACAAAAATTTCGAAAAAAAATTCTCAAGAATTGTCTATAACTAAACTACAGCTTACTATAAAATTCGATTTTTATCTTAATATTGAACATTTTTTTACTAAGGGTGGGACAGATCGGGGTCTGATTCAAATAGTCATAAAAAATTCAAGAAATTTTATTTTTCCCAAAATTAGTCGTTTTTTAGAAGTTTCGATATAATATGACTCTCTTTGAAGAATTTCTAGTCATTACTAAATCCTTTTCTCACAACCTTCTCAAGCCAGATGATAGCTTGGCTACCGAAACGCATTAGAGCAACCTTTGTTTTTTGATTTTTATTGATTAGAATTTTAACTTTTGAAGATAACCAAGGACCAGTTTGTTTCACAAAAAACACTTTATAAATTAAACAAAATTTTGAAAAGAACAACATTCTACATTTGAAAAAAGTTTAGGCCTTCAGGGATTTGGAATTTAAGCTGTAATTTTGGACAGACAAAAAAATTTTAAATTTGAACTCGTAATTGTAAGAAAAAAGTTGATAGATAGAAAATCCAAACTTATAACAAAAATTAAATTTTAACTTTGGAAATAAAGCGTTAACCTAACGCATTTCAAGCGCGAAATTTAGAAAATTGAAAATTGAACGAAATATATGAGATTAAATTTAAAGAAGATTAAATCAAATTGTAGAAAAAAAGTAGGCACTAAGAATTACAATTCTAAGTTTAGAAAGCTTAGAAATATTAAATTCAAATTGGAAATTGTAGTAAAATTGTCGAAATTTAAAGAAAAACAAATTAATTATCCTTTCAAAATTTCAAGCTTAAAACTTTAATTTTAAAGCAGTAAATATATCGAGTTTAAATTTGGAATCTTGATGGCGGCAAAGTAGTGGGAATAGAACGTGACTATTGGAAGTTGGTGGGGCAATCCTCTGGTTGCCGTACTTTTCTCGATTCTCGACAATCTGAGGTAGTTCACGATAGCCTTTAAATCTTTATTCATGGAGATTTAACCAGTTAAAGCCAATTTTGTTTAAAGGAATGTTGTAAATAAACAGAAATTGCCCATAAATTAGATACCTGACAAACCACGTAGAAGTTTCCGATGTTAACTAAAAGTGTGCACTATTATCGAACCAATAACGTATCACAATATGTTTGATGTTTTAATCTGTGACTGTTATATTTATCCACCCTCAAAATAATTTATGTATCCAATCGTAAATACTTAGGAAGGGAAGCAATTCTGAATTAAGTGTATAACAGGAACGAAGTGGGTAAAGTCCTTTCGAAGGAAGGGTTTGTCATTTTATAATTTGAGAGAATATCGGACCCTTGCTTGAAACTTCGATATTACAAAAGTTTTACAACTCTCCTTGATAATGATCAATATTGTTTAATTCGACTTGGATTAGTTTTACCCCTTTGGACATTCGGTAAATTCCATCACTCGTTAAATCCCTCCTATTGTCCCTAATTCTCTTTTATGTTGCCATCTATCTAATTTGATTTACTTCGCCAATTACAGTCACAACTAAACTACTTATTATTGCCCCTTAAACTTGCGAAAGAATGCCATCATTTTGTCCTAAATTATACCCGGTTGTGCCCAACATTCGTATTAAACATTCAGAACAGATGTTGCCGCAGTGGGCTATTTATTTTAATATTTTAGAAATTACGTTGAGGCTAGTTACAATTATACTCACATTTTCGTTGCGACTTGCCCGTTTTTAATATAAGTCTGGGTTTTAATAAATACAAATTAAAACAAACAATTCCGTACGGCACATCCCCGTTCAATTATAAACGAATGTAATGAGACAAACTGCAAACATTAAATTTGGACCAGCGTTGTGCGATTCAGGGCAGATTTATAAAGCTTTTCGCAAAATTATAGCATCATTTTTCACCCTGATGTATGGTTTTTGTCGCCCGAAATAAACAGTGTATGCAAGAATATAACTATTTTTTACCGGCTTTACTGCGAACTGTTCAGTTAACAATGACGGATATTGCGATTGTAACAGTGGCTGAAGCTTACAATTTTATTTAATTTACTTGTCAAAAAGCCTAATGGCAGGTCGACAAATTTTAAACGATTAAAGCTTTTAATCTGACAACGGAGATTAAATTATAACCTCTTGCCCCGCGCTAAAATATTGAGATAAATCAAAATAGATATTGCGATATTCATATAATTTGATTACTTGGTTGAATATAGAGTTGAAAAGCTGCAAAAGCAAAATCGACACAAGTGACCTCCGATTCAGGGAAACTTAAAAATAGTAAAGCAATAATTGGAACTGTTTCTCATTCTGCGTTAAGTGCATTTGATTTTCGTGTTTTTGTTTTATTTTTAGTATTGTTGGGTGTTATCGATTCAAAAATTAAAACTTCGTGAATTGTAAACACTTTATTTCAAAGTTATTTCGAAACACTACAATTCTAATTCACTTAATTATTAGACAATCTGACTAACTAACTGAGTAACCAACCGACTAAGGGAAAGTCGACCGCGTATTTATACTCTTCCGGTTTTCTAGACTGATCTCCGCACAGATAAGATTATGGCTTGTGGGCGGTGCGATTCATTCTTGCAGTCGCTTCTCATTATCAAATGTTTCTAGAGAGTTGCTTACACTACGTAATCAATAATACAAATTTTATAACTACCAGGCAACCAATAAAGTTCGTGCTGTTTTTTTTATTGTCTACTTTTATGAACTGTATTCAGTAAACAGGATGTAGTGGTGGGGCAATTTTAAATATAGGTTAAAACTTATGTCAAGGAGTATCATTCGGTGTATTGGATAAGTTAGATTACTTTGAATTAAAGTGCAAAATCTTTACTAGAATATGGCCGTGTCAAATGCAATAATTCGTGTTTGTTTACTTTATGAATTCAAACTTGGTACCAAGGCTGCAGAATCTTGTCGTAAGATATGCGCTGCTTTTGGGGAAGGTACTGTAGCTGAACGGACATGTCAGAAGTGGTTTGGGAGATTTGTCTCTGGAGATGAAAATCTGGAAGATGAACCTCGCTCCGGAAGGCCATCAACGATAAACAACGTCGATATCAAGCTGGCGATCGAGCAGAATTTAAACCAGACATGTCAAGCCCTTGCCCTAACTTTCAATGTGAGTGATGAAACTATTCGCATACATTTGCACCTGCTTGGGAAACGATGGAAGTTAAGCAAATGGGTACCACATGAATTGAGTGAAACGAACAAGTTACAGCTTTTAACAATCTGTTCATCGTTGCTTTCCCCCCACAACTTAATGTCGTTGTTTGACTGAATGTTGACGTGTGATAAAAAATGGATTATGTACTGCAACAATAAGCGCTTACATCATTGGCTATCCAGTAAAGATCCGTTGCCGTTAACTGCTAAACCAAACATTCACCAACAAAAGATTCTTTTATTTGTATGGTAGACTACAGTAGGTATAGTTTACTATGAGCTTCTGCCAAGTGGACAAACCATTACTCAGCACAGCTTAATGGAGATGCGGTCGCTTTAAGTCAAAAACAGCCTGCTTTGGCGAACAGAAAAGGTGTGTCTTCCATCAGGACAACGCAAGACCGAACACATCAAAAATCTTGCAGGAAACTATAGCGTGACAACAATGGGAATTTCTACTTTACCCTCCGTACTCAACAGACCTTGCTTTAAGTGAATACTACCTACTTTTGGCCTTGGACAACCGGCGGAATCGGCGATTTAAAAATAGAGAGAGATTTTGGAAAAGGAGGTGATACACTTCTTCAATTCCCAAAAGCAAGATTTTTACAAAGATGGGATATATGATCTTGTGTCTAGATGTGAAAGGGTAATACTTGCTAAGGGTAATTATTTTTCAGAATAAATTTAAGTTAAACCCATTTTTTGTGTTACTATTTCTTAACCTTCAAAACTGCACGAACTTTTTTGGTTGCCGGTACATTTTGTTACAGTATTTTGTTGCCAACAGACATGTTTTTCATTTTGAAATTGAAGTCACAATTTCTTGCCATTGCTCAAAGCATTTACATTAGGCAGAGCTATTCTGTAAAGATTTGGGGCTCAACTCGTTCGACTCATCTTGTTTGCATAAATATATCTGTGGATTTTAGTCTACTTTTTATTTATAGCTTAGAGCTTTGCTCTTGAGCTGTGTTTTGGGTCATTTGATTTGTTCATATCATCATATTAGCGCAAAGATTAGGTTAGGTTAGGTTAGGTTAGGTTAGGTTAGGTTAGGTTAGGTTAGGTTAGGTTAGGTTATGTTAGGTTAGGTTAGGTTAGGTTAGGTTAGGTTAGGTTAGGTTAGGTTAGGTTAACCCCTTTGGGGTTTGTTGATTTGGTTAAGGAGTTATGATCGGTGGTCATTTTAAAATGTTTGCTAAACGCTAAAGTTGCAGCGTGGCGATTTTACCATCCATTCGCGAGCTTCCTTGCATGGCGGTTAATAGCAAACGCAGCGAGTGAGATCTTCTTGAAATATCGTTCGTCAAACCTCAACCCCTAAGGGGTTTATACTCCAAAGGCCAAGGGTCCATGGCTATCCTACCAAACAACATTTATTAAAATAATAATTAAATCAATAATGTGTCCAGACCCACGTATTAAAAGTATTTATAAATTCCCTTGTTTTTTTCCTACAATTCTTCGATGGGGTATAGAAATAGCTATAATAGGGCAAAGTGGGACGCTTTATTTGTAACTGAAAGATTTTTCAGAAATTTTCATTTTTACTTCAAAATTTCTCGTTTCTTAAAATTTCGACATGATCTCGAAATTCTTCATTGTAGACTCTTATTAGTTCAAAAAATATTTATTTATTTTATTTAATATTTCTACGACCCAGTTTGGAAATGTTAAAAGTGACTACATGATATCTATTTTTTTTAAAACGTCACCTCATATCAGCCGACAAAGATTAGGTTAGGTTATTTTACATAGAAAAAGAATGTTATATAGAAGACCAAAATTAGACATGAACAATTTTCTAAATAAACTATAAAAATATAAAAAATGTAAAAATAAGGTTGTAGCATTGGACATTGATGTTTCGCTCTCATTTGGGCTGGTCAGCAATGCATAACAAGGAAACAGGAAAATAAGGGAGAAAGGATTACTTGAAACTATTAAATTGAAATACATAAAAAATTTTTAAATAATTTACGGCGGTAAAAATTTAAATACTTGAAGCCCGATCCACAAGAAACAACTACTCCGACGACTAATACTCCGTCCGGCATTGAACTACACTTCCGGGCTGAACTTACATGCTTTAAAAAGTAAAATATTTCCAAACTGGGTAGCAGAAATATTAAAGAAATTTAATAAACGTTGTCCTAAAAATTCGACCGTTTTTCTCAAAATTCGTCTATCTGTACAAAATTAGTCTTTTTCTTCTGAAATTTTAAATTTACTACTAAAATTCCAGTCCTTTTTTCAAAGTCTGACTCTAAATTTCCAATTCTTATCTTTCGATTCGTCATTTTTATTTACATCTAAAATGTTGTCATTTCGAAAAATTCCACTTCTTCTGGTTTCAACTTGTTTATCAAAATTTTTCTAGAAATTTGAACGATTTCCAATAAAAAAAATAAAAATTTCTCTAATGATAAACAATTTTTTGAGTGTTTTGAATTTTTGAAAAAAGGGAAAAAATTAAGAAAAATTCGTTTGGAGATTTGAACTTTTTTTTTCAAATTCAACTTTCTGAAACTTCTACATGTTTTTCAAGAGAATAGTGTTTCTGAAACTAACGACGTTTATCTCAATGTCGCAGATCTAACGCAGGGGTGGGATCAGAAGTTGAATTTGTCTCCCTTTTGACCCAAGCAGTCATAAGAAAATAAATAGTCAGCCAAGAAGACTCAACTTTTTATTTCAAAATTTTGACTTTCAAAATTCTCACTCTCTTCAAAATTTCCCCAAAATTTAAGTAAAATTTTTACTACTTTTACTTTTCTCCCGAAATTTTGATCTCTTTCTCAAAATTCGATCTTTTTCTGAATATTCCAAACTTTTTTTCTCAATATTTGTTTGCATTTTTTGAAACCTCATAGTTTGTGTTTCTTTCAAAATTTAGGTATTTTTCTCAAAATCCAATTTACATAAAATGTTTGACCTCCTAAAATTCTATCCCTTGGTTTCTGGAAATGTCAAATTTTTCCTTAAAACTTGACTTGTGAACTTTCTTAAAATTAGATATGCCAATATTTTTGAAACCTCAGTTCTTTACCTCATAGTTAGTGTTTCTTTCAAAATTTAAGTATCTTTCTCAAAATCCAACTTATTTAAAAATTTTGCCCTCTCAAAATCCTATCACTTGGTTTCTAGAAATGTCAAATTTTTTCTCAAAACTTGACTTGTGAACTTTTTTGAAATTAGATCGTAAAAATATAAAAATATTGTTGGCAAATTTTAAAAACAAGATTTCTTGTAAATTCTCAAAATTTGACTTTTTCTGCAAAATTTCGTTTCTTTTTTTCGAAATTTTCTTTTTGTTTTAGAATTTCGTATTTTTCTGGGAATTTAGACTACTTTTCCAAAATTCCTCTTTTAATTTAGGCTTTATTCGCAAAATTTGTTTTTTTTTATTTCAAACTTTGCCAAATTCTACTTTAAAAAAAAATACTGCCCTGCAAAATTTTGAATATTTTCTGGTTTTGATCGTTCTCTCGAAATTTCGACGTTTTTTTGAATTTCCGCCATTTTTTTTAATATCGTTTTGTATTTATTTTCCTGAAATATCTCTTTTACCCAAAATTCTTGGGAATTTTGGCTTTATTTTAAAAGTTGTATTTCATTTTCTTCACAATAATAGACTTCCTTTGAGGTGGACTTTTTCTTAAAAATTATAATCTTTTTCCATAAATGTCGACTTTTTCTTGTATTTACCTTTTTTTTTTGTCAATATCTCCGAAGTGTCTTTAAGATTCAACTTTTTAAAAAATGTCGATTGTTTTTAATACGACTTGATAGAGATTTTATTTTCAAAATTTGCCCTTGATCAATATTTTGAAAATTCAATTTTTTGCTGAAGATTTGAGGAATCTGGTGGCTAGTACACACTAGGAACAAAGTCACAGAACTCGTATATATGGACAAATTTCTACCATTGTCTATAAACAAGTGGGAAATAATTGCAATTACGCTGTACCCCTTGTCATGATTTCAAACTCTGCAAAATTCTACTTTAAAAAAATTACTGCCTTGCAAATTTTTAAATATTTTCTGGTTTTAACCGTTCTCTTGAAATTTTGACATTTTTTCTAATTTCCGGCAATTTTCTCAAGGTCGCGCTTTTTCTGACACTTTTGACCTTTTAGAAATTGATTTTGTAGAAATTTTGACTGTTTTTTAAAATATTCTAATGCACAGATCTATTTTATTTAATTATTTTTATTATTTGTTTAATTAGTTTTGGATTTGGAAATCCAAAGACCGTCGGTTTCTATCCTGTTAGGTCACATCGTTCTAGGAACCCTAACCTAAGTCTGACGTGCTTTAATATATAGAGGGCTCCACGTTTGTAATACAGGTCGTATTCCATTTTTCCTCAAAACCTAACTTGAGAATTTTCTTGAAATGAAATCGTAAAAAGAGAAAAATATTTCTGGCAAATCTCGAGAACAGGAATTCTTGTGAATTCTTAAAATCTGACTTTTGGTGCAAAATTTCCTTTTTTTATTCGAAATTTCCTTTTTGTTTTGGAAATTCGTGTTTTTCTGGGAATTTAGACTACTTTTTAAAAATTCCTCTTTAGGCTTTATTAGCAAAATTCGTTATTTTTATATAAACTTCATCTGCAAAATTTTACTTAAAAAAATATTGTCTTGCAAAATTTTGACTACATCTAGTTTTGCCCGTTCTCTCCAAAAAATCGACTTTTTTAAAAATTTTTGCCATTTTTATCAATATCGCGCTTTTTTTTGAAAATTTTGACCTTTTAGAAATTGATTTTGTAAAAATTTTAATTGTTTTTTAAAGTATTCTAATGCAGAGATCAATTTTAATTAATTATGAGTTGGGAATCCAAAGACCCACGGTTTCGATCTTATTAGTTCTCATCGTTCTGGGAACCCTAACCAAAGTCCGACGTGCTATAGTATATAGAGGGCTCTACGTTTGTAATATAGATCGTATTACATTTTTCTCCAAAACCTAACCTAAGAATTTTCTTCAAATTAAATCGTAAAAAGAGAAAAATGTTTCTGGCAAATTTTGAGAACAGGAATTTTTGTGAATTCCTAAAATTTGACTTTTGGTGCAAAATTTCTTTTTTTTTTTGAAATTTCCTTTTCGCTTTGGAAATTCGAGTTTTTCTGGGAATTTAGACTACTTTTTAAAAATTCCCCTTTATGCTTTATTCGCAAAATTCTTTCTTTTAATTTAAACTTCATGTGCAAAATTCTACTTAAAAAAATACTGTTTCGCAAAATTTTTAATATTTTCTAGTTTTGTCCATTCTCTCGAAAAAAATCGACTTTTTTTCGAATTTCCGCCATTTTATCAATATCGCGTTTTATTTTGAGAATTTCGACCTTTTAGAAATTGATTTTTTTTTAATTTTGACTTTTTTTAAAGTATTCTAATGCAGAGATCAATTTTAATCAATTATTTTTATTATTTGTTTAATGAGTTTTGGCGTTTTGAATCCAAAGACCATCGGTTTCGATCCTGATCGTTCTGGGAACCCTAACTTAAGTCTGACGTGCTTTAGTACATAGAGGGCTTCACGTTCTTAATATAGGTCGTATTCAATTTGGTTCTTAAAAGTTTTAGCGAAATGTTGATCTTTACCAGAAAATTTCATATTTTATATTCCTGAACATTTCAAGGTTCCCCTTTGAGTCCGTCTTTTTCTCTATATTAAAAGTTTTATTTTTAAAACTAGTTTTTTTTTTCAAAATTTGTTTTTTCCCAAAAACCCAATTTTCAAAATTTCAACTTTATTTAAGCAATTCAACTTTTTTGACTCATCTATCAAAAAAGTGTTTTTATTGTTCGCATTTTTAGAAAAACTTCGAGTGTTTTAAATTTTGCATTTCGAATATTTTATTTGAGTCTCAAATTTCATCGTTTTTCGAAATGTTGACCTTTATCTCAAATTGCGATGTTTTAATGTTTCTAGAAATGTCGGATTTTCTTTCAAATTGGCTTTCCCTTCAAATTTCTTGTTACCAGATTACTTTAATTTCCGAAATTAGATCAAAAAGTTAACAAATAAGTAAAAAGACAAAAATATTTTTGAGAAGTTTCGAGAGCAAAATTCTTTGTAAATTCAGCTTCTGCAGTAAAATTTAAATATTAGGCCAACATTTAAATAAAAAACTTATAATGTCGAAAAAAATACTTTTGTAATTTGCAAATTGCGATTTTTTTTTAATTCAACTTTTTCTGAAAATTACGCCTTTTTTCACAAAATGCAACTTCTGAAAAGTGTGACTTTTTTCGAGTTCTTTTGAAAAGTATGTGTTTTATCTTAAATTTGATATTTTGGAAATTCCAACTTTGCCCTAAAAATTGGGTTTTTTTGAAAATTCGTCTCTTTCTAAAGTACGACATGGTCTTTTATCCCCTAAAATTAAACCTTCGCTTAAAAATTCCTAATGTTTTCTAGAAATTTTGATTTATTTTCAAAATCTTGGGATAACGTGTTCGAAAACCAGATTTTTTTTAATCCATTCGTCTTAATATTGGGCTTTTTCTGAAAATTTCTTGTTTGTTTTTTGTTTTTTATTTAACCTTTCGGAAATTTTTATATGTTTGTCAAATTTCTTCTTATTCTCGAAATCTCAACTTGTCCCTTAGAATTTCGGAAATATCTGTATATAAAATTGACCTTTTTCTTCAAATTTGGCTTTTATTTGAAAATTCGGTTATTTTTCCAAAATTGGCTCTTTTTTCCATAATTGGATGGAAATTTTAATAAAGATGTACAAATTCTTAAAATGATATTTCCAGTAAACTTCGAAAAAAAGATTTCTTTCTTTTAATTTAAATAAAGCATTAAAATTCTGAGAGAAATATTTTTAGAAGTTGCCTTCTTTTTTCATTTGATTTATTCTGGTTTCTGCGGCTTTTTTTCCCAAAATTCGACTTTTGGAAATTACGAAATATGAAAGATTTTCGAAAGGTTAGGTTTTTATTTTAAAATCGATTTTCTTGCTTTTTTTCCAAAAGTTTAGTTTTTATTAGAAATCTCCATTTTAATCTGAAAATTGGATCCCTCCAGGTCGTGTAGTTAGGTGGAATGGTAGATATACTAAAGCGAAAGGTTTTCTAGCTTCCGTTTTAGGGCCATTAGTTTTTCAAAATGAATGTTGTCTTCTCTTTAACGAAAATCTGCCCACGCCCTTAGAGAAGGGACCGTGGTTTTTCTGAAATTTTGAAAAGTGGTCCCGCCACTAAAAAAGCTTAAGCAACTAGAGGCAACTAGTATCTCTCTAAAGATGATAGCTTGGCTATTGAAACGCGTTAGGGCAACCTCTGTTGTGTTTCTTAATCTTTCTTGGTTTCAGGGGACAATATTTGTATTTCAATTAGAGAAAATATAAATAAAACAATTTTAACCATCCTGTAAAGGAAAATGCACCTTTTGAAATTAAGCTTTAACGATATTCAGTTTTTTCATGCAAGAAAACATCCAACCTATTGCTCTATTAGTTATGACGTCGCGTTATAAAATTTGTTTTTATTTTTTTAGGCGTATGTAATAATAATAAAAATTCAAAAATTAACCACTAGTTCTCATGTGTAACTTAATTATTTTTTGGGAAGGGGCATTATTTACAAAAACATAGTTAATTAGTATGTCACGTTAGAAGTTTAACAGTAAAATGTAGAATTTAATTTGTAAATTCCAATTTATTTTTTTACAATTTTTCATATCTAAATTCGAAACATCAACATTTTCTTTTGATTTTGTGTTTCTACTTTAAAAAAAAAGTTTAAACCATACATCACTGAAAAGAAGTTGTCATATTTAGAATAAAATTAAGTATAAAAATCATATAAGTTCCATGTTTAAAGATAAATGCTTGACAAAATTTAATGAACAAACTCCCCATTTTTAAATCTAGATCGTATGTTAGAAAAAATGGGAAATTTGAAACTGTAAGCTTTCAGTTTCCATAAAACCAAAAATTTCAAAAAAAGCAAATAGAAAAGACAGGATTCGATTTTAAAGTTGCAAAATGAAAGAAACGGAAACTCAACAATTTTCAAGATAAAATTTTAAACTCTTAAAAAGAAATTTTACTGAAGATTTATTAGAAAAAGATTTAATACCAGTTTTAAAAAACATTGAAAAATTTCCATTAGGCTCAAAAATCTTAATCTTTCTTTAAAATTGAAATTTTGGGAAAAAAAGAAGGATAGCTTGCGATTAAATTGAACATATTGGAAACATAGAACAAATGTTTATTATGCTCCGAAATTAGATAATTGTGTAATGGTGTAATAAAACTAAGTTTTTAAAAAATATGTAGGTAATTATTTTCTTATTGGTTTCATGCGCTTGGAACTGGAAATAATTATGAGGCAAATGGTGCGTAAAATTTGTTGTCATTAGATTTCGATACGCTTTCGCCAGTCTACTCTACAGATCCGAACCTGTTGACATGGTGATAAGCGTCTGTTGACCTGAAAAGTTGTAAACCATTTGTTATGGAATGTTTTGTGTCCTACGTACATATATCTCTTAACACGACATATTATGGTTGGTCATAGACAAACTGAAAAGCCTAAGGGAATAAGACTCTCCTTTTAAAATATACCTTCCTTCTTAACTCAGCCATTTCTCCAAGGAGACTTTTGTCTTGTCAACTAATAAATTGAAATACAAATCCTGTCCCCTAAAACCAACAAAATTTAAAAAAACACAACAAAGATTTCTCTAGCGCGTTTGGATAGCCAAGCTGTCATCTTCAGAGAAATACTGATATACTGATGATGACTTGGCTATCGAAACGGGTTAGAGCAACCTTTGTTGTGTTTTTTAATCTTTTTTGGTTTCAAAGGACAAGATTTGGATTTCAATTTTTAATGATAACCAAGGACCGTTACACAAAAATGGTCAACTAATGTTCGTGTCATAGAAAAATAATAAAAACAGTAGAACAGTCAAGCTATGTAGTAGGAAAATTGCATGTCAATAAATCCTGACTATATAATCACTCTGGCTTGCTTTTTTGTTGATGATTTTAACAGTGTTAAGCCCATGTGAAAAATGTTTATTTTATCCTGCTTAATGATGCTGCAGCAAATGAAAAATCACCATAAATCTCCAACGAAAAGGGCAACCATTTACCTCTAAAATATTATAATGAAACGGTGGTATCACAGGGTCGTATTTTCCGCCCTAATCAAGGGGATCTAAGTAGGCCGACCTTAAACAGCAGGTGTCTTTGATTGGGTTTCTTAAAGTCGGGATGCTCGATACAAAGTAGTTTCAAGTTGCTGCTATCAGCTTCTACAATTTGCATACTTTGGCCGTAATGACACACTAAAGTTCACACGATACTTGATCTCAGATAGGGATCTACCAGCTCGGGGTTGATTTATGGAAATAGCTTCTATGTAAAATAATACGTTTTGCAAAGTGCCTTTTCCAACGATCTATCGACTGGGAATTATGAATTAATTTTGCCTACCTTCGTATTATTATTTATTCGCATGATTGAAGCTGTGATAAGGTCGAGGGAATCAATGCATACTGTTTTAGGGAGAATTATTCGATGTTTGCCAAAGGATGAAGTTATGCAGTATGAATTAATGACTAAAGGAATAAATGTGAGTCGTCGATATTTCGTGATAATAACTTTGTGGACATTAGGAGTTTTGTCTTCAGCTTCTAATTACTTATAAAGGCATTATACAATTCAACAATATAACTCAATATTACTTAGTTCTGGGGTGCGAAACATAGTTATAATAGTTTAGGACTATTTCAGAGCCAGTTTCCGCGTACATAATATCTCACTTAAGGTTGGACTGTTTGGGGGAAACAATTAAATTCCGGAATGTTTTCCTCTAAACATAAATTAAACCTGCTATGTTGGATATCACGCTGAGATAATTAGGCAAGTAGCCATATGGTTTACTTTCTTAGTGGCCTTTGGTGCCAACTCATTACCAACACTGAATTGAAATAGGATTGATTGACAATTTGTCGGCGATCGTGAACTGTAGATAGAAGAAACCAACCTAACCTACCATAAGAATTATTAACATCTTCAACATTTTTAAAGTAAATATTTAGAAATATTTATAGGAAATAAGTAATTCATGAAGTTGAAATAAATGCTGGATAATTTAGTATAAATTTCCCCCATAATACAGCCAAACGTGTTAGAAAATGACGATTTCCACTTCTGCCCTCATAAAACTTCAATAAACTAGTATTGAGTTGTTTTTTCAACAGCAAGCTATTGAAACCACCACAAAGCAAAAGGATAGACTGCTAGCCTCAATATTTGCTCAAAATTCTGATCATCATTAACAGAACGCCTCCTATTCTTCCCAAGGTTATATCAATGCCTGAAGTTGTTTCCAGAGAATCAAGAAAATTTTCCTCAAGCTTGATACATCAAAAGCTTCTGGTCTTGATGATATCCGGGCTATTGTTCTTAAGAAAGTACTCTCCTAAGCAACATCTTACAACAAAGATGTATTCTCAAAGATTTGAAAATCTGCTAGGGTGCAGTTTCTTAAAAGAGAAGAAGAAGCCAGAATAACAGCTATAGCCGTATATCTTTGTTGCCCTTATACCTATTGTAATAGAGAAGGTTATCAATGTCGAGATTCTTAAATATCTGACGAAGAATAGTATAACCTCTGATAGTGATACATTTTCAAACAACCGTGTTTAACTGGCAATCTCTTAGTATACGTCAGTCGTGTCTGCAACGAAGCTTTAAAAAATATGATGAGGTTTGGATATCCCAAAAATCATCGACACAGTCTGACACCGATTGCTTTTCGCCAAATTATCATCTTATAAACTTCCCCGGGTCTCTGTCATTCGATATCCAATTTTCTCAATAACCAATCTCCTCAGGTCTCCCCGATGGTGTTTTATCCAAGACATTTGTCTTTATTACGGGGATATCTCAGGGATCTATTCTGTTGCGTAATGTGTTTGTATTGAACATAAATTATCTCTTAGCTTCAATTTCCAATCTGATATATAATTACGCCGATAAGAGTAGTCTGGTGTTATTTTCTTTCTTCGAGAACCCATTAATTGTCGCTGCTTCAAATAAGCTAAGGAGGCAGCAGATATAGATAATTAATCGAATTGGATATCTCAAAGGCTTTGGGCAGAGTCTGGCACCGATATCTTCTCGCCAAATTAACATCTTATGGTCTTCCTCTTTGACTCTGTCATTTGATATCCAATTTTCTTGCTGACAGATCTTTTCAGGTCGACGTCGATGGCATCTCATCCGGGACATTTTCGATTAACGCTGGGGTGCCTCAGGAGTCTGTTCTGTCTCCTAATCTATTTCTGTTGCACATCAACGATCTCTTAGCTTCAACTTCCAATCATATATACAGCTACAGCTATAGTAACCTTGTGTCATCTTTTTTATCCGACAAACCATTATCTATCGCTGCTTCAGATCGACTAAGGGAACAGCAGATACAGACGATTAATCGGGATTTCGAGATTATTCTGGAATGGAATAAGAACAATTTGGTCGACTTCAATGCTTCAAAAACTCAGGCCGCGGTTTTCTCTAAGAAAACATCAAGGGATAATTCAACAAAAATACTAATGAACGGTAAAATCCTTCCGATGGGATCGTATTTATCTATCCGAGAGGTGAATGTGAGCACTAACTAACACTTGCACTATACAAAGCTCAACTTAGGCCAACACTGGAATATTATTCTCATGTTTGGAGTTCAGCCCCAAAGCCCACTTTAGCTTGCTTGGATTCAATTCAAAAAAGAGCGCTTCGCCTAATTGATGACGAGAGTCTGACCGATTCTCTCGAAACATTAAAGCACAGGCGTATGGTTGGTGACTTGTCATTTTTCTACAAGTACTATCATAGAAAATGCTCTCAGGAACTATTAGGATTAATCCCCCCAAGGACAAGATTCTTGAGGCGCACTAGACAGTCGGAGACAGCAAATTCCTGTGCGGTACAGCTTGACACAGTGAGGAATTCTGTCTACGGAGACTCTTTTTTCTATAGAACTTTCAAGTTATGGAACGAAAAGAATTTTCCCCAAAAATTACAACCTAACCTTGTTTAAGAAGGCGGTTCATCGCCATCTATCCTTGTTTTCGCATCCTACTCGCAGTGCTTTGAAAGCATAATGGGGTTACCCTTTGCGAGTGGATTAATTTAAAAAAAAACTTGAGACCATTACGGAATAAAAAACAAAAATCTCGTTGACTTTAAATCCTTAAAAACACAAACCGCTGATTACCCCAAAAAATATCAAGATATAATGCAAGCAATATCCTCATGGACGATAAAATCCCTTCATTGGGATCCGATTTTTTATCTTAGAGACATCATAAAAGCAAACACTAGCTTCTTTTGGAGCAGACATGTGTGTGCAATTGTTAAATCTGCCTCTCAAATGTTGGGCCTTCTTTCTAGAGCAAAGAAGTTTTCACATTTCATCCGCTGCTACATTACAAAGCCCAAGTTAAAGCCAACACTGTTATACTGTTCTCATATTTAAAGTTTAGCCCTAAAGCACACTTTGGCCCTTTTGGATGCAAATCAAAGAAGGGCGAATTGCCTAATTGATGACGAGAATTTGACCGAACCTTTCGAAACACTAGAGCACAGTCGTATGGTTGGTAACTGGTCGCCCTTTTACAAGTAGAGTAGAACTCCGCTAATTCGACCCTGACGGGGCCAAGGGGTAGTTCAAATTGCAAAAAAGTTCGCACTATTCGGTAAATAAAACATGTCAAACGAAAATATGTTGAATAGCCTTCGGGACGTTTTTTCGAAATTTTGAACTGTGCTTCGGTTTTCTATTTATTTTTCTGAAATATCTCTTTTCCCCAAAATTCTTGGCAATTTTAGCTTCATTTTAAAAATTTGGTTCTTCTTTCTAAAAATAATAGACATCCTCTGAGTTGGACTTTTTCTTAAAAATTATAATCTTTTTCCCAAAATATCGACTTTTTTTTCTAATTTACCTTTTTTTTGTCAGTATATCTTAAGTTTCTTTGAAATTCAGCTTTTTAAAAAATGTCGACTGTTTTTACCACGATTTGATGAAAATTTCATTTTCAAAATTCGCCCTTTATCAATATTTTGAAAATTCGATTTTTGCTAAACATTTGGGGAATCTGATGGCTGGTACACTAGGAATAAAGTCGCATAACTCATTATGTAGACAAATTTCTGTCATTGTCTATAAACAAATGGGAAACAAATCGCTTGTTCTACAATTCCGCTGTATCCTTTGTCATGATTTCTTTGTTTTGGAAACTAGTGTAACTGAATTGCGCAGGTGTGAATGTCTGACAAAGTCCCTAAACCATTTTTAAATTTGTTATGGACTGTCTAGAGACAAAATCCTTTATTTGTCTATAGTTAGTAGCGCGATTGTGTCTACTAGTATGTATTAGCTTTAAGGATTTTTCCCAAACTCCACTTTTTTTTCTCAAAATTTTAAACATTCTCTGGAAATTTCGATTGTTTTCTTTAAAATACTTTTATTATCCCAAAAACAAATATTTGCCAAAATACAGCTTTTTTCGAAAGTATCCATTTCTCTCAGTTCGACATTTTAGGAACTTCTACGTATATATATATATATATATATATATATATATATATATATATATATATATATATATATATATATATATATATATATATATATTGTGGGACGAACTGGTCCTCGGTTATCTTCAAAAATTAAAATACAAATCTTGTCCCCTGAAACCAAGAAAGCTTTCTTTCCTGTTGCTTAGTGTGTTTCTATTGAACATAAACGATCTCTTAGCTTCAATTTTTAATTTGATATATAACTACGCCAATGACAGTACTCTGGTGTTATCTTCTTTCTCCGAGAAACCATTATCGCTGCTTCAAATAAGCTAAGAAGGCAGGAGATATAGATGATTAATCGGAACCTCGAGACCATTGTGGAATGGAAAACGGAAAATCTGGTTGATTTTTAATCCTTAAAAGCCCTTGTCTTTTCCAAGAAAATATCAAGACATAATACAAGAAATTTCCTCATGGAGGATAAAATCCTACCTTTGAAATTTGATTTTTTATCTTGGAGATAAATGCAAGCACTAACTTCTTTTGGAACAGACATGTGTATGCAATTGCTAGGTCTGCCTCTCAAATGTTGGTCTTTTTTTCTAAAGCCAAAAAGTTCTTCACATTTCATCAGCTGGTTTCAGGGGACAAGATTTTTATTTTAATTTTTACGTATACTTGAATCCCAAAATACGTCGTTTGATAAAACTTTTGACTTCTATCGTTAAATTTAAACTTTTATCGGAGCATACGTCTTTTTCTCGAAATTTCGACTTTATCGCCGAATTCCTCTGTTATTTTAGAATGTTTTCTTAAAATTTGACATTTTTTGAAAAATGTTGACTTTGTCTTATTATTATGATTTTTTTGAGAATTTTGTACTTTTTAAAAATTTGTAATTTTTCCTTATTTTCCTAATTTTCTTAACTTGGCCAAATTAAAAAATCTAGAATGTTTCTGAATGTAACCTTCTGCAAGTATTTATTTATTTTTCAAAATTTCTCTTTTTAGGGTTCCGTGCCTTAAAAGAAAGAAACAAAACCCATATAATGACACTCTCGTGTCTGTCACGAAAAGGTTTTCCTCGAAAACTATGTAACGGGGAAATTCGAAATTTTGCTCAACGTTAATTCTCAACAACCTATATAAACACCGTCAGCAAACAACGATAAAAAAAAAATCCTAATACAATGGGGGGCCAATTTGGTCCCTGAAAAATTAAGTTTTAGTTAATATATCGTGTAAGGCATCATTTGAAAGAGCTACCCGTAGGAAACGTATTTTTTTTTTATAATTTCCGGTCCAATCGTTTTCCAGATACAGGTCAAAATATGTCAGAAATGAACTTTCCAACTGTGTTCTCCTAGGTTTCTAATGATAAAATTTGAATTTTATTAGGGTTAGTAAATATTGCCCCAAAGATTATGAAAAAGTGCAGGTTTTTTTGATATCGCAATACTTGATGAGAAAAAAAATATTTTATGGTAAATTAGGTGCTTGCATTCAAAGGCATTTTGACCTATACAGTAATAAATTTTGCACAGAAAGAATTTGATTTAGCTGAAGGGTTAAATGAAGATCAAATTTGATTTCTATATTATTTCATTTGGATGAATATTTTCGGAGTTAGCGCTAGTTTATTAAATTGCACGCAACGCAGTCATTGAGGTTGGAATTGAACATTTTAGCGCGATTTGAAGCGATCCCATAAATTGTGTTAGTTATTGATTTATTGCTAATGAATGCTTTTTATCTAAAACATTATCAACACAGTTACCAGTTCTATAAATATTTGGATTGATTTTAGAAAAAAAGTGTGTATTTGAAAATAGACAATTTTTTTATTTATCAATTATAAGACAAGAATTTTTTTTTAAAGTTTAATCCACTCGTAAAGGGTAACCCCATTATGCTTTCAAAGCACTGCGAGTAGGATGCGGAAACAATTTGGAAATAATTTCAAATTCATTCAAAAGTAAAGATAATACTATTTGATTTATTGACTGTTCACTGTAGTAATTGTTACGGAACCCTAATTGTTCCACCCCGATTCGCTGGCTGAAATATTTTTGTAATTTAATTTTACTTTCAAAAGTTATTTCAGCATTTGCTTTTTTCTCACTTTTTTCCTCAAAACCAGTCTATTTTTCTCAAAACCAGTCTTTGGTTAGAAATTTTGATCTATTTTAAATGTATTTTTTTTTCTCGAATGTTGAGTTTCTTTGGGTTTCATTTTATTTTGTGTTTTCTGAAATATATACTGTTAGGAGCCTTATCGGTTCGAAATGATTACTAAACACTCGCTGAATAATACCCACTTTATTTTCAAAGTTAACTCGAAACACTACAACTGAATAATGAACTCACTTTTTGACGTCCAACTGCTAACTCACTAACTACACTGACTAATTGACTCTGAGCTGATTAGAGGGAAAGGCGACCGCCTTATATAGTTTTGGCTCCCAGGTTCTAGAAAAATGCCGCAGATAAGGCTTATCGTTTGCCGAAATTTCTGGAATGCTTGTCTGTCGTTTGCTTCGTTATCGCGGCCGCTTTCCACTTATCAGATCATTCTAGAAAATTTCCTTACCTGCTAAATTCTAGAATTTACATTTCGCTACAATACTTTTTTCAATCTTACCTCTTTTTCAAATATTTTTTAATTTTATACAATTTCCGCTTCAAAAAAAAATTAGACTTTTTTAAAAACAAAATATGCGAAATTTCCACTTCTTATTCAATTTTCGTCTTCTTTGGTAATTCGATTTTATTTCAACATTTTCGTTTCAATACTGGCTTTTTAAAAAATTAAAATACAAATCTTGTCCCTGAAACGAAGAAAGATTAACGAACACAACAGAGGTTGCTCTAAGCGTTTCGATAGCCAAGCTATCATCTTGAGAGAGATGCTAACACCCAATCCTAAAATTATCCCCTATATGCTAGGAATATTCACTTCGTGCGTGATCGGCCGCATCCGAACGCTCATGCACATCTAATCATACACGTTGTAGTGTCACAATTCCGTATCTATCAACCTTAACTATTTTTAGCAGAGATGAGTGGCCTAAAGGCCTAGCGCCACCATTCATAAGGTTGTCTTTAGCCTTATGGAGGGGCTAGTATCTGAAGATGATAGCTAGGCCATCGAAACATATTGGAGCAACCTTTGTTGTGTTTTTAATCTTTCTTGGTTTCAGGGGACAAGATATGTATTTTAATTTTTGAAGATAACCAAGAACCAGTCCGTTCCACACAAAAAATCGCCTTTTTCTAAAAATTTCCACCCTTTTTAAATTTGTTCCGTTTTCAAAATTTCCCATTTTATGCAAAATTTTGCTAAATATTTTCAAAAAAAATAGACTTGTTCTTCAGTATTTGTATGTTTTCGATATTTCGTCTTTATTATCAAATTTTATATTTCACTTTTCGCCTTTTTCTAAAAACTACTTTTTTGAAATAGATTTGCCAATTTTTCTGAAATTGCAAAATATGTATTTTTAAAAATTTTCACTTCTTTAAACATAATTTTCTGGAAATTTCGATTTGCTAATAGAAACAGTCCTTTTTTCCTTATTCGGAACTTATTCCCAAAATTTTATTTCAGGATTCAATTTTTCTTAAAATTTTGACTCTTTTTTTCAAATGTCGACATTTTTACGAAATTTTGTATAAACAAAAAAAATAGGACAACATTTCTAATAAAAACGTATTCTCTGAACTACATAGATGCAATTTAAATTATAACAGTAGCATATTTTATTTTATTTTTATTCATAATATATGCAAAATTTTTGATGTGTAAATTAAAAGAGAGCTAAGATTGTTTTCTGCTGTACATCTGAACGGCAGGCTTTTTTATCTCTAACGCTCCATATTTTTGAATATATTAAAAAGGGATAGCAGAAATGTTTTTCAACGAGGTTTATACACTTCAAAAGCATTTTCTGTTTACAAAGTTTACGTAAAACGAAGTCAAAAAGCTACAAATTAAAAAAAAAAATGTGGAACTAAGTTGAAGGTCCGATTACCCAGAGAGTCGAACTATCCGAGGCAGGACCATCGGGATTCTATTTACTGTCGGGCATAATAGCCATAATTTCATAATCAAATGAATCAAAATAATGGCTTGGAATAATCGAATGATTATCGAGTGATGGATTATGAATGAAATGTTCCATTAAATCCTTGCCAAAAATTCAGAATTGTATTGGTATTATGGTATTTTATTTCGAATTTCATTTCAGGACCCAAAAATAGTAAATAGCTCCTAAAACTTCTTGTATGGTTTTTCAATATTGTTTTTTGGCTTGATTCTTATAGGTGTTGTAAAGGGTGAATAAAAAATATTATTTAATCGACAAAAAAATGATAAAATATTGTCAATTCATTTTATATAAAATTTCAATCAATTTATTATTCATAATTTATAACAATTTTATTTAAAAAAATGATTCAATATTTCAGGTCTAAATGTGTGTCATTTTTTTGAACAATAATCAAATTTAAATATGTCAATTATAAAATAAGACATAAAAATTGCTCGCCTTTCACCGAAATATAATCGTTATCGGTTTTGTTGTGTAGCAGTGAGTTGTTTAACACTATATCTAAGATTATAAGCAAATAACCATTCCGAAATGGAATGGAATGGAATATTTGGAATATGGAATATAAATACTGAATGACTAGTAACTCATATCTCATTCGAATTCGAGGCGATAATAATTCATATTCCATATCCAATATTCCATTTCATTCATAATCGTTTTGAAATGAGGATCGCTCTCACAAGGAAAGGTCGCGAAGTGTCCGGCGCCGATTTTGCTAATTTTTGGATATATTTTAAAGGACCAAAATCTAAGAGACACGTATTTTTTTTAATCGGCTGATAAACGGTTTTAAGGGTAGCTTTACCCCCTCAAAGTTAGGACAAAAAATGCAAATTTTGCTGTTTCTCACATACCAAAAATGATATTCGAGTCGTTTCTTTTTTCAAAAGTTTTGTTTTGACGAGAAATAAAAGAAAAAAAAAATTTCAAAATTTTCCCACCCCTCTCATGGGGGCAAACTACCCCATTTAGAAGTTTTTTAATCATAAAAATGGTAATTACGTCAGCAAAATTTTGAAAAAAATATATGTTATTTTATGCACCAAAACTAATTTTACCTGTTTTTGGATTTTGTCGAAAAATATTTTTTTGGGGGGTAAACACCACTTACACGAATACGTATATGATAGGATGTATTTTTATGATTTTTGTTTTATTTTTTTTCTGAAACGAAATATTTCGACGAGAAACTAAAAAAATAATGTTTTTAAGATTTTTTCGGTAACCCCTCATCCCTAACCTCCACCCTTCCCTTATAGGAGGGTGAGCTACCTACTTAAAAAACTGGAAAATTCGAGATTATTATGATCCCTCTACTATCTATATACACCAAAAGAAAAGTTTACTAAATTCTTTTAACCCCACCCCTCCTGATAGAGGTAAATTACCCCTTATGAAATTTTTAATTAACAAGAAAATAGTCATTATAACAGCTAAATTTTGAAAAATAAATATTATTTTATACATCAAAATTAATTTAACTTTTATTTGGGTTTTGGTGAAGGAAAATATTTTGGGGGTAAACACCCTTTAGGTCAAACACGTATGTAATAGGATGTATTTCTATGATTTTTAATTCTTTTTTTATCTGAAACGAAGTATTTCAACGAGGAATTAGAAAATTAATTTTTTTGAACTTTTCCAGTCACCTCTCTTCCCCTCTTTCCACCTTATCTTACCAGAGGATGAGTCATCTACTTAAAAAATCGGAAAATTCGAGATCACTTTTTATACACCGAAAAAAATTTTAAACTTTTGCACCTTCGTAAGGGGGTAAACTACTCCTTTCTGAGGTTTTTAAGTATTCAAAATATTCAAAAAATTGTCATTATAACAGCAAAATTTTGAAAAAAAAACACTATATTTTATATACCAAAACTTATTTTATTGAATTTTTTTTGGGGTGTGTCGAAAAAAAATTTTTGGGGGTAAACACCCTTTACAGCAAACAGGTATATAAAATATCTATATCAAAACTGCGGTCAGTTGTCTGAACTTTATAACAATTTAGAAGTCTTGTATATTAGATATACCTACACGAGAAATATGGTAATTTACCAAGACATTTAAGTGTATATTATTATGGCGGTAAAGATATTCGTTTCTCTTTTTCCTGGAACGAAATATTTCAACAAGAAACAATAAAAATAATTATTCCGAATTTTTCCAGCCACACCTCGCGTCCTATTTCTATCAGAAGGATAAGTCACCAGGGATGAAAAATGCAAAAATTTAAAACCTTTCTAAACTCTGTTTTGTGGTATCTAGAGAGGCAGCAATGATCTCGAATTTCCAGTTTTTCAAGTAGATAGCTAACTGGCTCACTCTACTGGTATGCCAAGACGAAGGGTGGGAACGGTAGAACCAAAATTTAAAAATAATATTTTTCTACCTTCTTTAAAATACTTCGTTTCAAAAATAACGAACCGAAAATTATACACATATATCTCCTATTATATATAAATATTTGCGTTAAAGGGTGTTTACCCCCAAAATATTTTCCTTTACCCAAACCCATATACAGGTAAAATTAATTTTGATGCATAAAATAATATTTATTTTTCAAAATTGAGCTCTTATAATGGCTATTATCTTGTTAATTAAAAATTTCATAAGGGGGTAATTTACCCCTATCAGGAGGGGTGGAGGTAAAAAATTTTGGTAAACTTTTCTTTCGGTGTATATAGATGTAGATGGATCATAATAATCTCGAATTTTCCGGTTTTTTAAGTAGGTAGCTCAACCTCCTATAAGGGAAGGGTGGAGGGTGGGGATGAGGGGTCACCAAAAAAATCCTAAGAAATCATTTTATTAGTTTCTTGTCGAAATACTTTGCTTCGGAAAAAAATAAAACAAAAATCATAAAAATACATCCTATGATATACGTATTCGTGTAAGTGGTGTTTACCCCCAAAAAAATTTTTTTCGACAAAATCCAAAAACAGGTAAAATTAGTTTTGGTGCATAAAATAACATTTATTTTTTTCAAAATTTTGCTGATGTAATTACCATTTTTATGCTTAAAAAACTTCTAAATGAGGTAGTTTGCCCCCATGAGGGAGGTGGGAAGATTTTGAAAAATTTTTTTTCTTTTATTTCTCGTCAAAAGAAAACTTTTGGAAAAAAAACGACTCAAATATCATTTTTGATATGTGAGAAACAGCAAAATCTGCATTTTTGCCCCAACTTTGAGGGGATAAAACTACCCTTAAAATCGTTTATTAGCCGATAAAAAAAAATACGTGTCTCTTAGATTTTGGTCCTCTAAAACATATCCAAAAATTAGCAAAATCGGCGCCGGACACTTCGCGACCTTTCCTTGTCAGTAGAAATGTGCAGTTGCTCGAGTTATAGAATGATTTCTCACTGCTCGGATGCTTTGAAATATGGAATATGGAATATCACTCACAATCAGTCGAAGTCGAAATAATCGTATTGAGATGAATGCTCTTTCAGTCGTTGGGTAGAAAGTGCGCAGTGGCGTCGAATTGTTGAATGGAATATTTGGAATATGAAACATCATTCATTTCTCATTTGCAATTATCCAATCGTCAATTATACGAAATATATCGAAATATTTCGACTATATCTCTCATAATCACCCAGCACTAATTTTATTGTACTTTCATAGAAGATGTTTCAGAAATAATAGAGCAACATTCTTGAGATACACAAGACAATCAGAGACGGTCCAGCCTGGCATAGTAAGGACCTCTGTCTATGGAGACTTTTTTTTGTGGAACTTTCAAAATCTCGAATTTGTTACCGAACGAAATTTTTTTAAACCATTACAATTTATCCTCATTTAAAAGGGCGGTTCATGGCCATTTATCTTTATTTCCGTATCCTACGGGCAGTATTCTAAAGGAATAGTAGGGTTGCCATACGATCCTAAAAAACAAATGTATTTTTATTTAACGATAATCTACTTTGTAAGGAAATAATTAAACTGTCTTTTCATAGAAACTGTTTTATATTCCTTTGGTACATAATATGTATCTATCAAAGATGCCGAATCTATGACATACGTACCAGAGGTAATACGCCAAAATATTTTGATTGACCCACGTTGCTTTTAATATCGAATCCCATCGCTCAAGATTACTGAACATTTTTGATGTGAAAACATATAAGTAGATGAAAAACAGATTTCCTGGAGATAGCTTAATTTAGTAGTCATATAAAGAAAAATACCTTCTGAAATAGCATCGTATTGTAATTACCCTTAACTCCAAACAACAAACATCTCAATAAATATTTTAAAGGTATTTTGTATAAATATTTAAAAACCTTCTTCTTTATTGCCGCCGTTTCACCGAAGGGATTCCGAGACGACGCTATATAGTCGAACTTATTGGTCGACATTGAAAGAGATTTAACGGTGTGGGAAGAGACGCTCTTCCTTCGGAAAGTTAAATCCATAATACGGGTCAGTATTGACCATCGAAGGAATATGTTTAATGCATTCGGCGAAAAAGCCGGACGAGTTCACAAAAGCCGCCCCCCAAATCGATTGGAGTAAAGGTGCATTCGAATGCAGATAGTCTACTTTGATGGTTTCCTATACTATCGGGATTTCACAGAGAGGTCTTCTTTATTTGCGAACACTGCTTTACTTGTTAGGGTCCTCTTTAATCCAAATTTAGACATTTTCTTAGCACAAATCAAATTGTATCCAAAGCAGAACATTACTTAACTGATACTTCATTACCATTTATTTTAAAGAGGAGCGTTGACTCTTTAAAATTACAAATTTTATAGAAATTATGTATGCAATTGCATTTCGTGTTAAGTAACTGATACAACTCAATTCTAACAAAATAAATGCGAAAGAGTGTCTGCCTGTATGCAAACTTTTTATTACCTAACTACTGAACTGATTTCGACGAAAATTGGAATACAGGGTGTCCCCGTTTTAAGTGCCTTAAATGGAACAGGTGATGGAAAAAACGGTTTTAAACAAAAAGTATCCTCTGAACATGTATCCGGAAACTCTTAGTAAAAAAGATACAAGGTGTTTAAATTTCAATTAAAAAAAAGTTTTTATTTTTTCACTTTCAAGTTTTCTGAGATATTTAAACCAAATTTTTCATTCATGAAGGGTCATTAAATAAAATAATACTAAGTTTCTATCTCAACTTGTGGTGGAGTTATGAGTAATCTGTGATATTATTGTAGGAAACACGCGGTATATCACTGGAGAAATGAAACAAAAATACCTGTTTTGGGTAAAGTATTTAATTTTGAATAAAACTTATTTCTTGAGATTTTTCCGTATTAGCCACTGTCGTTGGTTTTGGAAAAAAACATCACTCTCAGTGGGGAAAGTCCCAAAAGTTTAAATTCTGCCACAATAGTGACAAATACGAAAGACCTTTAAGAGTCAACTTTATTCAAAACTGTTAACTCATTTCGTTTTATCCAGAGTCGTAGCATCTTAAACTTACCCCTCTTTGTGTTAGTCGGTGATTATTTAAAGACCAGCATACATTCATTGTATTCGAACAGTTCTTACGTAAAACATAAGGTAGCAAATGCCAAAATAAATTTCAATAAAAAGCTTTATCCAAAAATTGTATTTTATTTCATTTTGTTTAGTGGCGTACTACTTTTATTTCAAAACAATATCACAGATTACCCGCAACTCCGCCACTGGTTGAGATAGAAATCTAATTTCCTCTTATTTTATGATCCTTCATCTGCACATCATGTGTGCAAAATTTAGTTTAAATAACTCTGAAAACTTGAAAATGAGTCAATAAAAATTGTTTTTATTCAAATATTAATACCTTGTATCTTTTTTATTAAGAGTTTCCGGATACATGTTCATAGGAAACTTTTTCCCTAAATTTACTTTTTCCATCACCTGTTTCATTTTAAGGCACTTAAAACGGGGACACCCTTTAGATTCTGACTCAGGATAGCTAATAGGCTACATCTTAACCGGAGTTGGGCAAATTACTTTTAAAAAGGAATCATTACTTTACGCATTATTTTATTGGACAATTGTACTATTTTTAAATTTGATCTTATTTTGATAATTTCGATTTTTTTTTGAAAATTTCGACATTTTAAAAGATCCACATCATTTGCAATTTCGACTGTTCTTGAAATTTTCACCTATGTTTGAAAATCTCGAGTACCAAAATTTTGACTTTTTCTCGAAATTTTAATTTAATTTTGGAAATTTTGACCCATTTTTGCTTTTTTTCCAAATATTAACTTTTTTGAAGCCACCGAAAATTCATATTAATTGTTGAATATATTGACTTTATCCCAAAGTTCTAATTTTTTTGAGAAATTTCGACTTTTTAAAATTTTTGACTTATTTTTGAAGAATTACCTTTTTTTTTGAAAATTTTACCTTTTTTTTGAAAGTTTAACAGTTTTTGAAATTTTCATTCTTATCAAAAATTAACAGCTTTTTAATATTTTTCTAAATTTGACTTTTTAAAATCTTTTGACAATTTGAATAATTTGAAGGAATTTGAGTTTTTCTTAAGATTTATCCTTTCTGAAAATGACATTTTTGAAAAACTTATTTCGATTTTCATTAAAAATGTTCGACTTTTATCTTGAAAATTTTGGATTTCAAATTTTACAGTTTTTTTAAACTTCACATTTTTTACAATTTCGCTTATTTTGAAAGTTTCAATTCCTTCGCAATTTTACTTTTTCCAAAATTTTGACTTTTTTCAAAAATTCAACCTTTTCTGGATATCTAGACGCTTTTGTTAATTTGTCTAAATTTTGATACCTAATTTCAAATTTTGCTCAAAATTTCGACTCTATCAAAATTTTTGGTTTATTTTGGTAACTTCATTATTTTGATTTTTTTTAAACTTATGCCGTATGCCAAAGTTTGCACTTTTTTTCTGAAAATTTTGCCATTGTGTAAAATTCTGACTATTTCTCAAGATTGTGAATTTCCAATTTTTATTTTTTTTTATATTTTGACTTCTTTTTCTGGAAAATTTCGACTTTTTTAATTATTTTGTCAGAATCGCCAGGTTTTCTGAGAATTTAAGTCTTTTATTATCAAAATTTCGACTTTTCTCGAAATTTTCACCTAACTTCTCGACTGCCCAAATTTTTACTTTTTTTAAAAGTTTTAATTTATGTTGGAATTTTTGAAGTCACCGAAAATTCAGATTAATTGTTGAATATATTGACTTTATTTCAAAGTTTTTAAAATTTTAAAACTTTTGACTTATTTTTAAAAATTTCACCTTTTTTTTAAAATTTCACCTTTTTTGTTTGAAAGTTTCACATTTTTTTAAATTTCCATTCCTATCAAAAACTAACAGGTTTTTAAAATTTTGACTATTTCCCAAAATTGTTAATTTCTAATTTTTACTTTTCTTCAAAAATTTCGACTCCTTTTTTGAATTTATAGTTATTTTTTCAGAATCGCCAGGTTTTCTGAAAGTTTAGAGCTTTTATCATCAAAATTTCGACTTTTCTCGAAATTTTCACCCAACTTTGAAAATCTTGACTTCCCAAGTTTTGCCTTTTTTTGAAGTTTTAATTTAATTTTGGAATTTTGACCAACTTTTGCTTTTTTTTTTCAAATTTTAACTTTTTTGAAGCCACCGAAAATTCAGATTAATTGTTGAATATATTGACTTTACCTCAAAGTTTTTAATTTTATAAGAAATTACGACTTTTTAAAATTTTTGACTTATTTTTGAAATCTTCACCTTTTTTGTGAAAGTTTTACATTTTTTAAATTTCCATTCTTATTAAAAATTAACAGATTTTTATTATTTTTCTAAATTTGACTTTTTAAAACGATTATTCTTGACAATTTGAATATTTTGAATGATTTTGAGTTTTTCTTAAGATTTATACTTTTTGAAAATGACATTTTTGAAAACCTACTTCGATTTTCATTAAAAATGTTCGACTTTTATCTTGAAAATTTCGGATTTAAAATTTTCCAGTTTTTTTAAACTTCACATTTTTAACAATTTCACTTATTTTGAAAATTTTAATTCCTTCACAATTTTGCTTTTTGCAAAATTTTGACTTTTTTCAAAAATTCAACCTTTCCTGGATGTTAATTTGTCTAAATTTTCGAATGTTGCTCAAAATTTCGACTGTATCAAAATTTTCTTTTTATTTTGGTAATTTCTTTATTTTGATTTTTTTTTAACTTATACCTTATTCCATAGTTTGCACTTTTTTTTTGAAAATTGCGACCTTTGTGTAAATTCGTGACAATTTTTACTTATTTTCAAAACTTTCGACCCATTTTTCGAATTCTATCTTTTTTTTGGGAAATTTCTACCTTTTTATTTTTTTTTTGATTTCCAGGCTTTCTGAAGGTTTAGATCCTTTATTATCAAAATTTTGACTTTTCCTCGAAGTTTTGACTTTCTTTAGAATTCCAATTTCGATTTTTCTAAAAATTTCGACCTTCTTCAAAACTTTAAATTTTTTTGAATTTTCGAATTTTCATAGTTATGAATTTCTTAAAAATTGAAATACAAATTTTGTGACTTGAAACCAAGAAATATTAAAGAAACACAACAGAGGTGGCTGTGACGCGTTTCCATAGCAAGGATATCATTTTCAGAGAGATACTCAATTTGTATTTCAATTTTTGAAGATAACCAAGGACCATTCCGATCCACCAAAATTATGAATTTTTTGAAAATTCCCCTTGTTCTGAAAACTTCGATATTTTTTGAAGAGTCTGATGTTTCAAATGGACATTTTAAAAAGGAACTATATTAATGATATAAAACAACAAGAGATATTAATAATTTCACAATGTTTCGAACTTTGTGTAAAATTCTGACTAATTCTCAAAGTTATGAATTTCCATTTTTCTTTTTTTTTCACAAATATCGACTTCTTTTTTTAAACTCGATCTTTTTTTTAAATTTTAATATTTTTTCATTTTTTATAGAATTGCCAGGTTTTCCGAAAGTTTAAAACTTCTATAATCAAAATTTTGCCTTTTCTTCAAAGTTTTGACTTTTTTTAAAATATCAAGTTCGATTTTTCTGAAAATATGGACATTCATCAAAACTTTTAATTTTTTTTTGAATCTTCGAATATTCATAAATACGATTTTTTTTGAAAATTCCCCTTGTTCTGAAAATTCCGATATGTTTTGAAAAATTGGATGTTCTAAATTGACGTCTCAAAAGGAAACTTTTTTAACGATTAAAACAACAAGGGATATTAAAAATTCCACAATGTTTCGACCTTTGTGTAAAATTCTGAATATTTTTCAAAATTGTGAATTTCCAATTTTTACTTTTTTTTCAAAAATATCGACTTCTTTTATTAAATTCTCTCTTGTTTTTCAAAATTTTGATCTTTTTAAATTTTTTTCAGAATTGCCATGTTTTCTGGAAGTTTTTAACCTTTTTTAGGATTCCAATTTCGATTTTTCTCAAAATTTCTACTTTCTTCAAAAGTTTAAATTTAGTTGAATCTGCAAATTTTTATAAAATTCTTTTTGTTCTGAAAAGTTAGACGTTTTTTGAAGACACTGACGTTTTAAATTGACATTTTAAAAAGGAAGTTTATTAACGATTAAAACAACAACAACAGATATTACAAATTCCACAATGTTTCGATAAATATTTGCTATGACCGGACCTGGTATCATAGCAAATATTTATCGAAACTTCATGGAATTATTAATGTCTCTTGTTGTTTTAATCGTTAGCTAGTCGGGTGTATCACCCGCTGAGGCGGGTGATCACTATCTCTAAGTGGATCGTTATCTGTAAGTGGGCCATTCGGTGTCGGTGGATCACGCGCTGCGAGTAAATCGTTCGCTCATTGCGTGGAAACGACGCGCAATCGATTATCACCGACGCGATAGGGAAAATTGTGGGCATGGCCTAACTGTCGTTGTCATAGAATGTTTTGGAGACATAGACTCGTTTCGATCATCGATATATATAAAAAGGGACGCTCCGTATATTATCTTATTTCGGTGGGACTGGTTGTTAGGGACGTGCTAGGGGAAGTTAAGGGTGTGGCCTAATTATTGTCATAGAATATTTTTTAGTCATAGACCAGTTACGAACTTAGATTTATTTGCGAAAGAAGGGACGCTTCGTATTTCATTTAACAGTTTTTGAAATCTTCATCTTTTTCAAAATTTCGATTTCTTCTGAAATACTTTAGTTCTTGCAAATTTGATTTTATTTGAAAATTTCGAATTTTTCAACGATTTTTTCTTTCTTGACATTTGTAAATTGAAACAGCTATCTCATCTGAGGGGACGTCCGGGGAACGTAAATGGCAAAGGCAGTGAGGACAGAAGATTTTTTTTAATTTCAACATTTCTTCCAAATTTTGTCTTTTCTCGACGTTCTGATTTTTTGAAATTTTCAACCTGTTTAATATTATCACTTTTTGTGAAAATCTTTACATTACTTGCAAATTTAACTCTATTTCAAAAGTTCAACTTTTTTAACAATTTCTCTATATCTTGAAAATTGGGAATTGGGGCAACTATCTTTGCCAAGGGGACGATTTGTGAATTGTAGATGGCAAAGGCAAATAAAAATAGGTTATTTAAAAAATTTAACCCTTGTTTTAAATTTTGACTTTTCCTCGAAGTTTTAATTTTTTGAAAATTTCAACATCTTTAAAACTTCGGCTTTTTCTCAAAATCTTTGCTTTTCTTGCAAATTTCTATTTAAAAAATTCGACTTTCCTAACAATTTATTCTGTTCACTGTCTCTGAAAATTTTGACTTCATTTAAACATTATACCTATATTTTCAAATATCGCCTCTTTCCTAAAATATTAACTGGTAATTCTGTAAATTGCCTATTTAACAAAGTTCTTTTTCACAAATTTTGACTTTTTTGATTTGGATATTTTTTTTAAAATTTCGGCTTTATTCAAGGTTTAAATATTTATTGACAATATAAACCCTTCAAAAGTTTAGTTTTCTTGAAAATCTCAACCTTTTTTCAAAATTTTGCCACTTACTCAAAATTAACAAATTTTCAACTTTTTAAAAATTTTGATTTATTTTCAAAATTTTAACTTTTCGCAAATTTAATGTTATTTAAAAATTTTGAATTTTTCAATAATTTTTTCTTTCTTGACATTTGTAAATTGGATCATCTATCTGAGGGGATAATCCGGGGAACGTAGGTGGCAGACAGGTGAAAATAGAAGATTCCCCTTTTTTTAATTTCAACGCTCGACGTTTTGATTTTTTGAAATATTCAACCTCTTTAAAATGGCAACTTTTTTCAAAATCGCTTCTTTTCTTGCAAATTTGACTCTGTTTCAAAAGTTCGACTTTTTTAACAGTTTCTCCATTTTTTGAAAATTGGGAATTGGGGCAGCTACCTTCGCCAGGGAACGATTTGTGGACCGTAGATGGCAAAGGCAAGGTTTTTCAAAAATGTTAACCCTTCTTTCAAATTTTGACTTTTCTTGGAAGATTTGATTTTTCGAAAATTTCAATGTCTTCAAAATTTAAATCTTTTCTCAAAATCATTACTTTTCTTGCAAATTTGACTCTATTTGAAAAATTCGACTTCTCTTTTTTAAAAATTTTAAATTGGGGCTGGTATCTTCTCCGAGGAGACGATTAGATGGGAAAGGAGATGGCAAAGGCAAGGTTGGCTTTTTTGAAAATTTTAACCCTTCTTCCAAATTTTGTCTTATTCTCGAAGTTTTGAGTTTTTGAAAGTTTCAACCTCTTTACAATTTCCACTTTTTTCTAAATCCTTACTTTTCTTGCAAATTTGAGTCTGTTTTAATAATTTGACTTTTTTGACAATGTCTTTTTTTTGAGTATTGGGAATTGGGGCAGCTATCTTCGCGAAGGGGAGGATTTGTAAACCGTAAGTTGCAAAGGCAAGGTTTTTTAAAAATGTTAACCATTCTTTCAAATTTTGATTTTCCCTCGAAGATTTGATTTTTGAAAATTTCAACTATTTCAAAATTTCGATCTTTTCTCAAAATCTTTACTTTTCTTACAAATTTGACTTTCTTGACAATTTCTCTTTTTTAAAAATTTTAAATTGTGACTGGTATCTTCTCCGAGGGAACGATCAGAGGACCGTAGTTTTCGGTGGAAATTAAAATGAAAATGTCCTTGTTCAAATTGGAATTTATGTATTATTCGGATATTGTAATAATAATAATAATAATCAATTTATTAAGCCAATACAAGAAAGTTATGTAAAATGGATGCCACTTTAATATTATTGTTGAAATAAATATCCATTTATAAAATCCAAATTTCAAATTTGTGGAATTCTTCAATATTTTTTATGGGTTATGATTATCATTGGCACTATCTGAATGAAATAAGAGAAATTTAAATTCGGACAGATACTTAAACAAGAGTTTTTTTAAAGGAACTTTTAATATCTGTTGTTCTTTTAATCCTTTAATAGCCATCCATTAGAAGAATTCCACAAAATAAGGATTAGAAATGGCAATAATTTTAAAAAAGACCTTTCTTCATGTTTAAATTAAAAAACTTCGAAAAAAAGTCCGAATTTAGCAAAATGTTCCAGTTCAACACATGAAACTCTGAGAAAAAAGGAGCACTTTTCATTGAAAATTGGAAGTTACCCTATTTTTAACGGAAGACCTTCATAACAAATAAGTCGTATGCGCAGTTGATAGCATATATTTGCACATGTGCTTATGAGTTTTGACCTGTCAAGTATTAAGGTTTGATTGAATTTGGCGCCGTATTGCTGGACGTTTCCGAGTAGTGAAGTGCTGACACTAGACTTCGATTAGCGGAAAATTATGGTTATTCTTCTATCATGATGCAAAATGGTATAACTGGGTCTAGCTAATTCTAAACATTTATTCTTGTTTAAGGTGTCCCAAGAAAGAATGACAGAAATAATATTTATCGTTGTAACGGAATAAAAAAAGGAATTCAGTTGCTTTTTGAATTTCAATTACCCTCGGGAATTTAATTCCTTTATTACAACGTAATTTAAAAGTAGTAATTAGTACCTCTGATTAATTCCTTTAAATGAGGAATGTTCTATTATTTTTCAACAAATAACAAAAATTACACATTACATTATATTTTTTATCAAAATAATGTAATTACAATTATTTATTTGAAATATGCATTTTAAATTAGTAATGCATTACATTTTATAATGAACACTGCACAGCTTTGATCTTATTAAAAAAACTATTTCAGACTCTTCAAAACTAATATTATGTCTAGAAAACAATAGTCTGACAACGTCATGTAAGATCAGTTGACTGCGCCAGTTAGAAATGTTTATAACAACTCTAACATATTGTTGAGGCCCAGAAAGGTCGAAACGGGTCTATGGTTGTCGGTTGTAAACATTTTCAACTGTAACACATACAAATATTTCAGTACGGAACATTTAATTAAAAAATGGACATCGAGTTACTTCACGTTTGAGAATTTTTACCATAACCATAACCAATACCATTACCATAACGTTTGGTAACTCTCCACTTTTGTTTTCCAAATAAATTTGCTGTTATTTATCATTTTACAGATCGTAGCATTATATATCTTAATTTATTTACCTGATTTATCGAATGTTACAAAACTGCTTGCTCGATAAATCAGGCAAATAAGTTAACAAACATTCAACCACCTTATTCAGGCGTATACAATAAAATCTGGGGCCTTAGCAGGTGTTATTGGCTTTAACCGAACGCAGGATCAAAGTGTCCCGAGTAAAAGGGAATAAAACCGGTGGCTGTCAGTGCGGCCGTTCACAGGACAGGTGACAAGGGGTGTAGAACGCATTAAAGATTTGAGGTCGCGATCCTGTGATGCGACATCCCAACTGCCGATAACTAAGTCCGGTCAAATGCTCCTTCCCACCAGACTTATTTCGGTTCGCTTGCTCTAATCGTTTGTTGTCGCGCCCAACACCAACACTTGTCAAAAAATAAACCACCTGACATATTGACCTCTATATCTTTTGTCGGCCGACATCTCCATCGATCTCTATCTCTTGGGGTCACAAAGTCCACTCCACAGAAGAGCGGCGCAATAATTGCGCAGCCTAGAAACGAAAAATGGTTAATCTTTCGTGACACATTAATAAGGGAGTCAGATCGATTTTTTTAAGGGAACTTGCACTACAAACTGCTTGGTATATAACTAGGGTGGACGTCACTCTATATATTATAGTACTCATAATGCAGTCCAATTAGAATCGAGCACTAAATTGTATTGACCACAATCAACGATGGTGGTTGGACTATTTATTATTATTTTATTATTATATTATTAGGCTATTTTATCTTATCGACAAATTAATTTCCGCCACAAAACTAGTTATATTTTGATTAATGCTATTCCAAATCAAGTGCAATGTAACGTTTTGGAGACATAACACTTGTCTTTACGTAATGATACCATTTGAAACTTTGAGAACATATTTTTGCGTGTTATCAGTTCAAAAATTAAAACTTAGTAAATTGTAAACACTTTATTTCAAACTTATTTCGGAATACTGCAGTTATAATTTACTTAGCTAGCAGATTATCTAATTATCTGACTATCCCACTAACTGACTAACTGAGAGAAAGATGAGAGCGTATTTATACCGTTCCAGTTTTCTAGAACGGATCTCGAGTAATGATACCATTTGAAACTTTGCTACTTTGACTTCTCCCAAATACGCAATTGAAAAACGACGTGTATTACCGTCCGTTTGCCTTTGAGTACATATTTTTGCGTGTAATCAGTTCAAAAATTAAAACTTAGTGAATTGTAAACATTTTTTTTCAAACTTATTTCGGAATACTACAATTAGGATTTACTTAACTAGCAGACTATCTAATTATCTGACTATCCCACTGACTGACTGACTAACTGAGAGAAAGACGAGCGCTTATTTATACCGTTCCGATTTTCTAGAACGGATCTCGATAGAATTATCGCTTGCGGAAGCATTTGGACGGCTTATCTGCCGCATGATTCATTCTCGTGGACTCTTCCCATTATCAAATGTTTCCAGAGAGTTCCTTACACTACACAATCACTAATACACATTTTATAGCTACATTTTCTTACAATATGTACTATTGATGAAATTCTCGTTTCTATTAAAATTTCTTAAGGTCAAGGTCCAGTGATTTTGTTAAATGGTTCAAATTTATTTTGCTTTTCGGTCGATACAAGTTTTTAAAATATCAAATTCAACGCATCAGTGGAATTGTATCACAATTTATTATCAAACTTTATTAAAGAATTGTGTTTCTCCACCTAAGCAATTTTACAGGTAGAGCAGTAGATTGTCTCGGAGACCATCGACGTCGTAAAAGAAACTTCACCCAAATACTCTTTTCACATTGGTATAGAAAGTAAAATACCGCATCCTATCATACACAAATAGGATTTCCAAATCGCCCTGCCGCCGCTCGCTTCAATAGTTTAGAGAAAAGTGCAGACCCGAAGGATCTAATAAAATGTGCAATTCAATAAAAGGAAAGACATATCCCTATCATGTTGAAGTGAGCAGTTGTTTTACGAGCAGGAACGACCATGGGATTCATTACATAAATAAGTTTCACGAGTTCGGGACATGTCAGCGTTCATATTCTTTACACGTTCTGGTTGGCCAATCGATTTTATATAGCCACTTGGACCAGCGCTTAGCAAATAATCCGATCCGCTGCAATGCATGGACTTCGATACAAAACACCATTTTAGCATATAAGGTACTTGTACTGTTTCGCACTGGCACCACAAAATATCATCTATTGTTAACACTTATAGCAACTAGTCGTTGCGATTTGCATATTTATATAATTTAAATAATTGAGCAATTATGGGGACTGTCGACACAAGTGAAAACTTCAAACTATGATATGTAAACAACCGTTTATTACAAAAATATCAAACTGTAACATTTGAAAAGACAAAGTAAAATCTATACATTTAACCATCAATGTTAACGTTAGCTAGCCGCGCCCATACTTCTCCCATGAATCACCCCGAATGAATGCCTCAACCCAGCTGCCGCATTTCGGTGCATTCCAGAATTTTTACCCTCAGCTTCCTATCGTACTCGACCCCTGAGATCGTTGACCTTGGGCAGGTACTCCGAAACTCTTGTTGCTATGGTTGATAACAGATATAACGGCGTTTTTTAATTTTCAAATTAATTGTAATGTCAAAAATAAAAATTGTAAACATTATCTTACAAATATTTTTGAAAATTTTGTAAATTAAAATCATTATGTCTAGTTTTCATATGTTTTATTTTTGTATAAGATCCAGTCTTTATTTAATATGCCTTTGTCTGTTGACTGTGCGATATTTTGGGAACGAGATTCCCATTTTAATCTCATACATCGTACAACCAAATTAACACACCATCTAAATTATACACAGTATGCACACTTTCCACGTAACTTAAATATTGTAGGCGCAAGAATAGGTTATCAAGCGACCTAAATTTTAATTTAGCGCAATGAATAAGACGATAGTTTCATGCCTGGTGGGTCACCTTCTCAAACCCCGATGCCAACCACGCGATTCTCTTATGCGTCTCGTTCATAGCTACATATAACTGTTAATGTTAGAGCATGTTGGTGATGCAAAACCATAAGCATTTTCTCAGTCAAAAGTAGTTCAAAACGATTAAAGAAGTTTCCACTCTAAAAATCTAAAATTTTCTAATAATTTATTCAAATGGCCGCTCACCTTAGCTTGGCCTATTTCCTTTTGTTGCTTTGTAATTGCTTTAAATATTTTGCTATTTTAGGATTGTACCTTTCTGAATTTTAAACTTGTGTAGTTTCTGATTCATTTTACATAACCCACTTTAGCTGAAAATGAGAGAAAACATCACGTTTATAAATTGGCTGCAGGCGACCCTACATATAATCCCTGAATTTTCCCAAAATTACTAGGCACACATTCGTTGACACTTGTTAGCATATTACGTCTGCGTTTATGACACTGGCAATGAACGACTAAATATTTTCAGGTATTTAGGCAGCCCCAACTAAAACTGAATTTCAAAACAATGGAGGAAGAAAGGTTATCTATCTATATAATTAAAGTTTCTGTTACTTCTATTGGGTTAAGTAAAGATTTTATTAACTTTAGAATATATAATTTCTTTTATATGCTAAGTTTCTAGCAGATTCTTTATCTAGCATAATTGTCTTATTAACTTGAGTATTGTAGCATTCTGAGGTTAAGAGTTGTTGATTAGATGTTCACGACTAGAAGATACCAGGAAGATGCACAACCGGAGAGATTAGTTATATAAGTTTGAGACGCCTATTGAATGTTTGCAAATAATTAGGGATAATAATTATAATTGGACGTTCGAGTCCAATTACAGCTCGCAAACGCACCCTAGTCTAATTATAGATGTTGCACTGTTTGGAAAGCAGGTTGTTTAGTACATAAAAGCGTTAAAAATCCAGAGATTAAATTATTCAAACACAGTGGCGGCTGGTGATTTTTTGACAGGGGTGTGCAGATGCAAAAATATTAGTAGTTAAGAGTTTAGGTGACTCCAATACCATAGCAAGGTATTAAATTTAAGAGAAACAAAAGTGATACAAAAGGTATTTTTACGAATTAAATTTAATTAACATCTTACAACCCCCAAAATATTTTTGGGTTATCATCTTTAAATTATTTTCATCGAGTACAATAAAAATATTATCGATATTTCTGGGCCCTTTAAAGCACTTTGTACGGTTGCACGTCGTTACGGCTCTGGGTTACTTAGTTAAAATTGTTTGCTTTCATAGGAATAAAATTATATCACTTTTTCATGAAAACTGCATTTGAAAATAAAATATATTTTATAACAAAGTTCTAATTAAACTCTACAAAAATTAAAAAAAAAAAATTTAAACAAAATCCGCTCTACGATCTTTTGAAGAAATAAAGTTTTCATTGCTTTCTCATCAAAATTGTTTAAATCCAAATTTACAAATTAATATTTAGACCCTAGAATGAGTACTGCTATTTCTTTGTGAATGACGATACTATTGGCAATTAGGTCTGCAAGCGGCACAATTAGCAATCGCAATCAGATCAGCCGGCACCTACGCATTTAGCATCATAAACCGTAAATACACACTCCAAACTCTGACTCGTAATCACCGTTTGGCAAAAGCGCATATGCACGATGCGGCGTACCTCGGGCTAGCTTTAACGTGATGTTCTGTAGTTGAGTTCTCCGTATCCCGTGGAAGCCGGTGATAGGCATTACATGTCAGCCACGCTAGGTGCATAATTCTGCGCGCACCAACCTATTTAAATTTCCTTATAATATTGTAACGCAATGTAAATAGATAAAATAGAATTGTAGAATTTAGTACATAAGAAAAGTTTCTAGAAAGATCTGATAAGGGGAAAGCGGCCGCGATAACGAAACTAACGGCACATAAGAGTTCCAGAAATTTCGGCAAGCGATAAGCCTTATCTGCCGAAAAGTTCTAGAAGCCGGGAGCCAAAACTATATAAGGCGGTGAGCTTTCCCTCAAGTCAGTTAGAGTCAGTCAGTGTAATAAGTGCGTTAGTAGTTAGAAGCAAATAGGTGAGTTCATTATTCAGTTGTAGTATTTCGAGTTTAGTTTGGTAATAAAATGGGTCTTATTCAATTCACGTGTTAATAGTAATCTCGAACCGATAAGCTCGCAACAATATTTAATATAATGGAATTAAACGTTTGTGTACTTTATTCCAAGTCATTCACAAGTATTATTTGTTAATTAGTATATCATTATTTTGGGTTTAAAAATGTGATAAATCTAAGTCTTTTACATTAAACCGAAAAGAATAGATCGCTCGTGTCACGAGGAGCGCGCGCTCTTGCGCTCTTTAAGACCAGCCGCCACTGATTCAAACAGGCAACACGTGCTTGTCCAGATCTAATTTTAGTTTTGGCAGTTGCAGCCACAATTTTTAAAACATTTATTAATATTTACTTAAAGTTTTCAAAGAGACTTATTTTCTTATTGTTGGCATTATAATCGGATGCCGATGCTAAAACAGCATTTATGAAACTAAGTATTATGCAAGTAGAATGTAACCTAGACTACAAATTCCTGCAGCTCTCCAGGCGTGTATCGTGAATCATAGGTAGCTGAACTACCAACAGTTGAAACACTGCCACTTAACGAAGCGGTTGCTCTCTAGGAAAGTTCTCAGAAGACAAGGATTTTAATATTTTCCAAACTTAGAATCTAATAAATGTTCAGTTGAAACACTGCCACCTAGCGAAAAGGTTGCTCTCTAGGAAAGTTCCCAGAAGACAAGAATTCTAATGCACAGACCAATAGGTTTGAACATTTATTATATTCGAAGTTTGGAACCCATTAGAATTCCTGTCTTCTGGGAACTTTCCTAGGGAGCAACCACTTTGCTAGGTGGCAGTGTTCCAACTGTTGGTAGTTCAGCTACCTATGATTCACTATACACGCCTAGAGGGCTGCATGAATTTGTAGTCTAGATTGCATTCTACTTGCATACGACATTGTTGGCGATGGCCATAGTTTCTCTATGAAGCAATAGGTGGTAGTACTAAGAGTCACACGCTTGACGTCTGTAGATTTTTTAGTACTTACTTGTCGGAACATTTGTTAGCATTCGAGTTGGATATACCAAACTGACGAGATCTAACAAGATCGAAACCGGTATTTGGTTTTCAAACTTCGAATCTGATAAATGTTTAAACCTATTGGTCTGTGCATTAGAAACTAAGTACTGTCTTCAGAAGTCATGACCTGCCGCTGAAAACCAAGATCCTCGTACTGTAGTACTTTTGCAGCTTTGCTCTACGGAGCGAAAGCTTGGACACCCTCCGAAGAGTCAACGAAAAAACTTGAAGCGTTTCAGATGCGATGCTATAGATGCATCCTGGAATCTCGTGGATCCACCATGTCACGAATAATGAAGACTTACGCAGAATCGAAAAGGAAAGCAACATTACCGCTAGAATGAAGAAATTAGAATACCTGGGCCATATAATGACAAACAAACAACGATATGACCTTCTCCAACTGGTACTGCAAGGGAAAGTGTACGGTAAGAGAGGACCAGGACAAAGACGAATCTCATGGCTTCAGAACTTACAAAAATGGTTTAAAATAATTACAATTGGACGGCTCCGCGCAGCTACCAATGAAGTAAGAATAGCCATGCTAGTCGCCAACATTCTGAAAGAATAAGTACCGCAAGAAGAAGCCGAAGGCAAGTTCTTTCACTTTATATCCCATTCTTGAGGTTGCTCACCATATAGAAACGATACCAAAGGTCCTGAATTTTTCCAAAAAATTGCCGGATGCAGCCAGTGGCTTTAATAAAAACAGCAAAGACAGAGCAAGTTCTGTCATCGAAGTCATCATCGGAGGTCTATTCAAATAAGATCTCTCCAATCGTCGATGATATTCAATAGCCAATTAAGATTTCACCAACAGTCCACTCATCATCGATTTTTTTTCTAGCTTGACAGGTGCTTCGACTGTAAATTGTCAACCGATCGATATCAATGATCGTTCCACGCTGTATTTGCAGCTCAAAAATCGTAAGGCTTTCTATAATTTTGACAATATTTTTTGCTTCGGCGTTTTATCTTTTTTTGTTACTTTATCACTTATTATTATTTTTACCCCATTCTGTTAGCTTCACTGGCAGAATCTTTTAACTTCCCACTTTTAAGAGTAAAACTCTTACGTGTACTTGTCACACAAGAAATTTCAAGGTTAAATATAAATTTCATTTAAATTTAAACCGTGAAATTGAGTTTTTTATGCAACAAGACCATTTCTTTCCTTTATTACATATTTTTACCCAAAAACATTTTATATTTCACGGTTGGAACTCCCTTTTGCCGAATTTTTAAGCTACGTACTCACGAAGTTGTACTTCAAGTGTAAATATTTTAAATTTTGCGGTTATATATGTGACGTATTGGTTTCTTGCGAATCTCAGTCGTAGCAACTTTTAACTTCACGGCCAAAGACTTCTATTGTGCTACTTTTTTAGTTTTAGAACAATTAGCCTGCATCTTTTTAAGTTTTTAAACAAGTTTTGCTACCTATGAGCGATGTTTGTTATATTTCTGGCGTACATGGGTCGCTTCCATCAGTTGACATTATTTACCAACCGTGAAATATTCCATATTCCAACCGTGAAATATTCTATATTCCAACCGTAAAATATTCCATATTACAATCGTAAAATATTCCCTATTTTAGGATTGAAACTCTCTCTTGTCAAATTTCCACGTACTTACAAAGTTCTACTTTAAGCGTTGATATTTTAAATTTTGCGGTTATATCTGTGATGCATTGGTTTATTGCTAATTTCAGCCAAAAAAATATTTATATTTCTGTGACAGTTATTTCAAATATATCTCCACCTTATTTTCGTAGCAACTTTAAGTTTCACAGCCAAATACTCGTATTTTGATACTTTTTTAGTTTTAGAACAATTAGCCTGCATTTTTTTATATTCTTACACGAGTGTTGCTCTCTATAAGCAATGGTTGTTATATTTCTAATGTACATGGGCTGCTTCCATTAGATGACATTACTTTCAAACCGTGAAATATTCCATATTACACGGTTGAAACACTTGTTTGCTTAATTTTTAAGTCACATAATTACACAGTTGTGTTTTTTCGTAGATATTTTAAGTTTTTTTAATTATTCATGTAAAATACTGGTTTATTGCAAATTTCAGCCGTGAAAATGTTAATATTTTTTTGGCAGTTATGATTAGTCGATTCGGCGTCTTGTTTTCACAGCTTTATTTCTGAAGTTTACGGTAAAAGGCCCTCAGTTTGCTATTTTTTAAGTGTTGTTGTCGTTAGCTGCCATCATTTAAGGTTTTCAAGCAAGTGCTGCTATCTGTAAGCGATAATTGCTATATTTTTGCTTTACGTGTGTCACCTCGATTAAATGACATTATTTTCCACTAGAGAAATATTCCATATTTTACAGTTAAAACTGTTAAATGTCTAATTATTAAGCCACGCACTTACAGAGTTGAATTTTTGTCATAATTATCCAAAGTTTTGCGGCTATATCCGTGAAATATTAGTTCACTCCGCATTCCAGCCGTGGAAATGTTTATATTTTTGCATCAGTTTTTCTTAGTCTATCTGGCGTCTTGTTTTCACAGTTTAATTCTTAAAGTTCACGGTCAAAGGCTTTAAGTTGGCCAGTTTTTAAGCATTCTAACCGTTCCCAGGCAATCTTTTATACTTCTAAACAAGTGCAGATATCTGCCAGTGACGATTGCAATATTTTGATTTACATGGGTTGTCTCAATCAAACGACACCATATTTTATTTGCGAAATATTTTATATTTCATCCCTTGTTTGCTTTACTTCCAAGCCAGGTGCTCCTAGAGTTGTAATATTTAAAAGTTTGCGGTAATATTTGTTAAATATTGGTTTATTGCAAATTCCAGCCGTGGAAATGCTTAAATTTTGGAGGCAATTATTTCTAGTCGATACGGCGTCTAGTTTTTCAAGCTGGCGGTTAAAGGTTTAAGTTTGCTATTTTTTTATATGTCGTTACCGTTAGCTGGCCTCTTTTTATGCCTTCAAACAGGTACTGTTCTTTGTAAGAGATAATTGCTTTATTTCTGCTTTACGTGGGTCGCCTCAATTAGATGATATTATTTTTCCATCAGTAAAATATTCCATATTTTACAGTTCAAACTATTAGATGCCTAATTTTCAAGCCATGTATTTACAGAGTTGTGTTTTTAGCATGATTACTTGACGTTTTGCGGTTATATCTGTGAAATATTGGTTCACTGCGAATTCCAGCCGTGAAAATGTTTATATTTCTGCGACTGTTTTTTCCAGTCTATCTCGAGTCTTGTTTTCACAGCTTAATTGTTAAAGTTTACGAATCAGGGGTTCTAATCTGCCATTTTTTAAAGCATTGTTACCGTTAACTGGCAACTTTTTATGATTTTAAACAAATGCGACTATCCGTCAGTCACCGTCACCATATTTTGGTTTACATGAGTCGTCTCAATCATTTTTTAACTGCAAAATGTTCTGTATTTCACCTCTTGTTTGCTTCACTTTAAAGCTTTAAGCCAGGTACTCATAGAGTTGTAATATTTAAAATTGTACGGTTATATTTGTGAAATATTGCTCTATTGCAAATTTCAGCCGTGGAAATGTTTATATTTTTACAGCAATTATTCCTAGTCAATATGGAGTCTAATTTTTACGCCAAAATTTTTAAAGTTTGCGGCTTAGGTTCTTGGTTTGCCAATTTTTAAGTGCCGTTACCGTTAGCTGGCATTTTTTTATGTTTTAAAACAAATGCTGCTCTCTGTGAACAATAATTACCATATTTCTGCCGAACGTAAGTCGCCTTGATTAGATGACATTATTTTCCAACAGTGAAATATTTTATATTTGGCAGTTGAAACTGTTGGGTGCCTAATTTCTAAGGTACGTACTCACAAAGTTGTGTTTTTATCATGATTACTTGAAGTTTTGCAGGTATATCCGAGAAATACTGGTTTATTGCAAATTTGATGTGTGGAAATGTTTATATTTCTGCAGCAGTTATTCCTAGTCAATATAACGTTTGGTTTTTACGCCTACCTTTTTGAAGCTCACGGCTAAAGGCTCTTAGTTTGCTAATTTTTAAGTGTCGTAACCGTTAGCTTGCATATTTTTATGTTTTCAAACGAGTGCTGCTATCTGTGAGCGATAATTGCCATATTTATGCTTAACGTGGGTCTCCCCAATTAGATGACATTATTTTCCAACAGTGAAATATTTTATATTTTACAGTTGTTATTGTTGGGTGCCTAATTTTCAAGCTACGTACTCACAGAGTTGTGTTTTTGTCATGATTACTTACAGTTTTGCAGTTATATCCATGAAATACAGGTTTATTGCAAAAAAAACTGTGGAATTGTTTATATTTCTGCGGCAGTTATTTTTAGTCAATATGGCGTTTGGTTTTCACGTCTACTTTTTTGAAGTTCACGGCTTAAAGTTCCTAGTTTGCTAATTTTTAAGTGTCGTAACCGTTAGCTTGCATCTCTTTAAGTTCTTAAACGAGTGCTGCTATCCGTGAGCGACGGTTCCTATATTTTTGTTTGACATGGGTCGCGTTGATTATTATTTTTCAACCGTGAAATATAACATATTTCATGGTTGGAACTGTCCTTTGCCTAATTTTCAAATATGATCACAAAGTTGTGCTTTGCCATTAATATTTAAAGTTTTGTGATTTTATTTGTAAAATATTAATTTATTTTGAATTGCAGCCGTTAAAATGTTTACATTTTTACGGCAGTTATTATTAGCTGATGTGGCGTCTTGTTTTCACAACAAAATTTTTAAAGTTCACGGTCAAATGCTTCTAGTTTGCCATTTTTGTAGCATCGTAACTGTCAGCTGGCAATTTTTGAAACAAATGTGGTTATCTATCAGTGACGGTTGCCATATTTTGGTTTACATGGGCCGTCTTAATCAGACGACATTATATTCCAACCGTGAAATATTCCATATTTTACTACTTTGTTTGCTTAATTTCCGAGCTAGTTACTCATAGAGTAACAGTTGTGGTTGTGTTTGTAAAATATTGGTTTATTGTAAATTATAGCGGTGAAAATGTTTATATTTCTGCGGCAGTTATTCCCAGACAATCTCTTCCTTTTGTTCATGGCCAAATTTTTAAAGTTTACGGTTAAAGGCCTCTATTTTACTATACTTTTAGTGTCGCAACTGTTAACCAACATCATTTTAGGTTTTCAAACGACTGCTGCTATTTGTGAGTTATGATTGCCATATTTCTGGTTTACTTTGTGTTTTTTATTTTGATTAGGGGATTTTATTTTCTGCTTGTAAATCTTTGTCGATGAGACTCTTAACCCTAAATTTTATGATTTTTCACTAAACTGGCTGTTTTTCAGGTAAAAATATTAGACAAACTATCTTAGACTCAAACTTAGGTTTTATAGGTACGCATGTCCCACATTTTTAACGTTACTTTTATCCAACGCCTCGATTGTCTCTAAAAAAGTTTGTACTCCTGACATAATTAAAATAAAATTAAAGCCTCTAAGTACACTTAAGTCAGTGGTTAAAGTAAAAGCAATACTCTGTACCATCCTGACATCTTTGTGAAATATTTGTTCACGTATTTGTAAACGTAAAATTATTAATCGTATAAAGCAAGATATTTTCCTTTGAACTCAACACTCTGGGTATATCTATTTATTATAGAAACTTTATTCATAATTTAAATTTACAATAAAAACATAAATTAAGGGTTATGGTGCCGGTGCTTTACAAGCGGTTTTACATTTCAAACGGACACGCTAGCGAAACACGCGAAAGGTGAATATTTTATGGAGTTGCAGTTCTAATACACCTTAACAATCGCAATATTCCACATTTTCTTTATTTTCAGAGAAAGTTTCTCCAGTTGATACGGCTAAACTTCGGAATTATCGGCCGCGGTGGCAACTTTAGCTCCAACTTCAAGCAAATACGAGTAGCGATATTAGTTGGACGTTATTAAAAGTTTAAATATTAATTACGTCGCCTTCGAGCTAGTTTCGGTTGTTATCGATTTCCACTAGTGACGTTTTGTGTTGGTTAGAATAAGTAGTTCACCAAAAGCTAGCAGAAAAAAAGTTTCGGCTGCAAATGTTCGACATACATTGCTGTTGAAATATAAATCTTGTTCCCTGAAACTAAGAAAGATTAAAAAACACAACAAAGGTTGCTCTAACACCTTTCGGTAGTCAAGCTATCATCTTTAGAGAGATACTATAATAGCAGTTGCTTGGAACACAAATATATGTGATTCTATACAGATTTTGATTGACTAATTTTAGATATTAAAATTAGTGGTATGCAAACTATAGCCAATTCAAAGCCCTATTTAATTTAAAAAGATTTGGCAACCTCTGAATTAAAAATAATCCTTCAGCAAACTATTGCAGGAAATGTCCACTGGTACAGGCACTGGACTATCTACTTAAGAGAGCTGAGTTCGATTCCGACTGGCAGCCCCTTTTTGAGAACCGCTCTGGTTCCCAAGGTTAACTCAGCCTTGCAGTAGAATAAGAACTGGGGTGTAACTCGAAGTAATAATAGGCGGCTGAAGCGCTGTGCTGGCCACACTGCCTTCCTCGTATGCCGTTTGGCCCTCGTAGTAGCAGCTGGAAAGCGCTGCAAAAGGGAGGTCTTATTATTATGACAAACTATTGTTAGATATAATAAAATGACCGTTAAAACAAAAATGAAGTGATTAATTTCAATTGGCGAAGCAATGAAGAGACAAAAGCAACTCACATTAATTGGAATGGGAAAGGTAGATCCTTTCTCCGCTTTTGGAAACTATCTACGGAAATATTACGTCAACCAATCCTGGCCCTTGTTCTAAGAATTCTTTCATTAGGCTGCTCGCGAATGCATGGTAATATCGCATCACTGCAATCTTCTCGTGTGACCAAAACTTCAAAAAATTATCCAGTACTAACCAATATAACCGTTTCGATCCCAACTCTCCAATCAAATAGACAAATCCCTAGAGTATAAGCTTTTACCTAAAAAAAACCAAAAACACTGTTCAACCTTTTTAAACTATAACTATCAGCTTCACTGGCAAACCCTTGCATATATCGAGTCTCAAAAGCACCAATTTGAATATACAAAGATCAAAGGCTAGCCGAAGCCGCCCGACTGTGGTAAATTAAATTAAAAATGGATACTTAAGAAACACGAAGACCTTCGATAACAAAAACAATCTAAACTATGTAGTAACGACCCGCTTTCATGGTGCAGTTTAATGTTGGGGTGATCTGACCAACTATTTTTTACAATCCATTAAATCCCATTACTGCAAGTGGTGATTAGTTCCGCACTATGACTAATTGAACTAAGCGATACCCCTATTTGTCTGAAGTATTAATTAGTGTGTAACACACGTCGATTGGGAGGGCTCACATTAGGCAATAATCTGGGAGTATATGACAGTGGCGTAATCAATCATTCGTTTCGTGAAAATGCAGGATGAGCTGATTTTCATGTTAAAGTAATTAAGCAGCAACGGATAATTAACTAACACGTCATCGATGTATCAACCACTTAAGCGAAGTTTGCTAAACAGGAGAGTTGTAATTTGCGTCTCCGAGTTCCTCCCATCATTCGCCCATAACTTACACATATAACGGCTCTAATAGGGCATCCGTAAGCACCTCGGCTTGATGGTGAAGCAGCGCTTGATGCAGGTAAGTGAGAGCATTCGTAATACAGCCAATGCTAAATCAACTTAAAGAGCTATTTAAACTTGCAGAGAGGCGGCGGGTTCTAAAATTAAATCGCAGTACCTCGGGGGATGAGAGATCACAAAACATTATAGCACTAAATAAAATGAAGTCTAGGAGACGATTATACCGCCGGTAACTATCAATAATTGCTCCAGAACAAATATGTTCAATCTTGCCAACAGAGGCGACCAGACAAGGGAGCAGGGACACTGCCCTTTATTTTTTCCTAACAAATATATTATATATAAATACCTGATTTGTAACGTATATTTTTTGATATGTTTAATGAGAAAATAAATGGTATTTATTGTCAAACAAATTAGAAAGGCAATCAACATTTAATACACCTAAAAGTTGGGGTCCGTTGTTCTCTAGGCCGGACCTGCAGTTCTCTGAATCTCGCATATAGCCTTACAACGTCTATGCTGGAATTTACCCGTGGTGGTGGGGACAGTATGCGGCTAGTACAATTCAACGGGACTCTGTGCCGGTTGCCTTGTATATCTCGATTCTCGATACTTCGAAGCGCAGAGCGATAGTCTTCTCGTACTCGAGACGTCATTATAATTAATGTGTTTTTAGTTACATTGTAACTATAAATTTCGTTAGTAACTAGCAACATTCTCGTAATGAAAAAAGTAAGATACTTGCTTATGACATTAAAATCTAGGTCCTTTAGACCAAATTAATTGATTTTTTACATTTTAAAAAAGCCGTTGTAGGCTCTGTCACATAGATTCAAAAACCCTTGTAATTTCCACAAGTTTGTTCTAGTCTCAGTCAGCACTGTATACCTTGGCTGTTAGAGCCAGGCTCAACATCGGACCTAGTCTCATTCCTTTCAGATCTTCTGATTTAAGTGTTTCTTTGCCAGCTAGACTATAGCTGTATCTGGCAAGGTTTGGACAAGCACCCACAATGTGTGAACTTGTTTAATTTTTAGTTCCACACAATCGACACAGTTTATAGATTAAACAGGTAGAAAGTAGTTTCTAAATTAATAAAACCGCGTCAAGAAAGCTCAACAGAAGTTTTTACAGTGTAGTGTGGGGGTAATGTGCAAAATATTATTATTGTTTCTGCGCCATATGTTGAGATTTAAAACGATTTGTAAGAAAATCCTAATATGTTCATCCATTTTCAATTCTAAGACGCCTTTAGATTTTTAATACTTGTGTAGTATGTTCAAATCTGAAGTAGATTGATAGAAACTGTATCGCTGAGTTACTCTTTGCACGTTCGGTGTATTGATGTTTAAATAGGGGACCGCTAATTGTGGTCGTGATTTACACGAGTGCGTTAGTCTGATGATCCAATAAAGGATAAGGGATGAGGCGGACGACAACAATAATTCAATCCTCCCGCCTACATACGCCGGCGATCGCCATCCGTACAAATAAACCGTACACCTGTCCGGAACCACTGAAATATGACTTGTTGACATTATTAGGGATGAGGTTCATTAACAAATCGGGGGAAGTTGTAATGATTTAAGGGCGTTTTCATTCCAAAGTAAAAACTTCACCACCACTCCTTTAATCGAAGTTTGCAAATAAGTTTCCTAAATAAAGAGCACATATTCGTTTGGTAAGATTAAGTTTTCAATTGTTGTTATTATATCCTTAAATATTGGAGTTACAGGTTGGCTTCGGTTTGGATTTTAACTCAGAAAACTTCGGATCTAAACCCTAAATATCCACCTTATGTATTTTCATAATGTTGACTGCCTTCTGAAAATTTCTACTGTAATATTGACTTTTTTATTCTCTTTTTGCTGAAATTAGAACAATTAATGACCAGGTTTAATTTAATCAACTTGTTATAAAATAAGTTTTTTTCACCGCTTCTTGTTAGGTATAAGCGGAAATTGGATTTTGGTGTTGACACTAGTAATCGTTTTTAAATGATACACATGCACCTATTGCACATAATCTGCACATCAAGGCACACAAAATAGAACTTTACAACTGCATGAGTCTCCAAAACTGAAAGAACTTCTGTTGAATTTTCATCAAACGGTTTTTTTTACATTTAATCCACTCGCAAAGGGTTACCCCATTATGCTTTCAAAGCACTGTGAGTAGGACGCGGAAAAAAGGATAGATTAAAATGAACCGCCCTCTTAAACAAGGATAGGTTGTAATTTTTGAAGAAAACACCTTTCGGTAACAAGTTCCATAACTTGGAAGTTCTATAGAAAAAAGAGTCTCCGCAGAGAGAAGTCCTCACTATATCAAGCTGGACAGGAATTTACTGTCTCCGACTGTCTAGTACGCCTCAAAAATCTTTCCCTTGGGGGGATCAATCCTGTTGGTTTCTGCGGGCATTTTCCATGACAGTACTTGTAGAAAAGAGACAAGTCACCAACCATACGCCTGTGCTCTAGTGTTTCGAAAGAATCGGTCAGACTCTCGTCATCAATTAGGCGAATTGCTCTTCTTTGAATTAAATCCAAGAGAGCTAAAGTGTGTTTTAGGGCTGAACTCCAAACGTGAGAACAGTATTCTAGTGTTGGCCTAACTTGTGCTCTGTATATGTTAATAGCTGATGAGATGTAAAATACTTTTTAGCTAAAAGGAGCTTAGCTCCTGAGAGGCGGATTTGGCAATGGCGCGCACTTGATCGTCCCAAGAAAAGTTAGTGCTGGCATTTACTTCTAGGATAGAAAGATTAGATCCCATCGGAAAGATTTTACCCTTCTTTAGTATGTTTGTTGCATTATCCCTTGATGTTTTCTTAGAGAAAACCGCGGCCTGAGTTTTTGAAACGTTGAAGTCGACCAAATTGTTCTTACCCCATTCCAGAATAATCTCGAGATCCCGAATAATTGTCTGTATCTGCTGTTTGCTTAGTTGATCTGAAGCGGCGATAGATAATGGTTTGTCAAAGAAAAAAATAACACAAGGTTACTATCATCTGCGTAGCTGTATATAGGATTGGAAGTTGAAGCTAAGAGATAGTTTATGTGTAACGGAAATAGAGCAGGGGATAGAACAGAGCTTTGAGGCACCCCTACGTTAAACGCAAATGTCTCGGATAAGATGCCATCGACGACGACCTGAAGAGATCTGTCAGCGAGAAAATTGGATATCAAATGACACAGTCGAGGAGGAAGACCATAAGATATTAATTTGGCGAAAAGAGATTGGTGCCAAACTCTGTCGAAAGCCTTTGAGATATCCAATGCCGCAATCCTAGCCTCACCATGTTTTTCCATAGCTGAGTTACAGATATGAGTAACATATGCCAGTAAACCGCCAGTGTTGTCTAGAACCGTATTGCCTGTCGAAGATGATTCAATTTTCCTTCAGATATTTGAGAATCTCGATGTTGATAATCTTTTCCATCACTGAATATATAACGGCTAACAAAGATATAGGGCGATAGTTGTTGACTAGATTACTTTTTCCCTTTTTAGGGGCAGGCTGCACTCTAGCAGATTTCCAGATGTTAGGGAATACACCTTTGTTGTAAGAGAGTGTGAACAGTTTGCTTGGGACAGGACAACTCTGGGGCGCACTTCTTAGGAACAATAGCGGGAATACCATCAAGGCCAGAACCTTTCGAGGTGTGGGGAGAATTTTTCTGATTGTCCGTTGTCTAAAAACAACTTTGGGCATAGAAGTGTCAACCTTAGGGAGAATAGAAGGTCCTGCGTTTCGAAAATCAAGATTGGAATTTTCAGCAAACATTAAGGCTAACATGTCAGCCTTTTCCTTGGAGGTAGTAGCAATATTGCTATTTTTATCGAGTAAGGGTGGAAAATTTGAAGATGTAAAATTCTATCCAATCGACTTTGCAAATCCCCAAAGGGTCCTGGAACCGTTCGGACAGTTAATAAACCTCAGGCGCATTTTACGATCGAAATCACCTTTTGCCTCGTCAATAACCTGTTTACACGAATTTCGTGCATCTACAAATGTGGTCCGAGTCTTGACTGAGGGATTATTTCGCCAACGACGATATGCATGATTGTTGCAGGAGACAGCTCGAGCACATTTTTTACTGAGCTAAGATTTACTGGAGGCAGATTTCTTTTGGGAGTGGGGAATTCCATTTCAATCAGGATACACTCAAAAAAATAATGTTTATAATATCAATAACAAGTGGTTTTTGACAAGATTTTATCGAGACAATGATTTTTTTCATGAAGTTTCATGATGGAGTTCATTGTCAAAATAAATTACCATTCATTGTACTAATGAATGGATGGATGTAAAAGATTTATTTTAACAACAGGATTTTCAGAAATTCAATGAACTATTTTATTGGATAAAAAATTACGTTCGCTACCAGTTTACGAACAGTTTTATAAAATTTGTTCATTGTAATAACGTAGTAAAATATTGTATGATAATCTGTTTCTAGTTTAATGTTTTATGATTCATTGTCGTAACGAACAAAAAACATAAATTATTGAAAATCATACGTTGCAATAACGAAAGAATCAATTGAACCCAGGATTTGTTAACTTATAATGAGAAAGTACATGTGCTTGCCATCTTGCCATTACTATTTCGCCCACTACCTGCAAAATAAGAACTCAGTTTGGTTCAGTCGTTTGCAGATAAACGAAACGATACTGTGAGGGCTTTCTGTGAAATATTTACTAAATGTTTAGAAAGGAAAAGGTAACTATTATTATTAAATATAAAGTTTTGCCTAGTTCGGTTATTTCTGTTACAGTTATTATAAGGTGCAATTTCACTTAACCATATTCAAAATCATTTAGAAGCAAAACACCAGCCGAAAAATGGCGCTTTTAGTAAATCCCGACATAATAGTACGTATGGTTTAAATAAATCTAGCACTTTCTTTATTTTCTCTTCTTTACAGATTTAATAACGTCGTTTTCGATCACACAAATGAATAAATACTTGGAACAACATAATAAACGACATACTTATTTTTCTGGATAACTTCATCCTGTGAAAAAAATATTAAGGTTTCATTGGAGTAGGTCAAAACCGAGGAAAATATTTCTGAAAGTAAGTATTAGTTACCTATTTGGTTTTATTATTTTAAGGTAATTCTGCAATCAATATTATTAAATTATGTTTGGTAGGTACACATACAAACAGATGGACGTGGACAATGCATCGATGCTCCACAAAAGCGAATCTGATAACGCAAAAGAAAGCAAATAATGAAAGAAGCATTAAAGATTAGCGGGAATTATTGTTTACTTCTTGTGAAACATCTACATACATCGAGGAACCACAATCTAAAATAGAAAAATCTCCAGATTCAACTCTTTACATGTTGCACATGAGGACAAATTGATGATTTAACATTATTATATTAATAAAATTTTGTATACTATTATTTTTCAATAAAATTTGTTAGAATGATAACCTTATTTTTTCCAGCAATTATCAAAATTCATAAAAACAATGAACATTATGGTAATAGAAATATCTAATAATCGTTGTACCAACGAATAAGATTCATTGCATCAATGCTGCTGTTCATTCAACCAATTATTACAATTCATAAAGATTACTAATTGTATTCATAAAATGAATAACGAATAATCATTGAATCAACAAATATATGACATTAAAACATGCACGAAATTTGTTGAAATTTCATTACATTAAGTGACGAACTAAGTTTCGTTAGCCCAATGAACCTTTATGTAGGACCAATTTTAACGAAACATTTCATCTGCGCTACGAACTTTTTCATTGTATTTATGCCCACTTTTGGTTCAGTGTAGTTTCCGTGATAGATTCGGCGACTAAGGAAGGGTTGTCTTAGTTAAAGCAGACTTTCTGCCATGAGAAAAATGCAAAGAAGTCTCTTAATTCTTCCTAGTTTGCAGAATTAAAGTGTCAAATCCTACAGGACTGCGCCTGGGAAAGAGATGGTATATGAAGCGAGCGAGAGGCTGCTACAAGCTTGTGATCCAAATTTCCAAGCGGTGGTGTCACAGAGATTTTATACAAATTTGGTGAATTTGTAAGGAAAAGGCCGAGTAGATTAGGTTGATGGGTATCTACATCAGGAATTCTTGTGGGTTCCTCAACTAGTTGCAATAGTCCACAAGTGATGGCAAAAGCCTCTGTTACCTTTCCCGCGTCGTCAGTTCGGGAAGAAAACCTTAACCAGAGGATGTTGTGTACGTTAAAATCACCGAGAAAAAAAACCTCAACTTTTGGATAATTCGTCTGTAGGTGATCAAAGGTTACGGAGAGATAAGAGAAGAGCTGTCTGTATGAGGGATTGTTTGAAAACAAATAAAGTGAACAAATGAATATAACTTCGTTTTTGGAGCAGATTTTTAGCCAAATCACATCATAATCAGCAGATTCCAGTGATTCTTCTCGTTGACAAAACAGGTCGCTTCACGCAAAAGCACAAATTCCCCTCTTGTGTCAAAATTTTGTGTGCAAGTCGTAGTTAGGGCAAAGCAAATGGACTGTATTGATGAATGGGGAGACTTGGGTTTCTGTCAGAGACAGCACATGGGGTCTTTCCTTTTGAAGGTGTTAATGGACCGAGTTTAGATTTGAGCTTAGACCCCGAATGTTAAGAATTGAATATTGAATGAATTGTTTAAAAGAAACTTGGCCCGTGGTACATTTTTCGTCGATTTTGGATTTCCTCGTACACCCTTTACCCGGACATCCGAACGGGAGTGTAGTTTACGTCCGGAATTTTTTGCACGAAGAGATTCCATCAACTTTGTTTTTAATAATTAGAAAAAAAATCAGAGAAGATGAAAAAAGGAAATAAGGAAAAGGACGGGATGAGAAAAGAACAATAGCAGAAACCGGACTCACGTGTCAGAGACGGAAACATGATGTAAGCATCATTTCACCGCCTCCTAGTGATAAGTGGGGTGGTACTACCTCGGATGACTGAAAGATCCAGTCTACCACCTACTCAGCTTTCGAATTATTAACTACTGTTCTATTCTGTTCTTCTATTCGATCAGTAAATCTGGTCTAGGAGGACCTAAATTTATGAACCGGTGTCTTATTTATATATGGTCATTTATGTTACTAGAGAAATTCACAGTTGCAAAGTTACTAAAAAGAATTGATATTCTTGCCACGCGAAGACTATCACTATACTCTTCAGGCTGTCGAGCATCGAGAAATACAAGGCAACCAGCCAGTGTCCCGCTAACCTGAAATTGCTACGTTCTATCCTCACTACTTTGCCACTGGCTCAGATCGATTTCAGTTTAGGCGCTGCGCAATGCCTGAGCCAACCTAGTTGACGATTTTTAAATCAGATACTAAAATTGCAACCTGGTTTTGGAACGCCGCGCCGATAGAGCCTTTTGTTTTGTGTTTCCGAGCAATTTACCTAAATCTATGGATCAAGAACTTTCTGTGTGTTTATGCAATCAATATCATTTTTGACACCAGCAATGATGTTTACCAAGCTCATTAATGTACCACATAATTAGTTTATTAGCCTTATTTGCAATCCATATTTTTAATGTTGAAGCAAAAGTGACCAAAATGGAAGATATGTCTTGCAAAAGCTTCGACTACCCCTTCATTGTAGCTATAGCCGACATATCACATAACACACTGCAACTTTTGTGCTCGGGTGTCTTAATGCACGAAGAATGGGTTCTAACCGCCGCTAGCTGCATTCTCGCAGAAGATAGAGAAGACATACTTATAGTAGCCAGTCATGGTGACGACATACAAACGATAGAAGTCCTTTCCATAGAGATATTTCCCAAGTACGAAGAGCCCCACATGAACGACATATGCTTGTTAAAGATAAGCCCAGCCCGATTTGACTTTAACGTCGCTTCTAGAAAGTTTCTAGAGATTCTACCGGCGCAATTTGCCCACATGTTCCACGTTTGGCCAATGAGGGAAGCTAAAATGGTGGTGGTGAAAGACAAAAGTGCTTGGAGGTACAAAGGTCATCGAAATAGAACCGACACGATGAGTTTATACGATGAATTAAAAGATATGGAGTTTGAGCAAATTTTCGATTGTTATATCGTTGAAGTTAACGATTACGATACGTGCAAACGCTCATGGCACTCCAACGACGAGATGCCCCATATTTACGTTTGTTCGCAATCGAGGCAACTCAGAGAAAAATTCCCTTGCACATCCTCTATAGGCGGACCGGTTTTTTCAGAATTTATTTTGGTTGGGGTAGTTGCTGAGGTTACTGGATGTAACACGGATGCCACTTCCATTTGGTTAACGCGAATGGACCCTTTTATGGAATGGATAAAAAGGATGGTTTATGGGGAGACGAAAAGTTGCTCAAGCAGAAATATTTTCCTCTACGAGATAATTTGTTGCACTATTTTTATAAATATAATGTCTCGTATATTGGCAAAATAACTCTTTGTAGATGTATTTAAATGTCTAAGGGTCCGTTTACACTAGACACTTCATTGCGTACATTTCTCTATGAGACAAATGGTAACTATCCTGAGGGAAGCTATCCGGGACTTATTTACACAGCCGAGAATTCTCTTAGGATAGTCGACACTTAAGATATTTTATGTCAGAGAGAATTGTACGGAATAAAGTGTCTAGTGTAAATGCACCGTAACTGTTTTACAAATTTTTAATACAATAACTAAACCCATATAATGCTCCAAAATGCATTTATCTGGTCAACTCTTAATAATTGATGTAGAATGTAGCCGAATATAATAAAGAAAATTTTTCAGTTTTTTCGTCAGCTGACTCAAATTACAAATTTTGAGATAATAGAACACTTTGGTCCCTTGTATAACATTTCTATAAATCTTCGAAGTAGCATATGTAACGTCATAGCGGATCGGTGTGCGTTATCTCTATCAGACTTTGATAAATGATTGTTGGCTATTCGGGCCTTCTATCTGTAGCAGTCGTGAGATAAAAGCTCTAAATCTGACTTGAGCTCATCATAAGTCTTTGTGAACGTCAACTTTACTTGCGCTCAGATAAATCGATATTAATGAACTCAGCAGCCTCGTATAAACCTATTTGCCTTTCGAATAGTCAACCTATCAAGGCATCAAGCTTCGCCAAATAACGGCGAGTTGCTGGTTTACACAAATATTCTCACCTTAGCAAACATTTCAGCTTTCTCTTTATAGAACACTAGTACAGCTGATGACCAAAATTCGATCAATATTCAACGCATATTTTTATGCAAATTCTCTACTCTTATCTTGTCGACTTAAAGAAATAAGTGGGAATATAAAAATGTTACCCTTGTTTGAAAAATTCAACTTTTATTGGCAATTCTGACTTTATTAAAAATCTCGATTTTTTTTTCAAAAATTTCAATTTTTTCTCAGAATTTTGATTTTTTCTCGGGTCTCCAACTTTTGTTGAATATTGTTATTTTTGTTAATTGCGATTTATTACGGCTGGAGACATTTTCTGCATCCTAGTGTCCTAATTCTGCAGTCGCCTTTCTCCAAATCTTTTTCCTTCATGACGTTCTTGACCTGATTTTTTCAGCTTCTACTCGGTCTGCCCCTTTTTCGCCTATTTAAAGGGGTCCAGTCTAGAACTAGTTTGGCCCATCATACATTCTCTGGACATGTCCATACCATTTTAGCCTTTCACATTATATTGTTACATTGTAAATTAAAATATGATTTTGAAAATTTTAACTCCAAAAAAAAGAGATTCTTTGATGATTTCAACTTTTTTTTTGCAGAATTTAAAATTTTTTTGAATTTTGAAAATACTTTAAAAACGTTGACTTCAGAATTTGTATCTTTTTTTTTTTGAAAATTTTTACTTTTTCAAGATTTCAACCTTTTCTTAAATGGTTGACATTTTGTGATAATTTCGACCATTCAAATATTTTAATTTTTTGGAAAAATTTTAACATTTTAAAACATTGGACACTTCGTGAAAGTTTCTGCTTTGTTTTGAAGAATACGACCTTTTTCTTGAAAATTTTGACCACTTAAATATTTCAACTATTTTGAGAATTTTGGCTTTTTAAGACATTGAAAACTCATTCAAAATTCCTACTTGTTTTGAAGATTTTTTTTTAATTTTGACTATTTCTTCATTTTCCTTTTTTTGGAAGGTATCGACCTATTTTGAAAATTTTGACATTTTAAAATTTCAACACAATCTCAAAATTTTGACTGCTAATCTAAAAATTTTAACTGTTTCAAAATTTTAAATTTTTTCAAAGTTTTAATTATTTTGAAAAATTTACAACAAAATAAAAATTTTTACAAAAGGGTTAGATGTTTCAAAAAAAAAAACTTCTGACCCTTCTGTCGAAATTTTTATTTTGTTATAAATTTCGACTTTCTTTCAAATATTCCACTTTTTTGAAACGTTCGATATTTTTTCTAAAAATATTAACATATATTTCTTCTTCTTGCAGTGCCTATTCGCTCTGAATGTTGGCGACTAGCATGGCTACTTTGTTGGTAGCTGCGCGAAATAGTCCAGTTGTGGTCATGTTAAACCATTTTCTTCAATTTTTTTAAAATAAAATAAACATATATTTTGAAATTTTTTTTTAAATTTGGTTCTTTATTAAAAACTGTTACTTTCAAAAAAATATTTTCACCTAAAAAACGCCTTTTTTCAAAACTTACACTTTTTTTTAATTTTCACCTTTTTTGAAGAAATTTATTTATATGAACTATAAGATTTTTTTCAAAATACTGGCTGTTTTCAAGATTACAATTTTTTTTATTAAAAAGTTGGCTTCTTGAAAATTGTGAGTTTTATGAATTTGATATTCTTTGTAAATTAATGTTTTCTTAAATATTAAATAAAGTTTTGATTTTTGTAAAAATCTTGATATTTTTTAAAATTTTTATAGTTTTCAGTTCATACAAAATTTCTATTTTTATAAAACATCGAAATTTTCTGAAACTTTTGCCTTATCTTCATATTTTAAATCAATCCGAATTTTGACTATGACTTATCCTGAAAACTTTTTTTTATATTTTATATTTTTTTCAAATTTTAGTGTTAAAATGTTATTTTTGAAAATGTCGAATTTACACTCAACATTTTTATTCTTTTTTTGTTAAATTTGGAAGTCTTAATTTTCGTTTCAAAATATCGCCTGAGTTCGGTAAGCTAAAATATATTTAGTTTATTCGACTTTGAAATTTTCTACTTTTCTCCAAAATATTGACCTTTTCTTTCATTTTTTTCTTAATTTGGTAAATTTCGATGTTATTAAGAATGTTTACTTTTCATAAAAATTTTGATTATTTTAAGGGCCTTGAGTCCTCCAAAATTTTCAGGATTTCCAGAATGTTGACCTTTGTTCAGAATTTCGTATTTTCCTTAGAATTTTTATTTTTCAGGAAAATTCTTATTTTTATGAAATTTTGATATTATTGAAAAATCTCCACCTTGAAAATTTCGACCTTTTCGAGCAATTTTCACTTTTATTAAAATTTTTACCATTTTTCCAAAATATTGACTTCTTTCTCAGTTATTTCTGTTCTTGAAAAAAACGACTTTAATAGAAAATTCTATACTTTTTCAGAAATTTTCAATGTTATTCCAGATATTTACTTTATGTGAAAATTTGGAGTTTGGATCTTACAAAATTTACAGGATTTTAAAAATTTCGCCTATTGTTCCGACTTTCGTAATTCCCCAGAAATTTCTACTCCTTTTGGCAATTTCGCCCGTTCTCACTTTTTTTTGAAATTAAAAAAATTTGAATTGTTTTCTCAGTTTTTACTTTTTTGAAGATTTTGTCTTTTAAAAAATTGTACTTTAGCGAAAATTTTAACTATTTTAAAGTTTTAAATCGTTGAAATTTTTCCTCCTGTTGGCCATCGCCAACAATGTTGGCGATGGCCATAGTTTCTCTATGGACCAATAGGTGGTAGTACTAAAAAGTCACTCGCTCGACGCCTGTGAATGTTTTAGTACTTACTTGTCGGAACATTTATTAGCATTCGAGTTGGATATACCAAACTGACGAGATCTAATAAGATCGAAACCGGTATTTGGTTTCCAAACTTCGAATCTAATAAATGTTCAAACCTATTGGTCTGTGCATTATAGAACTCAAATGTCAACAAACGTTCCGCAAGTAAGTACTAGCGAATCAACGGTGATTGGTTTCCAAACTTCGAATCTATTAAATATTCAAACCTATTGATCTTCTGTGCATTAAAATACGTGTTTAGCTATTATTATTATCATTATTATAGATTGCCTTTGTAATAATTTATGTTTATTAATTTTATTTAAGGTTTATATGACCCAGTTTGGAAATATTTAACTTTTTATTAATGTTTGTGAACAATATACTAAAACAGTTTTTGAAATATGACTACGTGATATCTAAATTTATATAAAACTTCACCTCATGACAGTTGACAAAAAATAGGTTAGTTAGTAAATAAATTAGTTTAATAAACATAATGTTTCCGATCGATAAGAGTCCACCATGAAGCATAAAAATTTTGTTCACTAAACGCATTAATAACTAATTTCAAAACTCCATTGTATCTCTTTTTACCCCTTTGGGGTTGAATTGTTGAAATCGGTGAAACATGTTTCCAATTATTTTATTCACAGAGTATTTGCACAAAATTTTAGATTATAGAATGCAATATTAACATTGTTCCATTCTAGTTTCGAAACATTTCGCTTCCTTTTATCCCCTTAGAATAAGAATTTCCTAAAATTCCATTTTATTGCTCATCTTTACCATGTAAGGGACCTACTTTTCAAATTTCGTGTTTCTGACTTCTGTAGTTCTAGCTCTGTGTTGACGATTAGGATTTTCAGTGGACCAGAAATTTTCTTTTTATAATATTAATATGAGGTAGAGAGAAATATTCCCAAAGGGACGTGACAGTCAGTAGACGTTTACTAGATATTAGAAGCTATTAAATAAACAGCTCGTTAAATTACTTATAGGTTCGAGACGTCCGTCCAATGTTTACAAGTAATTAGGGCTATTAAAGAGAAACGTAATTGTGCGTTCGAGACTTCGAAATATCAAATATTCTAGTATGCGTGGACTATCAATATAAAAAAATATACAAAAACATGAAATAAATGCAATATAGACAAATAATTTGCCTTACTATTTGGGCGCTACCTATAACTCGTTTGATAGTGTGAAGTTGAATAGTTAAAAATTTAATTATAACAATTTCGATTTGCCGTCGATTGAACACGTCTGCCTATTGTGATAGGAAACAAAAACGCGAAACATCTCGTTCACGTTTAAATAATGCAGTTGCTAATAAAAAATACAAAAGTATTTTAATTACGCGAAAACTCGGGTTAATTAAAAATCCAGTGAAAGAATATTTAACGAGCATAAATTCCGAATAATTTACTTCAATTAAATAATTGTCAGGTCATTTAGAAACTAGTGAAATTCAATGGCTTCCATAATATCGACAACTGGAGTAAAGAATTCTTTATAAATGCGTATCGCGCTATCAAATTTTAATTAACTAGGCTTCGGTTTACCCGCTGAATAAATAGCGGAAAACTCTCCCCTGTAATTGCAAAGGTAAATATTGTATGTGTGAGTGCAGTACTTATTATGCTATTAAGGAACGAGTGAAAAAGGCAAAATAAAATATATCCAAACAAACTTTATGTACGTAGAGCTGAATAAATAGAAAAATAAGTGCTTTCACGTTAACATTAATGTACAATTTAATGCATAAGTAGTAGTAATAATTTCATTTAGTTAATTCAGTTTTATTGTCCAAATTATGTACCTTTGGTACATTTCAATTAATTATTATCAAATTTTATTACACTTGTTACAAAACATTGCGATGAATTTAGTTAATGTTTTAATTTATCTAAGGTTTTAATTAAGAAACAAATAATAGATTGCTGTAAGATAGCGATAGATGGTGCTGTCTATCAAATAAAAACTCATTTATAAATAACATTAGTTTGGGTAAACTTAGTTAAAAAACAACTTAGTTAGCTTAGTTAGCTATGCACAGAAGAGTTCGCACAGATTGCAGAATGATCTTCTGTTCAAATTCGTTGATACGATCATGCCGAGCTGCCGAGCGTATTTCCAGCTGTATATTTGGTAACAAAGATGTGCCCCATTACGTTAAATGACACTGTCAAACTATTACATTAAAAAATCCTTTGTGTAAAGTTACCACAAGACTGTACCCTATCATTAGATGATGCTGTCGTCGCTGTCAAATTATATATTTACATTAAAAAAAAATGACGAAAGACAGAAATACGATATTAGTTTGGAAGTATCTGGGAGAGTTTTCCTAGTTAAAACGTATTGTAATGAAATGTAAATTGAAACACAGAACTTGTCCCCTGAAACCAAGAAAAATTAAAAAACACAACAAAGGTTGCTCTAACGCGTTTCGACAGCCAAGCTGTCATCTTCAGAGAGAAACTCCCTGAAGATGACAGCTTGGCTGTCGAAACGCGTTAGAGCAACCTTTGTTGTGTTTTTTAATTTTTCTTGGTTTCAGGGGACAAGTTCTGTGTTTCAATTTTTGAAGATAACCAAGGACCAGTCCGTTCCATCAAAAAAAGAAATGCAAATTATAAAATTTAGTACGTACGAAGATTTTCTAGAAAGATCTGATAAGAAAAATGGGCCGCGATAATGAAGCAAACGGCAGATAAGCGTTTCAGAAATTTCGGCAAACGATAAGCCTTATCTGCTGTACTTTTCTAGAACCCGGAAGCGGAAACTATATAGGGCGGTCGCCTTTTCCTCGAGTCAGTCAGTGTAGTTGGTTAGTGAGTTAGTAGTTAAAAGTGAGTTAATTATTCAGTTTAGTGTTTCGAGTTTAGTTTGGAAATAAAGTGATCGCAATTCACGGCGTTAATAATCATTTCGAAGCGATAGCACGCAACAGTATTCTGCTATCCCACCTTGCATGGTACGTCTATAAAAATTGTTGTCAAAATCGAAACTGTAATTAAGCTGTGAAAAATGGAAAACGGACAAACACACTTTAGTGCAGGGATGAGCACACTTTTTTTACAGCGGGCCAATCACAAGGCTAAAAATTTTGCGAGGGCCAAATGTGAGAGCTGTGGCGCCCCCTGGTTCATGCAGCAAACTAAAAATGTATATGTATTCAATTGGGGAACTTTCCAATTCTTCAGAATTTATCCTTTCCTGGAAACATTTCTTCGAAATTATTTCTACCTTTTTGGTAATTAATTTTATTTAACATTTCTGCTACCCAGTTTGGAAATATTTAAATTTTTATTGATTGTTGACAATATTCTAAAACAATTTTTGAAATATGACCACGTGATATCTAGATTTATTTAAAACGTCACCATGAACAATTTTTCCTTTTTTTCAAATTTCGTAAATTTTTTACAAAATTTGTCCTTTCCTTTTGGAATCTCGCATTTGTTCCCTAAAATTCGACTTCTTTTATCAAGCATGACTGTCAAAGTCTTGAATATAAAAGTTCCTCATTTTTCTTTCTAAAATCCCATCATTTCTCGAAATTCGACTTTTTCTGAAAATTTCGACTTTTTTTTATTCTGAAAATTTTAGCTTGTTTATTAAAATTTGCTTTTTTCTCGAAACCTGATCGATCTTCTGACAAAATATATATTTTTTGGAAATCTAAAATTTTTGTGAAAGGACAAAAATTTCCTTGTAAATGTCACCCATTTTTTTATCCAAATTCTGGAGTTTTCAACTTGTTTGTCAAGATTTTGATGTGTTATCACAATATTCGACATTTGTTGAGGCCCGTTGAGGCAAGGTAGGACGACTTCTTCCTTTGACTCGAAGAGTTCAGAGAAAATAAATATTCGATTTTTTTTTGAATTTGGATAACATTGGTTCTTTCTGGGAAATTTTGAAATTTCACTAAGATTAAACGCTCTTTCTCAAAACTTAGATCTATTTTGCAAACATTCTTTTAAAATATCGTCTTTATCTCGCGGTTTCGACTATTGTTTTATTTAGACTTTTTTTTTTTAATTTGACTTTCTTTCGTCAATTTTTTGTCCATTTCAAATTTTTCTCAAATTTCGCTTTTTTTTAAATTCCGATATTTTTCTGAACATTTAGCTGAAAATTTAGATCTTTTAGATTTTGTTTTTTTAGAAATTTTAACCGGTTTCCTAAAATTTTCGTTTTTCAGGAAATCTTGATTTTTATCTCAATATCCGATATTTAATATTTGTTTAAATTTTCTTCTGGTAAATGCTGTTTTTTTTCTCAAAATTTCGAATTTTTCTAAAATAGTCTACCTAAAATTTGCTTGATCCTTAAAATATGTCTTTTTCAAAATTTCGATTTTATTTTCGAAATCATACTATTTGAACATTTTCGAAAATAGTTCATTTATTTCAAAATTTTGTCATTTTTTTGAATAATTGTCTTTCTCAATAGAGTTAATGGAGTTTTATAGACACTTGACTTTCTCCAAATTTCCACCTTTTCAAAACGTTTTTTTTTATTGTGACTTGTTCCGACTTTTTCCGATTTTTAATTCTTTCTTTTGAAAATTTCGATCTTGTTCAAAATTTTGACTTTAGATGTTCATTTTTTGAATAATTGTCTTTTAAGATAAATTACGAATTTTAGATCAAATGGTTTTATGGATTTGAAAATGTTAACTTTTCTCTCTAAATTAGATCGAAATATTAATAAAAATGTTTCGAAAAATATTTTTGGGGATTTCAAGAAAAAGATTTCGCGTAAATTCAACATCTTTACTAAATTTTAAATTTTGAGAACGTTTTTGAAAATTGCGTTTTTTTTCTTAAATATTTTTTTTTAAATTGCGTCTTTCCACAAAATTGAAGTTTTGAATTTTTTTATTATTTTTTTATTTTGAACATTTCTCGAGTTTTTGGAAAGGTTAAGTTTTTATTTTCAATATAATTTATAGAAAATTTCAATTTTTTTAATTTTTCTCTTAAAATTAGACCTTCTGTTGGAAATTCGAAATATTTTCTAGAAAGTTCAATGTTTTACTGAAAATTACAACGTAATTTTCGAAAGTCGTGAATTTTTTCAAAGTATTTGTTTTTTCTGATTTAAAAAAAAAAATGATTCCCAATAATTTCAACTTGTCCGACATTTACCTTGTTCTCTAAATTTTGACTTTTATCTCAGTAGATATATCAGGGGGATTCTGAGCCAAATGCCGTCACAGAAAAACTACTTGTCTAACAGTTGGTTTTACTTGTCCAGCAGTTGGTTTCAGATCTACAGCTAACAGTTAATTTCAGTTGGACAGCTAATTGTCTAACACTTGGTTTCAGTTGTACAACTGCTTGTCTAATAGTTGGTTTCAGTTGGACAGCTAGTTGTCTAACCAAGTAATTGTTAACAACTACATGGTTAGACAAGCTGTCCAACCGAAGTCAACTGTTAGCTGTACAACTGAGACCAACTGCTAGACAAGTAAAACCAACTCTTAGACAAGTAGTTGTTCTGTGACGGCATTTGGCGCAGAATCCCTCTGATATATCTACTGATCTTAAAAGCAATTTTATCTGTTTCTGGACATTTCCATTTAAAATTGAATCTTTTCTGAAGATTTAGACTTTTTCACAAAATTCTTCAATTTTTTTTTTAAATTTGGATCGAAATTGTAATAGAAACCTAAGCAATCAGAGAAGAATATTTGTAATAAACTTTGAGAAAAAGATTTCTTAATAAATTTTAAAAATATGACAAAATTAGGATAAAATAAAAATTCTGAAAGAATTATTTTTAAAAGTTGCATTTTTTTACCCGAATTCGACTTGTTCCGGAAATTACAACCCTTTCACAAAAATTTACTTGCGGACGTTTCGTCTTTTTACATTTTCACTTTTTCGAAATTTCGACATTTTTTAATTTTCCTCTCAAAATTAGACCTTCCGTTGGAAATTTGTAGTATTTTCTAGAAAGTTCAATATTTTTCTGAAAATTGCAACATAATTTTCAAAAGTCGTGATTTTTTCTTAAGATTGGGCTTTTTTCGAAATTTTGACTTTAATCTGAAAATGCGATGTCTCCAATTCTGTAATTTGTAACCGAAAATGCACATTACTAAGCAGAAGGATTTCTTTTTTGCCCATGAGTTTTTCCAAATGATTGTTGTTGCTCCCCCTTAAAGAAAACCTTGCCTACGCTCATGTCCAAGATATTTTATGATTTGCATTGCATACTAGACTAATCGTGGAAATTTATTAAACAACATTTGGGTAATTTTATTAAAATTTTTGCATGTCCATATTGCGAAATTTGATCCTCAAATTGGTGATGTTTTTTAAATCTATTAATTTCATCTGTACTCATTTAGAAATGTTAATAAATATTAATAAATGTTAATATTAAATGACTAAATAAAAATATGGAAACTGCAGGCAATTTCTTCGGATCGAAATATGTTAAATCACAATTCAAATTGGTTTATCAAGTTTTAAATTTCCTGGCCATATTTACTTCTATTTGAAGGAGTTCCTTTTCTTAAGTATGGAAAATGTTTAGTGTTTCTTGACAATCTATGTTTCTTCCAAATATTAAGTTGTTTTTTATTTTCGTCAAATTGTTTGATATTTTCCTTTCCAAAATTTTTACGTAAAACAGTAGAGCTTAGGCTGGTCGCACAAAAATGTTAGGTGGGCCGCATGTGGCCAGCGGGTCGCCTCTTCCTCATCGCTGCTTTAGCGTTTATATCAAGCGTAACATGATCATGGCACACCCCTTTTTTTTTTCTTCTTTATTTATGAAGATAAAATGTTCAAACTTACTGCACTTAATGTACTTATGAAATGTCAAATTTTGTCACAATAATGATATTCCTCCCTCTGTCACTTTCGCTAAATCTGATATAAACTAACTTTTGATTTTTAAATTGAACACCCTGTGTATTATTACATTTTTGAAATCTGCACAATTTTCTGAATAGAGTGCACCTAAAAAACTTGATTTTGAAAGAATCGAAAATTTTTTTGGTCCGATTTTATTTTTTGATCTAGAAGGCTATGACTCATTCTGATTAATTCTAATGAAGCCCATTAACTCTAAAAAAAAATCAAATCACTTAAAAAAAAAGTATTTCATTTTTTTATCACGGTATAAAGTTAATAAAAATGGTTTTGAGGTCATACCTTCATTTTCTTAAATGGCCCATATTGGAACTGTGGTACCACCAAAAGGTATAATTAATGGCCAATCTAACCAAATTTTAATTTTTGCTGTCAAATCAATTGAACTTAAGTTACAGCCAAAGGAATTCAAAATATTCGGTTTCAATTTATTTGAAGATTTATTCAATAAGGACATAAGATAGCTATGGAAAACAAATATAGAAAAAAAAACACTTGCTTAGTTTTCCTAATTTAATTTTCTTGCTTATGTGGCCCGTTAGCGTTAATTAAGATGAGTCATGACTTTCTAGACCGAAAAATAAAATATAACCAAAAAAATGTTTGAATATTTAAAAATCGCCATTTTATGTGCATGGTATCCAAAAAATTGTGGAGATTCCAACAATTTAATAATATACAAAGTGTTCCATTTAAGAATCAAATGTTGGTATCAGTTTTACTGAAAGTGACAACAGTAGAAATGTAAATTTTAGGTCAAAATTTTACATTTTATAAATTAATTAAGTGTAACAATTTTAAAAATTATGTCTTTATAAATGAAGAAAAAATAGGTGGTGTACCATGATCCTGTTACACCCGGTATATCTGTTATAATTTTTCTTAAAATCTTCAAATTTCGACTACCCTTTAATTTTAAACTCTTCCATTTCTAAAAGTTTAACTTTTTCATAATTCCAAATTCCAAACTTTTTGCGTCTCTTAAACAAGTCCCATTATAATCTAGATTTAGTGCCCCTAAAACGAGGGATATCAATGCGCTAAAAACCGCTTTTAAAATCGACGTTACGCCGCATGCATATTCAGTGCTTTCGCGTACTAAATTGTCTAAATTGTCAAAGCAAGAATATCGGCAAAAGGACATTAAATTAAAACCCCGGGGGCATTGGAAAATTTCTCGGCCATGTATGATGCTGTTATCTCCATTTGGCGAGTTGGTTTTGTTTGCCGGCGTCAGAGTAAAATTAAATAAACCACAAATCGGTTTTAAATATGAGTGTCACTGAGATACGGCGGAACATCGAAATTTAATTCCGCCTCGAAGCGCCCCACGGACTTTGAATTTGTCAATTTCTGTAGTATCGCGTATTTTTTTGCTATTGCAAAATCCGGGGTAATCGGAAAGCTCTGTAATTTACACTCAGCGGTATTTGTTTAATGGTTAACATGTAATTGTGTCGGTAAACGAAATTCAAGTTGGTTTCAAAAAAACTATTAAGAATTTATTTGTACGCAAATTCTTACTTTTTATCCTCTCGACACCAGAAAAAGAGTGACATGTTGACCCTTTCAAGAATTACTACCTGTTTTGGAAATTTTAATTTTTTCTATTGAAAATTTCTCCTTTTTTTTAGAATTCGATTTTTTTGAAAAATTCGACATTTTTCGAAATGATCTTTTTTTAAGTTCTACTTCTGAAAAGGTTAATTTTCAAACTCTTGATTTTAAAAAAAATTGATTTTGTTTTTGGAATTTTGATGATGCTTTATCGCTTTAGTGACTATTTTGAAAGAATCAAAAAAAGACAAAAATGTTGTAATCTTTTAATCCTTTTGAGTTAACTAAACTTCTTTTTTAATATTAAACGTTTCAATTTTTTTTAAACTTTCGAATTTTTTGAAAATTTTGTTATTTATTTATTGGTTATTTCTTTATTTTTAAAATTTTGATTTAAGACTTGCAGCCTATTTCACAATTTTTTGTCCGGTTTTATTTTCTTTCTTAATGATACTTTTAATTAGACCTTTAATTTAATTTTAAAGTTACTCAAATAATCGAATTTCTATTTTATCTCAGAATTTTGGTAAAACGGGCTGCTCCTTGGTTATTTTCAAAAATTAATACAAAATCTTTTCCCCTAAAACCAAGAAAGATTAAAAATACAACAACAGTTTTGATGGAACGGAATGGTCCTTGGTTATCTTTAAAAATTGAAATACAAAACTTGTCTCTCTCTTGTCTCTGAAGATGATAGCTTGGCTGTCGAAACACGTTAGAGCAACCCTTGTTGTGTTTTTTAATCTTTCTTAGTTTTAGGGGACAATATTTGTATTTTAATTTTCAAAGATGACCAAGGACCACTCCGTTCCACAAAAAAAATTCGTTTTTTCCCAAAATTTCCACTTTTTTAAATTTGTTTCGTTTTCAAAATTTTCCATGTTTTTGCAAAATTTTGCTTGATATTTTCAAAAAAATTCGACTTGTTCTTCAGTTTTGTATTTCAATTTTTACAACAACGGTTGTTCTAACACCTTTCGATAGCCAAGCTATCATCTTCAGAATGTTAGTATCTCTCTGAAGGTAATAGTTTGGCTATCGAAACACGTTAGAGCAACTGTTGCGTTTTTGAATCTTTCTTGGTTTCAGGGGGCAATATTTGTGTATCAATTTCAGAATTTTGTTTTTTTTTAAAAGTTCGACACTTTTGGAATATTTTCACCTTTTTGAAATATCGACCTTTTCTCAAAATTTTCACGATTTCCCCAAATTTTTATTTTTGATTTAATTATTTCTTTGAAAATTTTAATGTTTTTAAGTACTGTGATTATTTTTTGAAAATCGGGATTTTTTTAAATTTTTACGTTTTTGGATATTTTTTTCGACCTATCAACTTTAATTGATTATTACATGGGCGACGTCTTTTTTTTTGTGAGAATCGTCTTTTCGGTTTTGCTGTTTCACCTTAAAATCTTTATTACGCTCGGTCACCAAAGCATTCCTGAACGAAATCTACGATTATCCAACCATGTAGATGATATTTCCTATTTTTTGTCAATTTTAAGTTTAAACTTGATTTTCTTTGCCTTCATTTGAAGCTAAAATCTTTTTAAAGTTTCCCTATAAGTCAGGTTTTACTTGAAAAGCAATTCCAAAAGAGACATTAATATTATATTTTAAATTGTGATTTACAAATTTTTACTGAGATTTTGTTTTGTTTTCAAAATATCTACTTTTCAATAACACTTCAAATTTTCTTCTTCTTCTCTAAAATTTGATGAGAAAAAAAACCAAATTTCTAGATTGACTAGAAAATTTATAAATAAACCCAAAAATTCTGCTTCGTAGTTATGGAGAAATCGAAATTTGTAATTTTTTCAAAGGATTTCAATCAGTGGAGCTTAGGCACTGTTAAACTGCAATACCCCAAATTTCCTCTTAATATGATCTCTAATCTTTAATGAAATTTTCGACTTTTTTCAAAAATTTAATTCTTTTGATAATTTCGACTTTTTTTATAATTCTTGGCCTTTCTGATTATGTTGGGTTTTTTTCTCGAAAATTTCGGATTGCTTTTAAAAATTGACTAAACATTTCCACTTTTTTCTCCAAATTTTAGCTTTACTTGAAAATTTCATCTGTTTTTGATAATTTAAAACATTTAACATTTTTTTTGTGCAACGGTCTGGTCCTTGGTTATCTTCAAAAACTGAAGAATTCTATTTCAATTTTTAAAAATTGAAAATATCAATTATATTTGAAAAATTATTTTTTTATTTAGGATTCTAAATTCTCATCAAATTTTTGACTTTTTTGAGACCTGGAATTTTTCTCAAAAGTTCCACTCTCTACTAATGTTTATTACTACTACGGCTTTTCCGAAAATATCTGCGTTTTTGAAAATTACGATTAAAAATTTCGGTCTTCCTAAAGTTTAGTTTTACGAAAATTTCGTTTTTTTTAAATCGTGACTTTTATGAAAAGGTTGATATCCTTTGAAATTTCCATTCTTTGAAAATCCTTTTAATTATATTTGAGAAATGTGGAGTTTTTTAAACACTTGACTTTCTCCAAATTTCGACCTTTTCAATATTTTTTTTTTAATTCTACCTTGTTCCGACTTTAATTCTTTTTCCGACTTTTAAAGCTTTTTTGGCAATTTGATCTTGTTCAAAATTTTGACTTTAGATTGTTATTTATTCTAGTCACCTTTTGCAATTTCCAATTACATTCAAGAACTATTTTTTCAAATTTCGTCATTTTTTGAAACATTCGAACTTTTTTGAAAATGTTGACTTTTTGAAAGTTATCGACTTTTTTTCATAATTTTAATTTTTGACCACTTTTGTCGATTTTATTTAAAAATTTAGTTTTTCCAAGAATTTCGGCATATTTCGAAATGTTTGAATTTTTGTAAATTTAACTTGCATGATAATTTTGATTTCTCTTCAATATTTTTTAAATTTTGCACCATTTTAGTTGACTAGATTTCTCCGAGTAAATAATTAAAAATGTTTACCTTTTTGAAAATAGCAATTGCAAATTGTGACATGTCGAAATTAAACTTTTTTCTAAAATTTCTGTGAAAATTTTGACTTTTCTGGTAAAATTTGATAGTTTTTTAAAATTTAAATTGTTTAAAATTTTGAAAATGTCGACTTTGTTTTTAAATTTCAACGTTTTTTATCTTGATATTTTTTTTTAATTTTTGACTATTTTCGTTGACTATCTTTCAAAATTCACCATTTTATTAATTTTAATTTTTTTGAATTTTTTTCTTAATAGCTACTTTTTGAAGATCTCGACTTCTTTCGAAAATTGCAACATTGTTTCAAATTTGTCATTTTTTTTGGAAATTCCCGTTTTCGAAAAAGGTGGATTTTTGTAAAAATTTGAAATTTGCAAGATTTTCACACCTGAAATGCTGGACCTTTTTCACAGCTCTACTTTTTTCCGATTTCTTTGGAAATTTACGTGTTTGAAGATTTCAAATATCTTTCAAAATTTTTACATTTTTGCCAACTACCAATTTATTTAAAAAATTTAATTTTGTCCCCAAAATTTTTGTGTTTTAAAAAATCTGTATAATTTTCTAAATTTTTAAATTTTTTCAAAGCCTTCAATTTTTTTTGTGTTTAAACGACTTTTCTTGCAAATGTAAAATTATTGATTTTCAAATTATTTAAAATTTGCAACTAATTTTGTAAATTATATTTTAAAATTTTGGGCTTTTTCAAAAATTTTGGTATTTCTTTAAATTTCTGACCTTTTAGATGTCCGCTTTTTGAAAATTTCGTTTATTTTTGTTTTCGATATTTTTTGAAATTTTCGCCTATTTTCGTTAACTATTTCTCAAATATTTTGAGTTGTTTCAAAACTCTTTATTTTTTCAAATAATCGAATTATTCTAAACAATACAACCTTTTCCAAATTCGTTCAAGTTTTTTTTAATTTTTATTGAATATAATAACCTTTTGCTAGGGCACAGGGTTTTTCATTATATTTTTAATTTTCATTCGAAAATTTCAACATTTTGAAAGAATATTTTGAAATTTTCGCCTATTTTTGTTAATTAATTCTAAAATATTTTGAGTTGTTTCAAATCTCTTTATTTTTACACATTGTCGCAATATTTTAAACAATACAACTTTTTCCAAATTCGCCCAACTCTTTTTTAAATTTTTTATTGAATATAATAACTTTTTGTTAGTGCAAAGAGTTTTTCATTATTTTTTTAAATTTTCATTCAAAGATTTTAAGATTGTGAAAGAATATTGTGAAATTTTCGCCTATTTTCATTAACTAATTCTCAAATATTTTGAGTTGTTTCAAAATTATTTATTTTTTCAAGTTGTCGAATTATTTTAAAAATTACAACCGTTTCCAAATTCCTCCGATTTTTTTTTTTTTTAGTTTTTGGTTGAATATAATAGCTTTTTGATGATGCCAAGTATTTTTCATAATTTTTTTTTTAATTTTCAGTCAAAAATTTCAACATTTTAAAAGAAATGTTTTACTTTTTCTAAATTTCAAATACCCAAAATTAAAAAAAATTGTGTCAATATTTCAATTTTCTTTTTTAAATTTTAACGTTTCTGATAATTTTGACATTTTTCCAAGACTTTGCAAATTTCGTTTATTTTTAAACAATTTCACTCTGTTTCTAATTTTAGGTTATTTTCCAAAATGTTATTTCTCAAAAAAAAAACCTTTTTCAAAATATAGATATCGTTAAAAAATTGAAACACAACACTGGTCCCCTAAAACCAAGAAAGATTAAAAAACACAACAAAGGTTGTTTTAACGCTTTCGACAGACAAGCTATCATCCTCAGAGAGAGAGAGAGAGAGAGAGAGAGAGAGAGAGAGAGGGAGAGAGAGAGAGAGAGAGAGAGAGAGAGAGAGAGAGAGAGAAAATATATCTCTGAAGATCATAGCTTGGCTGTCGAAACGCGTTGTAGCAACCTTTGTTGTGTTTTTTAATATTTCTTGGTTCCAAGAAAGATTAAAAAACACAACAAAGATTGCTTTAACGCGTTTCGACAGCCAAGCTATCATCCTCAGAGAGAGAGAGAGAGAGAGAGAAAATATATCTCTGAAGATCATAGCTTGGCTGTCGAAACGCGTTGGAGCAACCTTTGTTGTGTTTTTTAATATTTCTTGGTTCTTGGTTTCAGGGGACAAGATTTGTATTTCAATTTTTGAAGATAATCAAGGACCAGTCCGTTTCACCAAAATATAGATATCGTTTGAAATACTGACTTTTCCGAATTTCTGAAATCTGATTTATTTCAAATTTTCGACTTCTTGGAAAAGTTGGAATTTTTTTTTAATTTCGTCTTATTCTTAAATTTTTAATTTTAAAAAGGGTTTATGACGAATTTAAGATTTTTTTTCAATTTCAACTTTTTCTCAGGATTTCCAATTGTTTATTTTTTCATATTCTTTCGACGTTAAATTTTCAGATTTTTAATTATTTCGAGCCTTAATTTTGAAATGTGGAGCATTTCTTCATTTCGACTTATGTTTCCATGTTAATGTTCGTTTCTTTACGTTTCCATGTGAGCACGCGTTATTGAGGAAAGAAAATGGGATAATAAAATTTACAAACTGAACTTAAGAGATAAGGTTTTTTTAGATAATTCATCAAATTTATGTTTGAGATCCCAATTTCTTACACAACAATTTCGAGAAATATTTTGTTTTATAATATAAATTGTAGACCGTTTCAACTAATGATTTTCCTGAAATTTCAAATTTACATTTGCACTTTTCTTTTTGGTTTAAATTTCCTTTAGTTTTGACTTTTTTATTTTTGAGTTTAGTCTTAACTTTTAAGGTTCGAGCTTTATATTTTTATAAATTGGGCCGTTTTTTTTAAATTCCAAACTTCTACATTTAAGAGTTATAGATTTTCCTAAAATTTAAGCCTAATTTTAAAAATAACTTTTAAATAAATTTTAATAAGGATACATATAAGTTTTTTCCGAATATTTCATATTCACATTTCCAGTATAAATAAAGAAGTAAAAATTAATAATTTTTACATTTTCAAAAAGATATTAACGTTATTGTAAAAGTTTCAATCGAAATTTTAATTTTATTTCCCAAAATTTTAAATTTTAACTCGAATTATCTAAGTTGTTTCGAAATTTAACTTTTTTCTCGAGTTTAAACCTTACTTATTTTTTTTTAAAATTCAATTTTATCTTCAAATTTAGAGACTTTTTTATCGTTTTCCCAAAATTTTGACTTTAATGATAAGCTTGCATTATTTTTACTGAAGTATCGGTAAAATCTTTATTTTAAATTTGAAGATTTCTTCGAAACTGTCAAGATACTTAATTTTCTTTTACTAAAAGTTGGATCAATTGTTACCGTTTTCTGAGAATGATACCATTTTTTTAAAATTTCGGCGTAAATCTTGTGCTGAATCTTTTTTCCCAAAATTTTGAGTTTAAACTTCTAAATTACCCCTAAAGCACTGAACTAAACACTGTGGCAGTATTGATTTAAATCTTAATGCAGATGATGCCAATGCTTCTTTTGCTAATCAATTAAGGTTAATACGCTTAAAAATGCCTATTATGCTAGCGAAATACTTACCGCGTAATTGCTGATCTGGTAAAGGGGTAAAACCTTCTATGGATTTAAATAATGTATAAAATAAATTTGCCGTATGAATAAAAAATTTAATAAAATTAAAAATAAATCAAATTGAACTAAAAGGCAGAAAAACTATTTATGTCGGAACGAAAACCGTCATCTAATCAAGTGGAATGTTTTTTGGAACAGCTCTCCCACTAATTATTTGAGCCGCCACTAATGATATTTTAATACAAGTTACACAGCTTATTTTACTTCAGTAATAAATAAATCATAATTGATTATCGACATACGCTAAATGTTTTGGGCAAACATCAATGAAATTTTGGCATCTTTTACTTTTTTCACCACCATGACCCCAGCGAAAACCGACTTTGTTTAATAATGTCATTACTGTATAAAGAAAAAAGCTTCTGTCCAAAAAAGTATATTTATTACCTTAAGTATAGACTTTAAACACTTCCTGAGTTTTACATTAACAAATCTTTAACACTATATACACTCTCTATATACAAATGTTCTCGTATCTTTGATAAATCGAAAACCTATTACTTTCTGAACGCATAAAATGCGTTTAACTTGCGGGGCTTTAAAAACCCCCGAAATATTTACCGACACAAGCCTAAATTTCCGCCTGGCATCGTCTTATTATAATTACAATGTGAAGTAAAATGAAAAACAAATATTGACGATGCTCGAGCAAAAACCATTTCGAAGGGAATTTTTATTTAATATCAAGTTTGGAAAATACTGCGCGAAGGTGGAAGTTGTAAAGAAAAAGGAGATTTTCCTCGGGAGTGTGTCTCGGGAAGCTAAAACACAAACAATACAACGAACTCATAATGGCGAGCGGTGAACAATCGCCGGAAAATATGTCACAATCTAACCCCTGGGTCCAACTTCATACAAGCCTGATTGTTGCTCTGGGATTCATACAAAAGTTTAATTCGAGTTGATAGCATATTATGCTTCGAAATGGCGAGGAACTGAAGAAATAAAATAATTTGATTGTCGTCGTTCGACAAGGCGAATTTGTTCAGAAAGTAAATCGGCAACCGCGCACAATTTCAATATTAGTAATACTTGCTATGATAAAACTATTTGTACATATTTACATCTTTGGAATGAGATATTACTCAGTTGCACGAACTTTTTAACAAAGTCTACCTTATAAACAATTTAAATAGATACACTAACAATAAAACTCATTTATTGCGGATCTAGCGTGCTTCATGAAGCAGCTATCTTGTAATAGCTGCAGCTGATGACACTGCCATTTGCCGGAAGTCAGGGCTTGTTAAAAGTCTGAATTTTGAGCGTGTAAGCTTCCTGGAGCTTGAATTAAATCCGGCCCTGAAAAAAAAATGTAATTATAATGGGAGCTTAAACACATTATCAAATTGTGGAACATAAAACAGCGAGTTCAACCACGAAGTGAATTGCCTTTAATACAGCAAGTTCATGGGATTTCATTATTAGCTGCCTGTCAGAAAAAAAGGAATCAGTTTTCTACCGTTTTTCAAATTAGATAGGAGTTTGTTGGGCTTCGTTTGATTCCAAATTTTATTGTTAACCTTCAAAAGGAGCAAAAATATGGGTTTCAAGCAATTATTGAAGCATATTTCGATAAAGACCACCAAAGAAGCATAAAATTTCGTCACGATAACAGGTGTTTAGGTAGTTCATTATTCGACTGCTTTTCTCTAGTTTTTCTTTAAATGATCGTTAGATTGACATTTCCAACCCTTACTTCGTGGAATTCTTTAATATTCCTAACTATTAAACCTTATCAACGATAAAAACGCAACCAACAATTTTAAAATTGCAGGTATGACCGCCGATGATGCAGTAATGCGAAACCTGGTCCAGTCTCAGCAAATATTTATCAAAACCTTGTGGAATTTTTAAATTTGGTTTCGTTTTTGTCGTTAATAAAGTTTAATAGGTATGAATATTTGTTAGATGTCACTAATAGCCTTTATCCATACAGGTTTTCCGGTGCCGAAGCAGGGATATTTAAGGTGAAACTTACGATTTTTAGCAGGTAAGGTATAGGCTAGCTAGACGAAAGAATGTCATCAAAGATATTTTAATTTAATGCAGCCAAACCTCTCCGGCGATTTTTCCAAAACAGTAACATTATCAATAAAATAGTAAAATATTGAGGATTTCAAGGAGTAACGGTTTTTGCAAAGTTGCATTTTGAATTTACACATCTCACAGGATAGCAAAACGTCCTAAAATAATGGCAATATAGTTTTACTAATCAATTCTTGGGTCGCGAAGATCATAAAGCACCTGATTTGGGCAGAGATGTACCATATATGTATAGTGCAGAGATGTCGGCTCAGAAAATCCACTGTAAAGCGGTTTTGAAAGTATTATTGTATCCACGTGTACAGTCTATGCTAAAAATCGAGTATTTGTGGCAGTCAGGCGCTTAGATCTCGCTTATGCAGAAAAAATATAACGTTTCAAAAACTTTTAGCTCTGATTACTGCCGGTGAACTGCCTTAAGTGCGGTAACAGGACTCCAGAGGCCAGAAATTTGACCTGTATGATACCATATGACAAAAAAGTTGCAGCATCCAAAAAAATTTATAATAAAAAAGCGTAATTATCATTTGAGATTATCAAGTTGTTTAATCTTTAATTCATAACTAATAAACTCTATTAACAATAAATGCAACAAAAGATATAAAAAATATAACAATATTTCTATAAATATTTACTATGACCGGACCTGGTTTCGCTTTTCATCATCGTTGGCGGTTATTACTACTAGTTTGTAATTAATAGAGTTTATTAGTTATGAATAAAAATCGGATGTTATTGCACTAAGGAATCCCCAAATTTGCGATGTAGATTGCATTAAAACATGCCAACAATTTCAGTATAAACATTGCAAATTAAACCATAAAATATTACTATAAATTAACTATGATTAAGGAAAAATTGTTATTATAAATTAACATTATATTTTAATCAAAGCGGTTTAACAAAAATTTTTTGGTAGCAGTTTTAGAATTTTGGGCTACAAAATCGAAATGTTATAGAATAAACTGAAGGTTTTATCTGAAAAATTTTATTTAAAGTCAAAACTACGGATTTCACCTCAAAATCTTTTGAATATATTCCTTCGAATTTCGACTTTTATTTGAACATTTTGACTATCATCGACATTTTGTTTTCAAGTCAAAATTTAATTAAAATTATTGTTTTAAATTTGAATAAAACATCATTTTCATTGAAAGTTGACATGTCCGAAAAAAAGTTAAAATCAAAAATTAAAATTAAAGACAACATTTTGAAAAAACGGATATTTTCAAAATTTGAAAATTAGAAAAAATGGCGAAATTTTCAAAAGTATTCGTAATTTTTTTAAGAAAGTTTAAATTTTGGAAAGTAATATAAACATTTCAAAATGGTCAAGATTTTGAAAAAATTTTGAGAATTACAAAAAAATACTTATGTCGTAGTTCAAATTATAAAAACCTGAATTTTTCAAAAGAAGAAAAACCAGAATTATATAAAGTTAAAATTCTCACAAATTATCGAAATTTTAAAAAGTTATAATTTAAGAAATAATCAAAATTTTGGCTACTTCAAATTTTAAAAAAACACTTTTTGAAAAGGTCGACAAAAAATTAAAAAATAAAACTTTGAAATATTTTTAAAAAATCGAAATTTTGAAAAAAAAATCGATATTTTGAGAAATTTTAAAAAATGGCAAAATTTTTAGAAAAATTTTAATAGTCGAAAATTTAAAAAAAATCGACATTTAAAAATTTTGCAATTTAAAAATTAATCGAAGTCTTTAGAAGATATCGAAATTTTCAACAAAAAAAAATTAGAGTTTGCAAAAATTCAAAAAAAGCAAAATATTGAAAAGTTGTAACATTTCAAAGAATCGAAATTTTGAAAAAAATCGATATTTTGAGAAATTTTAAAAAATGGCAAAATTTTCAGAAGAAATTTAATAACCAAAAATTTTAAAATAATCGACATTAAAAAAATATTGTAATTTAAAAATTAATCAAAGTTTTTAGAAAAGATCGAAATTTTCAACAACAAAAAAATAAAGTTTGCAAAAATTCAAAAAAAGTGAAATGTAGAAAAGTTGTAACATTTCAAAAGGTCGAAATTTTGGAAAAAGCCTAGTTTGCATAAAGCTTCACAATTTCAAAAAAAAATAAAAGGAATATTGAAAAAAATCCATAAGTCAAAATTTTAAATAGCTCCACATTTTCTAAAAAATCTAAACTTTGACAAGCCAAAATTTTCAAAAGGGTAAAAACTCTGAAAAAGTGTAAATTAAAAAAAAATAGATACATTTTAAAAATTGTCTAACAAATATTGAAAGAATAACTGAAATTTTGAAAAAAATGGAAATTTCGGGACGTCGAAATTAAAACATTGTTAAAATTTTCAAAAATAATCGAATTCCTTACAAAAAACCGAATTTCTTAAAAAGGATCAAAGTAAGTAAAAATAGAATTAAAAAAGTTAAAATGTGGAAAAGTCGACATTTTGGAAAATCTGAATTTTCAAAATAAATAAGAATCTCCAGAAAGTTTTATTTTTAAAAAAAGTGTCAGTTTAAAATACTAGAGATTTTAAAAAGTCAAAATTTTTAAAAAAAATGTAAATTTTCAAAAGGTCAAAATTTGAGGAAAAATACGATATTTTCAAGAGTATTCGTAATTTTTTAAAGAAAGTTTAAATTTTGGAAAGTAATCTAAAAATTTCAAAAATGATCAAGATTTTGACAATATTTCGAGAATTAAAAAAAAGTACCCATGTAATCGTTCAAATTAAAAAAAAAACTGAATTTTTCAAAAGAAGAAACACCAGAATCATCATAAAGTTAATATTCTCAAAAATTATGGACTTTTAAAAGGTCAAAATTTAAAAAATAATTAAAATTTTGGCTAGTTCAAATTTCAAGAAAACCGTTTTTGAAAAGGGCGAAAAAAAATTTTAAAAATAATACTTTGAAAGATTTTCAAAAAATCGATATTTTGAGAAATTTTAAAAATTGGTGAAATTTTCAGAAAAATGCTAGTAATCGAATATTTCAAAAAAATCGACATTAAAAAATATTGCAATTTAAAAATTAATCGAAATCTTTAGAAAAGATCGAAATTTTCAACAACAAAAAATTATAATTTGCAAAAATTGAAAAAAAGTGAAATGTTGAAAAGTTGTAACATTTCAAAAGGTCGAAATTTTGGAAAAAGCCTAGTTTGCATAAAACTTCACAATTTCAAAAAAAATAAAAATTTTCAAAGAGCAGGAATATTGAAAAAATCCATAAGTCAAAATTTTTAATAGCTCCACATTTTCTAAAAAATCTAAACTTTGACCAGCCAAAATTTTCAAAAGGGTAAAAACTCTGAAAAAGTGTAAATTTAAAAAAAAATAGATAAATTTTAAAAATTGTCAAACAAATATTGAAAGAATAACTGAAATTTTGAAAAAAAATGGAAATTTCAGGACGTCGAAATTAAATCATTGTTAAAATTTTCAAAAATAATCGAATTCCTTACAAAAAACCGAATTTCTTAAAAAGGATCAAAGTAAGTAAAAATCGAATTAAAAAAGTTAAAATGTGGAAAAGTCGACATTTTGGAAAATCTGAATTTTCAAAATAAATAAGAATCTCCAGAAAAAGTTTTATTTTTAAAAAAAGTGTCAGTTTAAAAAACTAGAGATTTTAAAACGTCAAAATTTTTTAAAAAATGTAAATTTTCAAAAGGTCAAAATTTGAGAAAAAATACGATATTTTCAAGAGTATTCGTAATTTTTTAAAGAAAGTTTAAATTTTGCAAAGTAATCTAAAAATTTCAAAATGATCAAGATTTTGACAATATTTCGAGAATTAAAAAAAAAGTACCCATGCAATCGTTTAAATTAAAAAAAAAACTGAATTTTTCAAAAGAAGAAACACCAGAATCATCATAAAGTTAATATTCTCAAAAATTATGGACTTTTAAAAGGTTAAAATTTAAAAAATAATTAAAATTTTAGCTAGTTCAAATTTCAAGAAAACCGTTTTTGAAAAGGGCGAAAAAAAATTTTAAAAATAATACTTTGAAAGATTTTCAAAAAATGGATATTTTGTGAAATTTTCAGAAAAATGCTAGTAGTCGAATATTTCAAAAAAATCGACATTAAAAAATATTGCAATTAAAAAATTAATCGAAATCTTTAGAAAAGATCGAAATTTTCAACAACAAAAAATTAGAATTTGCAAAAATTGAAAAAAAGTGAAATGTTGAAAAGTTGTAACATTTCAAAAGGTCGAAATTTTGGAAAAAGCCTAGCTTGCATAAAACTTTACAATTTCAAAAGGAGTACAAATTTTCAAAGAGCAGAAATATTTTTGGTGGAATGGACTGGTCCTTGGTTATCTTCAAAAATTGAAATACAGAACTTGTCCCTTGAAACCAATAAAGATTAAAAAACACAATAAACGTTGCTCTAACGTCATCTTCAGAGAGATACTCTCTGAAGATGATAGCTTGGCTGTCGAAACGCGTTAGAGCAACGTTTGTTGTGTTTTTAATCTTTCCTGGTTTCGGGGGACAAGCTCTGTATTTCAATCTTTAGCAGAAATATTGAAAAAAATCTAAAAGTCAAGATTTTCAACAAGTCCACATTTTCTAAAAAAAAATTAAACTTTGAAAAGCCAAAATTTTCAAAAAATAAAAACTCTGAAAAAGTGTAAATTTTGAAAAAAAATTTAAAACTTGTCAAACAAATTCTGAAAGAACAACTAAAATTTAAAAAAAAATGGAAATTTTGAGACGTCGACATTGTCAAAATTTTCAAAAATAATCGAATTCCCCAAAAAAAACTGAATTTCTTAAAAAGGTAAAATGTGTCAAAGTAAGTAAAAAATCGAATTAAAAAAGTTAAAATCTCGAAAAGTCGAAATTTTGGAAAATCTGAATTTTCAAAATAAATACCAATCTCTAGGAAAAGTCGCAATTTTAAAATAAAGTGTGAGTTTAAAAAACTAAAGATTTTAAAACGTCAAAATTTTTGAAAAAAATGTAAATTTTCAAAAAGTCAAAATTTTCAAGAAAGAAAAGATGAAATTTTTGAAAACATCCAAAACTTAAAAAAATGGAATCCTTGAAAAAGTAGGAACTTTAAAGAAAAGTCGAAATTTGAAAAGGATAAAATATTTTAAAATGTAGAAATTTAAAGAAAATGGAATAATTTGAAGTCAGAATTTTGAAGAAACCAAAATTTTCAAAAAAGGCAAAAATAAAAAATTCAAATTTTGAGGAAAGTCGAAAATTTCAAAAAAATGTATTTCTTGAGAATAAAAAAAAATCTAAACTTTGAAAAAGCCAAAATTTTCAAAAAAAGTAAAAATTCTGAAAAAGTCATTCCAAAAACCTAAAGCTTTTAATGTAGATTCGACCTTAATCCCAAAATTTTGTATCTTCTCTAAAAATCTACAATGCAAAGTCAATAGCTTAAGTTGTTTAAATTCGGGAATTGTCATTTTATTTATTTTCATTTTCCATTAAATACTTGGATTTTATTTTTAGATGCTAGTCATGAAATGATAGTTTCGGCTTTGAAAATACTGAAGAATTCGTTGGATGTTTCGTCTTTTAGTATGATCTGTTTGTAGAAACTAATGTGAAATCGCGAAAAGTGTGGAATATTTTGAAAAGAAATTTTATAAAATGATTAATAACTGAGAGGTATTATTCGACAACCATTACAAATGTCTTGAGTTTTGGGAATATATGGGGGAAACAGGTGATGCCAAAGGAGGATTTTTAGAACACGTGTAAAGCAATAAAAATTTTATTCTTTAAATTCAATCCTCTCGTAAAGGGCAACCACCTTATGCCTTCACATTACTGCGAGATAGCAGCGGATAAATGGCGATGAACCGCCTTCCTAAACAAGGATAGTTTGTAATTTATCGAGAAAATTTATTAAACTTTTTCTTAAGATTTCGATTTTTTATAAAGATTTCGAATTTTTAATAGAAATTTCGAATTTTTAATAGAAATTTCAGAAATATTTACAGATTTTTATAAGTTTAAATAAAATTGGAACTTTTTACACAAATGTTCTGTTTTTATTTTCGAACTGATTTTTCAAAATGTTTACATAAATTAAATTATATTCTTGTAAAGGTGAAATTTTATGACGCTTTTAGTGTCGATTTGTTTTCAAAAATATCGACATTAACGCCGAAGAATTTGACTTTTTTTAGTAGTAGTCTGATTGTCTCTTCTATTTTGAAGAGAAAGTTAAAATTCTAAAAAGTCAAATTCTTTTATATGGAAATTTTTAACCTTTTTTTTGTATAAATACAATTTTTGTGTTTGCGGCTTTAATCTTTATTTTTTTTCTAATATTTTCATTAGAATTTCCATTGGAATTTCCATTAGAATTTCCATTAACATTTTCGCGAAATGATTTAAGGTGTGTTGTTTTTTGAAACTTCTGAAGGCACCTTTTTCAAAATTTTGGATTTTACAGTTTGCAGTTTTACAAATTTTTCTAAAAAGTTGACGTGCTTATCTGCTGCGACGGTAGAGTCCTCTTTTGGGTCTCACATTATTGAAAGATGCTTACTGTAAATAGTTCACTGGTAATGTTTTACAGTATAAATTGTAACAGAAAATTTGTCATTTATGGTCAGCTTCAGATTCTGTTGTAGGACTTTTTTAAGACGCCATAATGTGTCCAAAATAAGTTTGTTTGACACAATTTCTTTTAACCGTCTAATGATTATTAATATGGCCTTCTTGTTTATTTTTAAATATATTTTGTTACAGTATGTAACCAAAACTAAAATATGATTCGTTTTGGGCCAGTAGTATCGAGAATAACGAGTTCCCCATGCATCTTGCTCCGCAGGAACATAAATCAAAAACCTTCGACACCTGTATCCATTAGTTGGTTAAACTAGTGCGAGCAGTTGAAAATGTCTCTATTTATGGGTAAAATTTAAACCCGACGATAACATCGAGTGCACATAATGGTATCAGGCGTCGCGTTTACCTAATAGTCGAAGATCAGTTGATAGTGTTAGGGTTATTTTAAAAATACAACCTTCGAAACATGCAAAGTTTGAAGTGCACATGTGCCAAGAAAATAATAAAATTACCAGTTTTTCCCACTGGCTCCCTCAAATTAGATCACGAACGCATACTGCTTCTTATCAGATTCCCATTACCCGATGGTAACTGGATATTTTAAAGGCGTTTTATGTAACGCCGACAAATTGGAAATAAGCGTGTCGAAGCTTCAAAAATAGAATAAATTCGGATATTGTTAGATGCGGATTTATTATCAAAGAATTTAAGAAATGAACCTTTCATATAACCTACGTAAAGGCAGAGTACTTCAGTCATAATGTCATTAGTTTCCAAAGAGGGCAGATAAAAATAACTATGTAATACGAGTACGTATTTAATTTTTTTTAAGGAATAGTTTCCTCGGAAAAAAATTTCATGTTCAAAAGGTCACTGTTCTCAAGCCCCTTTGAAATCTCTAGGTATGTGACCACTGTGCCACAACTTATAATCGAGAATTGGAATAAACAAAATATTATTAAATTATAACTGTCCTTTGGTATGGCCTATTTGTAGAAACTAATGTAAAATCGCGAAAAGTGTGGAATATTTTGAAAACGAATGTTATAAAGTGTTTAATAACTGAGAGGTATTATTCGACAACCATTACAAATGTTTTGTGTTTTGGGAATTTATGGGGGAAACAGGTGATGCCAAAGGAGATTTTTTAGACCACGTGTAAAACGATAAAAATTTAATTTTTCTTTATAGAAGATACACACCTCAAATAGTACTGAAAAATAGCCACTTGAGTATTCCTGCAAGTACATTGTACTTATCCTGAGAAATTAAATAGTTGAGGTGTGTTAAGAATTCAGGTGTTGGCCCATTTTTCATAAATAAGAACCCCACTGCAATCTTATACCTAATATGCTTCAAAATTAACCAAAATTTAATATTGTAGTTCTTTAGGTATTAAACATAAATGTTGTTGATGCGTCATTATTTAGTTTTTCACTATGACTGTTTCAGTTTTAGTCAGAGTGGTTAATTATTTCGTACATTTTTAACCTCACCGTCTTAAACAACACCGATTAAAGGAATTTAAAATAGATGCAATTATTTTCATATTTGTTACAAGTGTTTGGACATGTGAAAATTACTGGCCACTCTGACCTCCCTAAATATCTTTAAAAACAACTAAGTCATTCTAGCATTTGTAATGTTATCTATCTTGGTTCACGAAATGGCCGCTAGAGGCGCCCCACCTACTCTGTAGGATGGAGTCTCATCTTATTTATTTGTGGGTTACACGCGCGGATTTATAAATTTCCTAATTGAGGTGTAGTAGTCGGGATGAGATGATGATCAAGGAAACTTTAAATTTCGTATTCCGAATGCGCTGCTGACTAGTAACGGTAATCAGAGAACTAAATGCCGGCAGCGGGGCCGAGTTAAAACACACGTGTTCATAACTGCCGCGCGTCAGCAAACCTGGCAAGACCTGCTACGCTCTCTGCATACAATACGCTCAGCACACAACTATTAAACTATTAACGGTACTTATTTGCATACATGTGCTTTTATCCCTCGACTGGTTGCCTTGCGAATCCTCTTTCATTACACGCTATTTCTCCCTAGCAGTAATCGACCGTGTTACTTTAGGATGATGTCTCAATTCCGTCCATTAACTTGCAAAAGTTGGCTCCCAGTGTGAATGTAATTTGCATGTTTCTTGTAATAGATCTTGGATAATTCGCAATGTATAGCATATATTAACAATAAATAAAATGACGTTATTTGCCAACCAGTTTATGCAGGAACGCTAGCGGTGACTCGCCGGCCATTGAAAGAAACGATTCGTGTGTAGACATCTCCAGAAAGCGAATATTTAGGAGTGGGTGATCTAAGTAAATAGGCGCGAATCACCCTGACAAATTCGATCTCTCCGTCAAGACCCCACGACGTTTCTCGAAATTAATATTTTCGAGCCCAAATTCGTACATCTGTCCAAATACATGCAAAAAAGCAGAAAAAAAATAGAACCTTCCATGTTCACTTGCTTTTGTCATCTACGGTCCACAGATCGTCCCCTCGGAGAAGATAGGTCAATTTGAAATTCGCAAAAACAAAAAATATTGTCTAAAAAATGTTTCTCAAATAAAGTTAAATGTAAAACAAAACAAATTGGGAAAAAATTGACAGAAAACAATTTTTGAAGAAGTTGAAATTTTAAAAAAATCCAAACGAAAAAAAGGCAAAATTTGGAAGAAATGTTAGGATTTTCGAAAAAGACGAACCTTCTACTCTCACTTACGTTTGCCATCTACGCCTCCTCGGAGAAGAAAGCTGCCCTAATTTGCATTTTGCAAAAATAGAAAATTTGTAAAAAAACTAGAATTTTTCAATCCGCAAAAAAAAATTTTGAGACAACATGGAAATTTTATTGAGGTTGAAATTTTTAAAATATCCAAACTTCGGCAAAAAGGTAAAATTTGGAAGAAAGATTGAGATATTCAATCAGAGCGAATCTCTTATTTTCACTTCCCATCAAAAGATATAGCCGCCCCAATTAGAATTTTCAAAAAAAATATAAATTTTCAAAAAAGTCAACTTTTCCAAATTTGGTGAAATTTTCAAGAAAAGTAAAGTTTTTGAGAAAAAGCCCAAAATTTGAAGTGGTTACAATTTTTAAAAGATCAAAATTTCGAAAAAAGACAAACTTTGGAAGAAAAGCTAAAATTTTCAAAATAAGAGAATTTTCTACTTTCACTTGCCTTTCACGTGCTCCACCAACCGCTTCCTCGGCGAAGATAGCAGCTCCAATTTGAAATTATCAAAAAAAGAGACAAACTATCAAAAAAGCCAATTTTTCAACTAGAATTTGATTGATAAAAAAGTAAAGATTTTAAAGAAAAGTCATGGTTTAAAGAGGTTAAAATTTTCAACTAATTGAAACTTCCGGAAGAAGGTACAATGGTTAGGTTTTTGAAAAAAACGAACCTTCAATTTTCACTTGCCTTTGCTATTTATGCACTACAGGTCGCCTCCTCGGAGAAGATAGCAGTTCCAATTTGCAATTTTCAAAAAAAAGAAATTGTCCTAAAAGTCGAATTTTTCAAAATAAGTCAAATTTGCAAGAAAAGTAAAGATTTTGAAAAAAAGTCGAAATTTTGAATTGGTTAAAATTTTAAAAAGATCAAAATTTCGAAAAAAGGCAAACTTTAAAAAAAAGGTTGACATTTTCAAAATATGAGAATCTTCTACTTTCACTTGCTTTTCAACTTGCTTCACAGATCGCCTCGTCGAAGAAGATAGCAGACCCAATTCGAAATTTTCAAAAAGAAGAAAAATTTTCAGAAAAAACAATTTTTCAAATAGAATTAAATTGATAAAAATAGAGAAGATTTTAAGAAAAAGTCATAAATGAAATTTTGAGATAATTAAAACTTTCAGAAAAAACACAATATGGAAGAAATGTTAAGATTTTTTAAAAGAACGAACCTTCAATGTTTACTTCCCTTTGCTATTTATGCTTTACAGATCGCCTCCTCGGAGAAGATGGCAGTCCCAATTTGTAATTTTCAAAAAAGGAGAAATTGTCAAACAGACAGTTTGACACAGTGAGGATTTCTGTCTACAGACTCTTTTTTCTATAGAATTTCCAAGCTATGGAACTGGTTACCAAAAGGAATTTTCCCCAAAAATTACAACCTACCCTTGTTTAAGAAAGAGATTCATCGCCATCTATCCTTGTTTCCGCATCCCACTCGCAGTGCTTTAAAGGCATAATGGGATTACCCTTTGCAAGTGGATTACACTTAAACAAAAAAAAATGTCAAAAAGTTTAATTATTCAAATAGAGTCAAATTGGCAAATAAGTAAAGATTTTAAAGAAAAGTCATAGTTTTAAAGAGAGACATTTTCAAATAATTAAAACTTTCAGATGAGGGTACATTTTGAAATAAGTATTTAGATTTTTGAAAAGAAAAAACCTTGAATTTTCACTTGCCCTTGCCATTTATGCTCCACAGGGCGCCTCCTCGGAGAAGATAGCGGTCCCAATTTGCAATTTTCAAAAAAAAGAAATTGTCATAAAAGTCAAATTTTTCAAATTAAGTCAAATTTGCAAGAGAAGTAGAGATTTTGAAAAAAAGTCGATATTTTGAAGTGGTTAAAATTTTCAAAAGATCGAAATTTTGAAAAAAGGCAAACTTTGGAAGAAAGTTTGACATTTTTAAAATAAGAGAATCTTCTACTTTCACTTGCCTTTCACTTGCTCCACAGAAAATAGCAGCCCCAATTTGATATTTTCAAAAAGAAGATAAATTGTTAAAAAAGTCAATTTTTCAAATAGAGTCAAACTGACAAAAGAAGTTAAAATTTTGAGAAAAAGTAAAAATTTTGAGGAGGTTGTAATTTTCAAATAATCAAAACTTCCAGAAAAAAGCACAATATGGAAGAAATGATGAGATTTTTAAAAACAACGAATCTTTAATTTCCACTTGTTTTTAACATTTTTGCTCCACAGATCGCCTCCTCGGAGAAGATAGCAGTTCCAATTTGCAATTTTCAAAAAAGGAGAAATTGTCAAACAGACAGCTTGATACAGTGAGAACATCTGTCTGCGGAGACTCTTTTTCTCTTTTTTCTACATAACTTTCAAGCTACGGAACTCGTTACCGAAAGGAATTTTCCTCAAACCTATCCTTTTTTGAAAGGACGGTTCATCGCCATCTATCGCTGTTTCCGCATCCTACACGCAGTGCTTTGAAGACATAATGGGGTTACCCTTTGAGAGTGGATTACACTTAAGAAGAAATAAATTGTCAAAAAAGTTTAATTTTTTAAATAGAATCAAATTGGCCCAAAAAGTAAAGATTTTGAAGAAAATTCGACATTTTAAAGAGGTTGAAATTTTGAAAAAATCGGGAAAAAAGCAAACTTTGAAAGAAAGGTTGAGTATTTTAAAAAGAGCAAACTTTCTACTTTTACTTACCATTATCATTCGCGGTTCACATATCGCCTCCTCGAAAAAGATAGCAGTCCCAATTTGTCCCAATGTTTAAAAAAGAGAAATTGTCAAGAAATTCGAATTTTGCAAAAAAGTCAATTAGTAAGAAAAGTAAAGATTTTGAGAAAAGGACGAAATTTTAAAGGCGTTGTAATTTCCAAAGAATCAAAATTTCGAGAAAAGGCAAAATTTGGAAGAAGGCTTAGAAATTTCAAAAAAGCCAACCTTCTATTTTCACTTGCCTTTGCCATCTAGGGTTTGCTGATCGTCCCCTCGGAGAAAATACCAGCCTTAATTTAAAATTTTAAAAAAAGAGAGATTGTCAAGAAAGTCGAATTTTTCAAATAGAGTCAAATTTGCAAGAAAAGTAAAGATTTTGAGAAAATATCGAAATTTTGAAGACGTTAAAATTTTCAAAAAATCAAATTTCGAGGGAAAGTCAAAATTTGAAAGAAGGGTTAACATTTTTAAAAACCCTTGCCTTTGCAATCTAAGATCCACAAATCGTCCCCTTGACTTTAATAGCTGCCCGCTGATCGTCCCCTCGGAAAAGATACCAGACCCGAATTAAAATTTTTAAAAAAGAAATTGTCAAGAAAGTCGAATTTTTCAAATAGAATCAAATTTGAAAGAAAAGTCAAAATTTTGAGAAAAGATCGAAATGTTGAAGGTACGTTGAAATTTTCGAAAAATCAAATCTTCCAGAAAAAATCAAAATCTGAAAGAAGATTTAAAATTTTTCAAAAATATTGCTTTTGTCATCTACCGTCCAGAAATCGTCCCATTGGCAAAGATAGCTGCCCCAGAAAAAGAGAAACCGTCAAAAAAGTCGAATTTTTGAAATAGAGTCAAATTTGCAAGAAAAGTAAAGATTTGGAAAAAAAAGTGATAATTTTAAAAAGGTCAAAAATTTTAAAAAATCAGAACGTCCAGAAAAGACAAAATGTTGGAAGAAATGTTGAAATTTGATAAAAAAGAAATCTTCTATTCTCACCTGCCTTTGTCATCTACGTTCCCCGGACGTCCCCTTAGATAAGATAGCTGCTTTAATTTACAAATGTCAAGAAAGAGAAACTTGTTGAAAAATTCGAAATTTTCAAACGAAGTTAAATTTGCAAAAAGTAAAAATTTTCAGAAGAAATCGAAATTTTGAAAAAGTTGAGGATTTAAAAAAAATGTTAGTTTAGAGAAAAAGGTATAATTTTGAAGAAAGGTTGATATTTTTAAGAAAATTCAAATTTTGAATGGTCTATGTTATCAAAAAATATTTAAATTTTGAATAGGGCTAAAATTTTTAGAAATATCAAAATCAGAAAAGTCAAAATTAAAAATAAAACTTTTCAAAAGATAGACGAAATTTACAGAAATTACAGTGAATATTTTAGAAGTAAAATGTTTAAAGGAAGTCAAAATTTTTAGAAAAAGCAGAAATTTCCGAAAAAGTATGAACATTTTAAAAACAATTTTAAAGTAGTTAACATTTCGGAAGGGTCCAAAATTTTAAAGAAGGATCAATTGCCAAAAAAGTCAAATGTTTTGAAATATGGTCCAGAAATCGTTCCCTTGGCAAAAATAGCTACCCCAATTCCCAATTTAAAAAAATTTGTCAAAAAAGTCGAATTCTTAAAACAGAAAAACAAAAATTTGCAATTTTTAAACAATAGATGATTGGCAAAAAAGTCGTACTTTCCCGAAAGGTAAATTTGCAGAAAACTGGATATTTAAAAAAAATCGAAATTTTGAAGAGGTTGAAATTTTCAAAAACTTGGCACTTCCAATAAGAGGCAAAATTTGAAAAAAAGGTTAAAATTTTTTAAAAAGTCAATCTTCTGTATTTATTTGTCTTCTACGTTCCACAGATCGTCCTCTCGGAGAAGATAGCTGCCCCAATATGTAATTCTCAAAAAGAAAAAAATACCGAAGCAGTCGAATTTTTCAAATAAAGTCAAATTTGCAAAAAGTGGAAATTTTGAGAAAAATCGAAGGCAAAATTTTAAAGAATTGTCGATATTTTCAAGAAAATTGAAAATTTGAAGGGTCTGAAATATCAAAAAAGGTCTAAATTTTTAATAAAACCAAAATTTGCAAAGAAAATCAAAATTAGAAAAGTCAAAATTTTAGAAAAAGAATTCTTCAACAAATGGGGAAATTTACAAAAAAACAGACAACATTTTAGGAAACATGCAATATTTGAAAATGGAGATAAAATATTTGAATGAAGTCAAAATTTTCAGAAAAAGTCGAAATTTTCAAAAAAAAATATGAACGTTCTGAACAAAGTGGACATTTCAAAAATAGTCAACATTTCGGAAGGGTCCAAAATTTTAAAGAAGTACCAATTGTCAAAAAAGTCAAATGTTTCCACACTCAGCCCAGAAATCATCCCCTTGGCGAAGATAGCTGTCTCAATTTCCAATTTTCAAAACAAAAAAGAAATTGTCAAAAAAGTGGAATTTTTGAAACAGAAAAACAATAATTTGCAATGTTCAAAAAATAGAGAATTGTCAAAAAAGTCAAATTTTCCCAAAAGTTAAATTTGCAGAGAAGTAAATATTTTGATAAAGAATAGAAATTTTGAAGAGGTTGAAATTTTGAAGAAATCAAAACTTCCAAAAAAAGGCAAAATTTGGAAGAAGAGTTAAAAGTTTCAAAAAAAGCCAATTTTCTATTTTTACTTAGCTTTTCCATCTACGTTCCACCAATCATCCCCTCACAGAAGAGAGCTACTAAAATTTGTAATTCTCAAAAAGAAAAAAATATCGAAACGGTAGAATTTTTAAAATAAAGTCAAATTTGCAAAAAGTGGAAATTTTGTGAAAGATCAAAGGCAAAATTTTAAAGAAAGGTCGATATTTTCAAAAAAATTGAAAATTCGAAGGGTGTTAATTATCGAAAAGGGTTTAAATTTTCAATAAAACCAAAATAAAAAAAAAATCGAAATCAGAAAAACAAAATGTTTGAAAAAGAATTTTTCAAAATATGCAGAAATTTACAAAAATAACAGACAACATTTTAGGAAACTTTAAAAATGGATATAAAATAATTAAGCAAATTAAAAATATTCAGAACAAGTAGAAATATTCAAAAAATATGGACGATGTGAAAAAACTCGACATTTTACAAATAGTTACAATTTCAGAGAAGTAAAAAATTTTAAAGAAGCCAAAAAAATCAAATGTTTTCAAATAAAGTACAAATATACGAAAAAGTCGAAAGTTTGAAGAAGTTGAAATTTTAAAAATGTCCGCGTAAAAAAAATAATATTTTAGAAAATTCAAAATTTTCAATTTTTTCTTTGTTTGATTAGAAATACACAAAAATAAGAGTCAACATTTTGCAAAATGAACTACGAATGAACTAAAAACTTTGAGAAAATGTATAAATTTTGAAAAGTATAAATTCTAAAGAGTAGAGATTTTCAAAAAAGCTAAAACTTACAAACAATTTAACAACAGTATCAAAAAATTTAAATATTTAAAATAGATCGAACTTTTTAATCAAAATGTTGAAAAAAAACGCAAATTTTGATTTGAGTAAAACACTCAAATAGAACTTCCATGCTATGGAACCCGTTACCAAAAGGAATTTTCCCCAAAAATTACAACCTATCATTGTTTAAGAAGGCGGTTCATCGCCATCTATCCTTGTTTCCGCATCCTACTCGCAGTGCTTTGAAGACATAATGGGGTTGTCATTTACGAATGGATTAAACTTAAAAAAAGTCAAAATTTTAAAAGAGTTGAAATTTTCAAATAGGTCGAATTCTCCAAAAAAACCGAATTCTTCAAAAAAAGTCGAATTTTCCAAAATATTCAGAATTTTCATAAAAGTAAAAATCTAGAGAAAGAAAGTTTCAAATTCTGGAAGAAAAATCAAAATATAAAAAAAGTTTTTTATACAGGAAAATCCACTAGAGGTGCTTTTGGTAAGTGCGGACACAGGAAACACCACGCTCACCTTAACAAACAAACAATTTTCAAATTATATATTTTTGTTCATCTCCTTCACTCAGATTAATCTGGATCCAAATTTGTGTTGTGCGTTGTATTGGTAATAAAATGTTGGGTTATATTTACGATTTGAACTGTCTTCGAAAAGTTTGAGACACATAAACGGATTTGGCAGTATAAACACAGAAAATAACTATTTACACCACAAAATAAGCAACTTTCCTAAAAAATATGTTTTTTGAATTTTAAATTACTACGCACAACACAAATTTTTATTGATGTGATTCCAGATTTAGAAAATTCAACTTCGGTAGTGCTCCTAGAGCACATTTATATTTTTTAAATTTAAATGTGTGAATAGGTTTGTCCCATGTAATTTGGAGCAGGCGTCAGACCGAATCGAAAAATGTTTGCTACCGAACCGTGATGAATAAATACCCTCTATATTTCTTTTAAGATTTAGCAACATTACTCCTCGTATTTCTTAGCTTCCTGTCTGAATTGGTATGAATCCGCACGTATGAGAATATCGGACAGGAAAGGCATTAAGAAGAAGGAGAGGCATCTGACAACGCACAGGGAATTAGCAAGATACAAAGCCGCACAAGCCAGCTGAATTCCTTCGATAAAGCCGAAAGATTTACCTTCTATCCATTCTGGCATAAACGTGCCCTTTCGATCGCTTCACTTCTTCGTCCTTTAAAGACCGTTAGATTTACGGATGAAGTCGACGAATTTAGTAATGCGCAATTCATGTTAAATTTAATTAGTTTCAACATTTTCAATGATTGAATATCCTATGACCAAATTAAAGTGCCAATAATCTGGAGAGCATATCTATTTTTCGAGGAAACATTGTAGATAAATTTTCAAATTTATTTGTCTTATAAAAATCAGAAAGTCGTGAACAGTGCAGAATATTTTGAAAAGTTATGGATACACTTGTTTTATTGAATCGTTTTCAATTTGTTTTTCTGAACCTCATTCACCATAGACCTCTCAGATCATTCACCATAGGCCTCTCAGACACGGTTTGGATCGATAAAATAGTTGACATTTAATATATATTTTTCAACGATTGTTATAGACACTTAAAGGTTTGTGAATCTTAAGGTTAGTACACACTCGTAGACAAAATCGCGCAACTATCTGTAGACAATTCGAATATTTTGACTGTAGACAGTCCCAACAAACCTCAAAATGGTTTAGGGTTTAGGCATCCAGACCTGCACAATTCAGCTAAACTAGTTACACCTTAACAAGTTAGACAGCGACCCGTGGAATTGGTGCTTGTTCATAGAGCCTTATAGAGGAAATAATTTGTTTACCCTTTGTTACGAGTGCCTACTCGGTAAAGATGCAAACGATAGTTCGAATGTTTTGAAAAGATCGATGTATCGTTTGTAAACATCGATGTTTTAACACCGATGGTAAAGCATAAAAAATATTGATACATTTTTCAGTTTATAAACGATGTTTGAGAAAACGATGTATCGCTTCACCACAGAATTAGCGCCATCTGTTTGCACAAAGTAAATATTGATGGTACAAACGACCACACAATTTTGTAACAAATTGTTTGATGGGAGCAGTGTATATTTAATCAATTGATGCTAAATTTATATGCCGCAGGTATATAAACAATCGAGTTATCTGAAAATTCATAATTTAGTTATTTTTATTTGGCAATTTATAAAAAAACCCAAATTTTGAAAGAGAAATGAGAATTTTTAGAAAAGTTTTTCGAGTATTCATTTGAAAACTCAAAGACCTAAATTGAATTTTCACAATTATTTAATATTTATTTAATATTTATTATTTTATATTTTGGGGCAAACAGAAAATTCTTGTTTTATCAATATTTCTAGTTTAAACTTTAAATTTTCACTTCTTTTATGACAACTTTTTTACATAAATTGCCTTTTTTCGAACTTTTGATTTTGTTAATTTTGTATTTCAATTCAAATCCTATTAAAAAAAAGTCAAAATATTTATAAAAAAAGATAAACAATTTTAGAAATGGACCAATTTTCAAGCTAAAAATAAAAATTTCCAAATTGACAAAACAGAATCCTTAAAACTTAGAACCTAATTTCCAAATTTGGAAAATTTGACTAGTTGTCCATTTATAAGTAAACAACTGCTTATATCTACTACTAGAAATTGTAAATTTTTATCAAAATACCATGTTTAAATTTGAAAATTGCTTATTTTTTAATTTCAAATTTTCTTAGAAATATCGAATCTATTCTAAAATTTTGTATTAAACAAAATTTTATTTTTACAAAGTTAAGTTTTATTTCGAAATTTCAACTTTTCTTTCTAAATCCGGACTTTCGTCTTGAATATTTATCGAAAATTCGAACATTTTAAAAAAATATTTAAGTTTTTTTTCAATTTATTTAACATTTCTTCGGCCCAGTTTGGCAATATTTAAATTTTTATGGTTTGTTAACAATTTTCTAAACAGTTTTTGAAATGCGACTACGTGATATTTAAATTTATTGAAAACGTCACTTCATGACAGTTCACAAATTAAGAGGTTAGTTTTTTTATAAAAATTAGATATGGAAAAATTAAAATTTGTTATTTTGATAAATTAGGAAAATATAAAAAAAAAAAACATAAAAAAGGTTGTAGCACTGGACATCGATGTTTCGCTCTCATTTGAGCTCGTCAGCAGTGCATAACATGGAAAGGGAACAATGAGGAAGAATACTTAAAAATAAAAATTTTTTTAAAATATAAAAAAAAAATCAAGAAATTTTAACATGAATAGACGTTTCATCATCAATTTATTGTGTTAAAAAATTTAAAAATTTAAATATTTGAAGCTCGATTCACAAGAAACAACTACTCCGAGGGGGCTAATACCCCTTCCGGCATTGAACTACACTTGTGGGTCGAACTTACATGCTCTTGGTGACTACTGTTCCTAACTTCTATTTTTGATTATTCCTATTCTATGTAAAATAAACTAGCCTCTTAATTTGTGAACTGTCATGAAGTGACGTTTTCAATAAATTTAAATATCACGTAGTCGTATTTCAAAAACTGTTTAGAAAATTGTCAACAAACCATAAAAATTTAAATATTGCCAAACTGGGCCGAAGAAATGTTAAATAAATTGAAAAAAACATAATATTTCCGGTCAATAAGGGTCTACCAGGAAGAATAAAATATTTAAGATTAAAGAGCAAATTTTGAGAATTTTGAGTTTACTTTTAAAAGTTCCATGTATGTCTGTAATATCTGTAAAAAGTTCCATGTATGTATGTTATTTTAAAATGTCTGCTTTCTCCGAAAAATTTAAACTTCAAACGTACTCTTCGGCTCAAAATACTTTTTTGGAAAATTCGAAATTTTTAAAATATTACTTTATTTTTTATTGAAGATTTTAACTTTTTATGAAAATTTCAACATTTTTCAAAATTTCGACTTTTCAATTTTTTAAAATTTGAATTCCATTTCAAAATTGTGGCTATATTTTTAAAATCTCTTTATTTTTTAAAATTCCAAAATTTGTAATTTTTCAACATATCGACTATTGATATATTTTTAAAATTCGTCTGTTTTTCAAAATCTCTATTTTTTCGAAAATTTGGAATTTTGTTAATAATTTTGTTTTTAAAAAAATTCGAATTGTTTTAAAGATTTTGAATTTTCAAAATTGTCTTCTTTTAAATTTTGTCTCCCTTTGAAAATTAGTAGGTTGAGTCCCACTAGTTTTCAAAAGGAAAAAATTTTTCGAGTTCTTTTAAAAATTTTGAATTGTCAAAATTTTGTCCTTTTTCAAAATTTTGTCTGTTTTTGAAAATTAGTAGGACGCAAAACTTCGCTTTTTAAAGGTTTGGCATTTTTACAAAATCAACTAACTTTTTTAAAAAGTTCGAGTTTTTTCAAAAACTTCGAATTGTTATAGAAGATCTCAAATTTTTTCTAAAAATTTTAATTTTTCATAAAAATGGTACAATTTTTCAAAATTTCGACTTTTAATTTTTTCAAAATTTGAATTCTATTTCAAAATTGCGGTTCTTTTAAAAATTTCGACATTTTTATAATCTCTTTATTTTTTAAAATTTCAAAATTTCTAATTTTTCAAAATTCGACTATTGATATATTTTTAGAATTCGTCTGTTGTTCAAAATCTCCATTTTTTCGAAAATTTGGAATTCTGTTAATAATTTTGTTTTCTAAAAAAATTCGAATTATTTTAAAGATTTTGAGTTTTCAAAATTGTCTCCTTTCAAAATTTTGTCTCCCTTTGAAAATTAGTAGGTTGAGTCCTACTAATTTTCAAAAGGAGAAAAAATTTCGAATTCTTTTAAAAATTTTGAATTACCAAAATTTTGTTTTGTTTGAAAATTTTGTCTTCTTTTGGAAATTAGTAAGACTCAAAACTTCGCTTTTTAAAAGTTTGGCATTTTTACAAAATCAACCAACTTTTTTAATAAGTTCGGGTTTTTTCAACAATGTCGAATTGTTTTAGTAGATCTGTAATTTTTTCTGAAAATTTCAATTTCTAATGAAAATTGCAGCATTTTTCAAAATTTCGACTTTTTATTTTTTCAAAATTTAAATTCTATTTCAAAATTGTGGCTCTTTTAAAAATTTCGACATTTTTTAAATCTCTTTATTTTTTAAAATTCCAAAATTTGTAATTTTTCAAAATTTCGACTATTGATATATTTTTAGAATTCGTCTGTTTTTCAAAATCTCCATTTTTTCGAAAATTTGGAATTTTGTTAATAATTTTGTTTTTCAAAAAAAATTGAATTGTTTTAAAGATTTTGAATTTTCAAAATTGTCTCCTTTCAAAATTTTGTCTCCCTTTGAAAATTAGTAGGTTGAGTTTAACTAATTTTTAAAAGGAGACAAAATTTCGAATTCTTTTAAAAATTTTAAATTTTTAAAAATTTGTCTTGTTTTAAAATTTTGTCTCCTTTTGAAAATTAGTAAGACTCAAAACTTCGCTTTTTAAAAGTTTGGCATTTTCACAAAATCAACTAACTTTTTAAAAAGTTCGAGGTTTTTTAAAAATTTCTAATTGTTTTAGAAGATCTGAAATTTGTTCTGAAAATTTTAAATTTTTGTGAAAATTTCATTATTTTTCAAAATTTCGATTTCTAATTTTTTCAAAATGTTATTTCTTTTCAAAATTGTGGCTTTTTTAAAAATTTCGACATTTTTAAAATCTCTTTATTTTTTAAAATTCCAAAATTTGTAATTTTTTAAATAATTCACTTTTTGATCAGAACTTTCATATTTTTTTGAAAACTTTGCTGGTTTTTAAATTGCCAAATATTTTTTTTTTAGTTTAGACTATTTTAAAATTTAAACTTTTTTGAAAATTCAGATTTATTCAAAATATTTTTTTTAATTTCATCTATTTTTGAAGTTTTTGGCTATTTCTCAAACTTTCGAATTTTTTTTAAATTCTTACTTTTTTAGAATAACATTGTCTAAGTTAAATTAAAACCACTTTTAAAAAACTTTGGTTTTTGGAAAAATTTCGTTTTTTAATAAAAAATTTTGAATTTTTCTTGAAAAGCATTTTTGAAATTTTCCAGTTATCTTGAAAATTCCCATTTCGTTTTTAAACATTGCGATAGTTTTCAGTTTTGAGCGTTGTTTTCAAATTTTACTTTTTAAAGTTTTGACCATTTTTTAAAATTTCGATCTTTCTTGAAAATCTTTACTTTGGTCAAAATAACAATATATTTTTAGATAAAATTAACACGACTTCAAAAATTTAGCCTTTTTTTGAAAATTAAACTTGTTGCCGAAAGGAATTTTCCCCAAAAATTACAATCTATCCTTGGTTAAGAAGGCGGTTCATCGCCATCTATCCTTATTTGCGCATCCTACTCGCAGTGCTTTGAAAGCATAATGGGGTTACCCTCTGCGAGTGGATTAAACTTTAAAAAAAATTCCATATTTTTGGAAATCTTTTTATTGGACATTTTAACTTTATATGAAAATGTCGATATTTTTCTAAACTTTGACTAGTAAAATATCTCTTCAAAATTCGTCCGTTAAAATTTCGACTTTTTCGAACATTTGAAAACTTTTGAAAATTTTGTTTTTAAAAAAAAATCAATATTTATTTGTTTTAATTAAATTAAAATTATAATTTAATTAATTTGATTTTTTTCAATTAAGGTAAAAATTTTTAAAATTCGAAAATTTTTCAAACTTCGCTTTTTTTATAAATTTCGAGTTTTATAAAGTTTGATATTTTTACAAAATTTTGCGTGATTCTTTTAAAAAGAGTTTTACAAAAATTTCGACTTCTTTTTAAATTTCCGAAGCTCCTTAGAGTTTAAAATTCTTTTTGGAAATTTTTTGGCTATTTTAAATATTTTGACACTTTTACTTTTCCTTTATTTTTCAAAATTCCAAAATTTTGCATTAAACCAAATTTTGTTTTAATAAATGTTGGTTTTTCCCAAAATTTAAGCTTTTTCTTTAGATCCAGCATTTACGTTTGAATTTTTATCGAGCATTTTTTATAAATATTTGAGATTAAAGTAGGAATTTTTTAAGTATCGGGTTTAACTTTTAAATGTAAAGCAGTAATTTCAAAATGTCTACTTTTTTTAAAAACATTAGTCTTTCGGTTCAAAAAACGTAGATCTTGAGTTTACTATAAGAATTTGGTGCAAAAAATGAATAATCTTGGAGTTTTTAGAAAAAAGTCGAAATTTTGAGGTTAAAGGCGAAATTTCGAGAAAAAAAAATGAAATTTTCGAGAAAAAAGGAACAATTTCAGATAAAGTCGAAATTTCAACTTTAATCACGAAATTTTGAGAAAAAACTCGAAATTTCAATTAAGCTCGAAATTTATAAAAAAAATGTCTTTTTGAAGTGATGTCGTTTCTACAGCTCCCAAATTTTTTCGTCCTAAACTCGCAATTAAATATTTAAAAACCATTGGAAAAACATCGATGTATCGTTACCGAATACTGATGTTTGAGACATCGATGTTTCATTGAAAAAAATATCGATGTTCAAATATTGATACTTTTTTGAACTTTTTTTAACTAGGCATTAGAGAGAAAAGGTGATTTCGCATTTTTCCGCCCTACTTTCCACAACTATCAAATCATTCGGTTTTGAGTATAGGTAAATATGAGCTTTGGTTTCTCTACATGAAACACAGTGACATAAGGAACTAAATGATTGAGCTGTTACGTTAGGATATTTCGTCGTTGAATTATTTTCTATAAACGAAAATAAAACTGTTAAAAAATATTTAGTCATCCTCCGAAAACAACTAAATATATTTGGTTGTTCGAGTCTTGGACATTGACTTTGTGTATGTGTGATTTTAAGTTCTTGTTACCCTTTCTGTCACACTGGTTAATTGTGTTTACTTTTTTTTACTATTTTTTATAAATCTTCTTTTATTTTTTATGACATTGGTTTATTTGTAGAAAAAATGCCATTATTTTATCAAGGTAAAAAAAAACTTTAAATTTCATCAGCTAGTCACTCTTTATAAACCATAAGTTAAGTTAACGCTTGAGTAATACTCTCATATTTGGAGATCGGTCAAAAGCACGCTTTGGCTCTTTTAAATTTAATTTAAAGAAGGGGAATTTGCCTAACTGATGATGAGAATTTGACCGAGTATTTCGAAACACTTTCATGAGAGTTGCTTGCAGTAACTTATAAGTCTGATCCCCCAAGATCATACAAGACACTCGAAGCTAGCAAAATCCTGTGTCTATCCTTACGGATGTCTAATAATTACTGTATTCTTTACATGTTAAACAAAGAGGCTGCTTGAACTTTTTAATATGTAAATATTTCTAGTGTTTCTTTGAAGATCACACTAGGACACGGTTTGTTAATCATTTTAGTAGTCGTGGACCACTTTAAAAGTTTCAGAACCCCCTTTGTGACTAAAAAAAAACTCAGTTTATCATTCTAACGCTTAATCCGGTTAACAAAAAAAAAAGGCCAGCGCAGACAGCCACGGATCGTTGATACTCAAACTGCGGATTCCAGATTTAAAAAAAACCCTGCTTTAGAACTTCTTTGACCATTTCGCTTAATATGTTATCAGTAATAATTAAAATCAAACAGATAATTGTCAATAGTTCCATTCAATATTTGGGAACTTACGACATTATTTAAAGTAAGAAAAATTCGGTTGCCTGATATTTTCCTGATAGTGTTACGTTCTAAGACGTCGAGATCTGGAGCTTACACGTCCCAAGACATCAGAAGTTTTCAATGGCGTCGAAATTGGTTTAGTCGAAAGTGATCAAACAGTTTAACAGGAATGGAACAAGACGGAATTAGCGACGTGCCGGAGTCTGCCGGAGTTCCCACACTATGTCCATGTCCATTGAAAGGCACTGGCCGAGAACACACGCTGATTTACGCCCGTCCAGTGTGAAACTCTAGACTTTGCCGCAAGTTTTACGACCCCTCGACACGAAAAACCCAAAATAAAACCATTTCCTCTAATTAACTAAAACACATGTATTTTAGAGACACGTCGGCACGCAAAACCATCATTTACTTTCTACGGGCCGCAGCTAATTAAGGGTAATAAAAAGTGCCCCGCTAATTCGATGGCGCTAGAAAAACTCGCTAGGAAGCTGTCGGTAATTAGGGATAGTGTTCGTACATCGCTGCTTTAGGTAAATCCTTGTCACGGTTCTCTGAAAGATTTCATCTCATACAGTATGGGTCAGCTTGTCAATTTGTTCTGTACTGTAAATAAGAAACGAAACAAACTGGACTAAAAAAGAGGGAGAGAAATCCAATATTAAGATGGCAAATTTTAATATAATGTCGTTTTGACTTTAGAAATTTCAACTCTTTCCTTTAAATGCTCAAGAAATCAAGACCTTTTTCTCGAAGTAAAGTTAAATTTCTTATTAATTATAAAATGTACCCGATTAGATTTTAAATTTTGTGTTTTACTTTTACAATTAGAGAAAGAAATAACTAGAAATTAGGAAAAATAGTCTAAACCAACATTTTTCCGTATTTAGACACAGCTCTACATCTTCTAAGACTTTTTTTTTAATTTTAGCTTTTGTCCAAAAAAAGCTGTGGATTTTGTCTGAATTTTTTTTCTGGGAGTCCCCATTTTAAGCTCTCAATTTTTACTTCTTTTGTAGGATCTCGTTTTGAATTTAGAAATTTTAACTCTTTCCTTTAAATGTTCAAATGAAATCAAAAACTTTTTCTCGAAGTAAAGTTAAATTTTTCATTAATTATGAATTGTACCCGATTAGATTTTAAATTTTGTGTTTTACTTCCACAATTAGACAAAGAAAAAACTAGAAGTTGAGAAAAACAGCCCAAACCAAATATATTTCGTATTTAGACATAGCTCCACAAATTTTAAGTCTTTTTTTCAAAATTTCAGCTTTTGTCTAACAAAAGCTGTTGATTTTGTCTGATTTTTTTCTGGGAGTCCCTATTTTAAACTCTCAATTTTTACTTCTTTCGTAGGTTGTCGTTTTGAATTTGGAAATTTCAACTCTTTCCTTTAAATGTTTAAATGAAATCAAGAAGTTTTTCTCAAAGTAAAGTTAAATTGTTCGTTAATTTATGAAATGTACTTGATTAGATTTTAAATTTTGTGTTTTACATTTAAAATTAAAGAAAGAAAGAACTAAAAATTTAGAAAAAACAGTTTTAACAAAAAATTTTCCCTATTTAGACTAAAAGCTTTAAAACTTTTGAGGCTTTTTTCAAAATTTCAACTTTTCTCTATCAAAAACTGTCAATCTTGACTGAAATTTATTACCGAGGGTCTCTATTTTAAACTTTCAATATTTAATTCTTTCGTGGATTCTCCATTTAAATTACGAAATTTCCACTCTTTCCTTTATATGTTCAAAAGAAATCAAGACCTTTTTCTTGAAATTAGGTTACATTTTTCATTAATTTACGAAGTATACCCGGTAATATTTTAGAGTTTGCGTTTTACTTTAAAAATTAAAAAAAGAAAAAACAAAAATTTGGGAAAATATTTTAAACAAAAAATGGTCCCTATTTAAACTAAAAGATCCACACCTTTTAAGGATTTTTTCATAATTTTAACTTTTTTGTAACAAAAACTGTCAACTTGTCTGATTTTTTTTTTCGCGAGTTCCTATATTAAACTCTCAATTTTTAATTCTTTTGTACGATGTCGTTTTGAATTTGGGAATTTCAACTCTTTCCTTTATATATTTAAATGAAATCAGAAATATTTTCTCGAAGTAAAGTTAAATTTTTCATTAATTATGAAATGTACCCCATTAGATTTTAAATTTTGTGTTATACTTTTAAAATTAGAGAAATAAAAAACTAGAAATTGAGAAAACCAAAAATTTTTGGTATTTAGACACCGCTCTACACCTTTTAAGGCTTTTTTTTTTAATTTCAGCTTTTTTCTAACAAAAGTTGTCGATTTTATCTATTTTTTTCCTGGCAGTCTCTATTTTAAACTCTTATTTTTTACTTCTTTCCTAGGTTGTCCTTTTTAATTTGGAAATTTCAACTCTTTCCTTTAAATGTTTAAGTGAAACCAAGGCTCTTTTCTCAAAGTAAAGTTAAATTGTTCGTTAATTTATGAAATGTACCCGATTAAATTTTAAATTATGTTTTACTTTTAAAATTAAAGAAAGAAAGAACTAAAAATTTATAAAAACGGTTTAAACAAAAAATGTCCCCTATTTAGGCTAAAAGATTCACAAGTTTTGAGGCGTTTTAAAAATTTCAACTTTTTTCCAACAAAAACTGTCAATTTTGTCTGAAATTTATTTTCGAGAGTCTCTATTTTAAACTCTCAATATTTAATTCTTTTGTAGGTTCTCCTTTTAAATTTAGAAATTTCCATTCTTTTCTTTATACGCTCAAATGAAATCAAGACTTTTTTCTCCAAGTTGGGTTAAATTTTTTAAAATTAGAGAAAGAAAGAACTAAAAATTTAGAAAAATATTTGAAACAAGAAATGTCCCCTACTTAGACTAAAAGCTCTACACCTTTTAAGGCTTTTTTCATAATTTTAAATTTTGGGTAACAAAAACTGTCAATTTTGTCTGAATTTTTTTCCGTGAGTTTTTATTTTAAACTCTCAATTTTTAATTCTTTCGTGGAATGTCGTTTTGAATTTACAAATTTTAACTCCTTCCTTTACATGTTCAAATGAAATCAAGACTTTTTCTCGAAGTCAGGTTAAATATTTCATTAATTTAAGATTTATAAGATTTTAGATTTTGTGTTTTACTCTTAAAATTGGAGAAAGACAGATATAAAAATTTAGAAAAATCCTTTAAACAAAAAATTTCCCCCATTTAAACTGAAAACTCTACACTTTTTGAGGCCTTTTTTAAAATTTCAACTTTTGTCTAACAAAAGTGTCGATTTTGTCTGAAACATTTCCAAAAATCCCTATTTTAAACTCACAATTTTTAATTCTTTCGTAGGATGTCGTTTTGAATTAACAAATTTTAACTTCTTCCTTTACATGTTCAAATGAAATCAACACTTTTTTCTTAAAGTCAGGTTAAATTTTTCATTAATTTATGAAATGTACCTGATTAGATTTTGAATTTTGTGTTTAACTCTGAAAATTAGAAAAACAAAGATCTGAAAATTTTGAAAAACAGTTTAAACAAAAAAAATCTTCCATTTAAACTAAAAACTCTACACTTTTTGAGACCTTTTTCAAAATTTCAACTTTTGTCTAACAAAAGTGTCGGTTTTGTCTGAATTTTTTTTCGACAGTTTCCATTTTAAACTCTAAATTTCTAATTTTTTGTAGGATGTATTTTTAAATTTGGAAATGTCAGCTCTTTCCTTTATATGTTTAAATGAAATCAGGAATATTTTCTCCAAGTCAGGTTAAATTTTTCATTAATTTATGAAATGTACCCAATAGAATTTTAGATTTTGTGTTTTACTTTTAAAATTAGAGAAAGAATCAAAAATTTAGAAAAAGAGTTTAAACAAAAAAATTCCTTTTTAGAATAAAAGTTCTACACTCTTTAAGGCCTTTTTCAAAATTTCAACTTTTGTCTATCAAAAACCTTCGATTTTGTCTGACTTTTTTTTCTGGGAGTCCCTATTTTAAACTCTCAACTTTTACTTCTTTCGTAGGATGTCGTTTTGAATTTAAAAATTTCAACTCATTTCTTTAAATGTTCAAATGAAATCAAGATTTTTTCTCGAAGTAAAGTTAAATTTTTTATTAATTATGAAATGTACTAGATTGGATTTTAAATTTTGAAAAGCTTTAATATTTTTTTAAAAACTTCGCTGTTCTTTAAATTGTCAATTATTTTTTTTTAAATTAGACTATTTTAAAATTTCAACTTTTTCGAAAATTTAGACTTTTTCAAAACATTTTTTTTTAATTTCATCTTTTGTTGAAATGTTTAACTATTTCTCAAAATTTCGATTTTTTTTTCAAATTCTTACTTTTTTAGAATATCATTGTCTAAGTTAAATTAAAACCACTTTTAAAAAACTTCGGTTTTTGTGAAAATTTCGTTTTTCAATAAAATATTTTGAATTTTTCTTGAAAAGCATATTTTGAAATTTTCCAAATATCTGAAAATTCCTATGTGCCTTTTAAACATTTCGATATTTCTCTTTTTTAAGCATTGTTTCCAAATTTTACCCTGTTTGAAATTTTGACCATTTATTAAAGTTTCGACCTTTCTTGAAAATCTTTACTTTGGTCAAAATTACAATTTATCTTCAAATAAAATTAGTATAACTTACGATATAATAAAAGACTGGTAATGTAACCCGCTATATCTCACTATTGCGATAAGTGGCACTAAAACCGGAGACGATTGAAAAGAGAACACGATATGAAGGATAAACAATAAAGGGCTGCCTTGAGCAGATTAAGCAATGCTTTCTTATGCAAATGTTGATACTTAATGCAATTGTTTGGCAATTTTTCGGTTTTATATTTATATTTTAATTACAAACTGTTTTGTACCTATATGCAACAGTGGTTATAAAAGTTGTCATGAAAGAGTGTCGTTGTTTCCGGTGCCTAAGGACAAAGTTGATGTATGGAGGTAAACAATCCAGCGAAATGACCGGCTGTTGTCAATTCGAAATTTTATATGCGAAAAACATTTTAGTGCAAATTTTGTTTTAAGAGAAATAAACAATGAACTGTAGAGAGTACGTTTTTTCTAAAAAACGTAATCAGTTTCTATTAAATAAATATCTTACGCCCAAAGTAATTTAAACATAAACTTGTTTTTGTGTAAATATTTAACAAAGAAAAAAGATATTAATAGACAGATGAGCCGTTGGTTTATCAGAGTCCGGTGTATGTATAGAACATTACTTATATTTTTTTTTTTTAAATGTTTATAAAAAAAATGTGTCAGATAAACTTTTTTGGGTAATTAAATGTCACTTTCCAGTGACTTTGATTTTGTTTTCTTAGCTTTTATTTTGTTGCTTTGGTAACTAATTTCTGAGTTTTCAAATGACACCTGAAATTTTATTTGCGCTTTTGAAAAAAATCTTAACTTTCTGCATTCGGTAACATTAAATTAATAGGGATTAGATTTGAAGAATTTCGAGAAATCATAATTTTACTGATTTTTATCATTCATTTTTTAAAATTATATTTAAAGAACTCCAAGTACTAAAATGAAATCGTTACCAAAAACGAACATAGATATACTGGCAAAAAATTTATTTTAATTAGAATCGGTAAAATTATTAAATTCTTATATTTTCTGGAACTTTTTCACTTCCAAACCCTGTAAGATTTGAGGTCACCAAATGCAGAAAGATATGCAAATTCTAAAAAAGCAAACAACGGATGTCATTTGGAATTTCAAAGTTCGTTACCGTAGCAATGAAACAAAAGCAGGGAAAAAGAAATTAAGGTCACCAAAATGTGGCAAATAATTAACCAAAAAAAAGTTTATTTGAAATATTTTGTTCTAAAATTATTTTTAAAAAAGTTACAGCCAATATTCCAGACACACGTCGAACGGTGCCGTATACTTTGCATAGAGTTATGCCAGTTCTTAAACATCTTATTGTCGATCTCTCTCTAAGCCACCAGTCTCCTGATTACGTGCCACATTTTGCCTCGCATCGGATTACCTTACTTATACATTATCATGGTATAACTTCACAAATTTAGCTTTTTTCTGAAAATTGAATTCTTTCATAATTTAGTCTTAAAACTCTCAATTTTTACTTCTTTCGTAGGATGTCGTTTTAAATTTAGAAATTTCAACTCTTTCCTTTAAATGTTTAAATTAAATCAAGACTTTTTTCTCGAATTAAAGTTAAATTTTTTATCACTTATGAAATGTACTCTATAAGATTTTAAATTTTGTGTTTTACTTTTAAATATAGAGAAAGAAAAAGCTAGAAATGGAGAAAAATAGCCTAAACCAAATATTTTCCGCTTTTTCTAAGAAAAAGTGACATTTTTTAGGATCTTTTTATCCATAAAGTTCAAAAATGTTTTTCCAAATATTCAAATCGATAAATAATTTATTTTTATAAATTCCAAAAAAATCAGTTTTTTGATAATAAGACTGAAGGCATGAGGAAGGGGCCATAAGTAAAAAAAGATAGCGTGGTTGTAACGTGAGCTGTAATGTTGAGCTGTAAGATCATGTCCATTATGACCATGTTTGTCTATTCTTAGGGATGTCTAATAATTACTTCTTTATATTGTTGACCAGATCAAATGAGTAAACTTTCCAATTTTATATGTACTAGCTCTGGTCGTGAAATCTCTTTTTTTTTTCGTGTTTTAAAGGATGTAAGATACGTACCAGTGAAATAATTGGTGCTAATGTCCAAATCGAAATTTTTAATTTTTTAAGAATGTGATGAAAATAACGAATCAGTCACTAATTTGCAGGCAGATTTCTCTTAGGGCGTAATTAGCCGGTGCCCTTATAGACATTATAATTTCATGATAAAGTTTTTAAAACACACCGATGATTACATTTTAGACGAAACAAAATACAAACTCTGGTTTTCGGGCTAAAGTAAATTTTAACGAGTTTCGATGGGAGCAGCCTTCTGCGAAATCAGTCGGCGGGGGTTTCTCATAATATTGCCGCGAAAACTTTTTTATATTTCAAAATTTACTTTCACTTATTATCTTTGGTAAAATACACATTCAAACTTGATGAAAAGCTTACCGATGCGAGATGGGATCTCGTTTTCCTAATGGTTATGTAAACTTGATTTACGACGACATAAATCAGTTATTTGACACGGTTACTTTGCGCTTTTTATACCCTCAAGTTGTTGCCTCCTCACCTCGAATTAATTTCATAAAAACTTGTCATTGAATTTAAAGATATTTCTGGCATTTCTTTGGTTATGAAGATTCTAACCAACAACATAAATTAACAAACTGAAATCGTGCAGGGATTGTTTGGAAATTTTTTTTCGATTCCTCCCACACTTTGTAAAAAAGTAAAAGCAATGCAAACTTCGTTCTAACGTAAACAATAAGATGGAAGGGATGTGTTAATGATTGTTATTACATTAATTTTAACCACATATTCGCCTTAGTAGACAGAAAAGCAAAAAAAAAGTCATTTTACACTTTAGAAGGATCACTGTCTCCCAACAAACTCTTTTAATAAACAATGCTTCATGCTTTATAATTACATTTATTTATTAGGTGGAAATGATAAAGACCTCCTGCATAAAAGAATGTCGCCTAATTAATGGACAACAAATTATTTTGCTGCATGTCTAATGTATTTTCCATACACTTGAAACTAATATGAAAATAATTACATCCTATTTTATATTTTTGGTTTATGTAATTAACATTTCTGATTTCTAAAAGACAAATTATGTTTAAAAATTGTACTAAACATTTACTGATCTAAAAATAAAACTTGAACAGAAATTTTAAAAAGTAAATAACGAAACATCCAAAAAAATTAATGTTCAATGCTCAAGCAGCAAAATTATTTAATTTCGAAGGATATTAAACCTTTGTTGACACCTATTAATTATGAAAAGTGTACCAAAAACGGCAGAATATCCTATCAAAGGCCAAACATTTAATTATTTAGCGCAAGTAGAGTATATTTACAAAAAAAACTTAACTGACCATTTTCTCAAAATATGTAAGAGTTGCGGCGTCTAGGAAGGAAAAAATTATTCGTAGATTACCAACACGATGTCGACTATGTGGGACTGAAAAGGAAACAAGTTTACATATTGTGTGTGTTTGTCCAAACCTTGCCAAATACAGATATAATCTGACTGGTAATGAACCATTAGGACCAGAAAATCTGGTAGGAATGACTATAGGTCAGATGTTGAGTCTGGCTTTAAAGGCCGGAATCAGAGACTAAATAGAGTGAACGTTTCAAAGTTGTCTCATGCGTACAGTTGAAGCTAAAATCCGGGGAAGTGGGGAGGTGCATTCCACTACTCTTTGATATGGTCGGATTAAGTAAAATTTATAAATACGTAACTTGCCGCGTAACGGTTCTAACGATTTAGATGAAACTTTAGAATTAGGGGCTTTTGGACCCATAGGATAATTTTTATAAGTGCTTTTTTGTAAAAGTTCAGGAGAACTATTTTTAAAGACATCTTGGTTTAATAGTAAAATAATTTTCTTTCAATACGCGACGTCTGTGTACAATATTGTTAAGCCGGTGCTGTAAACACGTCATGATTGCAGTGAAATGGCGACGCGCGCCCACCGATAATTGAATATTTATATATTTTATTTTTACCTACCCAAAGAATGAAACTCTTGATTTTCCTTCACTAGTGTGTTCACTGAGGTTTCAACAATGATCCACAATACACTTCCCCATATTTACAGCCCATTTTCTTTTAAAAAAACCGATGTTATCTTCGCAAAGGTCTGTCAAATAATAAGAGGGCATTGCGAGCTAGATGGAGCTAGGCTTTCGCCAGGCTTCCAACTGGCTTCACTGCTTACCGTGTTAGGTTCAGTCTATTTAGTCTCTGGCCGGAATAACGCTGACTGAGACTCGAACAAACTTGTGGAAGTTACAAATGATTTGGAATCTAGATGACGTGGCCTATAACGGTCCCCATAGAAGGAAAAGAAAAACAACATTAGTACCTACTAGTTCCCTCATAAGATCACAAAACTCGAAGAGTTTGCAATGTTTATCGAAAAATATCTCTCAAATAATAAACACAAGTATTAAACCTATTTTTTTTATTATAGAAGAGGTAACTCTCTCTAGAAAAGACTATTAAATTACATATTAAAAATCAAATCAGTAACATAAAAAAGTAATAATAAACTTACCTTCTATAAGTCTCGAAATCCGATCCTCCACATCCAAGGCGTACATGCTGGCCCTATACTGGGCGCTCCTCCTGTGGAATCCCTCGCCGAAACCCTCCTCCGAATTAAGCTCGAAATCTTCGGGCGGCTTAGCGTGACGTCTCCTTACCACCGACGGGGTCCTCCTACATGCCAGTATAGCGGCCACCACCACTATCCCCGTTATGAGAAGTATTGCAGATGCGGCTAGGGCCACCAATATCAGGGTGAGATTCGTCTGGGGTGTTTCCCGGTCCCCTTGTCCTTGTTGTTTTGTTGTGCCTAAAGAACCGCAACAGATTGTCCATTAGAGCGCCCGTTTTGCGAACGGGGTCGGTAGGGTGTTAGAATGATGGGGGAGTCGCCTACATCAAATGAGACACGATGAATGTTTTATTGAGCTTCTTGTGCTCGGATGTGGCCATGTAGATTAGATTGCCGCAATAACGGTAACTAATGTTTCACAGAGAATGTCGGGGTTGATGGGGCGAATTTAACAAATTTTGAAAAAGTTGGTTTTTTGTTGTATAATAAGGACACAAATATGTAGGTCAAGAAACTATTATTTTGGTTCCGATAAAAACAAATATTAAAAAATCAAAGTAACAGTTGAAGAGAAAGTCGAATAAGCGCCTGGCGCATCCACCAGAACTGTTATGAATAATGTTGAGGTTAATTATATGTTAAAAAAGGGTTAGTTAATGATAATTATTAACTGCACGTCGTAGAAGGCATTTATTAGGGTATAGTTTCAGAAATTTTTCTGTGATAACACTTCCTAACCTAAATCATCAAATTTTAAAGAAACACCCGATTTCGTTCGTAAGGTGAACGTGTCAATTTAAAAATTATTTTAACTTTGAATCCTGTCTACCAAACCTGAATTTCGTTCGAAACTTTCAAATCTAAAAAAGTTTAAATTTCGGGATTAAAGGCGAAATTTCAAAAAAGAAGTCTAATTTTCAAGAAAAAAGTTGAAATTTCGAGATTAGAGTCGAAATTTTAATCTCAATATCTAGAATTTCGAGAAAAACATGGAAATTTCAATTAAACTCGAAATTTAAAAAATTAAATTGATATCGCTTTTGACACTTTCCTAATTTTTACTTCTTAAACTCGCAATTAAATATTTAAAAAGCATCAAAAAAACATCGATGTATCGATGCCGAATACCGATGTTTAAGACATCGATGTTTCATTGAAATAAATATCTGTGTTTAAACACTGATACTGTTTTGAACCATGTTGCATCCCTGGACATTGTTCACCTGGGCGAAAACTAGACAGATAGCTAGTTTTAGAATAAAAATAAAATTTGGAAATTTAAAAAAAAAGTCAAGCCAAGTGTGGGATAAAATTTGAAATCAAAAACCCAATTTTGAACAAAAACTATTCTGAAAATTCTGAGAAGACAAGTGAACAATTTAAAAGTGAAGTACAAAAATTCTTTATAGAAACGAAATAAAATGTTTCGGCAAAATATCAGTAAAAATTAAAAGCCCAAGTTAATGGTAAAAAAACTCAGTATTTTCAGAAGCAACCCTAACTTCAGAAGAAAAGAAATCAATCAAATCAAGAGAGGAATCATAGTTGAAATCTGAATTGTTATTGAGCATTACATTTATTAATTTATTTATTATTATTATTTCATATTGTAGCAAAATATAACTGTGAAATTTATTTAGGAATTTTCTAGAAAATTTGATAAGGGGAAGCTGCCGCGATAATAAATCAAACGGCAGATAAGCGCTCCAGAAATTTCGGCAAACGATAAACCTTACCTGCTGAATTCTTCTAGAACCCGAACCGGGACCTATATAAGGCGATCGCTTTTCCGTCAGAGAGTTAGTTAGAAGTCAATGAATAAGTTAGTTAATTAAAGAGTCTTGGTGAGTTACAATTGTAGCGTTCAGAGTTCAGTTTTGAAATAAAGTGGTTACAATTCACCAAGTGTTAATCAATCAAATCGATAATGCGCAACAATATATTATGAATTTCTATTTGATTATTAAAATACGTTTCTTTTGACAATCAACTAAAATTTAAAGACATTACGGCGTCATGTGCACATTGCTTGACACGACAGTCTGGATACACATGTACCCAGCACACGACACGGTCACGAAGGCAGAAGTTTATCCTGTTTTTAGTCATTTCTCTCCGTTTCTCTGTAAAATTACCTTTATTTTCTTAAGTTAATGTCCCCCTTTGGTTGGGTAACTAACAGTTGAAGAATACGAGATCGCTTTTCAACGAGTCGAGAAGTCAATCAGGGTAAGTGTGGTTTCAATCGTCAATTGGTTAAAGTGCGAACGGTGTTCAAAATTCTTGGAAATTTCAATTTCTATACAGTCACTATTTAAGTTTAAGGTCTGTAGATAAGGAATCATAAAATTTCAAGTTAAATGGAAATGAAAAAAAAATTATAATTATAAAAGATCTGGAAATTTTAGCTGTGTTCCTGAACCTTAAATAATAAATTCCCAATTTTTAGAAAATAATCAACGGGTTCTAATTAAAAAGAAAATATTAGAGGCAAAAAAAACTGTCAGTTTAAATCTGAAATATGGAGGAACAATTCAAGATCTGAATTCTAGAAAAATAAGAATTTTAAAATAAAATTATAAATATGTATAACCACGTTTGTATAACAAAAATTGAAAAATATTGTTAAAAAAATAAAGAAAGAAAGTTGCGAGAGTAATTGCTATAATAAAACTTGAACAACAAAACTTTAGATATATTAAAAAAGTAGAGTTTGTAAAAAAAAGGCAAGATTTCAAGAATGAATGCTAGATTAGTAATTGAAACAAAAATTGCGATATTAATGTCAAAATTATAGCAAAAAAAAGCAATTTTCTAGTTCCAAATCTTCTGACAAAAATATTTCGAAAATAAGAATTATAAATGTATATGTAATTTTAGCTATAGATTTCAAAATGTCGATGTCATCTATATCGCAATTTGTGCCTTAATAACGAGTCTTAAAATTTTTTTCTTGTCTGGTCTTTCTTTCTATAATGCACAGACCAAAAGGTTTAAACATTTATTAGATTCGAAGTTTGGAAACCAAATACCGGTTTCGATCTTGTTAGATCTCGTCAGTTTGGTATATCCAACTCGAATGCTAAATAAATGTTCCGACAAGTTAGTACTAAAGCATTCACAAGCGTCAAGCGAGTGACTCTTTAGTACTACCACCTATTGGCCCATAGAGAAACTATGGCCATCGCCAACAATGTCGTATGCAAGAAGAATGCAACCTAGACTACAAATTCATGCAGCCCTCTAGGCGTGTATAGTGAATCATAGGTAGCTGAACTACCAACAGTTGAAACACTGCCACCTAGCGAAGCGGTTGCTCTCTAGGAGAGTTCCCAGAAGACAAGGATTCTATAATGCACAGACCAATAGGTTTGAACATTTATTAGATTCGCTTGACGCTTGTGAATGCTTTAGTACTTACTTGTCGGAACATTTATTAGCATTCGAGTTGGATATACCAAACTGACGAGATCTAACAAGATCGAAACCGGTATTTGGTTTCCAAACTTCGAATCTAATAAATGTTCAAACCTATTGGTCTGTGCATTATAGAATCCTTGTCTTCTGGGAACTCTCCTAGAGAGCAACCGCTTCGCTAGGTGGCAGTGTTTCAACTGTTGGTAGTTCAGCTACCTATGATTCACTATACACGCCTGGAGGGCTGCATGAATTTGTAGTCTAGGTTGCATTCTTCTTGGTCTTTCTTTTACAAATTCGAACTTTTAATACATCTCAAGATTATTTTTGTTCAACTTTTACAGTTTTGCTACAGCTGCTTTTCTCGAAATTTCCACATTTTTATAAAAATTTTAAAGTTTTCTGTTATTTTTTTAACAAAATCTTAATTAATTTTAAATTTAATTAAAAACCTTTCACGTTTTGTAGTAATTTTGAAACTCCAATTTCATTGCAACTTTAAAATTACGAGAAACTATTTGCATATATTTAATATTATTCACACGTCTGTGTAATCTTAATAAAAACAACTTGAAAATAGTTTCAAAACTGGCAATATGGGATAAGTTCCTCATAGCTTTACTTGAGGTAAGATCGACCACCTAAAGACTTTAATAACGGCTTTGTGTAACCCAATAAGCCTCTACGGTTCAGCCACAAATTAATGCTCGCTATGCAGCACCAGTCTCGGCAGGTAATTGTTAATGTGTTCTAATTAGTTTAAGACAATCAGCGGAGCAACTCACCGGTCTCCGTCGCTGACGTCGAGTCAGCGGGAATTTTCAGAGTGGGCAGCGTCTCCATCGGCGATGTTCCCCTGGCGTTCTCAGCGTACACCGACAATTGGTAATCCCTGCCGGGCCTCAGACTATGCAGACGGAATTCAGGCTGTAAAACGTTACCTCGTAATTCTACGGAAATTTTAACGAATGCGGAAAATTGTCGCGCGGATGGCCACACAAAATTCCTCGAGCGTATACAATGGTCCTGTGAGTAAATCCCACACACCGAAAAGGAATGTATTTTAGCTTAATAGCACAATATACATGAGTGAGTTGCGAAATTTATGGTCAACTGTAAAGAAATTATCAAAATGTCATCGAGATAAAACAACTAGTCGCAACGTGTTTCTACAAAAAACGGCCTGTTTTAATAAAGAAAATACATATTGTGGCAGAAAATTATTTTTAACTTAGAAACATTAATGAAAAGTGAAAAATTCATTCATAAATTAATTTTAAGCGAAAACATCGATATTAGCCATTCCGAGCACAATAAAAAAATAAGAAACGCTTCGATGCCATCAGGGTTTTTTTTTGAAGGGGGGGGGACCCTTGGAGCTGGAAAGTTAATTAATATTTTTAGTATATCCCTTATTTCCAAAGTTATGACAAGTTGAACAAGTATGCTTAATTATCGAATTTTTTACCTTTTTTTTTAATCAACTGTCTAGTAGTAAAAAAAAACTTTTGTCAAAAACCAGTAACTAAAATTTGTAGTTTCCAAAACCCTACTTCCATTTTTTTATGATTATTATTTTGGGATTTATTAATTATCAAAGACTTTTTTGTTTTGAACGACAGCAATTCAACGAAAAATTATCATATATGGCATGGAGACTAGTCAAATTAAAAGGAATTAAATTACCTGAAAGAGATTTATGATAAAATTACTATAATAAAAGCATTAAGTTAGGTGGATCCTTTTAAAGATATACGAAATTTTAAAAAATCTTTCCCCATAATTTTCTTACAATAAGTCGAAGACTATTGACTGCACTAACCGAAATACTGCAAACTTTGGGCTTTAATTTGAGTTTTTGTATTTTTGTCTATAACTATTTTTCTTTGTGTTGCAGTCTCCTAAAAATCATCTAAAATTTCGGATCAGGCGCTTTAAGTTCTATGTAGTAGTATTTAATTGCTTTAAATTTCTGTAAAAAAACTAAATATAGTTTTAATAGTGCCCTTTTCCAGTATTTATTGCTTTACCAATAATTAAATAGAATGAGCCCCCAAAAACGGTTTCCCCCTTCTATGCTAACGAACCGAAAGTTGTTGGCAAGCTTCAAAGAACAAATTCAATTGTTGCCTATAAAGGCCGTTTGCATTTCCCGAACTCGAAAGTGGTGTTTTCCTAAAGTAAAATGCAATTACCTCTTGTTCTCCCATGACGCGATAGATAGGTCGGGCGTTCTCCCCTTGGTCGCTCATGGTCGTCACACCTGCAGATTCGGCCGGTATGGTAATGTCGCTAACTTCCAAGAAGAAAGTTTGATGTAAACCCCCATCTTTTCCTGCCTTGCAAGTGACTTCTAGCCCGCCATGTGACGCGTTACGAACGAAGCAATGTTTCGGAGTTTCTGGAACATCTGCAAAAAGCGTGTTTTATTAAACGATGAATTTTAATGATTTGTTGTGCATTAAAAGGTGCGCTAACTTTTATAAACTCGAAAGTTAGGGAATGCTTTAGGAAGTTTAGAGTCATCCGGCGCATCCACCAAAATTATCAATTCAATTTTGAAACTTATTAAGAACTAAATAGTTTTCAGATAGTCTGATTAAAAATTAAATAGTAATTATGGTAATTGTTCTACAAAGTGCGAGGTAAAGTACATCTAAACGTATAACAATGCATGTGATTTAAGGGTGCCCCAAGCTACTTGAAATTCAGAAATTTAAACTGAAATATTTGAAAAATTCTTGCCCGATAATTTAGGGTGAACTAGTAAATACTATCAAAGAAGTTTTTAACCAGAAAACAATTTTCCTATAGAAAACAAAATCTGACCCAAAACCTACAATCAAAAACTAAGAAAAAAAGTTAAAAAAAACAATACAACAACTTTGGACAACAAAAATGAAACTACTGCAGGCTTGACGTTCTTAAATGAAATCAATCTTGCTTAGATCTTAATTCTAATTTGGAAGGAACACCCTGTACTTTAATAAAACAACATCGAAAATTATCGTTAATTTTTTTATATTTATCATGAAAGGGGAGAATAAAACATCTCCAGTAGGACTTCCCAACCAGTAAGGTGTACTTCTTTAGGGAGACCTAATATCTATTCGGACATATTTTGACTTTTTTTGAAAATATTGCTTCTTGAAAGGTTGGATTTTTCTAACATTTTAACTATGTTTTCATTATTTCGCCTTTTATCAAAATGTTTACTTTTTAAAATAAAGTTTTAGGGATTTGGCAATAATTGTGTTAGCAAATTTCTATCCAAACATTATGGAATTTTTAATATCTGCTGCTTTTTAATAGTTAATAAAGGTTAATAGATATTTACAAATTTTGAATTTTTCAAAATTTGGCATTATTAAACATTTTTGCTTGTATGCAAAATTTTGGTTCCTTTTTTAATTTGATTTCGAAAATATCAACTTTTTACAAATATTTGGTTGTTTAACCTTTTAGATTCCTTTTAAAGCTTGAAATTTTTTCACGATGTTATTTCAGAATTGGGACTTATTTTTCTCATATTCAAACTTTTCTAACATTTTCGACGTTTTCTCATTAAAGGTTTTCCAAAATTTGTTAAAACGCCTCTTTTAAAATATTTGATCCTTTTGAAATTTTCGACCTTTTTTGAAAATTTGTAAATTTCAGAAATTCATACTCTTTCGAAAATTTCGATTTTTTTCAAAATTCCAACTTCGGTGATAATTTTGATATATTTTAAAAATTTTGATTATCTTTTTAAATTTTCGACTTTCGCCAAAATGGAAATGTTGACTTTAAAATTTCGACCCTTTTAAGTCTCCACATATTTTTTAACTTCGTATTTCTTTGGAAACGTTTACCTTTTAAAATTATTTTTTCTTAGATTAAAAAAATAATAAATAATAATAAAAATTAAATATTGACTTTTTCAACATTTTCGACTTTTATGACAAAACTGAACGTGGGGCATAAATTTATTTTTAATAACTCAGGAAGCAGAACACATAAAAAAGGTTCAGAACACCTGTTCTAAACCGTGCATTAGTGCCATAAAAATGAACCAATTTTTTTTTTTATTTTCAATATTAAGTCGATTATGAACGAAATTCGTACAACTGCGTCCACAAAGTACTTTAAGTTATTTGCATTATCAGCAACATACACTTGATAAAAGATGGGAAATTTAAAATTAAGGGGTCAAAAATTACAAGTAAAATCGAATTTAAAAAAAAACTAAAATTCACAAAATTCTCAAAAAAATTAAAATCTGGAAAAAAGGTGGAAATTTAAAAAAAAAAAAGTGAAAACACTGAAAAAAGTCGAGATACTGAAAAAAGTCAAAATTTCGAAAAAGCATCATTATTTTCCCAAAATATGCTGAATTTAAACCAAATTTTTGATAAAGAATGAATTTTTAAAGAGTCAAAATGTCCAAAAAAAGTCAAAATCTTCAAGAGCAGGAATTTGAAAAACTGATTTTTCAAAAAATTAGATCTTTCAAAATATATGACACTTTTAAAAAAGTCGAATTTTTCAAAGAAAAAACCGTCAAAGTTCTTCCAAAAAATTCAAAATTTCGACAAAGTCTGAGTTTGTAAAAAATAAACATTTCGTAGAAAAGTCGAATTATACAAGAATAAATCAAAATTCTGAGAAAACGTGCATTTTTTTAATAAAAGGGACTATTTAAACAAAAATAAAATTTGTGAAAAAGAGAAAATTGTCAAAACAGTCAAGATTTTCAAAATTTCAAATTCAAAAAAAATAAAATTGTCGACAAAATATTCTTTTAAGAAATTAGCTATTTTTGAGAAAAGTTCAAATATTAAAAAAATATCAACATTTAAGAACCAGAAGACAACATGTCTACAACATGACAAAATTTTCAAAAAAAACCAAAATATCTTATAAAGGTCGAAATTTTTTTCATCAAATAAAGTGGGAACTGAAAAAAGTTGAAACCTTTATAAGTCAAAAACAATAAACATTCTAAAAAGTAGAATTTTACGAAAAATAATTCCAATTTTCAACATAGGTCGAAAGTTCTAAAAAGTTGAATTTTTCAAATAAAATAAGTGAAAATTTACTAAATAGCCGAAATTTGGAGTAAAAGTAAAAATTATGAAAAAGAATCGACCTTTTTTAATCGAGTCGAATTATTTAAAAGAAAATTCAAAATGTTCAAGACAAATTTGAAAGAAACGGTCGGAATTGAAAAAAAAATATATTCAAAAATTTGACATGTTCAAAAAAACGGCGAAATTTTCAATACGATATTTAAAAATATGGCAAAAATTTTGAAAAAATTTTAAATTTTTAAAGAAATTAAAAATATTTAGAAAATAATATTTTAGGAGAGTTCAAAAAGTTGGTATTTGCAAGAGAAGTTAAGACATCAGGAAAAAGTCAAAATATTGGGAAAGTTCGAAATTTTTCAAAAATCCAAATTTTTAAAAAGTATTTACCTATTTAAAAAACAAAAGCAAAATTTTAAGAGGTACAAATTTTCAAAAAGAAATTCAGAAATTTCAAAAACATGTCAAAATTTGAAAAAAAATATATTTTTAACTTGGCACAATTGTTTAATTCAAATTTTAAAAACAAAATTTAAAAACTACGAATAAAAAAGGCCATTTAAAAAAATTTTGTAGAACGTGAAAGTTTCGTCAAAATGTTCAGAAGAGGCCGCATTTGAAACAATTAAATATTCAGATCTTTTAATATTTTAATAAAGACGAGGGTAAAAAATTCAATATTTAAAAATGTCAACAATCTCCCAATAAAGATAAAAGTTTGAAACAATTTATAATTTTCAATAAGTAGAAATTGTCAAGAAAGTTAAATATTTTTTAAATGGTTGAAATATGGAATAAAGATCAGAAAACTTGAAAACGGGGTAGAATTTTTCAAATAAAATAAATCCTCTGAAGAAAGTCAATATTTTCAAGAGTAGAGATTTAAAAGGATCTCAAATGCACTAAAATTTGAGTATCTCTCTGAAGATGATAGCTTGGCTGTCGAAACGCGTTAGAGCAACCTTTGTTGTATTTTTTAATCGTTCTTGGTTTCAGGGGACAAGATTTGTATTTCAATTTTTACCAAAATTCAAAATAAAAAAAAATATAAAATTTCCAAATAAATCCAAATTTTCAAATTTGAAAAGGAGGTCGAATTTTTGAAATCAAATAATTATTTTAAATAAATCACAATGCTAAATTTAAAAAGAAAGAAATTTCCAAAAAAATTTCAAAATTTCAAAAAAGTGGATTTTTTAAAAATTAAACAGTACAGATTTCAAGCAAATGTCAACATTTTAGAAAACATCGAAGTTGTTTAGAAATGTTGAATTCTTAAAAGAAAAGTGAAAACTTTTAATGCAAAATTTCGGGAAGTCTGGATTTAAAATAAATAGAAGTTTTCAAAAAATCTACATTAAAAAATTTGAAAATGGACAAAAATTGCGAAATGTTCGAAAAAGTCGTATCGCAAAAACATTTAAATGCCACATTTTTAATAAGTCGAAATTATCAATGAAACTCAAAATTTTCAAAAATAAGGCAAAAGCTTCAAGATAATTAATTAATTAAAAATGTTAACATTTTAAAAAAGCTAAAACAAAAAAATAATAGATATTTACAAGGTCGAATTACATAAAATAAGGCAAAATGTTTAACTCACATTGTCGAGAAAATATCAACACTGTTGATGAAAGTCGAAATTTTCCAAAATAGTGAAAAATTTTAAAAATAACTCTAACAGCTTTTTCTTAAATAATGAAATTTAAAAAAAAAAACGTCCATTTGCTCAAAAAGGTCAAACTCCTTCTAAAAAAGAAAAATTTTGAGGAATTTTGGGAAATTTCAAAAATAAAAATAACCAAACTTTTCAAAAACTTAAAAATAGAAATTACCATTTCCGGAAAAGGTTAATTTTAAAAAAAAGTGAATAGTATGTAGCAAAAATCATGGGCATTTGGGAAAATTTTTAAAAAAGTCTCCGGAACAGGTTAATTTGGCTTCCTTTGGGGGGGGGGCAAGAGCTAATGTTTAAATTTTTAAAACAATTGAGATTTTCAAATAAAATTCGAAATTTACAAAAAAGTCGAATTCTTAAAAAGAATATTATGAAGAAAATATTTCCAATGGAGGGGGGAGCAAGAACCAATAACTAAGTGTTTAATATTTTCAAATAAAATTCAAAATTTTGAAAATAGGTCGAATTCTTAAAAAGAAGTAAATATTTTAAAGAGAAAATTTCAAATGCAAAAATTACCGATTAAAATTTTCAAAAAAATGACAAGTTTCAAAAATATATTCAGAGTTTAAAATTATGAATAACATCGAAGTTTTCATAAAAGTCACAATCCTTGGTGTTTCAAATATCAAAGATTTAAAATTTTGAAAAAAAAATTAAATTTTTGAGAAGACATTAAAAACAATTTCCAAAAGAGTCGAAATTTTCAAAAAAAGTAAAAATTAAAAAAAAAAATTTTATTTGTTGCTGTTGGCAATTACTTGAAGCGATTGTTCTACTAAAAAAGTTTGTAACTTGTAAAATATATCGATTAAAAAATATAATAATTTATAGTAAATATTTTTTATCATGGTTGGCGGATTGCAATCGTTTTTTTCTTCTTGCTGAATGTTGAATAATTTGGATTGAAATTATGAATGAAAAAAATTAATGTCAAGATAATTGAATTGCGTTTTACATAATAATAATTAGGTTTACTGTCAATTCCATTGAGAGCCTTACCATTAATACCACTCAATTGTGTGCGAAGTACGTAAAAACCTCGTAGGCGTTTAATTTTTCCTCACCAAATTTCATAATGTGGGGTCTCGAATGCTTACGAGAAGAAAGTAATTAACTATTTAAGTACCTGAATATTCATAAGCTGAAATGAGATTTCGAGTTGCGAATATGGTAATGAAATTTCTCCTAGTTATATTATCAAATTTTCAAGGTGTATAAACTTTGTAGAATTATCGAACTATTTAACTTAAAGTTTAATGAATACATTTTACGGCATAAAATCTCGTCAGTTTATTTTCACGAAATGTTTTACACTCACTAATTTTAATGTCAGAGAAATCGAGACCCAAACGGCGCTCTCGACTAGCTGTGGGAGCTTTGCAGCATCTGCTTGTATCTGTTTCAAAAACTGTTGCCTGGTTAACTTAATTTAAACAACTTACCGGGAACATTTAACTTAATTTAAACTTTTTTAACCCCCTAACTAAACCTATAAACATTTGGTTATTTTGCAAAAGAAAAAAAGTTAGGCAGATAGTATTTAAATGGAATGCATTCGACAAAAGTAAACCAAGATTTTTTACCAAAATTTCTGAAATATATCAATTTTTTAATAAGTTTTTTACATTTTAGGGTAGTTTTTATATCCTTTTACCTACAGAAGGGTCGAGTATACCAACCGCCACCTTTTTTTTTGCATATATTGTAACCATTGATTGAAATGACTTTTTCAAGGGGATTATAACCCACGATCTGGTTTTTCGAATATTAGAAGCAAAAACTGAAATACAAATCCATACTGTACTAATTAAGTATCTCTGAAGATGACATCTTGGCTATCGAAACGCGTTTGAGCAACCTTTGTTGTGTTTTCTAATCTTTTAGATTAGATTAGGTTTTAGGGGACAAGATTTGCATTTAAGTTTTTGAAGATAACCAAGGACCAGTCCGTTGCACCAAAATTAGAAGCAAATATAAGGAAACAAATAAAAGGTAAAGAATTTTTAATTAAATAATTTTTAAATTTAAATTTCATATTTTTAATTATTTCTCATGTTTGCTTTCAGAAATCGCAAAAGCAGGTAGTACCCTTTCCTTTATAAGGAGGGGTCACGAAAAATACTACAGTCAAACCTCCCTACAGCGAATTCCAAGGTCCTACAAAAATTCGCTATAGAGGGGTTTTCGTTATAGGGAGGTAGCGTTAAAGATGCACAAATGATATGTAAAATTTCATGTTACACATTTATTTAAAAACATATAAACAAACGTATGTAGATAAATTAAATTTATTAAAAAATATCTGTTATTTCTGTTTAAACAGCGAATTTAGAAAATGTTTGCTGTTCAAAAAATACTTCGCACTTATTTAAAGCATCAAAAACAAGTTCAGGTGTGTTCTTTAACTGTAAACCGCCTTTATATTACAAGGTACACAATGTCATTAGCATGGGGTATCCCAAAAATTGAGTGTTTACTTATTTTGAACGAGAGGCAATTCAAAACAAATTAAACCTTGAAATGTCATAAGCATGAGGTTGTAAGATCTTTCTCTAAACAAAGAGCCATTATTAAAACTAATTAAACCTTGAAAAATCTTGGTTTAAAAATTTTTTGTAAGGAGGTATCCTGTTCGTTAAATGGAGGTAATATTACGTGTAAACTTGCTTAAAATACCACCTTCCTTGAAAAAATTCGTTATATAGAGGAATTCGGTATATGGAGGTTCGTTATAGGGAAGTTTGACTGTACTTAAATTGAAAAAATAAGGTTAAGACACACGTAAAACAACACTCCTCCCTCTCCCATCGAAGGAAAATATATAGAAACTTGATTATGGAGAATTGAACAAAAATTGATTTGCTTTACAAATTTTGGCAAAAAAATATTGGCCAAGTTTGATTGCATTTTTTTCTTCTTTGTAGAAAAGGCGATAAGCAGATCTGATGAAAAGTTCGACTTCAATTTTACTTTAACACCAGATCCTTACCATTAGCGATTTTGATTATGGATTAACGACGCCCTTCCGTCCTGATAAATATACGAGGCCGGGGCTGGCGCAGGGTTTCGATTCGGCGGGAAAGGTGTAAGTAGTTTTGGCATATTTTACGGTCCTTCTGTAAGCTGTTACATTTAAACGAGGGGCCCTTCCTATAAAATGGCATTACGAAGTATAAATTTGAAACTAGGATGGGCACATCGGCGGAGAGGACGCAATCGGGATGGCTTTCAGTTCGCGGTCTTTACAAGGATCTGCACTCAGTCCGTGTGATCCCACCCTTATAAAACTGAGGATTACGCGTCATCAAAATCGGTTGATCCCATCTCCGGCTCCGGATGAAATGATCCGATGCCTATGTTTACTAATGTTAGAAGAGTTTAACTATGGGAAATCGGTTTTCACGGATGGGTATTCACCCACTACCTGCCTACACGAGGAGAAAATCAGTTTTTAAATATGATGCCATAAATATATGGCGGCATATACAGAGCTTTTATAATAAATTAGTTTTTATAACTTATAAATATGGTTACGAAAGCTTCCATAAAAGATTACTTTTTCAAGGATTCCACCGTGTCAACGAACTACTAAAAGTCTTCTTTTACTTCTTCCTTGGCAGCCAAATATCCAAATAGTGTTAATTTTTTTATACCTCAGACTTCTGAATTGTATTCATTTTAATGTCATTATTTAATCAAATTAATAAAATTAAATAATTAATTAATTAACTTTTTGTGGTTCTCTTCAAAAATTGAAACACAAATCTCTCAGTTACTCTCAGATTATCTCTCTGAAGATGATAGTTTGGCTATCGAAAGCAGTAGAGCAACCTTTGTTGAGTTTTTTAACCTTTCTTGGTTTCAAGGAACAAGATTTGTATTTCAATTTTTAATTAATTTAAAAAAAATTTTGGATTAAAAGTCAAATTTTGATATAAAAGTAGATATTAAAGTTTTACTAATAAAACCTACATCCGCTGAGTCAACTTTGTCCCATTGAATTAAAACCTGTAAATCCAAAGCTCAAAAAATAAATATTTCCATTCAATTCATCGATTTTTTCCTCAAATTTTTAAGGTAACGGTTTCAACTTTGGCATAAAATTCAAATATAATTCGATTTAGATAAACTGCTTATGAGCTAAGTAACTCACAGTAGCAAATCGTTAGTGATCTATATGCGCTTGGCAGTACGGTCGCTCTGAAAAAGTTCAGAGAACTTTAATATGTTCATTCACACCTCAAAACCGGTCCTTGGCCTTCAAAATTTCCAAATCTAATGAATGGTGCACGATATCAATATTGTTACATGTTAACCGGATTCGATTTAAAAGATAACGTTGATTAAAACACTTTATTTAAACTAATAAAACACAACTTACATTAACCAATAACATTAATTAAATACTGAATGAAGATATTGTACTGAATTCCCGTACTGATTGAATCACAACAGGGGTGTGGGTGCATTTATAATCCACATCTGCTTCGCGAACTTTCCATTCGAGAAGCCTCTAGTATATTATTGGATTAGACACCTGACTATGAGTCATCGCAGTAACTATACTCTGTCCAAATAGGTATGTCGCGATTTATATCACATCACTTCGTTACACTATGTAACACCGTGTTACACTATGTGACACCGTGTTACACTATGTAACACCGTGTTACACTATGTAACACCGTGTTACACTATGTAACACCGTGTTACACTATGTAACACCGTGTTACACTATGTAGCACCGTGTTGCACTATGTAGCACTGTGTTACACTATGTAACACTGTGTTACACTATGTAACACTGTGTGTTACACTGTGTTACACTGTGTTACACTATGTTGCACTATGTTACACTGTGTTACACTATGTTACGCTATGTTACACTATGTTACATTATGTTAAACTATCCTACACCAGTATAGTGTTACGGTCAAAATTAAAAAAAATTAAAAATTTAACCGAATGTTTCAAATGAAAATTCAATATTTTCAGAAAAAATTCAATTTTTCAAAATGATGAGAAGTTTGTTGTTTGGTTTGTCGGGGCATTAAAAAGGTTGAAAAACGATGATCTACATTTCCGTTAGTAGGTACAAAATAATTCTGACGTTAAAACTTCTTAATACAGAATTTCAAGAATCATGCACCCATGTTTATATTTAGTTGGTAAGGAATTTTCTTTTTAGATATCAATCCTTAGAATCCTAAGAAATTCACTTTACTCCTGGAAAAATACTACATTCTGAGAGGTCTTCAACAAAATTGTGACTAAGAGACATTTGCGATTAATGCAGGGGTGCTTCAGGGGTCTGTCCTGTCTCCCACTATGTTTCTGTTACACATAAACGATCTCTTAGCTTTAATTTCCAATCCTATATACAACTATGCAGATGATAGTAGCCTTGTGTCATCTTTTTTCTCCGACAAAACATTATCCGTCGCTGCTTTAGATCGACTAAGGCAGGGGTCGGCAAATCGCGGCTCGCGAGCCACATGCGGCTCTTTTAAAACACAATTGCGGCTCTTTAAATTGTCCTAAAAAGCTTAAATGGATAGACACCCAGAAAATGAGTATTTATTAAACAAGTGACCTACAGAAGCCGAAATTTTCAAAAATACTTTTCTAGGACTTTTTACATTTTGCTTAAATTTTGACAAAAGAAGTTACGATTTCATGAAGTATTTTTCGAAAATTTTTGATTGATTTGTATTAATATTTTGGTAAAACACATGAAATTTGAAATTTTTATAAAAGGAGCAATTTGGGGAGTCGAAATCTCTAAAAAATATCTCTCTCAAGGTTTTTACATTTTTATTTGTAAATTTTCTACAGAATCGAAATTCGGTGTTATACTATGTAACACCGTGTTACACTATGAAGCACCGTGTTGCACTATGTCGCACCATGTTGCACTATGTAACACTGTGTTACACTAAGTAACATTGTGTTACACTATGTAACACTGTGTATGTTACACTATGTTTCACTGTGTTACACTGTGTTACACTATGTTACACTATGTTGCACTATGTTACACTGTGTTACACTATGTTACACTATGTTACACTATGTTACACTATGTTACATTATGTTAAACTATCCTACACCAGTATAGTGTTAAAGTCAAAATTAAAAAAAAATTAAAAATTTAACCGAAAGTTTCAAATGAAAACTCAATACATTGAGAAAAAAATCAAGAGAGAAGTTTGTTGTTTGGTTTGTCGGCGCATTAAAATGGTTGAAAAACGATGATCTACATCTCCGTTAGTAGGTACAAAATAATTCTGACGTTTAAACCTCTTAATACAGAATTCAAAGAATGATGCACCCATCTTTATATTTAGTTGGTAAGGAATTTTCTTTTTAGATATCAATCCTTAGAATCCTAAGAACTTCACTTTACTCCTGGAAAAATACTACGTTCTGTGAGGTCTTCAACAAAATTGTGACTCCGAGCTTTAACTTCCAATCGTATATACAGCTCTGCAGATGATAGTAGCCTTGGGTCATCTTTTTTCTCCGACAAAACATTATCCGTCGCTGCTTTAGATCGACTAAGGCAGGGGTCGGCAAACCGCGGCTCGCGAGCCACATGCGGCTCTTTTAAAACACAATTGCGGCTCTTTAAATTGTCCTAAAAAGCTTGAATGGGTAAACACTCAGAAAATGAGTATTTATTAAACAAGTGACCTACAGAAGTCAAAATTTTCAAAAATACTTTTCTAGGAATTTTTACGTTTTGCTTAAATTTTGACAAAAGAAGTTATGATTTCAAAAAGTATTTTTCCGAGATTTTTGATTGATTTGAATTAACATTTTGGAAAAACACGTGAAATTTGAAATTCTTAGAAAAGGAGCAATTTGGGGAGTCGAAATTTCTATAAAATATCTTTTTCAAGATTTTTAATTTTTTATTTGTAAATTTTCTACAGCATCGAAATTTCGTGAAAAAAAATTTTAAATTACAGAAGCAGCAAATATCAAAGTCCGAAATAAAAACAGAAATTTCGAGAAAAAGCCGAATTTTGAAAAAAGCAAGAGATTTCGAAAAAATTGAGAAAAAGAAAGAGACTTCGAAAAAATTGAGAAAAAGGAAGATATTTTGAACAAATTAAGAAAAAGGAAGAGATTTCGGAAAAAATGAATTAATCATAAGTTCTCAAAAAAAGTAAAATTTAAGGAAAACAAAAGTTGAATTTCGACAATAGATTGAAACCCAGAATAAACTGAATACCTGAAATTTTTAAACAAATTTGAATTTTTTGAAAAGTTGTAAAATACCAAAAGGAAAAATTGTAAAAGTAAACTGCAAGCTTAAAACAAATTGTCCAGCTTTAAAAAAGTTGATGTTTTTCAGAGAAGAAGAAAAAAGTCAAATTTTAGGAGAAAATTCAAGGAAATAGTCAAAATTTAAAAAAAAGCACCAAATTTTGACAAAAAATTTGTAATTTTCCAGAGTAATTCAAATTTTGAGAAGAAATTTAAAATTTTGAGAACAGGATGATTTAAAAAAAATCCAAATTTTCTGATAAATTCGAAATTTGAGAAAGTTGGTAAAATAATTTCGAAAGAAAAGAGAATGTCAATAAAACTTCCAGTTTTGAGAAAAGTATTGGATTTTAAGAAATAGGTCAAACTTTCCCAGAGAAAGTCAAATTTTAAGAAAAAAAACAAATTTTGAGATTTAAAAATAGATGAATTTCGTTCGAAATGAAAGTTGAAATTTCCAGAAAAAGCTTAGTTTTCCAAAGTTCTCAAAAGAAGCAATATTTTAGGTAAAGACTTAGAATTTTGACCAGAGATTGAAATTTGCAGAATAAATTTAAAAACCTGAAATGTTTAGACAAATTTAAATTTTGTGAAAAATTGTAAAAATCGAAAAGAGAAATTGTAAAAAATTAAAAGCTTAAAAAAATTGTCGAACCTATTCAGAAGTCGAAGTTTTTCAGAGAAGAAGAAAATAAAGAAATTTGTATTTTTTCAGAGAAGGTTAAATTTTGAGACCAAATTTGAAATTTCGAGAACAAAACGAATTGAAAAAAACTTAAAAATGTTCAAATAAATTCGAATTTTGATAGAATTGGTAAAATAATTTTGAAAGAAAAGACAACGTTGATACAACTTCCATTTTCGAGAAAAATGTTGAACTTCAAATAAAGGTTAAATTTTAAGAAACAAATCAAATTTTGAGATTAAGTCATTTTGAAAATTGACGAATTTCGTCAAAAAAATCGCAGCTTGCAGAAACAATAAAATGTCGAAATTTAAGTCAAAATTTCGAAAAAAACCGAATATTGCAAAACAAGTCTAAATTTGTAGAAAATAAATTAAAGTTTAAATGTTTAGTAAAAGTCAATATTTGGGCAAAATGGCTAAATTTGGAACAAGGACGAATTTTAAAAAGAACAGAAATTTCGAAAAAAGCATTGGAGTGTTGAAGATACCAGAGAAAGTCAAATTTTGAGATTAAGTCAACCATTTTGAAAACATGTAGATAAGTTTCCTCCAAAAGATCGCAGTTTGCAGACTCAATTAAACATCGAATTTTAAAAGTCGAAATTTCGAAAAAAAAAACGAATTTTGCGTGACAAGTCAAAATTTGTAAAAAATAAATAAAAGCTTAAATCTTTAGTAAAAGTCAAATTTGGGGAAAATGCCAAAATTTGGTAAAAGGGCGTAGAAAGTTCTAGAAAAAAGCCGCAATTCACAACAAAATCAGAAAAAGGGAATTTTGGAAAAAGGTTAAATTTGATAATAGATCTAAATTTTTATGAAAAGAGAAACTTTGAAAGCTCGTTATCTTTAAAAACTATTTTACTTAACATCTTCAATTACGTCAAATTTTTATTTTTTTTATTAAAAAATCAACAAAAGATGAATTTTTCAGAAATAAGTTGAATCTTTCAGTAAGTCGAATTAGAAAAAAGTAGACATTTTCACAAATTGTCGAGTTTTGAGAAGAAAGGAAGATTTGGAAGTTAATTTTAAGAACAAAATAGATATTAAAAACGAAGACTAATAGAGAGAAGAATAAAGTCGAAATTGGAAAAAAGGGCAAACTTAGAAGTAAAGGTCTAAATTTTGAGAAATAAAAAGTCTTTTGGAATAAATATATTTTCATTTGACTACATGAATCAAGGGAGTCTCTCCCTGTCCCATATTTTGTCTGATTTATCTGATTTAATGTTGAAAAAAAATGTAGCAGAAGAAATACAAATTTCTGGCTCTTTGAAATTCACAAAATCAAATTTTTTATTGCGGCTGGTTCTCTCGGTTTAAAAGTTTGCCCACCCCTGGACTAAGGGAACAGCAGATACAGATGATTAATCGGGATCCCAAAATCATTCTGGAATGGGGTAAGAAAAATTTGGTCGACTTCAAGGGTTGGGGTCAGTTGCGTCCGAAGTTGCTTAATTACTTTCTGGAGTAGCGTCAATTGCGTCCTGCGATCTGGTAAGGAGTTAGGTCGATTGCGTCCTGTTTACCTGTTCTCTAATATTTAGCCCATTAGGAAATGTCAAATTGCACTAATTGCGTAATTAGGGCAGAGGGTGAAGTGATTCTTGTTCGTATAGAGCAAAGGTCGGCAAACTTTTAAGCCAAAAGAACCATCCGCAATGAAAAAATTGGTTTCGTGAATTTCAAAGAGCCACAAGTTTTTATTTTTGATTTCACAGTTAAATCAAATAAATCAGACAAAATATGGAACAGGGAGAGACCCCTCTGACTCATGTAATCAAAAGAAAATATATTCAGCCCAAAAGACCTTTCATTTCTCATAATTTGAAGTTTTATTTCAAAATTTGACTTTCTCGTAAATTCGACTTTTTTAACTCTTTCCGTATTCGTCGGTTTTTTTAACTATGTATTTAAACTTTTTTCCCTAAATCTTTCTTTCTTCTTAAAACTCGACAATCTGTGAAAATGTTTACTTTTTTTTTAATTCGACTTACACTGGAAGAGTTAAAAAAAATAGTTTTTGAAGATTTCGATCCTTTTCCCAATTTTTTTTTTCGAAATTTAGATTTATTCTTAAATTTGACTTTTTTCCAAAATTATATTTTTTTAAATTTGTTCTAAATTGCGACTTTTTTCTCGAAATTTCTATTCCTTTTAAATTACGTTCTCTTTTCAAATTTCACCATTTCCCCCAAATATTGAATATTTAAATTTTCATTTATTTTCTGGAAATTTCGACCTGTTTCGCAAAATTAGGTGTTTCTCGAAATTCCAACTTTTAACTGAAAATTCGACATATTATCAAGTTTCTGCAAGCTGCGATTTTATCGACGAAATTCACCTATTTTCAGAATGTTTGATTTTATCTAAAAAATTGATTTTGTTCTTAAAATTGACATTCTCTGGAAAATTTTGACTTTTTTTTAAAGTTCAACACGTTTCTCGAAACTGGAAGTTTTGCCCACATTCCTTTTTATTTGGAAATTATATTACCAATTTTCTCAAAATTCGAATTTTCCTGAAAATTTAAAGTTTTTGTATTTATCTTGTTATCGAAATTTGAAATTTATTCTCAAAATTTAACTTTCTCTGGAAAATTGCAAATTATTTTTTTTTCTTGTTCTCTGAAAAACTTTGACTTTTTAAAGTTTTTTCTAAGCTCTGAGTTTTTTACAATTTCTCTTTTCGAAATTTTCACAATTATTTACAAAATTCAAATTTGTCTAAAAATTTTAGGTTTTTAAATTTGTTCTGGAATTCAATCTAATGTCAAAAATTCGACGTTTTGTTTCTTTCTTCAATTTTGCTTTTTTAAGAATTCTTGACAAATTTATGTTTTTAAAATCTCTTTTTTTCCAAATTTAAATTTTTCCGGAAATATCAACTTTATTTCGAACAAAATTCATCTATTTTCAAACCTCAAAATTTAATTTTTTTTCTTAAAATTTGACTTTCTTTAGGAAATATTGACGTTTTTTTAAAGTTTAACACTTCTCAGAATTGGAAGTTTTATTAACATTCCCTTTCCTTTTGAAATTATTTTACCAATTTTCTCAAAATTCAATTTATCTGAAAATTTGGAGTATTTTTTAATTTGTCTTGTTTTCGAAATTTCAAATTTATTCTCAAAATTTAATTTTCTTTGGAAAATTGCAAATTTTTTCGAAATTTGGAACTTTTCTTAAAATGTTGACATTTTCCTTGAAATTTTTCCTAAAATTTGACTTTTTTCTACTTCTCTAAAAAAGTTTTTAAAGTCCGACACTTTTTTAAGCTTCCAGTTTATTTACAATTTCTTTTTATCTGAAAATGTCAAGTCCAAAGAAGATTTCACCCCTTTACCACATCGGCAATTAAATAAGTAATTACGCGATACGTATTTCGCCAGCAGAACTGGCATTTTCAAGCGCACTAATCTTAAAAGATTAGCAAAAGATGCATCGACGTCATCTGCATTGAGATTCAAATCGATACTCTAGTGAAAATGTCAAGTTCAAATTCGACCTTTTCTTTCCTGAAATTATGCCCTTATTTGAGAACTTTGGACCAATTCATTTTTTTTCCCAATTTTGACGTTTTATTAAGGTTGAAAACATTTTTCGAAATTTTCTTTAAATTTTCTTTTGAAATTATTTTACAAATGTTCTCAAAATTCGAATTGATCTGAAACTTTGAATTTTTTTTAAATCGCCTTGGTCTCGAAATTTCAAATTTATTTTCAAAATTTAACTTTTCTTCGAAAATTGTAAATATTTTGTCGAAATTTCCTTGAAATTTTTCCTAAAATTCGACTTTTTTCTACTTCTCTGAAAAGCTTCGACTTTTTTAAATTTCAACATTTTTTTCTTAACTTTCAGTTTATTCTTACAATTTCTCTTTTCGAAATTCTGCAATTTTCCAAAAAATTCAAAATTGTCTAAAAATTTCAGGTTTTAAGTTTGTTTTGAGTTTTAATCTATTGTCAAAATTCGACGTTTTTTTTTTAATTTTGCCTTTTTTGAGAACTTTCGATAAATTCATTTTTTTCGAAATTTCTCCCTTTTTCCGAATTAGATAAATTCATTTTTTAAATCCCTTCTTTTTTCCCAGTTTTTTTCGAAATCTCTTCCTTTTTCTTAAAATTTGGCTTTTTCTGGGAAAGTTTGACCTTTTTTTAAAGTTTAACTTTTCCCAAAATTTTCTTGGAATTTTCTTTCGAAATTATTTTACCGATTTTCTCAAAATTCGAATTTATCTGAAAATTTGGAGTTTTTTTTTAATTCGTCCTATTCTTGAAATTGCAAATTTTCTCTGGAATATTACAACTTTTTTATCGAAAATTCGAGTTGTTCTAAACTTTTTCCATGAAATTCTTCTTAAAATTAAAGTTTTTTTTTCTTCACTGGAAAATTTTAACTTTTTTAGAGATCGACATTTTTTCCTAACCTTTCAGTTAATTTTTAAAATTTGTCTTTTTGAAATTTTACTATATTTCAAAAATTTAAAATTGTCTAAACATTTCAGGTTTTACTTGTTCTGGGTTTCAATCTATTGTCGAAATTCTACGTTTTCCCTTTCCTCAATTTTTTCGAAATCTGTTCCTTTTTCTCAATTTTTTCGAAGTTTCTGTCTTTGTCTCAATTTTTTCGAAATCTCTTTTTCTCAAAATTCGGTTTTTTTAGTCAATTTAATGCTCCGCATCCAAACATTTTTACCTTTATTGAAGTTTTGAAAGAAATTCAAAGAATTAAGAAGCAACACGAAAAAATCAAAATCCGTAGCAGACAAAGAAATTCTTTTACGTAAGGCAATGAATGATTTGTTAAATAAACCCTTAAACATATTTGAATTTGTAAGAAAAGTTTCATATAACTTGCAGCCTATTTAATATTTGTTTTGTAATGCATAGATATGTATTTTCTTGTTGTATTTTTTACGTGTATAATTATTTATATATGATTGAAATAAAACGGTTTTGTATACAGTAGTGTTTCAACGTTTATTAAAGTAAAACGTTGTGAGTAGACCTGGCTTTGCGCACCCGGACGCAATTGACGTAAGCTAGTTTTCGTGCTGGGACGCAACTGATGGTGGTTCAGGGAGTGGTATGGGACGCAATTGCCGTAGAAATGCGAAATCCTAAGAAAACATCAAAGGATAATGCAACAAACATACTAATGGACGGTAAAATCCTTTCAATGGGATCTAGTCTATCTATCCTAGGAATGAATATGAGCACTAACTTCTCTTGGGGCGACCATGTGCATGCCATTGCCAAGTCCGCCTCTCAGAAGCTAGGCTTTCTTTTTAGAGCTAAAAAGTAATGCATATCTCATCAGCTACTTACACTATATGAAGCTCAACTTAGGCCAACACTAGAATACTGATTGCATATTTGGAGTTCAGCCCCAAAGCACCGTTTGGCTCTTTTGGATTCAATTCAAAGAAGAGCGGTTCGCCTAATTGATGCCGAGAGTTTGACCGATTTTCTCGAAACACTAGAGCACAGGCGGATGGTTGGTGACTTATTTCTTTTTAAGAAGAACTATCATAAAAGATGCTCGCAGGAACTAATAGAATTGATCCTCCCAAGGGCAAGTAAAAGAGATGCAGTATGTCTCTGAAGATGACACCTTGGCTGTCGAAGCGCGTTAGAGCAAGCTCTGTTGTGTTTTTTTTAATTTTTCTTGGTTTCAGAGGACAAGAGTTTCATCTCAATTTTTGAGGATAACCAAGGGCCAGTCCGTTCCACCAAAATCAAAATTTTGGCAAAATCGAATACATCTATCTCGTTTTACGTGCACTTTTACGATTTATATAAGAAGTTAAAAATTTGCGAACTTCGTTGATAGATCGAGTTTATTTTTCGAAAATTTGGACTTCAAAATTTTGATAATAGTTGCTATTTCTAGTATTTTTCGGAAAGTTGAACCTAAACTCAACCCATAAATATTAAAATTTTAAGAATTCTAAGAAAAAAGTTCAAACTAAGCATTTATTTTTAAAATGTCACTATATGGATTTCGCATATTAAAATATTTTTAAATTTTCGTTTGACCTTTTACCTTTTTCTAAAAATTTTAAGTTTGAAATCAAATATTTAAAGTTTTTTCTTAAAATTATCGTTTAAAAGTAGTTTTTACGTACAACTATAATTTTGTTTCTATTTGGACTTTTTCTCAAAACTCAGTGTTCAAATTTTAAACTTTAATTAGGAATATTTTTATTTCAAATTCTGTTATTTTAATTTCCTACTAAAGATCTTCACCTCAAATTTAAATGCGTAATACAATCGAAGTTTTGAATTAGACTTCGAATTCGTTTTACAAACAAGTTTCCTTTTAATTTTAAATTTTCTTGAAAATTTGAATTATTTCCAAAAATTTTGAGTTTAAACTTACAATTTAAAAGTGAGGCGAAATTTAGGCATTTTTAGGAACATTCTTTTAATGTTTGGTTTTCCCACACGTTAGAAGTTAGGCAAAAAAATAATTTTGATAATTTGTCACGCGAATATACAAAAAGGTTTACCACCTTTGTCTACGTCATTTCGATCACTTTGGTTTTGTAAGGGGCATTGTTTTAGTAAAGTATAATTCCAAAGCAATGAATAGAGCGAACGTGTTAAGTTTGTAATGCAGATGAAGGTCTCATTGTATATAAAATCAATTCACCTGACCCCAACTCATGTCAACTTACTTAAAAAGAGTATTCAGTTTGGCAATTTATAGCAACGAGCTAACCATGTGTGCAAACCTGATAACAGTGCCTCGTATATGCTCAAAGAAAATAAAAACAAAAATGTCTTATTTTTAGAAAACTGCACCACATATTTAGTTAGAGCGATTGACAGTTTGGGGTAACATATGAATAAATATGCGCCATATTACTTCTACATGGGTTGTTTTTCCTTCAATAGCTCTATGGGTCATTTTATTTTATCCTGCATACGAAAAAGAAGAAAATGCGGTGGGACTAAGTCAAAGCAAACCGATTAGGAAGACCTATATCTGACCTTACGCCGACAGTAAAACAATAATCATCTAATAGAACCGCAAATATTGTGTTACTAAGTTAAATAAACCGGCCAAATTGATATTTATCCAAAACTTGGAAGGCGCATCGCTCTCGTCTTACCTGCAGGTACAATGTAGAATAAACAAGGGGTTTCCTGCCGACCTACGTCATTAGTGGCCCAACAGGCGAGAGATTCCAGGTCATCGGTCGCCGGCGTGAAATGTAGTGTCGATTCGCTGCCCTTGTTCTGCATTTTCGCCCCTTGAACAGGAAGCACGCCCTTGCTGGTGTTGTAAGTCCACGAAAATCTCGTCACCGGAGGGATTGAGTCCACCAGGCAACGAACAACCAGGGGTTTAGAGGGAACGAAACCGACACGGATTTTGTCGTAGCCTTTTCTACAGTGAGGAGGGACTGAAATGAGGGAAAAATGTATTTAGTATTTGAGTTGTGTAGTTTTTATGTTTTTGTTTTTCGTTTAAAATTTCCATTTTTTAAGGAATATAAAATTTTCAAATTTCCTATTTCAAGCTCTCTTACTTAATTTTCAAATATTCATTTTTACTGAGAAATTCAAAATTTAAATGTATGTTCTTTTTTGACAAGTTTTTATTAACTAGCTTGTGTGAAGTTATATCTTAACTTAAACTAAAAGGTTTGGCTTTTATAAATTTAAATTCCTTTTCCACATTTCAATTTCAATAGAGGATATACTTCTTCCGGGATTGAACCGTGTCAAAGACCTACTAAAAGTGTAAAAGTGAACACTTTTAATAGCCCTTTGACACGGTCCAATCCCGGAAAAAGTATATCCTGTACTGAATCTGAAGGTGGAAGCCTTCTTCATCATTTCAATTTCACGTTTCATTTGTCCATTTTATTCGAAATTACAAATTTGGAATATGTAAACGACCTATGATTGTTGTTATTACGTAATTTAACGTGTTAAACCAAATAAGAAACAAAGCTGCTCAATTTTTGCAAAATCGGGTCGTATTCAGGTAGAGAAACAAGGAAATAAATCAAATAAAATTCAGAGGGTGTAGCGCGGCAACAAACGCTCGTCCTTCTGTTTTACATTCAGCGCAAGATGGTGGTTGATAAAGCAAACACAATCAACCAAAACATCAGCAATTAACCGAACAACACAACTCAGTAATTGTTTTAATGCGTGTAGGCGGCGGCCAAATCAGAATAGGTCCTCCAATTTTATGTTCTACTTCAAGTCGAGGGTTTGAGCGAATTTGTACAACGTGCTTTAACATGCCCAACACTGCCTAAAACTTAAGCATAACATCGGATGATATTTTACGAACTGAAAATAAATTAGTTATCGTAAAGTGTATATAACTCTTTAGTAGATGTTTACTAGTTGTTGGAGAGATTTGCCGTTGGCAAAATGACTGAAATATTCAAGAATGTCTATTTTTTTTAAGTTTAATCCCATCACAAAGTAGGATGCGGAAACAAGGATATATGGCGACGAACCGCCTTCTTAAATAAGAATAGGTTGTAATTTCTGGGAAAAATTCCTTTCGGTAATGAGTTTCATAGCTTGGAAGTTCTATAGAAAAAAAGAGTATCCGTAGACAGAAGCGAAATATTGGGCAACATGTAAAAAATATGACCTAGGACGGGTCTCGATGACGAATCATAGCCTAACTGGTGTGTATAAAGGTGGAAGTGTGTTTGTCTGTCTAATTCTCCTTTTTCCAGGCCCAATTACTAAAACGAGTTTAATGAAAATTGGTATAAAGGTACTCTGCAAAGTATTACACCGGTCAACCCAATTTTTGTTCTTGTGTTCTGGATATTTTTTTCTTATACTTCTCACCTTACTAATTAAGGAAAAAATAGTTTTGCCTGAAAAAGTTTGCTTTTGTAGCCGCTAAAAAAATTTATTTATTTTAAGAAAATTTCCTATTTTTATCACTTTACTCGATGTCAAAATAAAAATAGGCTTTTTTCAGTTAATTTCATTTTTTTTATTTATTATAAAACAAATTCAAATAAATAAGGCAACAGAATGTATAAAAACAGGTTGAACAAATTTTTTTTCGTATTTTTTTGTAATTGTATGGACTTCTTCAAATATGGTCTCTCATCATTTCCTCATTATATCGATCCCGATGACGAGGTTCATTTTGTTCTTTTGAATAGATACCCTTATTGTGTTGAAATTAATCAAAATAATTAAGTATCATAAGCACTTTAAGGAATTTCTATAACTCATCAGTTTAAAGTACTGAAGTTGTAATCTAAACTTGATAACTTTAGGGTTTGTTTTTTTTTAGATTACCATGAACCATTCTAAATTTTTATAGATGCTGAAGAGATGTTAGTAATCGTTATTTTCCTTATTTTGTGACCAGTGGCGGCTCGCAGCCACAACTAATGGGGGTGCTGCGACAGTGTTTAGCGCTTTAAAATATTCAAATTTTCTAATGAAAATTTCGACATTTCAAAACGTTACTTTTCGAACATTTTAGTCATTTTCCAAAATTTCAAATTTTTGGAGAACTTAAAAATTTTGACTATTTTGTTAATTTAAATTCTTTTCAAAATTCTGACATTTTTTGCAAACTGTCGATCCTTGTGATTTTTTTTTAAGTCCGACATTTCTTAAAACCTTTTATTGAAATTTTCGACTAATATTTCGTAAAATTTCGACTCCATTTCAAAACTTTGACTTTTTTTTCAAAATTTCGACTCTTCTTGAAAACTTGACTTTTTTTGAAAAGCTCAATTTTTTTTTAAATTTTATTTATACATTTTTTAAACATTTCCTATTAAATCTTCGACTTAAAAGAAAAGATTCTTTTCAAAATTGAACTATTGAAAATTTCGACTTTTTCAAAATTTTACCTTTTTAAAATTTCAACATTTTTGATAATTACGAATTTTTCGATAATTTTGAGTTTTTTACAATATTCAAAAAATTCAGCTTCTTTCAAAATTTAATTAAAAACTGCAAAGTATTTGACATTCCCAAAATTATCGAAAATGTCGACCATTTTAAAAATTGAAAATTTTTTTCGAAGTCCTTATCTTCTTTTGAAAATTTGACTTTCTATGAAAACTTCAAAAATTTTTAAGATTTGACTTTTTTTTTAAATTCGACTTTTCTGATAACTTTAGCTTTATTCTTTAAAAGTGGTAATGTTTTTCTTTTTAACTTTACATTTCTTTGAAAAAAATTTCGAAATAACACTCGAATTAAAAAAAATTAATAACAAAAATTTCTATTTTTAAAATTGTGCAAAGTTTTGAAACAAATTTCAAAAAAAAAACTTGCATTTTATATACAAATAAATTGCCAAAATTTGAATTTTAATCACAAAAAATTGGCTTTAAGCCGGAACATTTGATTTTTGAAATTTCCCTGGAACTTAAAAATTACTAGAAAAAAATTAAATTAGAACAGTAAATTGTTAATGAATTTCTTTCAAAATTTTAATTAATTTTAATTTCAAAATTTTGAGACTCTTCTAAAAATGTTGATTCTTTTTCTCCAAAATTTCAATAATTTCCACTTTAAAAGTCGAAATTATAAGAATATTTTTGACAATTAATTTATTTAAAAAAAAAAAAAATTTTCTTTAATTCGAAACTTTTTTGAAAAATGTTGTTTACTAATAAGAAACTTTTTCTAGAAATATAATCTGCTTTCTCTTGAAATTTTGAGTTTAATTCCTAAATTTCGATTTTTTTTTATCGAAATTTGAATTTTAAATTTGAACTTGAAAATTTCAAGAATAAATTTAACATTTTTAAAAAAAATTGGATATTTCGATTCAGAATTTTCTTTGGTCCTACAGTAGTAGTAATTTTTTAGAGAAATATCAAATTCTAAAAAAGGTTGAAATTTGCAAGGTTCATTGTTTCTTGAAATTTCAATTTTCCCCAAATTTTTCTTATTTTTATGCAGATTTTAAGTTTATTTTCTCTAAACTTATACTTAACAATTTTTAGTTTCTTATCAAAATTACAAAATAAAATAAACCTTAAAATATTTAAATTTCGTTAAAAAACTTTTAAATTCTCAAAACAAATTGGAGAAAAATCAAAATTTCTACAAGAAAAAATATTTTAAAGATAAAATCTCCAGGAAAAGTCGCAATTTAAAAAAAAAAATTGTATAAAATGTTTAGAGAAAAACACAAATTGCATAGGGAAAAAAAGCAACATGTTTTAGAGAAAAAATCGAAATTTGAAAAAAATTTGAAATATCTTTACAAAAAAGTCGAGATCTTTTGTTTTCTCAATATGTTGAAATTTTTATAGAGCTTTCAGGGTTTTTCCCAAACATTTTTTGTCAAAACTACAAAATAAAATGAACTTTAAATTGTCAGTGTCGTGGAAATACTTTTAAAATTTTAAATTTTTAAAGCTTTAAAATTTTAAATTTTTAAAGCAAATTAGAGGAACACAAAGGAAAATCTGGAGAAGGAGTTTTAAGAACAACACTTTCAGGAAAAATGGAAATTTCGAGAAAATTTCTTTTTATAAAATATTTAAGAAAAATGGAAACTTTGCAAAAAAAATCAGAATTTCCTAAAAAAAAAAATTCGAAATATCTGAAAAAAACTCAAATTTTTAAACAAAATGAGATTTGAGGTAAAAAGTCGAAGATACCGTATTAACTTATTTTTTAGAGAAATAGTAAAAGGCGAGCTGCGTTAGTTGGATTTGGATTTTTTCTTGAAATTGGAATTATTTTCTCAAAATGTTGACATTTTGAAAGAAATTTGAGTTAACATTTTAATTCCTGCTCGAAATATTGATTTCTTTCTCAAAACTTTTACAAAAACTAGTTTTTGAAAAAGCGATTTTGATCCTAATTAAAAATAAAATAGGTTTTTAAATGTCGTAACCTTGTGAAAGAAACCTAAATTTCCTAAAAAAAGAAATCAGAGAAAATTAAAAATTTCTGCAAAAAATTGTGTAATGAAAAGTGCTCAGAAAATTTTCCAAAATTCCAAAAATGTTCGAGTTTTTATTAATTTGGACCTTCTTCTTGAAATTTCAATCAATTAGTTGAAAGCTTTTCTGGAAATTTCGAGTTATTCTTAAAATTTTAAGTTTTAAATTTTGTCGAATGTCAAAAAAAAGGGAGAGTTTTGAGAACAAGCAGAAGTATCAAGAAAAAACTCGAAATTTTTAAATACAAGTGAATATTAAAAAAATAATTCAAAACTCGCGCTCGTTTTTAGAAATTTTGATTTGTTTTTGATATTTCGAATTTTTCTCATAATTTGCCGATGTCTCGAAATTCCGAGTTTTTCTGAAAATTTCGATCATTTTCCCAAAATATTGATCCTTTTTTGAAATTTCGATCTTTTCTCGAAATATGATCCTTTATGTTTTAAATAATCTAAGCTTAGTCCCAAAAACTTCAAAATTTCGATTTCGTAAATGTGCATTCTTCAAAATTTTCCTGTTTTATCATAGCTCGACTTCCTGTGTGAAGTTCTGAAAGTTGGTTTTTGTCGAAATTCGTCTTTTTCTTGAAAATTCAACTCTTGTTTTCGAAAATTGTTTTTTTTTTTAATTTCGATTTTATTCGCTAAATTCAACTTATGTTTCAAAATTTGACTTCTTGAAAACTGTTTGCTCGAAATTTCGCCTTCTTTTCGAAATTACGTTATTTTTCCTAACATTAAGTTTTTTTTTTGAAAACTACCTACTTGTAGAATCTAACTGTTCATAAATTTCGACTAGTTTATTAAAACCTGCCTTTTGCTCGAAATTGTGATCTTTATCTCAACATTGGGATCTTTATCTCAACATTTTGATCTTTATCTCGATATTTAGAATTTTTTTTTCAAAAATTCGTTTTTTTTTTTGGAAATTTTGACTTTTTCCTGGAAACGCATCTCAAAAGTTCGCCATTTTTAATACAATGCCTGTGTTTTTCGAAATTTCGACTTTATCTCATCAAATACTTTATGGTTCTGGAATTCTCATCAACTTTTTCCTTAAAATTCGTATTTTTTCGAAGTTTCGATATTTTTCTCGAAATTCCACTTTTTAAGAAATTTCGGGTTAATCTCAAAATCCAATCTTTTCTATTCCTGGAAATCTGATTTTTTTTCCTCGAAATTCGCCTTTTTTTCAATATTTCGATTTTTTTTCAAGATTCGTCTTTTGATAAACGACTTTTTTCAAGAGTTGACTTTCTGTGTGAAATTCTCATCAACTTTTTCCTTAAAATTCGTATTTTTTTCGAAGTTTCGATATTTTTCTCAAAATTCAATCTTTTATATTCCTAGAGACTTAATGAAGTCTTTTAGAAAAATTATTAGAAAAGTTCAAAATCACATTTTCAAAAACTAGTTTTTGAAAATGTGATTTTGATCAAAATTAAAAGTAAAATAGGTTTTTAAATGTCGCAAGCTTGTGAAAGAAACCTAAATTTTCTAAAAAAAACTATCAGAGAAAATTAAAAATTTCTACAAAAAATTGTGTAATGAAAAGTGTTCAGAAAATTTTGAGAAAAAAACTCGTAAGCGAAACTGGGGGTGCTGCAGTTCCACAGTGCCTATGCGCCAGCCGCCACTCTTTGTGACCCAATTTTAAGTTAAATGGAAGTATTTATCGCTATTTGTTTAGGTTCCACAACTGGATCCCTGAGATTATATTTTCTTACCCCAATTTTGATCCACATGACCATACCATATGATGATAAGGCTAAGCAATTAAAAATAAGTTGGATAAGGTTCACAAAATTTGAAGCTTGTCACCAAAGACTTTTGTTTTGTTTTGACAAATTTGCCGAGAACATATTAGAATGAAACTATATCGAATTTACAACTTCTAAAAGCCAGTTTTGTTCCTACCCGTTGTTTTCTTGCAATGCGCATTCACTCGTTGACTAATGAATCAGAATCATACCATTTCAGTTATTATAATTTTGTATTTCCCGTTTTTTTTCTCAGTAAAACACATTTTCCGTTATATGCTCATACAAAAACACAAAAATCATTGTAAAAGTTACAAAAGCTGGAAACTAAACAACTGTTTTTGATACTATTCGATGTAAATAATTAGAAAATTAATCATTAAAATATAGGCTCAACTTTGTTTTCTTTTTTTTACTTGTGTTACGTAGTATTTCTAGAAAAATTCAAAAATCCATTTTATTAATATTATTATTATAAAAGCAAACTTTGAAGGATATGTGGATATTTTTTCTTTAATTTTGAACATGATAAATAAAAACATTATTAAAGTAACTCAAGGACAAGAAAAAACTATTTTTTTGTTGTGTTGTGTTATCTTTTCTATAAAATTGGTCTAGATACTCACGAACTGATATTATATTGTTACGGGCTTATCGGTTTAAATTGATTATTAACACGTGAATTGAATAATACCCACTTTATTGCCAAACTAAACTCAAAACACTACAATTGAATAATGAACTCACTTCTAACTACCAATTCACTAATTACACTGACTGACTCTAACTAACTGATTGACTCGAGGGAAAGGCGTCCGCATTATATAGTTTTCGCTTCCGGGTTCTAGAAGTTTTGGGCAGATAAGGCTTTTCGTTGGCCAACATTTCTGGAACGCTTATCTGCCGTTTGCTTCATTATCGCGGTTGCTTTCCCTCATCAGATCTTTCTAGAAGCTTTTCTTACTTACTAAATTTTACAATTTACATTTCGTTACAACATTACGAAAGAGTAGGTAACCTGTCTACATTATCTATGTATGCGTTAGAGCAACCTTTGTTGTGTCTTTAAATCTTTCTTGGTTTCAGGGGACACGATCTATATTTCAATTATCTATGTAAATAAATAATCCGACAGCAACGCCATCCATCTAAGAATAGGACACAAATGTGGCTTAATTTCGCACGATGAATTCTTTTAATACAATGATGCTCTGAGAGCAGATCTAATGCGATAAGGATTTGTTACCCAATGTAGAGCTGAAGACTTTCCAGTCAGCCATATTTAAGTACCATTTTATCAACAAATTTGAACAAAACATTATTCTGCAATCTGAAAGAACAAATCTGAACAACTGCTCTGACCGCGACATCTAACGCGATGTGGCGCAACTTTGCTACCCACTAGATTAGATTTGGTTATATATGGGTTCTTTCTTGTTTCTTTTCGTTTACCCCGCACCTTGACCTAGGAAGATCTTTTGTGCATACCCTGATCTATGTAGTTCTCAGGTTCAAATTCTTATAGAAGTTTATTGTGGACCTGGAATTGAGTTTTTCCACATCTGAGGGGTTAAGGACGCCCATCTGAGTTGGACGTGCCTTTTGCGTGCAAGCGCGTCGCACTTGCATAGCACATGTTATGCAGTCTCCGCAGCTTTTGTGCAAAAGCGACATATGTCTGTGTCAGCTTCACCCATTTTTTTGAGGTGGTACCTCATAGGGCAATGTCCTGTTAAGAGGCTGGTTAATTCAGATTTATTGAGTTCTAAGTAGACTTTTGTCTTTTCAAGCGTTCCAGATATGAATCTCTTCACCTGTCGTAGTCCTGGATATGATTTTCAGTGGAAAATACTTGACTAAGTTTCTCATTTTTTGATCTCATTCTTGATTTGACTGTTAGAAAAACCAGAAGCCGGTTCAGGTCCAAGAAATAACGATGCAGATCCTTCTCTAGCGATTTGATCCGCAGATTAATTCCCTTGTATACCTTTCTACCCTGGCAACCACTCAAGGTTGACACTGTTGTGTTTGATCAGTTGCTTTAGAGTTTGTTGACAGTCCCAAACCAGTTTGGATTTGACAATGCAGCTACTAAGGCTCTCAGTAGCCTTTATTTCTGTTTGGCTGTCAGAGTTAATATCGATCTTTCTTCCTTTTGGGTTTCTTCGAAGACACTCGTAGGCGCCAAGTTCTATTGCATGTATTTCAGTTTGAGAGACAGTTAGGTCTTTTCCCAAGGCTTTAAAGAACCTATAGTTAGAGCCATAAACTCCCACTTCAGTGCCATGTGCTGCTTTTGGTCTATCTGTTAACCAGATGGATAATTTATGTTTTCCTTCAAGTACCGATTGAGCGTCAGTATGGCTATCTAAGTCCACTTCAAAGAAATGATCAAATTCGTACCTGGGTTGCATATAATCGACCGATGTTGCTAAAATCGCGGGGCTACATTCCTTGAGTATTTTCACGTGGCTGACGAAGACTCCTTCTTTTAATTTTTTTAATTGCAGTAATCTTGAGGTTTCTTTGATCGCCTTTCTCTTCACTGAAAAGTAGAGAGAAGTTAAACCTAGCATTGTCTCCATTGCTACTGTTGGGCAGGTGTTCATTGTGCCTGTTATGCCCAGACATGCATTCCTTTGAACTATGTTCAGCTGGTTTTGTGCTGCCTTTTTCGTTATTTTTGGCCACCATACTAAAAAAGCGTATGTGATCAGGGGTGTAATTATCATCCTATATGACCAATAGATCATTTTCGATTTCAGACTCCAGGTTTTGCTGAATAATTTGCGGCATGTCCAGAACGCTGTCTTGGTTCGCTTGATTATTCGAGTTAAATGAGGATTCCAGGTGAGTTTTTGGACTAAGACTATTCCTTGAGCTAGGACTATTCCTAGATATTTAGTCCCACTTGAAAAGTTATGTTGAACTCCACTCATAGGGAGCGCTGTTAGATTAAGCTTCCTTCTCTTTGTGGAAGGAATTGTTATTGTTTTATTTGGGTTTACACTTAATCCTTGTTTTGAACACCAGTTGTCAATGGTGTTTAGGGCTCTTTACATTAAATCCGACAGGATTTTATTAATTTTGCCCCTGATAATAATAGTAATAATATCATCGGCATAACCTATTGCTTCAAAGCTCAAGCAATGCAGTATATTTGGGAGATGAACAACCACGATGGACCACAGCGGTGGAGATTAAACACCTGCTTGGGGACAAACCCTTGCTGCGCTTACTGTGAGTGAATCACTGCCTAAGGTTACTTTGAATCTCCTACCATCTAACATGGAGACGATCCAGTCGATAGTAGGTTTCTTAAAACCTTTTTGATAGCTGCTGCCTTTATAGATTCATATGAGGTGTTATCAAAAGCACCCTCTATGTCTATAAATCCACAAAGAGCTATTTTTTTGTTTGAGTATGCACTTTCTATCTTTTTGACAAGATTGTGTAAGGCTGTCTTGGTGGATTTGTCTTTTTGATAGGCAAATTGATCTTCATGAAGCGTATTCTTTGACAGTACTTCGCTTCTAACGTTGCAATCTGAAATAATAAATTTGGACAACATTTCCGCTTTGACAGCGACATTCTTTTTTTTAAAGTAAGAAAATATTTTATTTTGTAAATAATCTAATACATTACCCATGAATTGAATTATATCAAACAATAATTTTACATGATCATTGTCTATAAATTTATAATTAAATGATTACTCTAAAAAAACATTGTACATAACACTAAAATTTAAAAGACACATTCAAACTTAACATCTAACTTACTAATAATCTGTTTAAAGCTATGATTAAAACGACCTGAAGGCATTATAGAATGCTGGTGCAAAATATGCTCTAACAAGGTCTCTCTTATATTTTTTCCAAATACTTTAATGCTGTTAGTATCTTCAAGATTTTGAGGAAGAAGATTGTACTGATTGATACCTTTATAAAACAAGTTATTCATTGTGGCATTTTTTAGAATTGGTAGAATATACAAGTTAAAGGCAGACCTAGTTGAATAGAGGTGTATTTCATTTGCTACAGTTGACTGATTTTTTAAATATTCCGGTAATGCATCGTTTTTCATTTTGTAAATAAATATCATTGTTTGGACAAAATAATACCTTTTAATCTTAATCCAGTTCAACAAATTTAGCATAGCCTGAATACTAGTGTATCTATAGCATTTTGATAATATTCTTATTGCATTATTTTGTAACTTGTGTAATCTATCAAAATTTGTGGAAGTAACATATGATACAAAGCAGCAATAGGTAAAGTGGGGCAATATTAAAGTATTGTTACGGGCTTATCGGTTCGAATTGATTACATTTATCAAATAATGTGATAACGGTCAGAGTCAGTACAGGATATACTTCTTCCGGGATTGGACCGTGTCAAAGAACTACTAAAAGTGTTGACGTTTCGCCCACCATCGTAGGGGGCTTCTTCAGGACAAAGAAAGAAAAATAGATGAAAAAAGGAATATGAGGAAATATGCAAAAAAGAAAAATAAAAAGGCCAATTTCAAAACATCAGAGCACGGTAACTCAGTATGTCCACCATACCAGAGGCGAAACTCTTCTGAATTAAAACTTGATACAAAATATAAGAAAGCTTAGACAGAAGAGCACGGTAACTCAGAATGTCCACCATACCAGAGGCGAAACTCTTCTGACAGGAAAGAGGGAAAGGAAAACTTTATATAGCACGCGTCTGTGCGATCACTTCCGAAGATTTCCGATGGTTGGTTTTCAGATGAAAGAAAGCATGTAACCTTCGTCTCTGTTGATGTTATTGGGGAATTTTTGGATTTCGATGGCCTCGCGTATCTTCCTATTATAGTAATTGGGAATATTGGATATAATTGAAATATTATCAAAGAGAATCTTATGTCCGGTCTCATGTTGATGTTCGACAATGGCTGACTGCGACATCCTCAAAGATCCAACAGCTCCTCCCATCTCCCAAAGATAAAATTTCATCCCTTTGGTCCAATGGTGTGTATAGGGTTCCTTGTTCTTGTGGTTCAGTGTACATCGGAGAAACGGGGCGATCATTTAAGACGCGAATATCCGAGCACCAAAGGTGTCTTAGGTCTGGTTTATTTTCGCAGTCAGCCATTGCCGAACATCTAGACATACTGAGTTACCGTGCTCTGATGTTTTGAAATTGGCCTTTTTATTTTTCTTTTTTGCATATTCCCTCATATTCCTCTTTTCATCTATTTTTCTTTCTTTGTTCCTGAAGAAGTCCCCTACGATGGTGGGCGACGCGTCGAACACTTTTAGTAGTTCTTTGACACGGTCCAATCCCGGAAGAAGTATATCCTTTATCAAATAATACCCACTTTGTTACCAAACTAAACTCGGATCACTACAACTGAACAATTAACTCACTTATTATTGACTTTTACTAACTCACTAATTACACTGACTCTAACTGACTTACTTGAGGGAAAGCTGACCGCCTTTTCTAGTTTTGGCCCCCGGCTTCTAGAACTTTTCGGCTGATAAGGCATATGGTTCCCGAAATTTCTGAAACGCTTATCTGCCATTTGTTTCGTTATCGCGGCCGCTTTTCCCTTATCAGATTTTTCTAGAAACTTTTTTTATTTACTAAATTATACAATTCTATTCTAAATTCTATTCTATCTATTTACATTGCGTTACAGTATTGTAAACCATTAATTTATTCGAAATTGTTGGATAGGGAGCTACTTAGCCTAGAAATCCAATTTTTTTGCCAATTTTCTTTGAAATATAATCTATATGACTTGTAAACTTTAGTCCTCTGACAATTGTAAAACTTAGATATTTTATTTGGTCTATCAGCTCTACATTTTGATCATTTATTTTAATTTTTAAATTTAATTCCTTAAATATATTGTACCAGTATTTGTTACTTATGAACATCCATTTGGATTTTAGTTCATTTACTTTTAGTTTGTTATATTTAAATTTATTTGTAAACATTCTAAATTCCTCATTCATAGTAGATATTAATTTATTAAAATCATCATGAGCATAGTATATTAGGGTATCATCTGCAAAGAGATGGTTTCTACATTTCTTTAGGACATTTCCTATATCATTCATATATAATGTAAATAATAACCACCCTAATACACTACCTTGAGGAACTCCAAAGTTATTTATTTCCAATAAAGATTTAGTATTTCCTATTTTGGTACATTGATAGCGATTAGAAAGGTAACTCTTAAACCATTTTAACACGTTTTATTTAAATCCATATTTTTTAAGTTTCAGTAACAAAATATCTCGATCTATGGTATCAAGTACTCTTTTTAGATCAATAAAAACTGCATATACTTCAAAGCATTTTTTATCAATTTTATATTTCCATTTAACGCGATGGGGCGCAAGTTTGCTATCCACTATGTAGTTGGCGACTCGCTAGGTGATCGTATTGACGAATTTGAACCAAACGTCATTCTGCAATCTGCAATAACTCTTTAAAGATTTACAAAGCTCTATAAGTTATAATACGTTTATCCAAATTAATTCTATAAGAAAGTATGTTTGATAGATCCATTGCTATCTCACAGCAATTTAATATATCTGGTTCTTAAATAAAATTAGAATTAAATTAGAACATTTAAAACAAATTATCGGCTAAACCACTTTAAAAATTCTTCTTAGTTTTGGTTAGCTTTCTATAAAGTTCTAAATGGAATCATTTATGTTTATTAAGTTTAGTTAACATTTATGCTAACCAGTTCGGAAATATTTATTTATTTTAAATATTACCAAACTAAGTTGCCATCATCATCAACCAATAAGAGTGTACCATGAAGACCAATTATTTATTTAATCTTTAGACCAAGTTGTCGATTTGACTAAGTTCAGGGATAATCATTTTTAAATTTTATGATTATGAATTGCTAACGCCTAATCATGCTAAAAATATTTGGACCAAAAAAATTGCTAATGCTGACAAGGAACGTAGCAAAATATTCATCAAATTCCCATTCTGACAGGAAGAGCCAATAATATCGGTTAAGCGATTCATTTATTGCACTTTCCACTTGAGCTGCTCAAGTGACACTTTTATTTTTTTTATCGAGGGCCGATTTTCACCATGGTAATTTTATCGACTCCTCGAAGCGGTTGCCAGACCGACGGGCTGTCGTCTCGAAAAAATGTCCAATTTCCGTTCGACTCCGGGCAATTCGAGATAAAGTTAATTTTTCCTCAGTGAAAAAGAGTCCGTCGGGTAATAAGTGGAACATCCGCGGCCTTTCCCGGCTCCGGATTATTCACGCAGACCGACCTCTTTCGTCTTCTGTCCGAATTCAGTCTGTTCCGTTAATTCTATTTAGAGAAAATGTGACTAAATTTCGTTTTTCCACGTTCGAATTTCGTTTCGAGCGTGTCGAAATTTTTCTTAATTTTTGCTAACACATTGCGAGCGGATAATTAATTTTAATGTAAGAGAAAATTTTGGAAGGAAAATTGTAAATTAAATTCGCTCTATTTAAAGTTGGATCATCAAAATTTTGATTGACTTTGTTCGACTAAGAGTATTTAAAGTTGGAGATTTCTTTTGACTTAATTAAAGACTTGAAACATAGAACCTAATCTTTCTTTGTTTCAGGGGACAAGTTCTGTGTTTCAATTTTTGAAGATAGCCAAGGACCAGTCCGTTTCATCAAAATTAATTAAAGACGTTTGTAATGAAACAGTAGAACTTGCTACAGTTTAATTCATTTGCAACCATTTTCAACACTAGCTTATTCGAATAATCAATTGATATTATTTGTTGAGTTAGCATAAAGAAATGTAGGTCGCGATGGGGACGCTTATATTTAATGGATGTTGCCATAAAATAAGAAAATAACCTCCACTATCAGAGACATTAGTGACTTTAATTAAATCTTACATAACCTGGTTGAAAGACTGCATGGAGATAAATAATGTTTATAAAACATTGATATTAATGATATTAATATTTATAACTTTTAAACTTTATTAATTAATCAATTTTTTGTTTTATTTGTTGTTAATACAGTTTAATAGTTATGAATATTGTCACAGGTAAAAGTAAAAAGTGTCGATTAATATTAATGTAGACATTGGTGGCTGAATATCGACTATCAATAATAATGATAATAAATTTTTAACTCTACATTGAGAGAAACAATAAGAAATTTTATTATTGAAATTGGAATGTTGAAAAAATAGCAAAATGTAGACAGAAAGATCTAAATTTCTAGGGCCAGTACTTTTGAAAAAAAAATTAAAAATTGTGATCTCAGCTCAGAGTTTTGATAAAGACTTAAAACCTTAAGCTAGGGTTTCCTACAGAACGGTAACGTAAAAGAGCGACCGTAATGTTACATCGAGTGACGTCACCAAAAACCCGTGCACGTGCTTCTAATAGGCAGTGTCACAACGTTAGGAGCTACCGCTGCGAAAAAGTACGTCGACCCCACTTTCGAAGCGACCGCTGTGTACGGTGAGGATACTGCAAGCACGATTTAATACGTTACGTTGCCATTTTACGTTGGAATGTAGCTACTATGATTTGTTTAACTTTTTTATTATTATGTGCATATGGAGGATGTTTTATATAATATTATATCTCCCTTTTATATTATTCAAGTTTTATTAAATAAAAATTTTGAAAATACCAAATGACATAGAACTTGTTCTTCAATATGATGAAAAATTTCCATACTTTTCGAAACAATTTTACGGACATAATCTTTAAACTAGAAGACTAAGAACATATTTAATTAGGTATATGTCAGTTTATAAATTGACATCTTTAGAGTTTTTATTCGTGTTTATTGCAACATTATATTCTGAAGGATTTTTTGTTGAAAATTTTGTCAATACCTCAGTCTTCTCTAGGAATTTAAATGTAATGTAAACAATATTTAGAAATAATTATCATAACAATAGTCCCTTGGCCTGCGGGGATTCTGATGGTTGTAAACCAGCAATGAGAGTATAAGAACAAATCTGTTGTGAATTATTAGACGTTATTAATTTTAGAGAGAAATTTGGTCTTGCGAAACAACATACTTTATACGTTCATGAGACATATTTTTAGTTTTCAGCTACGTTGCCAATTAAAAAAACATCATGACCAAAAATGATTTCTGCCGATCAAAAAACCTCCAAATATAACCAAAAAACTATATATACGTATATACACCCTAAAATACAACCTTGTCTACTAAAATAAAGAAAAATATGTTCTCTAAAAATAATTTTTGTCAACTAAAAGTGAAGTGACACCTGTTTCAAAATTTCTTTGTCGACTAAATGGTAAACAACAAATAAATATAGTTTGTGACTACTAAAAAAATTATAGAAAATTAGAACAATACAGCTCAAATCGTGACAATTTTACAGCCCTAGTTTCGGCCGACGTACTCTACTGCCACGCTTTTCTTGTTGTTCACCGTCAAGGCGACCGTTCTGTTCTCGACCGGTGCATGGCATAAAGCGGCGGTAAATGACTGCCGGTCTTTTACGTTGCCGTTTTGTAGGAAACCCTAGCTTTAGAGAAGGATAAAAATGTAATTAATTAGAAAAAAATCTTCAACTTTCATGTCGGAAATTTTTGTTAGAAGTTCTGATGTTATAATAGAAACTTTCGAAAATTTCACAGACCAATAGGTTTGAACAATTATTAGATTCGAAACTTGGAAATCAAAGAATGGTTTCAGCCTTGAACATTTATTAGATTAAAAGTTTGGAAACCAAAGACCGGTTTCGATCTTGTTAGATCTCGTCAGTTTGGTATATCCAATTCGAATGCTAACAAATGTTCCGACAAGTAAGTACTAAAGAATTAACAGACGTCAAGCGTGTCACTCTCAGTGCTACCTCCACCTATTGGTCCATAGAGAAACTATGGCCATCGCCAGCAATGTCGTATGCAAGTAGAATACAACCTAGACTGCAAATTCTTGTCTGGTTGAAAGACTCCAGGCGTTTATAGTAAATCATAGGTAGCTGAACTACCAACAGTTGAAACACTGGCACCTAGCAAAGCAGTTGCTCTCTAGAAAAGTCCACAGAAGACAAAGGATTTTATACACGCCTACGAGGCTGCATTAATTTGCAGTCTAGGTTGTGTTCTAAAGTTAGACAAATAGTTTCGATTTACTACAATTCAAGCTTTTGAAGCTTTGATTTTAGGATTAAAACTGCTATAAAAAATTCATCCATTTTAAAATTTTATTCTGCTTTTAAATGTTTCATATTTTTCTTAAAATTGTAAAGTTCAAATTAAAACTTTACAAAAAAAATTCGTTTATATGTTCAACTTTAAATTGCCAGAAACAAGACAAACATTACTAAAATTGAAATTTCAAAATAAATGGCACAAAGTCTAAAAGGAAGTTTAAATTTCTGTAGCCAAAATTTAATAAAATAATCTAAGCTCGGATTTTTGAGAAAAAGTCATATCTTGGTAAACATCTTGAAACTTAATTATTAAAACACGCGAAATTTTGACTTTCATGTGAAAACTTCACTTTTTTCTATGAATTTCGACGTTAAAGGTAAAAATTTTAAAAACTAGAAGAGCCGTTTTACATTAAAACTCAAATTTTAGACTTTTTAAAGACTTTGTCGCTAAGATTTCCAAATTAATTTAAAAATGTCAACAATTTTTTTCAAAATGTTACCTTTTTTCATAAAATTTCCAGGTTGTTCTCAAATTTTCTAATTCAAACCTTATTTTTTTACCTTTTTTTTCAAATATAAATTTTAAATAAAAAAGAAAATTGAGAAAATATTATTTTGTAAATTTCGCGGTTTTTTTTGCATTTTTTTTTAATTTTTTGGCTAAACTTCAAATCGTTAATGCATAATTTTGTTTTAAAATATCAAATTTGGTTTTTGAATTTCCATTCGCTTATATTATTTAGCTTTTTTTTAGATAGGTTTCGATTTTTATTCGAAATTTTGATTGTTTACTCATTATTTCAGTTTTAGGTTGAAATTTTTACTTTTAATTTAAAAAATCGACTTTAAATTCATATTTTCGTTTAATGTTTTTTTTTAATCTTGACTTTTCCTTATTTCTGAATGTGTAACACGAAAAACTAAAAATTTTTGTAAAAAAGTCGAAATTAAAAATTGTATTTAAATTTTTAAATTTTAACTTGTATATTTAACTTCGTCTCTTATCTGGACATTTCGCTGCTGCTCCCAAATTTTGGTTATAAACTTAAACATATAAAGTCGATGTCTCAACAAGAAACTAAAACTTTCCAAAAAAATTGATTCAAACAGAGCGCTCTCTCTCTCTCTCTTTCTCCCCCTTTCTCTCTCTCTCTCTCTCTCTCTCTCTCTCTCTCTCTCTCTCTCTCTCTTTCTCCCCCCCTTTCTCTCTCTCTCTCTCTCTCTCTCTCTCTCTCTCTCTCTCTCTCTCTCTTTCTCTCTCCCTCTCCCTCACTGGTGAAAGAGTAAGATAGGGGGGGAGAGAGTAATATTTACGAAGTGAAAATTTGTACATTAAATAAGGCAAAACTCCAACAACTTTAAATGTTAATCCAAACTCCAACTTTCTAAAAAATTTGTCCAAACACAAAAAAAACGAAATTTTGAGAAATGGTCAAAAATTTCAAACATAGTTAAATTTTGATAAAGTGTTGCGATTTGAAAAAGTCAAAATTTTTAAAAAGATAAAATATTCGACAAAACGAATCCCAAAAAAGGGGTATTTCGATAAATTCAAATTTTTTAAAAAAGTTTATCAAAAATTTTGGAATTCTGAAAATGTTGACATTTTTAAAAAATCAAAATTTTTAAAAAGAAATTACCATTTTAAAGAAATTAAATGTCAAAATTCTGAAAAATGCTACAATTTTTAGAAAAATTGATTTTATATTTTAAACCCAAGATTTCCAAAGTAACTGAAAATTTTGAAAAAACTTGAACTTTTTAAAAAAGAGTAGAATTTGTAAAAATGCCAAACTAAAAATATCCGTATTTTTAAAAAATAGGCGAAGTTTTGAGAAAGTATTGAATTTCGAAAAATTTTGGAGTCCATTAATTTTTAAAAATGGTCAACATTTTGAAAAGTAAAAATTTTCAAAGGAATTTAAAATTTCTTAAATAACGAAATTTTAAAAATTTCGAATTTTTGAAACAATCAAACTTTTGAAAATCATAGAAATTTGGAAAAAATATTGTAACGAAATGTAAATTGTAGAATTTAGTGCTTAAGAAAAGTTTCTAGAAAGATCTGATAAGGGGGAAGCGGCCGCGATAACGAAGCAAACGCAGATAAGCGTTCCCAAAATTTCGGCAAAAGATAAGCGTTATGTGTTGGATTGTTCTAGAACCTGGAGGCCAAAACTATATAAAGTGGCCAGCTATCCCTCGAGTGAAGTAAGTTAGTCAGTGTAGTTAGTGAGTTAGTAGTTAGAAGTACAGAAGTGAGTCATTGTTCGTTGTAGTGATCCGAGATTAGTTTGGTAATAAAGTGAGTATTATTTAATGTGTTAATCAATTCGAACCGATAAAGCCCGTAACAATATCAAAACTTTTAAGAATATCGAAATTTTCATAAAAAGTTTAAATATTCGACAAAACGGCCATGAGTTCCAAAAAAAGGGTATTTCGATAAATTCGAATTTTGTAAAAAAGTTTTTTGAAGCAAAAAGTACGTTAGTAGCTTAAAATTTTTAAACAAAGTAGACATTTTGAAATTATAGACTTTGATGGGGAAAAACATTTAAAAGTTAAACTCTGTTTTGTTCAAATTTCGACTTTCATTTCAAATTTATGTAAAAGTATTTTCGATTTACGATTAAACTCCAGGTTTGGAAAACAAGCTCAAATTTTGAAAATAGAAAATTATAATTTGTAAAAGTAAAATTTGGTTTAATACAAAAATTTAGGAAAGATTCGGGATTTCTAAGAAAATTTGAAATTAAAAAAAGTATGCACTTTTCAAATTTAAATTTGGAGTTTTGGTAAAAGTTTTTTACTCAAAATTTTTAAGTTTTTTACTAAAAATTTGATTACCTTTCGAATATTCCAAAGTTGGAAATTGGGTCTGTTTAGGTTTTTATTTGAAAATTTTTATTTTTGACGCAAGAATTAGACTTCATTAAAACTCTTGCTTTTCTTTGAAAATTTTGCGTTGTTAGTAGAAAAAATAAAAGATTAAATAAAGTCGAAAATATGAAACAAATAATTCTTAAAACCAGACATTTTGGTAAAAGTGGACATTTTTTGTTTAATTTTTTTCGCTTGAAGCTTAAATTTGACCAAAAAAAGTCGATATTTTAAAAGTTAAACTAAGAATATTAAAAATTTCTACCGTAATTAATCTCAAACATTTATACAAATTTTCTAATTTTCAAGCTTATTTTTGTTCGAAAATTTAAAATAATAAATATATAAAATATATATAAATAATTGGGAATTTAAAATTAAGCGTTTAAAAACGCGGTTATTATTTTCGAGTTTTCAAATTTAGTAGTTGAAAAACTGAAATTTTCAATTTTTTCCAAAATTTATGCTTTTTTTATAGATTGTGAAATAGAAACACCCTAACTACGAATTATCAAATAATTGTATTGTGTACCTGCGGCATACAAATTTGGCAATAATTCGTTGCAAAATTGTGATTGTTTGTCTCCTCATTTGTATGCAACAGATGGCGCTAATTGTGTCGCGATGCCATATATCGATTTTTCAAACATCGTTTATAAATTGAACGATGTATCGATATTTTTATGCTTTCCCATCGATGTTGAAACATCGATGTTTACAACCATACATCGATGTTTTCAAAACATCGAACTATCGTTTGCATCCCTAGTAGAGGGTCTTTGGTTATAGATGCACCTCTCAGTTAAATTTAGAAACTTAAAAAAATTTTAAATACAAAAGTTTCTAAAAACTTTTTTGACGATTTTGACCTTTTTAAAAAATTAGACTTTTTAACTTCTTTGAAATTTTGACTTTTGACCTTATAACCTTTTTGAAAAAATTATCATTTTTTAAAAACTATTTGTTGTAAATTTATACTTTTTGCCAATTTTAAATTTTTTTGAAATGTTTTCTTTTTCGAAAACTATAATTTTCCAACGCTTTCACTACTCATAAACGAACCACATTAAAAAATTTGAATTTTCTTGGAAACTTAGACTTTTTTGAAAATTTCAGAGTTTCAAAGGTCGCTTTAATTCTGTTAAACGAGCGAAAACTCTAATGTAGGTCACAGGATAGTGAAACTTCAAAAGAAGAGGGTGCAAGGACGAAATTGTCGCACCTAAAATAAATACCAGAAACTTTGATGTTAGCACCGAATTATTTAAATTTATAGCAGGCTATCATCGCTTGCGGCCGAAAATCGACCATCTGTAAAGAACAATATTTTCTTACATTTTTTATTTTTTGGTGGAACGGACTGGTCCTTGCTTATCTTAAAAAACTGAAATACAAAATTTTAATTACAAAAGTTTCTAAGAACTGCTCAAATTTTTATTTGATATAAGTCTGCCATATTCCTACAGGGTGTTGTGTTTTTGCAGAATCAGTCAACTTTGTTTTTTTAAACAGCCCAATTATTTTTTATTTACAAATTTTTCTGAAAATTCTACACATATTTAATATAATACGCCATAGTCCTAAACTCAACACTTCCTAAAATATTGCTAGCTAAAAATTGTCAATTTGCTCCTTTTTTGCCACTATGCAATGTTTCTAGATTCACTTAATCCTTTTGAAAACATTCCTTTGTTTTAGTGTTATCACGACCAAGTAAAAAACTCTGCACAAAATTAAGCAAATCTATTAAGTTGTGTAGTGTTAAATCTGCATGGAATTAACAATTTCTAACTAAAAATATTTCAGTCAGTTAGATAACAAAAATGGTCCTTGTAAGATACAGTCGAAAGATACAAGTTTCTCAACGGCAAATAAATCTCTTGAGTAGCTGACTACTGGGTGTAAGTTGAAAATGTTTACAGGGACTATAGTGATGAGACCAAGAAAGGCTAAAACCGCTCTATGGTTGTTGGTGGTAAATATTTTCAATTTTATTACGTTCGACTCTTTCATGGCAGAGCATTTAATTACCATAACTAGTTTAAAGTATCACCCGCCGATGCTGATGAATCACTATCTTTTAAGAGGATCATTATCTGTTGGTGGGTCACTATATGTAAGTGGATGACTCGATTTCGGTGGTCACGTTCGCCTATTTCATTGCAGATCATTACCACAATTACCACAATAAACACTTTTTGTATAAATAAAGCTCTAAAACTAACTTGTGTAGTTATTATCAGGAACGAAATATTTTTGATTTTCTAGGCAAGCACACTTTGCACCCTTCAAAGTAAATTCAGTCCACGAAACGGCGGTACTCTGCTAATAAACTGGGACAACAAGGGAAAAATATCCAATGGGCCAGAATGTAATTGAAAAGCGGCAAATCAATGGGAAATGCGGCAACTAGAATGTGTGCGGTCGGTGTTGGTGGTCTGAAACGCCACATGCAGTATTCCAGAAAACAGACAGACACAGGGAGGATTATCCCAGTGGGCGAAGCGCCACAATGTAACATGTGTGCGTTTACTTTCCCTGCAAAAATGAAAAAAAGGCAGCTTGTTAATTTGCCAGGGGAGAGGGGTCGATATCGGTTTCATTTAAATGCGTGTTGGCGCTTCAGTTTCACGTAATTAATATGCGAGCGATTAGCGTTAATTTGGTCTGTTGTCGAAGTAATTGATTTTCATAATTCGATAAAATTCGAACTTACGATGCTTAGTCTCTAGTAAAGCCGAGTTTAGTTAAAAATTCAATTAAAATCGACAGTTTTTTTTTGGTAGGAATCTAGTTATCAATCGCATTGTCTTCGTAATTACCTTACTAGTTCTTTATCTCGGGGAGATGACAAAGATAATGAAATGTCTACATTTCGAAATTGAACATCTGTTCCGTGATTAAAATCGATGTGGGTATTGTTATTCGAGCAGTTGCAGATATCGAACTATTGTAATTCAGCAATGTGGAGATTGGAAGCGTTTCCAACCGTTTAGTTAGTTGTTCGACACTTTGCACCAAGAGCATCCCAAATTGGGATTATCACATGCCTTCGAGTTCAAGCATATATTTCGTACGTGAACAATGCGAGTGGATTTTCAAAGGTCGCTATAATTCTGTTAAACGAGCGAAAACTATAATGTAGGTCACAGGATCGTGAAACTTTAGAAGAAGAGGGTGCAAGGACGAAGCTGTCGCACCTAAAATAAATCCCAGAAACTTTAATGTTAGCTCCGAATTATTTAAATTTATAGCAGGCTATCATCGCTTGCGACTGAAAATCGACCATCTGTAAAGAACAATATTTTTTACTTTTTTATTTTTTGGTGGAACGGACTGGTCCTTGCTTATCTTCAAAAAAAAACTGAAATACAAATCTTGTCCCCTGAAACTAAGAAAGAAAACACCACAAAGGTTGCTCTAACGCGTTTCGGTAGCCAAGCTATCATCACAAGTTTTGTATTTCAATTCTTTTTACATAATTAGCATTTCTTTTTATGCAGATGCTTAATTCCTACTTTGAGTATGTTAGAAAAGGTGTAGGAGTATAAAAATGTCGATTCTTTTTGAAAATTTCCACTTCTATTGACAGTTTTGGACATTTTTTTTGAAAATCAACATATTTTTCGAACACCTCAATTTTATTCAAAATTTCGACCTTTTATTTTCTCACTAAACCACGTTTCGCGTTACTGCATCATCGGCGGTTATACCAGCAATTGTTGGTACTGGTATTGACGAACTTCACGAAGTAAGAGTTGGAAATGTCAATTACTTCTTAATTTTTCAAAATTTCGGCATTTTTTTGAAAATTTTATTCGGTATTAACTTTCGACGTTTTACGAAAAATGTTACTCTTTTGACAATTTCGACCTTTTTAAAAAATTAGACTTTTTAACTTTTTTGAAATTTTGACTTTTGACCTTCTAACCTTTTTAACAACATTTTCGTTTTTTAAAAACTACTTGTTGAAAATTTTTACTTCTTGCATGTTTTAAATTTTTTTGAAATGTTTTCTTTTTCGAAAACTATAATTTTCCAACGCTTTAACTACTCTTAAACAAACCACATTCAAAAATTTTAGTTTTCTTGGAAACTTCTACTTTTTTAAAAATTTCGAAGTTTTAACTTTGTTGAAAAATGCGACTTTTTAAACATTTTTAAGGCTTTTCAAAATTTAAACCCTTTATGAAAAGTTATATTTAAAAATTTTCGAATTTTTCGAAATAGAAACTTTTTTCAAAATTTCCAATTTTACTCGAAATTTTGGCTACTTCAAATTCAACATTTTTTGAAAATTTATTATTTTTTTAAATTTTGACTGTTGAAAATTTTGATTTGTTTTGATAATTTTCAAGTTTTCAGCATTTTGTTTATTAATTTTATTAAACGTTTCTACGAAAAATTTAAATATTTCCAACCTGGTTCGTAGAAATGTTAAATAAAATTGTTAAATATAATGTTTTTGATCAATAAAAGTCCACCATGAAGAATTTTCAGTATTTTTAAGTTTTCATTATTCATTTTTATTTTTTAAATTTCGAATTTTCTCAACATTTTGACTCATTCCAAAAATGTGGAGCCTTTCAAAATTTCAACTTCTTTCCAATCTGTGATTTAACTTTTTCCCTCAATATTTTTACGTTCAAAATTTTAATTTTTTTTGGAAATTTTTATTTTTGAAAAATATTACTTTTGAAAATTTTAAGTTTATTGAAGATTTTTATTTATATACAAGAACCACAAGTAACAGTACATAGAGCAAGAGTAGATTTTCCGTATAAAAATAACGCGATTTACCTACATTTACCTTAAACCAAAGGTTGATATTAATAAAGATACAGGGTGTCAAATTTGAAAAAATAACTTGTGATTTTTTCGCACAACTGATGAACCCATTTCACTATTAACAAGAAATTGGGTAGGGGGTTGCTTTGGTCAAGATTTTCTAATTTGCTAACAGATTGCCAGTAACTCGTAGGGGGCGCCACCTGCGCTACCTTGCATTATTCTAAAGCATCAAACTTTTTGTGCTTTTATGCACACTTATTCTAAATAGATATTTTTATATATCTGCATTTTTTACGTAAAAAAGGTATACTTTTTAAATGTTGATACAAGCAGCCGTTTTCAAGATATTTGCGTTCAAAATTTGTCGTACGTTTATTTTAAGTTATGTAAATGTGAATTTTTCGCAGTAGGTTTCAAAATAAAAATAATAAAACTGACTCTAAAATAGTTTATATCAAATATTACTCTACTGGCATTATTATTACACATATTTTTTAAATTTCTGAAGCGAATTTAAATAAAACACCAAAATAAAATTTATTTTCGAAAATAAGTATGTGGGAAATTACTTTTTTATGTAAAGGGATTGAATATAATTAAAAATCTGGCTGCCTTTTATTGAAATTTATCTCGAAATATTTGCTTTGACCTCCCAGACTATTTAAATTTTCCTAAGCGGACTCAAACATCGTATCTCACATCTCATGTTAGAAAATAAATTACGTCTTAATTTTTTGGAATTTCCTTATTGATATTTTCAAAATTAAGGTAATAATATTATCAGCAAAATAACATTTGACATAAATTAGTTTCAAAACTGTCTTATGATTACTTTTTTTTTAGTCTACTTCGAAAATTTAATATTTTAGTGAAGTTTTAAAGGCAAATATCTTGGAAAAGGTTGCTCGTATCAACTTTTAGAAAACACACCTTTTTTACACCTTTTTTAAAAAAGATGCTGAAATAAAATAATCCATTTAAAATTAATATACGTCAATGCACAAAAAAGTTATGATGATTTAGAGTTATGCAGGATAGCGCAGGTAGCGCCCCCTATCAGCTATTAATAATATGTTAGCAAATTAGAGTTTGTTGACGTAAGAAACCCCTTGTGCCAAATTTCGTCCCTATATTACAAATCATTCCATAGTTATGCGAAAAAATCGAATTTTTTTTTTCAACTTTGACACCCTGAATGTCTGTTAATATCAACTTTTGGTATAAGGTAAATGTAGCTAAATCACATTATTTTTATTCGAAAAATCCACCATTGCTCTGTGTACCATTACTTATGGTCCATCCTGTATTTTTAACGAATTTAACTTTTTTAAAAATTATTGCTCAAAATTTCTTCTTATTGTTACAGATTTTTGACTTTAAAAAAAAATCTTTACTTTTTTCAGAATTTTGTTTTTTCCTCGAAATTTTGAATCTTTTCGTAAATTTAGAATATTTTGAAAGTTTTAATTTATTTTTTATAATATAGACCTAAAATTTAGACCTTTTCCAAAGTGTTGTTGTTCTCGAAGTTTTCCTTAAAAAAATAGATTTCTTACAAAAATTTTTATTTGAAATTTCCTCAGTATTTAGAATGTTTACCTGTGAAAACATTTTTAAAAGTTAAAATTTTTCAAAATTTTGATCTTAGATTTAGAGCTATTTTTGAAAATTTTCACTTTTATTCAAAATTTCTGTTTTTCTAAGAAGTTTTTATCTTTTTTGCGGTGGGGAGGGGGGGGGGGCTATAAGGCAGCAAATTCCTGTGCGGTCCAGCTTAATACAGTGAAGACTTGTATCCACGGAGGCTCTTTTTTTATAGAACTTCTAAGCTATGGAACTCGCTGCCGAACAGAATTTTCCCCAAAAATTGCAATATATCCTTGTTTAAGAAGGCGATTTACCGCCATCTATCCTTGTTTTTGCATCCTATTCACGGTGCTTTGAAGGCATAATAGAGTTTTCCTTTGTGAGTGGATTAAACATTAAAAAAAGTTGTTTACTTTGATTTATTTTATTTTATTGCAAAATCTCGACCTTGCAAATTTCGCCATTTTTTTAATATTTTCACTTTTTGTTTAAATTTCAACCATTACTCAAAAATTTGACATTCTCTGTTCTAACTCCATTAAAAATTTTACTTTTTTGAAAAATATCTCTTTTAAAACTTTCAACATTATTAAAAATATTTAATCCTTTAAATTCTAAATCTTTAAGAATTTCGACTTTTCAGAATTTTATCTTGTTCCATAGATTCTGATTTTCATTGTGTAAATTTTGATTTTTATGACATTTTTTACTTTCTCAAAATGTTGACTTTCGATCTTCTTCATAAGTTTTATATTTTTGTTTAAACCTATAACAGTTTTTTAAAATGTTACCCCTTTCTCGTAGCTTTAAAATTTCTGATCACGATTTCGAAATTTCGTTTTCTTTTTAATTTCGAAGTTTTATAAAATCTCGACTTTTTCTCGAAATGTTTGTTTTGTCGCAAACGTTGATTAAAAGAAAAATTGCGCTTTTTTTTAAAATTCCAACTTTTTGAAACTTTGGTTAATCTGTCAAATCTTTGACCTTTTAAATTCTTTGTTAAAAATGTTTAGTTTTTGAAAATTTTAACTTCTTTCAAAATTTTGTGTTTTTGAAAAACTGCAGTTTTTCAAGACTTTCAGTTTAAAGAAAAATCAACTAATTTAAAGTTCTACCGAAAGTTTTCAAATGTTTTTAAAAATCTAATATATCAGAAAATTTTAATTTTTTATTGATTTCGATTCTTTGAAAACACTGACTTTTTTTGAAGTTTAAACTTTTTTAAAAAATGCAACTTTTTGAAATATATTTAATTTTTCTAAAATTAGTCACCCCTTAAATATTTCTAGTTTAAAAATTTCGATATTTTTCAAAATATCGGTTTTTTTCAAAACTAACTTTTACTCGAAATTTCGATTTCTTTCAATTCGATATATTTGGAAAATTTTGAGTTTGAGTTTTCAAATTTATCAAAAATTTTCACTTCCTATGAAAATTTCAAAGTTTCCAATTTTTAAAATTTTTATTGGTTTTTTCATTTCAGATGTTTCTCAAAATGTTAATTCATTCTAAAAATAATTGACATTTCCAACCCTTAGTTTGTGGAATTTTTTAATTTCAAAGAAGGTTTCACCCCTTTACCACATCGGCAATTAAATAAATAATTACGAGATACGTATTTCGCCAGCAGAACTGGCATTTTCACGAGTACTAATCTAAAAAGATTAGCAAAAGATGCATCGACGTCGTCTGCATTGAGATTCAAATCGATACTGAATTCTTTAATATTTAATATTTAAAGTGCTAGTATAACCGCCGATGATGATGTAAAGCGAACCCTGGCCCTGTGTTAGTAAATATTTGTCAAATTAATTAATTAATGATGGAATTTTAAATATCTGTTGCTTTTTAATCGTTAATAAGATTTAATAGTTATAAATCATTCTAAAAATATTAACTATTTAAAAATTTCGAATTCTTTCAAATCTTGGACTCATTTTTTTTTAAATAAATTTTTGCTTTTCATTTAAATTTTGTTTATTTTTGTTTTTTATTATTATTTTTTTATTTATTCAGGTTTTTGTCTTTTTTAAAAAATATTGACTTTTCCAGAATTTCATTTTCCCGAAATTTTTGCGTTTTTTATGAACTAGGAATTTTAAAAATTTGAATTTATTTTTCAAATTAACGACTTAAAAATTTCGACCTTTTCTGAAAATATTGGCTTTTACCCCATGTTTTGACTTTTTTAAAATTTGATTTCCTAATAAATCCTTTTTGTCCAAAAATTTTATCTTTAATAAAGTTACTTACTTTTTGTAAAAATTTTGACCTTTTTAAAAGTTAGATTAGGTCAAAATTTTGACCTCTTAAGAATTTTCTCTCTTTTTGAAAATTTAGACTTTTGTTCAAAATTTCGCACTTTTTTCGAAAGTTTAATTCTTGAAAGGGGAGAGTTCATTTTGCATATTATTAATTTTTTAATTTTATTGCTAAACCGAGCTTCTTTGAAAATTTAACCTTCTTTGAAAAATTCATATTTGTTGAATTCTTCAACCTTATTAAAAACACTTACTTGGTTTTTACAAAAAATGTTAACTTTATTAAAGGCTCGAATTTTTTAAGATTTACATTTGCCAAAATTTTGATAATTTCTGGAAATTTTGATGCTTTCTGGAAATTTTCTTTTAAAATTACGATTTTTTTAAAAATGCCCTCTTTCCTTGGAAGTTTTAATTTTTACTTATAAATTTGAACTTTTTAAAATCCTTGAGTATTTTCCAAAATGTTAACTTTGAAAATTTTGGACTCTGTCATAATCTTCATTTTTTTTAAATTTCTTGAAATTTCAAATTTTTTCGGTTTTTGACCATTTAAACTTTTTTAAAATTTTATCTTCTTCTAAAAATTCTCTTTCCAAATGTTCAGCCTTTTTTTTAAATATTTTCAAAATTTTGACTCCCATTTTGAAGTTTTTAGCGTTTTTAGAAAATCTGGCCTTTTCAAAATTTTGCTTTGTTGGAACCAATTTGTTTTTGAAGGCCTAAATTTTGGCTAAGAAAAATTAGTCTAAAACGTTCAAATATCCTTTTTTACCCAGCTTAAGGTTTAAATTTTTGATATCGACTAAATAGTCATTTTTTAATAGAGTTTTTAAAATTTTGCATTTTTTTATTTTTAAGGATTCGGACCTTATTTGCAAACGATTTTTTTTAAATTTTGGACTTTTTTCAAAACTTTGGAATTTCCACAATATGACGTTTTACAAAAAAGTATAATTGTCTTTAATTATTTTGTCCTTTTGCAAAAATTTCGACTCTTTTTAGAGAATTTTGGGTTATAAAAAGCTTTTTAAAATTTTCTCTCTACAAATTGTCGTATCCCTTTTCATCCTTACAAATTAAATTTTTAAAATGATGTCCTTGATATTCATTTTATATATACTTTCCACCAAATTAAGGTTGAAAAATATTTTTTTTAATTTTTCCATACTAACTATGATACTTCCTTTTATCACCTTGCCAATAGGTCAAAATTTGATCGTTTTTTTTTATAGATTAGCTGTAGAAAATTTTAGGCAAACACATTACTAGGTTTAAGCAGTACCCTTGGGGGTTAAATTGTTAAAATCGGCTAAATGCGTGTCTTATATGATTTCTTTTGTAGATTAATTAGTTGAAATTTAAGCATTAACTTATTTAATGGTAATTTCAAAAATTTCACTCCCAATTTACCCCTTTAGAGGACGAATTATGGAAAATCCCTTCTTATTGCTCACCTATACCATGAAAGAAAATCTAGTGTTTAAATTTGGTGTTGCTGCCCTCAGTAGTATCCTCTCTGCTTTGGTGATTAGTGATTATATTCTTCAGTTTGATCAGGAGCTCTCTTTTTGAAATATTACTACAGATAATTCGTTCTCCAATTAATAAAATCATGTAATATGCTTTGCCGAAAAAATGTAAGATTTAGATTTATTACTATTTGTTATTTATTTACTATTACTATTTGCTTTCCTTTTAACTAACACACCAGATCCGAGTATCTGTAATAAATATCTATAAAAATTTTGCAAACAATTAACTGTAATAGAGCGTTTTGGAACAAAAAGATGTCCCAAAGAACGACAAAATGTCTTCATGTTTTAATTGACATCTCATAAATTCAGCTTTGGAAATGATGTGTATGTATATTCGTCAGTTTGTCTATGTGTACCTATGTGAAAGCGCTACCGATGCAATTCTGAATCGATTTCTTATTTGTATCAATCTACACTTTACCTGCTAATTTTGCAAATGACTAGTCATATAGTTTAAATTTTAATGAAACTTATCCACCTTATTGGGATATAATGCTTTTGAGAATCAACAACCCATATACCTTTTACAAATTTTTTGGTTTCTTTCAACAACAATTTACAAAAATGGGACAGTTTATTTATAAGAAAATTTCATTTTTCTGAAATCGTTCCGAAATGTCTATTCTCTCGGCGCGATTTCAAATCCCAAAATAATACATTCTTCCAGTACTTGCTAAGGAATCATCAGAAAAAGTTCGAGAAAGTTGCTTTTCGTTCTAAGCTCAGAAATTAGGTAACTTTTACAATGATAATGACAATAAAAATGTTATAAACTAATAAAAATTCTTTAGTTTAAGTAATATTGATTACGATTTCAATAAAAATAGTATATGTACCTCATAATAAAAGCACTTTGATGTTTGTTAGTCTCGGCTAACGCCTTGGGCACAATTTACATTGTCGTTCGCGAATGTATTGCTTTTACTACAAATACTACCCAAAAAAAATTTACTGTTAGTAAAGAGAAAGTGTTTTTTGTTCCTTGTCCTGTGTACAAGGTGTCTAAGTTGCACCTTTCAGCCTCTACTTTGGAACATTCCTAAAGATAAATGCTCTCGCGTTATAGTTCTTACACAAATCCACCTCATGAAGTGTACAAAACAAATTGATTTTTCAACTTATGCCCTTAAAAACCTGTCTGTATAAGCCTGTACGCTACGTGGCAAGGAAATTTTATATTTTTATCTCGCTGTTGTAAAAAGTAAAACTTTTAATTAAGAGGCAAAACGTTGCGAAGAGAGTATATGGTTAAGAGAGCGATTCCAGGCATATCTCGGTTTTTAAGACGTGTCTTCGGAGTTTTCTGGTTTCATAAATAAGTAAAATTTATGGCGACATGCACTTCGTGACTCTACTCCTCAGTTTCTGTGCCTGCAGATGATGGCTGCTTGTCACACACCCACTTTCTTACATTTATCACTTTTTTCGTGCCGGATAAATAAAATATTGTAGTCGAAAATATGCCAGAAATTCCATAAGGTGCGTTGTGGGGGGCTTAGCGCCTGGCGCATCCGCCATTTTCCAAGTTGTTGCATTCATTTCGTAAATATATCGGTGTGGGGAAATGCGCTTACATTTATCCTCGAAACGGCCTAATATTCAACCGGCTACGTAATATTCAACGGCTCTCCCCATTTTCTCGCCTTCTCCCTAAACAACAAGTGCAAGATTGATTAGAATCGTAAAAGTTTGGCAAAGTGAAATGAATCTCATTTTCTTTTTACAATAGGTAAGGTGTTCTGGGCGCGTTTCACCTGACCTATTTCGACGCGGAATATATCTACAGCGCGCCCTCCTGTTTCCCTTAATCGTTTCGCATTTAAAATGAAACCTTGATTATTACGCTGCTGTAATTATGAAAATTATTATTTCAAAGTCTATACGGAGGGTGCGTTTGAACGAAATATAACGGGACAGTAAACAATGCCTTATTATTAAAATGAAACGAAATAAAAGAGAAAGTATTTGTTGCCGTTTGAACAAATAATTGCTGTGGAGAAAGCAAATTAGTATTTTAATATTTTATGTCTTTGTTAATATCAAAATCCCCAGCTTTGAAGTAAGCAAAATTGCACAAGTATCATTGATTTGCTAATGCGTGTGAAGTTTTAAAGAAAACTTCAACCCTTTTCTAGAAATTTCCATCTCTGTCTACTACGCTTTCGTAGCCTTTTACTTGGATTCCGATGTGTAAAACTGGTGGATGATTTCATACTCTTTATCATTTTATTTTAAAGTCCCGTTCCTTTTGCAATTAGTTGATTATTGAATAGGTTGTTATTTAAATGAAAGAATTCCCTATGATAACAAATTAAATTTACAAAAAAGATACCAATTTTTTTATAATATTCTACTACCGTGACCATGAAATAATGTTTATAAAAAAGGTTGAAAATACAATAGGTTAAATTTAGCAAATATTATACCATTTATTTGATTGTATCTATTTATTATATGTTTATTAGAATAAAGTCTTTGGGAATTTCCAGAGTGACCGTTTCTGCTAAACGTCAGAGGGTTAACTGTTGGTAATTCACACACAGTTACACACGCTTAGAGGGCTACACTATTGCAGGCTAGGTCGAATTCTCTTTGCAGGCTGCTTATTGATGCTATTGCACATTAGTTTTATAGACCACTGGTCGACAAACTTTAAAACCGAAAGAACCAGCCCCAATAAAAAAAATTGATTTCGTGAATTTCAAAGAGCCACAAATTTTTATTTTTGATTTTACATTTCATTTCAAAATTAAATCAAGATAAATCAAATATGGAACAGTCATTTTTTTTTAATATCTATTTTGTTCCTAAAACTAGACTTTTACCCCAAATCTTCCTTTCTTCTCAAAACTCCACAATTTTTGGAAATGTTTACTTTTTTCCAATTCGACTTACTGGAAGATTCGGCTTACTTCTCACAAATTCATCTTTTGTTGATTAAAAAAAAAAAAATAAATTGGATTAATTGGAGGTGTTAAGTGAAATAGTTTTTGAAGATTTAAAGCTTTTTTTTCAAAGTTTTCTTTATATCGAAATTTGGATCTATTCTCAAATTTCACTTTTTTCCCCAAAATTACATTTTGTCAACTTTGTTCTAAATTGAGGCTTTTTTCTAGAACTTGCTACATTCTTTTTAAAATTCGTCCTTTTTCCAAATTTAGCCATTTTGACCAAATATTGACTTTAACTAAACATTTAAACTTTTATTTGGGTTCCACAAATTTGAACCTGTTTCGCAAAATTCGGGTTTTTCGAAATTTCGACTTTCAAAATTTGACAATTTATTGTTTCTGCAAGCTGCAATTATTTCGACGAAATTCGTCAATTTTCAAAATGTTTGACTTGGTCTAAAAATTTAATTTTTTTTCTAAAAATTTGACCTTATTTTAAAGTTAAACATTTTTTTTCAAAACTGGTAGTTGTGTCAATATTGTTTTTTCTTTCGAAATTATTTTTACCAATTCTATGAAAATTCGAATTTATTTGAACATTTGGAGGTTTTTTTAATTTGTCTTGATTCTCGAAATTTCAAATTTATTCTCAAAATTTAACTTTCTCTGAAAAAATGCAAATTTTTTATTTTCTTTTTCTCTGAAAAGCTTCGGTTTTTTAAAAGTTAAAAAAAAGTTTAATGTATTTTACAATGTCTCTTTTCAAAATTCTACAATTTTTCACAAAATTTAAATTTATCTAAAAATTTGTTCTGGGTTTTAATATACTGTCGAAATTTGATGTTTTTTCTTTATTTTATCTTTTTTGAGAACTTTTGACAAATTCATTTTTTTCGAAATCTCTTCTTTTCAAAACTCGTCTTTTTCTTAAAATTTAACGTTCTCTGGGAAATTTTGACCTTCTTCTAAAATTCAATACTTTTCTCAAAATTGAAACTTTTATCAACATTTTCTTTTCTTTCGAAATAATTTTACCAATTTTCTTAAAATTCGATTTATCAAAAAATTTGGCGTTTTTTTTTTAATTCGCCTTGTTCTCGAAATTTCAATTTATTCCCAAAATTTAACTTTCTCTGGAAAACTGCAATTGTTTTATTTTCTTCTTCTCTGAAAATCTTCAACTTTTGAAAAAGTTCTACAATTTTTTGCAAGCTTTAAATTTTTTACAATTCTTTTCGAAATTTTGGAAATCTTCAAAAAATTTTAATTTGTTTAAACATTTCAGGTTTTTAAATTTGTTCTGCGAATTTCAAAATATTGTATAAATTTGAAATCTTTTTCTAAAATTTTGCTTTTCTTGAGAACTTTGGACGAATTCAATTTTTTTTGAAAATCTTTTTTTTTTTAAATTAGGGTTTTCCTGGAAACTTCAACTTTTATTTCGAACGAAAATAATCTATTTTTAAATCTCAAAATTTGATTATTTTCTTACAATTTGACTGGCAAATTTTGACCTTTTTTTTTAAATCCAATACTGTTCTTGAAACTTCACGTTTTATTAACATTCTCCTTTCTTTCTAAATTATTTTACCAATTTTCTTAAAATTCCAGTTTATCAAAAAATTTGGATTTTTTTTAAATAGTTTTGCTCTCGAAATTTCAAATTTCTTTTCAAAATTTAAATTTCTCTAGAAAATTGCAGATTGTATTTTAAAATTTTGAGCTTTCCTTAAAATTTTGACTTTTTCTTAAATATTTTTCTAAAACTTTTTTAAGTTCCACAATTTTATTTAGCTTCCAGTTTGCTTTTACAACTTTTCTTTTTCATATATTACAATTTCTCAAAAAATTCAAATTTGTCTAAAGGTTTCAGGTTTTTATTTTGTACTGAGTTTTAATTCGTTGTGAAAAGTTTACCTTTTTTTGAAAACTTTTGATGAATTCATTCTTTTCGAAATCTCTTCCTTTTTCTTAATTTTTTCGAAATCTTTTTCTTTCTCAATTTTTTCTAAGTCTCTTTCTTTTTCTCAATATTTTTGAAATCTTTTCCATTTTGTCAAAATTCTGCTTTTTCTAAAAATTTCAGCTTTATTTCGCACTGCTGTTTCTGTAAATTTAGATTTTTTTTTAACTTTTTTTTCACGAAATTTCAAGGCTGTAGAAAATTTGCAAATAAAAGAGTAAAAATCATAAGATAAATATTTTTTGATAATTTGGACTCTTTAATTAGTATTTTTCTACAAATTTCAAATTTCATGTGTTTTTTCAAAATGCTATTTAAAATTAATCAAAAATTTGGGAAAAATTCTTCTTGGAATCATAAATTTTTTGCGTGCCTGTCCACTCGAGCATTTATATTTTATTTTTTTTAGGGGAATCGAAAGAGCCGCAATTGTCTTTTAAAAGGGCCACATGCTGCTCGCGAGCCGCAGTTTGGACCCCTGTCATATACCTAAAAGTGGTACTTTACTTGGAAATCACCGGGACATCTATTAATTTCTACTGTACCGCAGCTAGACACCTTTAAAGAATTACATTATTTCAGTTCTCTTTTCAGCTCGCTTATTGGAGTTATTCCACATTAGTTTCATAGACTGAAAAGTGGTCCTGTACTTACAAATCACATGGACGTCCATTATTTTCCTAGAGTATTTACTGTTACTGTGCTGGAATATTTGTCAAAATTCGAATTGGGTATGCTAAGCCAATGACATTTAATAAAATCGGAACCGGTCTTTGGTTCTTATACTTTAAATCTAATAAATGGTCTATGCATTAATAAGTCTTTGGGCTTTTCCAGAGTGAACGCTTCTGCTCAACGTCAGTGGGTCAAGTTTTGGTAGTTTAGCTATATATATAATCAATGACTTACTTTTAAGGAGTTGCAATATTGCTATGTCGTAATCTATTTGTATTTTGATTCGATAAAGTAAAAAATTTAACCTCTCCCACATTGAAGGTACGAGGAAACGATGGACGAAAGAAAATGTAGATGGTTTCCCGAAATTTTGACTTTTTTTAAATAAACATTTTTGAAGACTTAAACTTTTTTCGAAATGACTTGTCTTGATAATTTTGGCTTTATTTAAAAATTTCCATTTCTGAAAACGCCTACTTTTCCAAAATTTAAATTTCTTCAAAATTACAAATTTTTCTGGAAATTTATAGCTTTTTTTAACAAATTTAAATGTTAAAAAGTTTGCTTTCTTTTAATCTGAACTTTTTTTGAAATTTTCAACTTTTATTAAAATTTCGACCTTTTAATTTCGAAGTGTACTGAATTTGAATTTTTTTAAATAGTTTGATCCTTCTTGAGTATTTCAAACTTTTTTGAAAATTTCATACATTCTTAAATAACTCAACTTTTTCGAAGATTTCGACCTTTTTTAATTTCGCTCTTTTTAATGCAAATTTCGACTTGTTCTGACAATTTTCACATTTTAAAATTTCCACAAATTTTTTTAATCTTAGGTTATTATTCCCAAAGTTTGATTCTTGTTAAATTTCTGCCTTTTTAAAATTTTACATTTTTTCGAAAATTTGGAATTTCTTTGTAAATTTCAATTTTTATGAAAATTTTGATCTTTTTTGCAAAAACTTCAATATTTCCACAAGATGGCAACTTTTTTTACAAATATGTAACCCTTTATAAATATCTTGACCTTTCTCGAAAATTTTGACCCCTAGGAATCCTACTTTTTAGCCAATTTAGAATTTTCTTTGAAATGTCTTTGTTTTTTACATGTCAACTTAAAAAAATTTGCACTTTTCTTAAACATTTCACATATTTCTCGATACTGTCACTTCTTGTTTTCGTAAAATTTAATCTTTTTTTAAAATACAAACCTTTTTGAAATTATTGACATTTTTGCTAATTTTGGCATTTATTCTTTGAACATTCTAGTGTCTTTTCAAATTTAGTCTTTTTTTAAATATTCAAATATTACTCAAACTTCTGATTTGTTGAAAAACATAATTTTTTCAAAATTATGCATTTTAAAAAATTTTGTTCCTTTTTTGACAATTTCGATTTTCAATAAAATTTCAACCCTTTTACAAAATTTCGACATTTCTTAGAAATGTTTATGTTTTAAAAATATTTCTAATTCTTTTAAAGAGCTAATATTTAGACTATTTTCAAAGAATTCGATTTTTTTGCACATCTAGATTTTTTAAAAGCTTTGCATTTTTTCAAAAATGTCCACATTTGACTGATTTTATGTTTTATATATTTTGATTACTAATTTAATTTTAATTCTTTTTTGTATTTTGATTCCTTTTCTTTTAAATGTTGACTTTTTTGATATTAGTTCATTTTTTGCCAATTATGACTTCTTTTTTAATTTTCAAGTCACTGAATGTTCCTTTTTAAATGTCAAGCTTTCTGAAGAAATTTGACTTGTTCAAAAAATTTGTTTACTATCTTTGAAAAGTTCACTATTAAGTTCGACTATTATGACATTTTTAAAAATTTCGCTATTTGTCAAAATCCTTATTTGGATATCAGCAACAAGTGCTTTAATTAGACCAACATAGCTAAAAATGTTCCTGGTAAAATACAGACGAAAGTTAGTTACCAATCACTCAATGTGAATTAAATATCTAAAGCATTTTTTTCACTGATAATGGGTTATAGTTGAAAATGTCAATAGCGACCATACCACATACAAGAGGTGAAGGAAGGGCGAAACTAGTCTACAGTTGTTGGTTCTCAAATTTTTCAACAGCATTAAGTTCGACAGTTTCATAATTAAATATTGAATTAACAGATTTTTAAAAATATTGTTTTTTTAATTTCAATTTGAATTTTAAATTTTATTAATAATATAGGTCCACAAAAAGAGTGATGTGTGCTAGGGGCCGGACAATTAATTTGAAGAGTATTTTTTCTCGCTGAACACAAATCTGAAGTTAAATGTTAAGGTCAACGAGCAAATAATCAAGAAAAACCCAAAACGCCGATAAAAATATCGTGACTTTTATCGGCTTTTTGGGGTTTTCTCGATAATTTGCTGATTGACAGCCAACTTTGACTTTAGATTTGTGTTCACCGAAAAAAAAAATCTAGAAAACAACCCCAGCCCCCAGCACAAGCCAATTTTTTGTGGATCTGTGTTATTTTTACATTTTTTCTTTTAAGTTTTAAGATTTCCTAGAGTATTCCAACAAATTTTACTTTTTTCTTACAAATTTTAATTTTTTTAAACCTTCGACCTTTAGAATTATTATTATTTTTTAAATTTTGTCCTTTCTGCAAAATGTTTAAAATTTTTCTCAAATTTTAAATTTTTTAAGGAGTGTCCTCTAAATATATTTTCTTTTTTGAAAATTGTGCCTCTGAGAAATTCAATTTATATAGAAACTTTGACTTTTTTATGTTCATATTCGAAAGCTTCATCTATATTTCTTAATTTCCAACTTTCCTGAAAACTCTTGTCGAAATTTCGACTTTTTTGACAAATGTTATTTCTTGAAAACGTACCATTTTTTTTCAATTTTTTCATCCTTCTTTAAATTTCGAGAATTATTGTTATTTAGAACATTTTCAGGAAATTCAGCAGTTCCAATTAATCTAATTTAAAAAAAAAAATCCGAGAAAATTTAAAATTCTTCTCAAAATTTCGACTTTTTTGAAAAATTTTATTTCTTGAAGACTGCATTTTTTTCAAATTTTTTTGTCCTTTTTGAAATTTAGAGAGTTATTGCAATTTCAAACATTTTGGAGAATTTTAACAGTTTCAATAAATGTTCATTTTTGAAAAAAAATTGATCCCAATTAAATATCTTGCTTTTTTTTCCAAATTTTGATTTTCAAACTTTCCATCTTTTGCATATTTTGAATTTTTTAAAATGTTCATATTTGGAAATTTTCCCTATTTTCCAGAATGTCAATTTTTTCTAAAAATTTTTACATTTTTGAAATATTTTACTCTTCAAAATTTGAAAATTGTAAATTTTTACATTTTTGTCGACAACATTAATTTTTCAAAATTTTGCCTCATACTATATTGTCCCCTTTTTTTCAAAATTACGATTTTTTCTCAAAATTTTTCATTTTATATAAAATGTTGGACCTTTTTTAAATAAGGTAAATGTTTTTTGAAATTTTCCGCTTTTTACAAAATTCTCTATTGAATATATTTCGAAAATTTTCGACTTTATCTAAAAATTTAAACTTTCATTAACAACGTCGCTTCGATATTATGTCAACTGTTTCTTTAAAGAATTAGAGTTTTTTTTACCTCGATTTTTTAGAAATATTGATTTTCTCCAAAAATTTCAACTAACAATTTTGACTTCTTTTCAAATTTCCGACATTTCCTCCAAAACTTTAAATGTTTTGAAAAATTTGGGTATTTAACTTGTTTTTTGCAAACTAGAATTTTTTTTGAAATCTAAGTGTTTTTAGATATTAGGATTGATTTTGAAAATGAATTTCGATTTATTTAAAAATACGACATTTATTTCAACATTTTGGCAATTTTTCAAAGATTGGACTGTGGAATTCTGAGTATTTTGAAACGCTTGACGAAGATAAGGACTTCGGTAAAAATATGGCCCTCTTTGAATATTTTAACTTCAGTTTTTTGAAAATGTCGACTTTTTTCAAATGTTTTTTAACTAAAAATTGTTTCAAAAATGTCCCCTTCTTTTAAAGATGGCAACTTTCATTAATTATAACTGAATTACGTATTGTTTTTAAATTTTAAATTTTTTAAAATCGTTTCTTTTTGTCAAAAAAATGTTGATCTTCCCCAAAAAATCGTTTTTGAAAAATTTTATTTTTTTTTTAAATTAATACATTTTGATGAATTTTCTGTAATTTATTTAAGAAATTGGACCTTTGTTGAAAAGAGTGACGTGTTTTCCAAAACGTGAACTTTTTCTCGAAATTTTTTTTCCCTAAAATCCGACCAATATCAGAAATTTTAAACTATAAAGTTTAAAATTTTTAATATTAGTCGGATTTTTTGAAAAAAAAAATTTCGAGAAATAGTTCACGTTTTAGAAAACGTCACCCTTTTCATAAAGTAAAAGCTTTAACAAATGTTATCCGTTTAAAATGTTGCCTCTTTTCAAGTTTTCAAGTTTTTAAGTTTAAATTTTTTTAAAACTTTGATTGTTTTGGAAATTTCGAAAATCGATTTTAATTTTTTTTTAAATTTTTACCATTTTTATATTTTTGATATTTTCTCGACTCTTTGAATATCTCAAAAAGAATATTTATAAATTACAAATTTTTTTGTTTTAAAATTTAGAGGCTTTTGAAGATTCAGACATATTTTAAAAATTAATTTCGATTTTCTTTAAAAACAGGGCTCTTCATTTTGATTTTTTTTTAACTTTTTGACCTTTTCTTTAATGTTTTTCAGAATTTTGCCTTTTTAAAAAAATATTGACTGTTTTTTTAAATTTGAGTCTTTATTTAAAAAATTAGGCTTTTCTTGAAAATTTCCACTTTTTTTAGAAATTTGAACACTTGAAAAATTTCCCATTAAATATGTTAATTTTCAAATCTTTGAGAATCCTTTTTTTTATACATTTTTACAAAATTTTGATTTTTTCCAATCCAAGTTATCACAAAAACCATCAGTTCCTCCTTTTTTGAGTTTTTGACACATTGAGGCGGAAACACTCTCTTTTTAGCTTTAAGGACAAATTCTTAGTTTATGTATGACGCACTAGGTCAGTGCCATATTTTGTTGAGACAGAGATTTTAGTTAATACATTTCTATTGATTGTTATTTTGTATCTTCCGCTTGTATAGAATCAAAGTCAGCAAATGTAAATTTCCGAGTATCTAATTGTAAAAGAAACTTATTTTCTACTGTGTCGATAACAGTTTGCTTTAAATGAAGGAGAAATTCAGAGACGTGGAAGTAAATGGGCCCCATGTATATTCAGGTAAAAGTTATTTTTCAACAACTCCTTCGAAATTGCCTAAGGGAGACTCCCAAATCCAATCGAACTCTCTTTGCCAGGAATGAGTTTAATCATAGTGAGTAGTACGAGCACTTGGATATTCCGAATCCCTAAAATATACAATCACTACTTACATTCAACGGGTAGATCGAAGGGGGCGCTATAGGTTTCGCCCTCCGAGTTAAGAGCCGAACATGCATACTGGCCACTTGATTTTCTCTCTATTGAGCGCAATGTAAGTAATTGGTCTATGGGGAGAATTCCGCCGCTTTCGTTGTATGCTATTAGATGGCCCTGAAAACAAAATTACATATATAGAAACGTCCCGGGTCGCTTTGTCGCGCCGTATGAAGCGCAAATGACCCAATGTTGATGCTACTACGTGATCCCTTAGTGACAAAGAAAAAACAGAAAGAAATACAAATAGAAAACAGAAGAAAATAACAAATAATAAGTGGTGGCTTGTCCTGAACGCTGTCTCTTCTCTTAAAATTAGTGAGACCGGATTTTATGAATATTATTGCTGCTGTAAACTTACAAGTGTTTATATCAGGAAACCATTTAACTGAAACATTTTCTGGCAGTAAAGTTACAACACCAATGACAACTCTAGAGGCTGATTTTCAAGGTTAAAAATGTTTAAAAATTAGTTAGGCCATACCACGGATCATAAATAATGACCACCTACATAATTTAGTGATGATATCCGTCAACAAAAATATAGTGAGGATCTAGACAATTTTAGTAAAACCGTTTGTATGTTTTTGTGTATTTAGTTTAAGTAAAACATTGTAATGATTCGTTTGATCTCCAAAGAAAATTTTTATGAGAAAGTGATACTACTATTAGTTTCCCTGAGAGCAGAAATAGTTTTCCTTTTCCCGCATCCTACCCCAATGCTTTGAAGGCATAATGGGGTTACCCTTTGCAAGTGGATTAAAGAAATACATTTTGGGTGCTTCTGTATAGTACGGTAAGATTTTATTTCTTTAATCTGCCACGAGTCGTCACTAGAAATTATCCTTGTCGGTTTTTGTAAACAAAGTTTTTTAGTGCTGAAATAAAGCGAGGAAATGAAGAAGTTTTAGTTTGTTCAGGTGAATGAATATTCCACAAAATAATCTCTAAAACTTATTTTATGCCGAACATTATCGAATGAGGTAAGTAACTTTGCTGTTATCTCGAAAAGTTGGCAGTTACATTGAGCTGCACTCTTGTAGAACACCGATAAAATAAAGAAAACTAATTACGTTACGAATTCGAGATAAAGAAAATACTTAAAGCGGAAGTAACTCACATTTCGGCCATGTTTACAAAGGAATAATATTTTACCGAATAAGACAGTAATATTATGCGCTTATCTCTGATGCAAATAGAAAAGTGGTACAGCGGAAAGAAATTACGAATTTCCCAAGTGTGTGCAACTTTCATAAGAGAAAAACGTTGTAGCGAGAATTATGTGTTCTCTGCTCAAAGCCGTCTGACGGGGGCATTATCTCTTCGGCTTGTTTAGTTTTTAAGAATGATGCACTTTTAATGTGTTCCATAACACAGACGGAGGGCCTTTCGGTGCCACTGAAGTGCTAAGTAGGCGGAATTACGGAATGAACGTAGTCGGAATCGACTTTGTTGTCTCAGATAAGGAACCTGCAAAGCTCGAATCCAACTTTGTTCGCTTTGACGTTTGCTATGCTCTTCCTGGCAGCTTTTCTATCAGTTTAACTTGCCCTACGGATTCTCCAGCTCTGTTTAATGGAATCCACTACGAATTGCGTGATAATGAATTTAAAAAACCGACTGGTTAATAGCTTGGCAAGATAAATAATAATTGATATGACAGACAGATAGTTCATACGAAACTGAAACTGATGCTGAAAGCATATTCAGAAAAGGTTAACAACTCATGTAGTATTAGGGCAAAGTTTGAAATGAAGAGTTTCCGGTTGGATACATTATTTGAAAGAACTCTGTCAGAAGTGCAATTGAAAATATCAGTTCTATTCAAAGTTGCGTAGGGCATATCGGCTTGCTTCTGTTGTGTTTAGCTGGTGAACTTTGTGCGGGAGCGCAGTGGTAGAAAATTAGAACAACCGGGACGCTATTTACATAAACAAGTTCTTAATTGAATACCAAATCGAAACAAAGTGCGCAATTGTTATTCAGCTCGTTGTATTTTTAAAGCACGAAGTAAAAGTATTCTTATGCATGCGGAAGCTATGCAGAAACATTGTAGAATGCCATCAAATAAAAATCGAACGAAATATGGAAATTAACTCGAAGCAATCCAGGACTACCATTTACGTTACACTAAATAATAATTTCATTTTACTTGTGTTTCGCCCCCTCATAAATATGGATCCGACGAATTGGCTACTTAAAATACCCCTGCTTTACGAGAATTTTATAGTCTTAACGGGATTACTAATGGCCCACTTCTTTGTGCGGTTAATGCTGGCCTCGGTTTTAAAATGAATTTATAAATTATTAATGGCTTAATTCGCGGCAAATTTACAAAAAGCCTTTGAAACTCGGACAACTTTTTGTATTTTTTCTCTGCTCCATACGACCCGGGGCCCAGCCAAACTAGACAAGCAAGAAAAATGACTAGATTTTCAGAATCTGTTGGTGTTGCAGATCTACAGTCTTAAAGGTTAATAGTTGCGTTTATGGTAAAACTGTGGAGAACTGAAATTTTGTTGCGACACGATGCTGGAACATCACATGAGTTTCTAGGGTAATTTAGGGTCTTTATTAAAGCTAAAGACCTAAAGACTTACATACCTTAAGTACCTTTATTTATAAAAGATTGTCTTGATATATGATCTACAACATAAAAGAATTTTTAAAAGTCTGTGACTAAGGAAAAAAATAGAAAGAAATTTTAAGTTTCTGGTTTTATTTTTTACAGTAACCTAACTATATGTCCCTGTCTGAAACAAGACGATGAGACGGGTCAACACATTAAGGGCATTTAAATATATTAATTTTTAAATGAGCTCCCGCATTAACTAAAGTTGCGTTTACACTAGACAGTTTATTTTGTACATTTCACTCTGACATAAGTGGCAACTGCCCTAAAAGAAGCTATCGGAGACTTATCTACACTGCTGAAAGCCGGATAGCTTCTCTCAGGGTAGTTGACACTTATGTCAACTATTCTGAAAAAAAGTATCGGAGACTTATCTACACAGCTAAAAGCCATGTAGCTTCTCCCAGCGTAGTTGACCCTTATGTCAGAAAAAAATATATTGTATGTCAGAGAGAAATATCTTGAATAAAATGTCCAGTCTAAACGCACCGTAAGACAAGATTAAAGCTGCTTAATAAATGCCTAATCCAGAAGCAACTTTGCTTTAAAGGAAATATTCCAGGACACATTTAGAGTAAAATTTTACAAAATTTCTCAAAAATAAGTTGATAAGACAATCAAAAATAAATGAAAAAGAAAAAATCTATGAAATATTTACACACCAAGGACGATTGACCTCAAACTGCGTTTATGGTAAATGAGTGGAAAATTGCAAAAATAGCATTCTGGAAACTTTCCTATTCAACCTAATATTTCTAACAGAATTTAAAATTTCTAGTAAATATAAAGAAGCTAAGGAACCTAGAAATTTAATAATGACAAATGATTACACGGAATGTCATAACATTATAAGGTAGGTGAATAGGTTTATTTTTAGTAAAGATCTAAATAATATTGGATTGTGCACATGCTTAATGTAAATTTTGTCATTAAACTGGATTCCTAATGTAGTAAAATTAAAAATATGTAATTAGCGACTGGGAGTCGAACCCAGGACCGACACATTACAGGCCAGACCACAAAGCCATTGCCATCACTACCCTCAACTCTATTTATTCATTTTACATAACGTAGTCTCGATATCTACTGTGTGCTACAGCTCGTGTATTTCTGACAAGACAGCCATCCTTGGCTGTCGTTTATAATCCGACACCTCGGTAAACATAATACATAAGCATACGTGCTATGATGTTATCAGGTGAATCCCTAATCCCACTTCTGAAACTGGAGTATAGTTAAAAATACGTGATCAGCGACTAGGAGTCGAACCCAGGACCGTCGGACCGTCACGTTACAGGTCAGACTCTTAGCCACGGAGCCATTGCCATCACTACTACCAACTCTACTTATTCATTTCACATAACGTACTCTCGGTGTCTGCTGCCTGCTTTATTAAGATAATGAAAATGCTCTGCAGATTTTGAATTCAGAAAGATAAATATAAAAATATTAAGTTAACACCTGGTAGTATATTTTGTAATCTAACATCTTATTTGATCATTGTCCCATTTATTGATTTTAATAGAGAATACTCCTCAAAAATAACTTTGCTGTAAAGTAAATTATTCAATATTAACAATCAGATAAAACTGGATAAAAAAGGCAAAAATCTATCACAAATTTGATGACAAAGGAAACGACTTGCTACAAGTTGCGTTTATGGTAAAAGTTTGGAAAATAATAGAAATGACAAATTAAAAAAAATTTAATCAAACTAATATTTCCTACATATTTTAATACACCCAAATGATTTTAAAGAATTTCATTTAAAGAAGGCAGCTAAATATTATACCTTAAAAGTGCTTATTTTTTGTCATTAAGCTGGTTTGTTGAAGTGCTTTGGGACTTTTATTTTACTTTAACAAAATTTTATTACAAATTCAAAAATAAATATTTGGCGCCCCATAAGATTATTTTATAATGCACACTATTTTTGCATGACAGTCTTATGAAATGATTCAAATACAGGTGGCGGAATTGAACTGTCAATTAGGTTTAAACTGCTTTATCTGCCAAACCAATGATAATAGATGTCTCAAAATTTAGGTAGTGATACTCCATTATATTGTTCACAAGTGTATAAAGCGCTTTGCATGTTCTTATTAAAAAAAAATAGTTTTAATTCCTAAAGTTTAAACTAAATAGTTTTATTTCTTTATATTTAGTAAAAAATCGTCACGATGGTTAGAGAGCTCCAGCATTTGAAAGTAAATTAATTTTTTGTGCATCGGGCTATAAAAAAATACAATGACTCCGACATCATTGCAAAACGAACGTTTTTATGGTGGTTAAAAAAGAATGCAACATCTGCAGAGATGTTTGAAAAGTTATGGCAGATAATTGGCTGCAGATCTAAAAATATCTATGAATTGTCTGAAAATATCCGCGCAAAGCGTACAATGAATATAACAAAATGAGCTTTAATTAAAGCCGTTAATGTTCTGGAAGCTACCTAATCCTACACTTAAACAAAAATAAGTTATTGACCAAACCAAGGAGTTGCTTTGTTTGGCCGCAAGTGGTGAGTTACCAATTTTTTTTTCTAGCAAGGCCCTATTCCCAATTAAGTAACATATTAGCAAACAAAATAATGAAGTTAACTTGCCAAAGACGTTTTTTAAAAATTTACACCTTTAAATGGTCCTTGGAAAGCAGAGAGTACCAATGGTGATGGTTTGGACCGTCGTAAACGCCGACAGTCGCTCTTCGTTCGCATTTTAAACTGGAGGGTCAAATTGAACGCAGGCATGTACCCTAAAACTGCTCTAGAGGTACCATAGAAGCTTTAATTAACAAATATTTTAGATGAAGACGGTAAATATTTAAGCACCGATCAACAAATTCACGCGCGTCAACCAAGAATGGTTAAAAAGACAACTCTTTACACTTCATTTTTTTGACACAGTAGCTAGCAAATTCTTTAGATGCAAATTCGATAAACTTTTTAATTTGAAGCATTCTAAGGAGTAGGGCTGGCATAAAAATATTTGAAGTCTGGTTCGTTTCAAGCAATCCCTTTGCATAAAATAGACCAAAATGCCACAAAGCCACATTCAGGTAGCGCGCGATTCATTTGTTGACAATCTGGAGGCTACAGTACGCGTTAAGGGTAACCACATCGAAAATTGGTAATGCACTATAAAAACTGTTCTATTTCTAAATATTCTTGGTATAGTTTAAGAAAACTCATGAAAAATAAAAATAATTTGGCACTTTAATTAGTTGACAGCTCAATTGCTCCACTCTGTAGAAAACACCCTTTATTATTAAATAATACTAGAGTAAAGTTGTTTTTTTTTTAAGTTTAATCCACTGGCGAAGGATAAACCCATCATGCTTTCAAAGCACTGCGAGTAAAATGTGGAAACAAGGATATATGGCGATAAACCTCCTTCTTAAACAAGGACTGGTTGTAATTTTTGGGGAAAAGTTTCATAGCTTGAAAATTCTATATAAAAGAGAGACAGAAGTCCTCACTGTGTCAAACTGGACCGCACAGGAATTTGCTGTCTCCGACTGTCTAGTATGTCTCAAGAACCTTGCCCTTGGAGAGGATCATTCCTATTAGTTCCAGCGAGCACCTTCAGTGATAGTACTTGTAGAAAAGAGACAAGTCACCAACCATACGCCTGTGCTCTAGTGTTTAAATTGAATCAGTTAGGCTTTCGTCAGCAGTTAGGCAAATCGCTCTTCTTTGAATTGAATCCAAGAGAGCTAAAGTGTGTTTTAAGAACAGTATTCTAGTGTTGGCCTAAATTGCTAATAGCTGATGAGATGTGAAGTATTTTTTAGCTCTAAAAAGAAAACCTAGCTTCCGAGAGGCGGATTTGGTAATGGAGCGCACATGATCGTCCAAAGAAAAGTTTACTGTGCTTATAAAGAAGGGCTTTGAAGAAAATTGTCCATGTTAACATTTCTGCAGAATTTTAAGAACTCATTTAAAACCAAGCAGATAAAAAAAATTAACAATCAAATGAAAATAAATATAAGACAGTCTATCACAAAATTGAAGATTAATTACCCTGCCTCAAGTTGTGTTTTCGGTAAATGTTTGGAGAGTAACAAAAACTTAAATTTTTTTAGGGGATATCTAGAGAATAATAGTAATATTAAAGTTTGCAAATGCTAATTGTAATTGTTATTACTAAATTAGACACTAAATATCTTTTGAACACACCATTAAAGGAGATTTAAATAGGATATTTCTTAAAAAAATACTTGTCCGTTTTACTAATATTTAAGAGAATATTAAATGTTTTGTTTTTCATTTTAATTAAATCATCGATAAAAACGTTAACAAAGGCAGACCGGAATAAGAAGGGATTTTTAACAAAAGGATGGGAAGGGTGCGGCAATAAAAAAGCTTTATAAGGAACGCACCCGTGTTAATTATTTTAATTTATATTTCCGAGTTTTCTCTTCTCTCGGATTATTTTGTCTCAGTAGGTACAGTCGAAACAAATTAGCTTCTCTCAAATTGAGCCAAAGAAAGTTAATTAAGTGAAAGATGAAGAAACGACTTCCAATCGAACTTTGTTACTTTGTATCCGTGGGACGAAATTAGCTCAACTTTCCTTTTATGATTGGAGCAAGAAGGTCGCTGTTTTCCTGGATGCTTATTTGTGCCCGATTGCCGCGTCAATACAGCCAAATGTTTTCCTGAAAAATATACTTTTCTCTAGTGAATGTTCCACGAAATGTACCACCAAGTTTTCAATGACTAAAATTATGTTTACTTGTCTGCAAAGAAAAATGCACAATTGACGTATTTCCTTAGATTTAACATATTTGTATTTAAGGTATGTTGCTGTGGTGCCACCTACAATACAAGAAAGTTAGTGACAACAAGAGACCTGTGTGTTGAATTACATCGTTATATAATTTGGTTGTAATCAAAGTTATTTGTAAAATTCAATATTTAAATTTAAAAGTGGCAATAAAAAAATAATCGCAATTTAAATTTTCCTGCCAAATACAGTCATTAAAAATATAAAAATTGAATTCTACAAATGACGCCGATTTAATTAGGCATAACCTAGTAAATCAGATTTTATTTAAATAATAAACAGTGTCATCAATATAAATTATGGTTGTTTCTAAAATAAGATTTAATTTAGGATGTTCTAAAGGCTAACTTTACCTAATATTTATTGGCAATGGTACAAGTTGCATGTAAAATATAATTGTCTTTTAAATAATTAGGTGCCATTCTCAAGTTGTTCGTGTTCATTGTAATATAGCAAATTGTTTGAATTGCTTTATCATCAAAGAATTTTCGATAAAGTGCAGTCAATAAACCGAAGACTTAATTCGTCTTCTAGAAGTTACTCCCCCTCTTTAAAAAGTGGCAATTATGAATAATGTTGTGAGCGTGATTCTGTCGCTTCGATTTTGTAATTAAACTGCAAATTACATGGCTGTTGAACTTGCTTAGTTCCTATTAATTATTAATTAAGAGCACGGGTTAAAGTATACCTCTTTTCAATATTAATAATTGGGAAGACCCCTGTTAATAGCTCGCGGCAAATTTGTGAATTAACTTTTTTTCATTATTTCGGAACTGCGTTAGTTTTGCTGCTTAAATAAGAAAGAACGAAGGTCAATTTTTACGTCAAGGGTTGACAATTAATTAACGATGGTAAAATAATTTGATTTTTTTGCATCAAAATATTTCGTCGAAATTTGAAAAAATAATCAAAATTTTAAATGAAAGCTAACAATTTTAGGAAAAAAATAGATTTGACGCACAATTGCGTTTCTTAAAACGAGTTTGATTTTTCCTTTTTCTTAAGAAAGGCATTTACATTGCAAATTTTTAATAAACTATTCCAAAAAAGTAATAGATTTTTTCAAATCTTTGAATATTTTGGCACAACTGTATTTTTCTAAAAAAAACTCTTTTTAAAATAAAAAATAATATTTTAAGGCCTCAAGATTCTAAGCATTCTGTATTTCTATTACTTTCTGCAAAAATAACATCAAGATTTATATTTTCAGCATTAATTTAAAAGAAATACGAAAAATTATTTTTTACATGTTATTAAAATAAATTTATCGCCACAAAAATAGAAAAAGAAGAAGAATATAGTAGCTTTTATACTATTAAGGTTTCCTCAATAGTTCTGCAAGTTTCTGTTTTATTGATTAAAATATTTTTTTTTTCTAAACCGATTATTAAAATGTTTGGAAAACTTCTAGAACTTTTGTGAAAATAAAATCAACCCTTTTTATTAGATAAAAGTTATGAGGTGACGTCTTTGGAACTTTTGAATGTATCGATACAGATATGTCACAATTTAAAACATTTGTTAAAATTTTGTCGGTAAATTAATTTAGTTAAAAAATTTGCGCATTTTATTAAACTGGACAAATATAACGTAAAGAAAAAAAAAAGAAAGAAAGAAGATAAATTAATTATTATTTCACATCAAACAACTTATTTGTTCAGCACAAATTATAATTATAAGAATGATTCACAATAAGTGTTCATCCTAACAAAGGGAAAAATAACTTCTCGAGAATAATATTGAATTTCAAGTCTATTATGGTTTCCTACTTCAAGATTGCATAAAGCATGTACGCACATATTCTCGCTGCTATCTAATTTTCAAGCAAGTTTTATTTCATAAGCATAAAGTATATTTAATAATGCAACGTTCAACTGTTTACTGTAGTGAAAAACAGCCCACATTAATGTAATTCCAACAAAACATTTGATGTCGCAGCGCAGCTCTATTTAATTAAGAAGCAGGATAGTCAGAATATAAATAAGCGCTTATCGTCTCGAAATAAGGCGAGATGAAAGGGCACAAAACAGAAATAATAGTCTACTTACGTTGTGATACCAGCTGTAGCTGTGAGGGCTGGGACGGGCCGTAGCCTCGCAACGAAGGGTAATTGAGGAACCCTCCTTAACGGGCAATGTCACCTCCGAGTCCATTTTAACTGTCACTTTTGGGGCATCTAAAACAATAGACCACGGTAAAGGTACACGTTATATCGTAATTGCCAGCTGCACATAATTAATTCGGCGAAACCCCACTAACTCGGCTCTGATAATTTAAATTGGTTTTCATTAATGATTTTGTCTTTCAGCTGTAATTTAGGCGAGCACCGCTGGGGTTTCCAGATTAAACAAAAGATATGGCGCTGAAAGAAAATTCGACGTGAGCTTTGGCCATGGAGAAGAGGTAATGATAAAATTTATTTTGACCTTTCAGAGTTTTATGCAATAACATTTAGCCAACAAAATTCAATCACGCACACGTAAATCAGCTTTTTTTGTTGTTCTCAAAATGATTAGTCACAGATAAATTGCATTGAATTAAGCATTGTATATAAATTTTAAATAGAAAACTACAAACAGTTGAGCTGTGGAAAAGTGTTGAATAGTTGTGATTTTGGTAATTGTATGGAGAATGATCAAATTTTATATTATGCTGAGTTTAATTTGTAAGAAGACAATGCTACGCTCATAATAAGCTTTTAATTAATTTAGAGTGGTGTTATAAAATGGCCACTTTGCAATAAAGATATAAAAAACTTACAGATGTTATGGAAACAGATGAAGGTTTTAAACAGGTGCTAAAAGCAGCTTAGTAGATTTCTTAAAATATTTTTCTGCTTTTTATTGCCTTTTGTAGTTTTTTTAAATATTCAGGAAATACAACAACAGCTATATAAGGCAACTTAACTTACCCCGTAATAGAAACACTCATTTAAAACTAAATTGGTATTGGGTGTGTAAATATGATTGCCCTTTTCTGACAGATGTTGTTTTTAATATTGATTCCGTGTACTAATAAATAGCCATATTTGTTTTGACAGTACCAACAATCAGCTATTTAACGCATTACATAATATTTGGTTGAAGTGTAAGCAACAAGTGTTTTCACGTTTTTGAAAATGTAGGTTTTTGTTCCAAATAAGCAACATTGGGAATAATGGTTATTAAATTATTTTATTGGAAAGAAAACTGCATCAGAAACTTATCGTTTGCTTGTGGAGATTTATGGTGAGCATGCTCCCTTTAATACAATTGGTAAGAAATAGTTTTGACGATTTTAAAATAACGATTTTAGCACTAAGGACAAAAAACATAAAAAACCACCAACAAAATTTGAAGATGCTGAATTGGAAGCATTATTGATGAAGTACTTTTGTCAAACTTAAACAAAATTAGCTGCAGTATTAAATTTTCATCGTTCAACTGTTGTCGCGAATAGTCGCGAATCTTATGAGTGTTCTGATTATTTGAATTTGAATAATCTTCTGTTCGCAATATTGCAGGTGGAGCATAGAGAAAGTCTGCTTCTAAGGTAGAGGAATACCCGGAGCAAATAAATGAAGAGGAAATAAAAAGTCCATAGAGAACAAAGAAAGAAAGAATTAATGCGTAAGCATTAGACGTGCATGTGTGAAGAAAAAGGGTGTAGTCCTTTTGGACAGTGACCTCATTTAGAAGTATTGTTGGTAAGTTTTTGATAAGTCTAAGCTTGTAATTATCAGAGAGTGTAAAGGTTGATTTAAAATAGTAAAATAAACATAATGAGATGAGAATTGCTGTGCGGTCAGGGGTGGCTGTAAGGGGAGATTAGAGGCCACTTATAAGGGTGTTTTCCCAGTTTTAAAATAAAGATGTTTGTGTAGAGATGTGAGAGAAAGAAAGTACTTTAGATGTAATTGTGAGAGAGTGTTTACCCTTTAATTAGCTCCAGGAGGTGTTTACCTTTGAATCAAATTTAGAGGGTGTTAACCATATGAGTAGTATCAGAGGATACTGTAACATAATCATCTGTAGAGTAGCATCAGAGAATGCTTGCCGTATAATCAGCTTTAGTGGGCGTTGACCCTATAATCAGTATCAGAGTACACTTATGGCATGATCAACCTTAGGGGGTGTTTCCCTTATGACCTAAGTGTTAACCCTATAATTAGTATCAGAGGACATTTATGGCATGATCAACTTTAGAGTATGTTTCCCTTATGATCATCAGAAAGTGTTTATATTTTATTAACTAGAGGGTTTTTACCCTAATAATAATGATATCAGTACAAATTTACTATACCCATGATACAAGAGAGAGAGTTTACTTTATTTTCTGTTACGAACTTATTTATATAATATATGTGCAGTTTCGGTTTGTTAATAATTAGGTGAATCCAAGGCAATCCATTTTGTATATTGTATTTGTAACGTACAATATTCGCAACAACTCTTGCAAAGCGTTTATAAACAATAAGAATATTTCAAAAAGCTGGTAACTGGCTTTCACATGAATTGAAAGAAAGAGACATGGAACGTCGAATACGCATTTGTAAAATGCTGTTTTAAAGACAGCAAAGAAAAAGATGTTTGCATTAAACAGTTACAGAAGATGAAAAATTAATATTCTATATGAATCTTAAACGCAAAAAAGCTTGGATGAAGCCAGCTGAACCAGGTCCATTACAGCCAAAAACAAATATTCACTGTAACACGGTCATGCTCTACATTTGGTAGGATTAAAAATGTGTTGCATGTTATGCGTTACTGAAACCTTCTGAAATTATTAATGAAAAAGTTCACCGACGACAAATAATGCGTTTGAATGGAGTCACAGAAGACCTGAATGGGAGAACAGGCACAGCAAATTAAGTCTTCAACATGACAATGCCAAATCACATGCCGTAGAAGTCGTAAAATATATTAAAATGGGCAGGACTGGAAAGTGTAACTCCATTCAATATATTCGCGATTCTAATCACCACCTACTTTAGACGATGCAGTCAGATTTTACCGCAGAACGTTTTACGTCATATGAAAGTATCAAAATTTTGCTTGACAATTGGCTAAGGTCAAAAGACTAGGTCTTCTTTAAGCAAGAAATACTTAAATCACCTGAAAGATGAGCGAAGATTGTAGCTGTAGATGCAGCATACTTTCAATAAACTTTTTTTAAATTTTCTAAAAGAGTAAATGTGTTTTACCCCAACAAAAAAGAGCAAAGTCATATTTACACACTTAATAAAATACCTTATGGTTAAATATAGTTAAGAAACTGTAATAAGCTTTTATTGCCGTTATTGAGCAATTGTGGTTTCGGTAAATGTGTGGAGAATGAGAATTACTTTAGCTTATGCTAATTTTAATTGTTAGGGGGCAATTATAAATCCAAAATAAGCTTCTAATATAATAAGGGGTTGTTTTATAAAACAAGAAAAAGAGTCACTATGTAGTAATTTAATTGATTAAACAAAATATGTGGTTTTGAATATAAATTTATTGTAACTATAGCTTTAAAGTAAGCATACTTTCGGTAACAATACAATTAATTTCATTTATTGATTATTGCTGCCTTCAGAAATATCGATTTAACATAAGATACATTTCGATAGTAGCGATCTTTGTCCTTGATGCGCATAACTTCTTGTAAAATTCCCTGACGTGTTGCTTAAAAACTACCAATGAATTCAATTTTATTTGTTCATTAAGTGAGTTGTACAATGCAAACTTTTTAACATGTCGGGGCTGAAATTAAATCAGGATATTCTTCTTGCCGGGGGCATCAGCAGTAATTTTATTAGGTTCGTGAAAAAAGACTTATGGGTCGTAAATCACTTTCTTTTCTGCCCTCCGAGTCCCTTATTCGAAGGTGAACAATGGAATTGTTGCAAGGAAAACAGAACGCAGAAGGTAATTAATTTAATAAATTCGTCATGCACGAAATCGGGACTAAGAGCTTCGTAATGTATACCTCCAGTAATCTAGTTAACTGCGGCTTCCATTTTAGGACCAGACACTGACCTAACATTTGTCACTAGAGCCGAGCTCGACCGCAAAGGATGAGTTACGGTGGACCTTTAACGATATTCTCCTCGAACGGACTTTCATTTTTCTGGTTAAATATGCTGTGATTAATGTAAATCCTTATAGTTTGGCACTTTGAGAAAATAGAAAAGAATTCGGTAATAAATGAGTGACATAAATTATAGAAGAAAAGTTTACGATGTGGAAAATTTGATATAAACGCCATTCTAACTAATGAATAGATCTCGCCTGAAAGGGGCAAAAAGGACGCATTTACCGGTATTATGGGGAAATATCTACAGTAATTGGCATTTAAGTTTAGCAAGAAAACAGATTAATATTGAGGAATAATGAGACTCCACCAAGTTATTGAGTATATAAAATAATAAGTGCCCTTGGATGTAAAATAATTAATACGCAGATATGCATTAAATACTGCTCTAAAAGTCGAATATCCGGACATACGTAATCTCTAGGTATAACTGCCTCCGAGTTACTTAGATAATTGACGAAATATAAATAAGTTTTTGGTGTTAAATAACATTGTTAAAAGTTCCTGGTGTTTCATTATTAAATTGATAAAACCACAATTATGACGCCCTATTTAATTCTCTACCCCAATTAACAGAAGTATGATTCATAACATCATAACTATTAAACTTTATTAATGGTTAAAACAACAACAGGTATTAAAGATTTCACGATTTTTCGATAAATATTTACTATGACCAAAGGTGGTTTTGCCTTTCAGCATCATCGATGGTTATACCAGCAATTTATTTAGCCGTTATTATGGTAACAACTCCACAGATCACACACTCCTACAAATATCCCATCTAACCCGAATCCTCGTCCAAAGTTTTAATTAGAGGTGTGTTTAGAAGATCAAACTGCTCGCTTATAAGTGTAAATTAACTTGACTGTAAATATTTGCAAATATTTTTTCACATTTATGAACAAGTAGGTTGAGCTTCGTCACCAAAAATTCCGAACAAACCTCTAATTGAAACTTTGGACAAGAATTCAAATTAGATTGAACATTTGTAGGAGTCTGTGATTCGTGGATCTTGATAACATAGCAACGGCTAAACAAATTGCTGGTATAACCGCCAATGATACCGGTCATAGCGAATACTTATTGAAACATCGTGGAAACTTTAATATCTGTTGTTGTTTTAATTATTAATACAGTTAAATAGTTATGCATAAGGCAGAATATCACAATGTAAGGCTAGAAAGGTCAATTATTAGAAGTATGATTATACGTCGTCACCCTAATATTACAAGGTCCTATGTAACATTTTTGAATATTTCAAGTTCTTGGTGTAACATTGTCCTATATGACATAAATTATGTTACAATTATTGAACGAACACTTTAGCTCTCATCGAACTCTGTTAATCCTGTGGAAATCAAAGGTGTATGTCAAAAATAATATTTTTGATGGAACGGACTGGTCCTTGTTGTCCCCTGAAACCAAGAAAAATTAAAAAACACAACAAAGGTTGCTCTAACGCGTTTCGACAGCAAAGCTGTCATCTTCAGAGGGAAACTGTTTATCTCTGAAGATGACAGCTTTGCTGTCGAAACGCGTTAGAGCAACCTTTGTTGTGTTTTTTAATTTTTCTTGGTTTCAGGGGACAAGTTCTGTGTTTCAATTTTCAAAAATAATAAGTCATGTGTATACCAAGGGTGTATGTTAAACAAAGGACTTCGTAATTTATTTTTTTTAATGAAAATACTATTACTTAGTCCTATGTTGTAACATACAACCTTGTTATTCCATTTTTTACAAATTCTAGGTTATGTTACATTGTTTAGTTCTAAATTGTGGGAGCATGTAGTTAACGGTTTCTGGCAGTGTTTTGTTTTAAAATATCAAAATGAGTGATAGTGATTCAAGTGATGGCCATGGCTATGACTCTAATAAAGATGGGGACTTCCTACCACATCAAAAAACATCAAAAAAAGTAATCGGGTAAAAGAGGTAAACTAGGTTAGGGGGCTTGAAGCAATATTTTTTTTAGAATAAAAGTTCACGGCCGCTATTACGACATTTCCAAGTCTTCCCAATCTTCAAGTAGCAGCAGCAGTAAAAGTGATAATTCTATTTTAGAATCTGATTTAAGAAGGTATAATATTGTATATTTTTGGTACGATAAACTTAATACCTAGCAATTAGATTGCTAACAGCTAACTGTTTTTCGTACCAAAAATATACAACATTATACCTTCTTAAATCAAATTCTAAAATTCTATTTCTAAAATACACAACAACAACGGTTGTTTTTGTGTTTTTTAGAAATAAACCTGGCTGCTCTGAGATTAATAAATTAACCATAAATCAAGTCTTAAATAATAGGCATGATTTCAAATCCAAAAATCTTCAAATTCAATCTGATGCAAATAAAGATGCTTCTTCAGATTTACAAACTGGTTCCAGCAGGTAATGGCCTCGGTTATAGCCTAATTTTGGTGTTGGGGATATTTTTCATTTAAATTTTTTTCAGGAGTTGGCTTGGTTGTTCTATGATCCCAGTACTAAGGACTCCAACGAGAAAACAAGTTTCAGGAAACAATAAAATTCAGATCGAAAAAGCATCTGAAGAAGAACTCCGTCCCCAGGATTCTGAGGGTGACCATATCGCAGAGATCGAAGAAGCATCTGAAGAAGAACCTCGTCCACAGGATTTTGAGGGTGACCATATCGCAGAAAATCCTTAAAATCCAACTATTGGTATTAGAGAAGATATAATCGATGAAACAAAAAAAATATTGACACGAAAACGAAAGAGTAATACTTCAGAATGGGCATGTAATGTAAGAAAAGCAAGATTTGATCGGAGCCTTGACTATATTTCTTCCTGAAAAAAGCAGTTCCGGCAAAAGAAATTAAAAATACAAAAGATTGTATCCAGAAATGCTTATTTAAGTGCTTTCGCAAAATAAGTGACGATCAAAGAAAGGACATTTTTAGGAATTATTATTTGCTTTCTGTTAGTGAAAAGAAAAATTATATTTTAAACACCACCGAAGTTGACGTTCCTTGGAAAAGAAGAAAAGGCAATAATAATGAAAATTCTAGAAAGAGTAGAACTTTTAGGTTTTATTTTAAGTTGAATGGACATAAAATTCAAGTATGCAAAACTTTTTACACTGGGACGTTGTGTATTAGCCAGAAACCAATTTATACAGTTCATGCAAATAAAACCTTGACCAATACATTACGTGAAAGTAAGCAAGTGAAACATCAAAAATGGGTAACATCACCTGAAGATAGTGATTTCGTCAAGCTGCATATTAACTTGATTCCGCGAGTGGAACCAAATTATTGCCGCAAAAAAAGCAACAAAGAATATTTCAAAAGCGAAATAAGCATTAAAAAGTTGTATGAATTGTATTTAGAATATGCAAATGATCATCAAAAAACTCCGGTTTCATTTTGCGTATATAGAAAAATATTTTGCAATTCTTTTAACATAGCCTTTCATAAACCACGAAAAGATAGATACGATACTTGCGAAGAAATGAAAGTGAAGAAAGAAGAGAATACGGTGGATGAAAATTTAGAAAGAAAGCATATAGATCATTTGAAAGAAAAAGAATACATGAGGGAACAGAAACAAAAAGATAAGGAAAGTGGAAAGCCCATATTATGTTTTGATCTCAAAAATGTGTTAACTTGCCCAAAGGCAGATATAAATTTTTTTTTTATAAGGGCATATTGGATGTTTACAATATGACTGGTCACCTATCTATCGGAAAAAAAGTTTATTGTGCGATATAGACCGAGGCTTTACATGGAAGAACAGGAAATGACATGGCAAGCGCAGTCTATAAAATATTGGATAAAATAATGGAAGACCATCCAGAATTTACAGAAATAATTTTGTGGAGCGATAGCTGCGTTCCTCAAAACAGAAACAGTCTGAGCTATGCTCTCTCTCACCTTATTCAAACCCACAAAAATCTACAAAATATTACAATGAAATTTTCTGTTTCAGGACATTCTTGTATTCAAGAAGTAGATGCCATCCACAGCTCTATAGAAAGGTCATTAAATAAAGTAGAATATTATTCCCCGGTATCATTTCTTCGCTTTCTACTGAAAGTAAACCGACCAGTGGCGGCTGGTGCTAATAAAATTTGGGGGTTGCAAAGAGACATTTGCTAAAATGTGCCGAAACTGGAAATTTCAAATTGGGCTGGAGGAATTAAGAGATATTTAGGATTTTAAATTGATATATGTTATACATATATAGTATATTGCTAAAATTTTTCTTTTTTTATATTCGCCAAAAAGAAAAAGAAGAGGAAGTCCATACGACGGACGATCTTTGGCAACTGCAAATTTATCAATAACTTTTTACTGAAGTGAGTATTCCTTAAATTAAGTCCTTTTCTTTGAAGACATCGTTAATGCGGACAATCTTTTCTGGCATAATGTATTTTTTTTTAAAGTATTCTTTCCAGACTGGAGAAGCACCACTCTGCTTCAGCAGAAGCCATTGGGATAGTTATCAAGATTTTTAAAAGATTTAGAGTTTCACTAAGCTCACTGTTTTCTGAAATAATGTTATAGATTACAAGTAAACCAAAAGCCAATTAAAACTTTTCTGTTTCGTAAATTACAGATAATTCAGCTCTTAGTTTTTGTAAATTAAAGAATTGATAAACCTTAGCGGTTTCTTTAAAATTCTTTTCGGGAAAACTGATTTTATGTTGGTTAAACTTTTTAGAAAAAAATAAGGTTGCTGCAATTAAATGGCCAGTGAAGCTGAATCGTTCTTTAGCTTAGCAGATAACAATGTCACATAGGTACTTCTTTAGCTTCGCGAACTATTTCTGTTGAAACTTCGCTTTTTACAAAACACGGTCTGCACAATATTTAAGTCTGGAATAGGTCATCCACGTCGCTTAATTTCCAGTTTTTTTGACATAGATCGGTTACAGAATGGCTATGCATTAAACTTTGCACTGAATTCATTTTTATTTGTGTTGCAAGACTCGCAACATTGACCGATGACAGATTATCAGTGGCGGCTCGCGTATATGCACTGAGGAACTGCAGCACCCCCAATTCAGCTTTCGAGTTTTTTCTCAAAATGTTGGTCTTTTATGAAAACTTTTCCTTAACACTTTTTTGTAGAAATTTTCAATTTTCTCTGATTTCTTTTATAAAAATTTCATCTTTCTGTCTAAAATCTATTTTATTTCTAATGTTGATGAAATACGCATTTTCAAAAATTAATTTTTCTAAAGCTTTTGATAAAGAAATTAATATTTCGAGAAAGAATTGAAATTTTGAAAAATAAAGGTTAAATTTCTCTAAAAGTGTCAACATTTTGAGGAACTAATGATAATTTCAAGAAACAATCTAAATTCAACTCTTCTCGCATTTTGTTATTTCTCTGAAAAAAATAATACCAAATCTTCCCATTTTTGCCTGATTTTGCAATTTCTACTATATATTAGAAAAATTTTCATTTTTTTCTAATATTTTGTTTTTTTTGTTGGAAAAGTTTTTATTTTCCTAAATATATTATACCAATAAATTTTTTCGAAATTACTTTTCCAGCAAATTTTGTTTTTAAAATTTTTTTGGAAATTTCAACTTCTAATTTTTTATGTTTCTCTAATTTGCTTTAAAAATGTTAGGTTTTTCATGGCATTTTGACATTTAAAAGTTTATTTTATAATTTTGACTTTTAGAAAAAAATCCCGACATTTCTGTAAAAATGTCAAAGTTTTGGAAAGAAACCAAAAAATGTTAGAAAAATTTTCCATTGCTTCCGCATTTTAATATTTTTTTTAAAAAAACTAATAACCGATGGATTATTTGACTTTTTTGTACAGATATTTTAAATTTTTTCTCGAAATTTCGATTTTTTTTCTACGAAAACTAAAATCTTTTAAAATTTTGATCTATTTCAGAATTTTGACTTCATTCGAAAATTTTTACTTTTGTTAAGAATTTCCTTCGTATGTTCCTAGAAATTTTGATATTTTGTGAGAATTTTGGCACTTCTGACATTTTCGATTTAATTGCAAAATGTCAGCCTCAAAAACTTCCGCATTTTACAATTTATTTTTCGAAATTTGACCGTTTTTCAAATATTTGATTTGTTTTCCTAATTTTCACTTTTTTTGACAATTTAGACATTTACAAAAATATTACTGTTTTAAAAACCTACGGCTTTATTGAATATTTACTTTTTGTGAAAATTTAAACTTTTTTGAAGTGTTGAATCTTTTAAAGTTTTGACCTTTTTGAACATTTTTTTCCGGTTAATTTCAACTATTCTGATGTGGCGTTTTTGCCAAATTTTGGAAAATTTCGATTTACCAAAATTTGGAAAATTTCGATTTTTCAACATATGGAAAATTTTGATTTTTGATGATTTTCATTTTTATTAAAAATTCCAGTTATTTTTTAAATTTTCGATCTTTTCTCGAAGTTTTGATTTTTCTTTTGAAAGGACTTTTCTTTTGAAAGGTACAACTTATTTTCGAAATTTCGTCTTTTTTTTTAAATTTCGACATTTATTTGAAATTTTTTTTTTAATTTCGATTTTTTTTTTAATTTGGACCTTTTTAAAATTTCGTCCTGATTTAAAAATTAAGACCCTTTTTAAAAATTTCGACATTCCAAAATTTTGTCTTGTTGAGCCAAAATTATTTTAGAAAGTGGTGACATCTTTTAATATTCAATAATACCCCTTAGAACTTAAAAATGCGTCTTGTTTCGAAATTTTTTTTCAGGTTTTCGAAAATTTCGACTTTTTAAATGTTGCCTTGTTCGAACAAAATTGTTTTTCAAAACCCAATTTTTGGCTTGTAAAAGAAAATTTTAAATTTTAATGTTCAGTTAAATAACCTTTTTCACCTCGCTTGGGGTTAACATTTTTAAAATCGATTAAGTACATGTTTAGTGATTGCTTTCATGTAATCTTTATATAGAAATTTTAACAAAAACTGTTCAGAAAAAAACCATGAAGTTTCTCCAAAAATGTCAACATTTTGGGAAAAAAATGAAAAAATTAAAAAAAAAAAGTTATTTTCAATTTTGACAAAAATATTGAATTTTCAGAGAAATATTGAATTTTCAGAAAAATTTAGAATTTTGAGAAAAATATTAATATTTTTCTCAAAATTCTAAATGAGAGAAAAATATTGAATTTCAAGAAAAATGAACCTTCTAAATTTCAACTTTTTGCGATTTAATATTTCGCTAAAAAAAAAACTTACCACTATTATAGAACCAAAGAAAATTCTGAATCGAAATTTCCAATTTTTCTAGAACTGTTATTTTTATTTGTTAAATTTATTCCCGGAATTGTCAAGTCCGTCAAATTTCGTTAAAAAATATATTAAAATTTAAAGATTAAGCTCAAAATTTGGAGAAAAAGCAGACAACATTTTTAGACAAAAGTTGAAATTTGTTATTATTACATAAAATTTTTGAGAAAATAGCAATGTCAGAATCAATGAAAGAAAACACAATTTTTAAAAATAAATTAATTGTCAAAAATATTTCCAAAATTTCGACTTTTAAAGTAGGAATTATTAAAATTTTCAAAAGTGAGTCAATATTTTTAGAAAAGTCGAAATTTTAAAATTAAAAATAGTAAATATCTTTAAAAAAATTAATTGACAATTTAATGTTCTAATTTAAATTGTTTCTAGTAATTGAAGTTACCAGAGAAGCTTCAAAGATCAAATATTTCAGCTTGAAGTCGATCCTTTGTAATTAAAATTCACATTTTTGGAATTTATTTGTAATTGAACTGCAAGTTCTTTTTCGAAATTTTTTCAAAACTTCGAACAATTTTAAAAATAGAAATTTTTCTTACTATTTCTTTAATTTTGAGTTTTAATTCGACATTTTTCTTAAAAAGTTTATATTTAAAAAGGAAACAATATCGTTTTAAAAAATATATATTTCAAGCTCAGGAAACTTTCTAAAAAACCAGACAAAATTCATTATTTAATCACAAAATTCCAATTTTTCCTCGAAATTTTGCATTTTCGACTTTTCCTAAAGTTGAGATTTCTGTTGGAGGTTCATTGGGTTTATGTTATTAATTTTTTGAACTCATTTGCTTTTACACAATTTCAACACAAACGCTGTCGCAGCACCCCCTCTAATTTTAGCTACTAGCCGCCACTGCAGATTATAATAGCGAATCAATATTTGGTTTGCACCATATATGTAATACTTCTATATGGCCAGTTCCTTGTTTCTTATGGGAAAGACTTCTCTTTCTCGCTGACCTTCACACGTATTAATGAGTCGCAATGCGCAGGTGTTACAAATCATTGTGCATGGCCAAAGTCAGCTGTGCATGGCCAAACATAAACACCCGTTTAACCCGCGCGTAGCGATTGGTTCATTTTGTTCAATTCATGCGCAATACTCGCCATTTATCCATGTTCCATCTTTATCGGATTTGGTTGGAACAAACTCGTGAAGAGAATAGGGAGCTGGCCATATGGAAGTATTACATATATGGTTTGTACCAACAAGTACAACCTAATGCTTGCTTATGGGCAAGTATTTTAAGCGAACAAAATATGAGTTAAGGCGCAGGTGCATATGTGTAAAGCAAAGTTTGCAGTCTAGCCTGCAAACTTTGCAAACCATGGACCCAATAATGTCGTCAAACCCTTACGAATCGGCGAAATCCGCTATAGTCAGCAGTATGTTTGGTAACGATAAATCTGTTATCAATAAATAAAATGAACAACATAAAGAACAATTTACTTTCTTTTTTATCCCAGCGTTTTTTTGGAGGTTGCGCAAACCTTAGCACTAGCCGCCACTGAAACCGACAAAATCCCTACACAATAATTCAAATGAAGAAACAAGACTTCATAGATTTTCAGTCCTACTCGAGTCAGTTGAACTACAACACTGTCCCATTCTCAAAAATTGTATCTTTACAATTTTCAAAAAATTTTACGAGCTCAAGTATAAGGAATTTTTAGAACCGACAGGAGAACCTGATGTAATTAGGACCGTAAACTTGCATCAACGAAATTTGCGAAAGGCTCACGTTACGGCCGAAACAGAACCGACCGTTCCTTTGCAATTTAAAAAGTGTGATAAAATTGTTGCACTGCCACCAGCTAAGGTGGATGCAATAAAATCCATGTATAAGTGGATTCCTGAAATGGATATGATTCAATTTTAAATCAAAAAAAAAATTAAGCTTTGTTTATTTTGTTTTTAGGAAATATTATTCAGTTCCGAAGTTCTATGTTACCTCCATTGGAAAAAAAAAGGTTTAAGAATATCTATCTATATAAGTTCTATGTTTTTTTAAATAAATGGTTTTTTTGAGAGTTTTACATTTTTTTGGATGTTTTCATTAAAAGCACCTTGATTGCCTCGAATAAAACACCCTTTAAAAGAAAATTTTAAAAAATACCAAACTGACTGACTTGGACCTGGGGTCATTTTTTTAAACAAATTTTTCTCAAAATGACATAATTATTATAGACCTTGTAATATTATGGTGACGACGTTGTAGTGCTTAGCAAACTTATAAGCTTAAGCTACTGCCAAGTTCCTAAAAAAATTATAAAGGCATGTTAAGTATCTCGCGGGCGTTTAAGAGCTCACTGATGCAAAAATTCATAAACATGTCGGAGCAAAACTTGGACAACTACGTGCAAAATTTAATTTAGTTTCACAAATTCTCCCCAGCTTTAAATTAATCAGCATACTCGAGAAACAGAGGCTACCTTTAAAGTGATTACGTATTATATCGGAGTTAAGAAGATACAAAACTTTGCGAGCAAGCGATCAGAATACAAACTGCTTATTTGTGCTGCTTGGTTTCCAAACCCCAAGGTCCTACCGAATTCCCCGCATGTCTCACGGGGAAAGCTCGAGTTAGCTTTTGTTAAAGACATCCGTTACGTTACCCTTGTTGCCATCGCCACTACAGTTAAATTTCTCTAATAGAAAGTCAAAACGTTTTGCTTTGCTGTTGTCAAGCTCTCGATAGATTCGTGGCTTCCTGCTAAAGATCAGGACCCAGCAGGATTGATACACGTATTTTAATGCATCAGGATTTGTGAGATTACAACTGACAATAATAAAGAATGATAGCATTGTTTAGTATTTTAAGTACAAAAAAATGTAGATGGCAGCGAAGTTTTAACTAACATAACTATTCACTCAGGGCTTCAAAATTTTAACTGGCTCCACTAGCTTCACCACCTGACTGGTTACACTGGCCTGATAGGGTCTATTTTTTACAAATAATGTAAGTGTTGTTTATGTGATAAAGAAAATTGGAATATTAGATGACACTAGAAACAGATGAAATTTATGTTAAACAAACATATTTTTTCAATTCGTCAACAAATTTGCATTTGGTGAAACGCTTCGAAAACAAATTCGTAACATAACTGAAAACTAGTAACGATAGCATCAATTTTCTTTTACGATCTTGGTAACAAACTTACGAATCTAGGCACCTCAAAAGACTAAAAAATAAAAATAAAACAAGCATCAATGATCGGCATTCCGCTTAAAGCTTAGACTTTCATTTAAAACATTGATTAACATTTGGCACCCTTTTACTGTTTTAGTTTAAATCTCATTTAAACGTCTGTGTGCTAATCAAATTTGAAACCAGCAGTTGTCATATGAAATATTAATATGTTTAAAATTTATATTGATTGAATCTATATAAATTCAAAAGCGAATTTAAATTAAAATGAGTATTGTACACTGCTGTCATTCCAACGGAAACAAATTAATGGTCAACGAGTTGTCAGAATCCTGTTGTAACCATTCGTTGAATGAATAATTGCCTGTTGCCAGTAAACCCTCGACTCAAATCTCTGAGGTATTCGGCTTATGTTCTCTTTCATAAATTTCTACCAATTATAAACGTTTTGCCCAACACTTTTACGTGCTGTTAATCTACCATACATGTCCATCATAGTCCAATTTTTTTATGGTTTCCTCATTTCAGCAACTGCCACCGTCACAAAACAAGGTTACGAAATAAAATTGCCAAATATTTTTTTCCTTATTTAGCCATCAAGTCATTCGAAAATAAATACAATGTGAAAGAAACCGCCCTGCACGTATCGCTCCACACCAAGAGAATAAAATCTTACAATAAAAACTTTAGTAGGGAACAACGGTAAGATGCTGTTATTAAGTCATATAATTCGACCTAAAAAGCTGATGCGTTACGTGACCTATTAAAAATAAACATTAATGCGAAAAGTTTTATGGGACTTACAAGCGACGTGAATTTGTCTTCTGTCTTCCTTCGATCCTCCGGGAAAACGGGGATTGTCAGCCCTGCAAACGAGCTCTTTGCCGTCGTCCTCGGGTGTCACGCTCATGGTCAGAATGCTGGCCGTAAATGTGTCAGTCTCTTCCTCCTTGCAAAAAGAACCTACATGAGACCATACCACAAGGAAATGTATATTCTTAGATTAATGTTTCAAGGTAATCATTTCTTAAAAACGATTTATTATCTTTCAGTTATTTATGTAAATTTGTAAGACAACTGAATTCATTTTGATATGATATTCACTAAAAGAGGGATAATTTAGGCTTCTTTTTACTAATTGGTGAGAATGCTGTATTTCTATCTAGACGTTTGTTTTTCAAACTAAGTTTAAAAAAAATACGTAAACAAACCAGAAAGAAGTTAGTTAACAGTATGAACCCTCAAGCTCATATGCTGGAAGGTTTGCTTGCAAGCTTACGATAACAATATTACCAACAACATATGGCACTACATAAACAAAGAGCTCTAAGAGGAAACTTTTCAAGTATATTCTAATGGGTATTATTCGTAAATTAAAGTGCACCAGAAGTAGAGTATTTTAATAAATAAATTTTAAAAAATTAACGTCACGGGGCGTGGTCTAGTAGTGCAGCTCTGGATCACCATTCGAATGAAGCTTTCTGAATTACAACCTAGACTGCAAATTCCTGCAGCCCTCCGGACGTGTGTAGTGAATCATAGGTAGCTGAACTACCAACAGTTGAAACACTGCCACCTAACGAAGCGGTTGCTCTCTAGGAAAGTTCCCAGATGACAAGGATTCTAATGCACAGACCAATAGGTCTTTGGTTTCCAAACTTCAAATTTAATAAAGATTCAAAGGTAGCTGAACTACCAACAGTTGAAACACTGCCACCTAGCAAAGCGTTTGCTCTCTGGGAAAGTTCCCAGAAGACAAGGATTCTAATGCACAGACCAATAGGTCTTTGGTTTCCAAACTTCGTATCTAATAAATGTTCAAACCTACTGGCCTGTGCATTAGAATCCTTGTCTTCTGGGAACTTTCCTGAAGAGCCACCGCTTCGCTAGGTGGTAGTGTTTCATCTGTTGGTAGTTTAGCTACCTATAATTCACTATACACGCTTGAAGGGTTCCATGAATTTGCAGTCTAGGTTGTATTCTACTTGCATAGTTAATTTAGTTAGTTAGTTAGTCTCCGAAAATTTAAGTTCTTGCTAATGTATTGTGTAAGGTACCATTGGAAAGAGCTACCTCTAAGGATCCAAATACTGTTTTCATCATTCTTGTTCAAATCCTATCAAAAATACAGCCCAAAATGTTTTAGAAAAGACCATCTTTCCATGTTCTCCTAGGTTTCTAAAGATAAACTTTAGATTTGAATAGGGTTAGTAGATCTTGGACCATAGATCATAAAAAAATTGCATTTTTTTAAAAATCGTCATTGTTGGTAAGAAAAAAATGTGTTGTGGAAAAATAGGTGCTTGCATTCCAGGATTTTTTTACCAATATAGTGGTAATTATTTATAAATAAAAAATTGATTTCGCTGAAGAATAGAATGCATATTTTAAATTATTTTATTTAGATGAATATTTTCGGAGTTAGCACTAGTTCACGCAACACAGTAATTATAATTGGAATTGAACATTTTGGTGCGATCCAAGGCGATTTCATAAATTGTGTTAGTCATCGACTTACTGCGAATTGCAAATGAAGGCTTCTTATCTGAGACATTATCAACACGGTTCCATAAATATTTGAATTAATTGTAGAAAAAAGTGTGTATGTACCTGAAGAGAGACATTTTTTCTTTATTTTTGAATTACAAGACATGAAAATGTGGATAAACTTTCAAAATCATACATAAGAAAAATTATTTAATTTGGTTTATTGGCTGTTCGTTGTAGTAATTAATATGGAACCCTAATTGTGCGAGCCCGACTCGGTCTTGGCTAGGTTTTTTAAATGTCAATCTGGTTTAACAAACCACAACTTTATCAAACTTATCTAGGTGAAGTTAACTCAGAAAATGTATCATGACTTGGTTGGATCATGTTAAAAAGTATTCCCAAGTAAATTACCCCTCATCCTTGTACCGTTAGCCCCCAAGGCAATCGTTTAATACTACTTGTCGCAAAATTTGTCAGCATTCGAATTGGATATACCAAACTCACGAGATCTAACAAGATCGAAACTGGTCTTTGGGTTCCAAACTTCGAATCTAATAAATGTTCAAAGCTATTGGTCTGTGCATTAGAATCCTTTACTTTCACTTAAAAATTCGGTATTCTTTCGAAATTTCCACCTTATTTTTCAAAATTTCTACGTTTTTTTTTAAAAATTTCTATGCTATTTTAATATGTTGACTTTTTTTAAAAATTCCTATCTTTTTTACTTTTTTCTGAAACTTCCAATTTTTGTATCTTAAAACTTTTAAATATTCGCCTTTTCCTAAAAATCTCGATCCTTTTTTTTAATCTGACTTTCAATTATAAATTTTCAAAATTTTAAACAAATTAAATAAAACTTAATTAAAAAGTTTGGACTTTTTTTAATTTTGGATTTATCCAAAATTTTGACACAAAATTTCATTATTTTTCTCGCTATTTCAACTTTTTTTTTTAATTTTGACTTATTTCATATGAGTGATTCTCATTTAAGAGGTTGTCAAATGATATAAAATGCGGCAAGACTATGGAATGTTAAAACTGATCTTGTAGCACTATTTTATTACTCAAGAGACTCATTTGCTACATATCTATAGGATGGTCAGTTAAGTAATCATTTTTTTCATTGTTTATGGGGCATCAGGGGAGATATTTCATGCAGGGGAGAGACATATCGAACAGGGGAGAGACATGATGAGTAGAGGAGAGATTTAATTGCTCGATTATAAAAGAAACACTCTCTTTTTTTAAGAAATCAACTTTAATTGTAATGTCTTACAAACTATAAAAATCATACGTTTCGTTTTTAAACATTTTTTCTTCAAAAGATACTATGGTAATGAACTGAAATTGAACACTTTAATAACTAATAAACGGCGTTGTCCTAAATATATACGTAATATAAATATTTTTTATGTATCGTAAAAACAAAATTTTAAGATGTACCCCAAGTGTTTTGATCTTAAAAAAAAACAATTATCATGTGCAAAAAGGGTGTCATTTATTGGGACTTTATAATTCGCTCGGATATTAATGACAATCAGGTTCGGTTCCATATATCTTCATAATTTGAGGACGTAACTTGGTGAATTTGCAGTGTATCTGGAAAACTTTTTATATTTTTAATTAATTCAATTTGTGTTTTTATGTCTGAGATGTCTGCGTTTTCGATAGTTAAAACTTGTATTTTAAGACAACTTTTTTGAAGTGCGTTGGGCAAGCCTTCCAACGACGAAATAGCAGTGCCACTCGCGACGAGTCTATTGGCAGTTCTCTTACATGTTGCACCCACCCCATCGGAAGAGCCCTTCCCATGGCCAGCTGCGTGATAATTCCACGAAAAAGTTATCAAATTAGGGTAAAAAATCCGTAATATTGTTGCCAGTGTTCCAAGTATAAGATCTTCATTATTTGAAATTGGAGGTGGCTTTACGAAGTTCTCTGGGTGTCATCTGACCTAAAATTTTAACAGTGCCTTTTTCCTTGCAAATTTTTTCTTTTCTTTCTGTTTTTGTTGTGCATATTTTTCAGGATCATTTTTTATACGCTGATATCGTAACATTTCTGCTAAAAGCTTTTTTTCCAGGCGTTCTTCGCAGGTAAATTTTTTTTTGCTTGCTAAATTTAAAAAATTCATATATTTTAACAATTCTACTATGTTAAAACTAAAGAAAAACAGTCTGATCTCATGTTATCATATACCCCTGCTCGCTTGGTCCCTTCCCTGGCATCTGAAAAGCCAGGGGAGATATGGCAGGGGAGAGATTTTTTCATTAGAAAACAAAGATAATCCGAAATGTACCTAATGTAAAGAAATAACTTAAAAGCATGACAATGTACCCACAAAGTACAGTAAATATATACAATTAAATTTAAATATTTAAATAAATAACTTAAAACTAAAACTTACCAGGGGAGAGATTGCGTTCACTGTTCACACCCGCACAGTTGAAGTAGCGCGACTAAAATGTCAGCTAATGATAGCACATGAATGTCTTGAGAGACTTCGATCCCTCATATTTTGTCAATTGTCAATCATTCATAAGTTTAAATTCCCAAGAAAAAGGTATATGCATAGTATTTTCTAAGATTTGAAATGCCATTGGAGGAAGTGCGAAAAATGCGAGACAATATTTGTCCTGATTATTTTTTACGAAAAAAACATTGTTTAATAATTTTACTTGTTACATTATAATTGTTAATTATGCTAGTTTATGAAATTCAATGCAATGAAAAATTATGATTTATTTAGACTTATCTAATGTTATTAATTAACTGTACATACAGCAAAGGGACATGCCAGGGGAGAGACATTTTTGAAGGTTTAAGTGCGATTGTGCCAAGACGAAGTAATTTATAATAATGAAACTTATGGTCAGTAGAGTAGACGTTTTACTTCAAGAGATTATTACTTCATTTATAACAATTGTGTTTTTAAACTATATTATTTAATCATGGACGTCAAAAGTACCTCTTAAATGAGAATCACCCATATATCAGTCTTTTTCTCAAAATTTAAAGTTTAGAAATAAAATATAACGTTTAAGAAGATCCTTTTTTTGAATTTAAATTTTTCCCGGTATTTTTTTATTTTCTCCAAATAAAATTTTAAGGAAAAGTAAAAATTTTGTTTAATCTCTTTTTTTCCCACAAATTATGAGTTCTTTAAAATTTTGATATTATTACATTTATTTAAAGATTACATTTTCAATTTTCACATTTTAAGTGTATGATAATTTCCGGAAATTTCAAAAAAAGATTAAAATTTCAAAGCTTTATTTCATTTTTAAAATAGAAACATTTCTTGGGAAAAGCCCTAAATTTGCAGCTTATAATCTTTCTGTTTTAGGTAAAAATTGAAAATATAGGCAGAAAACTTTAATTAAAAAACAACCAAAAAATCTCAAAAAACAAATTTATGTTAAAAAAGCTTTTTTAAAATTTAAGTTTACAGTCAAAATTTTATATTGAATACAAAAATTCAGGATACAAACTTAAAATTATGTAAAGAGCTGAAATATTGGGAGAAAAAGTCATCACTTATAGAAAAAGTCAAAATTTGGAGTTTGTTTAGAAATTTTTGAAAGAAAAAGGTTAAACTAAAATCTGACAATTTTTATAACACAATCGAACTTTTATAACTTACATAACTTGCCATTGCAAATAAAAAAATTGCAAATAAAAAAATTTTTAAGATTCAAGAAAAAACACTTCATAAATTTGTAAATTTTCAAATTTACACACGAAATCTTAGAATAAAAACCAAAAACGAAAAGTATTACTGTTTATCGAAGTTTCAATGAAAGTCAATAAATGCTATTAAAAATAAATGTTCTTGAAATAAAAAAAAACTTCATTTCCAGATCATTACCCTTGTATTGGAGCAGAAATTTTAACATCGAAATATAATTTCAAAAAACTTCAAAATTTGAATTTAAAGTCGAAATTTCAGGAACTCAAGTTTGCACTTGAGGTTTTGTAAAGCAATATATTTTGAGAATCAAGTCCTAATTTCGGAAATCAATTAGCAAAAAATGTGGAAGAATTCGAAAAATTTGGAATCGAAATTTGTTAAAAAAAGAGCCAATAGTAAAAGATCGAATTTTGGAGAAGTCTCAAGCCTCTAAAAAATATATAATTTATACAATATAAATTATCTTGAACATTCCAAAAAATGGGTTTTCGACTTAGGTTGAAATTTTAAAAAAAAAGGTAATATTTCGATATTAAAATTCTAAGAAAAGTCAAAGTTGTTAAAAAAATGAAAAATCTTTGTTGCGAAAGTATAATTAGGAAGGGTTAAATTTTCAAAATGTAATTAATGCAATTTTTGAAACAAAAAATTGATTTTTAGCCAAAAAAAAAACAGAATTTCAAGGAAAAATCAACATTTGAGAAATTATAAGTGGTCGAATCACATTCTCGTAATTCGACCACTTTTCTGAATGCAAATTTTGATAATAAGTTAAAATATGTAAAATGTCGGACGAAAAAAATTGACATGTTTAAAAAAATCGAGTTTATATAAAATGAAAAAGACAAATTTTGAAATAGAAGACGATTTTTTAAGAATAAGCTGGAAATTTTAAGAAAAAGTGTCGAAATTTCTAAAAAAAATCGAAATTTCCCAGAGTCAAATTATAAAAACAATAATTATTTTGAGAATGAAGTAAAAATTGAGAAAGAAATCTAAATTTTGGAAAAAAGTCAAAATTTCGAAAAAGGTAAAAATTTGGCAGGTTCAAATTATGTAAAATCATCGATTTTGTGGATAAAGTCGAATTACGGTAAATTAATTTTAGTTTGCTGGAACGAACTGGTCCTTGGTTATCTTCAGAAATTGAAATAGAGAACTTGTCCCTTGAAACCAAGATCAAGGTCATCTTCAGAGAGTTTTTTTCTGAAGATTGCATCTTGGCTGCCGAAACGCGTTAAAGCAACCTTTGTTGTGTTTTTTAATCTTTCTTGGTTTCAGGGGACAGGTTCTATATTTTAAATTAATTTTAGCTTAACATAGCCCAGTTTGTAAAATATTTAGGTTATTATGTTGCATCCTAAGGTGGGTCGAATGATAAAAATGTGATCAACGACTTTTAGATAATTTTAGGTTTAAACCATAACATTTTATTTTATTCTTCACGGTGAACTCTTATTGACCGGAATTATTATGTTTTTTAATTTTATTTAACATTTCTTCGGCCCAGTTTGGAAATATTTAAATTTTTATTGTTTGTTGGCAATATTCTAAACACTTTTTAAAATATGACTACGTGATATTTAAATTTATTTAGAACGTCACCTCATGGCAGTTGTTAAAACCTCAAAATATTTTTTTTAAACTAACGTTCTGCAAAAACTCGACCTCTAACTCTACTCTATCATTTTGTTAAAACAACAAAGTTTCAAGCATCAGATTAAATTCAATGAAATGTTGAATTTAATACTAAAATTCAAACCTCTAATTTAAATTTAAATATTGGTGAATTTGAATAAAGATTAGAGACAAGAGAAAACAAGACTATTGCCAAAACTAAAATCCAGACAGAATTTCCGCCAGTGTTCTGAATTTTCTCAGCTGCCACTCAAAGGACTGAAAAAAAATGTAAAGAATTGATGAAATTTTCCGTATCCTTGCGAAATTCAATGTTTTCCAAATTTTTTAAACTAGAATTTTCATGGTTTATTTGGTTTAACTTTAAATTTTTAGAAAAAAAAGTCGCATTTTGTTAATTTGATAAAAAGTGGCACATTTAAGTTTAAATAAAATTAGCATTTTACCATCAAATTATGCAGTTTGGGAATTTTTATAATACATAAATTTCAAAATCTTTTTGCGGGCTGTCGGTTCGAAATGATTATTAACACTTACCGAATAATACCCACTTTATTTCTAAACTTAACCCGGAATACCACAACTGAATAATTAATTCACTTATTGACTTCTGACCTTTAACTCACTAATTAACTACACTGACTAACCGACTCTAACTCAAGGAAAAAGGCGACCGCCTTATATGGTTTTTGCTTCTGGGTTCTAGAACAATACAGCAGATAAGGCTTATCGTTTGCCGAAATTTCTGAAACCCTTATCTGCCGTTTGCTTCATTATCGCGGCCGCTTTCCCTTATCAGATCTTTCTAGAAAATGTTTTTACGTGCCAAATTTTATAATTTACATTTCCTTACACTATTAATTTATAGCATGCGTGCATTATATAAGAGATGACTGCAAAAGCATCTGGAAGGAGCAGTTGCCCTGCGGTGTTGTCACTATGTCATGATGTTTCCCTAACACCTTGAGAAAAGCATCAAAATAATAATAATATTATAGGTAATACATTTTTTAGCAAAATTTGTGAAAAGGTTAGGCCGCAAATAACTAAAATCTTTTCGAAGAGGTTTTTGGACTTATACAAGGCTTATCTGTTTAGTTTTGCATATATCCTTAACAAAAAACAATATTTTAGATTTAAAATATTCATCCTTTTTCAATGTACCGGGTGGCCAACTAAGAAAGGACGCCGGCTATATCTCAGCAACAAACCATCCCACAGTATTGAGAAAAAAATTTCAATAAAAAAAGTGGGCCTGAAAAATCGCTGGAAAATATTTTTGAGGTTCTACGCTAGGTGGCGTGATACGTGAAGCTAAATAGAAAATTAGGATTTTCTCGAAATTTTGCTTAATTAAGGTATATTGAAAATGCATGCACTGTAATTCTAGAGTAGTTTCAATATGTTTTTGTTCTACACTCTTTCTTCTATCTCTAAAAATAAAGTGGTGGGGAGACATCGAAAACAAATTTTTTTAAATACCATTTACTTCAGTTAGCCTCAATAAAATTTAACAAATTTAGTCTCTATAAAAGGAGTGTTATTTAGTTTATCGAAAGCACTTTCATATGTTTTCATTTTAAAATTATTGTCGTTGCTACAGCGCGTTATATAAAATGGTAACATATTTCGCCGTTTTTATTAAAAAAATTAAATAGGTAGATATGTTAATTCTGATATCCAAAAATAGAGAATTAAAAGCCTTAGATATCAGTAAAAACCGCAACTCGATATCTTTTATCTAACCGGAGATATTGGCAAATAAAATTTCAGCAACGTAAAAGCTTGATGACGTGGTTTACCATTTAGAATACAAAATCAGAGGAGGGTTAGAATTTCTGTTACATAATATAAAAATCAGTAATTAACATACCTTAAATGATCTAACAGTAATAACAGTGAATAATGTAAAAAAATTAACCGAAGAAACAATCCAATATTCAAAAAAGTAAAAAAAAGACACTGCATTACATTAAAAATGTTAAATTAATATCCTCTTATGACTGGAGCCCTAGATGTTCAAACTGATTGCAGCCCATCATTTTAATGCAGAGAATCCTCTAACGAATTAACAACACTGCAATTTTAACTTTTACCTTTGACCATTCTACCCTTTTAAATATTGTTTCTTATTCTTTCGATCATGCCCTTTCTTTTGTAGGCTTGTTGGCAAAAACAAGGTCTTCTATTCGCTTAACAAATAAAAATCAAGGCAAGTCAGATCTGGAGACCCGGATGGCGAAGAAAACTTACTGCCACTTCCTATCTACCTGCCACGTGGGCCTGGTTTTGAACGGTGGTTCAGCATATCCCCAAGTCATTAGCTATTGTTCTGACACTTAAGTGAGGAGTAAATTTCACATATTCTTAAGCATTTATAATATTTTGCTCGTTATCTTCTGATCATAGCAACATGCACATTTCCTGTGGTGCGTATGCGATGCATCAGTAGAAGGAAAACTAAATGGTTAGTTAGCATGTCAAATGCCTCTTCATTTGTTTAAATCTTATTAATTTTAAAAATTGAAATACAAATCTTGTCTCCTGCAACCAATTTTTTATTTTATAAAGAAATGTAGAAACCCAAATAAGAATTCAGTTAGAAGAGCAGGTAGTAAACACATTTGCAACCTTAAATATTTGCACTTTTTTATTTTATTTTCGCAGTTAACTTTTTTCAAAGGCCACTTTACCAGTTTTGTAGACAAACTATGTGATTATTTATAACTTAAACTTTGTTTGTCAATATCTTCGGTTAGAAAAAAGATATCGAGTTGCGATTTTTACTGATATTTAAGGCTTTTGATTCTCTATTTTAATATATCCAAATTGACATATCATTCTATTTAATTTTTTTTAGAAAAACGGCGAAATTTGTTACTGTTTTATATAACGCACTGTAGCAACGACAATAATTTTAAAATAAAAACACGTGAAAGTGCCGTCGATAGACTAAATAGCACTCTTTCTATAAATATTAAATTTGTTAAATTTCCTTAAGGCTAACCGAAGTAAATTGTATTTAAAAAAAATTTTTCGACGTCTCCCCACCACTTTATTTTTAAAGACAGAACAAAAAGTGTAAAGCAAAATAAATCGAAAATATTATAGGATTACAAATTAATAAAGGAAATTTTAATATAATTGTTGAAACAGATCCAACTACTTTTGCATATTTAATGTCCAAAGAAGAGCAAAATCTGCATGTAGGATGGAGGAATTGTAGGATGTTTGAACATTTTAGCGTAAGAAGATGTTTTAAATGTGCGGGATATGGTCATGAAGCAAAAAACTGCAATGAAAATGTTACATGTGTATTTTGTGCCGAGAGTCATACAAGAGTTAATTGTAGGAATGAAGAAGCGAAATGTATAAATTGTGTGAAGGCAAATAAAAAATTCAATCTTAATTTAGACTATAGTCACGCGGCTACTGATAGGAGATGTGAGTGTTATATTAAGATTATTGAATCCATTAAAAAGAAAACTGCATATACCATATAGCAATTACTAAACACAAATGGCATATTTTTAACTTTCTTCAATGCTCAGAGTTTTTATAAAAATAGAGATGAAATTCTAAATTATGTAAATAATTATCAGCCAAATTTACTATGCCTAACCGAAACATGTATAACAGAAAATATATGTGATAGTGAACTAAACATAAAATACTATACTTTACTTCGCTGTAACTCAAGTAGTCGACATACTGGAGGGGTGGTAATATATATAAAAAACAACATAAAATTTAGTAACGTCAAAACATATATAATTGATATGAAACTCTGGCTACTAGCTGTTAAAGTCTATGTAAATAACGTTCCTTACTGTATAGTTACAATCTATCGATCTCCAAGCTGTAACCCAAATATATTCTTAGATAAATTTTATGAGTGGTTAGACTCTTACTTGGATAGTAATAAAAGCAGTAATATAATTATCGTTGGAGATTTTAATATAAATTGGTGTTCAAATAATTCTGTTAAAAAGAACCTTAAATCCAATATGCAAAATAGAGGGTTAAAACAGTTCGTCAAAGAATTCACGAGAACTACGAATATTAGTAAAACGTTAATAGATTTAGTAATAAGTAATGATTACACATTAAATGTATATGTAGAACAGGACTATATTATTACGGACCATTCCATAATTCAAGTTAAATTAAAGCAAAATGAACATGTAAATAAATGTGTAACTATGCTCAGTAGGGGTAAAATAAATTTTGATGAAATGACAGAACTGTTGATTAAAAAAGAATGGGAATATAGTAGCACAAATGTTAATTTAGTTAGTGAAGTTTTTATAGAAAATATCATTTTTTCATTAGATAAAGTGGCTCCAATAAAGGAAATTAAAGTTAAATCTAAGCAAAATTCATGGTTTGATAAAAAATGTAAAGAAACTGTAGTAAATAAAAACAAGGCATATAAAAAATATTATTTTACTAGAGAGGAAAGCGATTGGGATAATTATAAAGTATGTAGAAATAATCTTGTCAAAGTGATACGAAATGCAAAGTGTAATTTTTACAAGAAAATGATCGATGACAATAAGAAAAACAGTAAGCAAATGTGGAAGCACTTAAAGGAGATGGTTGGTAATAAAAATCAAACGATTAACAGTTTCCAAAATGGGGTAAGTTGTAACGGAACATTATACAACAATAATGATGAAATACCAGATGTATTAAATAAATACTATATAGGCAGTATTAAGGCTATAATTACAAGCATTGATTCTAATAACGTAGATAGAAACAATATATTGAATACTATATCGCAATATGAGTGTACAATGTCAACTTTTGCTAAAATATCGTTGCAAGACTTATATAAACTTATAAGTAGCCAAGTTAAAAATTTCAGTACTGACGAAATAAGTTTACCTATTGTAAAAAATTTGTTTCACGTCCTCGGATATCCTTTTGTAAATTTGATAAACCTAAGCTTAGAGATGGGAATTGTGCCAGAATGCTTCAAAATATCAACTATAAGACCTATACCTAAAGTTGTAAATACAAATCGGGCTGAAGAGCTGCGGCCCATAAATATGCTGCCCTTTTGCGAGAAAATCCTAGAACAGGTAGTCTTTAATCAAGTTATGAAGTATATAAACATTAACAACGTTTTATGTACCTACCAATCGGGATTTAGAGGTAATCATTCATGCGAAACTGCTCTTCAGTATGTTATTTCAGAATGGAAATATAAAATTGATAAAAAACGCTTTGGAGTATGTGCAGTTTTTATTGATCTAAAAAGAGCATTTGAAACTATAGATCGAGATATTTTGTTACTGAAACTTAAAAAATATGGATTCAAAGAAAATGTGTTAAAATGGTTTAAGAGTTACCTGTCTAATCGCTATCAATGTACCAAAATAGGAAATACTAAATCTTCATTGGAAACAAATAACTTTGGAGTTCCTCAAGGAAGTGTATTAGGGCCGCTATTATTTATATTATATATGAATGATATAGGAAATGTTCTAAAGAAATGTAGAATTCATCTCTTTGCAGATGATACCCTAATATATTATGCGCATGATGATTTTAATGAATTAATATCTACTATGAATGAGGAACTTAAAATGTTTACAAATAAATTTAAATGTAACAAACTAAAAGTAAACGAACTGAAATCTAAATGGATGTTCATAAGTAACAATTACTGGTATAATATATTTAACGAATTAAATTTAAAAATTGAAATAAATGATCAAAATGTAGAGCAGGTAGACCAAATAAAATATCTAGGTTTTACAATTGACAGAGAACTAAAGTTTACAAGTCATATAGATTATATTTCAAAGAAAATTGGCAAAAAAATTGGATTTCTAGGCCGAGTAGCTCCCTATCTAACAACTTCGACTAGATTAATGGTTTACAATACTTTGATATTGCCTCACTTTACTTATTGCTGCTCTGTATTATATGTTACTTGCACAAATTTTGATAGATTACACAAGTTACAAAATAAAGCAATGAGAATAATATTAAAATGCAATAGATACACTAGTATTCAGACTATGCTAAATTTGTTGAACTGGATTAAGATTGAAAAGTATTATTTTGTCCAAACAATGATATTTATTCATAAAATGAAAAACGATGCATTACCGGAATATTTAAAAAATCAGTTAACTGTAGTAAATGAAAGACACCTCTATCCAACTAGGTCGGCCCTTAACTTTTATATTCCACCAACTCTAAAGAATGCCACAATGAATAGCTTGTTTTATAAAGGTATCAATCAGTACAATCTTCTTCCTCAAAATCTTAAAGATACTAATAGCATTAAAGTATTTGGAAAAAATATGAGAGACCTTGTTAGACAGACTTAGAGCATATTTTACCCTAGCATCCTATAATGTCTTCAAGTCGTTTTAATCATGCTTTTAAATAAATTATTTGTAATTTAGATATTAAGTTTTAATGTGTCTTTTAAATTTTATTGTTATGTATGTACAATTTACTAATTATTGTTTATTTAATTAAATTCATGAGTATTGTATTAGATTATTTTCTAAATAAAATATTTACTTACTTACTTACAATGCATGTATTTTGCATTTACCTTAATTAGGCAAAATTCAGAGAAAATCCTAATTTTCTATTCAGTCTTACCAATTACGCCACCTAGCGGTCATTTTAGAACTTCAAAAATATTTTTCTCCGATTTTTCAGGGCCACTTTTCTTATTGAAATTTTGTCCCCAAAGCTGTAAAGTGATTCGTTGCTGAGATATAGCCGGCGTCCTTTCTTAATTGGCCACCCGGTACAGCCAATTTCTCTATAACAAACCTCCATGTATCGAATTCTTTTATATAATGAACTTTTTCACGGAACGCAGCATTTTACGCAATTTTATACTTATACTTTCCTCCATCTAATGAATGTAATACCTTCATATGTCGAATTTTTAAAACAAGATTTTTTAAAGCTTAACTGGTTTTTAAATGCTTCTTTTCAGAAAAATTTCATAGTTTTTGAGATACCCATACTAATGAGCTTCCAAAATTTAGTTAGTTTAGTAATTGCATTCGGTTCAAAGAAATTTCCTTATTTATGGGATACCTTATGCTAATGACATTGTTTGCCTGCTAGTACAAACACTTTCTTCTTTTTCAGTTGATTTATTGATTTATTGCGGCAGAAAAATGAGAGGAGTAAAATTACAAAAAAATCTCGAAGGGAAAATCTTAAGACTCAGTGAAAAAGTTTAATTGAGCAATAGTGTTTAAAATTAAGGTTTTAAAAAAAGGACATCGCAAACCATATGAGAATTCCTGCTAGCATATCAACTTTTATATATGATTTGTATATTTCAATGTTACCTCCCTGTAATGGAAACCTCTATAAAGATTTTTTTTGTAGGATTTAGGAATTCGCTATAGAGAAGTTTGACTGTATTTGGTATTACTGTCGATGCACTTTCTCATTCGTCCCAATCAGTCGTTAAAGCACTCGAATTCCTCGGTGGGTATGTTCGAAATGTTTATTTGGAAAGCATTGGCAGCATCTTCAGGTGACATGTCTGGGCATAACAGGCGCAATGAACACCTGCCCAACAGCAGCAATGAAGGTAATGCTAGGTCTAACTTCTCTCCACCTTTTAGTGAAGAGGGAGGCGATCAAAGAAGCCTCAAGATTACTGCAATTAAAACAATTAAAGAAGAGGAGACTTCGCCGGTCACATGGAAATCCTCATGGAATGTCTCCCGGTGACTTTAGCAATATCGGTTGATTATATCTAACTCAGGTACGAATTTTATCATTCCTTTGAGGTGGACTTAGATAGCCACACTGACACTCAATCAGTACCTGACAAAAAACACAAAAAATACATCTAGTTTACAGATGGATCAAAGACAGCACATGAGACTGGAGTGGGAATTCAAGGCCCTAACTATAAGTTTTCTAAAACCTTGGGAAAAGACCCAACTGTGTTTTAAACTGAAATAAATGCAATAGAACTCTGCGCCTACGAGTATCTTCGAAGAAGCCTGAAAGGCACAAAGATCTACATTAACTCTGACAGCCAAGTGGCAATAAAGGCTTTCAGCAGCTGCCTTGTTAAATACAAACTATTATGGGACTGCTAACAAACTCCAAAGCAACTGACTAAACACAACAGGATCAGCCTTAAGTGGATGCCAGGGCACAAAGGAATACAAGGGAACGAAGCTGCGGACCAACTCGCTAGAGAAGGATCTGCGTTGTCATTTCTTGGTTCTGACCCAGCTTTTGGTTTTTCTAAAAGTCAAATTGACAATGAGGTCAAAAAATGGAAAGCAAAGTAAAGAATCTTCCACTGGAGATTATATTTAGGACTACGACAGGTAAAAAGATTCATATCTGGAACGCTTGAAAAGACAAAGGTCTACTTAGAACTTAGCAAATCTGGATTGGGGATCCTAAGCGGCCTCTTAACAGGACATTGCCCTATGAGGTATCAGCTCAAGAAAATGGGTCAGGTTGAAACAGACGTATGTCGCTTTTGCGCAGTAGCTGCGGAGACTACAGAACATGTGCTATGCAAGTGCGATGCGCTTGCACGCAAAAGGCGTGACTAACTCTTTTAGGTATCCTTAGGCTCCTCAGATGTGGAAAAACTCAATCCCAGGTCCACAATAAACTTCTACAAGAGTTTAAACCTGGGAACTGCATAGATCAGAATTGTACAAAAGATCTACTTTGGTCAAGGTGCGGGGTGGACCAAGAGACACGCGAAACGACCCATATATCTAATATGTATAATAATCTAATCTAATCTAATCTTTAGGTAACTAAATCAAGGAATAATCTCAGGAAACTTGTAGGGATATGGACAGGTCACTGTTGATTAAACAAGCACCTCCACTGAATAGGAATCATAAACAACCCGAGTTGCAAAGGGTGTTTAGAAGAAGATGAGAGTATCGAGCAGGTGATGTGTCGCTGCCCGGCACTAGCATCAATCAGAGGATCCACGCTGGGGACTTCTGGCCTAGTGTGGCCAGTTTGAGAGAGGCGCATCCAAGAGACGTTCTTCAGTTTCTCAACAAGGTTGGGTAACTGAATGAATGACCAAGGACACCTCAATCACGGGGATAGCACAAGGAGCCCGGAAAGGGTGGTCTAAGTGCTGGCTTTAACTTTAGGCAACCCACAACGAACCCAGAATCCAGATCAGGTAATCGAAACCGTTTTCCACCCATGATGGCTAAAAATATAAAATAAATTGTTGGCACTTAGGTCAGGGCCATGCGGAGGATAATCAACCAATAAGATTTTTTGTCGCTCCAAAAACTTAATTGTTTGTCGAGCAGTGTAGACACGCGCAGTCTTGATGAATGATGATTTGACGATGTGGGTTGTTTTTTCGTGCCTTAGAAATAATCTGTGGCTTAGAAACGGTTGTGTATCAATCTGCATTAACCGCTCTTCGATCTTCCGAAGGAATTGTAGCCACATATCCGGATTTTGACACAAAGATTGCAACCACCTTTTTGGACATACGTGGAAAGTGATGACTTTGGTTGGGTTCTCCTTATCTTAAAGCACTCAAACACTAGATTGACGTTTATTCCTTCTGAAGCTAAGACTTGTTGTCATTGACAATAATATACACAACTTCGGAACGGAATTTGTGGCTCAGAAATGGTTGTGTATCAATTCATATTTACCGCTCTTCAGTCTCCGAAAGATATTGTGGCCACATGTCCGGATTTTGACAAAAAGATTGCAAAGATTGCGGCCACCTGCGGGAATTGATTACTTTGGTTGGTTTCTCCTCATCTTAAAACACCCAAACACTAGATTAACGTTTATTCTTGGGTTAATAAGCCATTGACAATACTATACACAACTTTGAAACGGAATTTGTGGCTAAGAAACGGTTGTGTATCAATCCGCATTTACCGCTCTTCGATCTTTCAAAGGAATTGTAGCCACATGTCCGAATTTTGACACAAAGATTGCGACCACCTTTTTGGACATACTGCGGGAATTGATGACTTTGGTTGGTTTCTCCTCATCTTGAAGCACTCAAACACTAGATTGACGTTTATTCTCGGGTTCCCACGCCTAAAGCTAAGACTTGCTGCCATTGACAATACATAACTTTGGAACGAAATTTATTGCTTAGAAATGGTTGTGTATCAATCCACATTAACATTAACTGCTCTTCGATTGTAGCCACATGTCCGGATCTTGACACGAAGATTTCGACCACCTTTTTGAACATACTGCGGGAATTGATGACTTTGGTTGGTTTCTCCTCATCTTGAAACACTTAAACACTAGATTAACGTTTATTCTTGGGTTCATAAGTCTAAAGCTAAGACTTGTTGCCATTGATACAACTTTGAATCGGCGCTTATTGAAACTATTTAGAGTTCTTTAGCATCAATTGACACGAGCCGCCAATTGCTCCTCGATCAACAGACGCGGGATCCAACGAGAAACTAATTTTCTCACCCCTAACTCTTCAAGCAAAATCTTCTGGATTGAGGTCTTATAAATGCCCAAGAAATTCTTAATCTCGAAGTAAGTTACATGATGATCATCATTAATCATCTCACGCACAGCATTACGGTTTCCTGAATGATCGTTCCTTTAGGGGGCCTGGCCTGAGATCATCGATGATATTTATGTGTTTACGTTTAAATTCAAAATACCATCTGGAACTTGTTGACTGATGTGGTGCTTTCTTACCAAAAACAGCAACCAACTCGGCAAGGATTGCTTATTGCGATATATCTCTTTGAAAGTTGTAAAAAGTTATCGCTCAGGAATGTTCTCGATTTGATTTCATGAACGGCTTACTTAATGTCAAAATTCACTGACTAAACCATTTATTGTATTTTAAAGAAATTTTTAACAGGTATTAATGTAATGTTGGGGTTAATTTCAAAACAATGCATTTTATTTATGTGGTTATGTGCAAAACTAAAAAGATATCCCTCGTACCTTACATGTTAGAAATAGCACGTTTATCGTTAAATACTATAAGAAAATTTACAGAAAAAAAAATGATTGACCGGTGAACTACCTTTAATGACACGACAACGACAAAGAAGTGCATGTAAGCTATCTAATGTAGAACATAGCTGCAATTATCTTAGTGCACTGGTGTGTAAATTATTACAATTTAGGTACCGTCACAATTGCTTTCTTTATTGATTTGCCATCCATCAGCCACGTCAGCTTAGCAGAAGGATACGAACCGGAAGTTTCGCATTTGATCGTCTCTGTTTTTCGATTCGACATCAACTCATTCGGTGTGACTATCTTTACCTTACTGGGCTTCACTGCAATCAAAAGAACTCGTTAAATCAAACAAAGAGGTACATACTGTAAACTTACGAAATACTGCTATAGGAACTTCTCGTATCGTATCGCTCGTTAAGTCAGATGATGCTGCCCTACATTGTAATTTAGCACCTTTGAATTTTCTGGGTAATCTCGGGATTAGTAATTGGTTGACTATTGGGGAAGCGTGTCGTTCTGTGTCCACAACACCATCTAGAAGAGTACCGTTGAACCACCATGTTAAAGTCGGCCTTGGTCTTCCTGTAAGATAACGTGTCATTGCTAGTAATGAGATGAATTTTGAATGATGATTTTAGGCGCAAGAAGGATCAGCTTTGTATTACTCACTACTCCATTACAAGCTAAAATGATTAGTTCAGGTGGCCTTAATTAATAAAGAATTTCACTACTAATCACACAGTAACACTGATTTTTTTATTAATCAAGTTTTATGAAACTAGGAAGAAGAAAAATATTTTCAAATAAAGATTAAATAAACCCATTTAATACTGATCCAAGGAAATTAAGAGTTCTTGACATCCTTCTTTTTATATTTTATTTCTTTTTTATATTAATTGTATTCTTTTTGTTTGGTTTTATTAAAACCTCTGTCTTCTTTCCGGGTCTTCAGTTAAACAATGACTATCTTAGTATCATTTCTGATAAAAAGTCACAAAGAATGTAAAATTTTGGAATTTTCATAGCCCTTACAAGGACTGAATTAAATAAAATCAGCCCAATTACGCACTATTAAAAAATTACTCATCAACCAATACAGCGACAAAAGCCCTAATAGTAAATTATTTCGTAGAACGTCAAGTTGACTGGGAACACCGCCGGCTAAAATAAAAATTAAATAACATTTTCATCGTTTGTGTAAGAATTCCAGAAAGCGGAATTAAAGCAAACGTTTTTTTGTAACAAAAGGTATTTATTTTGGTGGCTTCCCAGGCCTTCGGAATGTTCTCCCCCCACATGAAGTCCCTAAAAAGGCGCTTTGTAATTCTAAATTATACTAAACACAGACCTCGTTTTCATTTGTTTGAGAATTCTAATTTAACTTAGAGAAACCTAATAATATACTTACCTCCATTAACCTGACAGGAGAGAAATAGTTCGTCGTCTTCGAGGAAAGGGCCGGCGGTGGCATTCGGTTTAATTTCCCGCCCTTCCGCATCAAAAACTCGAGGGACAGACGGTTGCTCTAAAAATGTACCAAACCACAATGTAAAACGTAAACAATGAGCGGTGGCTGGGTCTAATTTTAAAGTAAAATAGTTGCTTATTTACTTTCTTACACAAATAACAAGGTGACTTTTCGTGTGTTGGTTCTTATTTGGAATTTATTGCTCCGCAATCGTTTCCTGCACAAAGCGGCAGATTGTTGTTCGAGGGAAATTGTAAAGAATCAAACTATGCTATATTGAGTTGTTAAAAGATTCATGTCTCGCTTTCTCTTTTATTTTTTCAATCGATAAGCAACGAAGTCATTTCAAGTTTTTCCGTCTTTGTTTACGACACGGTTTTTCCCATACGTGTCAGTGTAATTCGTGTTCTGAGATATGCCAGCATACAAGATGGTAATAGATCTCAGAAAAAAATGTATTTTCAAATTATAATGACAGATTAAAAAGGGCATATATCAAAAAAAATTGTTTAGACCAGTGACTTCTTTTCCATGGAAGCTATGTAAGCGAAGCGTCCCTTGCAAAATGAAAAATAATCTAGTTTTCCTACAAATTTCAATTTTTTCATTTCCTTCTAAAAACGTTTAACATTTTTCCGTTTGTCGACCATAAATTAATATGTTCAAGTTTTCTAGAAATGTTACAGATATAAATAAAAATTTCGGCTTTAGGATTCTTTAACTTATTTTATTCTCCAAATTTCATCTTTGTTGTCAAAATTTTGACTTGTTTTCTAAAACTCTCGAGTTTATATTTGAAAGTGGGGTCTATTCCTCAAACTTTTTTCACAAAATAAGGGAGTCAAACTTAGACTCTGAAATTGAAAAATCGGAATTTCGAAAGAAAGAATGAACAAAAAAGTTTCAATTTGAATTTTAGTAGATATTTTAGAAAAAGAATGAAAATTTAATTAAAAATGTTAAGAAAAAAAGTCACCATTTTGAAAACGACTTAACATTTTCATGTATTAATACAAATTGCCTTAAAAATTTAACTTTTGATAGAAAAATATTTTTTTTATTTTTTGGTGCAACTGGTTCTTGGTTATCTAAAAAAATTGAGATGCAAATATTGTCCCCTGAAACCAAGAAAGATTAGAAAACACAACAAAGGTTGTCCTAACGCGTTCTAATTTTTAGAAAAATATTACATTTTGTGCAAAATCACTAGAAAAAGTAGGATAATCAGGTTTATATTTTGTATGTATTTCTAAATTACAACAGATGTTCTGGAAATTTTCTTTGCGAAATTTTATTTTCTTTTAATTTGGGCTTCTTAAATTTTTGAATTTTTGTTTGAAATATTTATTATTTAGTTTTAACCCGAAATTTCTAGAACACATAGTTGTAACTTCGAGAAAATAAAAAATAATCCTAGAAAAAACTTCTGTTAAGATAAAATGAGAAGTTCTAAAGAAAAATCAAAATTATTGAAAACACAACCTCTCAAATTCAAGACGATTCAAATAACCACAAAAAGAAGGAAAAAGGGTCGAATATTTCAGCAAAATAAAAGAAATTATAAAGTCTATCGCATAATTTTTTTTTTTAATATGAATTAAAGTTATGATAAAAAGGTCAAAATTTGAGAAATGTCAAAATTCTAAAAACATACCAGGATTTGGAAAATAAGAAACAACATTTCGAGAAACTCTCGAAATTTTGTAGAAAGCGAATATTATAAAAGATTAATAAAAATTATTAATACTTCAAAACAGCCAGAATTTAAAAAAAAATATTTTAAAAGGTTAAAATTTTTAAAAAATGTTAATTTTTTAAAGAATGTCGAGATTTTGAAAAAGCTAAAAATTTTCAATAAGTCAAAACTTTAAAAAAAGGTAGAAAGATAAAAAACAACTATTTTAAAAATGTCCTAAATCCAAAAAAAAAACCAAATGTTTAAAAACGAGATTTTTAGAAACATTACAAATTACGTTAAAAAGTAAAAGTTTTCAGTTTTCGTGTCTACGAGTAAAATTTTTTAAATAAATTCGAATTTCGAGCTAAAAACAAAGATTTTGTTGTATGCAAAAATCGGACAGTGGAAATTTTAGGGTAAAAGTCATAATTTTGGGAATTGAGGTAAAAATTAAAATTTCAAAAAAAAATTAACAATTTATTTCAACAAGAAATTCTTCAATAAGGGTGTCGACATTTCAACATTAAAATCAAAATTTCGAAAAATATTATCAAACATTAAAAGATGTTAAGCCTAAAGCCAAAGTTTTGAATAATGTGGCTGCGTTTAATTTTGAAATTTTCAGAAATAATAATAAACTTTGGCAAAAAATGCATAAGGTTTTAAAAAAGAGCTAAAATATTTCCAGTAAAAAGTGAAAATTTCTGGAAACAATAATAAAAATAATAAAAATTTTTCAGGTTGGTAAGATTTTGAGAAAATGTCGAAATTTAGAAGTGAAAAGCTTTCCAAAAAAACAAATTTTAGGAAAAGTAGAAAATCGCTTAAAACAAAATTTTCAAAAAGTATAAATTTTGAAAAGTTAAATTTTGAAAGTTTAAATTTTTCACAAAAGTCGAATTGCTGCAAGAAAACGTTAAAATAGTTTTCAAAGAAAGTCAACATTTTTAGATAAAATTAAAATCTAATTTTAGGAAAATTGACTTTTTTTAATAAAATAGCAAATCTTTAAAATTTTGCTGAAACGGACTTGGTTAACTTCAAAAACTGATACACAAATCTCATCCCCTGAAACCAAGGAACATTTGTGTTCCAAATGTTTAATAGTTAACAAAAAAGTTGAAGTTCCTGGAAAAAGACGAAGTTTAAAAATAATCGATTTTAAGAAAGTCGACAACTTCAAAATTTTTATTAACCTTAAAGCTTTTGGAAAAAATGAATATTTTCGAAAAAAAGTTGAAATTTTGAAAAACGGGGAAATACTTCTTTAAGTCAAAATGGGAATTTCTAAAGAAAAATTAAGAATGTTGAAAACACAACCTCTCAAATTCAGAAGGGTTAGAATAACCACAAAAAAATAAAAAAGAGTCGAATATTTCAGCAAAAAAAAACTAAACCTGTATAAATAAAAATTTTGATGAAGTCTAGCGCATAAAACAAGTTAATTTTTTTTAAATAGGAATAAAAGTTATAAGAAAAAGGTCAAAATTTAAGAAAGGTCACAATTCTAAAAAAAATACCGGGATTTTGAAAATAAGAGACAACATTTGGAGAAACTCTTGAAATTTTGAAGAATGCGAGTATCATAAAAGGATAATAAAAATTAATTATAGTTTAAAAACAGCCAAAATTTAAAACAAATGTATTTCAAAAGGTCGAAATTTTATTAACCAATTTAAAATTTTTAAAAAATATCATTTTTTTTAAGAATGTGAAGATTTTGAAAAAGCTAAAAAATTTTAATAGGTCAAAACTTTAAAAAAAGGTAGAAATATAAAAAAATCAACTATTTTAAAAGTGTCGTAGATCCAAAAAAACAAATGTTTAAAAGCGAGATTTTTAGAAGCAATACAAATTACGTTAAAAAGTGAAAGTTTTCAGTTTTCGAGTCTACGAGTAAAATTTTTTAAATAAATTTAAATTTCGAGCTTAAAACAAAGATTTTGTTTTATGCAAAAATCGGAAAGTGGAAATTTTAGGGTTAAACTCATAATTTTGATAAAAAAGAGGTAAAAATTAAAATTTAGAAAAAAATTAACAATTTATTTCAACAAAAAATTCTTCAATTAGGATCTAGATATTTTGACATTAAAATCAAAATTTTCGAAAATATTATAAAGCATTAAAAGATGTTAAACCAAGAGCCAAAATTTGGAATTATATGATGGAGTTTAATTTTGCGATTTTGATAAATATTATTAAAATTTGAAGAAAAAATCTTCAGGTTTTAAAAGAGCGAAAATATTTCTAGTAAAATGTAAATTTTTTTGGAAAAAATAATAAAAAGTAATAAAAATTTTTCAGGTTGGTAAGATTTCGAGAAAATGTCGACATTTAGAAGTCAACATTTTCCCAAAAAGACCATTTTAGGAAAAGTAGATAATTTTAAAAGTTAAAATTTTCAAAAAGCAAATTTTCAAAAGTTAAATTTTGAAAGTTAAACTTTTTTACGAAAAACAAATTGTTGTAAAAAAAATTTAAATAATTTTCAAAGAAAGTCAGAATTTTAAGATTAAATCAACACCCAATTTTAAAATAATTCATTTTTTTTTAAATCAAATGTTTTTGGTAAAACGAACTTAATTAACTTCAAAAATTGATACATAAACCTTATCCCTTGTAACCATGTAAGATTTTTGTATCAAATATTTAAAAGTTAACAAAAAAGCCAAGTTCCTAAAGCAAGTCCAAGTTTAAAAAAGATCAATTTTAAGAAAGTCGAATGTTTAGGAGGCCTAAATTAAAAAAAAAGTAGAATTCTTAAAATAGACGTCGAAATTTTAAGAAATATAAAAAATTTGAAAAACCAAAATATAAATATTTTGAAAATAAGACAAAATTCTGGGAAACTATCGAGATGTTAATAAAGCGAATATCATGAAAAATAGGTGACAATTTCGAAATGATTCAAAATAGCAGAAAATTAATAACATATATTTCAAAACAACAAAAAATATTTTAAAAACTTCAAAAATTTCTGAAACTTTAATTTTTTTAGAAACAGCTTTTAACAAAAGCATTCATAAATTGAAATACAAATTTGGCCCCCTGAAACCAAGTGGGCAAGATTTGTATTTCAATTTCTGAAGATAACCAAGGACCAGTGCATTCCATCAAAAAAGCATTTAACGAAAGGTCGAAATTTTGAGGAAGGCGAAGATTTTCAGTCCATTAAAACATTCAGAAAGAATTTTTGTGTTTCAATTTATTCAGAAAGATGTCAAAATTAAAAAAAAAAACTAATTTACAAATTCCTTGTTTAAAAGTAAAAATCAAAATATTCGGAATTAACGAAATATTTAGAAAAATTGGAAAGTACGTTCAAAAGCCCAAATTTTCAAAAAAAATCTTTTTTATTTCAAAATTTGAGGAAAATTTCAGTATATTTAAATTAAATTTTATAAAAATACATCAATTTTCGAGTTTGCATTTAAAATCCTAAAAAATAATCCCAGATTTCGTGCCTGAAACGAAGATTTTAATAATATGCAAGAATCATTCGATCAAACCACAATTCTGTGAAAACACATAAGAAGTAAGATTTTGAAATAAAATCAAAATTTTGTAATGAAAACATTTCCAACATTTTGAGAAGAATATCAACATTTCGGAATGAAAGTCAAAATTTTGGCCAATATTATGAAGCATTAAAAAATTTCGCAATCAGAAATTATGCATTTCACAGTATTTCGATCCTTCCTTCCGCATGTTAGGGAAACATGTTGAAGTAATGGTAACATTGCTGCTACTTGCAAATACGTTTGGTTTTAGCCATGTCGCCAAAGTACGTCAAATAAGTAAACCAGTGCTGTAAGCTCGAAAAATCTACAGCAATTCGCCCTAAATATTTCTATTATTGTATTTACGTATAGTATGTGCTAAAAATCTAGAAATGGTGACAGTCTGGCGCTTACATGTCGCTACACATAGCAAACATTCTAAAAAGTTGTTGCTGTGATACTGCCACTGAATTATTGTTGATTGTTAAGTTTGGTTTGGAGACTTTGAAAAAGTCTACGTTTTCAAAAAAAGTGAAACTTTTAAAATATGTCATAATTGTAAGGATCCAAATTTTAAAAAAGTCTAAAGAATTTTAAATAAAATAAAAATGTGATTAAAAATTGAGATTTAAAAAAATATTATGAAAAATGAGTGACCATATTTTAATGCTTCAGTGGCAGCTACAATTAAAAAAAAATGCTTTAAAATGGTTTAGAAGATTCGATATTTTCAGATAAATTCAATTTTCTTTAAAATGGACGAATTTTCTTAAAAAAGTAAAAATTTTGAAAAACCTAAAGTTTTTAAATCGGCCAAAATTTTCAAAAAATTGTCGAAGTTCAAAAAAATGCCAATTATTTTAGAAATGTCATAATTTTCAAAAACTAGATATATTCCAAAGTAACGAATTTAAAAAGAAATTGTCGATTAAGTAAGGGGGCAAAATTTTTTGAAGTTTTTGAACTAACATTTAAAATCTTAAGCAATAAGTCGATATTACGATTAGATCTTGACTAGATACAGTCGAAATTTTGGGGTTAGAGTCTACATTCGAAGAAAATAGGTAAAAATTAAGATTTTTAAGAAAATTCAAATTGATGTAGAAAAAAAAACTTATATATTTTCAAAAGAATGTCAACATTTCGAAATTACGTCAAATATTTCCAAAATATTATAAAGTAATAAAAATAATTGTGTCTTAGATGACCATTTCAAGACGTAACCGTAAATCGTCGAGTTTAGTTTTAAGGCCATAAGAGAAATAAACCCCAAATCTTTAAAAACAGAAAGCCTGCGGTACTGAACAAAAGTGAAATTATTTTGAAATAAAAGAGTGAATTTTTGGAAATAATAATAAGAATAAGTATGAATTTTTAGATTACCTAAATAAATTGTCCTGACATTTTAAAAAAATTAGAAATTTAGGAGTCGACAAAAGGTCAGCATTTGGAAAAGTGGAAGTTTTAAAAGGTTTACATTTTGAAAAAGTCCAAATTTTCAAAAAGTCGGAATTCTGAAAGAGTCGAATTTTTTCAAAAAATTAACTCTGTCCAAATAATTTTCAAAGCAACTTCACCTCTTGATATATAAATCAATATTTTTAAAATAGATCAATTTTTTACAAATCTAAAAAAAGCTAAAGTTTCGAAAAAATTTTAAAATATTTATTAACCTCAAAGCTATTGGAAAAAATAAATATTTTCAAAAAAAAGTTGAATTTTTGAAAAAAAGGGAAAGACCCGGAGATAATGAATCATGAAGTGAATGGGTCAATTTTTTTAAAAAGAAAAGTCAGAATTTGGCAAAATTTTGGAAAAAGTGAAGAAGTTTATCAAGTCGATTTCAAAAAAGTTGCAAAATTTGGAAAATTATTTTCAGTAAAATTATCTTTTCTAGACATTTTGCACTTTTCTAAAACTTCTTTTTTTGGAATTGAAAACTTCTTAAAATAGCTCAATACGCCTAAAGAAGTGGCGTATTGAGTTATTTTAGATAGGGGATAAAGTTGTGGTTCGCGTGACCATCACGCGTCACCCTCAGACGTTACCAACATAGCCTAGGGTTAAAAGTATGTGATCTAGAGGATATTAAAGTTTATTTCATTATCAATAAAAGTTAGGTTCGTTTTCACACGATACAAGCATCCAAACCACAAATATGATAAGTGTATCTCTGAGGACGATAGCTTGGCCATCGAAACGCGTTAGTGCTACCTTTGTTGTGTTTTTTATACTTTCTTGGTTTCAGGGGACAAGATTTTTATTTCAATTTATAAAAAGGTCAGTTGGACAAAATTTATTTGCAAATATTTTCAATATTCTGATTTGTTTACTAGTGTGGGTTCGAACTACGCTACATTTTTACTAGTTTTCAGTTTTCACTTCTGTCGGCAGTCTTCAAGACTGCCCATTTGTTTTATTATTTTCAAATTTTCAACGTTATTCTCGTTTTACAATTCAATCGTCGAATATCGCAGGTTTTTGTGAATTTTTCTAAACAGAATTGAACATTTAAATTTAAAATGCATAATTCGACTCTTATATTAAAATTTCAACTTGAATCCCAACATTTCTCATAAAAGTGCTCCGAATAAATATTTTAAAGTCAAGATGTTAATGTGTTAGTTCCTGATACCTATCTTTATGCCTAGCTTATAAAATTTTGGACTAAATCTTAGGAAAACGAGAAACTTTAGTCAAGTAGATACATCAACTAGTAAACTAAAAAAATTCGTTCAAGTGCCGGTCACGTGACCTATCTGTATGTGCCTAGAAATCGGCTTTTACCCACCTATCAGTGTTAAATTAACCTGAAAGTTTCTGGTCGGCGAATTTACGAAATCGACTCGGCATCTGAATATTCCTTGATCGTGAATATTAACGCGATTTATTTTCAGTCGGGCCTTTGATGGTTCTTCGTTTGCGATGAAATATGAACGGGATCCAAGGTCATCGCTCATAGCTAGATGGGAAGCTTCACTCAATCGACCCCCGCGAGCATCCAAACTGTAACCAAAAGCAAATATTAGCTTTAGTCGGAAGCACAATCAAAATATTTTAAAGGCAACATGGAAGATGGAAAAGTTAATTAGTTATACTAAGGAAGTTTCTGCGGATGCGCTTCCGCACCAAATCTTTACATTCGCCAGCTATTTAAACAGACGCAGGAACTTTGACGGTCTTTAATATGAAATGAAACTTGATATTTTTCAAATCAGGGGCGGATATTAAATAGTAAATTCGATTTATTGAAAAGTGTGCTCTAAGATTATAACGCCAAAGAAGTAAATCTTCAATGGGTGCAACTTATATCCTTTCTGAAACAGCTTATTTTTAAACCAGGATATACATTTCATTTTTCTTGAGTGATTATTTTAATTTCGTCAGGAAAACTAATCTACTAATCTATGAATTTTATTAATCGTATACCATTAGTATTTTAATTAGTGTATCCTCATTCAGTGGTGGCTGATGCCCGCTTTATGAATCCATACTGCGCTAGAACAAGCCAATTTCTTAAAATATAAGAGGAATTAAAGGGATATTTTGACCAGAACACTTTAAAAATGCTACCATACGCTAGCACGTATTTTTTTATAAAATAAAATAAAGAAAGAAGTTTATAGATTCCCACTATATATCAGCACATTCAATACACAAAATGCTATGTTCTTTAACAGTGTAGTATCCTCCATGGAAGCTAGGGAAACACAGTTTTTTTTTTAAATGTAGTCTGGTTAATTAAAAGGTCGATAGCAGGAAATTTTTTCTAGAAATTTTTACTTTTCCTCTTAGAAATTTTTCCCATTTTTGTTTTTCTTAAAAGTGTTTAGTTTCAACTGAAAAAGTGTATTTCTTACATAACATTAGGATTCTGCTTTTAAAATATTATTCCAAAATCGAAAAATTTCAATTTTTCAACAAAATTATAAATAGTCCAAATTTCGTTATTGAATTTTCTAATTTGGTTTTTATTAAGATTAATAAGATTTATTCGAAATATTAATTTTGAAATTTTCGACCAATTTCTAGAGTTTTTCAGTTCAATTTCTTTACAATGCTCGCGTTTCTTTCAAAATTTCAACTCTTTTCACTGAACTTTTTCGTTTGCATTAGAAGTTTTTCTTCAAGACATTTTGATGGTAAAAGTTTGACGTTAACGTCATAATTTCCACTATTTTCTAAAAATTTTATATTAAATCCGCAAAAAATAAATATTTCAAATATAAAAAAAAATAGAACAGCTTTTAATAGTTTTAAGTTCAAATTTTGGAATTGGGTCCAAAATATTTAGAACAATTTTGATATTTTTATTTTGAACTTTTATAGGTATTCCATAAAGTTTTCTGTTTTTTTGAAGATTTTCTTTTTTTTATTTAAAATATGACCTTTTACTCATAAATTTTTATGGAACGGACTGGTCTTGGTTATCTTCAAAAATTGGAATACAAGTCTTGTCCCGTGAAACCAAGATAGGTTAAAAAACACAAAAAAGGTTGCTCTAACGCGTCTCGATAGTCAAGCTATTATCTTCAGAGAGATACTAAAGATGATAGCTTGACTGTCGAAGCGCGTTAGAGCAACCTTTGTTGTGTTTTTAATCTTTCTTGGTTTAAGGGGACCAGATTGGTATTTCAATAAATGTTAAGCTTTCCAATAAAACTTGGAATATTAATTTTTATGAAAATCCCAGCTTAAATTCGCATTTAAGCTCGAAATTTTATGAAAAATGCCAACAAATTTAAAATTTCAAGTCGAAATAAAAAAAATGCAACGTTTGTGTTGTTTTTTAATATTTCGTGGTTTCAGGGGACAAGTTCTCTATTTCAATTTTTGAAGATAACCAAGGACCAGTCCGTTCTTCAAAAACAAAAAATGTATTTATATTTATAAAGAGTGAGAAAGGAGGCAATATTTAAAAAAAAAGTAAATCTCAAAATTTCTCTTTCGAATTTCTAAACATTATTTTTTCAATTAAAATTTGACGTAATCTCTAAATTTAAGGAACAAACCAAAATCGCTAAAAAAATATTTTTCTGAAGATTTCCAGAATAAATTTTTTTTTGCCAATGCTCACCTTTTTCAATTCAATTTCAGGGTCATATTGAGAAAGTAAATTAATTTTGGGAAAACGTCAAAATTGCAAAAAAATTAAAATTTCGAGAAAGTTATATTTAACAAAAGGGAAATTTTTTGAAAAAAACTAAATTTTGAGGGAAACAAAAAAATTTTGAAAAAAGAAAACTAATTTTGAATAAAAATAGTAAACATTTCCGGAAACAAAATTATAATTTCTCGAAAAAATCTGAGTTTTCTTCACTTCGGCTGTCGTCAATAGACGATGCGGTGCAGCAATTTTTTCGTGAGGTACCGGTGTCGCCAATAAGCAATTTAACAAATTAAGCCAGGATCAGGTGTCACTTATTGACGATTCTGTCATAAAACCATGTCAAACTTGGTTTCTATTAAAAGAACATTTACAGGTACTTCTTCAGCATTCATTTTTTCTTTTCTATGAACGGTTTTATGGAAAAATTTCCTTAGTTAAAGGGTTAAATTGAATTTAAGTTAGATTTTGAGAGAAGCGCCTAATTTTTAAAATAAAGTCGTCGAAGTTGAGACAAAACATGAATTTCATGGGACAGGTCGAAGTTTTCCATGACGTATCTATTACTACTACCAATAATGGCAAGTTTAGAGAATTTTACGACGTAGCATTAATTTTTCATGAATCAAAAGCTTCAATTTTTGTTACATTTAAATTCTAACGTTTTCATCCTTGGGGCTGTAATTGTTTTAATAGCAAATATGGACGTATCTATTACTGCTACCAATAATAGCAAGTTTAGAGAATTTTACGACGAAGCATTAATTTTTCGTGAATCGAATGTTTCAATTTTTGTTACATTTAAATTCTAATGTTTTCATCCTTGGAGCTAAAATTGTTTTAATAGCAAATATGGACCTATCTATCACTTCTACCAATAAGTTGATATTAAAAGAAATTTTAAAAATGTTGCCAAATTAAAAATAGACATAGTTTCAAGAAGAGCAACAGTTTCGAGAAAAAAGTAAAAATTTAGAAAAGATCTTGATATCCTAGAGCAGTGTTTCCCAACCGGTATGTCGCCATGAGATATGGGATCATAAAAATTTACACATGAATAACCTATTTTTTTAGTTATTAAAATTTGTAGAGGCGATCATAAGGACGTTTGGTCATCAAAAAATTCTTAGACCAATAATATGGGTCACCCTTTTTTTTACACAATAAAGTGGTGTGTCGCCTCCATAAAAAAAACACTTTACTAAATAGGCACAAATGTTAATTAAATTTGTCTAATTTTCTAAAATTGAACGAAATGAAAGATCCTCCAAAACAAGTCTAAATTTTCAAAAAGTTGTGTAAACAAAAGTAGAAAATTTCGAAATGGAGAAATGTTAACAACATAATGAAAATTGCGAGAAAAATCGTAGGAGTAAGTTTTACAAAAATAAGCAACGAAATCCGAAATTTTAAAAAGAGACAAATTTTGAAATAAAAATTTTAAATGCAAGAAGAAAATTTGTTGAATGGTTGAATATTATGCTAAAAATTATGGGACAATGACAAATTTGAAGATTCAATTTACGTCGAAATTTCCAAAAGGGCGAATTAATAAACAGCGGACACTGGGCCAACACTATAACACTATTCTTATGTTTGGAGTTCAGCCTCAAAGCACACTTTAGCTCTTTTGGATTCAATTCAAAGAAGAGCGATTTGCCTAATTGATCACGAGAGTTTGACCGATTAGAGCCCAGGCTAATGGTTGGTGACTTATCCCTTTTCTACAAGTACTATTATAGGAGATGCTCGCAGAGATTAGTAGGATTGATCATCCCAAGGGCAATATAAGACAGTCGGAGATAGCAAATTCCTGTGCAGTCCAGCTTTCTTTCTCTAGAACTTCCAAGCTATGGACCTTGTTACCAAACGGAATTTTTCCCTAAAATTACAACCTATCCTTATTTAAGAAGGCGGTTCTTCCCCATCTATCCTTTTCTCCGCATCCTACTCGCAGTGCTTTGAAGGCATGATGGGGTTGCCCTTTACGATGAAATTAAACTTAAAAAAAAATAGAGAAAACAGAATTTTTAGGAAATATCTCTTGTAAAATCTAGGAAAAAGACTCATTTTGAAGAAAACTTAAAGCTTAAGAAAGGTGTCACATTTTGGTAAAAAATGTTAAATTTTAAATTTAAAGTCAAAATTTTTAAAAAACATTGATTTGGAAAAATCTCAAGTAAAAAGCTCAAGTAAAAAGCTATAAATTTCAAAGAAAGTGTCAAAATATTACGGAGAAATTTAAATTCATTCAAAGCTGAATTTTGAAAATAAAGTCGAACTTTCGAGATGGGGTGTTTTGAAAAAAAAGCAGCAATTTCGAGCCAAATATGAAAAATTAATAAAAATCCCTAATTTTGTCTTCTGAGCCTTGCTCTCGACAGCATCATCTAAGGCAAGTACTCCACTCGGACTCACCTTGGCTGAAAACGAATTTTGTGATAAAAATCAAAATTTTGAGAAAGAGAAATTTTGAGGACAATATTTGGAATTTAAGTTAAAATAAGGGAAAGTCAAATTTGGAAAATGCCAGCATTTTAAAAGTAAATAGAATTTTTGACACATATTGCGAAATTAAAAGAAAACAGTCTGAATTTCAGGACAATGGTTGAAATTTTGAGATGACCTGAAATTTACGAAAAAATAATTTCCCGAGGAGGCCCATTAAAAAAAACTAGAATTTTGAAGTGGACGTCAAAATTTGGAAAAAAAGTGTGGCGATATTGGTTCGACTGGAACATAAAAACCAGATTTATTTAAACATTATATTAACTAGGAATAACAGTGAACAGATGGACTATCTAGATTCAAAACCCGAATAGAACTGCTTCTCGTTGTATTTTTTCTTCTCCACTTCACCTATAAGTGGTGGTTCTCTCGTCTTCTAGAAATAATGTTAATGGCTTTCGGCGAAAATAATATTTTGAAAACTCTAATGATGTTTGTACGTAACTACGCTCATCAAGGAAAATCGTATAATCCCAATGACGATTTTAATAAGGGCATCAAGTCGTAATTATAATTGTGTTTACGCCAGTACATTATTTCTAGAAGGTACGCTACAAAAGGATTTTGAGGAAAAAGGACTTTGAGAAAAAAGAGTCGAAATTTCCACAAAAAAACGAACAAAAAATTGAAAATTTTAAAATAAAACCAATTTTGTAAAGAAATATTTCAAAAGTTTGGATAGAAGCGATTTTGAAAACAATCGAAGTTTCAAGCAAGATTGAAATTAAAAAAAATCTTGATTTCCCGGAGAGTCATTTGGGAATAAAGTCAAAATTTCAAAAAAAGAAAAATTTTAACGAAAAAGTTGAAATTCTCAAAAAGGACGAATTTTGAAATTCAAGTAAAAATTTCCGGGAAATCCCATTTGGAAAAAAATCGACATAGTGAGAGTAAGCAGAAATTTTGAGAAATATTGCAAAATAGAGGGAAACAGTCAAAGTCTCGATAAAACTAGTTGAAATTTACCAAAAGGTACCCGTTCTCCATCGCAAGGCTAAAATAAAAAAAAAATGACAACAAAGTCAATATTTTAAAAAAAGACGAATTCTCGAGAAAAAGCAAAATATCGCGAGAAGTTTTGTAGCTAAAATTATTCCAGGTTACAATACGCGTAGTCATTATGGAGCTAACTTTTGCGATCATATCTTTAAATGGTCCCTTTACTGTAACACACAATTTACGTAAGGTTTAAAGTTGCTTTAGGAAGACATAACATTTGGATTCAGTACTGTGGTATGAGGGCATACTGAAGTTCAGTAGGAATTCATAAGCTGCGGTTGATGCAGGGAGGTTCCTAGGTCGCGCCTGCAGTCGTGGTGTCTCAGGTATAACCCTGCAACATTTATGCTGAAATCCATCTGAGGCAGTAATAGAATGGTGGAGATAGAAGGCGGCTATTGCAAGTCAGCGAGATAATCTGCCGATTGTCCTCCATTTCTTTATTCTCTACAGTCTGAAGCGCATAATAATAGGCTTCGTATGCGCGAGATACTATTATATTTTTTGTGTTTTTAATGATATTGCATGTACGAATTTCGTTAGTAACAATACAATTGATAAAAATAGGACACTGAGGCATGACATTAAGACAGGGCAATACTATTCCTACAACTTTTAAGAAATAACCTCAGAAAACTTGTAGAGATTTGGACAGGTCAAAGTCGATTAAACGAAGACCTCCACTGAATAAAAATCATAAACGACCCGTAGGGGGGTGTTAAGAAAAAGATGAGAGTGTACAGCACGTTATGTGTCACTGCCCGGCACTAGCATCAATCAGAGGGAAATTTCTGACCTAGTGTGGCCAGTTCGAGAGAGGCGCATCCAAGAGACGTTCTTCAGTTTCTCAACAAGGTTGGGTAACTGAATGAATGACCAAGGACACCTCAATCACGGGGATAGCACAATAGGCCCGGAAAGGGTGGCCTTGGTGCTGGCCTAAACTTTAGGCAACCCATCTCGAATCCAGGTTCCAGAATGCAGACATTAAGACAGATCGTCCTAGACTAGATTTAGTGGCTAGAGGAGACAATTCAAAAAGAAATAAAACCATGTCAAGACAGTTCAACATAGTTTTTTAGAGCAGACTGGTTGTGGGATGTAATGTGTCAAATGTTTTTGTATCCTCTGTATGTTTAATTAGGAATTCTCAGAAAATAACACCACTAAAGATATAGACGATTTGAAACACCTATCTTCGCCGCAAATTAATGACATAACGACTGAAATATCCGGTGTCTTTCAACCGTATACCCTCTTTTTCAGCATAAAAGTAAAATATTTTGCAAAATGGGCGTAGTGGTTAAATATTTTGGGAAAAATGTTATTTATTATCTCTATAGAGTTGTTATCAGCAGGGCGAGAAATAGAGGACAACGATTGTGTCGTCAGCGCTATCGACCATAAAATAATCCCAATTCCCACTCAAATACAATATAAATTGAGTGAATGAGACGTGTCTATGATTAATAGGCCGTTTAACATTTCATTAGGAAACCCGGAGTAGCAAATGAGCTTAATCCAATAACACAAATTACCGTAAACATCGGATTTCCAGCAAAACGAGTAAACAACCTTATTCCTCAGAAACTAATATAAATTATTCCTCCCGAATTATTTCGTCTATTAATAGAGAACAAGGGTGTAGCAAAGCGTGTAACAATATAGTGGAAACCCCAGTTGGATTGCCCTGTTCGTAGTTTTCTTGAAGAGGAACCGAAAATGCTTGCTTTGTGTCCAGGTTAATTACTCTTTATAGGATTGGAGCTATAGATTAATGTTTCTTGTTGAATAATTTTTACATGAAGATGCTTTTTCCCTGAGGGCTGCCTACTCTCTGATCTGTTACGGTGATGTTCAAGAGACCTATGTTTAGAAGAATATATCAGTAGATAGACAAAGCCGGTTCCAACACAAAATCTTACGTTTTTCTTATGTGATAAATTTTTGGTACCTCAAATCAATGATAAAATTAAGTAGGTAACCAAGTAAGCAAGCGATTGAACAACTAAACAAATTAGTTAGTAGCTTCAACTTCCAATCCTATATAGAGCTGCACAGATGATAGTAACCTTGTGTCATCTTTTTTCTCCGACAAACCATTATCTATCGCTGCTTTAGATCGACTAAGGAAACAGCAGATACAGACCATTAATCGGGATCTTGGGATTATTCTGGAATAGGGTAAGAACAATTTGGTCGACTTCAACGCTTCAAAAATGCAGACCGTGGTTTTCGCTAAGAAAACATCAAGGGATAATGCAACAAACGTACTTATGGACGGTAAAATTTTTCCGATGGAATCTAATATATCTATCCTAGGAGTCAATGCGATCACTAACTTCTCTTGGGATGATCATGTGCGCGCCATTGCCAAATCCGCCTCTTAGAAGCTAGGCTTTCTTTTTGGAACTAAAAAGTACTTTACATATCATCAGATATTAACACTCTACAAAGCTCAAGTAAGGCAACACTAGAATACTGTGCTCATGTTTAGAGTTCAGTCCCAAAACACACTTTAGCTCTCTTGGATTCAATTCAGAGAAGAGCAATTCGCCTAATTGATGACAAGAGTCTGACCGATTCTCTAGAAACACTAGAGCACAGGTGTATGGTTGACAACTTGTCTCTTTTCTACAAGAACTATCATGGAAGATGCTCGCAGGAACGAATAGGATTGATTTCCACAAGAACAAGATTCTTGAGGTGTACTAGACAGTCGGAGACATCAAATTCCTGTGCGGTCCAGCTTGGACACAGTGAGAACTTCTGTCTATGGAGACTCTTTTTTCTATGAAACTTCCAACTTATGGAACTTGTTACCGAAAAAAATTTTCTCCAAAAATTACAACCTATCCTTGTTTAAGAAGGCGGTATATAGATATCTATCCGTGTTTCCACATCCTACTCGCAGTGCTTTGAAAGCATAATGGGGTTACCCTTTGCGTGTGGATTAAACTTTAAAATAAAGTTGGTTGCTGGTTTACTTGTTGTTTAGTTGAGCCGTGGTACCAAAAACTTACCGCGATGGATTTAAAAAAACATGAAATTTTGTGTTAGAACCGCTTTACCTATCTATTAATATCAAGTTAAGTAAAAAGTTTTCAAATGCTGTCGATTAGTTTGTAAGTGTTTTGGCTACCTCTACTACTCAGAAGCATAAAAATTGATACTGAACATATCATATAATGTTTTTTTTTAAATCATAATTCAATCCCAACTTTATTATTTGCCAAAGTGTACAGAAATATTTTGTGATGAAATATTGAGCCACATTTGAAAAATATCTAAAATCTAAAATCAAGCAAATCATACATGTTATTAACACTATGAAGCTCATAAACAGCCAATGACTTTCCCTTGTACCTATTTGAGACCCAGTTTATTACAAACGATGGTCCGCACGTGTGGCCGTCGTGCCACTAAGATAAAACACTATCAGACTTCTTCTATAGGAAATTCTAAGCAAGCACGTATTTGCAACGATTTCTACATAAAAGAATTACTGCTAGAAACAGTAGAATGTGCTTAAAACAAGCAACTTAATTCGAAATTTTAAAACATGTCTCCTACATGAATTAAAACAGAAGACCGTCATTTTGAACACTATTTTTTTGTCAATTATTTAATGATTTTTTTATTATAATAAATAAATCCTAACTTCATTATTTGGCTAAAGTGTACAGAATTATATTGTTTTGAAATATTGAGTCACATTTGAAAGATATACCCTTAAATCAAGAAAATCTTACATTTTATTAACACTGTGGAGCTTATAACGGTTAAACAGACAATGACTTTTCCTTGAACTTATTTGAGAACCAGTTTATTACAAACAATGGTCCGCACGTGTGGTCGCCGGGCCCCCAAGATAAAACACCGCTAGATTTTTTTATGGAAAACTATTAAGAAGCACGTATTTGCAACGTTTTATGCATACAAAAATTATTGCTAGGGATAATCGTATGAATTTAAAAAATTACCTAATTCAAAATCTTAAAATATGACTTTAAATTTATTGAAACAGAAGACCGTTATTTTGAACACTTGTTGTAATTTTTCGTTAATTATTTTACCTCTCTAATACTTATTATGAGTAATTTTTCAAACTTGTCATACCTACAACTGATTTTCTACTCAAAGACAAAAGAGATGTTTAATTCTTTCTATTTTAAGTTTTATCTAAAAATATCTCTGTAACGGTATACCATTGTGATAGGTAAGTAATGTAACGTTTTTCTCCGTTTTCTATAAAGAATCTAAAAATAATTATAAAACATATAATTCCTATTTTTAAAAAAAAGACAAAACAGAGTTTTTTTGAATAAAACAAAACAATAAAGATCGTAAAATGTTTGTCACCCTGTATTATAAATATAAAATCTGGTCAAGTCATTGTATTCGCCATAATATTCTATGACAATCTAAATTTCATTTTTTTTCTTTTGCGAATAATGACACAAAGATGCAAGAAGTCAAACTAACTCACTTTTCTGTAATTTTTTTCCGAAAAATTGAAATATCTTTAAAACTGCTAAAGGTAGCAATGAACAAATACACATAAAATGAAAAAAATTTGAGGGTTGCCATTTAAAATAAGAAAGTTGACGTATAATTTAGATATAATCGGAAATGGGAGAAACTTGAAAATATTTTTAAAAGAAAGTTCATCCTCTATTAGTCCCATTTACAAAATTTGTTTATGTTTATAAAAGGCGGTTTTCCGCATATAGGTAACCTCTTAACTAAATATAACACCCTGTATGTATCTTTTTTGATCCACAATTTGCAAAAGATGGAACTAAAAGAGTCTGGATTTCCAGATGGAGCAAAATTTTTGGAAAATATTGTTAAATTTAAAAAAACATAAAGAGGCACTTCAAAAAATCATCAAATTTTTGAGAAACAAATTGAAATTTGACACTTCAAAAAGACAAGCCGAAATTCCAGAAAAATATGAGTTTTAACATACTGTTACACTTTTGAATAAGTCAAATTAAAAAAATTGGAAATTTTCAAAGGAACCTGAAATTTTGACGAATATTGAAATATTTAAAAAAAGAACAGGCGAAGTCTCGGGAGAAAATTGCAAATTAAAAAAAGAATTAAATTCTTTTTTCATTTTGAATTCCTATTACCCGTCATGGAATACATGAAATTCAGTGAATGTTCATTAATTTTATTTAACATTTCTACGAACCAGTTTGGAAATATTTAAATTTTTATTAATGTTTGATGACAATATTCTAAAAGAGTTTTTGAAATATGGCTACATTAAAAGAAATTTAAATATTTCCAAAATGGGTCGTAGAAATGTTAAAAAAAAATAAATAAACATAATGTCTCCGACCAATAAGAGTCCACCATAAAGAAAATTCAGTGAAGCTAAAATAAATTTAGAATGGAACAATAAAAATTCACTAAAAAGTCCTAATTTCCTCTGAGAATCTATTCTCAGAGGAAATTAGGACTTTTCAGTACCTCTTTTTTTCGGTATTTTAAATTTATTCTCCAATTCAATTTTTTTGCATAACAATTTAGCTATAAAATGTCATGCAAAAAAGTTGAAGGTCGAGAATAAATTTGAAATACCAAAAGAAGAGATATTTTGAAAAAGATAGACATTCGTAGGGATTCAAAAATCACAGCGAATATCTGTGAAGTCTTGCTCAAAACATTCTTTTGACGAGGATTTTTTTTTATTGGAACTTCCAGTCTTAAGTAGAAATTTTTCTGATAATTAAGTAGAATTTATTATAACAACAGGTTATGTGCGATGTAAGTAAAGTCACAAAAATCGTTATTGGTGATGAGTTAACTTTTGAAAGTAGCAAATCGATTACGAATCACTCACTGGCATATAGCTCTCTTGAGCATTTATGTAGTTGACTAATGACAATTACTTGAAGATATTTACAGCGACTGGCCAAACTGATGAGGCAAAGGAAGCCAGAAACTGATCTATGGTTCTTGGTTTTAGATATTTTTAACTTTAGTACGTTCAATTATTTCATTAGAATATATTTAGAGAATATTGAAATATCTTTATTTCTGCTTCCTACTTGAATTGCTTCAAGAATGTAATAAGGTTACTCTTTGCAAAGGAGTTTTACTTTTAAAACGAATTAGGCTGCCGACAGGACTAGGAAATAAAAGTAATAACATTTTTCCTGATGATATTGAATATGAAGTAATTTAATTGTTTTAAAACTAACCCAAAATGTTTACATATTTTAATACCTGCGAGGTACAAACTTCAAATTTTATATCACTTACATTAAACTCATATGACAGGCGACTAATACTAGCTAGCCTTTATCTTGGTGTTATCCGATTTTTTATTTATTTATCCTGATATTATCCAATCTATTTTTCGTAGTAGTAGTAGTAGTTTCATCTCTCATTTAACAACGCCAAAAATATACTCAGCTGTTTCATATTTTACAAGAAATATCTGAGTCACAAAAGCACAAAAATCATAACATTTAACTGTGAGTGTCTTAATATTACTTAAATCAAAATATTTAATGAGGATTTTAAGAAATGTCATTAAAAATATAGCAGCGTCGCCAAACGCTCAGTCAAATGTTACAAATTCTTGTCAATCTGTGAGGGACTGTTCGCAATGCCCAGGCCAAATTATGTGCGTCGTGTGAAGTAGATCTTTATTACGCCGGTTTAAATCTCGTACGTCGCATCCGCCTTTGGAATTGACACCTGCCCGTAATTTGCCAGTATTTTTTTTCTTTTCTGATACGGTCAGGAGAAAGTAGGAATAATAATAATCAAATTAAAACACAACTTAAACAATTAAAATATCCACATTTTAGCATATTCGATTTAACTTTGGAGGTAAGGTTAGATTATCAGGCAAGTTTAGCTTTCAATTCAACGAGCGACCGTGGCGCAGTCGTAGAGCAATTGCTTTGGGCGTAGCGGATCTGAGGTTCGAGCCTTGCTGCAGATGTCGCATCTTTTAAATTCTATTGTGAAATCTATTCATAGGTACGTGTACCTACCAGACATGTCGGTTCTTCAAATTAGCGTTATTGCTAAGGCAAAACCATTCGTTGTTCCTCTATATTTAGTTGCTCAACGCGCTTAAAGAAGTTTTCACTTCAAAAACGACCTAAAAAGCAAATTATTATTCGAGTTTAGTAAACATTCGACGATTTGTGTTTGTAAACAAATTCCAAGCATCATGTAACTACATTATATTCAATTTTATGCATATTTCTTTAAAATCCACATTTTCAAGTTAATCAAAACATTCCGCCCGTTCCAACAACTTGTCTTGGCAAACAAAGTTCAGTTTTGATGAGTACAACAAAGCTAATTTGAAATTTTCCAGCAGTAAACAAGTAAGAAAACACGTCGATTATAAGGACCAAGGCCAATTTTCCAACTTCCATAGACTATTCGTTGAAAGAGACTACAACTAGGCGATTATGCCATCTATTTGACCTTAGCAGTGGTAATTTCGAGCTGGAGGGGCTTATAAAGTTGGACAGCCCCAAGTTTCATATCCTGCACCTCACAGCAGTTGTAGTATAAAAGTAGTGAGCTCAGCAATTTGGCCTTCTGCCCCGGAACTTTGATTTATTCGTCCGGGGCTTCGCTAAATATTCCGGATACTCTACAACCGGTTTCCGCTTGTACTATCGATTTGCCATTTTTTAAATAAATTCTGTATAGCGAAACCAGGCTCTCGTTCCCATTCAAATCCATTCCGATAGATAATTATTTATACATGTGGTTCAATTTATTTGCATACTGTCTCCGAGTAATGAGACGTTGTTCTTTTCGGTTTGTGTAAAATGATTCTGTCGTCACTTGTTCTATTCAAATATGCAGCAGCTTTCCCGAGTTGGAAACCGATGAACGCCATAAAAGAAAGATTTCATCTATACGTCAATTTGAGGCATCAAAATTCAAATGTAATGGATTATTTAATGGCACAATAAAACATCTGCATTTATTGCGGCTGTCAGAAGACCGACGCGCGTTTAATAATTTGCTGAACGTGCAAACTCCATCAGAAGAGCTTGCCCATCAAATATAGCAAGTCGTTTCATCACTTTCCGTATTGTCGGAAAGAAAAAGGTTTTCGAACAGCATCCGGCCAGTATACCTTTTATGCTGCACTTCGAGATATGAATATAAAACGCAGCGAAATGGATCCGCCTTTTAACACAAAGAAACATTCGTTATATTCGTGGGGTTTATGTGTCAAAATTCAGGATGAGATTAATAAGATTAAGATAAAATGGAAGCGGAAATAACACTTGTACTTAACATGAAAGAAAAAACTTTTTAATAAAGTTATTAATTAAACGCAACACAGTAATTATGGCAGAGTAACCGTCGCTGTCATTATACAATAAACCTCAGTCAGCTGAGACGTTGGGACCTATAGAGCGTGATCTCAAAAACCATTTTAGTCATTCCAAACATGTGAATGCTCTTTACTTGTGATATTTTGTGGTGTCAAACTTATTAAAGTCACCACTTAAATAAATCATATCGATTTCATTTATTTGAAAACAAACATTTTGTTTCATTTTTCAATCATCATACAAGAAAATTTCGGTACAATTTCAATAGCCATAAACAAACAAAGTTTTGTTTGACCTACTGACTACAGTATTAGTACCGGGCACTAACCGCTCTTGGAATATTTTTTCATTTTTTTTTCACTGCATAGAAAATTTTGAAGAGTTTTTTTTGCAATAGCAAAAAATTTAGTAATTGGTTTTAATTAACTTACTACTAAATTAAAATGACATTCACTGCAATTTGTACTACAACGTTCACTTTGGGAAATTTCCGTTTCTGTTTAAAAAAAACTTGTCTGATTGATACCGAACGAACAAATGGTAGCGAAGCTTTGTTAAATAAATCTTTTGTTAGTTCATTTCGACGTTTCGCGTTCTCCCATATGCAATTTCGACTCCGCCGCTTGTAGCTATAGAGCATATTATTCCGTTTTAGGTTTTCCCAAAGGTGAAATATATTTGAAGTTTCACAAAACACCCCATTACGGACAAAAGAAACATAGAGAGAAACTTTATTAGCATACATAAAACGGCATAAAACTGATCTGCGAATTCACAATAAAATGTTACGAAGGACAAAGTTTTGAGAATAGAGGGGAATGTCGAAATATTTGTCTCTAAGAATTCATTTTAGATTCGATTGTGATTACAATTTGTACGCTGGAAGTTCATTTTTATTTCCGTGAACCTACTTCATGTGTAGTTAATATCGATTTCAACTATATCAGACATTTTAACTACCTCCATTCAATTTAATCCGTGATTTATTTTGATAGTAGCTATAAATGACGGGGTTCAGATCCAACTGGGTGTTTTGGCCTTATTTTGGCACGCTGATGTCAAGAGCACGTTGGCATAAAAAATGGTGTTTGTTGGTCCCAGTTTTCGTACTACATGGAAATATGTCCAACACGACACAAATATATTGACAGCTTTTATCTTGGGCAATCTTACATGCGAATACCCAAGCAGCTGGTTAGCAAGGTTGCAAATTTAATTTAATTTTATTTTCTGTTACGTTCTGAATTCTGCATTTTGGGTAGGTTGCCCAAAAACTTAGGCCAGTATTTAGGTCACCCTTCTTGGGCCATTGCTCTATCCTGTGATTGAGCCATCACCATCATTGAGAAAATGAAGAACGTCTTTTGGATTTCTGATACGTTTATTATGAGCAAGTAATTGTAGACTGCGGATGTAGATTTTGAATAATTTTATCAAATATTCTTAGGCCATAAAGCAATGAACTTATTGAAAATGTTTTGATACTTCATTAATTCCTTGATTGGACTATTTTTCGTTTTGAGTCCGTATGTGCTTTAGACACAAATTGGACGTTTCTCTAATTTGTATGAGAATAAGCACTTTATCGGATGCAAAACTAATAAAAAATAAATTATTTTAAAAGGAATTGATTACTTGTAAGCAGGGTGGAGTTAAGAATACGGATATTACTGTAATCGTTACCAAACCTGTCGTATATTCAAAATAAAAAAAACATTCTAATGCACAACTCAAATCCTAATAAATGTTTCGGATGATTTTGGATGTTATTTGAAGTAGTTTTGCTCATTTCAAACGATGGTTTTTTTTTTGGTCTCACTGATCTCACTCTCTATTTCCTTTTGTAAACCAGATGGATAATTTGTGTTTTTCTTCAAGTACTGATTGAGCGTCAGTGTGCCTATTTAAGTCTACTTCAACGAAATGATCTAATTTGTACCTGGGTTGCATATGATCAACCGATCTTGCTGAAATCACAGGGCTACATTCGTTGAGGATTTCCTTATGTCCGGCGAAGTCTTCTTCTTTAAATTGTTTTAATTGCAGTAACCTTGAGGCTTCTTTGATGGCCTCCCGCTTCTCTCTTTTAAAGAGGAGTTAGACCTAGCATTACCTCCACTGCTATTGGGCAGGTGTCCATTGCGCCTGTTATTTCCAAACATGCCTACGTTTGAACTATGTTCAGTTAATTTTGTGCTGCCTTTTTCGTTATTTTTGGCCACCACACTAAAGAAGCGTATGTGATCAGGGGTGTAGTTATCCTCTTATATGACCAATAGACCATTTTCGGTTTCAGACCTTAGGTTTTGCTGAAAAATCTGCGGCGCATTAAGAACGCTTTTGTGACACGCTTGATTATTTAAGTCAAATGAGAATTCCAGGTGAGTCTTTGGTCTAGATCTCTTCCTAAATATTTAATCTCACTTAAGAAGTTAAGTTGAACTTTATTCTTAGTGGGAGCTATTAGATTCTTAAAAGAAATTATTATTGTTGCTTTATTTAGGTTTACACTTAACTCTTAGTTTGAACACCAGTTGTCAATAGTGGTTAAAGCTGTCTGCATTAAATGCGACAGGATTTTATTATTTTTGCCCCTGATAGTAACAGTAATGTCATCTGCATAACCGATTGCTTCGAAGCCAGAGAAATCCAGTATAATTAAGAAGTCATTAACCGCGATGGACCACAGAAATGGAGATATCATATCATACCTCTAACAACCCTAGTTAAAAATTAATTGCTAAAGCAACAACTGTTGGTAGTTTAACTAAATATGATTTACAGCACACCCCTAGAAGGCTGCATGACTGCAAAACAGGTTGCATTCTATCTGCACACGACACTTGTTGGCGTTGACCACAGTTTCTCTATGAACCAAACGGTGGCGGTCACACCATAGACATACGTACAGTACTTACTTGCCGAAACATTTGTTGGCATTCGAGTTGGATATACCAAAGTGACAACATCTAGGAAGATCTAAATTGGTGTTTGGTTTCCAAGCTTCAAACCTATTGATCTGTGCATTAAGAGAAGCCTTGTCTTTTTTGGGATCTTCCTAGAGAGCAAGCAAGGTGTTTGTGTTTCAACTATTGGGAGGGGTATTTCAGCTAGCTATGATTCCACTATACACGTCTAGAGGGCTGCATGACTGAAGTCAAGGTTGCATTCTATTTTGCATATAATAGTACCAGGTCATTCAATAATTCCGTTGGATAAGTAAGAAAAAAACAAAATGTTGACAAAACTCGATTTTATTATTCAACAAAGTTGCCTTCGAGGGCGATACAACAAGTGTAGCGATTTTCCAACTTTTCGATACCACTTTTATAGTACGATTTCTCGTTCTCGTCAAAATAGGCCTCAGTTTCAGCGATTACTTCATCATTGGACTTAAATTTCTTTCCAACAAGCATTCTCTTGAGATCTGAAAACAGGAAAAAGTCGCTGGGGGCTATGTCTGGAGAATATATATAAGTAAGCAATTCAAAGCCCAATTCATTCAATTTTGCCATCGTTTTCATCGATTTGTGACTCGGTGCATTGTCTTGGTAAAACAACACTTTTTTCTTTTGCAAATGTGACCGTTTCTTTGCGATGTCAGCCTTCAATCAATCCAAAAGTGCACACTAATAGTCGTTGTTAATGGTGGTTCCTTTTTGGAAATAGTCAATGAATATTATTCCGTTTGCATCCCAAAATACAGAAGCCATCACCTTACTGGCCGACTGTTGCGCCTTTGCTCGCTTTGGATTCGGTTCGTTAACTGCTGTCCATTCACCTGACTATCTTTTGGATTCTGGGGTGTAATAGTTAAGCCATGTCTCATCCATTGTCATATATCGACGATAGAATTTCATTTTATTGCGGTTTAACGACGCCAAGCACTCCTACAAAGCATCGATTCGTTATTGTTTTTGGTCGACTGTGAGCTAATGCGGCATCCACTTTGCCCAGAGCTTTCGCATACCCAAATGTTCGTGTAAAATGGTAAAAACACTACAATCTGATATCTTTACAATGTCAGCTAGCTCGTGTACCTTCAATTTGCGATCGTTTATAACCAATTTGTGAATTTTTTTGATGTTTTCTGGAATAACAGCTTCATTTGGGTGTGCACTGCGCTCTGCATCATTTGTGCTGGTACGACCATGTTTAAATTCAGCAATCCATTTCTCTACCATTTGTCCCGATGAAGCAGAGTTTGGATAATGTTTATCAAGCCATTGCTTAATTTCCACTGTATTTTTTTTATCAAAAAGCAATGCTTTATCAAAACTCGAAATTTACTCTTTTCCATTTTTTTTTTTCAATAACAAAAGTTGCTTCACACAGAATGCTATAACTCTTGAATCAATAGTCAGATTGCTGTCAAATTTATACACGAATCGTTTGAAGATTAGTACTAAATAAAAATTTTATGGAAAAAATTCTAGTAACGCTATCTATGTGTCATCCTATGGACTTTTTGAATAGACTGTTATGGTGTGTTTGAAATATTAAATAATTCTTACCTATAGAGGGGCATTCCTTTTGTGTCCTTGAACCAAAATACCATGGTTACGTTGTCGTATGGCGTTGGCGGTGTGACGTCACAAGGAAGTTCAACATCCTTCCCTGGAACTCCCCATACTACCTTTTCTGGAACTAAGAAGAAATGTTATGCAATTCGTCTGCACCAAAACGAAACAAAAATTCAAAACTTAGATGGTTATAAAACATTTTTTATGACTCCTGACATTTATTATTAGTTAAATATTCCGACTTGAGAACTAGGATAGGGATCATCCATAATTATTAATCAATTTTACTAAAACATCCATCTTAAGAGCTTAAGCATTGCTGGTTTAAGATCGATGTTGAAATTCGTAAAATATCTTTGATGCAATTAAAATATCAATGTAATATAAGACATCGATCTTCTAGACAATAAAAAAGAACCCATTTTTCTATGACAATTTTAAAGATAACGTTTTGAAACTTCTTTAGAGGCGTTAAGCGATTTTGGATAGAAGGATGGTTTTGCGTCACTTGTACTAGTCGCCATCACGTCTTACCCATCACGTCTTACGCCATCATGCTCTACTGTTAACATCGAGCGTGTTGGTTACACAAACTAGCTAAACCATAAGTCTATCTTCTATCAAAAATCGCTCAATGCGCCTAAGAAGTTTAAAATTAAAAAATGCGTAATCGACACCAAGGCTTGAACCAGCCACCTCTCAAGTGTGTCAAGTAAAGAAGACAACCCTAACCAACCAAACTATGCTATCCTTGACATGGCGGCTTACATCTTGCTTCTTAAATATATCTATAAATTGATTGTTGTGCATTATTTAAACTGTGATTTAGCTTCGTTATTATTTTAATTGTTTAGCAATTATTGTAAAATCGCTATAGAGTACAATAGTGAGTACAATAATAGTTTGTGCAACAAGAAAGGATATGATGTCCACTATCACTAGAAGGAAGCCAGTCGTTCGAGAGTTTTTAGAAAAAAGAAAAAATTGGTCCATAAACTACAAAATTTTAGAAACTGCAATTTAGAAATAGAAATAGAAATACAAAACTTAACATATTTCTATATTAAAAATTTACGCAAAGCAAACCGCAGACGACTGCTCATTTTTTTAGTTTAATCCACTCGCAAAGAGTAACATCATTATGCTTTCAAAGCACCGCGAGTAGGATGTGGAAACAAGGATAGATGGCGATGAACCACCTTCTTAAACAAGGATAGGTTGTAATTTTTGGGAAAAATTCCTTTTGGTTACAAGTTCTATAAATTGAAAGTTCTAAAGAAAAAAGAGTCTCCGTAGACAGAAGTCCTTACTGTGTCAAGTTAAACCGCACAGGAACTTGCTGTCTCCGACTGTCTATTATGTCTCAAGTATCTTACCCATGAAGGGATTAATCCTATTAGTTCCTGCGAGCATATTTCATGATAGTACTTGTAGAAAAAAGACAAGTCACCAACCATACGCCTGTGCTCTAGTGTTTCGAGGGAATCGATCAGACTCTCGTCATCAATTAGGCAAATCGTTCTTCTATGAATTGAATCCAAGAGAGATAAGTGTGTTTTGGGGCTGAATTCCAAACATGAGAACAGTATTGGCTAGTGTTAATCTAACTTGAGCTTTGTATAGTGTTAATAGCTGATAAGATGTGAAGTACTTTTTAGCTCTAAAAAGAAAGCATAACTTCTGAGAGGCGGATTTGGCAATGGCGCGCACATGATCGTCCCAAGAGAAGTTAATGCTCGCATTCACTTCTTAAATAGATAGATTAGATCCCATTGGAAGGATTTTACCGTCCATTAGTATGTTTGTTGCATTATCCCGTGATGTTTTCTTAAAGAAAACCGCGGCCTGAGTTTTTGAAGCGTTTAAGTCGACCAAATTGTTCAGAATAATCTCGAGATCCCGATTAATCGTCTGTATCTGCTGTTTCCTTAGTCTATCTAAAGCAACAATAGATAATGGTTTGTCGGAAAAAGATGACACAAGGTTACTATCATCTGCGTAGCTGTATATAGGATTGGAAGTTGAAGCCAAGAGATTATTTATGTGTAACAGAAATAGAGTAGGAGAGAGAACAGATCCCTGAGGTATCCCTACGCTAATCGCAAATGTCTTGGATGAGATGCCAGACAATCGAAAATTTTTTTATTGACTGTATCAGTTTATTCTAGATATACAAAAATTATATGATATTTACAGTAAAACTTGTTCGATATTCAATATCTATTCAAACCGAGTTGACAACGTTTGCTTTGTAGTTAGTAAAACAGTAAACAGCTAAATAATAAAAAAGCATGTAACTATATATGTTTTATGAAGCAAGTATTTGGGAGGTTTCGATCATAATTATTTTAGTATCCACTGTGGATAAATGGCAGCCTCATTAACGTCCAGACTAAAAGAAGTGATTAATATCAATTTATTGATTTATGGAAGCTTTAACAAGGCAAGCTGGTAATTATTTGGCTGATTGATTCACAAAGATATAAATTTATATTAATATTTCATTTACATCATTACCAGAAGTAGAGCTCAATCAGTAAATGAACAATATAGTTATCTCAATTGAATAGAATAAACTTCTTTTTATTTATTTTTGTTAAATAATTGGGTTGACTCAATGTAAAACATCATAGGCTGGCCAATTCAAGCACCGCTTAGGAATATAAACTGCAGAGTATCGTTGGAATTAAAGTAAATATTTTTTAAAATATTACGTCTAATAAAAATCATCTTCAACCATTCTCATGTGATATTTGAGAAATAAAAGAAGTGTTCATTTTTAAATACAGTCAAACCTTCCTATAGCGGGTTCCAAGATCGTACAAAAATTCGCTGTAGAGAGGTTTTTTTTATAAAGAGGTAGCATTAAAACTGCACAAATCACATGTAAAATTTCATATTACTGTTGCGGGCTATCGGTTCAAATTGATTAACACGTGAATTGAATAATACCTACTTTATTTTGAAACTACACTCGGAACACTACAACTGAATAATGAACACACTTATTGACTTCTAACTACTAACTCACTAATTAACTACACTGACTTCTGACTGACTAACTAACTCGAGGGAAAGGCGACCGCTTAATATAGTTTTGGCTCCCAGCTTCTAGAAAAATCCCGCGGATAAGGCTTATCGTTTTCCGAAATTTTAGGAACGCTTATCTGCCGTTTGCTTCGGTATCGAGGCCGCTTTTTCCTTATCAGATCTTTCTAGAAAATTTTCTTACCTACTTAACTCTACAATTTGCATTTCGTCACATTATACATTTATTTAAAAATATATAAACAAACATATGAAGATGAATCAAATTTAATTAAAAAATTTTGTTATTTCTGCTTAAAGAGAGAACTTAGAACATTTTTGCTATCCAAAAAATACTTCGCACTTATTTAACGCATTCAAAACAACTTCAGGTGTGTTCTCTAACTGTAAACCTCTCTTAAACTAGTAGATAAACAATGTAATCATCATGGGGGATCTCAAAAATTGAGTATTTGAACAAGGTGCAATTACAAACCAATCAAGCGTTATTGGCATGAGGTATTAAAAAGTTTGTCTGATCGGAAGACAATTATTAAGACTAATTAAACCTTGAAAAATCTTGGTTTAAAGATTCGTTGTAAGAAGGGATCCTGTTTGTTAAATGGAGGTAATATTACGTATAAATTTTTTTCTTAGAATGCTATGTTCCCTCAAAAAATTCGTTAAATAGACGAATTCGTTGCATGGAGGTTCGTTTTAGGGTGGTTTGTCTATACACACTTTTTTATACAGTCGACAGCATCATTTATGTAACTGGTAATTCTAACACCACAAAATGTGACATTTTTAACTTTCACTGTGTGGAATTCTTCAAAATTCATAGATGTTAAAGTCAGTTAATGATCAATATAACAAGGGATATTAAAAATTCCATAATGTTTCTATGACTATTTACTATGCAGACCTGGTTTCGCTTTTCAGCATTGTCAGTGCTTATACCACTAATTTATTTGGCCATTGTTATGTCAAGCTTTATGGATTACAGACTCCTACGAATATTTCGCCTTATCCGAATTCTCATCCAAAGCATCAATTGGAGGTGTGTTCAGAAGATCAAGCTGCTTGTTTATAAAAGTAAAAATGTCTCAAGTAAAAACCTTACAGATACTAATACAGTTTATGAGATCGCGATAAATTGTTTGATGAAACGGACTGGTTCTTGGTTGTCTCCAAAAATTAAAACGCAAAACTTGTCCCCTGAAACCAAGAAAGAATAAAAAAAAAACACAACATAGGTTGCTCTAACGCGTTTCGACAGCCATGCTGTCATCTTCAGAGAGAAACTAGTTTCTCTCTGAAACGCTGTCGAATCGCATTAGAGCAACCTTTGTTGTGTTTTTTTTAATTCTTTCTTGGTTTCAGGGGAGAAGTTCTGTATTTCAATAAATTGTTTGGTCCCGACATCTTAGCAGGCTGTGGAGTATTGAATACCGACGGCTACGGATACTTTTCCGTAATTACTGTCTTACGTGTAATTAATTAACATGTGTTAGCTCCTAAAATACTCATCTAAATGAAATAACATACATAACCTATTTGATCTGCACTTAAGCTAACTACTGATTTTTGTTTGATAAGAATTAGTTCTAAACATATATAGGTCAAAAAGTCTTGGAAACCAAATGTTATTTGAATGGAATGGACTGGTCCTTGGTTAGCTTCAAAAATTTAAATACAAATCTTGTCCCCTGAAACCAAGAAGGATTAAAAAACACAACAAAGGTTGCTTTAACGCGTTTCGATAGCCAAGCTATCATGAGGGATACTTAGTATCTCCTTAGAGATATATTTAGCTTGGCTATCGAAACGTGTTGCAGCAACCTTTGTTGTGTTTTTTAATCTTTCTTGGTTTCAGGGAACAAAATTTGTTTTTCTATTCTACCCATTATGTTTCTGAATATAGAATTTAAATTTTAATATGCTTAGAAGATACTAAGTCATAGATCATAGAAATGCTGCTGTGTTTTTCGATATTGGAACAGGTGGCAAGAAAAAATATTTTGTATGAAATTACCCTTGAAATACAAATTTTGTCCTTTGAAACCAAGAAAGATTAAAAAACACAACAAAGGTTGCTCTATCACGTTTTGATAGCCAAGCTAAGTATCTCTCTGAAGAGATACTAAGTAACTCTCATGATAGCTTGGCTATCGAAGCGTGTTAGAGCAAATTTTGTTGGGTTTTTTAATCTTTCTTGGTTTCAGGGGACAACATTTGTGTTTCATGGGTAATTTGATACAAAATATTTTTTTCTTGCCACCTGTTCCAATATTGAAAAATTCAGCAGGATTTCTATCCTCTATGACTTAGTACCTTCTAAGTTTATTAAAACTTAAATTCTAAATTAGAAACATAGGACATGATGAGAAAGTGGTAATTTCTTTTAAATGTTGAGCTGTCTCATTAGGATCACTGGAGCAAATTTATGAAAAAAATATTTCAAATGATACCTTACGTTTAACACCTGATTGTTTGTGCACCAAACCAATTATTTTTTTAAAAATTAACATATATTTTGGGTGCATCATCAATAACAAACAGTTCAAATTCTCACGTTACATAATTTGTGAGAAAAATTTTTAACAGAACGGATGGACCTACGTACGTATCCCAAAAAATTTCGAAATTTTTAATATAAAGTTGAAGATAGGTGCTTTCGGTAAAGTTTTCTGCGGTACTATTATGATTCTATCATTTTTTAGGGTTTCGCACCTTAAAAAAAGATACTCCTAGAATCCCACCCTTGCGTCCGTCTGTCACAAAGAAGATTTTCTCAAAAACTACGCAACGTAAAAATTTAGAGATTTGCACAGCCTTAGTTCTCCATGACCAGTGCAAATACCGTAAGCCAACGATTATAAAAAGAAAATATTTTATAATAGAATTGGGGTTCTAATGCGCAGACCAATAGGTTTAAACATTTATTAGATTCGAAGTTTGGAAACCTAAGACCGGTTTCGATCTTTTTAGGACTTGTCAGTTTCAAACTACGAATCCAATAAATGGTCAAACCTATTGGTCTGTGCATTAAAATCCTTGTCTTCTGGGAACTTTCCTAGAGAGCGACCGTTTTGCTAGGCGGCAATGTTTCAACTAGTGGTAGTTCAGCTACTTATCATTTGCTTTACATGCCTGGAGGGCTGCATGAATTTGCAGTCTAGGTTGTATTCTACTTGCCTAGAATGAGGGGATAATTTAGTCTCCAAAAATTTTAGTTTTTGCTAATGTATTGTGTAAGGTACCATTTAAAAGAGCTACCTCTTGTTCTCCAAATACCTTTTTCATTATTTTTGGTCCAATCCTATTAAAGATACAGCTCAAAATGTTTAAAAAAAAACCATCCTTCCATGTTCTCTTAGATCTCTAAAGATAAACTTTAGATTTGAATAGGGTTAGTATATATTGGACCATAGATCATGGGAAAATTGCATTTTCTTTTAAAAGCGTCATTGTTGTTAAAAAAAATATTTTATGGAAAAATAGGGGCTTGCATTCCAAGACTTTTCGACCGATAGAGTGGTGATTATTTTAAAATAAAAAATTGATGTCGCTGAAGAATAGAATGCTTATTTTACATCACTTCATTTACGAGCCCCTTCCCATTTCAGTTGGCCCACCTTAAGATTTATCAGAAATTTCGCATTGGGGTGAAAAACATAGAATGAAATAATCGAACTCCTAATTGTTTATTCTTTTAACAGTATTTTTAATACATTGTAACCACATAAAATGCATATTAGATAAATAAAGCTGACAATTACCACAAAATGTAAACAAAAAGAAAAAATGTGAACAAATACGTTAACAATTTTATTATTTACCACTCGGTAACATCTTCTTTATTCTTTATAACAGCTAAAATTCGTTGGGGCATAGTATTAACTAAACCTTGGCAAAATTTTGGTGTAAAAGAATCCCATATTTCTTGAAGCCTTTGCTTCAGTTCAGGGATTGTTCGTGCGTGATGTTTTAGGAGCACCTTTTTCATCTCATGTCATAAAGTTTTTATGGGTGATAAATCCTGAATACTAAAAATCCATTTCAAAGGTGCTATAGTATGGTCTTTCATCCTTTTTAAGCTTCTTTTAGAGGTGTGGCATGTGGACTTTCAGAATATAGGCTTACCTTTTAATGACATATTTTTGCAACATTTTCGCTTATTTGTTACAAATCTGAATAGAGAATAATAAAATTGGTGTTTTCTACTGCAAATGATTAAATATACGTTATTAATTACCTTGTTGCCTAAAACCTGCTTCTAGTATGTATTGCATTTTATTAATAGCCAAAAACCTAAGATTTTAATTGGTGGGCCAACTGAAACGGGAAGGGGCTCGTAGATGAATATTTTCGGAGTTAGCACTAGTTTACGCAACACGCTAATTACGGTTGGTATTGAACATTTTAGTGCGATCCGAGGCAATTTCATAGGCTGTGTTAGTCATCGACTTATTGCAAATTGCAAATGAAGGCTTTTTATCAAAGACATTAACAACACAGTTCCATAAATATTTGGATTAATTGTAGAAAAAAGTGTGTATGTATCTGAAAATAGACATTTTTTTATTTTTCAATTATAAGACATGAAAATGTGGATAAACTTTAAAAGTCATACATAAGAAAAATGATTTAATTTGGTCCAATGACTGTTCATTGTAGTAATTAATACGGAACCCTAATTGTGCGAGCCCGACTCACTTTTAGCTGAGTTTTTTAAAAGTGAATCTGGTTTAACAAACCACAACTCTATCGAACTTATGTAGGTGAACTTAACTGGGAAATTTTATCATGACTTGGTTGGGGCATATTAAAAAAGATCTCCAAGAAAATTACCCCCTGACCTAGTACCGTTAGCCCCCAAGGCAATCGTTTAATTAGCTTGAAATTCAATACGTTCCCAATATTGTAATGTAATGAATTTTTAAAAACCATCGGGTGCATTATGCCAATGACCGCGTTAAATTTTAATTAAATATGAATCGAGGAGGGTAGTAAAAACAAATTTACACCATAAATTTGGAATTCATGAATTTTAATTTATAAACTAATTTATAAGCCGATATTAATTAAACACCCTCCCCGCCGAAACACAATCCGCCCCACTTCTATTGTTTGTTAAATTTGGTGTTATCTTTTACAACCGCAAACGAATTTAATCGATGCCGTCGGTCCAAAATAGTCGCCATTTGTATGTGAATCGAAAAGACGGAATTTATGGGGATGCTGCGCCGAATGTTATGTAGACAACAAAAGGTTTGGCGAAATTACAGATTGCACTTTATGTGTAGTACACTACGAAATAATCCAATTAGTCATCTGAAAATGGCCTGAAACAAATATATTTTCCTATTATTTGAGTTTTTCGCGATGATCAGTCAATTAGGCATATGTTTTATGAACACTGGGGAGCCCTAATTTATTACCTTAATTAAGCTTTGTTTAAAATTCTCCTGTTTTGGAATAGCCGATATATTATAGCCTATATTTTTAACGATTTATGTTTGTTTAATTGGTTGGGATGCTAGTAAAATTATTTTACGATTGCACAATTTACTATTTGCTGGAGATCCATTAAAAATATATCAATCAAATATATAATTATACCAAATCTAAACAAATTCGAAATGTTTTCATAATATTAATATTCGAGTAGTTTTTTGTAATATTATTTAAATATTCTGTATTTTAAATTTTACGAGTTTCTTGTTATTAAAGTTTCAATCATAGTTTGTTTGGAAATTCATCACTGCAGAAGACAAATGTGTAAACTAGAGCTATTTAGATTATATTGTTAACATTTCCCATATCGAGTGAAACACCGGATTAAAGTAGATTGCTTTAAGGTGGCGATCGATCATGCTGTCAATCAAATATACTTTTCCATTAATACGAATAATTTGGATAGCCGTCAGCTATGCAGAGCTTTAATGAGTTCGCGCAGATTGCAGAATGGTGTTTTGTTGAAATTCGTTAAAACGATCATGTGTATATTAAGCTACCTAACTAGGCTCCAGCTACATACTGGGTACCAAATATCGCAATCAGACCATTAAAATGAAAAAATTCTACGTGCAAAGTTACGATGGGTTTGTGTCCTATCCTGAGATGAAACTATCCTCGCTGTTACTTATTTTCATCGAAAATGTAAAAAAGTTATCTATTCTTTGTCAATATAATATTAGTTTGGGAGTATCTGGAACAAGTTTCCGGGATAACACGTATCCTACTAACGGTCCCACCTTACGGAGTACTTCTCTACGAATTTTTGACAAAATCGCTTCAGTAATTGCGCCGTGGAAAACTGAAAAACAGACGAACATCCTTTTGCATTTATGTTAGTGAGAGTAAGGACTCAAACTGATGTGATCGTACTTTCTCTTAATTTAAAAACGTTGACTGGCATGGAGATTTTTATTTCATTTAGAAGTGAGTTTCTCAAAGAGTGTAACCCAGCACCGGGCCCCGAAAATAAAATACCGGGTCCCTAAGATATCTCCCTATTGTTCAGTCATATTCATAAAATTTATGAGAACAGGAAATGAAATTTCTAGTGCTTTTTGTAACTTTTTTTTTTCTTTTGGTGGAAGGGACAGGTCTTAGGTTGTCTTCAAAAATTAAATTACAAATGTTGCCCCCTGAACCAAGGAAGATTAATAAACGCAACAAAAGTTGCTCTAGCGCGTTTCGATAGTCAAACTATCATCTTCAGAGAGATACTGATAGTATCTCTAGTAGTATCTCTAGTACCTCTAGTATCTCTAGTATCTCTCTGAAGATGATAGCTTGGCTATCGAAACGCGTTAGAGCAACATTCGTTGTGATTTTTAATCTTTCTTGGTTTCAGGTGGTAATATTTGTATTTCAATTTTTGTAACCTTATAAGTGTGAAGCAGGAAACTTTTAAAAATAAAATTGGCTTTTTTCCAAATTTTTTGTTAATAAATTTTTTCCTATTTTTTCTCTGAAAAATTATGGCTTGTTCTTGTCGCAATTTAACTTTTAACACCTTGACGTGCCCCACTTTTATGCAATGATTTAACTGGAGGCGTTTTCAAGCTGTGAAGAAATCAACTTTTGTTTTTAAATTTTCGACATTTTTTTAGATGTTTGATTTTTTTTTTAAATTTTTGATATATTTTTTTTTATTTTGACTTTAAAAATCGATTCTTTTTTCAGATTTTTTCTGAAATTTTTTTAATTCAAAAGTCAGACCTTTTTATATAGTTTCAATTTTTGCAATAATTTAATTTTTGTCGTTTTTCTGCAGCTCGGGAATTTTTTTTGAAAATTGCGACCGACTGCAGATCGCAACACTTATTTGTTTTTTAATGCTGACTAAAAATCTGGACACTTTTCAAAATTTTGAATTTATAAACCTCCCACTTTTTTAAATAATTCCCATTTTTGAAAATTTTGAATTAAAAAAAATGACTTTTTAGAAAATTTTCAAGTGTTCCTGTATTTTTTATTAAAAATTTTGCATTTTTTTAAAACTTCGAAATTGAAAATTTCTATTTTTTCTTAAATGATTAAAATTTCCATTTTTTTTTAATGTTGGCTTTTTTAGTTTAACTTATTTTTAAAATGTCATTTTTGTATTGCAAAATTTCGAGTTTTTTGCATTTTTTTATCTTATTTTAAAAAAGTATATTGTTTTCAAAATTTCGACTTTTTTTGCAAGTTTCTATTTTATATTTTATTAATTTTGAAAATTTTCACTCACAATTTTGATATATTCTGGAAGTGTTTGCTACATTTGTAAAACATTTCAGTTATTTTCTAAAATTCCTACTTTGTTCTGAAATTTAGACTTTTTTGTAAGCTTTGACAACATTTTAAAATTTGTTTATGAAAATTTCGAGTTTCTTTTAACAGGTGGATTTTATTTTGATTTTTCTCAAAATGATAACTTTCTAATATTAGTTTTTCTGATTTTTGAATAATTCAATTTTTATTGATTTTTTTGACTGATTATGTCTAAAAATTTTGATTATTTGAAAATTTCGACATTTCAAAATGTCAGTTGTTTCTAAATTTTTACTTTTTTGTGAAAATTTTGATTTTAAATTTTCGCCTTTTTATCAAAATGTTGATCCTTTTACAAATGTCCACTTATTAAAAAAAAATGACAATTCATTTCCAATTTGTTCACGTTCCCATTTTTATTAATATTTTCCCCAAATTTTGATGTGAAATTTTAGTGTTTTTTTTAAATTTTTATTCATTATAAAAATGTCCATCCTTTTCAAAATTGTGACTTTTTTAAAAGTTTTATTTTATATTTGTTTTGAAAATTACCACTCAAAATTGACTTTCTCTATAAGTTTTTGCTGTATTTTTAAAACATTTTAGTTATTTTCTAAAATTCCTACTTTGTTCTGAGATTTAGACTTTTTTGTGAACCTTTAAAACATTTTGAAATTTTGTTATAAAAATTTTGACTTTCCTCAAAACGAGGACTTTCTGATATTATTTTTTTCTATTCTTTGAAGAATTCAATAACTATCGATGATTTTATTGACTGATTGTCTAAAATTTTGATCATTTGACAATTTTGACATTTAAAATTTTTTATTGTTTCTAAATTTTGACTTTTTTGTAAAAATTTGGATTTTAAATTTTCGCCTTTTTATCAAAATGTTGGCCTCTTTACAAATATCCCTTCATTAAAAAATTTGACATTTCAAAATTTCCACTTTTTTGCGTTGCCATTTTTATTAACATTTTCTCGAAATTTTAATGTTAAATTTTCTATTTTTTGTCGAAATTTTGACTCATTTTGAATATCTCTATCCTTCTCAAAATTTCGACTTTTTTTGAAAGTTTTATCTTATATTTGTTTTGAAAATTACCACTCAAAATTTTGATCTTCTCTGGAAGGGTTTGCTGTATTTTTAAAACATTCCAGTTATTTTCTAAAATTCCTACTTTGTTCTGAAATTTAGACTTTTTTGTAAGCCTTTAAAACATTTTAAAATTTTTTATCAAAATTTCGTTTGGTGGTTTTTATTCTGATTTTCCTCAAAATGATGACTTTTTTCTGTTTTTTAAGTATTCAATTTTTACTAATTTTTTTGACCGATTACCTCTAAAAATGTTATCCATTTGAACATTTTGACATTTCAAAATTTCAATGTTTTCTAAATTTTGACCTTATTTTAAAAATTTTCGATTTTAAATGTTCCCCTTTTTATTAAAATATTGACCTGTTCAAAAATATCCACCTATTAAAAAAATTTCACCTTTCAAATTTCCACTTCTTTCACGCTCCCATTTTTATTACCATTTTATCAGAATTTTAATATCAAATTTTCCACTTTTTCTCGAAGTTTTGACTAATTTTGAAAATTTTTATCCATTTCAGAATTTCGAATATTTTTAAAAGTTTTATTTTATATTTTATTTATTTTAAAAATTACCACTCAAAATTTTGATATATTCTGGAAGTTTTTGCTGTATTTTAAAAAAATGTTCAGTTATTTTCTAAAATTCTTCTTTTGTTCTGAAATTTAGACTATTTTGTAAGCTTTAAAAATATTTTGAAATTTTTTTATCAAAATTTCGACTTTCCTTTTAAAGGTGGATTTTATTCTGATTTTTCTCAAAATGATGAGTTTATGATATTATTTTTTTTTTGTTTTTTGGAGAATTTAATTTTTACTAATCTCATTCACTGATTTTTTAAACATTTTGACTATTTCAAAATTTTGACATTTCAAAATTTTGATTGTTTCTAAATTTTGACATTTTTGTAACAATTTCGATTTCAAATTTTCGCCTTTTTATCAAGATGTTGACCATTTTATAAATGTCCACTTAATAATTTTCTCCAAATTTTGATGTCAGATGTTCTAGTTTTTCTCGAAATTTTCACTTATTTTGAATATTTCGATACTTTTCAAACTTTTGACTTTTTTAAAAGTTTTATTTTATATATTTTCAAAATTACCACTTAAAATTTTGACCTTCTCTAGAAATTTTAGATGTATTTAAAAAAAAATCCGGTTATTTCCCAAAATTGCTACTTTGCTATGAAATTTAGACTTTTTTGTAAGCTTTGAAAGTATTTTGAATTTTTTTATGCAAATTTCATTTTTCTTTTATGAGATGGATTAAATTTGAAATTTTTGATTGTTTCTAAATTTTGACTTTTTTGTAATAATTTCGATTTCAAGTTTTCGCCTTTTTATTAAAATGTTGATTCTTTTATAAATGTTTACTTATTAAAAAATTTGACATTACAAAATTTCCACTTTTTTCACGTTCCTATTTTTATTAATATTCTCTTTAAATTTTGATGTCAAATTTTCTACTTTTTTTCGAAATTTTAACTTATTTTGAAAATTTCCATCCATTTCAAAATTTCGACTTTTATTGAAAGTTTTATTTTCCATTTTATTTATTTTGAAAATTACCACTCAAAATTTTGATCTTCTCTAAAAGTTTTTAAAAAAATTTCTACTTTGTTGTAAAATTTAAACTTTTTTGTAAGCTTTTAAAACCTTTTGAAATTTTTTTATGCAAATTTCGACTTTCTTTTGAAAGATGGATTTTATTCTGCTTTTTCTTAATATGATGACTTTATGATATTATTGTTTTCTGATTTTTGAAGAATGGTTTCTAAATTTTGACTTCTTTGTAAAATGTCCAATTTCAGATTTTCCCCTTTTTATCAAAATGTTGACCTTTTCATAAATGTCTTCTTATTAAAAAAATTGCGCCATTTCGAAATTTTCACTTTTTCTACGTTCCCACTTTTATTAATATTTTCCCCATATTATGATGTCAGATTTTCAACTTTTTCTCGAAATTTTAACTTATTTTAAAAATTTTCATCCTTTTCAAAATTTTGAATTTTTTTAAAAGTTTTATTTTATATTTTATTTATTTTGAAAATTACCACTCAAAATTTTGACCTTCTCTAAAAGTTTTTGCTGTATTTTAAAAAAATTTCTACTTTGTTGTGAAATTTATACTTTTTTGTAAGCTTTGAAAACCTTTTGAAATTTTTTTATGCAAATTTCGACTTTCCTTTAAAAGACGGATTTTATTCTGCTTTTTCTTAATATGATGACTTCATGATATTATTGCTTTCTCATTTTTGAAGAATGGTTTCTAAAATTTGACTTTTTGTAAAAAGTCCGATTTCAGATTTTTCCCTTTTTATCAAAATGTTGACCTTTTCATAAATGTCTCCTTATTAAAAAAATTGCCATTTCTAAACTTTCATTTTTTCCACGTTCCCACTTTTATTAATATTGTCTCCAAATTATGATGTCAAATTTTCTACTTTTTCTAAAAATGTTGACTTTTTTGGTAAATTAAGCTTTAAAAGAATCGACCTTTCAAAATCATATTGTTTCAAATTTTCATTTTTATCGAAATTTGGATTCTTCAAAAATTGTAATTTTTTGAAGATTTACACCAATAATTTTAACTTTTCTTGTGCATTTTGGCTTTCTTAAAATTTACATTTTGCAATTTTTAATTTAAAACAGTTTCACTTTTTTAATTTCGACTTTTTTGTAAATTAGTAAAATATTTTTGTAAATTTCTTTTGTTTTGAAAAGTTCGACACCTTCGGAAATTCAATGTTTCTCGAATTTCATTTTTCTGAAAATTTTGACTGAAATTTTCCGAATTTTAAAATATCTACTTTTATTTTCAAACTTTTCAATTCTTTCAAAATTTCAACTCTTTTCAAGATTTTGACTGATTATAAAAATTTTTATTTTTATTAAAATGTTCGCCGTTTATAAAACTGTGATTTATATTGAGAATTTTATTTTTTTTTTTTTTGAAATTTTGTCTACCTTGAAAATATTGTCATGTTTCTTATAATTGCTGGTTTAAACTTATATTAAAGATTTAAATTTGAAGTAGACAGGAATTGACATGTTGGACCTACAATAAAAAATTTGAAATTCCACGTTTAAGCTCGTATTAAATTCTTATTTTTAACCAGAAGTTGACTTTTTTAATTAGAATGGACATTTTCGCTGAGATATTAAAAAATTCAAAAAACAACTTGATGATTCCTAAATTTCAAGATGGTTGAAATTTGCATTTTAAAGTTGATAATTAATTCTCTATTTTTAACTAGAAGTTAACTGTTTTAATTAAACTGGAAATTTTCAGAAAAAAAACCCAATGATTTTGAAATTTCAAGAAAAACATTCAAAGTTTCAATATCTTAGGTCTAAAATATTCCAATTCTCATTAAAAGATGGTACACAGTCACTTTCAGTGATAAGAAAAATTTTATCTAAGATTGGATTTATGAAAAAGAGGAGTTTGAATTTAGACCAAAAATTAAAAAAAAAATCAAAAATTAATGGTTTTAAAAATATGAAAGAAAATATAATACAGGATATAGTTCTTTCGGGATTGGACTGTGACAAAGAACTACTTAAAGTGTTCGACGAAAAATGTTAACTTTAATTTGAAGAATCTGAAAAAAATGTACCATTTTTAAAGTTGAAATTTTTAGAAAAAAGTCAAAATAACAAAAAGTCGATAGTGAAATTTCTATTTAAAATTAGAAATTGACTTTTTTTAAGTAAAATAGAAATTTTTAGAGAAATTCAAGAGAAAACCGGGTGATTTCTAAATTTCAAGAAAAAAAGTTGAAATTTTCATTTTAAAGTCAATATTTTAGGTCTAAATAATTCCAATTTTTATTAAAACATTGTAAACAGTCAATTTCAATGATAAGAAAAATTCTACCTAACATTGACTTTAGGAAAAAGAAAAGTTTGAGTTTAGACCAGAAATTAAAAAAAGATAAATGTCTGTGTTTAAAAATAAGAAAAGAAAATGAAATTCCAACTTTAATTTAAGAAAACTGAAAAAAAATAAGTTGACAGTTTTAGAAAAAAGTCGAAATAACAATAATCAAAATTTTAAGTTAAATATCAAAAATTGGAAGCTTAAATGGGAAGTTTTTTGAAGAGCTTTATCATTTGATATTTACTTTCATAGGTTTGACCTTATTTTCAAAATTGCGACTTTAACCTTTAATATTAGAACATTATACATTTCTGCTCGAAATTGTCATTTTGAAGTTCAAAATATCGATATTTCAAGTAATATTAAAAAAAACCTGTTACTTAACGTCGACTATTTAGAAAAATATAAAGAAATAAATGTACTAGTAATTCTAAGAAAAACTCAGTTTTAGGGTTTAAATTTGGTGGAACGGATTGGTCCTTGGTTGTCTTCAAAAATTGAAATACGAATCTTGTTCTCTGAAACCAAGAAAGATTAAAAAACACAACAAAGGTGGCTCTTATCCGTTTCGATAGCCAAGCTATCATCTTTAGAGAGATACTGACATAAAATATCAAAATTATAGGTCAGTACATCTCTGAAGATAATAGCTTGGATATTAAAACGCATAAGAGCAACCTTTGTTGCGTTTTTTAATCTTTATTGGTTTCAAGAGACAAGATTTGTATTTCAATTTAAGGTTTAAGGGAAACTTTGACGTTTGAACTCGAAATTTCGAAGTAAAATTTTGGAAACAAGGTCGAAATTTTGCCTTCTAACCTCAAGAGGTCAAAATTTTTGGAATGAAATCAAAGCCTAATGCAGTTAAAAAAATTTTCTAGTGGGCCACAAAAGGAAAATATAAAAGAAACTGAGCCATCATAAAAAAATTTGAAAAACGCTGATTTCACGATATCTGTTAATAAGTTTGATAGAACGGACTGGTCCTTGGTTATCTTCAAAAATTGAAACACAGAACTTGTTCCCTGAAACCAAGAAAAATTAAAAAACACAACAAAGGTTGCTCTAACGCGTTTCGACAGCCAAGCTGTCATCTTCAGAGAGAAACTAGTTTCTCTCTCTTTCTCTCTCTCTTTACTTTCTCTTGAAGATGACAGCTTGACTGTCGAAACGCGTTAGAGCAACCTTTGTTGTGTTTTTTAATTTTTCTTGGTTTTAGGGGACAAGTTCTGTGTTTCAATCTGTTAATAAGATAAACAAGACAGCAGTCACCTATTATTTAAAAAAATAAAGCCTCCAATTGACTCTTAATATATATGTCTCTCGACATTTCATGTCCACCAGAGAAGAAGGATTGCCCAACGATGGGAAAGCTATAGGTAAAGAAACGCCCAGAAATGACCTGGTCATGTTCTTATATTTTTTTTTTTCATATTTCCATAATTTAAGTCATCTATTTTTATAACGTCAATTAGCGTATTGCAGGAAATTTTAAAATTATTTTGAATTTTTTTTGAAGTGATTGTGTGAAGTGCAATATGATAACGAAAGCTTCCACGGCCAGAGTCAGTACAGGGTATTGGACCGTGTCAAAGAACTACTAAGTGTTTGACGTTCGACGTTCGACGTTCAGAAGAGTTTCGCCTCTGGTATGGTGGACATACTGAGTTACCACACTCTTCTGTCTAAACATTTTTATCCTTTGTAACAATTTCCAATTCAGAAGATTTTCGCCTCTGGTTTGGTGGACATACAGGGTTACCGTGCTCTGATGTTTTGAAATTGGCCTTTTTATTCTTTCATTTTTGCATATTCCTTTATATTTTTCTTTTTATTTATTGTTTCTTTTCTTTGTTCCTGAAGAAGCTTCTTAGTATGGTGGGCAAAACGTCAAACACTTTTACACTTTTTTACACTTTTACTTTGACACGGTCCAATCCTGGAAGAAGTATATCCTGTACTGTAGTGCAATATATTTGAAACGAATTCCGTTTTAAAGTGACTTTCCTCTTAACTTAGGTATATAATATTTGGGCACTTTCATAGATAATTTTAAAAATTATGTTGTCAAGCAATAATTTTACATTAACGATAATTTATTCTGGAAAAAATTCAATTTTTTTAGGTAAGCTAACCTCTTTGCTTTGAATGAATCTCTTTGCTATGAAGTTATTCTTCTGTATAATCTCATTTATAATTTCCAAGGTTCAAAATTTTGTATGATAGATTAGATTGAAACTCATCGATAATTTAAAAGAAATCTGGGACGACTACTTAAAAAAAAATGGGAAAAGTCGTGGGGGTTCGCTAATATTCAATGTGTTATAAAATCGTTATTACACTTGAGGGAATTATAAATCGCTAAATAAGACAATGAACTTGACACTTAACGCCTGAACTTTCTTTGGCAAATTAATTCGTGAAAATATTTACGATGAATTCCGACATGTGGAATATGCAAATAGAAACGGGTAAAAGGTTAATCATTTTAAGTGGATTGTATAACAACAAATTATCATACACCCAGTTAATTCATAATGCAATTCTGGGGTCTAGTTTAACTACTTACATATCAGATTGAAATTGTCATAAACAATATGTTGTGCATTTTCAATTTCAGTATTAAAACTGTTGGTCAGCATTTTTTTTTCATTTGACTCTTCCATTCTCTCATTTTGTCTTGAAAGCTGTGGATATTTTTCTTTTATCAAAGAAGGAAATATTAAAGTTGAAATTTAAAGAAAAAAATTAGGCAGTCTTGAAGACTGCCGACAGAAGTGAAAACTTAAAACTAGGAAATAACAGTGTCTCAGTAGTGTAGTTAAAATCCTTGTAAACGAGTGTCAGAACATTGGAAATATTTTATAGTGAATGCTGTCAAACTGATCTACTTTTTTAAATTTGTGATCTGGATGCTTGTAATCGCGTAGAAACGAATGATATATTTATAAACGAATCAAATATTTATTGATAACGAAATACACTTACATATAAATTTTACACTGTTTTTATTTATTGAACGTAATGTTCAACGTCTTATTTGTAGTGAAATCTCAGGAGCACAAGAGTACCACATTTTATATTTTATTTTTAATATTCCAACATAAGCAGTGAGTGCTAGCCTGTAACTTTGAATAAATTCAGTAAATCAAAGACATTTTTTTTTGGAAATATGCTCGGACACGTCGATCAATATTTTAATTTGCGCTCTTTTTAATGTAGGAAAATTTTATACAGAATATCCCAAATTTGAGATATGATGTATTGGACAAGTTTTTTAAATGGCAACCCTATTTTTTTCTTGCCTGTTCTTAAAGAATATATCAAGTTACACATACGTATAAAATTTAGCATTTTGATTTCTTATCATTTAAAAGATATTTAACAAATATTAACTAATTTTAAAAATCAAGGAATCTCATTCAACTCAATAATCTTTCTTTAATAAATGTTTAAAATATTGTCCATTTACTAACTGACAATACCCTAAATGGAACTGAAACTTGTTTTGAACATTTCTAATTACTTCGGGGGAAATTAGTCTACACCCCTGTCTTATTTGTCCTTTGAACTCCTCAATATTTACAGGTTTGGTCTTAAAAACTTTGCTCTTTAAATACCACCATAAGAATAAGTCCATAGGTGCTAAGTCCGGAGACCTGGATGGCCGTTAAAAAGGTACTCTTCTACCAATCCATCCGCCTGGAAATACATCATCCAGATACTCACAAGCAGGCAAAATGAGGAGGGGCACCGTTTTGTTGAAACCAGATGTTTCTATTCGGAATGTCAACTTCGACCGGATCAGGAAACAAAATATCTAAATCAGGAATTAGCTCTCCCTGCAAGAATTCTGAATATCCAGCCCCATTGAGATTTTCTTGGAAGAAATTATATAATAATTTTATCCAAAAAAAGTTTTCACTTCCAAAAATCGACATATAAAAATAATCGAAATTTTTGAAAGTCTAAATTCCGAAAAGAGTTGAAATTTTCAATGAAAGTCTAAATTTTTTAAACGAAATTTTTGCATTCCTATTGTTTTGCTCATAGCGTTAAAGGAAACACTTAATTACAGGCGAGTCACCATAAGAGCTAAAACACAATTTTTATATTTCCACGAAATATTCAAACTTATTCAAAATAATGTTGTACGTTCACCTGGAAACATTACGCATTTCCTCGTAAAATAACAGTACACATTCACTTTACGCCCACAGTCCAAATTTATAACCTAGGGGGAAATAATTATCATCGAAAATGCATCTCCCTCTGCTTCTATCAGGTTGTTTGTTTTAAATGTTCCATCCTCTTATCTGATTTATAGTTCCAGATAGATGGTCGTTCGCTTGCGAAAAAAATACCCAAGCCAGTAGCATGGAGATTTCGATCTGGCAACATCCACAACGATGCTCGACATGAAGTATTTTTTCACGTTCGTGGTCACGTTGCTTTGTTATTTTTATCCTTGATTGTCAATGGTAAAATTGTAAATTTAAATTTGATCCTTATCGATAACACTACTTGGGAAAAATTTTCGGTCACGTTATTACCCACCTCCCTCTATAAAACAAAAACACAAAGAAATTTTCTTATTTTTAATCAAGGACGAAAATTAGAGATAATTCTCAAGGACAATTATAGATAATTGTCAAGGACAATTATAGATAATTATCAAGGATGACAATTATATATAATTGTCCTCCTTGATGAAAACTTGCAAGGATCATAACGTGAGCATAGTCTGTTGTGGTTTTCACGTGGTTCGTAACGTCAGTTTACAGGATTTCATTTTAAAGCGAACATAAAAAAATTAGGCAGTCATGGGACTACCGATAGAAGTGAAAACTTAAAACTAGAAAATACCAACAGCTTTCTTTTTGAATTTTCAAATTAATTCCAGAATTAAAGATTAAAATCTTATAATTTGAAAATAAAATTATTTACATTAGTCTGTTTTTTAATCCATCGGCACTCCAAGCAACAGTTGTGTACATTTTTATACGCTTTAAGTTAGATACAACTCTCAAATTTTTAAATCCAAATTTTATTAGGAATATTGGGAATATTTGAAAATTAGCTGACCCCTGGGTCTTTTCTGGGGGAAGTCCAATATTGTCATACTTCACAATAGCTACACCTTTCATAACTTCTTCCTCCACGTCTTTTCAGTTGTCACCTAAGCCACATAAGCCACAGCTAAGCATTGTATTTTTTTACTTGTTTTTATCAAAAGAAAATTAAAAACAGTTACTTGCTTTACTTTTTTATGGAATGTTTTTGTGTACTTACGAGACAATGTGAATTTTGTGCCGGCCAAAAACAGAACACAACATAGTTTATGAAACCTAAGTCTCAAAATTACTTATAAATAACAACAAAATAAAGAAACCGGATTTACAAGAAAGCTCGAGTGTGTTTTGGGGCTGAACTCCAAACTGTTCTCATGTTTGGAGTTTAGCCCCAATACACACTTTGGCTCTCTTGGATTCAATTCAAACAAGAGCGATTCACCTAATTGATGACGAGAGTGTGACCGATCCTCTCGGAACACTAGAGCACATGCGTATGGTTGGTGATTTGTCCCTTTTCTACAAGAACTATCATGGAAGATGCTCGCAGCAGGAACTAATATGATTGATCCTCCCAAAGGCAAGATTCTTGAGGCATTCTAGACAGTCGGAGACAGCAAATTCCTGTGTGGTCCAGCTTGACACAGTGAGGACTTCTGTCTAAAGAGACTCTTTTTTTTATAGAACTTCCAAATTATGGAACTTGTTACCGAAAGGAATTTTCCCCAAAAATAACAACCTATCCTTGTTTAAGAAGGCGGTTCATCGCCATCTATCCTTGTTTCCGCATCCTACTAGCAGTGCTTTGAAAGAATAATGGGGTTACCCTTTGCGAGTAGATTAAACTTAAAAAAAAACAACGAACCTAAAGGTCATTGAAAGAGCTGTGAAAATATAAAATTTGGTATAATCTAAAAATATCAATTTCAAATGTTTTCTATTTCTAAAAATTCGACGATATACTGAAAGATGCGTTTAAAAAACATTTTCTTCCTTTGCATTTTCTTTCTTAAAATAGCTCGCTCAATTAGTAAAAAGGTGTGTGCCTTAAAGCAATTTAAAATGTATTTTTTTTATATTTAGTTTTATGACCGAATTACCCTACAATAGTCCTCAATTTTCAGTTATTTGTATTTTTACGTACATATACAGGCAACATTTGCGACGTGTTGAATGTTAAACCAAACGCAAAAATTATTTATAGCTTTTAATTAAACCCTCACAGAATCGACAATCGCACTTCAGCTTTTAATGCTTTCTGAAAATAACATGCCAATAGCGACACGATATAAATCAAAACAGAAAATTATTTTAATACCGTTCATTTCGCCTGACCATAAATCCCCTGATGCCTAAATTTGAATTCTTTGTTCGATGTTTCCTTTCGAAGATTCATGAGTAGATCTAAATTTAACTGATAAAACTAAAAAAACAACGGAAAGCGGCGTTCGAGTCGAGGCGTATACTTTTAAAAGGTGAGAATGACATGTGCTTTGGCTTGCCAGGTGTACCACATTTCATTTGAAGGCGATACCGAGCTTTAAACGGGAAAGGAGAAGACATATTTGATGTTCAAAGCGGGTTTTCCACTATTGACATAACTAACGTTTGTAAGTTCATTTGGGGGATCGCGATTTTCCGCGAAGTGCTTTTTGTTTGAGTGCACTTTATACAAAGCTGGCTCTATTGTTTTTTAGTAAATAGCGAAAACTGGCTTATTAGCTGAGAAACTCTAACATGGCGCTGGAAATTAAAATCAGCTTCTAAAGAAGGAAGCATGTTGAATGTGGAAATATTCCAATTTTTAGCAAACCAAGTCAATACTCTGACTCAAATACCTCTCAAATATTTGTATGTTTCGTGTATATCAATATTTTGTAACAGAATAATGTTTTGATTTCGAAGATGCGATAACAATGCAGACATGGCAATAGTTGTGTTGCAGATAAACTTCGAGGGTTTTTCTGTTATGATTACCAACAGAATTTTCCTGGGGGGTCACGAGATATACGGGCGAGTTTGCTTTACGGTACTAAAGGAAAAATTGCCCGGCGGATAACAAGACGTTGAAAATCCAAGGAGCTATCTCCCACAGAAGCTCGAACGGTGGGTGGTAGACAGCGATGTCAGGTCAGAGTATAAAGTTTGCTCTACTGGGAATTGTATAGAGCGAGTCGACCCGACGAGTCAGAAACATGAAAATAACTATGAATTAAAGAAAATGGTTTCCAATTTTTAAATTCCTACTGGCAAATTTTGCACCAATTTCCGATTTATTAATTACCAAAATCAAATATTAGTTTTTTATTTTAAACGACGACAACCGTGCTACAAAGCAAGCTACAGTATTTACTTTACCACTCACATTAAAGAAGATCAAATTGTTTAAAAGATCCTTGAAATTGAATTACAGAAAAACAATTATGTGGTTACTGGGTAAAAGTGTTTAAGTCATAATTTTTATGTTTGAGATAGTGCCAAAACAAATCTTGCTTGTGTTTAATTACATAATAAAAACTTAAGAACGCATGCATGCATGTATGTAAAATTTCCATTATTTTATAGATGGAGCTCTTAAAATGTTTCCTTCTCTTAGAACCATGAAGTGTACCATGCAACAGTAGCATAACTCCATTTTCTCAAAAAGTTGACTGAAGCAGTTTTACCCTGAAACCACAGAATTATTGAAGTCTTTGGGCTTATTTAAGATGAAGCAAAAATCATGGAAATAATTTGGCCGATGGTTTTTTTATAACTAGTCAAAACTGTTAAAGATAAAACTATTAAGCTTCACATTCAGTATCTTAAAACCTGGTAGTTTAATTTGTTTTCTTTTATTTCTATTTAATACTATTTTGCTTTAAGTTATATCTTTTTAAAAAGCTCCTGAAAATTGGTGATTTTATTTATATTCCTTAATGTGAATGTCTTGTTTACATTACTCAAGGTAGATTTTAAATTGAATTGTTAATAACAGTGCTATATTAAATGCAAGCACATGTGCTACATCTACCAATTAAAAAATTCTGTGGCGGATCACATGGCTGAAGCCTTGCGGGTTACATCTGCCCACAGAAAAAATCCTCGACGGGTTACATCTGCCCACACAAAAATTCCTCTTCAGGTTACCTGACGTCGAAAACTTAAAAGGCTATCTTTTACGAAGCGTCATAGGTCGACAGTAGACAGGGAGAGCAGGTCGAAGTAGGAGGTTCGCTTTACTATGTTTGAGAATTTATAAGAAAGAATTGGTTCGAACGGAAGACTAGTTTGAATTCTCCATTAATCCCAAAATTGATACCTAGGACTGGTAGAAAATATGATGGCGTTTTCAAAATCCTACTTTCATTTCAAAAATCAAAAATGACGTTTGTTTTGAATGGCGATAACTTCGCGACAAAGCATTGTACAGGATTTGTAGGCCACTAACATTAAAAAAAAAATAAATTTCATAGAAGATCTTTGTAATCGAGTTATAAGACAACAGTGATTAAAACTCTTGGACTTATTTAAAGTGACTCAAAAATTAGGATAAAAATTTGGCCAATATAATTACTGGGATTGTTAGAGATATGATATTTCGGATCTGGATACGGATATTGATACATTGCAAATATTACATCGGTTTAGGTTACGAAAACTAATATAAAATTATTTCGGACATCCTAGAGGGTCGGGTATTATTTCGGATACAGATATCTTTTAATTATTTTGGTCAATCAAAAAGAAAAATCCTGAAGTTATATCTATTAAAAAAACTAAACCCCCGCTGTAACAATACCTAGGTTTAACTGATCGGTTTAAAAGCATGAAATTTTGCATATAAGTTACCCATATAACGTAGGTGAGCAGCACTAAGAAAGAATTTTTGAAAATTCGTCCTGGAAGAGCTATATAGATGATAAAAATTTGTGTGATTGTCTGAAGTTTCTCATTTTTGACGTTAAAAGTATAAAAATTTGTGTTTAGATTTCAGTTTATAAATAAGAGTTAATTGTATCACCGTTTTTAGCAATTCATCCCCTTAAGGAAATCTAACGAATTCGTATTCGAAAGTACAAGGTAAGCTGTACTGATATCGATTTGGTGAAGAAAACTAATCTTGATTTCCGAACAATGAGGAATATTTTAAAAGGAAACCATGACTAATTATTAGATACAAATTTTGGTAGAACGGACTTGTCCTTAGTTATCTTCAAAAATTGAAATACAAATCTGGTCTTGCGAAACCAACAAATATTAAAAAACATAACTAATGTTGCTCCAACGAGTTTCGATAGTCAAACTATCTTCTTCAGAGAGATACTGAAGATGATAGCTTGGCTGTCGAAACGCGTTAGAGCAACCTTTGTTGTATTCGTTAATCTTTCTTAATTTCAGGGTCAAAATTTGTATTTCAATATTAAATACAAATATTTTGAGTTTTGAAGGAATGAAGGAAGAGGTAATGCTGTCAGAATATTTTTATACAAGTGCAGTTTACCATCGAATATTTTTTTCTTCGAAACTGCATTGGTCTAAGGAAGATAAGCACCAAGTTTAATCCACTCGCAAAGGGTAACCCCATTATGCTTTCAAAGCACTGCGAGCAGGATACGGAAACAAGGATAGATGGCGATGAACCGCCTTCTTAAACAAGGATAGGTTGTAATTTTTGGGGAAAGTTCCTTTCGGTAACAAATTCCATAATTTGGAAGTTCTATAGAAAAAAGAGTCTCCGTAGACCGAAGTCCTTTCTGTGTCAGGCTGGACCGCACAGGACTTTGATGTCTCCGATTGTCTTGTATGCCTTAACAATCTTGCCCTTGGGGGGATCAATCCTATTAGTTCCTGCGAGCATCTTCCATGACAGTACTTGTAGAAAAGAGACAAGTCACATGTAAAATTTAGAAAAATAATCACAATTTTCGAAAAATATCTATTCAAAAAATAAAAATAGGAAAGATAAATTAAAAAATTTAAAAAAGCGAGAATTTCTAAAAAAGTCAAAAAATTAAAAACTCAACATAAATGAAGATCAAAATTTTGAAACAACGAACTTCTCTAAATAGTTAAAATTTTGACATTTGATAGAAAACGATATTCTCAAAACAAGTCAAAAGGTCGAAAAATAAATTAGAAATCTTATAAAAGCAAATTTTGAAAAAATTCCAAAATATTGAAAGAAGTTAAAACATCCATAAAGGCTAAAATTTTAAAGTTTTATTTTCAAAAAAAGTCGAAATTTTCAAAAATGTTGCAATTTTTATGGAAAGTTAAAATTAAAAAAAAGTAAAGTTTTTCAAAATTATCAAAATATTGAAAAAAATCTCAAATTATTGAAAAAGCCAACATTTTTTAAAAATTTGTCAATTTGACGAGAACGAAATTTTCAAAAAAATTTAAATTTTATAAAGCCAAAACCTTTAAAAAATCGAGCTTTAAGAAATTTTCAGTCAAATTTGTAACAAAATTCGAAATTCTTGAGACAAATATTAAACAAAATCCAAAATTAAAATACTGACAAAACTGTCGACATTTTGAAAGGGTTCAAAATTTTCAAAAAGTTCGTAAATATTATAACAGAACCGCGAAATGTTAGCAAATAATTTCAAAAATATTGACGCTTCAGAAAAACGTGGCCAAAGAATCAAAACTTTGAAACAAAGTCAGTATTTTAAAATAGCTACAAATAAAAATGTATTCACAATTGTAAATTTTTTTAAGAAAATAAATTTTTCAAAAAAATTTTAATTTTGAGTAAAAGGTAAAATTTTGAAAAAGTCGAAAATTTTAAAAATTTTGAAAACTACATTTCTAAATAGTAAAAATTTTTAAAAAGTAGATATTTTGAAAAAGAATTAAGATTTGAGAAAAAGGTGAAATTTTGGAAAAGTGGAAAATTTTATAAATTTCGAAAAATACATTTTCAAAAAGTAAGAATTTTTTAAAAGTGGAAATTTTGCAAAAAAATCAGAAAAGTAGAGATTTTCAACAAAAAATGCTAAACTTTTGAAAAATTCCAAACTTTGAAAAGTAGAAATTTCCAAAATAATTTACAATTTTCAAAAAAGTGGATAGTTTTGAAAACCATTAAAGCCAAACAAACAAACACTTTCAAAAACAGCCTTTGAAAAGTTTAAAATTTAAAAAAAAAGTTGAAATTTTAGAAAAAGGCTCAAATTTTGACCAGAAATCTAATTTTTTCAAAATGTCTGAATTTTCAGATAAAATCATTGAAATTTTGGAAAAATTTTCAAAAGACTCGACATTCTTAAAAATTTTTACTGTCAAGTTTTTATAGAAATCTAAAATTCACGAGAAGTAAAAGATTTGAATAATGTGAACATTTTCAAAAAGGCAAAATTTAAATAGAAGGTCAAAAATTTGAAGTGGAACATTTAAAATAACCGAAATTTAAAAAAAAAATCGAAATTTGAATAAAAAGAACCTTTGAAATGTAGTCGACATTTTCAAAAAATTCATATCCTTTTAAAAAGCCAAAATTTAAAAAAATGAAAATAGTAAAAATGTAAAGCTTTCAAAAAAATCAAAATTTTGGAAAAATGTCGAAATTAAAAAGAAGTCAACTCATTTAAAACGTTAAAGAAAATGTTTAGTGATCGTGACAATAGTGTCAGGTGACATACCAGCTAGTTTGTCTCGTAATTTTAGTCGACCGAAAAAAAAAAACAGTCGTCAACTGAAATTAACAAGATTATTTTAAATAACATCCAAAATTATCCGGCTTCGGTTACACACTTGGATATTTTCGTTTATTTGGGATGTACTACAGTTTCCGCTACCGTTACAGAGCTCCATAACAGCCTTAATGATCACTCAAAAACTTTAAAAAATAAAAATATTAGGCTCAAGGTATAATAACTTAAAGCTTGGACTGTAATATATTTTCTCTTATTTTTCTCTATGACCCTTTTCCTTTGAGCTACAATTTTTTTAAAGTCACTGGAAAACAGGAAATTTTGTTTACACTCCTTAATATCCATGCTTACTTTATGTTATTTAAGAAAAAATTAAAACCTAATTTTTAATATCACTATTATATTGGGCACAATTTGCTGTGTTACATTTACTAATGGACCCTGGCGAGTCATGTGACAAAAGCGTAAGATGATGTTATGTCTTATGCAAGAAGAATGCAACCTAGACTACAAATTCATGCAGCCCTCCAGGCGTGTATAGTGAATCATAGGTAGCTGAACTACCAACAGTTGAAACACTGCCACCTAGCGAAGCGGTTGCTCTCTAGGAGAGTTCCCAGTCACTCGCTCGACGCCTGTGAATGTTTTAGTACTTACTTATCGGAACATTTATTAGCATTCGAGTTGGATATACCAAACTGACGAGATCTAACAAGATCGAAACCGGTATTTGGTTTCCAAACTTCGAATCTAATAAATGTTCAAACCTATTGGTCTGTGCATTATAGGATGTTATGTCTGCCAAGAGAAATGTTGTTAGACACGTTAGGCAACGTTGAAAACTTAAGAGCTATCTCCTTCAAAGGGAGGATCGGTGGACCATAGACAGCGATGGTAGAAAGGTTCGCATTACCAGGTTTCGGGATTTTATAGAGAAAGTCAAGCCATCTAGCTACAAAGAAGCCTGTGAAATCTCATAATCTAAAATTTGGTAACCTGAACTTATAGAAAGCGTGTTCCAGTTTTAAAAACCCGATTCATATTTCCTGTGCAAGCATTATTTTCCAAGTTATTAATTACCAGAAGCAAAAATGACTTTTTTGTTTGGAGCGACGATAACTGGGAAAGGGTTTGCCGGTCGCTCAGATTAAAGATGATTAAATAGTCTACAATACAATAGTACAACAGGAAAACAATTGTTGAAGACGTCAGACCCTTTTAAAAGTAAGCAAAAAGTTGGAAAATATTTTAGCTGATGGTTATTTAAACGAGGGGTCCATAAATTAAGATCTCCAATTTTTTTCATAGTAAACATTATTTTATTGCAAAACTAAGTACAGTTCTGAAAGCTTGAACTTTTAGCTTTTTTTTTACGTAGTCCCTATCTCAACCGATGCACTTTTGGAGTCGCTTCGAAAGCTTTTTCGTGCCTGCGTCGTACTGTTTACCAGCCAACTCAGGCAGGAAATAATCGAGAGCTGCCTTCAGCTCTTTCTCGTTTGAGAATTACGTTCACTTCAAGTTAGGAAACAAACAGCAGTCACTGGAGGTCAAATCGGGGCTGTATGGAGGATGGTCAAGGATTTCCCACCCAAATTTGGTGATGAGATCTGTTGTTGTGGTCCTTAACCAGCACTGATTTGGCTCCCAGAGACTACCATTTGTTTTTTAACTTCAGACAATCTTTGGGGGAACGACATTCTCAAAGTACGAAGAACCGAAGGCAGTTGTTGAATTTTTCCTGCGTGAGTCAGCGGAAGACGCAAATAAAAAAGGCTCCTGATGCGACTCCAAAAGTACATCAGTCAAGATAGGGACTACAAAATAGCTAAAAGTCTAAGTTTTAAGAATGTGTACTTGTTTTTGCAATAAAATGAGGTTTACTGTATAAAAAAAATGAAGATCCTAATTGACGGGCTCCCCTCTTACTTATTTATATTAAAAACTACCATATTTAAAAAATATAAAGTCATGAAAAAACCCAAAATTTAGAGATTTAATTTTCCTTTTTTATTTTTCTCTATGAACACTTTTCTTTGAATTAGAGCTTTTTAAAATAATTTCAAAATCGAGGATTTGGTTTATATTCCTTAATATCAAGCTTACTTTATAGCATGTAGAAAAGATTTCAAACCTTAGTGTTAATATTAGTGTTAGTATCAAGCGAGATTTCGTGTGCTGTATTTACAAATAGAAAGTTCCCTGGCGGGTCACGTGACGTAAGGGTAAATTGATGTAACACCTGTCATTAAAAAAATTCTTCGATACATCAGACGATGTCGGAAATTTAAAGAGCTATCTCCTCCAACAGGATGATAAGTGGACGGTAAGCAGCGATGGCAGGAAAATTCGCTTTAATATGATTGTGTATTTTATAGAGAGAGTCGATTCTTCTACCTACAAAGAAGCGTTCGAATTCTTATAAATTAAAAATTAATAACTAGGACTTACAGAAAGCGTAGTCTAATTTTCAAAACCCCATTCGCATTTTCCGTGCGATCATTATTTTCTGAGTTATTAATTACCAAATGCAAAAATGGCTTTTTTGTTGTGGGTGATGATAACTGGCCAAAAATAATTGTGCAGAGCTTGCCGGCCATTCAAATTAAAGAAGATTAAATAGTTTTGAAGAGCTTTGTAATAGTATCACAGCAATCTAATTATTGAAGTCGTTGGAGGTTATTAAAGGTAATAAAAAATCTGGAAAACGTTTTATCTGATGGTTTTTAAACTAATCAGCTCAAAAATTACTGAGGTTAGAAAAATGTCAGCTCAACGTGCCAAAATCCAAAACTTGGAGCTATAATTTGCTTTATTTTACTTTTTTCTATAACCTTTTATTATGAGTTACATGCTTTTAAAAATAACTTGGAAATTTGGGATTTTTTAGGTTATTTAATTTGCCTGCCGAGTAGATTTCATTAGAGCCATATAAAAGTATAACGTAGTGATTTGGCACATTAAAATCAAATTCCGCTCTTCTCTAAACAACATTTTAAACAATCGATTGATTTATCGATAAAAACTTCAAAATATTTGTATCTTACAGTACAAATTTTGTAAAGCTTCATCAAAGAGAAACGAACTAATTTTAAAAATAATTAAAATGACAAATCTTAGGTAAACACCGCTATTTAAAACGCGAACTATTTATATTTATAAAACTAGGGAAAAGGACAACGAACTTTTCATAACAAAAACAATACAATAGTCCGATCTAATGCCCACAGTCTTGCATTGTCCCAATTAAAAGTTGGCATATTTTGATATAATCTGGTAACATTAACGAATATTTCAACTACAAATCATCCTACACTTTTCTAACTATTGAAATAAGTTATAATAATCCTGGAGGGCGTTGTAATACACCCACACGTATATTTTCAGTATTGAAAAGTTTCAGGAACGGGCAACATGCCAGAACTGGCACACGACACTTTGTACGAACCTTCGCAGGGGATCCGTTCACCTTTTTAATTATGGCTCCGTCGTAAAAGATGAAAGAGACGTGTAATGGAGTTACAGAGAACAAGCTCACTTTTATGTTTTCATGTGGCAATAAAAAAATATTTAGATCTTGAGTTTTCCGGCCGTTCTTCGAATATTCGCAATTATTTGGATTTTAATTTAAAAGCGCATAGTTTTGAAGTTAGTCATCTATGTGAATGGATTATGAGCTTTTACTTTAAACTTGTCGCGATTTCGTCTGCGTAGGTTTCAAATAATTGGAAAAATGTTTGAGTTATGATAAGACTACAACCAGAATGTACGATTGTGATGGAATGGACTAGTCCTTCATCTATCTTCAGAGAGATACTGGAGTATCTGTCTGAAGATAATAACTTGGCTGTCGAAACGCCTTAGAGCAACCTTTGTTGTGTTTTTTAATCTTTCTTGGTTTCAGAGGATGAAATTTGTACGTGTTTCAATTTTTAGAATGTAAAATGTGTAACGAACTAAATACAAGCTCCTTCGTCGTGATATGCGTTTAGCTAGGATACACTCAATAAATAACGTCAATTAAACGTTCTGTAATAAAATAGTTGAAAATTATACAAATTTTGACCATTTGTAAATTTTTAACTGTTCTTCTAATTTTTTACATTCTTTTTTTTTGAAAAATTTATCCCTTTTTGAAATTTCTATCTTTTTCAAAATTTTGACATTTCTTAAATTCTGTATTTCTAAAACCTAAAAATTTGGACTCTTTCTAAAAATTCTTTAATCCAAAAATTTCTTCAAGATTTTCATTTTTCTTCTCTCTAAGTTTCCACGTCTTTCAAAAATTTAATCTTTTCTTAAAGTGTTAACTTATTTAAAAATTTCGATTCTTCACCAAAATGCAGACTTTCGTAATACTGATTTATTTTGAGTACTTAAAATTTTATTCGAAATTTTGACTTTTTTGTCAATTTTGTGAAATGAAAACTATCCAAAAAGGTAGATAAATCATAGAAGATCTAAATTTTTAAATAAAGACAGAAATGAAAAAAAAATCAATGTTTGAAAATGTTGAATTTTGAAAGTCATATTTTTAACGAAGTCGACATTTTGAAGTCTTCATTTTGAACAAAAAACGAGAGGTTGAAAAAAACTTTGCAATTGCCCAAATAAGTCAAAATTAAAATAATAATTAAATTTTCAAAGTTCCTTTAAGAAATTTAATATTGCTTGAAAATTTCGTCTTTTCTTGGTATTGCGACTTTTTTTGATAATTTCCTTTTTTTTGAAATTATTAACTATTATATTTTTCTAGTTTTTGGTATTTGGAGTCTTTAAAAACATCGACTTTTTACAAAATGTTGTTTCTTGGATTTAACACTTTTTATAAATCCTTTATCCTTTAAAAAAAGGGGGCTATTTTGGAAATTTTGATAATTTTTTTTGAAATGTCGATTTTTATGTTCCCAAAAACCTGATTATTTTTTTTATGTTGTTCCCTCCGTTCCTGTAGATACTTTATTTTTTTAATATTTCAATTTTAATCTCTTAAGTTTAATTTCTACCTGTACCTTTTTCTAAAATGTCAAAATCGTTCCCCTAAACTAATACAAATTCTGATTGATTTTCATTTAATTTCTTTAGGAATGTTAAATTTTTTTTATCAAAATTTTGGCCCTGTCTTTTCACTGTTACAAAAACATCGACTTTTTACAAAATTTTGTTTCTTGGATTTAACACTTTTTATAAATCCTTTATCCTTTAAAAAAATTTGGCTATTTTGGAAATTTTGATAATTTTTTTTGAAATGTCGATTTTTATGTTCCCAAAAACCTGATTATTTTTTTTTATGTTTTTTCCTCCCGTCCTATAGATACTTTATTTTTTTAATACTTCAATTGTAATCTCTTAAGTTAAATTTCTACCGGTACCTTTTTCTAAAATCTCAAAATCTGATTGGACACTCTCAATCGTTCCCCTAAACTAATACAAATTCTGATTGATTTTCATTTAATTTATTTAAGAATGGTAAATTTTTTTTATCAAAATTTTGGCCCTGCCTTTACTTTGTTACAAATTATATTTTTCTCAAAATGTTAGAGATTTACTAATCAAAATTCGGATATTTTTCAAAGCTGAGTTGCAGTTTTTTTTTCACTTTTTCTAATTTTGGGCTTGAATCTTATAGTTATAACTTTTTCTATGGATTTCAATTTGTTTTTTTTTAATTTCGAATTGAAAATCCGATTTTTTTCCGACATAAATTGTACCCAATTGTGAATTTTTTCTTAAAATACTGAATTTCAATTTAAATTCGAAATGATTATCTTTTTCGTTAAAATATCAGCATTAAACTCCAAAATTTCTGATTTTTTGTTTTACCCTTATTTTTTTAAATTATTCTTTTTGTTTTTAAAATATTGACTTTCGATTTAAAATACCAAAAAAAAAATTCAAAATTTCGTTAAAAAAACTGAAATTAGAAATTTAAATTTTAAATTTAAGTTCAATTGCTTGACTTAACACTCAACCTTTTTATAATGCTCGACTTTCTCTTGAAATTACGACTTGACTCCCAAAGTGTTTTGTTTACATTTATAATGATACTATTTTGTATAACTCGCCTTTTTATCTCAACATTTCAGTTACAATTTCGACACTTTAAATTTATTCTGAACAGTTTTAGAGGTTGAGATTTTACGATCCAATCAAAAATCTTATAAAAGACGAAATTATCCTAAAAAGTAAACTAAGAAAATAAAAATTCTGAATAAAATTTGAAATGGTGAACAATACCCAAAACCCTGAAAAACGTCAAATCTTTGAAATATTCGAAGTTAAACAAACTCGAAATTACGAGCAAAGGAGAATGTAAAGAATTTTATTAATTTTTTAAAAAAGTAAAATTTTTAGTAAAAGTCAAAATTTGGGAAGAAAAAGCAGTTTAACGCTAAAATGTAAACAATAAACTTGAAATGGTAACTTCTTCCTCAAAATTCCCAATTGAAACTTTGAATTTTCGAGTTTTCTGGTGGTATTAACTTTTTTCCAATTCAATGATTTTTCTGACATTTTGATTTTAGGACTCAACATTTCGTTTTCTTTTTCTGATTGGGCTAAAACTCGAAATTACGATTCTTTCCTGGTTTAATTGTTTTAAAATTAAATTTTTGTAGAGCTAGACTGAACATTTTTGGATCTAAGTCTAAACTTCCGGAAAAAAATTCAAGTTCCCAAAAAATGTCGAGTTAGAGAATGAATTTTAAAAAAAAAGATGAATTGTTAAAATGAAGTGAGGGTTTAACAAAAAGGTTAACATTTGCAGAATGAATTAAAAATAATTGAGAAAAGGCAAATTAAAAAGAAATCAAGCTATGTGTTAAATAAATTTTTCCTCAAAAAGTCAATCTAGAAATTTCTATTTTTCCCTAAAATTTTAACTCAAAACATTTTGTGTTTGAACTACTTTAAGCGTAAATCTTTTTATTTTGAAATTTCTTGTTGCTGTGTAATATTGTTAGGTTTAAGAATCTACTGAATTTTTATATACATTTTCAGATTTTATTTCGTTATTTCCACATTGTTTTCAAATTACCAGATTGACGTATTTTGCTGCATTGTTTTTATTTTAACTTTTAGTTAAATGGAAATGTTGTCTTCTGAGTAGAGGTTTTGAGTTTTTTTAATCAAAATTTTGCATTTAATAATGAAATTTCAATTTTAATGTAAAACATTTAAGTTTACAGGTGAAATTATTGTTTTTTTCTTCAGATTTTTTTATTTAGGTAAAACAAATCAAATCAAGAGAACAAATCACATTTTTTAAAATCGATCTAAATTTCAAAAAAGTGGAAATTATTAAATAAAATCGTGAAGTTTTTAAAAGTTGAAAATCTACTATAAAATCAAAAATCTCATAAAAGCGGAAATTATCCTAAAAAGTAAATAAGAATATGCAAACTGAATAAAATTTGAAATGTTCAAGAATCCTCAAAACCCTGAAAAACGTCATAATTTTGGAATATTCGAAGTAAAAACACTCAAAATTACGAGTAAACCAGAAAGTAAACATGTTTTTTTAATTTTTCAGGAAGGTAAAATATTTCAAAACAGTCCAAATTTTGGAAGAAAGAGCAGTTTAAAGCTGACATTTTAACAGTAAACTTGAAATGATAATTTATTTCTCAATATTCCCAATTTAGACTTCGGATTTTCACACGTTTTCTATAAATATTTCTCTCAATTTAAAAATTTGAATTTTTTTCTCGTGGTATTACCTTTTTTCCCAATTCAATGGTTTTTCTGATATTTTGATTTTAAGACTCAAAATTTCTTTTTTTTTCCTTATTCGGCTAAACTCGAATTTAGGAATCTTGCCTCGTTTCTTTGTTTTAAAATTAGATTTTTTTTAGGGCTCAATTAATGATGTCTGATGGATTTAAGTATAAATTTCAAAAAAAAAAATTCAAGTTTGTAAGAAATTTTGAGTTAAAGAATGAATTTTTTAAAAAAGAATAAATTGCAAAAATAAAGTGATGGTTTAAAAAAAGGCAAACATTTGCAGAAAGAATTAAAAATTATTGAGAAAAGACAAATTTCGAAAAAACCAAGCTATGTGTTAAAATAATTTTTCCTTAAAGGCTCAATCTAGAAATTTCCATTGTTTTCTTAAATTTAGACTCAAAAAACTCCTATTTAAGCTACTCCAAGCGTAAATTTTTTATTTTAAAATTTCTTGTTGCTGTGTGGTATTTTTTATTACAGAGGATTTTTTCTCGAATTTCGAATTACACAAAATTGTTAGCTTTAAGAACCTACTAATTTTTCATATAAATTTTCAGATTTTATTTCGTAATTTCCATATTGTTTTCAAATTACCAAGTTGACGTTTTCATTTTAACTTTAAGTTAAATGGAAGTGTTGTCTTCCATTTTATTGTAGACAATTTCAGTTTAGGAGTGAAGTTTTTTTCCAGATTTTTTCACTTTAAGTAAAACAAATCAAATCAAGAAAACAAATCAAATTTTTAAAAATCGATCTAAATTTAAAAATAGTGGAAATTTTTAAAAAAGATCGCGAAGTTTTTAAAGTTGAGATTTTACGATAAAATCGAATATTTCATAAAAGACGAAATTATCCTAAAAAGTAAACTAAGAAAATGAAAACTAAATAAAATTTGAAATGTTCTAGAATACTCAAAACCTCGAAGAACGACAAAACCTTCAAATATTCGAAGTAAAAACAACTCGAAATTACGAGTAAACCGGAAAGTAAACATGTTTATTAATTTTTTAAGAAAGTAACACTTTTCGAAAAAGTCAAAATTTTGAAAAAAGTAGAAAGAAGTTTTCAAAACAGTATACAAAAAGGGAGAAGTAAAAATTTTTGTTAGTCAAATGTTTCAAAGCTAAAGTTTTCAAACTTGAAGTTTTCAAAAATTGAAATTTTGAAAAAAGTAAAAATTCTGAGAAATGTTAAAATTTTCAAAAATTGAAACAATATCTCAAAATTTTTAAAATAAGTCCAGAATTTGAGAAAAAGTGAATTTTTAAAAAAGTCGAAATTTTGAAAGACTGGAAAGTATAAAATTTTAATGGAATAGCCACATTTTCAAAAAATTGGAATTTTCAAGTTAGAATTAGAAAAAAAATTAAATTAAAATATGTCAAATTAAAAACAGTCGAGATTTTGAAAAAGGCGAAATTAAAAAAAAATTGGTATCTTGAAAATAGTCGATATTTCGAAAAAATGGAAAATATGAAATTTTCAAGACAGAATTAAAAAAAACAAATAAAATTTTAAAAATGTCGAATCAAAAACTTTTATTTTAAAAAAGGCGAAATTTCAAAAAAAATTTGGTAAAGGTAAAGTTTTCAAACATAAACTTTTCAAAAATTGAGATTATGGAAAAAAGTAAAAATTCTGAGAAATATTAAAATTTTGGAAAATTGAAACCAAAAGTCAATATTTCTAAAATATGTCCAAAATTTGAGAAAAAGTCAAAATTAAAAAAAGTGGAAACTTTGAAAACTGGAAACTGCAAAATTTTAAAATTTCAATGGAAACCCACATTTTAAAAAAATTGGAATTTTTAAGTCAGAATTGGAAAAAAAATTGAATTCAAATAATGTCAAATCAAAAAATATCGAATCAAAAACTGTTGAAATTTTGAAAAAGGCGAAATTTAAATAAAATTGATATTACGAAAGAAGCCGATATTTCGAAAAAATCAAAAATATGAAATTTTTAAGTCAGAGCTAGAAAAAAATGGAATTCCAAAAATTTTCAATCAAAAACAGTCAAAATTTTTAAGAAGGAGAAATTTCTAAAATTTGAGGTCTCGAAAAAAGCCGATATTGTGAAAAAATTGAAAATGCCAAATAAGTAAAAAAATTCAAATAAGGTTATATTTTTCAAAAAAATTGAGATTTTGGGGAAAGTTAAATGTTTTTAAAAATTAAAAATATTTCATAGTCACAGTTTTTAAAAAAGTTAAAAGTTCTGGAAAAAGTCAATATTTTCAAAAGTTCCATAATCAAAAAAATATATATAAAATTTTCGAAAAAAGGTCAAATTCTTTAAATAAGGTGGAAATTGAAAAAAGCTTTACATTTATTAAAAAGTGGATATTTTAAAAAAATGTCAGCTTTAAAGGACAAAATAAAAAGTTAAAATATTTAAATGGTCAAAATTTTTTAAAAAGTAAAAATATTCAAAAGGTCAAAATTTTAAAAAAAGTTAAAATATTCAAAAAAAGCAGAACTTTCAACAAATAGCAGAATTTCAAAGTCAAAATCTTCAAAAAGTCAATATCTTGAGGATCAAAATTTTAAAGTCGACACTTTAAAAGGTGAATTTTCAAAACAGAAGGATATTTCAAAGAAAGTCAAAATTTACAAGAAAATAAAAATTTCGAGAAAAAATTCCTAATATTGAAAAAAAGTCGAAGTTTCGAAGAAAGGTGAAAAGCTTATTTACTCTTCCTGGATATATTATTATTTTGGGTATATCTGAAACAGTTTTGCAGGATAAAATGTATCCTGTTAATAACCACGTCCTGCAAGATATGTCTTTGTCAATTTTCTTCTTTATACAGTAATTGGGGTCTGAAAAGGGAACAAGCAGGCAGACAAACAGACTTTTCCATTTATAGGTTACCTAGAAAAAGGAATAATTTTAAAATATGTAGTAGAGTTAAAAATATGTGATCAGCGACTGGGAGCCGAACCCGGGACCTTCCTGTTACGGGCCAGGCTCCTAACCACGAAGCCGTCACCACTACTCTCTCAACTCTACTCATTTGTTTCACATAAGGTACTGTCGATGCCTACTGTCTGCTGCAGCTCGGCCATTCCTGAAAACACAGCCGTCCTCCGTTGTCAGCCATAAATCGACTCCTCAGTAAACATAAGTGCTATGCTGTCAAGGTGGATCTCTAATCCCACTTCTGAAATTGTAGTAGAGTTAAAAATATGTGACCAGAGGCTGGAGGAGTCGAACCCAGAACCTTCACGTTATGGGCCAGGCTCCTAACTACGGAGCCATCGCCACTACTACTCACAGCTTTACTCATTCATTTCACATAAGGTACTCTCGATGCCTACTATCTGCTACAGCTCGGCCATTCCTGACAAGACAGCCATTCTCGGTTGTCGGCCATAAATAAACACCTCGGTAAATATAAGTGCTATGCTGTCATAGAGTTAAAAATATGTGATCAGAGACTGGGGGAGTCGAACCCAGGACCTTCACGTTACGGGCCAGGCTCCTAACCACGGAGCCATCGCCACCACTACTCTCAGCTCCACTCATTCAGTTCACATAACGTACTCTCGATATCTACTGTCTGCTACAAATAGAATGATAAAAAAGTCCCTTTGGAATTGGTATCTGGAAGAATTTCTTGGGATAAATCGTATTGTATTAACGTTTCCGTCTAACAAGGTAGATTAATAGAAATTTTCGTCAAAATTGCTTGGGTAATTGAGCTGTGATAAAACAACGAACAGACAAACACTTTCGCATTTATATTTCAAAATCGCATTTTCTTGAAAATAGGAGGCTAATGATAACTTCTGATTTTAATCAGTCTGGAGCACTGACTTGTTCAAAAGGCCATAGAAGTCATCGCGAGCTTTGCAATATCAGCTATTGTTCCAGAACCAGCAACAACAATACGAATGTTAAATCTATTGTGTTTCAGACACGAAATATGACGTTTCAACGTATGGAGGCTGTATGCATAAAAAAGTTCATTATCTGATGACACCAACTTGTAACTAAACTTTGTTACCTTTCCCACTGTGCGAGTTTAACATGACATTAACCTATTTGTTGTTTCGTCGTTTTACACATGTTTCGCATGGCATAACTCTTCCGCTAACTTTAATCGCTCTGTTGCTGTTCGCTGCTAAAATTATGAGCAGTTACTTACTCTTGGTTAAATTTTCTCATAACGTAATGCAACATCAAGTAAAAATAATTCTCTGCATGTACAACTGAAGCTTTGTTAATGAACTAAGATTACAAAATGTAACGATATTAAAGAATATAAATTTTCAAAAGGTAGTGAAACTGGAAGTTTTATATTTTGCTACAAAAAATGTTGACTCATAAAATTTTGGACAATCTATATAATTCAAGAAAGTATACTTAATTTTTTAGAAAGGTATTTCTGTATTAACAGGCGAACATTGAAAAGGATTTTACACATTTTCAGCATTTAATCTCAAGAGGGGAATAGAATTTAATTGGTTAAGAGAAAAATTATCACCCTGCTGTTCAAGCGGGTAAAATAAAGTTACTTTACAGCACGAGTCGAGATGGTCCAGATGCAAGACTGCTTATTAACTTGCAAGATATGGCTTGACAATGCGACGGCTGCGACACAACTATGTATTATATGTCTTCATTGCAATCGAAAGACATTTTTAAAAATTGGTTAAATTTCTGGTAAGGATTGTTCTTTGCTTCATGTAACAAATTATTACCGAAGCACCTACGATATTTCATGGAGGGTCTCGTCTGGAATTTTTCTAAATACAAGGGATTGTTTGGGGTAATTAAAAAAGACGAAAATATGGGGCAATATTTTCGCGACATTTAAGCCATATCATCCGCATATTTATCTATTTATTGCAAATCTTAAATCAGCTCAGAACTAGCTTACGCCCATCAGGTAATAAAGCAGTGTTTTACGTAATTGCCAGCACTAGACTAATTAATTTCCATGCGAGGATTGTGGATGAAATTACAAATAATTTAGACGAAGGCAGGGGAAACTTCAATATAATATGCGCAATTGTACACAATTTTGCTTTGAAACGTTTAATAATAAAGTTAATTTGCCACGTAGATTTTCTGCAATTTAGTTATATAGTAGCAATTATAACTTAGAATGATATAATCTCGTGCATTGCCTCTTTGGGGTAGGGAATCTAACTGGCCGTCGCTTAGAAGGTATTATTTAATTTAGATTATCTTGTTCCCGACCGCAGGACCATTTAAGGAGTCTAATTAACGAGGATCGAGAGATTATATAATCCCTTTTAACGCGTGACCTGTAAGCTGTTGCAAGACATCTCATCGGATAGGCTTATTCGTTATTCTTGGTGAAGGATTAAAGGACAAATAATAGAGATGAAAACCACATTCGGGCTGTATGCGTTATGATTAGAGGACAATTTAAAGTTCCATACAGTTCCAATTATAACGTAAGGTTTCCAGACTCGTGATTCACACATCGGGAGAATGATAATTATTAATGAAAGTCTTCCTCGCCTCAGGCGCTTTTCCAGTTTTCTATTATAAAGGATTTTTGCTACATATGAAAAAAAAAATCTCCTCATTTTATTATCCAACAACTTCTTTCGATAATAAAAGTTTCGTCAAGCAAATTGCCTTCAATGTGCGGAAAAATGCACTGCAATTTTAAATTGTAAGTTAAACGTCAGATGAAGATAACTGCAGGTAAAATATCAATTTAACAAATTTTTTTAAGTCCCATTTTTAAAAAGTAAAATGCACTAAGCCTACGTAGCTTGTGCGTATACATTAGTAATGTGACGAATATTCGCATTCGCATTCGCATTCGCGAATATTCGCATTCGCGAATATTCGCATATTTTTTAACATTCGCATTCGCATTCGCAAGAAATTATGTGAATATATTGCAAATGTATTTGGCAACACTACGGAACATTATTTATGAAACAGCAATGCAATTGCTAAGCTAAAAGAGGTTTCTTAATTGAGTGATGAAGATTTATGAAGAAAATAAATATTGCAATAATTTATTCAGTCCCACCTAATAAAAAATATTTCTAAGTCCCCTTATTTTTTTTTTCTTACAAGCTAGCTCGTTGAAATGTCGACACCTTTTTGAAATTTTGACTTTTTTCCCAAAATACGTCTTTTTTTTTAAAAAAATTTTTCTTTTTCTTTTAAATTTTCATATTCCAAAATTTCACTTCTTTTTTCAAAATCCGAATTTCTCAAAATTTCGAATTTTTTTTTCAAAATTCGGCCTTTTTCTTTTCAAAATTTTGTCATATCCCAAAAATTCTACTTTTTCTGAAAATTTCCACTTTTTTTAAAATTCGTCTTTCTGCAAATTTCGACTTGTTTATCAAACTTCGAATTTTTCTTAAAATTTGGTGGGTCTTTTGATAAAAAATAAAAATCCTTAGAATAATACTTATCTCGAAGTTTTAAAAAATATTTTTTAAATTTTTTGAATTCTTGTAAAGGCAAAATTTCCAAAATATTTAAATTCTAACTTATTATTAAAAATTTCGACGTTTACCTCAATAGTGGATATTTTATGAGGTCAAAGTGTGGTAGGAGGGGAGGGGCTTGGCCCTAACTCAAGCAATCAAGAAATTTTGAGTCTTTTTCTTGAAATTTAGATTTTGTTTTGAAATTTTCCTCAAGTTTCGTCCTTTTTTTTGAAATTGCGACTAAATTTGACTCTCCCCGGGAAATTTCAAATTTTTACGATTTTGATCTTTTCCGGAAATTTTGATTTTATTTTAAAACTATTTTGAATTTTCGAAATCTTCGATTATTACCTCGAAAATCGTCTTTTTCTCCGAAATTTCGATACTTTTCAAATTTTTGAAAAAGGTCAACTTTATCCCCAAACTGATTTATTTATTTATAGTTCGTCTTTTTCTAAATTACCACTTTAGACTCAAAATTCTACTTTTTTCTCCCAAAATTGGACTGTATTGGAAATTTTGGATATTTTAGAGAAAATTCGGCCATTTTTGACTCTCGGGAAATTTCAACCTATTTTTCAAAACTTCTTTTATTCTTAAAGTTTCAAATTGAGCTTTTTTATCCAAAATTTGGTTTTTGTCTCAATATTGGTTTATTTTTAGAAACTTTGACAAAAATATAGAGATTTTGACTATAATTTTTTGCGAAATCTAGAGAAACATAGTTCTTGTAAATTTCGATATTTCCAAAAATTTAAGGTTTTTTGTAAATCTATTTAAATTTAAAATTTTAGAAACACGTCAAAATGTCTATTCTGAAAGTTGTTACTTTTTTGAAAATGTTGTGCCTTCTAAAAGGTTGAATTTTTAAAAAATTTCAATATTTCAAAATTCAAACTCCTTTAACGAATTTCTGCTTATTCTCAAAATTTGGAATTTTTTTAAAGTATTTTGGACGTTTTACCAAATTTGGATGCTTTTACTCTTTTTAATAATACTGACTTTTCAAACATTGGGTTTTTTCAAAAATTTAAACTTTATTGAAAAATGTTAACTATTTTGAAAATTTCGACATTGTTTTAAAATTTTCTCCATAAAAGTAATCTACCTTTTTTTTCAATTGCCTAAATTCTTTAAAAGTAGGCTAATATTTTTTACAATGTCGGTTTCGATTTTATTTCAAAATTACAACTTTTTCAAAACTACCACTTGTCAAAATTAGGTTTTTTTAAAGATTTTTGGCATTTTTTCAAAACGTTGACTTTTTTAAAATTATAACTTTTTTTGAAAGGTTGAATCTTTTTTCCAAAATTTGTGAATTTTTCCGAAATTTAGGTTTTATTTGGAAATGTTGACTTCAGAAATTTCGAGGTTTCGTCAAAAATTTTCCTCCTTGAAAATTTATGATGTTTTTTAAAAATATCTGATTTTCTGGAAGATGAATTATTGAAAGTTTCGACTTTTTTAAAAGTTTTCACTTCTTTCAAATCCGAGAAAATTTTAAAAAGTTAATTATTTTTTCATTAGAACTTTATTTAAAAATTTCCACGATAAAAGTAATCTACCTTTTTTCAATTGCTTGAATTCTTGGAAAGTAGGCTGAATTTTTTTAAAATTTCGATTTTATTTCGAAATTACGACTTTTTCAAAAGTGCGACTTGTCAAAATTAGTTTTTTTTAAAGAAGATTTTTGGCATTTTTTCCAAATTTCGCCTTTTTAAAAATGTTTACTATTTTTGAAATGTTGGATCTTTTTTACAGTTTGAATTTTTTTTTCAAAATTGGTAAATTTTTCCAAAGTTGTGGGTTTATTTGGAAATTTTAACTTGAGAAATTTCAACGTTTCGTCAAAAATTTCCCTCCTTGAAAATTTATTATGATGTTTTTTTGAAAATTGAAAATACCTGATTTTGTGGAAGCTGAATTATTGGAAGTTTACACTTTTTTGAAAGTTTTTATTTGTTTCAAAAGAAAACATTTTTAAAATGTTTTTTTTCTTTGGAACTTTATTTAAAAATTACGGTGTTCAAAAATTACACTCCTAATTGAAATTTCAATTATTTTTACAATTTTTGCGAAAAATTTTTGACTATTCTCTTAAATTTTTCTTTCAACAATTTTGCCATTTCTTACAATTTTTCAATTTTTTTTGAAAACTTCACCCCTTTTTCAAAACATCTGCAAATTAATTTTGATTTTGAAATTTCGTCACACCAATAATACATATTCAATTTCGGTTCTCAAACCGAACCTTTTATTAAAATTGCAACTATTTTTCAAGGTTATGACTTTATAAAAGCTTTTTTTTTTGAACGTTGTCGAAAATTTAAATGGTTTTGACCGTTCTTCGAAATATTTCTTTTAAAGATTTCGCTAACTTTGAAACGTTTCCCATATTCTTGAAAATTTAAAATTATTTAATACTGACTTTTTGAAAATATTAGACATGTTTTTATTAAAATTTTGTTCTCAAATTGTTTATTGTAGTTTCAACAATTTTTGAAAATTTTGACCTTTTACGAATTTTGGGTATTTTTTTTTTAATTGTTTTTTGAAATCGCAATTTTTTCTTAACTTTGATTTTGTTTCAAATAATTGACTATTCAAAATTTTTCTTTTGCAAATTGAGCCTTTTTTTAAAAGTTTCCAATTTTTCTAAAATTTCAAATTTTTGTTCAAAATATCCACATTTTTTTTTAATATCGGATATTTTTTGAGTTGACTTTTTTATGAATTTCAACATTTCGTAAAAATTTTGATTTTTTTGTTGAAATTGTCCAAAAATTGAAATACATATCTTGTCCCCTGAAACCAGTATACCTCCGAAGATGATAGCTTGGCTATCGAAACGCGTGCTTGGCTATCGAAACGCGTTAGAGCAACCTTTGTTGTATTTTTTGATCTTTCTTGGTTTTAGAAATCAAGATTTGTATTTCCATTTATGAAGATAACCAAGGACCAGTCCACTAAAAAAATGTCCAATTTCAACTACTAAAAATTTGATGTTTTTTCAAAATTTAAATTTTTATTTACCCTTTTCAATAATTTTAAATTTTTTCATATTTAATTTCGACATTTTTTTAAGTTTAAACATTTTTCAATTTTTATAAAATCTAAAAATGCTTTTCACAATTTTGGATATTTCTTGAATCTTGCAATTAAACCATTTTCCAAAGTCTTAACTTTTTGAATCACGAATATTTTTGAATATTTCGCCAGTTTTTTTTTAATTTTAAAATTTTTTTGACCTTTGTGTCAAATTTTGACGTTATTTTTAACCTAACTTTAGCGATAATGGGGAAGGTGACTTGATCCCTCTGGCCCATGCAATCAAAAAGGACTATATTTATTAAATGGGAGAAACTTATTTCTCCAATTTTCGAATTCTATTTCAAAGCTGCCCTTTTCTCGAAATTTCATATTTTTCCTCTTTTTGAATATATGTATTTCAATCTCAAAGTTTAAAACCAGATCTAGACTTTTTTTGAAAAGGAAAAAAAACCATTATTTGTTGACATTGTGACACATGGACGGACGCAGACGAGTGGGAGATTACTCTCGGTTGCGTCCGTCCATCTGTCATAAAGAGTTTTTTCTCAAAACCTGTGTAACGTAGAAATTTAAAATTTGGCACAATATGAATCGTCGCTGAGATACAGAGTCAAGGATTAGTAGAAGAAAGTCTGTCGTAATAAAATGGGGGTTTGGTTGGTCACCGAAAAATCAGGTTTCAATGTGTGAGCTATCATTTGAGGGAGCTACCTGTAAGGATCCTAAAATATACTTTTTTAAATTTTCGTTCCAGTTGTCTGAAAAATAAAACCCAAAATCTAGAAAAAATGACAGTTCCCTCTTATCTTCTAGGTTTCTAAATGTTAGTAGGGTTAACGGATACTGAATCTTAGATTATCGGAAAACTGCAGCTTTTCTAAATATGTTTTGTTGTTGAGAAAAAACATTTGATATAAAAATAGCTGTTTGCTTTCCTAGGCTTTTTTTATACGTGGTTTTAATTTTTTTAAACCAAAAAACTTAATTAGTTGAAGAATATAGTGCAATCAAATTTACTATTTAGATTATTGTATTTAAATAAATATTTTCGTAATTAATATAAGTTTATTATATACACGCAACACAGTAATTGCAGTAGGAACCCACATTTTAGGAACGATCTCATAAACTGTGTTCTTGGCTCATTACGAATGGCGAATGAAACCATAGACATTACCAACATACTCACCAATTCCCGTTTGGGCTTTTTTCTAATATTCTACAAAACCTAAATTAAACGAATGTGGAAAAAGCAAAATTAATTCAGAGGCGTTGAAACGCTTGCCTTTATGAAGGAAGTCGCTAAGTTTTCCTTTATTTGGTGGGTGAGTTCCAGTTCTTTGCGAACTTTGCATCCTAATACTTTCTGTACTTATTTCTTTGAATGAGACGAATTAAAAAGAAAACGCGCGTTTGGAAAGAAGTACAACTTTTTAATTACCGGATGCGAGTGCAAAGAAATGCAACGTTTCTTAAAATATCCTTTAAAATCGTGTTGGCGCCATCATTTTAAATATTTCAACAGTTGGCGCTTTAATGTGTTGTGAATATATTGAAGAATTTACCTGGAAAATTGGCCCGGCATGTGTAATTACAACTGGGTTTGTTTAATGCTCTCGTAAATTTTAAACATTCCTGTATTTATTTGTATCAATGCCAAGGAAACTACCGAAATACATTTAATTATTTGGACATTGCACTATACCTCTACGCTATTTATAAACATTGTAAGTGCACATTTTTTATCATATATATCAAAAGATATGTGACCAAGTAGAATATAAAATTTACGTAACAAATTATGGCAGAGAAACTATGGCCCCGCCACCATCATTAAACTGTAACTCTCATTACGAAATTTTTGGCAATGAAGTTTTGAGAACAATTTTGACATTTTGATCTCAACCATAGAACATAGACTCTATGCACAATATTTTAGAAACAAGGCCGAAAGTTTCCGGCTAGAATCAAAATGATATGGCAAAAAAATAAATCTAGCCTAATGGATGACGTTTTCGCTTTTGATTGACTTGCTAAAAGTGTCATGTATTCGAAAAGTGTTAAGTAAGAATTTGGTATTTGCTGCATTAGATCCAGAATGCACTCAAGCGCATTCGCTCAGGGCTTGTCTCCTTTATATTTTTAGCATAATATTTTAATGGCGTTCTTAATGACATTAATGTCAATGACATTCTGTGGAAATAAACCTTAAAAGAAGGAGCGATATATTTAGGTGTTCTTGGAAACGAAAAAAGCCAAGTTCGAGCATGTGTTAGCATTATTTCGGTTGTAGGGTGTTCAAGTGTCAATCTCGGACGATAATTGAAACCAGAAGATTTTTAATATATGCATCTACTTGTGCGTGGCGGCGTGTACGTTAACGAAAGCTCTCCATATTTATATAGCAGTTCCAAAATTGTCTACCTTCCAACCGTACTAGAGATTACTTTCGCTGCTCCATCATATCAAACTAAAGTTTTCCTTTGGCTGTTTTTTGTTATTTTATATGTTTTCTATAGCAAACGAATCACAACACGCTAATTAGCTCAAAATGCTGGAAATTAACGAACGCTTTCCATCACATGAGACCTAATGAAAATGGCACAATTTCTCGTCAAACCCAGACATGATTAGATTAAACACCCACTTAATAACAACAAATGTTGTCAGTGGAATAACAATTTGAGCGACGTTTATCAGCTTTGATTATAATTAAAATAGAACGCGCACCATGATTAAGACGCTTGGCAATCCATTAAATAAACCTTTGACCCTCTCTAATTGGAAATTCCACAAATAATACGAATTTGCTTTTAGAGTTTGCATTACACTCGCGATTTCACGAGCAACTTCAGATAATAGGCGTTTATATGGACAGTTCCGTGTTGCGAAAACGATAGCGGTTGCCACTTAGTCAGTGCTAGGCGAATTAATTCGATTTACCCCAATCGAGCTTTACGCGGAAATTCGACATATTCAAAACTTTAATTAATTCTAGCTATGACAGGCACTGAAGGTGCCCGTTGGGGGCATCTTGGATGAATGTCATACAAAATAATTTAAATGGTGTCTAATTTCAATTTTCTGCTTTTTGCGTGTACGTACGTGTGACTGTGATAGAGAAATTTGAAGTAAAAGTCTTTCGTTACATACAACCAAGATGCAGTACTGAAAAGTTAACCTCTTTTGAAAAATTTACCACTTTGTCTGCTCAATGTGTGAGTAACAAAGTAATTACTCGACAGAGATGATTTTCACATTATGATCATGCCCACCGGACTTTTGATAGTACCTCTGGAGAGTTCCTGGAGTGAATAATGCATAATTAATGAAAAATTTTGTACCTAACATTTAACTGTACAATTATTTCCATAAGCTTGAAATAGGTGCTAACACTGCTCCATCTATGAATTTTTTTAAATGAACTGAAGGGAAATAATACAGAAACTATAAAAAATAAATTAAGGTTAAAATTGTATAAAAATAAGCAACTAATCTGATGAAAACTAGAATAAAAATCTACTAAGAAATAAAAATTTGGCCATCTTCAAAATGTTGGAACACCCTGAATTACGAGGGTAAATAAAATATGAATCGAAATTTGCTTTTAAAAATCTATTATTGCAAGAATCATATATAAAAATTATTAATTATTTTTCTACATAATCTCTGATTTTGTTTTGCATTTTTCCCAACGGATTGGGATTTTCTTAATGCCATCATCATTAAAGAAGAAAAAGGTGTATTTGCAGATAATTGCGCCCAAATGGCTCAACAGCAGCATCTTTATGGAATCGCTTACATTCTAGAGCTTGTTTCAGTGACCCAAATATATGATAATCTCATGGTGATAAGTCGGGACTATAAGGAGGGTGTTCTAATATTATACAATGCATTTCTTCTAACTTTTGATGTATCAGATTGGCTAAGTGAGGGCGAAGATTGTCATGAAGCAAAATCACAGTTCTGACCGAAAAATGTTGATATACATGATAGTCGAAAACACACAAATAATAATTTAGTGACGATCTCTAAGTACTTTGCTTTGAAGGGCATTGAATATGTCGTTAGAAAATTTGCTTTTTTCGCATGGAAATCAGCTGTTAATTGTAGCCAATTACAGAAGAAAGTTAATCTCAAATCGTGAACAGTGAGGAATATTTTGAAAAGAGTGTGTGCAAGAAAGTATTATAAAATGAGTATAATACCCAGATATTTTCAAAGGATCATTAATCATTTCTTAAGACAGAAAGATCTTAAATGTTGTGTTTTTAAACCAAATGCTGTTTACTAACAAATTTTTCCTCTATTTTTTTGTTCATAGACAGAAATTTCTCAAATAGTTTGTCTTGTCTAAGGAAAATAGTCAGTTGAGTATTCCTATATCTGAAGAAGTAAACTTTTGGAAAATTGTCACAATTTAAAAAAACCTTAACAAAATGTACAGGGTGAGCAAAATTTGATGTTTTAGCTCTACCGTAAGAAAAAAACTTAATTGGAATTAATACATACATACATACATACATACATACATACATACATACATACATACATACATACATACATACATACATACATACTACATACATACATACATACATACATACATACATACATACATACATACATACATACATACATACATACATACATACATACATACATACATACATACATACATACATACATACATACATACATACATACATACATACATACATACATACATACATACATACATACATACATACATACATACATACATACATACATACATACATACATACATACATACATACATACATACATACATACATACATACATACATACATACATACATACATACATACATACATACATACATACATACATACATACATACATACATACATACATACATACATACATACATACATACATACATACATACATACATACATACATACATACATACATACATACATACATACATACATACATACATACATACATACATACATACATACATACATACATACATACATACATACATACATACATACATACATACATACATACATACATACATACATACATACATACATACATACATACATACATACATACATACATACATACATACATACATACATACATACATACATACATACATACATACATACATACATACATACATACATACATACATACATACATACATACATACATACATACATACATACATACATACATACATACATACATACATACATACATACATACATACATACATACATACATACATACATACATACATACATACATACATACATACATACATACATACATACATACATACATACATACATACATACATACATACATACATACATACATACATACATACATACATACATACATACATACATACATACATACATACATACATACATACATACATACATACATACATACCATACATACATACATACATACATACATACATACATACATACATACATACATACATACATACATACATACATACATACATACATACATACATACATACATACATACATACATACATACATACATACATACATACATACATACATACATACATACATACAAATCTGTATATTTTTCCAGAATTAGAAACCAAAGTAAGGATGTCCTAATTCTTTTTTCTCCAGAAGTATACCTCTATTTTTGCACATTTAAACAGAGCTAAAAATTCAATGACGTCATTATTTCGGTTTCCAAATATGTAAAAATGTGCAAATTTGGGTTGAAATGGACCTTACTCAATCCAATTAAAGGGCCTATTTTCAGATTTCTTATATCGTTTTCCCTTTTCTTATAATAGTACCAAGGAATCGAGTTTTGCTCACCCTGTATATATTTTGAAAGAAAATCTAAATTTTAAAAAACACAAATATTTGAAACATTCAACATTTTCAAATAAGTTTGAAAATATCAGAAATGTCCATTTAAAAAGATATACCATAGAAAAAGTTTTCAGAAAAATGGCCAAATCCTAGGAATTTGTCGAATTTTTTAAAAATATAATAAAGATAGTTGAAATTTTGAAAGTTGTCAATATTTTGAAAAAAAATTAGTTTTCCAAAAAAACTTTAAAAACTGTGTAAATAGGGAAAAAATAGGGAAAAAATTATCAAAAAATTCAATGCTTTTGAAAAGACCCTACTTTCAAAACTGGTTCAACTTTTAAAAAGTCGATATTTTCTAAGGAGGGTCAACTAAAATTTTTAAAAGCGGACATTTTTAAGTGAAAAGTTTTAAAAGATAGAATTATGAAACAAATGTCGAAATTTTTGAAATTAGCCTAAAAAGTCGATTTAAAAAAAAATGTTAACATGCCAATTTTCAAAAATAATCAGAAATTTTAAAAAAGACACAAATTCTCAAAAAAGGATGCAATAATTAGAAAAAATACTCGAAATTTTGGAGTTCTCGACATGTTAAATATCGTTGAAATTTAAAAAATATTGAAATTATCAGCAAAAGTCGAAGTTGTAAAGAAAATCAAAATTTCCAAAACAAAAATATTTTGCTTGCAAAATAGCTGAAATCACGACAAATGGTTAACATTTAAAAAAAAGGTAGACATTTTTATTGGTATCGCAAATTTAAAAAAAAATATAGTTTTAAACAAATATTAAGGTTTTTAGTTGTTAACTTTTGAAAAAGGTGAAGATTTTTCGAAAAATCGGAATTTTTAAAAAAAGCTAAAGATTTCAGCATATCTAGCCTTCAAAAGGGCCGATATTTTCAAAAATTTATAAAAAATGTCGACATTTAAAAAGAAATTAAATTTTCAAAAAAGCTGTCATTTTCGAAAGAAAACCTAAAATTGCAAATGTAAAAGTTTTTACAAATATTGACATTTAAGCAAAATTAGAAATTTTCACAAAAGTCGTAATTTTCGAAAAAGTCGAAATTTTTACAAAAGTCGAAATTTTGCTAAAGAGTGTGAAACTTGTTGAAACTTTGAGAAAAAGTCAAGTCTTGAGGAAAACTCCAAACCTTGACAAGAATCCAAAATTTTGATCAAATCGTAATGTAAAAAATCCAATCTTTTAAAAAATTCGACAATCATAAAAAAATTCAAAAAGAGCAAAATGTTTCAAAGAATCCAGAGTTTCATGTAAAATTTCTAAAAAATATTCTTCTTCTTCTTCAACAATAAGAGGAATCCAGAATGAACAGGCAACTAACCTCACTAAAGAAGAAAAAAAAAATTAAATTTTTTAAATATCTAAATTTTGAAAAAGTAGCAATAATATCAGAAAATCTGAAATTTCAAAAAAAGTTGAGATTTTGAATAAAGCTTAAATTTTTAAAATGTAACAATTTTTAATAAATTAAAAATTTTGGAAAATAAGTCAAACATTTTTTAACAAGGGTCAACATTTTGGCAGAAAATGCAATAATCTTTTAGATAAAATCACACTTTAAAAGAAAATATTTTAAAAAATTTAAATTTTTGAGTAGTCATAAAAATATGTGATATTTTAAACAAACGTCGAAATTTTCAGAAAAAGACGAAATCCTTTAAAGTCGAATTTTTGTAAAATGTAATAAATGTAGTAGAAAATTGTTGATATTTTGAAAAAAAATTTAAAACCCTGTAAATAGGGCGACATTATCAAATAATTACATTTTTTTGAAAAAGTCCTACTTTAAAAAAAGATCGAACTTTTAAAAAGTCAAAATGTTTACAAGAGATTCAACTTAAATTTTTAAAAGCCGACATTTTGAAAAATATTGAAATTTTCATTTCATTTTCAAGTGAAAAGTTTCAAAAGATAGAATTGTGAAACAAATGTCGAAATTTTTAAAAAGTCAAAACCAGCCTAAAAAATAGATTGCTTTAAAGAATATTGACATGCCAATTTTCAAAAATATTCAGAAATTTAAAATAAATGGCACGAATTCTTAAAAAAAGTTACAAAGATTAAAAAAAAACGACCGACCGACACCTTGTTCTCTCAAGCTTGAACGAAAACCCGAAACTTCACCCCATATCTCAACATAAACATTTCCAATGTTAAAATATTCGAAATTTCGACATTTTAAAAACCGTTGAAATTTAAAAAATATTGAAATTTGCAGCAAAAAGTCGAAGCTGTAAGGAAAATCAAAATTTTCAAAGCAAAAATTTAGCTTGCAAATTAGCTGAAATCTCGAAAAATGGTTACAATTTAAAAAAAAATCGAAATTTTTATTGATATCCCAAATTTAAAAAAAATATTGTAACGTAATGTAAATAGATGAAATAGGATTTAGAATAGAATTGTAGAATTTAGTAAATAAAAAAAGTTTCTAGAAGGTTCTGATAAGGGGAAAGCGGCCGCGATAACGAAACAAACGGCAGATAAGCGTTCCAGAAATTTCGGCATTCGATAAGCCTTATCTGCCGAAAGTTCTGGAAGACGCGGGCCGAAACTATAAAAAGGCGGTCAGTTTTCCCTCGAGTCAGTCAGTTAGAATCAGTGCAATTAGTAAGTTAGTAGAAGTGAGTTAATTGTAAATTGTGGTGATTCAAGTTGAGTTCAGTAATAAAGTGGGAATAAATCCATCACGTGTATCAATTCGAACCGATAACGCACGTAACATCTGGTGTCAGAAGCGGAATTATTCGTGGATTGTGCTTTATTACTCGAAAAAAAAAAAAAAATTCGTGCCAGGTGCCGTAATTGACTTTATCTCGAACGTTTTAAACTGTTAAATAGTTATACGAGGCGCGTCAAGTAAAATCTTGAACATTCAGATACGCTTTATGGATACGAGATTAAAATCGGCCAAAATGGAACAACAAATGCAAGCGCTATTAGCAATGTTTAAAGACCAAGCAGAACAAAGACGGCAAGAAAAAGAACAGGAGAAAGAAGAAAGACGACAAGAAAAAGAACAGGAGAAAGAAGAAAGACGACAAGAAAAAGAACAGGAGGAAGAACGAAGACGACAAGAAAAAGAACAGGAAGAAGAACGAAGACGACAAGAGGAAGAACGAAGACGACAAGAAAAAGAACAGGAGGAAGAACGAAGACGACAAGATGAAGAACGAAGACGACAAGAAAAACAAGAAGAAGATCAGAAAAGGAATGCAGAAAAACAAGAATTGCATAGTCTACTAGCAAATATAACTGAAAAAATGGGAGTAGACGTTGAAAAAATGAAAGAAGAAGTGAAAGAACAAATTACCGGAATGAGAGAAGAAATGAAAGAAGAAGTAAAAGAACAGATTACAGGAATGCGAGAAGAAATGCAGGAAGAGATTGGCGAAGTCAGGGAAGAAATTGGAGAAGTAAAAGAAAAATTCAACAGCAAGCTTCTTGATTTGGAAAATACAACACAGAAAAAGTTCAGCAACATCGAAAAAAACATGAAGAAGTTGCTAAGTGGACAAGTCACACAACACGAATCCGAAAGTGTACCCGCTATCTCTTCCCAAAAAGTGAAACCTCCGACCTATGATGGAAAAACATCGTTCCAGGGCTACAGAATACAGTTCGAAGCTGCTGCTAGAGCCAATCGATGGACCCAAGACGAAAAGGCAACCTCATTGGTGGTTTCCTTACGCGGAGAAGCTCTGGAACTACTCAGAGCTATATCTGACCACGAACTAGCTAACTATGAAGATTTGGTTAGGGCTTTAGAGTTGAGATTTGGAGACCATCATTTGCCAGAAGTCGCCCAGTCGCAACTACTAGTAAGGAAGCAGAAAAGTGATGAAACGCTGCAAGAATTCGAGGCTGACCAACCGAATTTCTGGAACTTTACGCAGCTAGAATTTTTATAGAAGGAATAAGAGACCCAGAAGTCCAAAAAGTGATGCGCTTGTCAAACTTCCGTACATCGAGAGAGGCACTGATTAGAGCTCTAGAGGTTGAAGCTGCTTACAAGGTTTCGGAATCAGAGGCCTCACGAAGAATAAGGAAGGCCGACATCGAGGAGGTTGCGAATAACCCTGATCTTGAGAACATGAGCGTTGACATAAAGGAGACGAACGCGCATATAAGTGCTAACATGGAGTTAATAAAGGCGAACATGAACGCTAGCATGAAGGATGTGAACGCGAGCATCAAAGAACTGCTGGGAGCTCTTAAAAGTCGATCCAGCAAAAGCATAACATGTTACAGCTGTGGCAAACCGGGACACATCAAGAAGAATTGCAGGTCAACCCATAAGACGTCGACAAGCCCCACAGTAAGAAGACAACATGGCGAGGAAGAGAACTCACTAACTAATGTGAAGAAACCAGTCCCCAGAATTCTTCCCATCAAACAGATAAAAAGGACCAAAGAGGTGGTGGAAGCCAGCGGGAATGGAAGAAATGTGCAGGCAACGGTGGACACAGGAGTCAAGGTTACTGTAGCACGCGATACTCAAACAATCCGTGACTGGCCAAGGCCCAAAGATAAACAGGAGTTAAGGAAGTTCCTTGGGTTATGCACCTATAACAAGAGATTTGTGAAAGGTTTCGCCATCATCGCTGCGCCGTTGCACCGACTAACGGAAGGAAGAACGCCGTACGTCTGGACTCCCGATTGTGATACCGCTTTCCGAAAATTGAAGTCCGCCTTGTGTACAAGCCCTATCTTGGCGTATCCTCAGCAGAATGGGAAGTTCGTGTTAGACACTGATGCCAGTAACGTCGGCATTGGGGCTGTGCTGTCCCAAGTTCAAGGCGGTGAAGAAAGAGTCATCGAATATTACAGCAAGATCCTGACGAAGCCAGAGAGGAACTATTGCACCACCAGGAAGGAACTTCTTGCGATAGTGAAGGCCGTGGAACACTTCCACAAGTACTTGTATGGGCAAGAATTCCTTATCAGGACAGATCATTCGGCACTTTCTTGGTTACTTCGAATGAAGAACGCGGAGGGACAGACGGCTAGATGGTTAGAAAGGCTTCAGCAGTATCACTTTAAGGTGCATCATCGACCGGGACGACAGCATAACAACGCTGACGCTTTGTCCAGAAGACCTTGTGGGGATTGCAAACATTGCAGACGAGTTGAGGACCATGAGGACATGGTGGATATAAGGGTTACTTCTGTCCAGCCAGAAGACGAATGGACTGTTGAAGGTCTTCGGAAGCTACAGAGGAGCGACGCTGATATCGGACCCATATTGGAATGGAAAGAAGCTGGAGACAGACCGGAATGGCAAGAGGTTTCCGACAGAAGTCCAGCTCTTAAGAATTTGTGGGCTCAATGGAAATCCCTCCAGGTCGAGGACGGGGTACTGAAGAGAGCATGGGAAAGCGCGGATGGAAAGCGTGTCAACTTGCAGTTGGTGGTGCCTCAGGAGAAGATTCCACAGGTCTTGTGGGAGGTGCACAATGGGACCTCTGGTGGACACCTAGGGATAAACAAGACCCTGGAGAAGGTTCGAAAACGGTTCTATTGGGTTAACTGCAGGGAGGACGTCGAGCGGTGGTGTCGGAAATGTGTCACCTGTGCTGCATCCAAGGGTCCCCGTACGAGAACCAAAGGGGCCCTGAAGCAATATAATGTGGGAGCGCCATTTGAAAGAATTGCAATCGATGTGGCAGGACCATTCCCAGTTTCAGACGATGGAAACAAGTACATCCTGGTGGCCATGGATTATTTCAGTAAATGGCCTGAAGCTTATGCCATCCCGAACCAGGAAGCCACCACAGTCGCAAGGGTTCTTGTGGACAACTTCATCTGTCGATTTGGTGTTCCCTTTGAACTACACTCGGACCAGGGAAGGAACTTTGAATCGGGGGTTTTCCAAGAGGTGTGTCGTCTTCTTGGAATAAGGAAAACTCGAACAACACCTCTTCATCCACAGTCTGACGGAATGGTGGAGAGATTTAACAGGACCTTAGAGGAACATCTTTCGAAGGTCGTTTCCAAACATCAGACCGACTGGGACCGACATCTACCATTGTTTCTGATGGCCTATCGCGCGGCAACTCATGAAACTACAAGTCAGACCCCGGCAAAAGTGATCTTCGGGAGGGAACTGCGGCTTCCGTGTGACTTGGTGTTTGGATCACCAAGAGAGGTCCCCAGGGAAACGATGGGTTTCGTAGATGACTTGAGGGAAGCGATACTGGAGACGCATGCTCTGGTGCGGACGAAGATCAACTTGGCGACGGACCGGATGAAGGCCAGGTATGACGTGAGTGCCAATCATGGTGGTTTCAGTGAGGGCGAGTTGGTATGGCTATACAACCCTCAGCGAAAGAAAGGAGTTTCGCCAAAGTTTACGCCATCTTGGGAAGGGCCGTACAAAGTGCTGAAGAGGATCAACGACTTGGTATACAGGATCCAGCGTAGCTCCAGGAGTAAAATGAAAGTGGTACACCTTAACAGACTATGCAAATTTAGTGGTGAAGTGACTGATTGGAACTGATCGGGACGATCATTTCTAAGGGGGAGGCAATGTAACGTAATGTAAATAGATGAAATAGGATTTAGAATAGAATTGTAGAATTTAGTAAATAAAAAAAGTTTCTAGAAGGTTCTGATAAGGGGAAAGCGGCCGCGATAACGAAACAAACGGCAGATAAGCGTTCCCGAAATTTCGGCATTCGATAAGCCTTATCTGCCGAAAGTTCTGGAAGACGCGGGCCGAAACTATAAAAAGGCGGTCAGTTTTCCCTCGAGTCAGTCAGTTAGAATCAGTGCAATTAGTAAGTTAGTAGAAGTGAGTTAATTGTAAATTGTGGTGATTCAAGTTGAGTTCAGTAATAAAGTGGGAATAAATCCATCACGTGTATCAATTCGAACCGATAACGCACGTAACAATATATAAATTTAAGAAATTATAAAAATTTTCAAAAAGGTGGAGATTTTTAAGAAAATCGGAATTTTTTTAAAAAATTGAAGATTTTAGAAAAAGGTTGAAACACAGAAATTGTCCCCTGAAACCAAGAAAGATTAAAAAACACAACAAAGGTTGCTTTGTTGTGTTTTTTAATCTTTCTTGGTTTCAGGGGACAAGTTCTGTGTTTCAATTTTTGAAGATAATCAAGGATCCGTTCCATCAAACTTAGAAAAAGGTGTTTTGATGCATGTCTAGCTTTCAAAAAGCCGATATATTAAAAAAAAATTTGAAAAACTTCGCCATTATAAAAGAAGTTTTGAAAGAAAATCAAAAATTGCTAATGTAAACGCTTTTACAAATATTGACATTTTCATAAAAGTCGAAATTTTCACAAAGGTCGAGATTTTCGCAAAAGTCGGAAATTTTACAAAAGTCAAAATTTTCAAAAGAATTTAAAGTTTACAAAAGAGAGTGAAACTTGTTGAATATTTGAGGAAAAGTCAAGTCTTCAGAAAAATTCCGAACCTTGAAAAGAACCCAAAATTTTGATAAAATCGAAATTAAAAAAATTTAATCTTTTAAAAAACTCGACTTTCAGAAAAAAATTCAAAAAGGGCAAAATGTTTGAAAGAATCCAGATTTTTATGTAAAATTTCTAAACCTAATCTTCTTTCTCTGCTTCTTCTTTCTCTTATTCTTCTCCTTCTCCTTCCTCAACAATAAGAGGAATCCAGAATGAACAGGCAACTAGCCTTACTAAAGCGCAAAAAAAATAACTATATTTTCAAAGGCCTAAATTTTGAACAAGGATCAACATTATCTGAAAATACGAAATTTAAAAAAGTCAACATTTTTGAAAACCCTAATTTTGAAAAAGGTTAAATTTTTGGAAAAAAAGTAAGTATTATTTTGTTAAGTGAGTCGAACTGACAGGAAATGTAATAATCTGTAGATAAAATCACAATTTTGAACAAAATATTTTTAAAAACCTAAATTTTTGAGAAAAGTCATAAAAATATCTGATATTTTAAAGAAAGTCGGAGTTTTCAAGAAATCAATTATGTAAAAAAAGTGGAAGTAAAAATTTTCAAATTAAAGTCGAGATTTTGAAAAGCCACAATTTTAAAAAGTCGAAATTTCGGAATAGGTCAAAATTTAAAAAGGCAAAAATTTGAAAAGGCGGAAATTTAAAAAGACGAAAATTTAACAAAGTCTCCATTTTGAAAATATTAAAATTTTAAAAGGCGAAAATAAAAAAAAATTTTATTTCAATTTGGCTTTTATTTAAAAATTTTTCTTTCTCGAAATTTGCTTTTTTTGTAGATTTTCAACAAAAAATATCTACTTTTACGAATTTAACTATTATGAAAATTTTGTCTCTCAAATTTTAGCTCTCAAATTTTGGACTTTTCTGTAAATTTGGACTTGTCTTAAAAATATCGCTTTTTCAAAATTTATCTTTTTTCCAAATTTTTATTTTTTTCATGATCTAGACTTTTTTCAAAACGTTGACTTAATTTGAACGTTTCTCTTTTAATTTAAAAATTTCTGCTTTTTAAATTTCATTTGTTTATAAATCTCATTTATGTTTTTTTTGAAAAACTATGTAATTATTTTGCTAATTTCGAGTTTTATAAATATTTCGACTCTTAAAATTTCGACTCTTCTGCAAATTTCAACCCTTTTGAAAACCTCTACGTTTTTTTTAAGCCTGGACGCTTTTTTAAACCGCTACATTTTTCCAAAACTTTGCTCCTTTCTCTAAGCTTCGACCTATTGAAAATTTCGTTTTCTTCAAAATTTCGACTTTATTTGTAAATTTAAATTCATTTGAAAAGTTCCACGACAATGAAAATATCTACGTTTTTGACAATTAATTAAAGCTTTTTTAGAAACATTTTTTAAAAGTCCATCTTCTTTTAAAATTTGCATTTTAAAAATTGAAACACAGAACTTGTCCCCTGAAACACAACAAAGGTTAGAGTAACCTTTGTTGTGTTTTTTAATCTTTCTTGGTTTCAGAGGACAAGTTCTGTGTTTCAATTTTTGAAGATAACCAAGGACCAATCCGTTCCATCAAAAAATTTGCATTTTATTATATTACGACATTTTTAAAATATTTAACTTTTTTCTCCAAGTTATAGCTTTCATTTGGCAAATGCTACCCTCCATTTGAGTTTTTTTTCAAAGTTTTCGTTTTTACCGTAAAATTACGAGAATTTTTCAAGATTTCAAATTTCTCTTGTTTCTATTTCGACTTCAGAACTCATCATATTAAGCACCACCATGCATCCTAATAAATAATAAGTGGTGAAATGGTGTGATTAAAACGTTTTGTTCTGACAACCTTGACACACATATAGGCAAGCAGTCTTTTTCACCCGAAGAAGACTCCAACCATATGGACATGTAAATGTTTATCGGAAAAACGTCGACTGAAGACTTTAGGCAAAGTATCTAGGTGTAATTCTTGATAAAAGACTTACATTTTAGACACACATCGATTATGTAGTGTCCAAAGCCAAAATGCTGAAGGGACTGCTGCAAGCGATGAGTGATAGAAATAGTAACCTGTCCATTGGGCTTAAAGTGTTACTATACAAATGAATCATAAGACCAGCGATGATCTACGCATCTGTAGCTTGGTCACAGGAGATCAATAATCAGATGAAGAAACTCCAGGTGTTTCAGAACGTCTTTCTAAGACAAATCATGGACGCTCCATGGTTTGTAAGAAACAATCAACTTCATATGGAAGCTAAATTAGAGAAGAGATTTTCTTAGAGAAATTAATTCCAGGGCGATGGTGAGAGCGGAAACGCATCCCAACGAACTAGTTCGACAGGCAGTGGATTACGATCCAAACATCCCAACCGGTATTAGGATACCAAGGATGGTCCTCTAGGCTACGACTTCCATTTCGGAAATTTTTGTTTTGTTTGTTTCTTATGTTTCAGGCAAAACAGCTTACAATAGTGCTCCAGCACTATCGTACTGACGGACGGAGGGATTGGGTGCCAAGGGCCCGGCCCGAAGAAGTAGAAGTTTTTAGTCGGTACCCGTAGTTTGAACGGAAGTCTGACACTATCTGGGTACCTTCCCAGATGTCCTTAACGAATTTTCCCCTACTTTAAAAAAAAAGGCTTTCTTGAACAAATATCACACAACTATTTTTATGAAATCAAAGGAAGGACTTACACCAAATAATTTTTCTCAAAAATGAAAGTGTTTGCATCTCATTTTTTATACTGTTATTGACAAGTGCCTACCCTTGCAATATGTAAAAATCAGTGATAAGAATTCTTGATTCCTAATATGACACATCATTACAAATACACTGGTTTTTATTCATATCCATTATGAAGCAACAGACATAATTATATCAAAAACTAGTTGAAGATTTTGATATTTTAGCTTGATCACGTGGGAAGAATACTTAAGAAGACTATATAACGCTGAAGAAGCACCAGATGTCGACTAGGAAACACCAGCAGGCGCAATGATCACAGAAGACGAGGTAAAAGCGAAACTGAAAAGCTTGAAAAACAGAAAATCACTTGGGACAGACGATATACCAAATGAACTTCTGAAATACGGTGGACAAGAGTTTGTTATAGATACAACAATACTGTTTATTAAAATTCTTTGCTCATCAGAAATAACTACAGACTGGCATGAGAGCATCACAGTCTCCATTTTCAAGAAAGGGCAAAGGATTCATCAGAGAATTACAGAGGAATAACACTATTAAACTACACAATGAAGTTATTCACTAGAATACTAAAAGACAAACTAGAAAAACAAATAGAGAAAAGAGAAGAGCAACAAGGGTTTAGAAGAGGAAGGTTGACAACAGATGCCACATTTATTATTAAACTGATAAAAGAGAAGTCAATAGAATTTAACACCCCAGCATACATCGCCTTAGTAGAACTAACCAAGGCGTTTGACAAAGTATGCTTTGAAGACATCATGGAAATATTGAAAAAAAGGAGACACTAGCCAATATCGTCAGTCATTCATAACCTCAATATTCATAACACAACGAAGATAAAAGTGGGGAAACAAACATCAAAAACCATTCCGATTCTAGAAGGAATTAGACAAGGAGAAAACCTCAGTCCATTTTTGTTTTATATTCTGATGGATAAAATAACTGAAGAAGTAACCTCATTAATACTAGGATACAGGATGAATAAAAATAGAATCAGGATGATATGTTATGCAGCTGACGCAGCAATTGTCGCAGAAACAGAAAACAGCCTACAGCGACAGCTGTTTAAATTCTATCAAATAAGCAAGCAGCTTAATAGGGACTTTTTTTGATGAAAGGACTGGTCCTTGGTTTTCTTCAATATTTGAAATACAAGCTTTCTCCCCTGAAACGCGTTAAAGCAATCTTTGTTGTGTTTTTTAATTTTTCTTGGTTTCAGGGGGACGGCTTGTATTTCAGCTTAATTTGGAAATATCAACTGATAAAACTAGAAGGTTGACCATCGATAAAGCCCCCATCAGATATAAACCAGTTATTGAAAATCATCCTATAGAGCAGATTACCCAATTTAAGTACTTCGGTGTCAATCTCTCGAGTGGACATGTCCCTGTAAGAAGCCAAATCAATAAAGCAGAGGCAATGTCAGGCTGCCTATGAGAGACCGTTTGGAACAATCAATATATGCGCCCAGACAGCAAGATTAAAATCTACAAAACATGTGTAGGACCAATCATGTCATACGGAATAGAGGCACGAAAAGAAACCAACAAGACCAAGAGTATACTGAGAGTAGCGATGATGAAAACTTTAGGTACTATAGCGGGAAAGATCAGAAGAAACAGAGTAAGAAACACACAAACTAGGGAGCAGTACAGAATACAGAATATCGTGTGATGGGGTCGACAAAGAAGGAGACAATGGTACGCTCACTTAAACAGAATGAGAGAAGATGGAGTACCACGTATCGCACTGAAAGAAAAACCGACAGGCACCCGTCCCCCCGGAAGACCACCTAAAATGTGGAAGAATAATTGACAGTCAACATCCCAGGAACTACAACAGAGGCATAACCAGAATTAACAGATCACAAGATTTCCAAAAAGAAGAAGAAGAAGCAGGAGAAAAGCTTCGTCACATACGTAAACACAGATCAACTGACCGAAATGCATGTTGATTTTCAAGGGGGAATTTAGAAGACAATACAATTTAAACAAAGCAAGTAGACAAGGTAGGCAAAGAAGGAGTCAACGGTACGCTCACGTAAACAGAATGAGAGAAGATTGATTACCACGCATCGCACTGGAAGAAAAGCCAACAGGCACCCGTCCCCCCGGAAGACTACCTAAAATATGGAAGGATAATTGGCAGTCGATACCTCAAGAACTACAACAGAGGTATAACCAGAATTAACAGATTACAAGATCTCCAAAAAGAAGAAGAAGAAGAAGAAGAAGAAGAAGAAGAAGAAGAAGAAGAAGAAGAAGAAGAAGAAGAAGAAGAAGCAGGAGAAAAGCTTCGTCACATACGTAAACACAGAGCAACTGACCGAAATGCATGTCGATTTTCAAGGGGGGAATTTAGGAGACAATACAATTTAAACAAAGCAAATTTTACCCTTGCTCAAAAACTGATATCCTTCGTTTGTATTAGTTAACAGTTGTTTCAAAATTATCAGACATAAAATAAATATTGTTACGCGCTTATCGGTTCGAATTGATTATTACGTGAATTGAATAATACCCACTTTATTTTCAAACTCAACTCGGATCACCACAACTGAACAATTAACTCACTTATTTACTTCTAACTGCTAACTTACTACTTAAGTACAGCGACTCTAACTAACTTACTCGAGAAGGAGCTGGCCACTTTATATAGTTTTGGCTTCTAGTTTCCAGAAAAATCTCGCAGATAAGGCTTATCGTTTACCAAAACTTCTGGAACGCTTATCTGCCCTTTGCTTCGTTATCGCGACCGCTTTCTCCTTAGGAGATCTTTCTAGAAACTTTTCTTACGTACTAAATTCTACAATTCTATTCTATCTATTTATCTTGCGTTACAATATTACCCCAAGAATTCTAGTTGGGCTTGTTTAGTCGATAAGACAGCAAACCAGGATTGTCTGTGGTGGTGGTGGGCAGTTATTCCTCAGAACAAACTAAAAACAATACTGGCTCTTTATTTTATGTGGCACAAAAGGTTTTTCTTTCTTTTGGTTCGTAGAATCAATTTTAACATGGAATTTTCTAACTCGAAAAGAAGAAAGAAGAAAAAACTGCGGATCATTCTGGGTACTTAGTATTTTACCAAAAGTCAAAGAACACCGCTGTAGCAAAAGAAGTTTTTATGGTAGTATAATTTTTGGTTAGGTGGCTCAGTTATTCTAGAAGACATTGCCAGTTATGATCCTTCGTGGTTACCACAATGCATTTTACTAGAAAATTTCAACTTACGACTTGTTTTGAAAAAATATGTCTCCCTTTTTTTTTGTGGCTGGCGTTACAAAAAAATATCAAAGTAATTTGTAGTGGTATCGCTGTTTCCACGAGACGAAGCATCCCGAGACAACAATTAAAAATCATTAAAAAAATACAAAGCATGTTGCTTGATCTTCAGCGATCTAAACATATGTGACCGATTTTTATGTTTGGTCAGATATCAAAATCCTCCCAAAGAGTGAATAACTCCGGAACTGCTATATTTCTGGATGTGTTGCCTTTTATCTCAAAGAATCCCCAATGTTTATTTCGAGCGTTATAAGACTGGACACAATTATGTTTTAGGTCGTAATCAATACTGATTTTTCAAGGACCAACAATGTGTTGCATAGAATTTCTTACAATCTCTATTTTAGAGGAGTTGCAACGACTTACTGTTTTTCTGAAACTCGCTGCTATCCAAGGGCATTGCACCGGGCGCGAACAGAAGTAAACAACACAGGAATAAATCATGGTTCCAATATCTCGTATCGGACACCCGAAACATATTGCACTACATCGAGAGATCCTTAACCCATCCTTCTCATCTAGAAGTGTTAGCACATCACTGGTCCCATTTAACTAATCGTGACATTGGCGCTACTGCAATGGAACATCACACGCACATGTGACTTAGATCGTCGACGACATTCTACGGTTCTAAATTTTAACCCTACACAAGTTAAGAGAATTCACTCCTACTCTCATTTTTCTAGGTGTTTTTATTTATAGCTATTTAAATACTCTAAGTATCCATCATTCTATTCCTGGATTCCGTGCAGAGATGAGTCACAGTTCTCGTTATAATTTCGGTTATTCCGTTTAAGACAGTTCGTACACAGAGTGTATAATTTATTGTACCGGTACGACGCGAATTAAACAATACTTTCATAATATCATCGGGTTTAATAATGCCAGCTTATTAAGTTGTAGCAATTAACTTATTTTATAGCTAATTGCATACGCTGCAATTTTATCTATACATGCATTTTTTACATGCTACTTTAATTACCTATACCTACATAATTCTTGAAGTTGGAATAATTTATTCTAGGGCTTTAAAATTTCCTGTAGTTCCTACAGCGTGACAACTCCCATTTTCCGGATTTTAATAGAGAATAATTAATTAAAATCAAGTGGCAAGTTTTATTAGAGTTGTCTATTTTTATCCACGTGCCTGAAACTTTTATACTATTTCCAAGAAAGTTAAGGAACTTAATTAACTTCCTTTAGAGTTGCCGTTGTAAAGCGAAAACTTCTTTAATATGATCAGCCTCCTTCCGAATTAAAAACACATTTTCTCAAAGTAAATTAACAATACATATGTTTCCAGGGCTTTGCCCCGAGGTGAAGTTCGACCTCAATTTTTCATTTCCTCGCTTGTGAAAAATTCATGCGAAAATTGATGCCGAAACTTGTAAGTAGTCGAAGGAATTTAAACTCCTCTGAAATATCATGTTCATTTCTTGGTGGTTTCAATCAGTGAGAATTATGAAGGCAAAGTGTTTATTTATGATGATTGTGGTAGGTTGTATTTTCGGCACAACTTTGGAAAGAAGGAGTTCACGCTCAAATATGGGGACATTTTAACAGGTAGATGACCAATTTGATTGAAAAATCACAGCCAAACTTTTTTGAGATGGGCACCAAATCAAATAAAAAAACTTTAATAAGCCTATAGAATTGAAAAAAAAATAGTATACGATACAATTACCAATACATATTGTCCCTAAAAGCTTAGAGAAGTTCCTTGCAAATTATTATTGTAAAATTCGAGTTTGTTTGAATACGTTTGAATACTTTCCAGTTTAATACGAAGAGTTTTATTTTCCCAAAATTTTGATTTCAGTTTCAAATTTTTAACTACAATTTGGGAGTTTGATTTTTTTTAGAAATGTTAAAATTTGAAATCAAAATTTCTTTTTCCACATTTTTATCTTGAAATTTCGGTTTTTACCCTATAACTTCGACTTTTTCTTGCAATTTCTGTAAACACTCGATTTTTTTAAATGAGTGGATTTCTTTCGAAATTGTGTCTTTTCTCAAACGTTTTCCTGTATTATTTAATATAGTTTTTTTTGTGGAATGGACTGGTCCTTGATTATCTTTAAAAATTAAAATACAAATCTTGTCCTAAGAAACCAAGGAAGATTAAAAAACACAACAGAAGTTGCTCTAAAATAGTTTTTTTTTGGTGGTCCTTTGTTATCTTAAAAAATTGAAATACAAATCTTGTCCCCTGAAACCAAAAAAGTTTAAAAAACACAACAGATGTTGCTCTAACTCGTTTCAAGTTCAAATGTTGAATTTTCAAGAAAAACGCAAAATTTTCTACTTTAAATAAAATACCTAGTTAAAATTTTATTGAAATAACTTGTTTAACGTCTTGCCAACTTAATTTTTCTATTTTTACATGTTTGCTCTGAAGGTTTTATTTTTCCAAAAGCAAGGACCGATGTTTTTTCTTAAATTTCCAAGTTAACATCGAAACTGAGAGTTTTTTCAGGTTTTTGTCAGGCGTTTTACGAACTTCTTGTTCTCATTTTGCTTTTTCTTGTTCTTCTCTTATTCTTGATGCAAAAACAAGACGAAAAAATTGTTAGCAAGAACAAGACAAAACGAGAGTTCTTTTACGAAGGGCAACATTTCTGTACAAAAAATTAGCAACAAACAAGATTTCTTGCTTTTTTCAATGTTTTTTAAAATGGAATAGTTTTTCAACCTTCTCGAATACAGAATTATTTTACATGTGATAATCTCTGACGTCACTCCCAAATTAAAATTTGAAAAAATTTGGAATTCCCGAAAACATCAAAATTAAAGAGAAGAATTTTAACGTTAAGTTTTCATTCAAAATTGGCTATTTAAGTATCCCAATTTTAAAAAAAGATGATTCTTTCCTAAATTTGGTTTTTTTTCTAATAAATTTTAAATTTTTTCCCAACTTTCCAATTTTATTCTGTAAATTTCAATATTCAGTTCTATATTTTGATTTTTTTCTCAACACTAGAATTTTTAATCGCAAAATTTTGTATTTTGACTGAATTTCTTCTAACATTTTGACTGTATTCGCAAAATTTGTGCCCACTAAACCCAGCTCAATTTCGATTTATTATTGAAATTTGAAATTTTATTTTTGAGAGTTCAAATTTAAACTCTAAATATAAAAAATACTTTTTTTTTCAGAATTTCGTAAACGAAGTTGAAAGTTTAAATTAAAAGTTGAAAAAAAAACCTTAAATCGAAAAACTTTAAAGTAAAAAATTAAGTAAAAATGTTACCCTAATTTAAAACCAGAAGTTTAAAATTTTAAAAAAGTTAATAGATTTTTATAAAACTCAAATTTTCCTCAAAATATTAAAATTTTCAGTTAGTTTCATCGTAAAATGTCTAATTTTACGCACGATTTTACAAATATATTTTCTTAAAGCATTTCAAATCCAAACATGTTTACTTTTTCAGAAATGTTTTTCCAGAAATGCCTCTATTTTATTTTTTTTTTCTCGTAATTTCGATCTTGGCATTTTTACTGTATATATTATTGCAATTTTAGAAAGAAAATCCAAGTGAAATATCGAAAACCTTAACTTTGAAGTTAAAATTTGAACTGAAAAATTTAAATCTAATCAGCAGATTTCGATAGATTCCATGTCTCAATTTTAAATTCAAAAATTCTTATTATTTTCTAATTTATCAAAAAAACAAAATTTTTATTTTTTCCATATCTAATTTTTGGTCTCCTATTTTTCATTATTCCTATTCTATGTAAAATAAAATAACCTCTTAATTTGTGAACTGCTATGAACGTTTTCAATAAATTTAAATATCACGTAGTCGCATTTCAAAAACTGTTTAGAAAATTGTCAACAAACCATAAAAATTTAAATATTTCCAAACTGGGCCGAAGAAATGTTAAATAAATTGAAAAAAACGAAATTCTTTTAAATCATAATGTTTTTCGAAGCATTTTATCTTAAAAGAATTGCTCCTTTTTAAAATGGCAGCTTTAAATTTGCAAATTTCAATTTTGAAAGAAGGCGAGTTGTTCAAATATTTAAATTCCTAAAAAGTCAAAATTTTGGAAAGTCTTAATTTTGAAAAAAAATCCGGAATTCTAAGAGGGTCAAAACTATTAAAAAAAAAGTCAATATTTTGATGGCAAAGGCCGAAATTTTCAGAAAACGTAGATTCTGAAAAAATGTTCAAAAAGGGGTTCAATTGTGGCATATTTTTCGAAAAAAAAGTAAAAGATGTAAAGTCAGGACTTTGAAAAATAATCAGAATTTTGAACAAAGGTAGACATTTTTTAAAAAAGGTGGACATTTTTGCAATAAGGTTGGTATAAGGAAGTTTAAAAAAAATCAAAATAATCAAATTACCAAAATAAAAAGGAAATTTTAAAGAGTCCACATTTTGAGCAAAGTTCGAAATTTTGTGTGAAAATTTAGACAAATTAACGAAAGAGTCTAAATTTCCAAAACACATTGAAATTTTGGAAAAAGTGAAAATTTTTGAATAAGAAAGCGAAATAACGAAAGAGTTGAAATTTTAAAAATAATTTCATTTTTTAAAATGTGGTCGTCTAAAAAAAATTGGAAAATTTTAAATTCGAAATTTTTAAAATATAAATCAAAAATTTTCATTTATGTTTTATTGGCTTATGTTATTATTGAGGCACAAACAGCGATTGACAAACCAAGATCCAACGCAATCACTGCTTGGGGCAATCTATAAAACATTTACAATTCTTAACAGAAGGAAAATCTAGAATTGTGGAAGGGGTAACCTGAATCAAAAATTTTCAATAAAAATCGAGGTAAGATTTTTTGAAAATGTCATTCAGAAATTTAACAAAAACTAGAGATCCTTGAAAATATTCAAATATAATTTAAAAATAATTCTTTTTAAAAAGGCAAATTTAGAAAAAACTTAAAAAAGGCATAAAAGTAATTTTAGTGGAACGGACTGGTCCTTGGTTATCTTCAAAAATTGAAATACAAATCTTGCCCCTGAAACCAAGAAAGATTAAAAAACACAGCAAAGGTTGCTCTAACGCGTTTCGTATCTCTCTGAAGATGCTAGCTTGGCTACCGAAACGCGTTAGAGCAACCTTTGTTGTGTTTTTTAATCTAACTTGGTTTCAGGGGAGAAGATTTGTATTTCAATTTTCTATAAAAGTAAGTCAAACATCTTAGAAAAGTCAAAATTTTTCAAAAAATTTAAAACTTCGAGATAAATTCAATATATTCAAAAATTAATCCAAATTTTGAGAAGGAGTCAAAATTTAAAAATGTTGAAATTTCGAAAAAAGCGAATAAAGGTTCAAATTTTCAAAATTAAGGTAAAATTTCGAGAAAAAGTCAAAACCTTTTTTGCATTGTGCACCCCCCGCCGGAGTATAAAACACGTATTTCCAATAAAGTTGGACTCAAAGCGGATAATTAAAAAGTCAATATTTTTAAATAAATAGATGAAATCTTGAAAAGTAGTCGAAATTTTGAAAAATATCCAAAAAAAATATATGCTTAAAAATTCCAAATTTTTATAAAAGTCAAACTTTTAAAAAGTCAAAATTTTAAAAAAATAAATGTTTTTAAAATGTTAAAATTTTTATTGATAAATATTTTTTATTTTTTTTATTTTGTGTTATACTAAATTTTGTAAATTTTTAGTTTTGTTTATGGTCAAAATTTAAATATTATTGCGGAAATCTTAGATTCGAATGCGTCTATAAATTTTCAGTTATTTCTCTATAATTGTCCTCAACTTTTCAGTTACAAAAATGTTTCTCTTATTTCCTAACATTTCGATTTTAAATCCAGACTTTTTAAATTTCATTCAGGAAATCAGAATTTCGTTTACTAATCCATAATTGTTTTGTTCTAAAAGTTTTGGCTTTTTACCAAAATTTTATCTGAAACGTAAAGTTGATTTTGTATAAACTTTAAAATATTTTAGAAATCTGGGTTTTTACTCGAAACTTTAAGACAATTCTGAAATTTTTGAACACGAAAATTCGAAAGTTGTTTGTTACACATTTAGAAATATAAATCTTCTTGAAAGCTTAATTTTCTTTTTGAATTTTTCACGCTTTAACTCAATTCTGTCTACGGAGACATTTTTTTTATAGAACTTCCAAGCTATGGAACTCGATACCGAAAGGAATTTCCCTCAAAAATTACAACCTATCCTTGTTTAAGGTGGGGGTTCATCGTCATGTATCCTTGTTTCCGCATCCTACTCGCAGTGCTTTGAAGGCATAATGGGGTTATTCTTTGCGAGTGGATTAAACTTTAAAAAAATAAAATTTTAATTTTATTAAGTATTTTAAAAAATTTTGATTTTGAAGTAGAGAAGAATTGCTAAACTGAGAATCCTACTGAAGCAGAAGATGTACCTAATTCAGAATTTTTACTTTACCGCATGTGATGGGCGCTGGTAATAAGGACAATCTAGAATTCAACAGGAACATTCCTGACTAAAAAAAAAATCGGACAATGTTAGTATTCTATGAGTAGCCAGTAGACAAAATTAAACTTTCTTTTATTTGCCTTCTCAAAATTTTCTTTTTTTTATGTTCAATTGACTCGCAAATGATAACTCTAATAAGTCTTCAAAGCACCGCGAATAGGATGCAGAAACAAGGATAGATTTCGATGAACGGGCTTCTGAAACAAGGATAGGTTGCAATTTTTGGGAAAAATTCCTTTCGGTAACGAGTTCCGTAGCGTGGAAATTCTACAGAAAACAGAGCATCCGTAGTCCTCACTGTGTCAAGCTGGACCGCACAGGCTGACAAGGAAATAAATTATGTATTTTCAAATACACTTTTTTAAGCAATTCGGTTGAAAAGAACTAATAACTGTCATAAGTTTAATATCATAAAATGTGTGAAATGCACATTTACATATTCACAGTGATTTATATGGTTTACGGGATCACGTTAAAAGGTAAGAAGTATGTTCGGTTGCAACGTCTCAGCTGGTTGTGGTGTACACAATATCAACGGATGGGCTGAACGTACACCGGGGCGAGATTATAATAGTTTTGTTTTTCACTTTTTGCAAGGAATCGTGCGTTAGAACAAAAAGCAATTAATTATGTGTCCTAGGGAGAGGCTAGGGAGAGAAATATGCCAAAAGGGGGCCTCGAATGGTGTTATTTGTGGGTCTGAATGTTTATGGGTATAATTTTCTGATGAGACACGTATCGATTCCGTGGGCAATATACACTCGTAACACAATTTCATTAATACCCTCGCGTCTGTTGTCGATCACTTTTTATCGCATTAGCGAGGCTTTAACGAGACATATTTCTATTTTTGACTCATATTTATTACCTTATACTTCATCGAGTTATTCGCATCAAGACCAAGCGAGTGTTTGCTTAAGAACGCATAACAGATGTACTTAACTCTGAAATATGTAAACACATGTGTTAGAATTTGTTTTCATTATAAATTTAAAACTATTTCGTATGGGAAATAATTTGGACATTGTCCTGAAACAGCGTTTCATAATGGAGATAGATATTCCTCGAATCCAACCATAATGTTTAACTTTAAAAATTAAACTTACATTTTTATTAATTGGACCTTTCTAGGAGAATTATTATTACTTAATCTTTTATAAATTTAGAGTAATTTCTTGAAACTTGGACTTTTTTCTTAGAAAAGTGAGACAGGTTTTTCTGGAAATTTCGTCTTTTTGGTGAAACATTTTTAAATAGAAGTTTATTGACAATTTTTCAAAATTTCGCTTTCACTTCATTTTTTTTGAATTTTCATTAAACCTAGTTTAAAATTTAATTGTAAGTGTGTATTGCAAGAAATATTTAAAGATTTCCAAGCTTTGTTTTTTATTTTGGGCAATTTCTTGAATCTTGGATAATTTTTTCAAAGAAAATAGTCTTTAGATATAGAATTTATCTCGAAATTTTGATATAAATCTATGTGCACATTTTCTTTAAGTTTACCGAGCAGCGTTTGAAGTTATTTAAATTGTTATTTAAATAAAAGAAATAGATAAATTAAAAAAAAACTAGGCCCTATAGAATAAAATTTTAAAAAAAGTTTAATTCAAACTGAGTCAATAAGGATCTCAAAATGAAAAAAAAAAAGAATACATTTATGTGAATGCAATTCTCAGAAGTTTCGTCAACAGAACCGAAATTCGGTTCTGCTGGACACCTAATTGAATATAACAACTCTAGGCAATAATCAATACAAACAAATAAAAATTGAGCCAAAACTTGCTCGTTTAGAGCTCGATTTTTAATTAACTGAATAAGCATGCTGCTCTATTTGGTTCCCTATTATTAGATGAGCCACAGATAATGAATTCCTAAAATATTTCAGCTCGAAATAGAATAGAACAGCTGACTAGCGATGATATTTATTTCTGTTTATTTAAATCGTTCGATTTACCTACAGATCCGATACGGAAAACGCGTCCAGAACTAAATTAGAGTGTCGAAAACACGATCGCTAATTTTGTTGTTGTATTCCCGTTTTGGAAAACTGGCGGTTTATTTAGCGGCCACGGCGTAATTTCGTTTGCCCCGAAGTTATTGTAATTTCCGATATAGTACATGATGCGAACTACATCGGACCATAATAGAAATTCTATTAACGCGTGTAGTGGTAAAAAAGGCGTTTGTAAGCTATAATTGAAAACTAATAACTATTAAAATGGGAAAATAATCCACCGCCTAATAACGGTGGCAAACCTACTCGCTGCGCGACTGAAGTAAATCTGAAATTCAACCAAGAGCTTAGTGTTGCAATTCGACGTGGTTTATTATAAATAAAACCCTTAGCGTATCATTTTCTTCTAATAGTAGTAGAAGTAGAAATTTACAAGCTGCGTTTTACAAAAATAATCACTAATTTCAATTGTGGTCCTCTACGTTCGCTCTTTTCAAAAACTCCTAACTGAGAAGGGAAAACTTATTAGACGTGTTGAACAGGGGAACAATTTATGAATTCGCATCACCATCACACTAATTGTCGCTACCAACATGCTCTAACGTTAAGAGTATTCTGTAGCTGTGAATAAAACGCGTGATAGGGAATTAAATTGGCGTGATAGTTACGGTGTGACGGTGACGCAAAATCATAAGTTTCGCACATGATTATGTATATAACGTGGAAGGTAATAAATAATGCTTTTTAAAAACTCAACTTTTCAAAGTGTTAAATAGGCGTTCGAAATTTCCTCGGAAGTTCGTCTTTTTTAAAGTTAAAAACATGGATTTAGAAAAAAAAGATGTCCCCATTTACCAATGAGAACTCACATGCGTGCGTTATCAATAAAATTGTTTCAATTTTGAGTTTTAAGACAAAAAATCATCTTGCAATCGCCGAAATTTTGACTACAAGTTTAAAATAAAAATAAAAAGGGTACACCCAGAATTAAAAAAAAATAAAATTTAACAAAAGCTCAAAGAAAAATGAATATATTTTAAAAAAAGTCAAAATTTTTAGGAAAAATTCAAAATTTTTATGGAACATATTTGTTTAAAACATTCAAATGCTTTTTAAAAAGATCGAAATTTTAAGGTAAAATTAAGTTTGAATGAAAATAAAAGTTTCTAAAAAAGATTTATTTACAAAAGCTAAAAATTTTAGCAAACACTTTATATTAAAATAAATCTTTTTTTAAAAAAAAATGTCAGGGTAAGTTGAAATTTTAAGAGAAAGGTCAAAAATTTTCAGAATCTCTACAAAAGTAATTTTTTTTAGAAAAGTCAATGTTTTTAGGAAAAGGTAGAGATTTCTCGAGAGAAAATATATTGAAATACAAATCTTGTCCCCTGAAACCAAGGAAGATTAAAAAACACAACAAGGGTTGCCCTAGCGTGTTTCGATAGCCAAGCTGTCATGAGTAGTATCTTTCTGAAGATGTTAAGTTGACTATCGAAACGCGTTAGAGCAACCCTTGTTGTGTTTGTTAATCTTGTTTGGTTTCAGGAGACAAGATTTGTATTTGTATATTTTTTTATTTGAACACCCGATAATTATCCTGAATATTTTCGTGAAGAGGAAGCGATGAATTGGAAATGTTTTCATTAGAAATAAAATAAGATTAGATGGATCATTTCCAAATTATCCCAATGGTTAGCAAAAAGCGATATCAGTGGCACAAATAAATTTGTCTTTCAAATTCTTCCTTCCCTTCGTTGTGTGCTGGCAGTAAACGTGAAGGTATATAACTTTTGTTTGTTTAACAGTAGGATATGAGGTTATTAAAGCGCTAAAGGTATAATTTAGAGTGATGCCAATCTTCAGCAATAAACAACTGTTTGTCATGGTTATCCGCCGACGCTCTGAAAAGGGAAATGCTTCTCGTGCATGTGAACTTACGGCATATTACTAGCGGGCCGCACAAGCCGTATGACTAAAACGGAAGCACGAGTACCGAAATATGCCAGATATTTTGCTTTCAGTTGCTTTTTTGGGCGCACTTCTCATCATACTCTAATACTAATGCAAATGTATGAATTCATTCTCCAAACAAATGACAAAAAGAGTCATAAAAAATAACGATTAAAAAAATGAAGGTAAATGAGTTATTGAGATTGCGTTGTTAACAATAGTAACATTTCTATTCTACTTTCCGATATCCCAAATAAAATAAATAAATAAATCATGCTTGTTTGGTCTCTCAAAGGCCGTCTTGGTGTGTGTTGTTGGCTGTGTCAACAACTCACTACTGATGAATTTTGATTCATCAAAATTTTGACCACCATGAATACCTGTGAGTTTTAGAACGGATTGATTTTAACTAAACGCAAAAAATAATGGCTGGATCTATGGATCATGTTGTTTTGTGCAAAACAAAGTTTCTAATCACTTCTTAGAGTCGCTAGAATGTCCAGTCAATATGGTATAACTTATAAGGAAAGTACCCGAGGTGTACCACACCGATTTTTTTTCATTTTGTGGTGATATGTTATAGTACATAACAAAATTTTTTTTTTAGATGCTAACTCGGCGATTTAAGTAGTGAAACCACCCCTTAAAGTTAACGCCAAAAAACAGTTTTTCTTCAATAACTCAAGAATTAATTAGAATTTTTTGATGAAACAAACGCTTTGTTATTTCCCATAAAAAAGTGCTCCTAATAACATATTGGTTATGCTAAAAAGTTGCAACCCCTAATTTTTATGGGGGTGAGTTTCATTTTTTTTCTTATATATCAACTTTTGAACAACTGAATTTTACCAAATTTAACAATTTTATTAATAAAACTAAAAAATAAAATGGACCTGCCTCGGGGTTTTGCAAAAAAAATCCTTGAAAGGGGTGATTTACCCCTTGAGTTAATTTTTTTCTGTACAGTGATATGGAAAGTAAAACACAACATATGTTTTCAATTTTATTTCTATAATGATTATTTTGACATATATTTTGCATTAACAGTGAAATAACGTAACACCCCTATTTTTATGACCCTTGGAGAACCCCATGGATTTGTTCACTATTAGATTGCGAATCAAAACATTTAGTTTTTCACCTTTAACTTATTATATGTTGATATTTCATCAAAATAATGTATCAACAATTTTTTTAGATGCTAAATTTGTGATTTAGGTGGTGAACTGCCCACCCCCTAAAGATAACCCCAAAAAACAGTTTTTCTTTAATATCTCAAGAATAAATTGGAATTTTTCGGTAAAACCATTGTAACGTTTTTTCCCATAAAAATGTGCTTCTAAAAACGTATCAGTTATGCCAAAGGGTTGCCACCCCTAATTTGTATAGGGGTGGGTTTAATTTTTTTCTTTTATACGAGCTTTTAAATCTTTAAATTTTATGGAATTTGGCAATGTGATTAGGAAAATAAAAAAATAAAATTGACTTGTCTCGAGATTTTACAAAAAAAAGCATTGGAAAGGGTGATTTACCCCTAGAGTCATTTTTTTCTGTAGAATGATATGAATAATTAAACACAACATATGGTTTTAATTTTATTGCTATAATGCTTTTTCTGACATATTTTGCAGTAAAAGTGAAATAATATTAAACTTTTACCTTTATAGGGGTTGGCGATGGATTGATCACTATTAGATTGCGGAGTAAAACATTCATTTTTTCACCTTTTACTTATTTTATGTCGATATTTCAACAATATAATATGTCAACAATTGACTTTTAATTTGAAAATACTTATTATTTAGGGTCCACCCCTAAAATTTATATTTTCGCTTGAATGGAAAGAAATGTTCTTTACGGAACAAAGTCTTGAAACATTATATTGTGCTGAAAAAAATCTACATTTACCGATCATTTTAGTCAATACAGCAATATTATTAAGAAAATTAAAAACCAAAGTTGACCTTTTTCGGTTTTGTAAAAAAACTCATCCGAAGGGGTGATTTACCCCAAAAGTTAATTTTTTATTTGCAGTAATATAGAAAATTAATCACAATATATGTTTTTTTCAATTTATTTAACATTTCTTTGGCCCAGTTTGGCAATATTTAAATTTTTTATGTTTTGTTGACAATTTTTTAAACAGTTTCTGAAATGCGACTACGTGATATTTAAATTTATTGAAAACGTCACTTCATGACAGTCCACAAATTAAGAGGTTAGTTTATTTTACATAGAATAGAAATAATCAAAAATAGAAGACCAGAAATTAGATATGGAAAAATAAAAATTTGTTATTTTGATAAATAACGAAAATATAAAAAAATACAAAAAAAGATTGTAGCACTGGACATCGATGTTTCGCTCTCATTTGAGCTCGTCAGCAATGCATAACATGGAAAGGAAACAATGAGAAAGAAATACTCAAGGGATATAATTATGCCTTAAAAGTGTCATTTGATAATCTCAAATTTTATAGATAATGAATTTACTTGCGTTACCTTTGGACCCCACGGTATGTATTTAATCCAAAACTGGAAGAAATCAAGTTTGGTTTTTAATTTTCTTAATAATACTGCTACATTTTCTGAGATGATCGGCAAATGTAGATTTTTTTCTGCACAATATAATGTTTCGAGACTTTGTTCAGTAAATAATATTTTAATTGTTTACATTAAAGAAAAAATAGAAATTTTAGGGGTGAGACTCGAAACAATAAGTAATTTCAAATTAAAACTTAATTGTTGGCATATTATATCGATGAAATATCGGCATAAAATAAGTAGAAGGTGAAAAAATGAATGCTTTAACTCGCAATCTGGTAATGCTCAATTCCATCGCCAACCCTTATAAAGGTAAAAGTTTAATATTATTTCACTTTTAATGCAAAATATATGTCAGAAAAAGCATTATAGCAATAAAATTAAAACCATATGTTGTGTTTAATTATTCATATCATTCTACAGAAAAAAATGACTCTAGGGGTAAATCACCCTTTCCAATGCTTTTTTTTGTAAAATCCTGAGACAAGTCAATTATATTTTTTAATTTTTCTAATGACATTGCCAAATTCCATAAAATTCAAAGATTTAAAAGTTGGTATAAAAAAAAATTAAACCCACCCCTATACAAATTAGGGGTTGCAACCCTTTGGCATAACTGATAAGTTTTTAGAAGCACATTTTTATGGGAAATAACGTAACAATGGTTTTAACGAAAAATTCCAATTTATTCTTGAGATATTAAAGAAAAACTCTTTTTAGGGTTATTTTTAGGGGGTGGGAAGTTCACCACCTAAATCACAAATTTAGCATCTAAAAAAATTGTTGATACATTATTTTGATGAAATATCAACATATAATAAGTTAAAGGTGAAAAACTAAATGTTTTGATTCGCAATCTAATAATGAACAAATCCATGGGGTTCTCCAAGGGTCATAAAAATAGGGGTGTTACGTTATTTCACTGTTAATGCAAAATATATGTTAAAATAATCATTATAGAAATAAAATTGAAAACATATGTTGTGTTTTACTTTCCATATCACTGTACAGAAAAAAATTAACTCAAGGGGTAAATCACCCCTTTCAAGGATTTTTTTTGCAAAACCCCGAGACAGGTCAATTTTATTTTTTAGTTTTCTTAATAAAATTGTTAAATTTGGTAAAATTCAGTTGTTCAAAAGTTGATATATAAGAAAAAAAATGAAACTCACCCCCATAAAAATTAGGGGTTGCAACTTTTTAGCATAAACCTATGTTATTAGGAGCAGTTTTTTATGGGAAATAACAGAGCGTTTGTTTCATCGAAAAGTTCTAATTAATTCTTGAGTTATTAAAGAAAAACTGTTTTTTGGGGTTAACTTTAAGGGGTGGTTTCACCACCCGTCACCACCACCACTCGGTTTTCACCGAGTTAGCATCTAAAAAAAAAATACGTGTCCAATATTTTATTATGTACTATAACATATCACAAGATGAAAAAAATCGGTGGGGTACACCTCGGGTACTTTCCTTGTTAGTCACTTCCACTTTGTAAAGATACAATTACAATGGAAAAAGAAAATATTGCTGATGAACTCCAGTTTACTGCCAAAATTTTAACTACCAGTAACAGTTGAGTTATAAATTTAATTTATTTTAACTGAATGCAGAAACTATGAAAGAGTTTTGATTCAAATGAAAGTTCTGTTCAGCACTTTTTTCCACTGACACCCAAGCGATGAAGAAACGATGAAGTGTATAATATGATGATACAATTATAGTGGAAAAAGAAGTTATTAATGATGAACATTATCTTCCAAAAAAATTTTGACCATCATACCGTTATTAAGATGGATCCATTTTATCTGAATATGAGATAATGACGGCAATGTTGTTTAATTTTAGATAAGGCTTTGCTTAATTTGTAGGGTCTCTAACATAACCAATCGAGGAAATACAACATATAAAAATGTACCATAAGAAGACAAAATTGTGGTGGAAAAAGAAAATAGTACTGATGAACTATCAATCTTCATTAGAATTTTGACCACCCAATGATTATTAAGATAGATGGACGTCCGAATACCATAGATTATGACCACAATGCGCTGTTTAGTTCCAGATTAGATTTCAAGGTTTCTAGCATAATCAATCAATAAGGAACAACTTAAAAAAATATACCAATGAAAACAAAATTGTGGTGGAAAAAAAAATTACTGATGAACTGCTTTCATTGAATTTTTTACCACCAAGCGATTATTAAAATGAATCGATTTTATTCGAATACATGCGATGACGGCGGCCTTATGCTGATTAGTTTTAGATGAAGCTTCTGATTAGTTTTTAAGATTTCTAGCCTAAAGAATCGATAAGGAACAGCTTGGAAAAATGTACCATATAAAGGCAAAGTTGTGGTGGAAAAAGAAAATATTTTTTTGATGAAACGCATTGGTCCTTGGTTATCTTCAAAAATTGAAACACAGAACTTGTCCCCTGAAACCAAGAAAGATTAAAAAACACAACAAAGGTTGCTCTAAGATTAAAAAACACAACAAAGGTTGCTCTAAAGATTAAAAAACACAACAAAGGTCGCAACCTTTGTTGTGTTTTTTAATCTTTCTTGGTTTAAGGGGACAAGTTCTGTGTTTCAATTTTTGAAGAAAATATTATTAATGTACTTTTTTTTCCATTGAAATTTTGACCACCAAATGGTTATTAAGAAAAATAGATGTCATCCCAATACATAGGATTGTGACGACCGTGTGCTGTTTAGTTTCAGATGAAGCCTCTGATTATCTTTTAAAATTTCTAGCATAAAGATTAAATGATAACGAAGGTTTCCACGGCCAGACTCAGTACAGGATATACTTCTTCCAGGATTGGACTGTGTCAAAGAACTACTAAAAGTGTTCGACATTTCACCCACCATCGTAGGGGGCTTCTTCAGGAACAAAGAAATAAAATACAAGGAAATATGCAAAAATAGAAAATGAAAAAAGGGGCCAATTTTAAAACATCAGAGCACACTAACTCAGTATGTCCACCATACCAGAGACGAAACTCTTCTAAATTGAAAATTTGGTACAAAAGATAAAAACTCTTCTTCAGAATGATATGGTGGACATACTGAGTTACCGTGCTCTTCTGTCTAAACTTTCTTATCCTTTGTACCAAATTTTTAATTTAGAAGAGTTTCGCCTCTGGTATGGTAGACATACTGAGTTACCGTGCTCTTCTGTCTAAACTTTCTTATCCTTTGTACCAAATTTTTAATTTAGAAGAGTTTCGCCTCTGGTATGGTGGACATACTGAGTTACCGTGCTCTTCTGTCTAAACTTTCCTATCCTTTGTACCAAATTTTTAATTCAGAAGAATTTTGCCTCTGGTATGGCAGACATACTGAGTTACCGTGCTCTGATGTTTAGTAATTGTCCTCTTTTTTCATTTTCCATTTTTGTATATTTCCTTGCATTTTATTTCTTTGTTCCTGAAGAAGCCTCCTACGATGGTGGGAGAAACGTTGAACACTTTTAGTAGTTCTTTGACATTGTCCAATCCCCGAAGAAGTATTGCCTGTAATAAAGAATCATTAAATAACAGCTTAGAAGAATATACCGTATGAGGACAAAATTGTGGTGGGCAAAAATATTACTGATAAACTTTTGTTTTTCATTGGAATTTTGACCACCCAATGATTATTAAGATAGATGGACGTTATCCAAATAACTAAGATTAAAACCACGATGTGCTATTTAGTTCCAGAATAAGCCTTTCATTAGTTTTGAAGGTTTCTAGCTTAATCAATTGATAAGGAACAGCATTAAAAAGTATACCAGTGAAGAGAAAATTGTGGTGGAAAAAGAAAATATTACTGATGAACTTTCGTTTTCCATTAAATTTTTTGCTACCAAAGCATTATTAAGATAAATTGACTTTATCCAAATACATGAGAAAATGACCAAAACATACTGCTTTATTTCAGATAAGTTTCTTAGCAATTTAGCATAAAAAATCGATAAAGTTTGCAGAATTAACCACATGGAAATAAAATTGCGATTGAAAAAGAAAATAATACTCTTGAACCTCCGTTTTTCATTGAAATTTTGACCACCAAATGATAATGAGGATGATTTGATGGAAAGGTTATGATGGTAATATGCTGTTTACTTTAAAATAAAGCTTCTAATTAATTGATCACCTCTAGCATGGACACTCGGGAACATCCAGCTTAGAAAAATGCCCCATATGAAGGTAAAGTTATAGTGGAAGAAAAGATATTGCTGGTGAATTTCCCTATTCATTGAAATTTCGACCACCGTCGGTGAATATTAAAAACTAGCATCACCTGTGGTAAAAAATTGACCAATTGTATCTGTAACGAACCCAATTGATTTTTGTATAATTAAGCAAGTAGAATACAACCCAGACCGCAAATTCATGGAGCCCTCCAGGCGTGTATAGTGAATCATAGGTAGCTGAACTTCCAACAATTAAAATCACGCCACCTAGCAAAGCGACTGCTCTCCAGGAAAGATCCCAGAAGACAAGGATTCTAATACACAGACCAATAGGTTTGAACATTTATTAGATTTGAAGTTTGAAAACCAAAGACAGGTTTCCATCTTGTTAGATCTCGTGTCAGTTTGATATATCCAACTCGAATGCTAACAAATGTTTCAGCAAGAAAGTACTAAAGAATCAACGAACGTCAAGCGTGTGACTCTCAGACTACCGCCCCCTGTTGGTCCATAAAGAAAACTATGACCATCGCCAACAATGTCGTATGCAAGTAGAATACAACCTAGACTGCAAATTCATCCAGCCCTCCAGGCGTGTATAGTGAACCACAGGTAGCTGAACTGCCAACAATTGAAACAGTGCCACCTAGCGAACCGGCTGCTTTATAGGAAAGATTCCAGAAGACAAGGATTCTAATGCACAGACGCTGGTAGCTGAACTGCCAACAATTGAAACAGTGCCACCTAGCGAACCGGCTGCTTTATAGGAAAGATTCCAGAAGACAAGGATTCTAATGCACAGACCAATAGGTTTGAACATTTATTAGATTTGAAGTTTGAAAACGAAAGACAGGTTTCCATCTTGTTAGATCTCGTGTCAGTTTAATATACCCAACTCGAATGCTAACAAATGTTCCGGCAAGAAAGTACTAAAGAATCAACGAACGTCAAGAGAGTGACTCTCAGACTACAGCCACCTATTGGTCCAAAGGTTCTTTGCACCTATTGGTGCAAAGAACATAATAATAATTCCATAAGAACAGAGGATTTTACATAGTATTTATTTATAAGAAATGAAGATTTATTTTTTTTTAGTAATTATTTTAGAAAAAAAAGATTCAAGGTTTAATTTGTTTTCAATTTTCAAAGAATGCTTTTAAAAATTTCTAAATTTGTACTTTTTTACCTTAACAAACAGTTTTAGATTATTATTGTATCCATTATTAGCAAATTAATAATTTAAAGTCCAATCCACTTACACTTAGATCCCATTTAGTTTTTGAAAAATGTTTTAAATTTTGAAGCAAAATACGCCCGTTGCTTAATAGATTCACGCTGATCAAGATCATTTTGATCCTAATAATCGGCTTCTTTGCAAAGCGAAGTTTTAATCAGTTTTGACATTTATTCGAACTTACTTAATTTGAAGACAAAATTAAGCAAAATCAGTTCATTATCTTTGAAATTAATTCTTAAAAATCTAATACTTCGTTTGTTTTTGTATTGCGATGTGATTAGACAAGGGATTGCTGCAATTATCTCCGACCAATTAATTGTGCCCAGTTTGTCTTCTAAATCGAATTTTTATTAAGAATACGGTAACGTTGGTAAAGATTAGAAGTTTAATGAATATTAAAGGTAGTTCAAGCATTGAAAAACGTTATTAAATATAGTTATTAAACTATTAACCCCTAAGTTTTTGATTCCACGTTATGAAAATTTATTTCTTATAATGCGCAACGTTAACATTAAAAATTATAATTAGGTACTACCTTAGATTCAAAGTTTGGATTCCAAACTTCGAGTGTAAGAAATGTTTAAACCTATTGATCTGTGCATTAGAATCCTTGTCTTCTGGGAACTTCCCTAGAGAGCAACCGCTTCGCTAGGTTGCAATGTTTCAACTGTTGGTAGTTCAGCTACCTATGATTCACTATAAACGCCTGGAGGGCTGCATAAATTTGCAGTATAGGTTGGATTCTACTTACATACGACATTGTTGGCGATGGCCATAGTTTTTTCTATGGACCAATAGGTGCTGGTAGTCTGAGAGTCGTTTGTTGATTCTTTAGTACTTACTTGTCGAAAAATTTGTTAGCATTCGAGTTGGATATACCAAATTGACGAGATCTAACAAGATCGAAACCGGTCTTTGGTTTCCAAACTTTGAATCTAATAAATGTTTAAACCTATTGGCCTGTGCATTAGAATTTACATAATTAATTGATGCATTGTTGTCTGCAAATTCTTAACCTATTCTTGTTTAAGGAGGCTGCTCATCACCATTTATCCTTGTTTCCGCATCCTACTTGCGATGCTTTGAAGGCATAATAGGCTACCCTTTGCGAGTGGATTAAATATAAAAATAAATCTTACCTTGATGACATGGGAAAAGGTGTGGGAGTATAAAAATTTCCAATTTTTTTTTGTTGAAAATTTCGAATATTATTGATAACTATGATTTTTATCAAAATTTCGATTTCTTTTTAAAAATCTCAAAGTGTTTTCACAGCTTCGACATTGCCTCGATTTTTTTTTCTGAACATTGGATATTTTTATTATTGAATATTATAAACTTTTTCTTTAGGAATGGAACATTTTTAAAAATTTTAACGTAAACAAAAACTGCTTTTTTGATAATTTCGACTTTTTTTCAAAACTTGGATAGTTTTTAAATTCCGATTTTTTAAAAAATTCTAAATCTAAAACTATTTTAAATCTCTTTTGATTTTTTCTCCAATTCTAAATTTCCTTTTGAAAGTTTTGACTAGTTACTATCATAGATATTTTGACTTTTTTTGAGAATTTCAACTTTTTGATATTTTCGATATATTTTCAAAATGTCTACTTTCTTTGAAAAATTCCTTTTTTTTAAATTGCGATACTTTTAGTTTATCATTTTTTTGAAGATTGCGACATTATTTTGAAAATGTTGACATTTCATAATTTCCATTTATTTTAAGCACTCCATTTTTTCAATATTTCCACTGCTTTTAGAAATTTTGACCTAATTGCAAAAATTTTAATTATTTAAAAATTTCCACTTTTTAAAATTTGTTCTTTTTAGAATCTTTAAATTTTTTTCAAATTATTTTCTAGAAATTTTTATTTTGTTGCATATTTCGACTCCCTTTGAAAACTTCTGCTTTTTTGAACATTTTAACGTTTTTAAAAAAACTCCTTTATTCTTTTAACTTATTTTTTTTTTCATTTTTTCTTGAATAATTCTATTTTTTTAAATATTTGCACTTTTATTTTTTTCCAAATTTTTTCTTTCCGAGAAATTGCATTTTTTTTGCTTTTAAAAAAGATCTTGTTTAAAATTTAAAGTTTTTTGAGAAGTTTTACTTGTTTTAAAACTGTGACCTTTTTGGAAGTTTCGAGGTTTTGAAAAATGTGACTGTTTCAATAAGTTTTAATTTTTTTTTTAATTTTTACCTATTTTGATAATTTTCAATTTTTCCAAATATCTGGTTCTTTCAAGACTACTTTCTACTCGAAATTTTAACTAAACTAAAATTTGGCATTTTATAAAAATATATTTTTTCCAATTTCACTTAAAAATTTCGATTTTATTGAAAATTGTGCCTCCTGATAGAAATTTAAATGTTTCCAGTTTTTTAAAATTTTTTATTAATTATGATTTTTTGGAATTTTAAAAAAGATTAGTTTTAAAAATTTTGGCTTCAATGAAAATGTCTATTTATGTATACTTTTGAAAATTGCGTTTTTTTCAAATTTTGATAAAAACTTTCTTTTCATTTTTTTCAGATTTTTGATTTTTTTTTAAAAGTATTGACTTTTCTTCAGAATTTCGTCATTTCAGTTTTGGTTAATTTTAAATTCTAAAATTTTTGATATACTTTTAAAAATTGCCTTCTAAAAATTTCTAACTGAGAATTTCGGTTTACTTCTTCAATCAATCAAATCCAATCAAAATCTTCAGAATTCAAAATTTACAAAAAACTGAATTGACGAAATTCTGAAAAAAGTCATTTTAATTTTTTTATGAGTCTCCAACTGTAAAAATCTTGGATTGCTTTCCAAAATATTGATTTGAAAACTTCGCCCTTTTTTCAAAATGTTGACTTTTTCTCGATGTTTTCTTTTTTGTTTGATTGAATCAATCTCTTAAAAAATTCTTTGTTTTTTTAAATTCTTCTCATCTTCGCTAAAGTTAATTCTTTTTTTTAAATCTCACTTTCTTAAAATTTCGAATTTTTTAAAATTTTCACCGTTTTCAAGATTTTCACTTTTTTGGAACATTTCGACTTTTGCTCACAATTTCGACATTTCCTCGAATTTTTTTTGAGGCTAGAGGAATGTTGCCTATTCCAAAAATTCCAAATACTTTAAAATTTCGACTTTTAACTATTTGGTCTTTTTTCTCAAAAGTATGGCTTTTGAAAATTTAAATTATTTTTCAAAATGGCTTCCTCGAAATTGTGATTTTTCTTGGAAATTTCGACTTTTGCGAAAGTTTTCATTATTTTAAATATTATCGAATTTGAAAATTTCAAATCTAGTTATAACTATTACTTTTTTGAAAATTCCAACAATCCTTTAAAAATTTGACTTTTTCTCGCGCCTGTGACTTTTTGAAAGCCTTCAAATTATCAGCATTTTCTCCAAAATTCGATTTCTTTTTGGTTTGCCGAAGAATTTGACTTTTTTTAAAAATAGTTCTTGTTTGGTTTTAAGATCTTCTTTCTAAAATTTCCACTTTTCCTAGATTTTCTAAATTTTTAACTTTTTTTTTAATTTTCGACTTTTTAAAATTTTACCTTATTTGAACAAAACTGTTTCGGAAAACTTATTTTTGGCCTAGAAAAGAAAATTTTAAATAAATTTTTTCAATATTCAATTAAACATCCTTTTTCACCCCGGTTGGGGCTAACATTTTTGAAGATGACTAGGAACATGTTTTTCTTTATAGATTTATTAGATTCGAAGTTTGGATTCCAAACTTCAAATCTAATAGATGTTTAAACCTATTGGTCTGTGCATTAGAATCCTTGTTTTCTGGGAACTTTTCTAGAGAGCAACCACATCGCTAGGTGGCAGTGTTTCAACTGTTGGTAGTTCAGCTACCTAAGATTTACTGCACACGCCTGGAGGGCTGCATGAATTTGCAGTTTAGGTTTTATTCCACTTAACATACGACATTGTAGGCGATGGCCATAGTTTTCTCTATGGACCAATAGGTGCTGGTAGTCTGAGAGTTGTTCGTTGATTCTTTAGTACTTATTTGTCGGAACATTTGTTAGCATTCGAGTTGGGTATACCAAATTAACGAGATCTAACAAGATCGAAACCGGTCTTTAGTTTCCAAACTTTGAATCTAATAAATGTTTAAACCTATTGGTCTGTGCATTAGAATTCACATAATTAATTGATGCATTGTTGTCTGCAAACTCTTAACCTATCCTTGTTTAAGGAGACGGCTCATCACCATTTATCCTTGTTTCCGCATCCTACTTGCGATGCTTTGAAGGCATAATAGGGTTACCCTTTGCGAGTGGATTAAATAAAAAAAAAATCTTAACTTGACCAAATGGGAGAAGGTGTGGGAGTATACAAATTTCCAATTTTTTTTTAAAATTTCGAATATTATTGACAACTTTGATTTTTATCAAAATTTCGATTTTTTTTGAAAATCTCAAAGTGTTTTCACAACTTCGACATTTCCTCGATTTTTTTTCTGAACATTGGATATTTTTATTCTTGAATATTATAAACTTTTTCTTTAGGAATGGAACATTTTTAAAAATTTTAACTCAAACAAAAACTGATTTTTTTGATAATTTCGACTTTTTTTCAAAACTATAACTAAATTTAAATTTAAAACTATTTTGAATTTGTTTTGATTTTTTCTCAGTTTTTTTTTGAAAGTTTTAATCACATACTATCATAGATATTACGACTTTTTTTGAGAATTTCAACTTTTTGATATATTCGATTTATTTTCAAAATATCTACTTTCTTTGAAGAATTGGTCTTTTTTTTAAATTGCGATACTTTTAGTTTTTTGTTTTTTTGTTTTTTTGAAGATTTCGACATTATTTTGAAAATGTTGACATTTTATAATTTCCATTTATTTTAAGCACTTTATTTTTTCAATATTTCCACTGCTTTTTGAAATTTTGACCTAACTGAAAAATTGTAATTATTTTAAACTTTCCAATTCTTTAAAATTTTGTTCTTCTTAGAACTTTTAAATTTTTTTCAAATTATTTTCTAGAAATTTTTATTTTGATGCATATTTCGACTCTCTTTGAAAAATTCTGCTTTTTTGAAAATTTTAACGTTTTTAAAAGGGTAGACTCGTTGAGAATAGCTTTATGCTTTCCATTTATTTTTCTTTTGATTTTTTGTTGAATAATTTCAATTTTTTAAATACTTGCACTTTTATTTATTCCAATTTTTTTCTTTTTGACAAATTGCATTTTTTTGCGTTTAAAAAAGACCTCGTTTGAAAGTTTTGCCATTTAAAATTAAATCTAACTGTGTTTTAAATTTAAAGTTTTTTGAGAAGTTTCACTTCTTTCAAAATTTTGACCTTTTTGGAAGTTTCCAGTTTTTGCTAATTTTCAATTTTTCCAAATTCTGATTCCTTCAAGACTAATTTTTACTCGAAATTTTAACTAAATTAAATTTGATATTTTATAAAAATTTACTTTTGTTTAACTTGATTTCAAAATTTCGATTGTATTAAAAATTGTGCTTCCTGCTAAGAATTTTAAGGTTTCCAGTTTTTTTAAATTTTTTGTAAATTATAATTTTTCTGAATTTTTGGAAAATATTACTGTTGAAACAATGAAAATTTCTATTTATGTATACTTTTGTAAAGAACCTGTTTTAAAATTTCGATACAAACTTACCTTTCATTTTTTCAGATTTTTGATTTTTTTTTTAAATATTGACTTTTTTTAGAATTCCGTCATTTCAGTTTTTTGTAAATTTTTATTCTAAAAATTTTGATTTACTTATGAAAATTACCCTCTAAAAATTTCTAACTGAACATTTCTTTTTACTTCTTCAATCAATCAAAATTTTTAGAATTCAAAATTTACACAAAATTGAAAAGACGAAATTCTGAATAAATTCAATATTTCTGTTTACTCCTTCAGATTTTTTTTTTTTTTTAAAGTATTTACTTTATTAAAAATTTCCTCTTATGATTTTTTTTTCGAACTGTAAAAATCTTGGTTTGTTTTCCAAAATATCGAACTGAAAATGTCGCCCTTTTTTCAAAATGTTGACCTGTTTTCGATGTTTTCTTTTTTGTTTGATTGAATCAATCTCGTAAGAAATTCTTTGTTTTTTTCGAATTCTTCTCATTTTTGTTAAAGTTGACTCTTTTCTTTTAAAAAAATTTCACTTGCTTAAAATTTCGAATCTTTTAAAATTTTCACCGTTTTGGAGATTTTCACTTTTTTTGAAAATTTCGACTTTTTTCACAATTTTGATATTTTCTCAATTCTTTCTTGCGGGTGGAGGAATTTTGCCTATTCCAAAAATTTCAAACACTTCAAAATTTCGACTTTTAAATATTTGGTCTTTTTTCTTAAAATCATGACTTTTGAAAATTTGGGTTTTTGTTTTCAAAATGTCTTTTTCTCCAAATTGTGATTTTTCTTGCAAATTTCGACTTTTACAAAAGTTTTCATAATTTTTCACATTGTCAGCTTTGAACAGTTGAAACTTATTCATAACTATTACTTTTTTGAAAATTCCAACCCTCCTTTAAAAACTTGACTTTTTTTCGCGCCTGTGACTCTTTGAAAGCCCTCAAATTATCGGCATTTTCTCAAAAATTCGATTTGTTTTCGGTTTCCCGAAGAATTTGGGTTCTTTTAAAAATAGTACTTGTTTTGTTTTGAAATCCTCTTTTTAAAATTTTGCCTTATTCGAACAAAGCTGTTTGGAAAATTAATTTTTGGCCTAGAAGAGAAAATTTAAGGTTTTTTCAATATTCAATTAAATATCCTTTTCCACCCCGGTTAGGGCTTAAATTTTTGAAGATGACTAGGAACATGTTTTTCTTTATATATTTTTTATACAAAATTTAGGGTGATGAAAAACTCTTTTTATTTGGTTTTTTTTGTATCGAAATGTTTTCATTTCAGGGGTCAATTTGTTGAAAGATTCAAGAATGTGCTCATTTCAATCCACAGACCAATAGGTTTGAACATTTATTAGATTCGAAGTTTAGATTCCAAACTTCAAATCTAATAAATGTTCAAACCTATTGGTCTGTGCATTAGAATCCTTGTTTTCTGGAAAGTTTCCTAGAGAGCAACCGCTTCGCTAGGTGGCAGTGTTTCAACTGTTGGTAGTTCAACTATCTATGATTCACTATACATGCCTGGAGGGCTGCATGAATTTGCAGTGTAGGTTGTATTCTACTTGCATACGACAATATGCTTATTTATTTATTTTATATATTTCTTTCACAAATTTTAGAAAATTAGTTTTAAGTGTTTTTGAAGTGAAAGCTTCCTCAGGCGTGTTGGGCGATTTTGGATTGGTGGCGAAGTTATGGTTTCTCGTGACCATCACGCTTTATCAACAGTGTGTGCTAAACTGGATTACATAAATTAAGCTTTCACTTTTGTCGGCAGTCTCCAAGACTGCCCTAATTTTTTATATAAATTATAAAACACCTTTGTTACCCCCCTTAAGAATTAAATCATTTAAATGTGTCAAATACGTGTTTAGCTGTTTCTTTCATAGATTTTAAATTTAAATTTAAATTTTAGCCAATTAAATCCATAAGGGAACTTCATTTCATACCAATTCTAAAATTTCGTTTAATCCCATTTGTACCCCTTCGCCCAAATACTTGTCTTATTATTTCTTACGTAGATTATTTGCAGAAAATTTCGGTAATAAAATGCAGTATTAACTTTGTTCCTTGTTTATTTCGAAACTCCATTTTGCTCCCTTTTTGCTCCTTTAGATGACGAATTCCCGAAAATCTCTTCCCATTGTAATCTACTGTCCAAATTTCTTGTTACTGACTTAAGTAGTTTGGTCTTTGCGTTAATGATTACGTTTTTTAGTCCATTAGTCGTAAACGAAAGTTACTTATCTTTGTAATATTAGTATAGAGGATCGGTTTTAATTGAATGCAAAATATTGCTACCAAGATATCCCAGTTTCAAACGAAGCATCTCATCGGTTCTGAAAATCTGTAATATATTTAATGAATTAGGTACAATTTTTCAAGTTTAAAGATAACATTTTGATGAAAGAATAAAATATTATTAATGAATTTCAGTTTTTTGCTAAAATCGGAATTTCCAAAATCAATTATCAGTATTTAAGATGAAGCAACTCATCTGAATACACAACAACTTGAAACATAACAGTACTTCTTTCTTTCTCTATTAAATCTAAAAATGACATGTATAATGTTATAGTTTGTTATAGCTGATTCGATAATTATATTAATTAATTGAAATACATACCTACATACGGTTATTAAAAAGCTATCACAATTAATTTACATATTAAAATGTTTTATTGATTAAACTAGTATGTATTTTGCCCTCCAATGAATATGCATTAGCTTATGTTATATATAACCATAAGCTAGTAATTTATTCAAAATGGACCCACTTAAAAAGTTATCTAGAGCTATTCCTATGGATGCGGCAAATATGTCTTCCGCATAAAAACATATTGAAGAAATCCCTCCCCTATAAAAGAAAAAAAAGAAAAGTTTTAAGAGGTCGGCAGCTTTACTATTTTTATGAATTATTCTCGAAAAGTTCGTTGGTTGGGAATAGCGGCTTTACACTTTATTGAAAAGGAAGCATCGATGTTAGAAATTTACGATTTCCCTTTAGCGTAAATCCCAAAGTTGTTGGTCTGTAACGCAGGAGTTTTTAACGGATAGCTCATTTGTCATTGATATCTATTCGCTCCCGGTCGCTGGCAATCAAATACAGTAATTTCACCAATTTCGCCCTGAAATTCGACCCGTGGTCGCAGCTTTGTCTAATATTTATTGTTTACGGGGATGAAATGTTGATATGCTAGCAATAAAGCATTTTGCAGCGGATTCTGATTGCTTCTGTACATAGAGTTCCATTTTATGTTACAATAAGGGGATGATAACAAGGAAAGTTTCAAACGAATGCTGCTTTGCAGTTCAAAACATAAGAAACATGTAGAAGAACTAGAGTTGCTAGTGTTTTTTGGACTGAATACAGTATTATTCAGAATAACCTATAATCATATACAGTGCTAGTCTGTAACTTGGAATAAATTTAGTAAATCAAAGACAGTTTTTTTTGGAAATATGTTTGGACACGTCAATTAATACTTTAATTTGCGTTCTTTTTAATGCAGGAAAATTTCATACAGCATGCCCAAATTTAAAATATAATGTCATCGACAATTTTCTTCAATAGCAACCCTTTGTTTTTCTTTATTTTTCTTAAAGAGTATATCAAGTTACACATGCGTACCAAATTTCAATTTTTTAACTTTGTCATTTAAAAGATATTTACAAATTTAGTAACAAAGTGGAAAAATCCAGGAATCTGATTCAGTTCAATACAATTTTTATAAAGTTTAAAAATTGCGTATCAGAAGGATTCGTTTGACATTTTACGTCAAACTGGGTTGACGTCTTATCACAATCTTACCAAAAAAAGTTTATAAAAACAAATAAGAAGAGTAGTATCGTACTGATCAAAGAGGCTATTAGTTTGTTGTTTAGTGAGAAACACCATTTAATAAAAAAACGACCAAAATGCCGTACTTAACTGAAACCCACAAGATTGAAATTTTAATAATGATTGGCTACGGAGTTGGAACAATAACACAAAATGAAGTCATTCGTTTATTGATAGAGAAGTATTCTGATTTACCACCCTTATCGCAAAGTATCGTAAGCAGAATTAAAAAACAGTTTCGAGAAAAGGAGCATTTAAAAAACAAATAATTTCCGTCAAAACGCGCTCAATGAAGATGTCAAAATTAATGCACTTCTCTCTGTCCAAGAAAGTCCCTATGTCCCCAGCAGTCAGATAGGAAAGGAATTCGAAATTAGCCACTCTTCAGTTGCAAGAATTCTGAAAATGCAAAAATTACATCTCTATAAAATGACAATTCTCCATGAACTCTTAGAAGATGATCTGAATAGAACACTCCAGTTGTGCGAACAAATGATGGATCAACTGGACAGAAATGTTCCAAGCCTAGAAAATATCCTATTTTGAAATGAATCAACGTTTATGTTAAATGGTGAGGTAAATCGTCAAAATTGTCGTTACTGGGCAGACAACAACTTACACTGGATGAGGGAAGGCCACACTCATCATCCAGAGAAAATCAATTTTTGGGCAGGGATTCTTGGTGATCGAGCTATAGGACCAATTTTCTTCCAAGAAAATCTCAATGGGGCAGTACGTTTAGAATTCTTGCGGGGAGAGCTAATTCCTGATCTAGCTATTTCGTTTCCTGATTTGGTCGAAGCTGATGTCCCGAATAGAAACATCTGGTTGTAACAAGACGATGCCCCTCCTCATTTTGCAAGACCTGGATGATGTATTTCCAGGCAGATGGATTGGTAGAAGAGGACCTTTTCAATTGCCTTCCAAATCTCCGGACTTAACACCTATGGACTATTTCTTATGGGAGGTATTTGAAGAACAAAGTTTTTAACACCAAACCTGCAAATATTGAAGAGTTGAAAGAACGAATAAGACAGGAGTGTAGACTAATTTCCCCCGCAGTAATTAGAAATGTTCAAAACGAGTTTCAGTTCCGTTTAGGGTACTGTCAATTAGTAAATAGAGAACATTTTAAACATTTATTAAAAAAAGATTATTGATTTGAATCAGATTCCTTGACATTTCAAATTAGTTAATATTTGATAAATATCTTTTCAATGACAAGAAATAAAATATTGAACTTTAGTACGCATGTTCAACTTGATATGTCCTTTAATAGTGGTAAAAAAGTAGGGTTGTTATTTAAAAGTATTGTCGATGACGTCATATCTGAAATTTGGAACATTCTGCATAAAATGTTCCTACTAATCGAGGTGTCCAAACTTATTTTCGAAAAAAAAAAAACTGTCTTTGGTTTACTGAATTTATTTCAAGTTATAGACTAGCACTGTACACAGCTTTGTATGTGTTCTACTCACATGCCAAATATAAAATAAATATCTAGTTTTTGGAAAAAGATACGAAGAATTCCGTAGAACCTTGCATCTGCCAATTTTTTTATAAAAATACAATTATCCTAAAAACTATTGTAACGCAATGTAAATAGATGGAATAGAATTTAGAATAGAATTGTAGAATTTATTAAATAAAAAAAGTTTCTAGAAGGATCTGATAAGGGGAAAGCGGCCGCGATAACGAAACAAATGGCAGATAAGCGTTTCAGAAATTTCGGCAAACGATAAGCCTTATCTGCCGAAAAGTTCTGGAAGCCGGGGGCCAAAACTATAAAAGGCGGTCAGCTTTCCCTCGAGTCAATCAGTTAGAAGTCAGTGTAGTTAGTGGCTTAGTAATTACTAAATAAGTAGTGATCTACTGTTCAGTTGAAGTGTTCCGAGTTAATTTGGTAATAAAGTGGGTATTATTCACACGTGATAATCAATTCGAATCGAAAAAACCCGTAACACTATAAATTTTAGATGAGTACTTTGCCAGATATTGTTCGCGGCAATTCTCAATGAGACACACTGTATAGTATTCTTGAAAAAAGTACAGCATTTTACGGAAAAGTAAAAAAAATTGTAAAAGTAAAAAAATTATGTTTATTACTTATTTATTTTTATAAAAACTATATCTTTTTCACTTTCTGCATCTTTTAGAAATCTTGTGTCTACAATGAATGGCATTTTGATTTCAAAAACTTCTAGAAAAAAAATTAATTTTCCAAAGAATGAGTTGAACATGGTGAGTGTTTTCCCGAAACTTCTAATTTCTTATTTATGTTTTAAATTTGAATTTTCCCAGAGAAACAATAAATCGTTTGATTTTCAAAGTTTCCACATTTTTTGGAAATTTACACTTTTGAAAAAAATCTGACATTGTCCAAACATTTTTGTTTAGATTTCAACAGCAGCTTTGGAATGAAAGTTTTCAGGGGTACATTTTTCTTTAAATTTTGGTTCTATCAATTAATATTATTTTATTGCTAATTTAGATAATATTTAACGTCTACACTTATTTTTAAAATTTGGATTTTTAAAACCTTCAACCTAATCTCAAAATATCGACTTTTAGGAGTTTTCTACCCCTTTTTGAAATTTTTGGTTTTCTTTTAATTTTGACTTTTAAACCTTTAGATCTTCTTGAAAATTCTGACACTATTTGGGAAGCTTCACTTTTTTGAAATTTTAGACTCTCTACTTTTTTAATATTCAGCTTTTTTAAGCTTTCTCTTTTTCAAAAATATCTACTTTTTTGAAAATTTCGACCCATTTTTCAAAATTTCAATTTTTTTTCGAAACTTCTTTCGACTTTATTAGAAAAATTTTTGAAATCGCCACTTTCTTTAAAGCGATTTTTTCTTGACAGTTTGATTTCGTAAATTTTTTCATTTTATTAAAAATAATTTTTTTTTTAACATTTTTTATTTCTTAGGGATTAATTTCAATTTTTTTTAAATGTCGACCTTTTTCGGCTAATTTTCTCTAATTTTGATTTTTGAAATAAATTATAATTTTAATCTTTTTGAAAATATTTAATCAAAAACACCGACTCTTTAAAAATGTAATTTTTATTTTATTTTTAAGTAACCAAAATGTTGAGTGTTTCCCAAAATTTTAACTTTTCTCTTCTAGTGCTTTCGAATATGTTCATTTTGCTTCCATATTTGTAGTTTTCAAAAATTTCGACCTTTTAGAGCCTTCTACCCTTTTCTGAAATTTTTGGTTTTCTTTTAATTTTGACTCTTAAACATTTATGTCTTCTTGAAAATTCTGACACTATTTGAGGACCTTGAATTTTTTGAAATTTTAAACTCCCTACTTTCTTAATATTAAGCTTTGTTCAACATTCTTTTTTTTCGAAAATACCTACTTTTTTGAAAATTGCGTGCCATTTTTCAAAATTTTAATTTTTTTTCGAAACTTCTTTAGACTTTATTACAAAAATTTTGAATATCGCTACATTCTTTAAAGTGATTTTTTATTGACAGTTTGATTTCGTAAATTTTTTAATTTTATTAAAAAAGTAGCTTCTTTTTAACATTTTTTACCTTTTAGGGATTAATTTCAATTTTTTTTAATGTCTCGATCTTTTCCATCTAATTTTCTTTAATTTTGATTTTTGAAATAAATCATAATTTTAATCTTTCTGAAAGTATTCAACCAAAAACTTCGACTCTTTAAAAATGTAATTTTTATTTTAATTTTAAATAACCAAAATGTTGACTGTTTCCCAAAATTTTAACTTTTTTTTTCTAGTGCTTTTGAAAGCTTACATTTTTTTGTAGATGTTCTTTTACTTCTATATTTGTAGTTTTCAAAAATCTCGACTTTTTAGAGCTTTCTGCACATTTCTAAAATTTTTGGTTTTCTTTTAATTTTGACTTTTAAACATTTAGATTTTCTCAAACATTCTGACACTATTTGAGAATCTTGACTTTTTTGAAATTTTAGATTCCTACCTTTTTAATATTCAGCTTTTTTCAAGTTTGCTCTTTTCCGAAGATATCTACTTTTTTGAAAATTTCCACCTATTTTTCAAAATTTCAATTTTTTTTCAAAACTTCTTTCGACTTTATCCGAAAAATTTTTAAAATCGCCAGATTCTTTAAAGTGATTTTTTCTTGACAATTTGATTTCGTAAATTTTTTAGTTTTATTAAAAATGTTGCTGCTTTTTAAGATTTTTTATTTTTTAGGGATTCATTTCAATTTTGTTTTAAAGTGTCGACCTTTCTCAGCTAACTTTCTTTAATTTTGATTTTTGAAATCAATCATAATTTTAATGTTTTTGAAAATATTCAATCAAAAACTCCGACTCTTTAAAAATGTAATTTTTATTTTAATTTTAATTTTAAATACCCAAAATGTTGACTGTTTCCCTCAATTTTAACTTTTGTTTTCTAGTGCTTTTGAAAGCTTACAGTTTTTTGGAGATTTTTTATTTTGCTTCTACATTTATAGTTTTCAAAATTTTCGACTTTTTTTCAAGGTTTGACTGGAAATCTTTAAATTTGTTTTCACTTCGATATTTTTTCATTTAAAATGTTTTCGAAATTTCAGGTATTGTTTTATAATTGCAAATTATTTTGTCTCGAATTTTCCGAAAATTTACTTTTTCTGTCATGAATTTTATGAAGGTTTCCTCATTTTAACAAAATAACCGAATTTTTTGTAAATGTTGATCTTTTCAAAATTTTTATCATCGTTTCAAAATAATATTTTTTTTTTTAAATTTTATTTTATGTTTGAAAATCTTACTTTTTGGGAAACTTATTAAGTTCTTCTAAATTCATCAATTTTCAAAATTTAGCCTTTTTTAAAATTTGCAACTATTTTTAAACTTTTGATATTCTTTAAAAATATTGACTTAAAATAGCGACATTTTATCATTTATATCGACTATTTTTGAAATTTTAGATTTAAAATTTTGTTGAATTTTTAAAATTTTTAAATTGCTTAGAAAATCTCAACATTTTTAAATTTTTGTTTATTAATTTTATTTACCATTTCTGCTACCCAGTTTGGTAATATTTAAATTTTAGTTGTTTGTTAACAATATTCAAAACAGTTCTTGAAATGTGACTACGTGCTATCTAAATTTTTTTATATTGCCAACTTTTTTAACATTCTTCCTTTTTTAATCTTGATTTTTATTTAAAATTTGGGTAAAGTTGTAATGTTGTTAAATTTTTCAATGGAAAATTTCGACTCCTTGAAAATGTGAATTTCTGAAATGTTTTCCCATTTTAACAAATAAAATTTCGACTGTTACCAAAATTGTAACTTGTCTAAATTTTCTCTATTTTAAAATTAGAAAATTTCTGCTCATTTTAACCTTTCTGGCCTCTCAGAAATTTGGTTTACTTTGCAGGATTTCTGCGAAAATGTTTTATTTTTATACATCTCGACATTTCTTTAAAATTTTGAATATTTTTAAAAATTTAGGTTATTTTTTAGAATTTTCACTTTTTAAAAAGTTTTATTTTTGGTGGAAAGGACTGGTCCTTGGATATGTTTAAAAATTGAAATACAAATCTTGTTCCCTGAAACCAAAACAGATTAAAAAACACCACAAAGTTTGCTCTAACGCGTTTCGATAACCAAAGATTCAATGTTTTCTTAATTTTCGCCATTTTTTGAAATTTTCGAACTATTTAAAAATGTCGACTTTTTTTAAACTTTTGGCCTTTTCAATATTGACATTTGTTCAAAATGGTGATTGTTTTTTCAAGTTCTGAATTTGTTTCTGGAAATTTTAACTTCTTCTCAAATGTTCGTTATTTTACAAAATTTGATTCATTTGGGAACTTTGCCTTTTTTCGAAATATCAGCTTGCTTTAAAATTTTGATTTGCCACCAAAGTTTTTTTATTTCTTTTGAAATGTGAGATTTTCTTGAAAATTTTTCCTATTTATCAAAAATTCGGTTTTTCTGAAAATTTGGATATTTTGAATATTTTAGCATGTTGATTGGCTTTAACCACTGTATTTAAAATTTTTGACATATTTAAATGTCTTTAAATGTACCCTTTTTTTAATTTTCCACTTTTCTTAAAAAAATTTCAAATTTTTTAAATTTCCACCTTTTTTAAAGCTTACATTTTTCAGATTTGTTTTTTTTATTAATTTCGATTTTTATTCAAAACTTCGACATTTTCATATAATATACTCAAGTGTCTATTTTCCTTAGACCAATAGCGATTTTTTGAGGGATGTTGCGTTTACAAAGAAGGAAAAATGATTTGTTGTCAATTGTACAAATTTCATTTTAAAATATTCCGCACTGTTCACAGTTGAAGACTAACATTCTTCTTCCTTCGTTATAGATATAGATCGACTGTTATGCAAGAAAATGATTCCCTAGACGACATCATCGGGATTCTTCAGAACAAAGTGTCAGTATTTAATTAATATTTTTGTATTATTTTGTACTTTCGAATACGAATTCAAAGTATTGCTTTATAAGTAGATTTTACCACCTAAGAAGACGAATTGTCAAAAAGTCTGATACAAGTGACTTTTATTTATTAACTGAAAATTCAGCTTTTTTATGTTTCGACTTTTCTGAAAATATCTACTCTTTTAAAAATGTCGATTGTTTTAGCAAAATTTCTCTTTTTTTAAATCTCTTAAAAATTTCGACTTTATTCGAAAATTCTTTTTGAATTTCAACATTTTTTAAAATGATTTTGGTGGAAGGGACTGGTCCTTGGTTATCTTTAAAAATTGAAATACAAAACTTGTCCCCTGAAACCAAGAAAGATTATAAAACACAACAAAGGTTGCTCTAGCGCGTTTCGACAGCCAAGAGAGAATTTCAACAATAAATTGAAACCCCGAGTAAATCCTGGTGGAACAAAGTGATCCTTGGTTATCTTCAAAAAATGGAAATACAAAACTTGTCCCCTGAAACCAAGAAAGATTAAAAAACACAACCACAACAACAAGAGCACCTTTTGTTTTGTTTTTTAATGTTTCTTGGTTTTACGGGACAAGTTTTTTATTTCAATTTTCAAAATAATTTTTCTGACATTTTGGATTATTCCGTAGGATTTTTAGTTTTTTTAAAATTGTCTATATTTAGGGGGTAAATTCCATCTTTCTTTTAAGTGTCGATATTTTCCGGCTAATTTTTTTTTATTCTTGATTTTAAAAATATTTCATAATCTCAGTCTCTTTCAAAATATTTAAACACCTGCTCTTTAAAAATTCATATATTTTTTTTAAATTAAAAATCAAATTTACTCTCCTGAAACCAAGAAGGATTAAAAAACCCAAAAAAGTTTGCTCTAACGCGATTCGATAGCCAAGCTATTATCTTCAGAGAATCATCATCATCAGCGTCTTTATGAAGATGATAGCTTGGCTGTCAAAACGCGTTAGAGCAACCTTTGTTGTGTTTTTTAATCTTTGTTGGTTTGTTGTTGGTTGTTTTTCAATTTTTAAAGATAACCAAGGATCAGTCTCTTTCACCAAAATTTATTTTTTTATTTTAATTTACCAAAATGTTTGCTGTTTGCTGAAATTTTGACTTTTCTAATGCGTTTGAAAGTCTAATGTTTGTTCATAATTTTTACGTTGCCCCAATATTTATGCTTTTCGAAAACTTCAGCTTTTTTTAAAGTTTGAAAATCTTTCAATTTTTTTACATCTCGATATTTCTTCATTTTGACCATTTTGAGTTTTCAGATACTCTTTATAATTGCAACCTATTTTGTCCCAAATTTACCGAAAATATACTTATTGTTACGTGCGTTATCGGTTCGAATTGACACACGTGATGGATTATTCCCACTTTATTACTGAACTCAACTTTGATCACCACAATTGACAATTAACTCACTTATTATTGACTTCTACTAACTCAATAATTACACTGATTCAAACTGACTGACTCGAGGGAAAGCTGACCGCTTTTTTATAGTTTTGGCCCCCGGCTTCCAGAATTTTCGGCAGATAAGGCTTATCGAATGCCGAAATTTCTGAAACGCTTATCTGCCGTTTGTTTCGTTACCGCGGCCGCTTTCTCCTTATCAGAACCTTCTAGAAACTTTTTTTATTTACTAAATTATACAATTCTATTCTAAATCCTATTTCATCTATTTACATTGCGTTACACTGCCTCCCCCTTAGGAATGATCGTCCCGATCAGTTCCAATCAGTCACTTTGCCACTAAATTTGCATAGTCTGTTCAGGTGTACCACTTTAATTTTACTCCTGAAGCTACGCTGGATCCTGTATACCAAGTCGTTGATCCTCTTCAGCACTTTGTACGGCCCTTCCCAAGATGGCGTAAATTTTGGCGAAACTCCTTTTTTTCGCTGGGGGTTGTATAGCCATACCAATTCGCCCTCACTGAAACCACCATGATTGGCATTCACGTCATACCTGGCCTTCATCCGGCCCGTCGCCAAGTTGATCTTCGTCCGCACCAAAGCATGCGTCTCCAATATCGCTTCCCTCAAGTCATCTACGAAATCCATCCTTTCCCTAGGGATCTCCCTTGGTGATCCAAACACCAAGTCACAAGTCACACGGAAGCCGCAGTTCCCTCCCGAAGATCACTTTTGCCGGAGTCTGGCTTGTAGTTTCATGAGTTGCCGCGCGATAGGCCATCAGAAACAGTGGTAGATGTATGTCTGATGTTTGGAAACGACCTTCGAAAGATGTTCCTCTAAGGTCCTGTTAAATCTCTCCACCATTCCGTCAGTCTGTGGATGAAGAGGTGTTGTTTGACTTTTCCTTATTCCAAGAAGACGACACACCTCTTGGAAAACCCCCGATTCAAATGTCCTTCCCTGGTCCGAGTGTAGTTCCAAGGAAACACCAAATCGACAGATGAAGTTGTCCACAAGAACCCTTGCGACTGTGGTGGCTTCCTGGTTCGGGATGGCATAAGCTTCAGGCCATTTATTGAAACAATCCATGGCCACCAGGATGTACTCGTTTCCATCGTCTGAAGCTGGGAATGGTCCTGCCACATCGATTGCAATTCTTTCAAATGGAGCTTCCACATTACATTGCTTCATGGCCCCTTTGGTTCTCGTACGAGGACCCTTGGATGCAGCACAGGTGACACATTTGCGACACCACCGCTCGACGTCCTCCCTGCAGTTAACCCAATAGAACCGTTTTCGAACCTTCTCCAGGGTCTTGTTCATCCCTAGGTGTCCACCAGAGGTCGCATTGTGCGCCTCCCACATGACCTGTGGAATCTTCTCCTGTGGTACCACCACCTGCAAGTTGACACGCTTTCCATCCGCGCTTTCCCATGCTCTCTTAAGCACCCCGTCCTCTACCTGGAGGGATTTTCATTGGGCCCACAAATTCTTAAGAGTTGGACTTCTGTCGGAAACCTCTTGCCATTCAGGTCTATCTCCAGCTTCTTTTCATTCCAATGTGGGTCCGATATCAGCGTCGCTCTTCTGTCGCTACCGAAGACCTTCAACAGTCCATTCGTCTTCTGGCTGAACAGACGTTACCCTTATATTCAACATGTCCTCATGGTCCTCAACTCGTTTGCAGTGTTTGCAATCCCCACAAGGTCTTCTAGACAAAGCGTCAGCGTTGTTATGCTGCCGTCCCGGTCGATGATGCAGCTTAAAATGATACTGCTGAAGCCTTTCTAACCATCTAGCCATCTGTCCCTCCGCGTTCTTCATTCGGAGTAACCAAGAAAGTGCCGAATGGTCTGTTCTGATGAGGAATTCTTGCTCGTACAAATACTTGTGAAAGTGTTCCACGGCCTTCACTATCGCAAGTAGTTCCTTACTGGTGGTGCAATAGTTCCTCTCCGGCTTCGTCAGGATCTTGCTGTAAGATTCGATTACTCTTTCTTCACCGCCTTGAACTTGGGACAGCACAGCTCCAATGCCGACGTTGCTGGCATCTGTGTCTAACACAAACTTCCCAATCTGCTGAGGATAAGCCAAGATAGGGCTTATGCACAAGGCGGACTTTAGTTTTCGGAAAGCGGTATCACAGTCGGGAATCCAGACGTACGGCCTTCTTCCTTCCGTTCTTTTTCTAGTTTTTTTTCTTGGCGTCTTCGTTCTTTCTCCTGTACTTTTTCTTGTTGTCTTCGTTCTTTCTCCTGATCTTTTTCTTGTTGTCTTCGTTCTTTCTCCTGATCTTTTTCTTCTTTGTCTTGACACATCGCTAACAACGCTTGCAATTGTTGTTCCATTTTGGCCGATTTTAATCTTGTATCCATAAAGCGTTTCAGACTGTTCAAGATTTTACTTGACGCGCCCCTTATAACTGTTTAACAGTTTAAAACGTCCGAGATAAAGTCAATTACGGCACCTGACAAGAATTTTTTTGAGTAATAAAGCACAATCCACGAATAATTCCGCTTCTGACACCAGATGTTACGTGCGTTATCGGTTCGAATTGATACACGTGATGGATTATTCCCACTTTATTACTGAACTCAACTTTGATCACCACAATTAACAGTTAACTCACTTATTATTGAATTATACTAACTCAATAATTACACTGATTCAAACTGACTCACTTGAGGGAAAGCTGACCGCTTTTTTATAGTTTTGGCCCCCGGCTTCCAAAATTTTCGGCAGATAAGGCTTATCGAATGCCGAAATTTCTCAAACGCTTATCTGCCGTTTGTTTCGTTATCGCGGCCGTTTTCCCCTTATCAGAACCTTCTAGAAACTTTTTTTATTTACTAAATTCTACAATTCTATTCTAAATTCTATTTTATCCATTTACATTGCGTTACATTATTTTAAAAAAAATTCCCGAATTTTTTGAAATGTCGACTCTTTTTTGAAAATCTTAACATTATTGTTTTTAAAATAATAGCATCATTTTTCAAAGTTTTGTTATTTTTTTTTAATTTAACTTTCAATGAAAGTCTTCGAATTATCCAAATTTCGTCATTTTTCGAAATTTCGACCTTTTAAAAATTATTTTGGAGAATACCGATTTCCATATATAATTCAAAAATGACAAGGCTCCATACAATTTTTCATTCCCTATTTAACACTCTAAGGGTATGATTTTTTTAAAATCTTATCATAGTGCTCACTAAAAGAAACGAATGTGTAGAATTTCGTGCTGAGAGTTGTCTACCAGCCAGTTTTCAGTTTTTTTAAATTAATATGTCGTCCTCAATAATAATTTTTGTGAACTAAAAAAGAAGGATCATAGTCATATGCTAATTCTTTGAAAAATAACTGAAATATATATTATTTTGCGTACTACATATTTTTTCAACAGTATAAGCAGATACGTATAGTACAACACCATATTTATAGTAGGTTGGTAACCCTGATTAAAATTGTGTTAATGAACACAAAAGCCACCAGCAATGCTTAAAATTAAAACAAAACATAACTCAGCAACTTAATAAAGCTTTCGTTTTTTAACTCGATCTTTAGCATACACTGTCCGCGTGGATATGTTAGGATCAAACACCGATTTCGGCCAATGGCCGAAGAAAACGGCCAAAATGCGTTCTGGCCACTAGCAAATTGCCAATGTCCGAAATATCGCTTTCTGGCCGTTTGATATAGACCAGGACGCGTTCTGGATCTCTCACGACTGCCAGAAAGCGAAGCTGTTGAATAATTCGCGAACTGGCTTTCTGAAAATAGCTAGAACGCGTTCTGGCCTTCGCAGCTATACCAGAACGCGTCGAGCACAAAGAACAAGATGTCCAAAAACAAAATATTTTTATTCTTTATGAATTACATAATAAAGGAACGATTTCAACATAATAGTTATTTATGACACAAGTGTTAAAAGTGACATTTTATTTTGTGAGTGGGGAGTATTGCGGAACGAGCGTAGCGAGTGGAGCAACCCACGAACAAAATAAAATCACTTTTAACAAGTGTATCATACAATATTTTTTGTAAAACTGTTAAATTAAAAAAGAAAATCCTGCCTCTAGGGTTAAATTTTCGATTTATTGTTTGCGTGTTGAATTACATAATTGACAATTACATCTGACAATCAAGTCAGGTGCTGGATAGAGTGTAACTAAGTAAAACAATTGTAAGTTGTTTAATGTTTATTAGTAACCACAATTGAACCTGTCCTAAAATATTTTAAATTTTATGGCTAATAAAAATGAATTTTGAAGAAAAGATTGAAAATTAAAGCAATTTTATTATTTCACCAGATGTTGAAGAAACAGCAAATACATCAACTGAGATTTATTGCTCCAGAAATCGGGACAAAAATATGACGGTATGAAATAAAGAATCTAGCGGATAACTTCACTCAAAATATATTTTTGAATTACGTCGAAGGAAACTCTAAGTTTTGGAATCTCTTTATGATAAAAGCTAGTTTTCAAATCAAGAACAACTAGGATATAAGCAAGTATTAAAACAAGCGTACACGATTTTTTTGAATGAAGCTCCAGACCAAATATGTAGTAAAAAGTTGCGTCAAACTAAAAGCAACATCTGTCCTAGTTTTGCATGGATTACTAGCATAAATATCTCTGCAATTACTTCTCAGGAAAACTAAAATAAGTAACCCTTCAGCTTGTAATAGTAATATTAATATTATAAATAAATAATTTATAACTATTTAAATATGTTTTAATGTTTGGAAACAATATTACACAATAATCAAGGACCAGTCCGTTTAACAAAAAAAAAATCTTTCTAATTTTTTCAGTACAGCTTTCCATTTAATAATATTGCATATTGCTATATATCAGTGTTTCCTAAATAGTGGGTCTCAACCCGGCACCGGGCCATAAAAATAAAATACCAGGTTGCAAAACTGTCTTCATACTCACAAATGATTAGTTCTTGTACATTAAAATGTAATTAAAACATCTTTTAGTGGGTCGGGAAGGGGAAATATTAAAAACAACCGGGTCAGGGCAAAAAAAGTTTGGGAAACGCTGCTATATTTACTTTTAGCACTAGTGCGAAAAAACTTTATCGCACTAGTGTTAAAAGTATTTTTGACACGTATTATTATAAAAGTCAATTTTTAGTTCACTTATCGATGAACTAAAAATGTCACTTTTACTGACAGTTTTACAAAAAATACATTTTCCGCATATGAATACTTTTTCAATATACCTGTATTTACTTATTTTTGCACGAACTGTTGTTATGACATTTGCTGTTACAAATTACTTTCTTTGCCCCACACGCACATTTTCTGTTGATGCAATAATGTTTGCAGTTACACTGTATAAAGCTGTTTCGTTTATGTGCTCGACCCGTTGTGGTATAGCTGCGAATGCCAGAACGCGTTCTGGCTATCTTCAGAAAGCCAGTACGCGAATTATTCAACAGCTTCGCTTTCTGGCAGTCGTGAGAGATCCAGAACGCGTCCTGGTCTGTATCAAATGGCCAGAAAGCGATATTTCGGACATTGGCAATTTGCTGGTGGCCAGAACGCGTTTTGGCCGTTTTCTTCGGCCATTGGCCGAAATCGGTGTTTGATCCTAACAGATACAATAATACAAATAACTAAAGACGCTTTGCAGTAGATTTTCTGAGCAGACAACACTACGCTGCTTATTCGACAGCAATGTCCGCATTAATCAGATGATTTGTTGATCTCCACGATCCAAGACGCTGTTAGTAAATATGTTAGGTTACTATTACTTCAAGATTTTTCCTTAACGTGCGGAATGAAGCATCACTAATAATATTTATTTTTGTATTTATTTTCAATATATTTTACGAGTTTTCTTGAGTCTGAAAATAGCCTATACATAATTACATCACGCTTACAGCAAGAAACACCCTAAGCGTTTTCCGTTATTTTAATTATATGTCAGCTTTGTAAAAAACCTCTGTTTAATCTAAAATACCATCTAGCGCCCCTCACAAGAAATAATAAAGATGTTAAATTTAAACACCTCTAAGTAGAATCTTGGAAGGCAGGGACTTTATATAAAAAACGCAAGAGGTCGTTTTTCTGTCGTTTCCTTTCTGCGTCATAACAATTTTCATCTTTTTAGCATCGTACGCTCGGGCACATTGAGCGTAGCGATCTCGCACCGAGATATGTTTTTTTCCTAAAGGACGTGATCACCTATGTCGTTAAATCTTCATTAGAGAGAGCACTGATTACTCGGTAGCTACCGTGCAACAAGGCAAACTCATGCATACATGAATATCCTATTAACATCCATGAAGAGTAATAGACAGGCCTATCTGCTCTAATCTCCAGCGTTTTCACTTGCCGGTGTACAACAAAGCCTAAAGGCTAAATAATAATCTTTCAGTCACAGAATTTTCATTCCACCACACATCCCAAAAATCAACTAATTACTTTAACTATTCGCAGAATTCACACGTTAATCAGATATCAATGGAGGGTGCTTATGAAAGTTTGTAAAAGAACAACCCATAATCAAACTTAATAATACAAAAGGGAGGCTTTCTCTATAAGATCTTAATTAGTATGGTTTGCAAGAAATTCTCCCAAGTTAATAATCCTGCAGGAAGTTCCAAGAATGAGGTTATTGTTTTAAAATCCTTTGCGAAATCCCGTAACCTCAACAGTGCTTCAACTTGCAAATTCGTGTTGTATCGCTTTGTGCCATCAAAGCCAACAAAAAGCTGTACGGCACTCCAATTATTTTATAATGAGTTATTAGTCGGCGCAACGTAATCTTTTATTCGGGATGGTATCAAATTTAATTTCTTGCTATCGTAAGGTTGCGCAACTTAAGAGATTGCCATCGTGCGTCTTCTGAACGCAAAAGTGCTCGTAGGTATCGAATTTGACATGCTTTGGAAATTCCACGAGTCCCATGTGTTCATCATATCTCGTTATTACGCGAATATCAATTCTTAGACAGAAGCCCCGATGTATTACAGTGGGGCGTTCCACGAGATCGAAATGTGTATGTGGAGGAAGAAAGTCATAATAATAGCGATAAAAAGTGCTTATGAGGTTAAAACGCCAGCTAAAGCTGGTGTTGGTTATATCGTGGGGCGCTCCCCCAAATTTTAATACGCCAGTTGTCACGAATTTGTCACCACATGTCAGCCTACACAATTCAGCTGAATACCACTTATGTTAAGAAATCAACTATTTATGCAAGCTAGTAGGGCTTGTAAACATTTATTTTTTTGTTTCATTTCAACTCATAATAACTCGATTTAACAATCGCAAGTTAGTTTAATGTAGCTTTTTTAGCAGATTAAATAAATGTTTTATTTAAAAAAGTTCGTGCGATAAATCTTCTGTATAAATAATTAATCTGTGATGGCGAAACGAAAAGTGGCAACTTAGTTTCCCACCATCAATTATTTGGTTTAGTAGCACAAGTCAAATGTCCAAATGGCGGGTTGGGATGATTGAATACTTCGGGAAATGTGTGCGGGGAACAGCAGGTTAACCATACTTTAGACAATTTCCTGCTTACGCAGAAATTTTCGCATCCATCAACTTTCTTTGATACTCGCTAAGATTTATCTTTCGCAAAAAATATATTTACTTCCTGGATGCTATATTAATATTTTCCTTAACCAATTGGGTCACTTAGAGTAGCATTCCATCTTACATTCGAATAATTTTAATTCGAAAAATACGATTTTCGCGAATAAAAGTATTAATTAGCTTCAGTTGCCCTTTTTGGTAAACTCTTGAAAAATATTTCAATAAATTAAGTTGATAGTCTCTTAATGGTGATTTTTAATTTTTTTTTCTATAGTAGTTACAATTGCAACTCTTAAACAATGAAATCTAATAAAATTATCTGCTTCTTGTAAACAATCTAAAATATTCAGTAATTAATTTAAGTTATTCAATCAAATTAATATATTCGAGAATTTAGAATATGTGTGGAATTATTACTTTTAATTTGATTGTCCGTTATATATTTCTGTCAAATATGGGGAAGGGTGTTCAAAATTAACTCGTCTCTACCAATAACATTCATGCTATTAAAGATAAATCTTTAGTTAAATTAGCAAGTTGTGTTTTTCTTAACGCTGACTATTATTGTAATAGCAAAAACATCGCGTTTTTAAATTTTATCACAAAGTTACAATTTTCTAAATATGATTCTTTGTATATTTTATATTTTTATTAAATTTAGATTGAAATTTGTTATTGTAAATTTTTTGCTAAATATATTAACTCCACTATGAGGTTGTAAAGTTATATCATTAGAGTTCAAAAATTACAAGGAAATTAGCTTAGAAGGCTAGAAACAATTGTTAACTATTATATATGCTAAATTTAAACTTAAGTAGATATATCAAGGGAGTTCTGGACCGAAAGTGACGTAATAGGGTGGTTATTTTGCCATGCTAGACAACTATTATTATACAACTAAAACCAATGGTCAGACGAGTAGTTGTGTTGGAAAACATTTACGTAAACCAAGTGATGTCTGGACTTTCCTTTGAAACCCTCCAATCCAAAAATCAAAAACACCTGCAATGAAAGCAAAGGTTTGGTTTGAGTTGAAAAATTTTTACTTTTCTTATTAGATATTTGAAAGTTAATTTTAAAATTTCAATCATTGTCTCTTTTCTAATTAAAACTTTATACTTTTCAGTTACAAGCATTTCTAGTTTTTTCTTAAAATCTACAGGCTGGACCATAAGTAATGGTACACAGAGCAAGAGGTACTTGAAATGGTTTTTAATTTTCCTCAAATTTCGACCTTAATTCAACCTTTCGAGGAATTCGTCTTTTCAATTTTGTATTATTTTTCCCAATGTCAATTGTTCCTTAAATGGTTTGCTTTTTGTAAAATTTTGGTTATATTCTAAAAATTAATTCCTCATCTTAAATATTACATTTTTTTTTAAATTTTGTATTTAAAATTTTGACGTAGGTTTTAAAATATTGACGTCTTTCTCAATATTCAGAATTCAAATTAATATTAACCACTTTCTTGAAATATCTAATTTTGTAGATTTCAATTTTTTATTTTTCATTTTTTGTTAGGATTTTAACTTTTAAACTTGAAATATTTACGGCTTAGCTGCAGCGTTGGTTTAATATTTTTGGTATGGTATTTTATGAACTTTGATTTCTTGATGAAAATGTTTATTTTTTTTATAGGAGATTCCGAAAAGTTTATGAAAAATAAAGAATATTAAAAAAATTTTTGGAAAGTAAATCAGCTATTTCGAATTTTTAACGTTACAAGAGTGTCTCTAAATATTTTTATTCTGTTCTCTTTTGACGACTGTACCACTTGAATACTAACTAAAATAAAAATTTACCATGCCCAAAGTAGGTTGCAAAAGCATTTATGTCCTGTTTACACTATATTTGATGAGTCATTGTGCCTAAAATAAACCTTTAATTGTATCCAAAATATTGTGTCTTGATGAATAAAAAAATATTCATCGTGTCTGAAAATATTGAAAAACAAAACTTGTCCCCTGAAACCAAGAAAGATTAAAAAACACAACAAAGGTTGCTCTAACGCATTTCGACAGCCAAGCTATCATCTTCAGAAAGATACTGCTGTCGAAACGCGTTAGAGTAACCTTTGTTGTGTTTTTTTTTATCTTTTTTGGATTTAGGGCACACGTTTTGTTTTGCAATTTCTGAAAATATGTCAAATATTTGACGAACTTTCATTGGAGTTTTATATTTTGATAATACTTATAATAATTCCATTAAAACATATGACATTAACTAGGTCTCAGGTAGTTTAGGCTCAGAAAACTAGGGTACCTTAATCCTAATGTGATGAGCCGACTTTAAACTTGTATATCTATAAATATAATAGATTTAAATATCTACAAATTAATAAAAATAAATCGCAGTTCTATCCTTTTAACTTTTTCACACTTGGAGCTCAACTCTGGTAAGAATTAAGGCCCAGAAAAACTTAAAATTGTTAACAATACAATTGAGAATTCGAGCAAACTATCCAACATTTCGTAATTAACCTTGAAATGAAAAAAAAAATTGTTGCACGTGTGAATTATAGCACTTTATTCCAAAACCAAATTCGGAACACTACAACTGCAACTAAAACTCTTTAATTAACTTCTAACTAAAGCACTGAACTAAACACTGTGGCTTGTGATTAAGTCCAAAGAAGGTTTCACCCCTTTACCACATCGGCAATTAAATAAATAATTACGCGATACGTATTTCGCCAGCAGAACTGGCATTTTCAAGCGCTTGAAAATGCCAGTTCTGCTGGTAAAGGGGTGAAACCTTCTTTGAACTTCTAACTACTAACTCACTAACTACATTGATTAACTGACTAACTAATTCGCAGGAAAGGCCACCGCCTTATATAGTTTTGGCGCCCGGGTTCTAGAAAAATCCCGCAGATAAGGCTTATCGTTTGCCGAAATTTCTGGAACGCTTATCTGCGTTTGCTTTTTATCGCGGCTGCTTTCCCCTTATCAGGTCTTTCTAGAATATTTTTTTACGTACTAAATTCTATAATTTTCATTTCGCTACAATATGTATTGCACTTTTTTGAAAAATTTATCTTTTATACTCATATTCTTGGACTTAAAACATAAAAATTTTAAGTCTAAACATCTCAAGTTTTAACCCTGCAATTCAAAAATAAATTCATTTTTTGGGAAGAATTAGAAAAATTGAGAAAATAGAATTAAAATTTCATGCCATAGTAGGTATAAAATTTTAATGGAAATTTTCAGAAAATGTTGAAATTTATAAAAATTGTCCAAAAATATTAGTGCGAAATTGGAAATTTTGAGAAATTTCAACTATTAGACTTTTTCCTCGGTAATTTCTGAAGACTATAGGTTAAAAATCAAAATTTTGAGAAACATTTTTGATAGAAATTAAAATATATAATTTTGATTGGAAGGACTGGTCCTTGGTGTCTTCAAAACGAACAGTACCTCTCTGAAGATGGTAGCTTTGCTATCGAAACGCGTTAGAGCAACCTGTGTTGTGTTTTTTAACCTTTTTTGGTTTTGGGGCACAAGATTTGTATTTCAGTTTTAAGAGATCAGAACGCAATTTAAAAAAATCGTATTATTTAAAAAAAATACTCGAAAAATACTCTTGTGTAAAATAATTTGCCAAAATCATCATTTTCATCACAAACTTTTGATTTTATTAATACTTGTATGTTCTAGTTCTTTCTTAAAAAATTCTCTCGAAATCTTCAAATTTCTAAAAAAAGTTAAATTTCTGAGATCATTTCAAGAATCAATTTTTTTTAAATATTGAATTCATTTTGGAAATTCTAAAACTGCTAAATCTTTTCTACTGATAACTCAATACCAGTCTTTGGTTCCCAAATCCTGAATTGAATACATGTTCAAACTTGTTGGTCTATGTACTAGAATAAAGTTCTCCGGACTTTTTTCGGAGTGATCGTTTCTGTTGAACTTCAGGGGGTCATCTGTTGGTAGTTCAGCTACCTAAAATCCACTACTCTACATTTAGGGCAGCGTTTATCATGGCTTGGTTATTTTTATGCTTTCCCTTTATGAGCCACTAAAATATTTTTTAAATATGTTAAAACATCGTTTTTCTTTTCAAAATTTCGACCCTTATTTGACGAGGTTAGAAGTCAAAATTTCGTTCTTTCTTTCTAAAATTTTAAATTTTCCTTTCTTAAAACTTTGACTTTGATCCCAAAATTTTGCTTCGAAACCTCGACTTGCAGTTTCAAAGTTTGATGTATTTCTCGTTAATTATAAAACTGGATTTTTTCACCATGTTGAGTTTTTTCGGTACATTTCTAAAACTTTTCTGAGTGGATTTAATCGTTTATCTTTCTAATGCACAGGCTAATAGTTTGAAACATTTATTAGATTCGAAGTTTGGAAACCAAAGATCCGTTTCGATCTTGTTAGGTCTCGTCAAGATCAAAACCGGTATTTGGTTTCCAAACTTCTAATTTAATAAATGTTCAAACCTATTGGTCTGTGCATTAAAATCCTTGTCTTCTGGGGACGTTCCCAGAGAGCAACCGCTTCGCTTGGTAGCAGTGTTTCAACTGTTGGTAGTTCAGCTACCTATGATTCACTATACACGCCTGGAGGGCTGCATGAATTTGCAGTCTAGGTTGTATTCTGCTTACATACGTTTATATTTGTCAAAAAATTCGATGTTTAGAGAATTTATTTTCCCAAAATTTCGGTTGAAATCTTGAAGTTCAAGGTTGAAAATTGAAAGAAAAATATGAAGAAATTTGAAAGCAAGGTCAAACTTTTAATAGGAAGCATGAAATGGTAAAACTTTTCTAAATAATCCGAAGTTGAACATTCAATTTTTGACGTTTAATCGAAAATTTTGTCTTTGTTTATTTCGACTTTTTTCTTAAGATTTTCACTTTGGTATTCATAAACTTTTTCTCAAACTTTTTGTTAATTAGATTAAAAATGTCATTTGGTTTTTATTTTTCCAACACAAACGTTTAATTTTTTTTCAAACTTCTGACCTAAACACAAATTTGTCTTTTTTCTAAAGCGAATTTTAGCCAAAATTTTTTTTTAACATCGGAACTGACATTTGGTTTTTCCAAACTCTTAGTGCAAATTAAAAAATTGAACCTATGATGTAGGTTTTATATAGAAAATTGAATTCTTTTTTCATTTATAAAGTAGAAGTTATGGTTGGGTTTTCTATATAAATTTTCATCTTTTCCCTGAAAATTTCCATTTTATTAAGTAAAGTCAACTTTGCGAAAAATGTCAAAATTTTAAATTCTGAAAAACCTAATATCCTTGACAAAAGACCAATTAAATGTTCTGTAATTAAACAGTTACAAGTCACACAATGAGGGTTTACTCCTTGATACTTATACAACTGACTAACGGCTTTAAGTTGAAAGTAAATACAACCACCGTACCAGGCTGATGAGGCTAAGGAAGGCCGAAACTAGTCTATGGTTGCGGTTGTACATATTTTCAATTTTGAGCACGTTTAACTGATTAATTACAGAACATTTAATTGGTCATTTCTCATAACTAGATGAAAGTGAAGTCACGCCGGGGACGTTTGTATCTATGAATGTTGCGATGCAACCCGTGATACAAGCATTGCCTCATCTACGTGAACTTTGCAATTGCAATCTAGTTTTCATTAGATTCTAATGAAATTATATTTCAATTGCATCGTAATAAACTTGTATACAGATAAGGAAAAATTTTCATTGTCCATGTAAAACGCTAAGAATTGTCCCTTCCATAGTTTTCTATGGTCGCTGAAGGTATTCCCCTTCTTTGACGCAGCATGCTCGTATCTTCCAGTTTTGCCGTTAGAAAAAACTCTTCGAGAGTTTTACAACAGACTGGAATATTGTTTAGCGCAGTCTGGCGGCCCATTTGAGCTCCTTATATTGTAATGTTTGAGGAGTTATTTTGTTATATTCTTCTTTAAAATTATAACTTTAAAAAATCTTGTTTATTTATTTTGGTTATCAAAGAAAATCTGTTTTATTTTGCCTCAGACGTTGACTCAACGGACTAAAAGAACAAACACATGTGGTACGCTAATTTTAATAAAATTGTTGCCTGCCAGTAGTAATCCCGTAACAAAACACGTTAGAAGCTATGATGTACTACTGAAATCTCTACCAGCACTGATCGCGGCGCTCTGCGTTGAATTGTTTACATCTGTGTAGGAGAATACAAGGCGCCGCCCATCTATCCCACTATTAGCTCTCAATGTTAAATCTCTCGTTAACATTCTCCCTATGGACAGTGTTTGACTTTCCTGATGTGTATATTCGTATATACAAGGCTTATTATCTCTTAATAACCTTGTTTTAAAGGAAATGAAAATTTCAAAAAAAGGTGGAAACCCTCCAAAGAAATCATATTTACATCAAAATTTAAAAAAAAAAGGGTAGAAAGTTTGAAAAACGTGAAACTTTTGAAAATAAAGGTAGATATTTTAAAATATCGAAATTTTCATGGTCAAAATTTTCAGAAAAAGCTGAAATTTGAGAAACGTTTACATTCTAGGGGTCGAACTTTTCAAAAAAAAAGCCGAAATATCCAAAAAAAAATCATAATTTACAAAAAAGTCGAAATTAAAAAAAAATTAACAATTGCAAAAAGTAAATCTCCAAGAAGCCAAAATGTACAAAAAAAAAGTCAAAAATTTGCATTCTAAAATTTCAAAAAACCTTAACATACCAAAATATCTATTTTTTTAGGTTAAATTTAAGAATGTTTTTTTCAATTTATTTAACATTTCTTCGGCCCAGTTTGGAAATATTTAAATTTTTATGGTTTGTTGACAATTTTCTAAACAATTTTTGAAATGCGACTACGTGATATTTAAATTTATTGAAAACGTCACTTCAAGACAGTTCACAAATTAAGAGGTTAGTTTATTTTACATAGAATAGGAATAATGAAAAATAGAAGATCAAAAATTAGATATTTGTCAACAAACCATAAAAATTTAAATATTTCCAAACTGGGCCGAAGAAATGTTAAATAAATTGAAAAAACATAATATTTTCGGTCAATAAGGGTCTACCATGAAGAATAAACCTATTCCTCTAACGGAACGAACGGACTCCGCAAATGGTGAGTGCTTCTAACTACCAAGCTGAATAGATTTCAGCGGTTAGGGACAGTAGTCACCAAGAGCATGTAAGTTCGACCCACAAGTGTAGTTCAATGCCGGAAGGGGTATTAGCCCTCGGAGTAGTTGTTTCTTGTAGATCGGGCTTCAAATATTTAAATTTTTAACATAGTAAAATTTTTAACACAGTAAATTAATGATGAAACGTCTATTCATGTTAAAATTCTTTATTTTTCTTTTTTATATATTTCAAAAAAAATTTTATTTTTAAATATTTCTTCTTCATTGTTCCCTTTCCATGTTATGCACTGCTGACGAGCTCAAATGAGAGCGAAACATCGATGTCCAGTGCTACAACCTTTTTTATGTATTTTTTACATTTTCCTAATTTAACAAAAAACAAAAATTTTTTATTTTTTTTTCCATATCTAATTTTTAATCTTCTATTTTTCATTATTTCTATCCTATGTAAAATAAACTAACCTCTTAATTTGTGAACTGTCTTGAAGTGACGTTTTCAATAAATTTAAATATCACGTAGTCGCATTTCAAAAATTGTTTAGAAAATTGTCAACAAACCATAAAAATTTAAATATTTTTCAAACTGGGCCGAAGAAATGTTAAATAAATTGAAAAAAACATAATATTTCCGGTCAATAAGGGTCTACCATGAAGAATAAATTTAAGAAGTCGAGATAAAGCAGAAAATTGTAAGTTAACATTTTGAGAAAAAATCGAAGTGTTTATAGAAATGAGAACTCGAAAAAAGTAAAAATTTCTCAGTACAAATTTCGGAAAGAAGGCAAAAATTCAAAATCTGAGAATTTTTACCAAAAAGTTTCAATTTAGAAATATTGTAAATTTGGAAATATTGTAATCTTAGAAATATTGTTAATTTGGAAATACCGAAATTTCAAAAAAATTAAAGTGTTCAGTTCTTCGAAATTATCAAAAAAAGTCGAAGTTGTCAAAAAAATGGAATTTTTTAGAAAAGATTAAAAATATTGTCGGAAAGTCATTATTTTAAGAAAAAACAAAATTATTTGGAAAAAATTCCACCAAATGGTGGAATTTTTCGAAAATTTCAAAATGTACAAGAAAAGTTGAAAGCGTTGTAGCTCAGCATGATTTTCGGATTTAAAATCTACGGGTCAAAATCTATATGATAGGGTACTTTTAAATCGTAAATAATAACTTTTAAATTTTGACCGTAGGAAATTTGGTAAAAATTAGAAAATTTCGAAAATTTAGAGTCTTGTACCTTGTAAACGGATAGTCATAGCCCAATTTGGTTTTCAGACTCCGATTTTACGTTTCGAAAACTTCATGAAAATAACATGAATTTACTTGCGAAAAATGGAAGTTTTTCCATGTTTTGGAAGAAGGGGGGACCATTGGAACTTTTTTCGTAATTTGAAACTCACATATCTTCCAAACCAGAAGTCGTAGCTCAATTTAGTTTTTGGATTGGGAATCTACGACTTAAAATTTTTATAATAGAATACTTTCAAATTCTAAATAATGACTTTTGAGTTTCGACCCTGGGAAATTTGGTGAAAATTTAAAAATTTCGAAAATTTAGAGTTTTGCATCTCGTAAACGGATAGTCATAGACCATTTTAGTTTTCAAACTCTGATTATACGTTCCTAAAACTCTCTGAAAAAGCCATTAACTCACCTTTAAAAAATGGACATTTTTTTATGTTTAGAAAAAACGTTGGAGCTTTTTTCGTAATTTCAAACTCTCATATCTTTCAAACCAAATGTCGCAGCAGAATTTGGTTTTTGGATTTGGATTTTACAGGTCAAAATCCATATGACAGCGTTCTTTCAAATCCCAAATAATAACTTTTGAATTTCGACCCTAGAAAATTTGTTGAAAATTTGAAAATTTCAAAATTTTAGAGTCTTGTATCTTGTAAATGGACAGTCATGGCTTAATTTGGTTTTTAGACTCTGAGTCAACGTCTCGTAAACTCTATAAAAAAGCCATAAACTAACTTTCGAAAAATTGAAATTTTTTCATGTTTCGAAAGAAGGAGGTCTTCATGGAATTTATATGTAGAAAATAACTGAAATATTTCAAAAGTAAAGTGAAAACTTGAGAAAAAGTCAAAATTTTGATACGAAATTTTCAAAATGAAATAAAATTTGCTAAAAAAGCCAAAATTTTAAAAATGGTAGAAATTTTTAAAATAATAAAAAATTGTAAAAAAATTTTGAAGTAATATAAAAATGTTTAAATTGAGTGAAATTTTGAAAAAGGTCATTTTGAAACAAATGGAAATTTCGAAAAAGTGCACATGTTGAAAAATTGAAGAAATTTTTAAATGTCAAAGTTTCTAAAAAGGGCGACATTTTCAATAAAAAACCAAAAACGGTGGACATTTTCTAAGAAGATTTTCTTTAAATTCAAAATTTAAATGAGTGGAATTTTTGGAAAATGTTGGAATTTTTTGTACAGTCGACATTTATAATAATGTCGAGGTTTTCAGTAAGAACTTTAAAAAAAATTAACAATTTTGAAAAATTTCGAGAATTGCGGTCGATTGAAATTTTCAAAAAAAAGTCAAAATATTCATTAGTCGTAAGGTTCAGAAAAAAAAAGAATAATAAATGTTTGCAAAAATTTAATTTATTAAAAGGATGGAAGATGGTACACCCCCAATATTTTCTTTATTTATGAGGATAACATTTTCAAACTTGCTGCACTTGATCTACTTATGAAATGTCAAATTTTTACATAAAAATGACTTTTCTACTGCTGTCACTTTTGCTAAACATGATACCAATTATTGGTTTTTAAATGAAACACCCTGTATATTACTAAATCTTTAAGATAAGCACAATTTTCTAAATATACATAAGATGTTTGGTTTCTGCACACGTGGTCTTGACAATCACGTCGTCTTTGGGGATATCTGGTGTGCGTGTGATCTTACTTGATTATGGTTTTGTCACATGACTCAAAAAGTGCAGCTCTTGATGAGTTTTATGGTCTTTTTTGTTACAAATCACATAAATATGCGCGCTTTACTTATTACCTTTGGAAAATTCATGGAAACATCAAACACGAAAATAAAGTCCAACCCGATGGACGTACGCAGTAATTTGCACCAGAACTTTATATTGATATTTCTAACGCAGGTAATCTTTTAAACTAAGATATTTCTTACCATTCTTTACGGTTGATTTCAATGCCTGCTATACTAGTTGAAATAACTTCCCTTTCCTAAATGTCAATAGGGTCATCATAAAAAATTACCTACACATGCCAACATGAAATGGACTGTTTTAACTGCTGAATAGTTTAATTGTCCACGCCAAAGGGGGAGCTTTATAAAACACTTACTGGAATTTATTTTGGGGATTTCATTAGGGGCACCTTTGTCGCCTTTTATACATTCGCGCGATGAAAAGTATCAGCGAGCCCAAAAACCGGCAGACGTTTCTATATAACTTAATTAAATTCACACAATTTTAATTTACTTTGCGCTAAAATAACTGTCGGGCGAATACGTGGTAGCGGCTTTGTTTAATCCTCTTACAATTCTTAATTAAAAAGAAATAACAGAGTATTAAAAACGAAATATAACAAAAGAATCCAGAACTATGCATTCTCTCATTTAAAAAGCGCATTATGAAATGCGGCCCATACAAAACGCATCCCGTGGCGAAATAAAACACAATCCCAGCTTTCAGGAATTTATGTGTTAATGCGATTTTTAGATCTTCAATTTGGCCGCACTAAGCAAAGTCTTTTTCTTCTCTCCCATTTACATCAGAATGGAATACGTAGCGAAAACACTGGGCAATTAAACATCTCGTTTGTTAAACGTTCTTTCTCTTTTAGATGTAGCTTTTTCTCGGTCTAGATTAGGAACGGAAGAGACGTTAATAAATTATTATATAAATGTGTGAGGATTACAAATGGACAGAGAATAAATTGGTCAGGATATTAGCGGCCTTAGTCCTTAACTTCAAACTGATATTGATTTGTGCCTCCGGTTTAAATGGATTGTGCTCGATGGTAAAAGCCGCAGAACTTTTTAATGTTATTTTAGCAAAATACGAACTCATTCTTGGCAATTTTATTTCGTTTCGTAAGTTCGCTGTTATAAACCTTAAAGAACACATTCTAGTAATTCAAACAAGGTTGCACATACAAACGAACTTGTTCAATTAATTCATGAAATGTTTCTACGGTTCAGAACTTTTTAGAGCTTTCTATCTTTTAACCAACTTCACAATTTAGAAAAATACATTTTAATGAAGAGCTGTCGAATTTAACTCGAAAGGTTCAGAAAAAAAATAGAAAATGAATTTTTGACAAAATCTCAATTATTAAAACGGTGGAAGATGGTACACCCCTAATATTTTCTTTATTTATAAGGATAACATTTTCAAACTTGCTGCACTCGATCTACTTATAAAATGTTAAATTTTAACATAAAAATTCATGGAAATATCAAACACGAAAATAATTGCCAACCCGATGGATGACGCAGAAATTTGCACCAGAATTTTGTATTGATACTTCTAACGCAGTTGCTTTTCCAAACTAAGATATTTATTACCATTATTTACGATTTCTATGCCTGCAATACTGGCTAAAATAACTTCCATGGTCCAATGGACAAATTATCAGGGCTTCGAACCGAAACTAAACCAAAAACTTAGTCAAGTAGAAATAAAATTTATTTTGGGCCTCAAATACATTAAAAAAATTAATGCAGCGAAAACAACGTAGTGGGGGGATAACTGTAAATTTAATTGGCCGTTCTAAAATTTAAACAAATGATAACCTAGCAGAGTGCTTGCTAAATATTTTTCGACTTTAACGGCAGACAGATTTTTACACCAGTCAAATAGAACCAAAACGCATATATCTTCATGCACGCAAACTAAAACCCATTCTAACGTTGACAAACGATCTCAATTAATGGAGTTATCCCTTTGTGAATAATTAAAGTGTTGTAGCCAGAAGGTTTTAATTGTTCAATAGTTTCGTTGAGTTACTAAAGGTATAAATTAGGAGTGTGACAACACCAATTATATGATTATAAGGGTCCCGCCAGGCGAAGCTTTTGGTTTGAATTGCAACGAAGAGATAAACTTTGCCCACATTGATAAACCTTTAGCCGCATTGTTCCGGCACATCCTTCGCAAGACTGCTCCTGAACATTACATTGTTTTATTCGAAACGGTCGAAATGGCGCTCAGACTGCAAAATACAAGTCGTGCTCTTTTCAAGACTAATCCTCGCTATTGTTATAGTGGGGATTCTCATAAAAAGCTATTCCACATGCGGCAGCATTTCATATTATACTTTGATGTGTAAATGAATGTACTTTTAGATGCGAAACCTCCCTAACTTGTTCTTAAGTGGGGTAGGAATAATCTGTTTAAACAGTAAACAATTTCTAATTTGCCTAGCTAAGTAAACTGATAACTCATATTTCTCAAATTCAATTTCGTTTATCAGCTAAAACAGGATAAAATAAATCTTCTACTTTCACCTGCCGTTGGCGTCTACTGTCCACCGAGGTTACTCTCGGAGGAAATAACCTCCTCAATTAACGGCGCATGGAGAATTGTTGCGAATGTTACAATTTTTATAAGAGTTTACCAATTACCAGTTACCAGTGAGACGCCAAGCTCTCATAACTTGCGCAATGTGGTCAATATTTTTATAGTGGGCACAATCTATTCGAAAAAAGAAGGCCCCCATGCAATTTTCATTATTTTAGAGAAAAAAAAAGTGTTTATAATTAATTTACTAAGAGAAGTAGTAAATTATTCAAAATTATACATCATTAATTTAAAATAAAAAATAACATATTTGGTGAATACCAATATAACTAAGGTTACCATACGTTCCATATATACGGGACTCTCCCTGTATTTCGCCGCGTAGTCTGTTATTACAGCTTGTCCCGTTTTTGTCCCATATACTCCACAAACTACGCAAGAAGGGAGTCATCATCCGTATATCTTTATGAATAGTGAACAGATGTACTCAGTTTAGGAGAATAGATCTCTACTTCGAGCTTCTGTACTCTTAGATTTTTCAAAAATGTCAAAATGTTCTTTTTTTTAGAAATATTTTCGACGAATTTGCAAAGGGCAAGATGGTGATTTTTGAGTTGCTTTCGTAAATTTTGATATTTGTTTAGAAGTCAACGAATTTTTTTGTTATCAAACGAAATTCCACTGTCAAAATGAAAACTCTGTCTTTTGAACTTCAAATTTTCTGATCAGCCTAGTGAATATGCATTTTTGATTCCATTAGATGTAAATAAAGAAGTGTGGCGTTACATAAAATTACTAATAATATCGCTGGTGGTCAAAATTTGAACAATTTATTTGGATGTAAATTCTTAATTCTTACGTTAACGCTATGAGGAAAGACAGGAAGTATACAAATTTCGACATTTCCTAAAGTTTTTGTATATTTTGGTTGCCACCTTCTCCAGAAATTTCGATTTGCTTGAAAATTATGACTTTTTAGGAAAAATGAGCCTCTTTGTAACAATATTTGGCATTTTTTGAAAATTTTGAATTTTTTAACAATTTCAAAATATTTCGACTTTATTTTAAAAATTTTGATCCGTTTTTAAATATTTAAACTTCTTTGATTATCCCGTTTTTTATGTTCCCATTTTTGTAAAAAGATTCGACTTTTATATAAAAAAAAATTATAGTTTAACATTTCAGAATCTTTTAAAAATATTGCTCCGAAGAAAGCTTTCACTTGTTTCGAATTTTAAGCTTTTATCAAAATTTTGACTCATTTGTAAATTTTGCTGCAAAGTTAAAAATTTTGACTTTTCGCCTCTTTTAAAAATTTCGAATAAGACAATCTACTTTTTCATACTTTGTCTCTCTTGTAAAATTTAACTTTTTAAAAAATTTTGATAAAATAGAATATTGTGACTTTAAAAGTATGGATTTTTTAAAATTTTTACTTCTAAAATTTCCATTTTTTCCAAAATTTTGACTTTTTGAAAATTTCAAAAATTTTGATTTTCTTTAAAAATTTAGACCATTTTCAAAATTGTTATTCTTTAAAAATGTCTAACATTTTTTTTCAAAATATAAACTTTTTGAAAATATAGGAATTTTTTAAAATTTTGGATTTTAACCAAGTTTTGAATTTTTTCGAAAATGTTTAATTTTTTTGCAAAATTTGAACTTTCTTAAAAATTCGATTGTTGAATGCCTTTCATATCTGAAAACTCAAATGTTTTTGAAAATTTTAGTTTGTCTTATTGTTTTGACTTATTTAAAATTTTCGGTCAAAGTTTCGAAAAAGTAAAATTTTTTTTTTCAAAACTTTCACCGACATTTTTAAACAAGTCAAAGGAATTCAAGATTTCGAATTTTCTCAATGTTTTGACCTTTTCCCAACATTTTTTAAGGAAATCCGGCATTATTTGAAATTTTCGATTACAAAAGTTTTTGCTTTTAAAAACTTGGACTTTTGAAAATATCGAGTTTCTTGAAACTAGCATTTATTTTTCAAAATATAAACTTTTTGAAAATATAGACCTTTTTTAAAATTTTGGATTTTAACAAAGTTTCGAATTTTTTCAAAAATGTCTAATTTCTTTGCAAAATTTGAACTTTCTTATAAATTCGAACTTTGAATGCCTTTCATATTTGAAAACTCAAATGTTTTTAAAAATTTCAGTTTGTCTAAAATTTTCGCTGAAAGTTTTGGAAAAGTAATTTTTTTTCAAAACTTTCACCTACATTTTTAAATCAGTCAAAAGAATTCAAGATTTCGATTTTTTTCAATGTTTTGATTTTTTCCCAACATTTTTTAAAGAAATGCGACATTATTTGAAATTTTCGATTACAATTTTTTTTTCTTTTAAAAGCTTCGACTTTTGAGATTATGGAGTTTCTTGAAACTTTCATTTTTATGAAAATCACAACTCTTTTCAAAATTTTGCCCTTTTAAAAATGGCTTTTTAAAATCTGGACATTTTCTACTTTGTTTTTAGCAAAATTTCTTACTTTTTTTTATAAATTTTGACTCTTTTGAAGTCTTGTTCTTCAAAACTTTGACTATTTTCAAAATTTACGTTTTGTTTAAATTTTGCCTTTTCGGAAAATTTCCACTTATAGAAAAACTTTGTACTTTTCTAAATGCTTCAACATTTCCAGAAATTTTTTTTACTGTTTAAAACGCTTAATCATTTTTGAATATGATCTTTTTCAAGATTTTTACTTTTTTTTAATATTTTATTTAAAGTTTGTTTTTTTCTCATGTTTTTGTCTTTTTTTTGAAATTTTTTTCTTTTCTTTTTTAATTTCAGCTTTTGTTGAAATTTCGGATTTTGTAACATTTTTTAAAAAATCACACTTTCTTGAAAATTTTAAATTTTTGAATATTTCGACTCTTTTGAAAAATGTTGATTTTTTGAAATTGTGAAATCAAAACGTTCTAAAAAATCCAATTTAAAAAAATGTTAGAATTGTCATAGAAAGTCAAAATTTAAAAAAAAAAAGTTGAAAAGCAATAACATTTTAACATTCTTCAAAAATTTTGAATATTTTAAAAAATAACGGAAAAGATTTTCAAAAAATAACAAATTTTTAAAGAAGTTAATATTTTGACAAATAATCTAAAATTTTAAAAGTAGTAAAAATTTTGAAAAAATATCGAGATTTAAAAAACAGTTTTCAAAAAAGCGTAGTTTTAGAAAAGTCAACTTACTGAAGAAAACCAAAATTGTCGGAAAATGAAATTTTTGTAAAAAGTTTAAATTTTGAATAACAGAAATTGTGAAAAAAATCAAACATTTTTTTAAAAATTTGGAAAATTTTTTGAAAAATCCTTATTTTAGAACGAATTTTGAATAAAGCCTAAATTGTTGAAGCCTGAATATTGAAGGAAAACTAAGATTATCGGAAAAGGCGAAATTTCAAAAATAGACATAATTGTGAAGAGTTAATATTGGAAAAAGTTTTGAATAGTTAAACTTTTCAAATAACAATGGAACATTTTTTTTTAAAACTCAAAATTTTCAAATACTCTAAATTATGAAAAATTGTGGCAATTTATACAAAAAATTCATATTTAAAAGAATAGAATAAATGAAAATTCTGCTAAATAGCCAAAAAGTTAAGAAACATTTGAAATTAAAAAAAAATGGTGCGCTTTGAAAAAAATCGAAATTCTCAAATAAATGTTTAATATATAAAAAAGGAAAATTTTCATTAAAAAATATCAAAAATTTGCAAAAAGTCGAAATTTTGAAAAATATTTCAAATTTAAAATATTTCCAATTTTGAAAAAATAGATGTTTTGAAAAAAGTGAATATACATGTATAAAACACTGAAATTTTTTACACAGGCTTAACTTACGAAAAAAAATTTAAATTTTGAAAATTTAAAATTTTCAAAAACAATCAAAATTTTCAAAAAACTGGAAAGTTATGAAAGCTTGGTTGAAACCTCGAAACGTCAATAAAAGTCGACATTTATAAAAAAGTAAAAAAATGTCCAAATTTTCAAAAAAAGTCTTAATTTTAAAAAACCAACCTTGAAAAGTCAAAATTTTCGAAAATATTGAATTTTTCATAAAATTTACAAATTTTTGAAAATGCCGAAACTAAAAGTCGATATTTTGAAAAAAGATAAAATTTTTAAAAACCTAGAAATGTTTGAAAAGTTGGTTGAAACCTCGAAACGTAAACAAAAGTCGACATTTAAAAGAAAAAGAAAATTTTTGAATACATGAAAATGCTGAAAAAATGTTCATAGTTTCAAAAAAGTCGAAATTAAAAAAAAATTAAAGATAAAAAGTCTGACTATCTAAAATAAAAATTTTTAAAAATGTACAATTTTTGGAAATGCCGAACCTTAAAAAAGTCGAATTTTTCATAAAATTTACAAATTTTTGCAAATGCCGAAACTAAAAAAGTCGATATTTTGAAAAAAGTTAAAATTTTCGAAAACCTAGAAATTCTTGAAAAGTTGGTTGAAACATCGAAACTAAACAAAAGTCGACATTTAAAAAAAAGTAAAATTTTTTTGAAGAATGGAAAAGACGAAAAAATGTCCAAATTTTCAAAAAAAGTTAAAATTTTCAAAAAAAACCAACCTTGAAAACTCAAAATTTTCAAAAAAATTGAATTATCCATAAAATTTACAAATTTTTGCAAATGCCGAAACTAAAAAAGTCGATATTTTGAAAAAAGTTAAAATTTTTGAAAATCTAGAAATTCTTGAAAAGTTGGTTGAAACCTCGAAACGTAAACAAAAATCGACATTTTAAAACAAGGGAAATTTTTCGAAAAATGGGAGAGCCGAAAAAATGTCCAAATTTTCAAAAAAAGTCTTAATTTTAAAAAACCAACCTTGAAAAGTCAAAATTTTCGAAAATATCGAATTTTTCATAAAATTTACAAATTTTTTAAAATGCTGAAACTAAAAGTCGATATTTTGAAAAAAGATAAAATTTTTAAAAACCTAGAAATGTTTGAAAAGTTGGTTGAAACCTCGAAACGTAAACAAAAGTCGACATTTAAAAGAAAAAGAAAATTTTTGAATACATGAAAATGCTGAAAAAATGTTCATAGTTTCAAAAAAGTCGAAATTAAAAAAAAATTAAAGATAAAAAGTCTGACTATCTAAAATAAAAATTTTTAAAAATGTACAATTTTTGGAAATGCCGAACCTTAAAAAAGTCGATATTTTAAAAAAAGTTAAAATTTTCGAAAACCTAGAAATTCTTGAAAAGTTGGTTGAAACATCGAAACTAAACAAAAGTCGACATTTAAAAAAAAAATTTCGAAAAATAGAAAAGCTAAAAAAATGTCCAAGTTTTCAAGAAAGTATATATTTTCGAAAAAATTCAAACCTTGAAAAGTCAAAATTTTCAAAAATACAAACTTTTTAAAAATTTACAAATTTTTGGAAATGCCGGAACCTAAGAAAAGTCGAAATTTCGAATAAAGTAAAAATTTTTAAAATGTCGAAAACATGAGAGGTTGAAATTGTTTAAAAAAGAAAATAATTTTGACAAATAATCAAATTTTGCAAAAAAAAAACAAAAATAAATTTTGAAATAACATCGAAATTTTAAAAATATAGAACTTTTTAAAAAATAACACATTATTAAAAAAATGTTAGTATAAAGTTGACAAAGAGATCTGAAATTTTCGAAAAGTGAATATTTAAAAAAAATGAGTTTATTAGAAAAGTCGAAAACTTCGAACTTTTTTTCGAAAATTTCGAATTTTGATTCCACAAAAAAATTGAAGTTTGCAAAAAGAAAAATTTCTACCAAAGAAAAAATTATAAAAAAAGTAAAAGATTTTCAAAAATATATCCAAATAAGCCAGAATTTGGAATTTTCAAAAAGTTAAACTTTGCAATTTTCGAAAGAAAGTTGAAATTTTGGTAATCGACCAAATTGACATTGAAAAAAGTGGATATTTTAAAATGTGGAAATTTTTGAAAAAAGTGGAAATTTTCAATAATAATTGAATTCTCCGAAAGAAAGAAATGAAAGGATGCGTAGGTAACCTTTTAGAAAAATCTGACTCTCCGACAGAGTCAGATTTTTCTAAAAGGTTACCTACGCATCCTTTCATTTCTTTCACGCAGACGCGGATATCAACTAGTACTTAATAGGGCGTATATCTATTATAAAATTTGGTGGTGCCGGGCACTGCATCAAAAGGAGAGAGCACATGCCCACCTTGGTCTTCTCTTGGCGCCATCACTGTTCTACATTTCCTCGTTGGTAGAATCGAACTCGCGACTCGTTACTCTAATTTCTATTGGAAGGTGACACTTGGGCTCCTGATTAATAGATGACTGCAAAATTGCTCTAAAGATTCTTTTCTTTAGAGATCCTTCACCATAGATGCAGCCACAAACTAGAAATGAACATTTTTGGGAACATGTAATATTTATATGTGTGCCGGAAGTTCATATGTCTTAATTTGCTCCAGAAACAAGATATACACGCTGCATCCCAAACCATAAAAAACGCTCCCCATATGTAACGACAGCAATAAAGAAGAGTAAATATATGACGAAATTACAACACAATGTTCGGAGATCGTAATAATTAGGGACTAGTAATAAAAAACATGACTTTTGTAGTTGTAGTTGTAACTTCGTTTCTTTGATATTAGAGGTATCATGTTACCCAACTTCTATGTCAGATGAATATCGTTCTAGGCCGCAGCATCGCCGGTTTCTTTCAAGATGTGGAATTCTATTAAAATATAGAGCGTGATATGTCTATCGAACGGTATATCGAATAACACGACAACGAAGCTATACATACAAAGTGCTTTAGCACTCGCTTTCGTTAGTGCTGGAGGCTAAAGAGATAAAACAACAGGTATGGGATCAATATAAGATAACTTTATTTATATTTCATTCATGTTAAGTGTCAGCAGGTGTGTATCTACTTATCTCAGCTTTGTATCTCTGTACAAAGATAAACCTGATTGATAATGATATACATACTTAAAGCCAAGCTTATAATATTAGTAAGGGTTGCAGGTAGGTTTCCAACAGATTCCCCGAAATGAATCAAGCATTTACTATTCTACAAAACAAAATTTTTTAATTGAAGTTCCTGCTCAACATTTGCTGCTAATTAAGCTTCATTAGAGAGTCATGTAATGGCAGTTAAAGTTAAAGAAAGAGTATGTTGAAAAAACTGGCGCCACCAGACGTCGACCCAGACGGGTCGAGAATGTGCAAAGTGAGTATTACGCAATTAATGAAATGGAGAAGAAGCACTTGATGAGGAAGGACCACTCGAGAACAGCTGCTTTGCTAAAGTTTTAAAGATGCTCAACGCATCAATGAAGAAGATATTTGTAGATGCACGAAATTCTTGTAAACAGGTTATTGAGGAGGCAAAAGGTGATTACGATCGTAAAATGCGCCAGAGGCTTATCACGAACGGTTCCAGGTCCTTTCGGGGATTTGCAAAGTCGATTGGAAAGAATTTTACATCTTTAAATTTTCCACCTCTACTCGATGAAAATAGCCATATTGCTACTACCTCCAAAGAAAAGGCTGACATGTTAGCCTTAATGTTTGCTGCAAATTCCAATCTTGATTCTCGAAACGCAGAACCCCCTATTCTTCCTAAGGTTGGCACTTCGATGCCTGAAGTTGTTTTCAGACAACGCACAATCAGGAAGATTCTCCTTGAGTTCGACACCTCGAAAGCTTCTGGCCTTGATGGTTTTCCCGCTATTGTTCTTAAAAATCGCTCCCCAGAGTTGACTCCTGTCCTAAGCAAATTGTTCACACTCTCTTACAACAAAGATGACCCCCCTAACATCTGGAAATCTGCTAGAGTGCAGCCTGTCCCTAAAAAGGGTAAAGGGAATCTAGCTAACAACTATATCTTTGTTACCCGTTATATCTAAAGTGATGGAAACGGTTATCAACATCGAGATTCTCAAATATCTGGAGGAAAATAGAATCATCTCCGACAGGCAATACGGTTTTGGACACTGGCGATCTACTGGCACATATTACTCATATCTGTAACTCAGCTATGGAAAAACATGGTGAGGCTAGGATTGTGGCATTTGATATCTCAAAGGCTTTCGACAAAGTCTGGCACCGATCTCTTCTCGCCAAATTAACATCTTATGGTCTTCCTCTTGGATTGTGTCATTTGATATCCAATTTTCTCGCTGACAGATCTCTTGAGGTGGTCGTCGATGGCATCTCATCCGAGACATTTGCGATTAACGCAGGGGTGCCTCAGGGGTATGCTTTGTGTCCTACTCCATTTCTGTTGCACATAAACGATCTCTTAGCTTCAACTTCCAATCCTATATACAGCTACGCAGATGATAGTAACCTTGTGTCATCTTTTTTCTCCGACAAACCATTATCTATCGCTGCTTCAGATCGACTAAGGGAACAGCAGATACAGACGATTAATCGGTATCTTGAGATTATTCTGAAATGGGGTAAGAACAATTTGGTCGCCTTCAACGCTTAAAAAACTCAGGCCGCGGTTTTCTCTAAGAAAACATCAAGGGATAAAGCATCAAACATACTAATGGACGCTAAAACCCTTCCGATGTGATCTAATCTATTTATTCTAGGAGTGAATGCAAGTCCACTTTTCTTGGGACGATCATGTGCGCGCCATTGCCAAATCCCCCTCTCAGAAGCTAGACCTTCTTTTTAGAGCTAAAAAGTACTTCACATCTCATCAGCTATTAACACTATACAAAGCTCAATTTAGGCCAACACTAGAATACTGTTATCATGTTTGGAGTTCAGTCCCAAAATACACTTTAGCTCTCTCGGATTCAATTTAAAGAAGAGCGATTAGCCTAATTGATGACGAGAGTCTGACCTATTCTCACGAAACCTAGAGCACAGGACTATGGTTGGTGACTTGTCTCTTTTGTACAAGTACTATCATGGAAGATGCTCGCAGGAATTAATAGGATGATCCCCCAAAGGGCAAGATTCTTGAGGCGTACTAGAGAGTCGGAGGCAGCAAATTCCCGTGCGGTCCAGCTTGGCAGCTGCATACGGAGACTCTTTTTTCTATAGAACTTCCAACTTATGGAACTTGTTACCGAAAGTAATTTTCCTCAAATATTACAACCTATCCTTGTTTAAGAAGGCGGTTCATCGCCATCTATTCCTGTTTCCGCATCCTACTCGCAGTGCTTTGAAAGCCTAATGGGGTTATCCTTTGCGAGTGGATTAAACTTAAAAAAAAGACGGTTTTCTGGAAGATTTTTGATTAAAACTCTAGAGCAGAGGTGTACATTTTTTTGTCAACAAACCACATCAAATTTTCGTATTACAACGCTTGCCGGATCAAAAATCGTTGGTAAAACCAGAAATGTGCACCCCCACACGCCCTCGTTGTTTTAGAAGTATCAATTCTTATAGCAGAATCCATCTTCTTTAGAGTTTTGTTTTCAAATTTGTCTATTTTTAAAATTTTAATTCTATTCTCAAACGTCTACCTTTTTTTAAAAAATGCAAGTTTTTTTTTCAAAACTATACTTTTTAGACTTTAAATTTTGACTTTTTCTCGAAATTATGATGTTTATTAAAATGTCGACTTTTCTTTTCAAATTCGTCTTTTTTCAAAGCTATCATTTTTTTTTCTATTGTTTTTGGTAGTACGGACTGGTTCTTGATTATGTTCAAAAATTGATATACAATTCTTGTTCTCTGAAAACAAGAAAGATTAAAAACAACAACAGTTGCTCTAACGCGTTTCGATAGCCATGTCAAAGTATCTCTTCAAAGAGATACTTTAGGTAAAAGCTTGACTATTAAAATGCGTTAGAGCAACTGTTGTATTTCTTAATCTTTCTTGGATTTAAGACACAAGATTTTTTTATCAATTTTCAATATTCCTATTTTTCTAGAAATTCAACAATCCCTAAAAATTATTTTATTAAATTCCAATTTCTAAAAATTTCGTTTTGTTTTTAAATTTCTTCTTTTTCCTTTTCTACTTTTTTAACTGTAGCAGACAGGAGATACCGAGAGTACATTATGCGAAATGAATGAGTAGAGTTTAAGAGTAGTGGTGGCGATGGCTCCGAGGTTAAGAGCCTGGCCCGTAACGTAAAGGTCCTGGGTTCGACTCCCAATCGCTGAACACACATATTTTTAACTCTACTACAGTTTCAGAAGTAGGATTAGGGATCCAGCTGACAGCATAACATTTATGTTTATGTATTATGTTTACCGAGGTGTCGGATTATGGCTGACAGCCAAGGACGGCTGTGTTGTCAGGAATGGCCGAGCTGTAGTAGACAGCAGATACCGACAGTACATTATGTGAAATGAATGAGTAGAGTTTAAGAGTAGCGGTGGCAATGGCTCCGTAGTTAGGAGCCTGGCCCGTAACGTAAAAGTCCTGGGTTCGACTCCCAGTCGCTGAACACACATAATTTTTAACTCTACTACATCTCAAAATTGTTTCCAACAAAATTTATATTTCTGCAAACAACCTTCCCCAGCAATTCTTCTTTTTTTACCGACAAGTCTACTTTCTTCCTCAATTCTTCATTTTAATTACCTAGGATTTTATTCCCAACATTGGAACTTCCATTTTAATTTAACTTTCTCTGGAGAAGTTCGCCTTTATTTAGAGTTCGGTCTTTTTCTGGCAATTTATAGTTTTTGTTTTAATGGACTTCTTCTAAAATAGTCTTTTTAAGGGATTTCAATTTATTCTTGCATTTCGTCCTTTTTTCAAAAACTCTGCATTGTTTCAAAAATTTGACCTTTTCCTCACAGATTGATATTCTAATTTAAAATTAGACCCAAATATTACTTAAAATGTTGACCTTATACCAAAAAAATCCCCGTATTTCGAATTTACCCCTTTTTTTTTACCCTCATTTTTCTCAATTTGACTTTTTCTACAAATGAAAACTTTCATCCCAAAATTTAACATTTTATGTTTCTGGAAATTACCAGTTTGTCCTCAGATTTCTCTTTTTAGAGAAATTTCAACTGATTCTTTAAAAGTATATAAAAGTGGTAATAAAGAAAAGGATAAAAATTTCTCCCGAAATTTCGACTTTTTTTTCTCAAAATTTAATAGTTTTGTGTTTTTGTAATTTCGACTTTTGCCTAGAAATTCGTCTTTTATCAAAATTTCGACTTTACTTTTCAATTCTTCTTTTTCGGCTTCTATTGCTTGTTAAAAAATTAATTTCATTTTAATATTTCTTCGACCTAGTTTTGAAATAATAAAATTTTTAGTAGTAATATTTCAAGTTTGGTACTCGTATTTTAAAAAATGTTTCGCTATATTGGCAAATGTTTTTACTAAAAATTTGAATATTTTCAAATTGGGTCGTAAAAATTGTAAAATGAAATTAATAATGCTTATTTTTCAACACGTGATTCTTTAGCTTAAACCCTATTATAAAATTTCGACATTTTTCTCAAATTTTTACATTTTATGGGATATACATTTTTAAAGTTTCGTCTTCTACAAATTTAAGAGTTTTTCTCCAAATTCGACTCTTTTTAATTGTTCTTTATTTCGAAACTCAATTAATTTTTGTTTCTAAAATTTTAATAACATTCCACAAACTCCTGAAGACGTTACAATTTAGGCATCGACCGAAAGGATCTCCTCCGTTCATAAAAGTGCAACTCTTCTTGTTGGGGAACAGCAGTATGATGAGGGCCTCCGATATTTCATCTACCACAAACATCTATGAGAGTAAGTCCAAAAACAATCTCTTCTCGACCAATTAAGAAACCACATTGCAAGAACTGATGTTCGTCAACAGAAAGAGTTGCACTTTCATTCAAAAAATTCAAATTTCATTCTCAAGTTTGACTATTTAATGGAAAAATCTGATTTTTGTCTTAAAACTTTACTTGTTATTTCGGCTTTGATGCTAACATTCCTATTTATTTGAATCATTTCTATAAAAGTTAGGTTTTTGTTATAAATATTTGCTTTTACCTTAAAATCAGACATTTCCTTTTTTTTAGAAATTTCGATTCAAAATTCGCTTACTTTTTTTTTAATTTTGACTTTTTCATCGAAATTTAATCAGAATCTTATTAGAATGGTTAAAAATGTATCCAGAAATTGAAAATTTTCTCTAAAAACTTGACCCTTTGTATTTCTGAAAATTTTGTCCATTTCCTTGAAATGCTGTTTTTTTTGTCAAAATTTTCATTTTTGTCCTCAAAATTTGTCATCTGGAGGGAAAATATATCTTGTCTTAAAGCTTGGTGTTTTTTAAGAATGTTAAATTTTTTTTAATTCAACTATTTTTAAACGACTTTTCAAAAAGAGAAAATTTTTAAAAAAGGTGAAATTTTCAACTTTTCAAAAATCCTTAACTGAATTAAAAAAATTCCACATTTTTAAAAAACACCAAGCTTTAAAACAAGATATATTTTCAAAAATGGAAAATTTTCAAAAAAGTCGAAATTTTCAATTCTTCAAAAGAGTAATTTAATAGCATGAAGATCGAAATTTTGAGCAAAAGTCGAAATTTCTGAAAAAATTCATTTAAAAAAGTGTTCACAAAAATTAAAACTTTAGAAAGAGGCAGTAATATAAAAAAAATAAAAATAAAAAAAAATTCATAAACTTTAAGAAGAAGACGAAATTTGATGATGAAAAGTGGAAATGTATAAGTTGATAATTTGAAAAATCCAAATTTTGAAAAAAAAACCATTTGTCAAAAAGTAAAAATTTTTATAACGAGTCAAAATCTTCAATTTTTAAAATAAACGTCTAATTCATAACATAAGGATCGAAGCTTGCAGGAAAAGTCAAAATTTGTGAAAAAAAGCAAATTTTTCAAAAAGTCAAAACTTCGGGTAATAATTAAAGGTTTAAATAAATTAAAAAACTTAAAATATCGAAAAAGAAAGCACCATTTTTTTAAAAAAATTGAAAAAGGTAGAAATGTTCACAAAAATTTAAAATTTTGAAAAAAGGTAGAAATTATGCAGAAAGCTTAATTTCTAGAGTCACAAACTTTGAAAAAAAGACGCAATGTAAAGATAAAAGATGGAAATGTATAAGTTGAGAATTTGAAAGTCGAAATTTTGAAAACAAATCCAATTTTTCAAAAAGTGAAAATTTATTTAAAAATTCGAAATTCTTAATTTTGCAAATAAAAGTCTAATTTATTACATGCATTAAACGCATTAAAGCAACCTTTGTTGTGTTTTTTAATCTTTTTTGGTTTCAGGGGACAAGATTTGTATTTCAATTTTTGAAGATAACCAAGGACCAGTTCGCTTCACCCAAATTGGGGATTTTTTGTTAAAATTAGGACATCCTGTATAATAATAAAAAATGTGTCTTTTTAAAAAATCATTGTGTTATCGTCATTATTGATAAAAAGTAAGAATTTTGCTCCTTGTCGGATTCACATATGGTCATTTTTTTTAAGTTTTGTCAACATAAAAGTAGGTTTAGTTTGTTAGAAACCGTAGAAATAGTTGCATAAGAATTCCTTTAAATATAATCCTGGATATTAAAGGATCTACACCTATCCGCCATCTCTTGTCCATGCGCTGAAGTTTACATCACTGCGATTGAGAGAGCTTTATTGATTTAGGCCGCTTCAGTTCCTAACCAGGAGAGAACGCTTGAATGTAGTCCTTTTAAATCTCTGCGTTTTATTGTCCTTATTCAGGGCTTGGAATAAAATCTGGTGTTCGCTTCCAGTTATGATTTATCGTGCAGTGATTACAGTTTAAATTTGTTAATCTTAAAACTGTATTAACAGTTGAAAGACCAATAGACTCTACGATTAGTAAACTTATTTCAACATTTTTTGCTTTCTATTTTCTGTGTAAATGTTCAGGGGTAGTTCAGGGGTATACCCGAAAGATTGCTAAGGGGAAGCCACCACAATATTAACCAAAATATAATAATAAAAATTGTTAAATAAAAATTTTAAAAACATGATATTTTATCTACTCTGCATCGTTGTTATCAATTGTTTAATTACTCTCAATAATCGATTATACGGAAAAGTTCCAAATTTCTAAAATTTTATCATAATGAATGAAACTTCAAGCCTTAACCTATAAAATGTATATGTATATGAATGCAACCTTTTTAATTCTAATCACTTAAACTAATTTATTGGATGTTTCTAGTCTCTGGAGGTTTCCTTAAATATTGGGGAGAATATATTCTTCTTCAAGTCTCTAACGTACGTTAGAGCATCGTGTATATACTTTGAGGATCTTAAAATAGTGGATCTGAAAAAATCTAACAAGATCGAAACCACTTTTTGGTTCCCAAATTCTGAATGGCCCGTGCATTAGGATGAAACTTTCAGGCTTTTGCAAAGAGACAGTTTTTGCTAAACATCAGTGGTCAACTTTTGGTAGTTCAAATATCTATGATCCACTACGCGATATTTATTGCCCTTTAACTCGTATTCCACGTCAGAATTGTTTCTAAAGAAGAAAACAATGATTATATCAACTTTTCCACTTCAATCATCCGTCAGAGGGGGAGTCTACATTAGTTCTTCGGTAACTTTGGTCTATTTGCAATTCATTAAGAATCCATCAAAGTTCCTACAAATAAAACAGCTTTATCCTGCAGGATTAATTTAAGTTTTATAATTTTAGAGTAGACGCCTGTTTGCACTGAATCTAAAATTTGGAGAGAATACTTAAACTTTTCGAATCCCCAGATTATTCCCAGATTAGGGAATCGATTTCTCTTGTAGACTACCTTTCTGCTTGGGGGGCACATAATGCAGCTTTAAGTGAGTTTATCACCTTCTTACGAGTTACATGGGGAATTTGTGTATTTGAGTGCACTTTTATTCGTGCGCTTCTAATATCTCGAATAGCTGAGGTGATATTCGTTAACGTTCTTAACGTGCGCCAGCTTGAAATACTTGAAATTGTTTACAGCTTTATTCGTGACACCGTGAAGTGGCTCAAGGGAGGTTGTTGCTACGGAAAATTGCCAACAAATTTATCGAATACTCGCTCGAGTAACCTAAACATACAAGTGCTCAGATTGTACACCTGTTCTTTGGAACTGAAATAAGAACCAAAGCGTTTCGTTAATTCCGAGAGTAACATAATCGAACTGATAAAAAATAAGTCACCACATCAAGAAATAATTAGTAAATCTAGATCCTTCTAGATCATACTACTAATTAAACAGATAAGAAACAATTCGAAAATTAATAAAACCGTGTCAAGAAAGTTCAACAACAGCTCATAATCAGACTGGTTTTGCGGGTGTGATATGTAAAATAGTTTTTTTCTGTTTTGTGTGCTGCTCTGACAAAGCGACCCTATCTTGCCGGTTAAGCAGCCAATTGTAAACATATTTCAAATTAGATTCATTATAGTACCTTTTTGGTTAGTTCTGAGGTCGTCTCTGATTCATATTTACATAGCGGGCTCCCCAAATAAGAAAATGTAGAATCCCTCCGCTCCCATAAAGTGACAATTAGTGGAAGTTTCCAAAAGAAAAACTAATTTCGCCTCGTTTAAAATAAATTTCTCATGAATTCCTTAGAATCCGTTTTAATGAATTTTTCGTTCGCTAAATTCAATTTCTTGTTTTCTTATCAATGGCGCTCTATTAGCGGCGAGAAACTGACAGCTGATTAGAAAACTTAAAATTAAGTCGCCGCTTTGCCGAAGAAAAACTCCGGGGCAGAGACGCTTTCGAGCAAACAATTAATTATGGGGTGTTGTCGTAGTTGACAAACTTCGTGGAATATGGCGAGATTTATGTGTTAATAGTCGATGGAATAAAAAGGGGTCTAATTAGGGGGTTAGAATGGGTGAAAATGCGCGCTATCAAGGACTAATATCACACGGTAACACTTTCTAATTCTGGCGGTGCCTGTCGGAGCCAAACATTATGGATCGATCATATTGCAACATACCGACTAATATCGGAAGTCCATATATTGCATTCTAGCCTTAATTTTGTTGCAATTACGTTTGGAGCTACTGATTTAGAACATGCTATCCGATTTTAATAACGATGATGTAAAGTAGCGCATAAATTCGACGGAAATCCCTCGCTGCAGCTAACGAAGCTGATCCACGTTACATTTCATAATTCTACCTAATTATTTAGTGCACCATTAAGAAATGATTGGAGAGTGAACTCGTGCCCTACGAATTAGTACAATAGCTCAGCGTTTCCCAAACTTTTTGTGTCATGGCCCGGTTATTTTTATGCTTCCCTTTCCTGACCCACCAGATTCTTTAAATATTTTAAAACTCAAAATTTCGAGTACTTTGGGAAGTTGAAAGATAAAATTTCGTCTTTTTTTTCTAGGATATTTTTAATTTTCTTTTCTCAAAATTTGGTCCACAAATTTTATCTCGAAATCTCGAATTGCAATTTTGACTCTCCTTAATTTTAAAACTACTTTTTTTCACCATGCTGAGTTTCTCTTAAAATTTCGATACTTTTTTAAAACTTTTTCAAAAATATTTAATTTTTTTGAATTTTCTAAACAGTCGACGTTAAAAGAGAGATTTTTTTTCTCAAAAGTGCGTTCAAAATCTTGCTATTTGAAATTTTAAATTGAAAATTTCAGGAAAAATATGTAGAATGTTTTAGTATTATAGATTAAAGTCGACATATTAAAAATAAGGTCTAACTTGAGAAAAGATGTGAAATGTAAAACTTTTTAAAAAATTCCCAATTTAAACTACCAATTTTTTATCTTTAACCTAAAATTTTAATTTTCTTGTATTTTGACTCTTTTGCAAACATAAAAATAGTTTCAAAGAAAACCTAAAAAGTCAAAACTCTTAATCTAAATTTTCAAACGTCGATCTTTTTAAAGTTAAACACACAGGTCAAAATTTTGAAAAAAGTAGAAAATCCAAAGTTAAAATTCTGAGAAAATATCGAAATTTTAATAAAAATGGGAACCTGAAAAGATGAATATTTTGAAATGTCCAATTTTAGTTACTCTAAAAAGGCGAAAATTTAAAATCAAAATATTTACAAAAAAAAAGCAAAATTTAGAAATAATGGGAATTTTGAAATGTCGAAATTTTCAAAATGGTAAAGTTTTCAGAAAGTAAAATTTTTTTAGGTCAAAAATTGAAAAAAATAATTTTTGATAGAACCAGAACGTGCCAAAAAGGTCCAAATTCTTAGCCTGAATTTTAAAATGTCGATCTTTTTAAAGTCAAATTTACAAGGAATGTCAAAGTTTCAAGAAAAGTTAGAAAATCTGAAGTCAAAATTTTGACAAAAAGTCGAAACCTTGTTAAAAATGGGAACCTTAAAGAGTGAAAATTTTGAAGTGTCGAAATCAATCAAAATTCAAAAATCAAAATTTCTTTAAGAAGAAAAATTTAAAATCGAAATTTTTACTAAAAAAGCAAAATTTAGAAATAATGGAAATTTAGAAATGTCGAAATTTTTAAAAGGTAAATTTTTCAGAAACTAGAATTATCTTAGGTTGAAAATTGGAAAAAATAATTTTCGACAGATCCAGAATGTGCCACAAAACTCCAAATTCTTAGCCTAAATTATCAAATGTCGATCTTTTTAAAGTTAAATTTTCAAGAAAAGATAAAATTTCGAGAATAAGTAGAACATCTGAAGTCAAAATTTTGAGAAAATATCGAAGAGTTGATAAAAATAGGAATCTGATAAAGCTAAAATTTTGAAATGTCGAATTTTGTAATAAATCGATAAAAACTCAAAAATTAAAATTTTCTTAAAAAGTCAAAAGTTTAAAATCAAAATTTTTATAAAAAAGAAAAAATTTAGAAATAATGGAAATTTTGAAATGACTAAATTCTCAAAAAGGTAAAGTTTTAATGAAGTAGAATTGTTTAGATGAAAAAAAAAACAATTTTCCAGAGGACCAGAATGTGCCATGAAGAGTCCAAATTCTTAGCCTGAATTTTCAAATGTCAAACTTTTTAAAGTCAAATTTAAAAGAAAAGTCAAAATTTTGAAAAGAGGTAGAAAATCTTAAGTCAAAATTTTGAGAAAAGGTTGAAATGTCGGTAAAAATTGGAACCAAAGTGACAATTTTAAAATGTCGAATTTTCTAATTGATTAAAAATCAAAAATCAAAGTCTCTAAAAACGCGAAAATTTAAAATCGAAATTCTTACAAAAAAAACCAAATTTAGAAATTTTCAAAAAGGTGAAGTTTTCAGAAAGTAGAATATTTTTAGGTCAAAAATTGGAAAAAATAATTTTCGAGAGAGCCAAACATTCTTAGCCTAATTTTCAGATGTCTATCTTTTTAAAATTAGATTTACAAGGAAAGTCAAAATTTCTGGAAACAGTAGAAAATCTAAGGTCAAAATTTTGAGAAAATATCGAATAGTTGATAAAAATAGGAACCTGAAAAAGATAAAATTTTCAAATGTCGAATTTTGTAATACATTGATAAAAAGTCAAAAATTAAAATTTCTCTAAAGAGACGATAATATAGAATTGAAATTTTTACAAAAAAAGCAAAATTTAGTAATAACCGAAATTTTGAAATGGCGAAATATTTATAAATGTAAAGTTTTCAGAAAGTAGAATTTTTTTAGGTCAAAAATTAGAAAAAATTAATTCTGAGTGAACCAAAACGTACCAAAAAAGTCCAAATTCCTAGCCTAAATTTTCAGATGTCGATCTTTTTAAAATAAAATTTACAAGTAAAGTCAAATTTTCTAGAAAAGGTTAAAAATCTAAAGTCAAAATTTTGAGAATAGTTGATAAAAATAAGAACCTGAAAAAGTCAAATGTCGAATTTTGTAATACATCGATGAAAAAGCAAAAATCAAAATTTTTACAAAAAAAGCATAATTTAGAAATAATTGAAATTTTGAAATGTCGAAATTTTTAAAAAGGTAAAGTTTTCAGAAAGTTAAATTATTTTAGGTCAAAAATTGGAAAAAATATTTTTTGAGAGAACCAGAACGTACCAAAATAGTCCGAATTCTTAGCCTAAATTTTGGAATGTCGATCTTTTTAAAGTTAAATTTACAATAAAAGTCAAAATTTCGAAAAAAGATAGAAAACCTGATGTCAAAATATTGAGAAAATGTCGAAATGTTGATAAAAATGGGAACCTAAAAAGGTTTCCCAAAATTTTGACCTTTATTTTAGCAAATTTCCAAGTTTTCTGAAAATTTTGATTTTGCTGAAAAGTATTTTCTTTTTTTTAAGTTTTAACTGCATTGATAATTAAAATTTTTTTTTGGAATTTAGGACTTATTTGAAAATTTTATGTTTCTTTTAACATCTCACCCATTTTTAAATAAATTTAATTTTTAGAAAATTTTGGACTTTCTCTCAAAGTTGACTATAAAAATTTCGACTTTCTTTGAAACTTTCTGCTCTTTTAAAAAATTGGATATTTTAAAAAAAAAATGACTTCATTTGAACATTTCTAGTTTTAATTTCAAAGCTCTACCCTTTTTTGTTTGCCTTTTTTTCCAGTTTTGACTTCTATCAGAATTTTAACTTTAAAATTCTTAATTAAAATTTTTACTTAATTTTAACTTTAAAATTCTTAAGTTTTCAAAATTATTACCTTTTTTCTATTTAATTGTTAAAATATTGTCAGTTTCTTAAAATTTTAATTTTTATTGGGGCAAATTTTTACTTTCCTTGAAAATCTTCATTTCTATGAAAATTTGAAATGTCGAATTTTGTAATAAATCAAAGATCAAAGTTTTTCTAAAAAGGCAAAAATTTAAAACAAAAATTTTTACAAAAAAAGCAAAATTTAGAAATAATGGAAATTTTGAAATGACGAAATATTTAAAAAGGTAAAGTTTTCAGAAAGTAGAATTATTTTAGGTCAAAAATTGGAAAAAATAATTTTCAAGAGAACCAGAACGTGTCAAAAAAGTCCACATTCTTAGTCTAAATTTTCTGATGTCGATCTTTTTAAAGTTAAATTTACAAGAAAAGTCAAAATTTCGAAAAAAGATAGAAAACCTGAAGTCAAAATATTAAGAAAATGTCGAAATGTTGATAAAAATGGGAACCTGAAAACGTGAAAAATTTGAAATGTCGAATTTTGTAATAAATCGATCAAAAATCAAAGGTTCTCTAAAAAGGCCAAAATTTGAAATGGAATTTTTTACAAAAAAAGCAAAATTTAGAAATAATGGAAATTTTGAAATGTCAAAATTTTGAAAAAGGTATAGTTTTCAGAAAGTAGAATTATTTTAGGTCAAAAATTGGAAAAAAATAATTTTCAAGAGAACCAGAACGTGCCAAAAAAGTTCAAATTCTTAGTCTAAATTTTCTAATGTCGATATTTTAAAAGTCCAATTTACAAGGAAATTCAAAAGTTTGAGTTTTTGCTGAAAACGCAAAAATTGAATGAATTTAGAAATAATAGAAATTTGGAAAAGTTGAAATTTTTAAAAAGGTAAAGCTTTCAGAAAGTAGAATTATTGTAGGCTAAAAATTGGAAAAAATAATTCTCGAGAGAGCCAGAAGGTGCCGAAAAAAGTCCAAATTTTTAGTCTAAATTTTCAGACGTCTATCTTTTTAAAATTAAATTTGCAAGAAAAGTCAAAATTTTTAGAAAAGGTAGAAAATCTAAAGTCAAACAAAACTTTGAGAAAATGTCAAAATATTGATACAAATGGGAACTTGAAAAAGTGGAAATTTCCAAATCTCGAATATTTTAAATAAATCGATCAAAATCATCTGAATTTCGTTAAAAAGGGGGAAATTAATTTAAAAAAGCTTACAAAAAATGCAACATTTGGAAATAATTAAAATTTTAAAGTGTCCAAATTTTCAAAACGTTAAAACTTTTAGAAATTCAAAAGTTTTAAAAAAGGCGTAATTTTCATAAAAATCCAATTTTCCTAAAAAAATTAAAAACAATCAGAAAGTCATCATTTTAAGAAAAAGCAGAATTATTTAAAAAAGTGCTTCTATTGAGGAGAGTCGAAATATAAAAAAAAAAATATATTTTAAAAGGTTACAAACAAATCGAAGTTTTAAGACAAATTATGAAATTCGAAAAGTAACTCGATTTTTTTAAAAATATAGTGAAAGTTTCAAGAAAAGGTTAAAATTTTCGAAATGAATCAAATAAAATTTTCCAGAAAACTCTATATTTTGAAAAATGTGGACATTTTAAAAATAAATCAAAAATTTGAGAAAAACTTTAAACTTTGAAAAAACACAACGTTTTTTGTGTTTTTTAATCTTTCAGGGGATAAGATTTGTATTTTAATTTTTGAAAGAAATTTAGAAATTCGTAAAATAGGCAAAATTTTGAAAAAGCACCAAAATTATGACAAAAAATGAAAATTTTGAAAAAGTGTGAAATTTTGAAAAAGCGTGAAATTTTGAAAAAAAAAAATATTAAATGTCGAAATTTTCAAAAAATTAAAGTATTTAGAAAGACAAAATTTTCAAAAAAGTTGTAATTTTCATAAAAATCGAATTTTTCCAAAAATATTAAAAAATCAGAAAGTCATCATTTCGCGAAAAAACAGAATTACTTAAAAAAAGGTTCTCCTTTTGAAAATGATTAAAATTGAAAAAAAATTTAAGGCTTCAAAAGATACAAAAACGTTGAAATCTTAAGACAAAGTATGAAATTTGAAAAGTAACTCGAATTTTTTATAGATGAAGTGAAAACAATAAAAAGTCAAAATTAATAAAATAAATAAAATAGCTTTTGGTGCAACGGAATGGTCCTTGGTTATCTTCAAAAACTAAAAAACAAATCTTGTCCCGTGTAACCAAGAAAGATTAAAAAACACCACAAAGGTTGCTCTATCGCTTTTCGATAGCCAAGCTATCATCTTCAGAGAGAAAAAAGAGAAAAAGGTATCTCTCTGAAGATGATAGCTTGGCTACCTAAACGCGTTCGAGCAACCCTTTTTGTTTTTTTAATCTGTCTTGGTTTCAGGGGACAAGATTTGTATTTCAAATAAAATAACATTTTCCAAAATACCCCATATTTTCAACAAGGTGTAAATTTTCAACAAAAAGCATCAAAAATGTAGGAAAAAGTTTAGATATTGAGAGAAGTATATAGGAATCCCCAAAATAAGTAAAATTTTGAAAAAAGCCAACATTTTGAAAAAAGATGAACATTTTTGAAAGCGTAAATTTTAAAAAAAAGGAAATTTTTAAATATCAAAGTTTCAAAAGAAGTCAAAATCTTCAATAAAAAACTAAAAACACGTGAAGATTTTTTTAAATCTTTTTTGGTTTCAGGGGACAAGATTTGTGTTTCAAATAAAATAACATTTTCCAAAATACCCCATATTTTGAACAAGGTGAAAATTTTTAAAATGAATCAAAAATTTAGTAAAAAGTTCAGATATTGAGAGAAGTATATAGAAATTCCCAAAATAGGTAAAGTTTTGAAAAAAAGCCAACATTTTGAAAAAGATAAACATTTTTGAAAGGCGTAAATTTTGAAAAAAAAGGAAATTTTGGAATATCGAAGTTTCAAAGGAAGTCAAAATTTTCAATAAAGAACTAAAAACACGTGAAGATTTTTTTAAATCGTTCCTGGTTTCAGGGGACAAGATTTGTATTTCAAATAAAATAACATTTTCCAAAATACCCCATATTTTGAACAAGGTGAAAATTTTTAAAATAAATCAAAATTTTAGTAAAAAGTTCAGATATTGAGAGAAATATATAGAAATTCCCAAAATAGGTAAAATTTTGAAAAAAAGACAACATTTTGAAAAAGGTGAACATTTTTGAAGGGCGTGAATTTTGAAAAAAAAAGAAAATTTTGAAATATCTACGTTTTAAAGAAAGTCAAAATTTTCAATAAAAAAAACTAAAAACACAGATTTTTCTTAAAAATTCGAAATTTTCAAAAAGAGAATTCCTCAAGAAAGTTAAATTTTTCATGATGTCAAATTTTTGAAAAGAGCGAAATTATCAGTCAGTCACAACTTTTAAGAAAAGTAACAATTTTAAAAAAAGTCGCATAAAACAAAGTTAACATATTCAAAAAGAAGTAGAGAGCTTCAGAAAAAGGGGGAAATGAAAATTACTGAAAATTTTAAATAATATATTTATTATAAAAGTCCAATTATTTGAGATATTTGAAAAAAAATCTAAATAGAGAAAAACAATCATTTTAGAAATCAGTTGTTTAAACGAAGTTGAAATTTAACAAAAAGAACATCGAAAATTTGAAAAAAAATGATTACCTCACAGCCTGAAAACGCCGCTCGTTAAATCAAAACATAAAATAAAACCGCACGTCGTCAATGTGTTAAAATCTGAATCTCGAGAATAAAAGGCCATACTTTTTTGAGCATATAATTTTTTTGACAAAGATACGAAACATTCTAAATTTATTAAGAAATTTTTTTTAAAAAGGCAAAGTTTATTTTTGAAAAGTTTTCTAGCTTCTCACCTAAAGAATTGGATAAAGGACTAGAAATGTTATCTCTTGTTTTCATAAATTATATGTATCTAACTGAGAAACAGAAAGATAATTTTGCGACCCAGTAATTTATTTCAGTGGCGCGGTGCCGGGTCGCGACCCACTGTTTGGGAAATGCTGCCCTAGGTCATTAGTTTCAATCGTCTTGGGGCAGCAGAAGTGCACAATAACAATAAACACATTAAAATAATTGGTGCACAATATCAACAAACCTGGGATGTATGTTTTTTTGGTTTTTTGGCTTAGGTTAAAATTGAACGTATTAGTTACTGTGTGGTAGCATTAACTTAATTTGTTTTAAAGTAAAATGTACCTTTCAAAAGTACCATGCAGTGAGTGTAATGATTAACTGAGGTTTGGTGTCGACAGCAGTAACTGATCCACTCCTCTTTCTCTAAAACTGAATTATCTATCCTGTCAATTAGATGGTTTTTGCTTATTGGATCATTTTTCCTTTCCCATTAAACTTTTTATAACTCACTAATACCCTTTCAAGTCCAAGTAGGATTGTTTTTATGTAGAACTGCTAGGATACAATACATTTTGCACATTTCAGACGCACAAGTTTGCTAAATTGTAAGAGGTTCTGTCCAGCTTTCTTGACAGGGTTTTCTTTGTTCTCGTATTGTTTTTTACTTAATAAATCTTAATATCATGGGTCAGTGTTTTATTTTTTAATATTCGATTATGCTAGGGGAATTTTTGGGTGCAGTGTGACTAAAAACACAAAAATATAATATCTGATGCACGCGAAAGCAATCGCTATAAGCTTCAGACTGTTGAGAATCGAGAAATGCAGGACAACAGGCAGACTATCCCGCTGCGTTCTACCCCCATTAATTTACCATGGTCTGAAATGGATTCTCGAATAGAAATTGTAGGGGGGCTAGATGCGAGATGCCTAGAACTACATGCCCGAATTGCAACTTTTAAATTAGGCTCTGGGTCTCAGGGACAACTAACGTTCACTTTCTGATCGTTTGATAACAAATACTATTTATCATTGATGCCAAATCTTTATGTTGTTTTCTTTAAACATGAATATGCTCTTAGCGTCTTCATCAAAAAAAATATTATACAATTGACCTTTTATACAAAACTAAGTAGTTTACCATTTTGGAGATAACTCCTTGCCTGCACCTTAATGCAATTCTGTTTTTAGATTGGGACCACCCATTAGGATATTCAAATACACCGGGAGATAAAACTACCTCAATAATTTAACCAGATGGGCTCGAGGTCTTTTTGTAACGAGCATTTCAATTGGCAATCGCCTACAAAGGGTTGGGGATTAAGGTGACAATTAATCGAAAATTCATTGAAATGTTTGGCAGCGGTGGGTTCGGAAGCGCAGAGACGCCGCCAGCTCTTTATTTGGTCCCGATGTGTAGACGGTGACCCCCATTTGCATTTACATCAGCGTGGAAACTATAGAAACCCTTGACATGGCCAAGGCGGTATGTTAAGATTGAAACTGAGATAAGACGCTCTTTAACTATTTAATAAGATCACAGAGGGTTTCTACCACTACGCTCGTGTTCTCGAATTTATTGCAATTCTATCACGACTTCCTCTAACGACGAGTTTCATGATTCCGTATGTTTTGTTTAATTATACATATCGCTGTGGAACCTTTTCGCTTGATTCTCGTTCCGACCGATAATATCTCTCTTCTCGGAGATGACAAACTGTAGCAAGTTTACCGGGGAACCTCGACGAAGTAAGACAAATTTTCAGAAACTCTCGACATCATTTAAATTTAAATCTCGTTTACGAAACTCTGTATAGGGTAAGCGCAAGTTAGAGCAACTTAAATTTGATACAAAGGAAACTTTCTTAGTGGCAATAAAAATATCTGCACGTCAGGAATAAATTGCGCCGAAGATAAGGCAAGATTTTCCAACAGCAGTATTATATCACTCATTCTGGTAAGCAACACCAAATGATAATATTATTTAAGGAGAGGAAAATGACACATAAATGAGAAAAGAAACAAAGTAGACCAATTAAAGAAGAATAAGTACATTCAGAAAGAATTTTGTTTATATTTAGTATTGGGAACTTGACAGGTGATATCTGCATTAAAAAAACGTGACACGAAGTTAGGTTTCATTAGTTTTCGAATTGTTTTCTGCTTGTTTAATCAGTAAACCTGGTTTGGGAGATTCTTTACTTATACCTCAATGTCATAAGTCAGTGTATTATTTCTTATGCTGTTAATGGAAATCATAGTTGCAATGTTACTAAACACAAAACAAATTTAATATTTCGCTAATTCGAAGACTATCGTTATACGCTTCAGACTGCCGAGAATCGAGAAATGCACAGCAATCAGTAAACTGTCTCGCGATAGTCGAGCTGTATCCCTACTACTTTGCAAAGGTCAGAGATGGATTCCAGTATTGACGCTGCGGGACTATATGCGAGAAAAAGTCATCAAGTTGACTGTACATTTTTTTGTGATTTTGACATATCTCTCTGACTAACCGTTTACGAGAAACAAGCCTCTAAAGTTTTAAAATTTTAAAAATTTCTTCAAATATTCTAGGGTCGAAATTCAAAAGTCACTATTTACCATTTGAAAGTACTCCATCATAGAAATTTTGATTCGTGGATTCCGAATTCGAAAACCAAATTAAGCTACGACTTAATCTAATGGTTTGAAGTTACGAAACAAGTTTCAAGGGACCCCTTTCTTCCAAAACATGTAGAAATTTTTATTTTTCGAAAGTGAGTTTATAGCTTTTTCACAGAGATTTTGGGATGTAGAATCAGAGTCTGAAACCCAAATTGGGCCATGACTATCCGTTTACGAGATACAAACCCTTAAGGTTTTAAAATTTTCAAATTTTCACCAAATTTGCTAGGGTCGAAATTTAAAAGTCATTATTTACGATTTGGCAGTACTTTATCATGGAGATTTTGACACGTAGATTACGAATATGAAAATCAAATTGAGCTACGACTTTTGGTTTGGAAGATATGAAAGTTTGAATTTACGAAAAAAGTTCCAAGGGTCCTCACTTTTTCCAAAACATGCAAAAACTTTGCATTTTTCGACGGTGAGTTTAAGAATGTAAATATAAAAATTGCATCTGCTTTGTTGATTAATAATTTTTCAAATGGTGTGTGGCCCCCTGAAGCAAATCCTACCTACACCCACGTCTTCAGATAAATGAGACACTAAAATTTTGAATCTTTTGTGAAAATCGTAAAACTTTGAAATTGACCCTGAGGATGATCGATGTTAACAAAACATCGTTTAAAGATCGTTTTGTTGGATCTGACAGAAATGATTTTCGATTCAAAAAATAAAATCAACAAAAAAGGTCGCGAAATCGGTAGCTTAATAGAAATAAAACATATTAACAAAATTGAAACAAAATTGAATCTAGTAATATCTAGATGATTTCATGTTAATTGGTCCGTTCCGTTACAATGTTTTGAGTGGAAAGAAGCCAATAGAGTCAAACCTTCCAATTATTAATAAATTCTGAGTATTGAAGTATTTTACGTCTATTTCAAATTTGTTCAACAAGAGCCGAATAAGTTAGTTGTAACAAATTATTTTGATATAATTGAAGATTTTTTAAAATTTTTTGCTGGTATTTTTATATCTTTAAAGATTCTTTAAAATTTTCATGGCGAATTTTGAGATTTACATTTTTTCTTCTCTAAGTTTAAAGACTAAAAATTTTATCAAAATTCATTATCAAGCAAAACTACTTTCCTGATCTTCTCGTCGCTTTGAAGATTACTGAAGATTAACAAATCTTTTTGGATTTCTTAGAATTATTATATATATTTTTAGAATTAGTTTTTGTCAGAAATTTGACCATCAAAATTTTAATGAACAAAACCTCAAACAAGCTAAATTTGGGAAAAAGCAAATGATTTAAAAAAGAAGGGAAAAGATCTTAAAAAAATTCGAAAAGGTCCCAATTTTGGAACGTCGAAATTTTCAAAAAGTCAAAAAACTAACACATTTTGAAAAAATCAAATTTTGAAGAACAAAACTTCAAAAAAGCCAAATTTGGGAAAAAGTAAGAAATTTGAAAAAAAGAATCAGTATTTCAAAACAAAAAAACCAAAAAGTCAAAATCTTGAGAGTCGAAATTTTCAAAAACTCAAAAAAATAATACATCTTAGAAGAAGTCAAAATTTAGAAGAAAACTATAAAAAAGTTAAATTTGGGAAAAGGCAAATAAGTTAAAAAAAGAAAAAGATTTTTAACAATTTCCAAAAGGTCAAAATTTTGAAATGGTCGAAATATTCAAAAACTGAAAAAACAATACATTTTGAAAAAGTCAAATTTTTCAAGAACAAAACTTCAAAAAAATCAAATTTGGAAAAAAGATAAAACTTTGAAAAAAATCAAAATATTGGAGAACAAAACTTCAAAAAAATCAAATTTGGGAAAAAGCAAGAATTTAACTTCTTGCTTTTTCCCAAATTTGATTTTTTCTTAAAAAAATTCGAAAAGGTCCAAATTTTGGAACGTCGAAATTTTCGAAAAGTCAAAAAACTAACACATTTTGAAAAAAATCAAATTTTGAAGAACAAAACTTCAAAAAAGCCAAATTTGGCAAAACGCAAGAAATTTGAAAATAAGGATCAGTATTTCAAAACAAAAAAACCAAAAAGACAAAATCTTAAGGAGTCGAAATTTTCAAAACCTCAAAAAAATAATACATCTTAGAAGAAGTCAAAATTTAGAAGAAAACTTAAAAAAAACTAAATTTGGGAAAAGGCAAAGTATTAAAAAAAAAGAAAAAGTTTTAAAAATTTCCAAAAGGTCAAAATTTTTAAATAGTCGAAATATTCAAAAAGTAAAAAAACAATACATTTTGAAAAACTCAAATTTTTCAAGAACAAAACTTCAAAAAAATCAAATTTGGAAAAAAAGATAAAACTTTGAAAAAATCAAAATATTGGAGAACAAAACTTCAAAAAAATCAAATTTGGGAAAAAGCAAGAAGTTTAAATAAAAGAGGAAGATTTCAAAAAAATTTCCAAAAGGTCAAAATTCGAAAAGAGTCGAAATTGTCAAAATTAAAAAAATAATACATTTTGAAAAAAGTCAAATTTTTTAAGAACAAAACCCCAAAAAAACCAAATTTGAAAAAAGAGATAAAACTTTGAAAAAATCAAAATATTGGAGAACAAAACTTCAAAAAAATCAAATTTGGGAAAAAGCAAGAAGTTTAAATAAAAGAGGAAGATTTCAAAAAAATTTCCAAAAGGTCAAAATTCGAAAAGAGTCGAAATTGTCAAAATTAAAAAAATAATACATTTTGAAAAAAGGCAAAATTTAAAAAAAAATTCAACAAAACTAAATTTGGGAAAAGTAAGAAATTAAAAAAAAAAGATTAAAAAACATGTACAAAAGGTCAAAATTTTTAAAGAGTCGAAATTTTCAAAGGCTCAAGAAATGATACATTTTGGAACGAGTCAAAATTTAGAACAACAAAACTTCAAAAAAGCTAAATTTAGGAAATAGCAATACATTGAAAAAAAAAGGAGAAATTTTCAAATAAATGTCCGACAGGTTAAAATTTTAAGTCGAAAATTTCAAAAATTTACAGAAATAATACATTTTGAGAAAGTCAAAATTTTGAAGAACAAAACTTTAAAAAAATGCCTAATTTGGGAAAAGGCAAGAAAGTTAAAAAAAAGCAGAAAGATTTAAAAAAATTTCCAAAAGGTCAAAGTTTTGAAAAAGGATGATGTCAAAAAGTCAAAAAAAAATACATTTTGAAAAAAGTCAAAATTTAGAACAACAAAACTTCAAAAAAGCTAAATTTAGGAAAAAGCAATACATTGAAAAAAAAGGAGAAATTTTCAAAAAAATGTCCAACAGGTTAAAATTTTAAAAGGGTCGAAAATTTCAAAAAGTTGCAGAAATCATACAATTTGAGAAAGTCAAAATTTTGAAGAACAAAACTTTAAAAAGTGCCCAATTTAGGAAAAGGCAAGAAATTTAAAAAAAAAGCAGAAAGATTTCAAAAAATTTCCAAAAGGTCAAAATTTTGAAAGAGGATGATGTCAAAAAGTCAAAAAAATAATACATTTTGTAAAAAGTCAAAATTTAGAAGAACAAAACTTAAAAAAAATGCTAAATTTGGGACAAATCAGGACAATTAAAAAAAGGAGAAAGATTTAAAAAAAATTCCAAAAGGTCAAGGCTTTGACTTCAAATTGAAATACAAATCTTGTCCCCTGAAACCAAGAAAGATTTAAAAACACAACAAAGGGTGCTCTAACGCGTTTCGATAGCCAAGCTATCATCTTCAGAGAGATACTCTCTGTCAGAATATTAAAAAAAAAACAACAAATTGTAGAAATTTTGAAATCAGTCAAGAATTTCTAACAACAACTATCTCAACATTTTAAATTTTCGAAATTTTGCCATTACGCTATTTTCTTGTGACTTTTTTAAAGTTTTTAGTCTTTTTTACTTTTAAAATCCTAGCTTCGAATTTTGTGTATTTTTTTTTTGTTTTGAAGGCGTAAATTCTAAAATTTAATAGTAAAAGGTGATAATATTCAGAGAATGTTTAAATATTTTAAGCTACGGTGGAAATGTACAAGAAAAATCGATTTTGTTATGAACAAAAATTTCAAAATTAATCCCAATATCTCGACTTTTTTAGAAGTTTTGAATTATTGAGTTAGAAGTCGTTTATCGATTTGTTCTATTTACTGAGAGTGTGCAACTCAAAGACTGATTCATTACAGGTAAAATTTGATATACTAAACAGGTTATCATTGATCATCAACTGTAAGTTTTGGTGGAAAGGATTGGTCCTTGGTTATCATCAAAAATTGATATATAAATTTTGTTCTTCAAAATATAAAAAAAGGATTAAAAATACAACAGTTACTGTTGCTCGTTTTGATAGCCAAGCTATCATCTTTAGAGAGATACTCAACTGTAAGGTTTTAGTTCATTTGGATGGCGTTTTTCCAAATGGAGCCAAATCAGCATTTTTGGGTTATGGTCACCAAAAGATCGGCAAATGAATACTTTAATTTCTCCAAAGAGATCCAACTCCTAAAGTTTCTATAGCTTCATTTATTAGTGAATGGATCAAGCGCCAAACTGACAAGTTAATTTCTATATTTCTCTAAAAAGAACCAACTGAAAAGTCTTATTTGAATAAATAAAGCGCTCATGTCAGGTGGTCCCCTTTAACTATTTAAAATAGAGTTTGTTCTTTTTATACATATTTTTAAACGAGATTTTTGTTGTGACAATATGGACAGAATTAGAAAAACAATTTTTCTAACATTAGAGCCACAAGAAAAGATGGCATTTTTCTAAAAAAAATGTTGAACTTCATTTGCCTTCAAACAGAGAAGAGCTCATTTAATGGTCAGACTCCTGCGATGATCAAAATAAAAATTGTTTTGATTCTAAAAGCCATACTTTTCGCACATGCTAGTTTGAAAAGATTTTTTGCTAATATCTTGTTTCGGAACATACCTTTCTTCCAAATGGCACTAATCTTGGCAAAATTCTGGTAATATGAATTCAGGGTTATACACACTGGAAAAGTTGAAAAATATTATTTTAAGATGCCAGAATCAAGAGACGTTTGCAGTGACAAAGATGCAATGGGAAGATTTTTTCAAATGCGAAAAATTAAAAGGGTAATAATCAGTAGGAGAAAAGGATCATTAGGAGAAAATTAGTTGTAAAATGTCACGTCATAAAAATTGAGAAAGATAACCCTTTCAGTATCTTCCTCAAAGAAGAAGTGAAAACTAGAAAAAATAAATATTTCAAAACAGATAAGAGGAGGACCTCTAATATCAACACATTCAAAATTGGAACTTCTTCATCTTGATGGAAAAAATATATCTGAGAAGAAATTAGCAGATATCAAAAGCATTTTGCCATTAATAACTACTGATATAAAAGACTTTATACAAATTTTAAGGTGCAAATTTTGAGGACGATGTCGTTGGATTCCGAGAATATATTGATTGTACAATAGATCCAATATGTGACGAAGAGATAGAGTTCTAAAATATTGTTATGTTAATATAGTTAATGCATTATGTTCTATGTTCCTTCTACATTGTCTTCATATACCCTTTTTTGAAAATTATATTTGTTTATTTTATATTATTATTGTTATTATATATTTAACAAAAAGTAATCAACCGCCAAAAATGTATCAAAAAACTATCAAGTTTTTAATATTTTTCGACAATAATGGTAGAAAAACATGGTATATGACGATCTGAACCACTAAATATTAAAATGTGATAAAAATATTAAATAATTATTTTTTAACGTTTAATTGTAATTTAAACAGGGACAGCTCAAACCTTATCATTGGCTTTTGGTTCTGTTTGGATAAGCACAATCCATCTGGTCTAGGAAGAGCTAGATATTTCAATCATTTCTTAAGGTTGTGGCTGAGTAACTTTTTTTTTTCAGCTCAATTATGTTACTAACGGAAATCACAGTTGTGATATCATTAAAAACGAAGAAAATAGAATAATTCTTCGGGCACGTAAGCACTATCGTTATATGCTTCAGACAGTCGAGAATCAAGAAATGCGTCAAGTAGCAGATTATCCTGCTGACCTGCAATAGCAGCGTTCTATTTCCGCTTCCTTGCCACTCTCACAGAAAAATTCCAGTGTGGACGTTGCAGGGCTATATGGAAAATGCCTGGGGCTTCAAGTTCGACTTAGGTGCAATGGCCATCCGTCCTCGATGACCACGAACTGCGACTTTTAAATTAAAATTTAAGTCTGAAGGAGTATCGACTGTTGATCGTTACTTCTGGGTATGTTTGATGGCAGATTTTATTTATTATTAAACATATCCGAATAGTTACATAAAAATTAGTTAATTTATTAAGGCCACCAAGGCCCTATCAAGCCTCAAATCTTTACTCATATTAAAATAGAATAGCGTTAGGTTGCTGACAACCCACAACTAACGTGGGTGTACTCGTATGTGAAAAAGTCTCCAAATTCTCCTCTTGAACATTGAGAATCATACGATACTCGCATATCATACGTATACGGTTTGATCGGGTGTCGCAATCAGGGCTTATTTCATTAGCTTCCCTTGTTAATTAGACTCCCCTGTAACGAGATAAAGTCTCCGGCCACACAGACCCTAATTATACTCCAGCAAAGGTATAGACTTACACCTATATCAACACGAATTAAGTCGGAGACATGGAGCACTGAAGGACCCACTGAATACCAATGTTGAATTTACAATAGTTCCCTCTACTTACCAAAATCGTCCATAAGAAAACGACAAAGTCCTGACAGTAGAACGTAGAATACACCAAAATTTAATTACAGTTAATAGGTAAGTGAAAGCCAGAAAAATCATGCTGCTAATCAACTGAAGGTTGATGGCCCAACCAGGATCGAAATATTAAGGAAAGAGAGAAAGTTTCGAGGTTAAAACTGAAATGAAATATGCAAGAAAAAGTGAAAACTTTTAGCTTGAAAAATAATCTTGAGATAAAATATTACAAAATTAGTTAAAAGACTTTTTTTAATTATCGTTTTCTTTTAATTTCGATTTTTTTGTTTTCAAAATTACCTACTTGAAAATATTCACTATTTTCTAAATTATAATTTGTTTTTTAAATCATCACAGCTTTTCAAATATTTAGATTAAAGACAAATAATTAAAACACTACAGGGAATCAAAAGTACCCATTGCCAAACTAAATTCGAGTGGACTCTTAATTAACGTTCTCGCTGCATTTTTTTATAGTCATTGAAAACTATTGCCAATTTTAAATTAGTGTTCGTTCTAGCTTCTGCACTTTAATTTATGTAGATTATCTCGAATCCGAGATGAAATAAAATTAAAGACTTCGCCTAAATTAGAAGTTAGCAAAGACCTGAATCAATTCAAACTTAAAAGTATAATTGGCTAGAGATAAAACTTCAGTTTCAGTTTTCACGGAAGATAAAAAACAACATTGTACAATTCACTGAAAGTTTCTTTATTTAAATGTTAACGAAATGGGGTGAAATTTATTTCCTCTGATAGAAGAATGCCTGAAGGGGAGTTTATTAAGTTTTCTGCAGTTGAGAATGACCACCTCGAAAAATAGGGTTACGTATTGACCAATCAATAAAAAAATATATACCCTGAATTTTAACACTTTTTTTAACAAAGATACTGAACGTATTACATCGTGCAAAATGAATAAATTACTGAAAAATAGGGAACAACGTATTATAATTATATGCAATTATATTCCAGAGCTTTCTATCTCTTGAAACATCTAGACTAATTAAAAGGTGGTTAGAAGATGCAATTAATTTAAAAAAAACAGAACTAGGATTTGTGGTTTTCAGTTGTCAAAACTATATTTCTATTTTCTGTAAGATCATTACTTCTCCAGTTATATGATTGCAAAATTCACAAACAACCTTTTGTTTTAAATGGCAATAATTCGGTACCTGCAAAATCATCACACGGAGCTAAAAGACCAGTCATATTCAGGAGAATTAAATTATCTAGCTCAATTTTATGAATGAATTACTGGAAAAAATTATTTAAATCAATGGACAACAGAGATGTTCCTAAATCTTCAACCGTCTGAGTATCTATTAGAATTTGGTCGTCTTCGAATTATTTTTGAAGTGAAAACTTCTTAAGCATTTTTGGGTAGGGGATAGACTTGTCGTTTCGCGTGACCATCACGTGTGAACATCACGCCTAACAACCAGGCTCTAATGTTAAAACTCAAGTCTTAACATGATAGAACATTAAAGTGTATTTCATTATCATTAAATATTAGATTCATCCAAATCACAAATATAATAAAATAGGTCAGTTTGACAAAATTTATTTTCAAATATTTCCAATATTCTGACTTGTTTGCTAGGGTGGGTTTGAACTACACTAACAATAAGTATTTTCTAGTTTTAAATTTTACTTCCGTAGAGGTTGTAAATGCCAGGATAAATAGTGCTGATTTTAGACTCGAACAAACTTGAGGCAGTTACAAACGATTTTGAATCTAGGTGACGGGGCCTTCAATCGCCCCCCACAAAATGTGAAATAAAAGAGTTTTCACTTCTGTCAGCAGTCCGCAAGATTGCCTATTTTTATTTTTTGTTTGATGCTGAATTGTCGAGACAGGATGCTATATAGAAATTTTACCAATGGAGTTTAAATTTGATAACAAAAACTACCTGAAATTGTAAAAAAAACAAACATTTCGCGATTAAAATTAGGACTTGAAAAAAAAACAAATAAATAAAATTACAGAAAATATTGATCGCTAAATTGGTATTTCAAATAAACTTCAAACTTTTGTATTTAAGTTATGAAAGGATAATTGAAAATATAACTTGGAATTATGACAAAAGCCCCAAATATTCGAATAACTCAGAGTTCATTGGCAATTTTATAAAGGCATTTGATTGAAAAGAAGGCGAAGATTTCTACAAAACTTTAAAATTTTTAAACGAAGAATTAAGAACAAAACTAAAAACCAAAATTGAAATTTTGTCAAAAAAAGTCTAAGTAATATTAAAATCAAAAATTTTCTTGAACTTTTGAGTTTATAATATAAAATTCTTATAAAAATTAAAATGGGAATTATGAAAAACTAAAAAAAATATAAACAAAGAAAAAACAAATAATTTAAAATAGAATCTCAATTTAGTAAAATTTCAAGATTAGGAAAGAAAGCCCCCGCGTCATATTTTCAAGTTTAAAGTAATAATTTTAAGAAAAAAGTAAGGTTTCAAATACCTTTTAAGAAAAAAGAATATTTGACAGAAAAAAACTTCTCAAAATTTTGATTAATAATTCTAATATTTCCGGTCCAAATTTTAAAAGAAATGAGCCAAGGTTTGGAGTTTCACACCAAATTCTTAAGAACAAAAAAAAGTGCAAATTAAAACTAAATTTTAAGAATAGGACGAAGTTTTAAAAAATCTTCCATTACAAAATTATTACATTTTCAAGATTCGAATAAAAATTAATTAAGTTTTTGAAATTAGAAGAAAATGTTTCTACAAGGTGAACATTTGAAAATTCGTCATAATTTTGACACTTAAATTCTTAACAAAGTCAAATGTATGAATTTGAAAAAAATGAGATAAAATAAAACCATTACCAGTGTAATTTAGAAATTATTAGAAAAAACTGAAAATTCATATTAAAACACTCGAGGTTTATAACAACAAATTCCAAATTTTCGAACTTGAACTCAGATTTTTGAAGAAAGGAAGAATTATTTAAGAAGAAATTACTCGAAATTTGTCAGGCTTAAGATTAACCTAAAGGAAATACAAAAAATAAAATTTGAGACCTAAAATTTTGGGAATAAAATGGAACTACAAGAAAAGGTCAAATCGAAGGTTTGAAAAAAAGTCGAAATTTTAAAAAAGAAAAAAATTGATATTTGAAAGAATTGAAATTTTCAGAATAAGTCAAATTTTTCTATTCCTACTAATTTTCAAAAAATTAAATTTCAAAAATATTCAAATTTTCAAAGAAAAGAGGCGAAATCTTGAAAAAGTTAAATTTTGATAAAAAAGTGAAACCATAGAGAAACTGAAAACAGCAACATTCTGTTAAAAAATTATTTTTTTTAAAGTCGACATGTTAAATTAAAATACAGACTTAAAAAAATGAGATTTTAAAAAAGTCAAAATTTTGAAGAAATTTTAAATTGCAGAAAACTATTAAAATTTGCAAAGAGAAATTTTAAAAAATATTTGAAATCAAAAAACAATTGGTGGAACGGACTGGTCCTTGGTTATCTTCAAAATTGAAATACAAATCTTGTCCTCGGAAACCAAAAATGATTAAAAAACACAACAAAGGTTGCTCTAACGCGTTTCGAGAACCAAGCTATCATCTTTAGATAGATATTAACACCTAATTTTTTTTTGGTAAAGTATGGGAAAAAGCCTTTACAGACATCTGGGAAGATAACCCAGATAGTGTCGGACTTCCGCTCAAACTACGGGTACCGACTAAAAACCCCTACTTCTTCGGGCCGGGCCCTTGGCCCCCAATCCCTCCGTCGGAACAGTACATTAGTGCTGGTGCAGTGTTGTAAGCTGTTTTTCCTGAAACATAAGACAAACAAAACAGAAAATTTTCACGATGAAAGTCTTAGCCTAGAGGACCATTCTTCGTCTCCTAATCCTGGTTGGAATGTCTGGATCGTAATCCACTGCCTGTCGAACTAGTTCGTTGGGATGCGTTTTCACGCTGACCATTGCCCGGGAATTAATTTCCCTAAGAAAATCTCTTACCAAAGGTAGTTCAGCTTCCCTATGGAGCTGATTGTTTCTCGTAAATCATGGAGCGTCCATGGCTTGTCTTAGAAAGACGTTCTGGAACACCTGGAGTTTCTTCATCTGATTATCCGTCGCTTGTGACCAAGCTATAGATGCGTAGGTCATCGCTGGTCTTATGATTGATTTGTATAGTAACACTTTAAGTCCAATGGACAGGTTACTATTTCTACCAATCATCGCTTGCAGCAGTCCCTTCAGCATTTTGGCTCTGGAAACTGCATAATCGATGTGTGCCTGAAATGTTAGTTTTTTGTCTAGAATGACACCTAGATACTTTGCCTGAAGTCTCCAGTCGACGTTTTGCCCATGAACATTTACATGTCCATATGGTTGGAGTCTTCTTCGGGTGAAAAATACTGCTTGAGTCTTGTCTGCGTTGACTTGGATTCTCCATTGGCCGAAGTAATCTAGTAGACTGTCTGTTGCCTCCTGAAGTCGTCTGGTGACCACCTCTGGACTGAAAGAGTACGCCACTAAAGCTGTGTCGTCTGCGTAGGTTGCCAATAAGGTGTTGTCGATTGTTGGATTGGTTCTCGGAATGTCTGCTGTAAACAGAGAATACAGCAGAGGTGACAAGGCAGAACCTTGAGGCACCCCATACTCTAACCTAAACTGGTTTGATAGTTCCTGTCCCACCTTTGCTCTGAAAGAGCGCTGGTCCAGGAACGAGCTTACCATTTGAACCATTGTTAGAGGTATTCCAAACTGGTACATCTTGAAGACTAATTCTTGATGCCAAACTGTGTCAAATGCCTTGGAGATATCGAAGAAAATAGCTCAAAATACCTGGTTCCAGTTCATGCGTTGAGTGATTGTTTCAACCACTTTCAGCAGTTGGTCTGAGGTAGAGTGCATAGGTTGGAACCCAAATTGTTCCTTAGGAATGATGTCGCGATCGCTGATGATATTCTGCAGACGCTTCCTCAAAATCCTTTCCGCCACCTTACCCAGGTTGGATAAGAGGCTGATTGGCCTGTAATTTTGGGAGAATTTCCCATCCTTACCTGGCTTAGGAATGAAGATAACGTTTGCAGTCTTCCATCTGGTTGAAAAATAAAAAATTTAACATGGAATTGACTACTGCTCCAAAGTATTTGACAGTTTGGTCCGGAAGAGACTTCAGAGTTTGGTTTGGAATTCCGTCTGGACCTGGAGACTTTTTGACATTTAGCTTGCGCAGAAAGCTTTGGATGCCTCCTCATTAGTTGGCTGAATGACGTCGTCTTCTTCTGGCACTTTCTCCTGAAGAAATTGTACCTCTTCTTCCACCTCGTCTACGAAGTCTAAGTCCACTTCTTCAAGTGTGGCCTGACAGTGTCGTTCAAAGGTCTCAGCAAAAGCTGCGGCCATTCCTTGAGGTCCGTGTATCGGAGGGATAGGTTTCCTAATTCCTCTTAGAGCTTTGGCTGTGCGCCAGAGATCTGATAAAATTTCAAGGTTGCAGATTCTTAGGTGTTCCTGAAACTTAGAAATTTTGTGCTCTCTGAGTTCATACCTGAGCTCGTGGATGAGCCCGTTGACTTCCGCCTTATCTGCTTGCAGATTGGTCCGTCTTGCTCTCTTCCTGGCACAATTTTTCCTTCTAATCAGCTCCACCAAGTGATTTAGCAGTGGTTCCCTTCCTTCTATACGCCGGAAAGTTTTGGTCGCAGTCAGAATTGAATCTGTTATGGTGATTTCCAGTCTTTCCACCGCTGTGTTGATGTCATGGTTTGTATTGATCTCTCCAGGCTCTTCCAGGTTTGCTGCCAGATACTCCCTGAACTGTGTCCAGTTTGTTTTCTTGCAGGTTTCTGAAGGCTTGGGTCCACGATCATCTCCGATGGTCATCATCACTGGGTTGTGGTCTGAGCTGAGCTCACTAACTGATGTTAACTCAACAGTGTATCAAACATCCTTCCTCAGCGCAACGTCCAGGGCATCTGGTATTCCTGTGGCGTGATGATGATGGGTTGGCTCTTCTGAAGCCATTACATTGATTCCGTTCTGTGCTGTGAACCTTTGAAGTGTCTCCGTTGACTCTGTTGCCCCACACGACGTTTTTGGCATTAAGGTCTCCGGCTACAATAACATTGTTATTGTTTATTTCGAAGATACGTGCCAAATCTGTCTCTGTGAGGGCGTTGGTTATGGAGTAACAAGACACCAGCGTCAGAGGTCCCGGCGCCATTTGAATTGTTACTCCAATTCCTTCCAGCTTTTCCAACTCCGGGGTGCCTGCAACAAAATGAGTTAGCTTTCTACTTACATAGATAGCTGTACCTCCTCCTGGGCCAGTTGGTCTGTCTCTGCGGTGAAGAACATATCCTCGGATTTTGGGATTCTTAGATCTGAACGTCATCCTGGTTTCGCTCAGCATCAGTACGTCCAGGTCGTTTTCCTTTGCGAAAACTTCGAGTTCGTTCCTGTTGCCTTGAAGTCCGTTGCAGTTCCAGAAAACTGCCTTAGATGCTGATGACGAGCAGGGTTTCCTTCGTTAACTCTTCTTTCCTGGCGTCTCTCCATTACTGTTTTAGAAAGATTATCTTGGGAAGCTTCATCATGATGCTTACGATGGCCTCTTGGCTGTTCCCGGCTTCAGAGACGGCCCTAATCAAGTCCAATACGACTTGATTTGTTGTTTCCGAAGTCTTTTTGGGGATCTTTTTTGCGCCACCTGCAACTGAGTCATAAGTGTTTCAACTTACCTTTGGGTTGGAGGTTCCAACCGGTTTCGGCACAGCCTTTGGAAGATTGACTGTCGGTGTGGTTTTCGAAGTTGGGGTCTTCTCCTGAGTGGCCTTTTGCTTCCTTGGCGCTGGAAAGGCAGGGCATCCTCTGTAACTCGCTACATGGCCTCCTTTGCAGTTGGCGCACTTGGCCGGTTTTTCCCTCGGCCGCTTGCAATCTTTCCTGAGGTGTTTCCCAGCACACTTCACGCAAACTGCCTCGGCGTGACAGTTCATCTGTCCATGGTGGAAACGCTGACACCTGTGGCATTGCTTCGCCCGGTTATTAGACCTTGGGATCTCCACCTGGATATCCAGCCCCATTAACCTTGTCGTCTGGAAGATACCTTCTTGTCCGTGTTGCAGCTCCACGAACATTAGACTGTGAGTCTTTTACGTGCGAAAATTTTTCATTCTTCGCACGTTGACAACCTTGAAGTCCTCCTCTTCAAGGGCAGTTTTAAAATGTTCCTCCGGGATGTCCTTTGGAACATTCCCAATCACCGCCTTGACGCTTCTGTCTTCTGGAAGAGAGAAGGTGTGATAAGGCACCTTTTCATTCTCCAGGAGCCTTGTTAGCGCTCTGAAATCATCCTCTGATGCCGGCTGAATTCGGATTCCCTCAAAGACGCACTTCGCCTTTCTCAATCCAATCTTTCTGGAATACATTAAAGAATTAATGTGCTTCCACTTACCGCTATCCCTGATAATAATCGGTGGAAGTCGGTTTCCGTCTCTGCTGGCTTCCTTCTTCGTTTCCTCTTCCCGAGGTTTCACGGGGGCTTCCTTGTTGGTTTTTGGAGATTTCTCTGACGTCTTCTTCCCCTTTCTTCGTTCAGGCGACGTCGGAGTTTCGTCCCCAGTCGACTCTTCCGAGATTTCTAGCCGTTTCGCGGTTTTCTTCCTTCTCTGTCGCTTCTGAACGACCTGGAATCCTCCCTCATCTTCCGCCTCCCCGAAGGATGAGCGAGCAAATAACTAAAAATTTCGATGAAATTCCAGATAACAATTTTTTTGGTGGAATGGACTGGTCGTTAGTTATCTTCAAAAATTAAAACACAAATGTTGTCCTCTGAAACCAAGAAAGATTAAAAAACACAACAAAGGTTGCTTTACTGCATTTCGACAGCCAAGCTATCATCTTCAAAGAGATACAGTATCTCTCTTGCACTGCTTAAAAAAGTAATTTTTTTCGGTCTTTACTAATGAAAGTGTTTCGAGTTCAAAAGTGTATATTGTTAAAATAAATGTCGTTTTAACATCCCATGTTAATTAGCACTAAACGTATTTAATATTTATGTACATTTATTCTGCAAATAAAAGCAAACCAGCCTTAAAGTTTTGTTTGTTTTTTGCTTTTTGGTTGTTTAATTAGGAGCCCATACCTTTACTTAGCCCCGAGACACAACAAGGATACATTATTGCCCCTGGAGCGCAGCCACACACAATATCCATGAAGTTTAGCAGGTCTAATGTATTAAGCAATGATAATAGCAGATTAGCGTTGCTTCCTATATTCTCCAGAAATATCCACAAACTTCAGCCCAAGTTGGTTGCCTGAACAAGTTTAGTGAACCTGTATGTTTGCACAAGAAACACTGTATAACGTAATTCCGCCGGACGTTGGCAACTTCGAAATTTACAGTCATGGTTCCTGCGCCGTTATGTTTCACTCCATCGTGATTTGTGGACCACTGAATTATTTTAATGTTAATAACAGTAACAGCTGGAGTGCAGTGGTAACACGATAACACCGCTTCACATAGGAGTGTGCTCATTAATTATCCTTATGGAAGGGATAATCGGAATTTCGAATTTTGCAATCTGGACTCATGTTTAAATGGATGTATTTAAATAAATTATTCTATTGCAACACGGCCAGCCACTCATGAATTCTAAAATTAGGTAAACTGGAATATTTAGGTCATTTAAAATCTAATTAAACAAATCGTATATTTTGCGCCTTCGATATTACAATACACTACAATCAGCTGTGACGTTGGGACCGAACATTTTAGCGCTATTTCAAGAACCGTGTTAGTCATTATGAACATGTAAATGCTTCTACTTGAGGCATTTTGTAGAGTAATTTTTTTTAACATTTCTGCGGCCCAGTTTGAAAATAATTAAATTTTTTAATAATAAAAGTTGACAATATTTTGAAACATCTCTTGAAATATGACTACATGATATCTAAAAAAATTCACCTCATGACAACTTACAAAATTGATTAGTTTATTTTACATAGAAGAGGGAAAAAATTAAATATAGAAGACCAAAATCAGAAATGAAATATTTTTTTAATAAATTAAAAATTAATTTAAAAATGTAAAAAAATGTAGCGTTTGGGTTCATCAGCAAAGCATAACAAGGAAAAGGAACAATAAAGGAGGAAGAATTACTTAAAAAAATAATAGTAAACATTTTCAAACATGAATAGTTTCAATAATTAAGTTAAACTTTGAAAATTATTTCCTTACTGTTCAGTTTGGTTTTTGAACTATTATATTTTTTAAATTAAAAGAAATCAAAAGTTGGAAGTTTAAATTCAATAATCCAGGGAATAAGCCGGAAAATAGATAAAAATAATATAGTAAGTTAGATTTTTCACATTTTTTCTGCATTCGATTTCTGATGACCCAAGGTTCATTCACTGCTACTAAGAAGAAGTCGTTCGACCCTCCTTCACCATCTTCACAATCTTGGAAACAACCCCCCAAATGGAGAGTTTCGCTAAGAAATTCCTAAAGTCGGGAAAATTAAGCAAGTTGCCTTGGAAATGCGTCCTAGGTGGTTATTTGGGTCGCTGATCACGAATCCATGAATGGTTTTCCCGGAAAACTCATTTCTTGCATGTAGTAAAATCTCTACTCGAAACGGTGTCCTAGGGAATTTCGGGGTCGCTGATTAAGAATGAGAGATCTATTTTTCCGAAAAGCTCATTTCTTGGTCGGAAAATCATGAAATTTTTTTAATATTCTAGTGGGATTTTGGGATTTTGAGACAATATGATGAACCTTTTTTTTAAAATTGTGTCTCAGAAGTTTTTGGGTCACAGATCAAGAATTGAAGACTTGATTTCCAAAAAACATAATTTTCCGGTCGGAAAATCAAGAAAATTTCGCATTTTAGGTGTTTTGAGACAATGTAGTAAAATTTTTACTCGAAATGGTGTCCTAGGGATTTTCGGGGTCGCTGATTAAAAATCTGAGATCTGTTTTTTCGGAAAACTCATTTTCCGGTCGGAAAATCCAGAAAATTTGCTCCGAAAACCTCTAGGACATCGTTTCCAGTAAAAATTTTACAACGTTGTCTCAAAATATTTGAAATGAAGACTTTTGTTAATTTTCCCACGAAAAAATGAGTTTCTCGGAAAAGCAAGCCTCGGATTCTTGATCAGTGACCCAAAAATATCTCCTGATACACAATTTCAAATAAAAGGTTCATCATATTGTCTCAAAACCTCAACAAGCCCACTAGGATTTTAAAATTTTTTTATGATTTCCCGACCGAGAAATGAGTTTTTCGGCAAAACAGATCTCGGATTCTTAATCAGCGACCCCGAAAACCCCTAGGACACCATTTCAAGTACAATTTTTGCTACATACAAGCAGTGAGTTTTTCGGAAAAACCAATTACGGATTTGTGATCAGTAACCAAATAACCTTCTAGGATAAATTTTCGAGGCAATTTGCGTTAATTTTCCCCATTTTAGGTATTTCTTAGCGAAACGCCTCATTTGGGTGGTTTTTTTCGATATTAAGGTGTGAAGAAGGGTCGAGCGACATCGTTTTACTAGCGGTGAATGATCCTTGAGTCATCAGAAATCGAATGCAAAAAGAATTTTGAAAATCTTTTTCCCGGCTTATTGCCTCGATTACAAAACTTATTTTAAAAAATTACAAAAATCATTTTAATCACAACATAAAGAATGATAAGAATATAGTCTTTTTTCTAAAATTTTCTTTGAAACTTCAACTTTTAAAGAAAATCGAGATTTTAAGAAAGTGTTAATTTCGAGAAAATCGAAATTTTCAAAAAAGTCCAAGTTATCAAAAAGTTGGAATTTCTAAAAAAGTCAAAATTCCGAAAGAAGTCAATATTTGTAAAATTCAAAATTTTAAAATAAATCCAAATTTTTAAACATTCAAACTTTTTATAAGAATTCGAAACTTCCAGAAAAAGTTAAAATTTTAAAAAAACGTCGAAAATTTTAAGTCACAATTCTTTATTTTCAAAAAAAAATTCCTTTTTTTTTAAAAAAGTAGAAAATTATAAAAGTGGAAATTTCGAAAGTTAAATTTCAAAAAATTCCAATTATTCAAGGTCTAGAATTTCAAAACGTGGAAATTTCGACAAAAAGTTGAAATCTTGAAAAAGTTGATAATTTCTTAAAAATGGCCACAAACAATTTAAATTTGGAAAAAACCAAATTCTCAAAAAGTGGAAATTTTTAACACATTTCAAGATTTTGAAAAACACTCAGAATTTTTAAAAAATCAAAATTAAAAAAAAATTGAAATTGGCAATTAATTAGATCGATATTATGAGAAAAAGTCAAAATTTTGAAAAAAGAAAATTTTGAGAAGTTAATATGTTGAAATGTTTAATTTTCAAAAAAGCCAAATTTTGTAACGAAATAAATTTTTAACAAAATTTTATTCTAAATAAGTAAAAAATTACAGAAAAATTAAAATTACCAGAAAAATTTGAAACTTTCAGAATGAGTGACATTTTTGACAAAAAAGTTTAAATTTTCGAAAAAGGTCCAATTTTGAAAAAAAAGTTCGAAATATTTAAATTATTATTTTCAAAAATAAATAAATTAATTTGAGAAAAAGTCAAATTTTAGAAAGGACATGTTTAAATGGTGGTCAAAATATCAGGAAAAGAAACCAGAATTGAAAAATCAAAATTTCAAAAACGTTGAAATTTTCGATATGAATAAAATTTTGGGACAAAAGTGTAAATTTTACAAAAAAGTCAACAATAAAAAAATTGAAATTTCTAAAAAGAAGCCAAATTTTGGATAGTTTCCTTTTTGTGGTATTGATTTTGAAAAAGGCAGAGATTTTCATTAAAAGTTTTCAAAAAAGGTGATTTTGTATATTTTTGAGAAAAAGTTCATATTTTAAAAAAACTTGAATTTTTCAAATAAATGGTTCAAATTTCCAACAAAAAGTAATCTTTCAAAAAGAAAATTAATTTATAACAGTCGAATTTAGAGACAAGTTCGAAGTTTAAAAAAGGACAGCGGTTTGAAAAAGTACAAATTTTCAGTCACAGTTTCAAGAAAAGGCGTAAATTTTGTTATCTAAATTTGCAAAAAGGGGTAAATTTTTAAAAAATTCATAAATATTAAATTTTATTAACAATTAAATTATCAATAAAGATTATTAGTTTTGAGTATTGAAGAATTCCACAAAGTGCGGGTGAGAAATGTCAATTTCTTAAAAAAGTCAATATTTTTAGGATATTCGAAATTTTCAAAACAAATATATTTGTAATTTTTTGAGAAATAGTCAACATTTTTTACCAGAAGTCGAAGTGTTCAAAAAAAATCTACATTCATAGAAAATTTCGACATAAAAGTCGAACTTTTGAGAAATAATCAAAATAAATAAATTTCAAGAAAGCCGAAATTTTTGGACAAAAATTCGAAAAATTTTCATCGAGTCACAATTTTGAAAAGTATAACTTTTATTTAAAATCTTTTAAAAGCTTCTTCTTAAAAATACCAAATGTTTTAATACAATCGAAATTTCTTGAAAAAGTCAAAAATTTTGAAAAGAAATTGTTTATTTTTGAAATGTCGAAGTTTCACTAAAAGCCGAATTTAAAAACAGCTACGATTCCATAAAAAATTGCAATTTCTAAAAAAAAATTAAAAGTTCGATATAGAGTTCCACGTTGTAAGAAAAAGTCAAAATTTTGAAAAAAGGAAATTTTGAAACAGATACAATTTTAAAATGTCTAAATTTTCAGAATAATCGAAATTTTCAATAATAAATTGAATTGTAAAAAGTCAAATTTTTCAAAATGAGCTAAATTTTGGAAATGTTCAACATTAAAAAAACAATATTGTAAAGAATCAAAGCTTTAAGAATTTGCACACAAATAAGTTTCCAGAAAAAGTTGGATTTTTGAAAAACTTAGATATTTTTAAAAAGTGATCAAAATGTCACGTTAAAAAAGTATTAATTTTCAATCTGAATCTGCAAAAAGGTGAACATTTTAAAAAAATTTATAATTATTAAACTTTATTAAAAATTAGATTACTAATAGTTTCAATTCTTTGGTCCTTATTTTCAAAAATATCGAAAATTTCAGTAAATGTTATCAAAAAAGGTGTTTTTTATATACAGGGTGTTACAAAAGTCCGGGCCGCTACTTCAGGAGCATATTCTACACATTAAAATATGAAAAATGTTGAAATACTTTTTTTCTTTAAATTGCCTCCTAACGGAGATATGATCATTTAAAGATGGCGCCCCTAAAGTGGTTTTTTTACTACAAAAAGTTAACGGTTAGTAGCAAAGTCATGAAATTGGGCAAGCAGTTAAAGAATTGGATTAGGCATATTCTCATGTAACATATTTTTTAAATAAGCAGTAGCGTGGTGTGTAGGGGGTTGCCCGCGATTATGTTTTGCCGTAACTTTTTGTATTGCAATATTTCGACACAAAAGTACCATAATCGTAAAAAGCAACATTTTTTATACAAAAAAGGTACTCTTTCTCAAAGTCGCTAAAAGTAACCGTTTCCGAGAAAAAAGCGTTTAAACAAAATTGTTGCATTTATTAGAATTCGTTTTGCAAATTTCTAATTTATCCACTACTAACTGCATTGATATAAAAATAGTACAAAATAAAGAAAAAAAAAATCAAAGCAAGTGTTCGAAATTACTGCCCCCTGCAGCAATACATTGCTCGGCTCGTCTTCTAAGGGAACTCCTTACTCTTTCGCAAATGCCTGGTGTATTGTGAATCTGGTTGAACCCATTTTCAATTCGTTCACGAAGATCATTGATATTGTCAACTGGTGTGGAGTAGACGATCTGCTTTAGATGTCCCCATAAGTAGAAATCGAGTGGGTTGAGGTCAGGAGACCTAGCTGGCCATGGTATCGGACCTCCTCGACCTATCCATCGTTGATGATAGTTGTTATTCAAAAATTCCCTAGCAACTGCACTAAAATGGGCAGGTGCCCCATCGTGCATTATCCACATTCGCTGTCTTGTTATGAGTGGAACATTTTCAAGTAACACAGGTAACTCTGTTTGCAAAAAATGTCTATATGATGCTCCTGTTAACCTATGAGGTAAAAAAAACGGTCCAATTATAGAGTCCCCTATTATTCCTCCCCAAATGTTAAGTGAAAAATGTTGCTGATGTCTCGACTGAATAACTGCATTGGGATTTTCAACTTGCCACTGATGCATGTTGTGAAAGTTAAGTATCCCGTTTCTGGTAAAACCCGCTTCGTCCGTAAATAATATCAGCGATCTTATGCAATAGCCAGTTGCAAAATTCTATTCTTGGAGGATAATCAGCAGCAAGTAACCCTTGCACTCTTTGAAAATGATAGGGGTAAAATTGGTAAAATTTCAAAATTCGCCAGATAGTTACGTGATTTACTCCTTCGGCTAAAGCAAGTTGTCTAGTGCTGACACATGGATCTTCTTCAACTCGCTGAAGCACACGCTCCTCTAAATTAGCAACTTCTGCGTTTGGCCTTCCAACACGTTCGCCTTTGAAAACAAAATTTCCTGTTTCACATAAACGAGCATGAATTTTCTGGAACAATTTTTCTCCTGGTAGGTGTCTATTAGGAAAACGTTCAGCATAAAGCCGTCTTGCTTCAGCACGATTACAATTTGCAAGCCCGTACATTAAATGCATATCGGCCATTTCTTGATTTGAATAGTCCATTTTATCAAAATAATGAAAAGTTAAAAAACTACTACACTTACTATTGACAACAAAAACTGCTAAAGTTTACAGCTTACGACCAAATTTTATCAGTGACACAACGTCAATCTCTGGCAGATATTGTCAAGTACAGTTGTTTTCTTTACGATCAGTTTGCATGACCAACTTATTTTTTCTTATACAAATTAGTTAGAATTTCGAAGACGGGATAGGATTATTTAAACGTCTTTTTCTCGGAAACGGTTACTTTTAGCGACTTTGAGAAAGAGTACATTTTTGTATAAAAAATGTTGCTTTTTACGATTATGGCACTTTTGTGTCGAAATATTGCAATACAAAAAATGTTACGGCAAAAAATAATCGCGGGCAACCCTCTACACACCACGCTACTGCTTATTTAAAAAATATGTTACATGAGAATATGCCTAATCCAATTCTTTAACTGCTTGCCCAATTTCATGACTTCGCTACTAACCGTTAACTTTTTGTAGTAAAAAAACCACTTTAGGGGCGCCATCTTTAAATGGTCATATCTCCGTTAGGAGGACAATTTATAGAAAAAAATGTATTTCAACATTTTTCATATTTTAATGTGTAGAATATGCTCCTGAAGTAGCGGCCCGGACTTTTGTAACACCCTGTATTATTTTGAAGAAGAGTTGATATTTTAAAGAATCTTAAATTTTTCAAATAAATCCTTCGAATTTGAAACAAAGAGGAAATTTTTCACAGAAATTGTAATTTACAAAAAGTCGAATTTGGAGAAAAAGTCGAAATTAAAAAAAAAACAATATTTAGAAAAAGGTAAAGATTTTCGGTCAGAACTTCAAGCAAAGGCCTAAATTTTAAAATTGTTGAAGATTTCGTCATCTGACTGCAGAAAAGTCGAAATTTTTAAAGAGTTAACATTTTCAAAATATATTCGAAATTTAAAAAAAAAAAGGTATTTTTGTAATTTTTTGAGAAATGACATTTTCAAAGACGCCTAATTCATTAAAATAAGTTCACATTTTCAGCAGGAGTCGAATTTTGCAAAAAAGCTGAAAACAAGAAGCCCAAGGTTCGCCATAAAAGTCGTAATTTTGAGAAATAATCAAAATTACTAAATTTCGAGAAAGTCGACATTTTGGAAAAAACAATCAAAAACTGGAAAAATTTGAAAAATTGGATTCAATTCAAGTTTTCACGAGAAGCCGGATTTAAAGGAAAACTTGACATTTAATAAAAAAAAAGTCGAAATATTGGAATGATCAAGACTTTCAAAAGAAAAAACTGACATTTTGAAAAAAATTCAAAATTTTGGAAAAAGAAAGTTTTGAAAAAGATAAAATTTTGAAATATTTAAATTTTGAAAAGAGTCGAAATTTTCAGTAATAAATTGAAACTTAAAAATTGTCCAAAAAAATTGCAATTTTTAAAACATTCGACATTAAGAAAAAACAATTTTGGAAAATGTCAACATTTTCAATAACATTCGAAAGGTTTATATCTCTTGCGCTACTTAAAAATTTGTACACAAATAAATTTGGGTTAATTATGTCAAAAGTGAGTTGAATTTGTTACTATACATGCACAATTGTTAAATTTCGATCATAAGAGTTACCAATATCAAGTGGTCGCAATTGTGTGAAAAAAAGAGGTTTTCAAAATAAAATAAATATGGACATTTTCATTTTGTAAGGCAAGCTGTGCTTCGTTAGCTTCCACGAAGAAAACTCCACTATCTGGAATACATATTGGCGCATAAGTATTATAGTAGAGTCGATAATTGTCCAATCCCAAAGTTAATTTGAATAAGTGGACGCTTATCCTGTGGAAAATTCCGCTGAAAGCATAAAATGTATCGACGGAACATTTCAATAAAAGGAGGCCAAACAATAACAGGAATTCCCGAACGCCATGCGATAACAAGCGTAGCAGAATTCCTGTTTAATTATCTGCAGGGTCCAGCAATATTGCCGGCAATATGTAAACAGCGAGACAGTGGCGAACGGGCGATCTTTGGCGGGCTGGAACATGGAACTTTCTTATCTCGCTTCCTATTGTTCCTTAATGAATTCAAATCCAGGAGGCGGTACTCGAAAACGCCAAGCTTTGCATCCATTTGCATAATTGTATATATTGATGTTCGTTAACGAATGTTGTTCGGGCCCAGTTTGACTAGAGCTGAACTTCTCCAGATATGCGTGGAAATTTAAAATTCACCCGATGTAACTGTATTTCAATCCGAACGGATTACAAGGCCGGTAAAGTATTTTAATTCGTCCTCGTCCCGGCCTTATCCCTCAAAGCGAACTTTCGCAACTTTATTGCCTGGATAGCCACAACTTGGCAAATACAATGGTCGCTTGCCATGCAGGTTATGAAGTATGGGATTCTTTTTCCAAACCTTAACATCTCAACTTTGGCAATCATTTCGAACTTTTTATAAGCCAAGCTGGTTGAATGGCTTGCTTTGATTCTAGATACCTAGCCCTGAAGTGATAATTTCTAAAAAAAACTGAAAATTTTAGAAAACTTGAGATTGTAAAAAAAAATGTTTATAAATGTCGAGATGATTTTTTCCTTCAAAACTTGATTACTCAGTCTCATGTTTTCATTTTCTAGTGAAAGAAACTGAGTCGTATTATTAGGAAAAGTCCAAATTTCGAAATGAAAGTCGAAATCCCAATACTGAAAGCAAAATTTGTAAAAAAAATCTCCAAAAAGATATCTAAAATTTGTAAAAAAAATAAATTTAGGTTAAAAATAGAAGTTTCATAAAGCAGAATTCAAAAGGTTTATTTTAATTTTCTTTAAATATTAGGCTTGTAGTTTAAATTTTATTTCTTTAAATTTTAATGTAGTCCTCTTGAAACTATTTGTTGTGTTTTCAGGCTAAGTTTAAAATTTCATAACTTAAGTCGAAATTCCGATAATATCTACGAAACAACAGAAAAACAAAAATTAGAAATTAAATTTGAAATTTGCGGAAAAAAATTAAATCCTTCCAAAGGGGAAAATTCCATAATTTATAAAAAAAGTCAAATTTTTAAAAAATCCAAATTTAAAAAAATTGAAATTGGCAATTAATCTAGATCGATATTATGAGAAAAGTCAAAATGTTGAAAAAAGAAAATTTTGAAAAGTTAATATTGTAACGTAAATGTAAATAGATGAAATAGGATTTAGAATAGAATTGTAGAATTTAGTAAATAAAAAAGTTTCTAGAAGGTTCTGATAAGGGGAAAGCGGCCGCGATAACGAAACAAACGGCAGATAAGCGTTCCAGAAATTTCGGCATTCGATAAGCCTTATCTGCCGAAAGTTCTGGAAGACGCGGGCCGAAACTATAAAAAGGCGGTCAGTTTTCCCTCGAGTGATGTCAGTTAGAATCAGTGCAATGTAGTAAGTTAGTAGAAGTGAGTTAATTGTAAATTGTGGTGATTCAAGTTGAGTTCAGTAATAAAGTGGGAATAAATCCATCACGTGTATCAATTCGAACCGATAACGCACGTAACAATATGTTGAAATGTTTAATTTTCAAAAAAGCCAAATTTTGTAACGAAATAAATTTTTAACAAAATTTTATTCTAAATAAGTAAAAAATTACAGAAAAATCAAAATTACCAGAAAAATTTGAAACTTTCAGAATGAGTGACATTTTTGACAAAAAAGTTTAAATTTTCGAAAAAGGTCCAATTTTGAAAAAAAAGTTCGAAATATTTAAATTATTATTTTCAAAAATAAATAAATTAATTTGAGAAAAAGTCAAATTTTAGAAAGGACATGTTTAAATGGTGGTCAGAATATCAGGAAAAGAAACCAGATTTGAAAAATCAAAATTTAAAAAACGTTGAAATTTTGATATGAATAAAATTTTGGGACAAAAGTGTAAATTTTACAAAAAAGTCAACAATTAAACAATTGAAATTTCTCAAAAAGAAGCCAAATTTTGGATAGTTTCCTTTTTGTGGTATTGATTTTGGCAGAGATTTTCATTAAAAGTTTTCAAAAAAGGTGATTTTGTATATTTTTGAGAAAAAGCTCATATTTTAAAAAAACTTGAATTTTTCAAATAAATGGTTCAAATTTCCAACAAAAAGTAATCTTTCAAAAAGAAAATTAATTTATAACAGTCGAATTTAGAGACAAGTTCGAAGTTTAAAAAAGGACAGCGGTTTGAAAAAGTACAAATTTTCAGTCACAGTTTCAAGAAAAGGCGTAAATTTTGTTATCTAAATTTGCAAAAAGGGGTAAATTTTTAAAAAATTCATAAATATTAAATTTTATTAACAATTAAATTATCAATAAAGATTATTAGTTTTGCAGTATTGAAGAATTCCACAAAGTGCGGGTGAGAAATGTCAATTTCTTAAAAAAGTCAATATTTTTAGGATATTCGAAATTTTCAAAACAAATATATTTGTAATTTTTTGAGAAATAGTCAACATTTTTTACCAGAAGTCGAAGTGTTCAAAAAAAATCTACATTCATAGAAAATTTCGACATAAAGTCGAACTTTTGAGAAATAATCAAAATAAATAAATTTCGAGAAAGCCGAAATTTTTGGACAAAAATTCGAAAAATTTTCATCAAGTCACAATTTTGAAAAGTATAACTTTTATTTAAAATCTTTTAAAAGCTTCTTCTTAAAAATACCAAATGTTTTAATACAATCGAAATTTTCTAGAAAATGTCAAAAATTTTGAAAAGAAATTGTTTATTTTTGAAATGTCGAAGTTTCACTAAAAGCCGAATTTAAAAACAGCTACGATTCCATAAAAAATTGCAATTTCTAAAAAAAAATTAAAAGTTCGATATAGAGTTCCACGTTGTAAGAAAAAGTCAAAATTTTGAAAAAAGGAAATTTTGAAACAGATACAATTTTAAAATGTCTAAATTTTCAGAATAATCGAAATTTTCAATAATAAATTGAATTGTAAAAAGTCAAATTTTTCAAAATGAGCTAAATTTTGGAAATGTTCAACATTAAAAAAACAATATTGTAAAGAATCAAAGCTTTAAGAATTTGCACACAAATAAGTTTCCAGAAAAAGTTGGATTTTTGAAAAACTTAGATATTTTTAAAAAGTGATCAAAATGTCACGTTAAAAAAGTATTAATTTTCAATCTGAATCTGCAAAAAGGTGAACATTTTAAAAAAATTTATAATTATTAAACTTTATTAAAAATTAGATTACTAATAGTTTCAATTCTTTGGTCCTTATTTTCAAAAATATCGAAAATTTCAGTAAATGTTATCAAAAAAGGTGTTTTTTATATACAGGGTGTTACAAAAGTCCGGGCCGCTACTTCAGGAGCATATTCTACACATTAAAATATGAAAAATGTTGAAATACATTTTTTTCTATAAATTGCCTCCTAACGGAGATATGACCATTTAAAGATGGCGCCCCTAAAGTGGTTTTTTTACTACAAAAAGTTAACGGTTAGTAGCAAAGTCATGAAATTGGGCAAGCAGTTAAAGAATTGGATTAGGCATATTCTCATGTAACATATTTTTTAAATAAGCAGTAGCGTGGTGTGTAGGGGGTTGCCCGCGATTATTTTTTGCCGTAACTCTTTTGTATTGCAATATTTCGACACAAAAGTGCCATAATCGTAAAAAGCAACATTTTTTATACAAAAAAGGTACTCTTTCTCAAAGTCGCTAAAAGTAACCGTTTCCGAGAAAAAAGCGTTTAAACAAAATTGTTGCATTTATTAGAATTCGTTTTGCAAATTTCTAATTTATCCACTACTAACTGCATTGATATAAAAATAGTACAAAATAAGAAAAAAAAAATCAAAGCAAGTGTTCGAAATTACTGCCCCCTGCAGCAATACATTGCTCGGCTCGTCTTCTAAGGGAACTCCTTACTCTTTCGCAAATGCCTGGTGTATTGTGAATCTGGTTGAACCCATTTTCAATTCGTTCACGAAGATCATTGATATTGTCAACTGGTGTGGAGTAGACGATCTGCTTTAGATGTCCCCATAAGTAGAAATCGAGTGGGTTGAGGTCAGGAGACCTAGCTGGCCATGGTATCGGACCTCCTCGACCTATCCATCGTTGATGATAGTTGTTATTCAAAAATTCCCTAGCAACTGCACTAAAATGGGCAGGTGCCCCATCGTGCATTATCCACATTCGCTGTCTTGTTATGAGTGGAACATTTTCAAGTAACACAGGTAACTCTGTTTGCAAAAAATGTCTATATGATGCTCCTGTTAACCTATGAGGTAAAAAAACGGTCCAATTATAGAGTCCCCTATTATTCCTCCCCAAATGTTAAGTGAAAAATGTTGCTGATGTCTCGACTGAATAACTGCATTGGGATTTTCAACTTGCCACTGATGCATGTTGTGAAAGTTAAGTATCCCGTTTCTGGTAAAACCCGCTTCGTCCGTAAATAATATCAGCGATCTTATGCAATAGCCAGTTGCAAAATTCTATTCTTGGAGGATAATCAGCAGCAAGTAACCCTTGCACTCTTTGAAAATGATAGGGGTAAAATTGGTAAAATTTCAAAATTCGCCAGATAGTTACGTGATTTACTCCTTCGGCTAAAGCAAGTTGTCTAGTGCTGACACATGGATCTTCTTCAACTCGCTGAAGCACACGCTCCTCTAAATTAGCAACTTCTGCGTTTGGCCTTCCAACACGTTCGCCTTTGAAAACAAAATTTCCTGTTTCACATAAACGAGCATGAATTTTCTGGAACAATTTTTCTCCTGGTAGGCGTCTATTAGGAAAACGTTCAGCATAAAGCCGTCTTGCTTCAGCACGATTACAATTTGCAAGCCCGTACATTAAATGCATATCGACCATTTCTTGATTTGAATAGTCCATTTTATCAAAATAATGAAAAGTTAAAAAACTACTACACTTACTATTGACAACAAAAACTGCTAAAGTTTACAGCTTACGACCAAATTTTATCAGTGACACAACGTCAATCTCTGGCAGATATTGTCAAGTACAATTGTTTTCTTTACGATCAGTTTGCATGACCAACTTATTTTTTCTTATACAAATTAGTTAGAATTTCGAAGACGGGATAGGATTATTTAAACGTCTTAACGTCTTTTTCTCGGAAACGGTTACTTTTAGCGACTTTGAGAAAGAGTACCTTTTTGTATAAAAAATGTTGCTTTTTACGATTATGGTACTTTTGTGTCGAAATATTGCAATACAAAAATGTTACGGCAAAAAATAATCGCGGGCAACCCCCTACACACCACGCTACTGCTTATTTAAAAAATATGTTACATAAGAATATGCCTAATCCAATTCTTTAACTGCTTGCCCAATTTCATGACTTTGCTACTAACCGTTAATTTTTGTAGTAAAAAAACCACTTTAGGGGCGCCATCTTTAAATGGTCATATCTCCGTTAGGAGGCAATTTAAAGAAAAAAATGTATTTCAACATTTTTCATATTTTAATGTGTAGAATATGCTCCTGAAGTAGCGGCCCGGACTTTTGTAAAACCCTGTATTATTTTGAAGAAGAGTTGATATTTTAAAGAATCCTAAATTTTTCACATAAATCCTTCGAATTTGAAACAAAGAGGAATTTTTCACAGAAATTGTAATTTACAAAAAGTCGAATTTGGAGAAAAAGTCGAAATTAAAAAAAAAACAATATTTTGAAAAAGGTAAAGATTTTCGGTCAGAACTTCAAGCAAAGGCCTAAATTTTAAAATAGTTGACGATTTCGTCATCTGACTGCAGAAAAGTCGAAATTTTTAAAGAGTTAACATTTTCAAAATATATTCGAAATTTAAAAAAAAAGGTATTTTTGAAATTTTTTGAAAAATGACATTTTCAAAGAAGCCTAATTCATTAAAATAAGTTCACATTTTCAGCAGGAGTCGAATTTTGCAAAAAAGCTGAAAACAAGAAGCCCAAGTTTCGCCATAAAAGTCGTAATTTTGAGAAATAATCAAAATTACTAAATTTCGAGAAAGTCGACATTTTGGAAAAAACAATCAAAAACTGGAAAAATTTGAAAAATTGGATTCAATTCAAGTTTTCACGAGAAGCCGGATTTAAAGGAAAACTTGACATTTAATAAAAAAAAAGTCGAAATATTGGAATGATCAAGACTTTCAAAAGAAAAAACTGACATTTTGAAACAAATTCAAAATTTTGGAAAAAGAAAGTTTTGAAAAAGATAAAATTTTGAAATATTTAAATTTTGAAAAGAGTCGAAATTTTCAGTAATAAATTGAAACTTAAAAATTGTCCAAAAAAATTGCAATTTTTAAAACATTCGACATTAAGAAAAAACAATTTTGGAAAATGTCAACATTTTCAATAACATTCGAAAGGTTTATATCTCTTGCGCTACTTAAAAATTTGTACACAAATAAATTTGGGTTAATTATGTCAAAAGTGAGTTGAATTTGTTACTATACATGCACAATTGTTAAATTTCGATCATAAGAGTTACCAATATCAAGTGGTCGCAATTGTGTGAAAAAAAGAGGTTTTCAAAATAAAATAAATATGGACATTTTCATTTTGTAAGGCAAGCTGTGCTTCGTTAGCTTCCACGAAGAAAACTCCACTATCTGGAATACATATTGGCGCATAAGTATTATAGTAGAGTCGATAATTGTCCAATCCCAAAGTTAATTTGAATAAGTGGACGCTTATCCTGTGGAAAATTCCGCTGAAAGCATAAAATGTATCGACGGAACATTTCAATAAAAGGAGGCCAAACAATAACAGGAATTCCCGAACGCCATGCGATAACAAGCGTAGCAGAATTCCTGTTTAATTATCTGCAGGGTCCAGCAATATTGCCGGCAATATGTAAACAGCGAGACAGTGGCGAACGGGCGATCTTTGGCGGGCTGGAACATGGAACTTTCTTATCTCGCTTCCTATTGTTCCTTAATGAATTCAAATCCAGGAGGCGGTACTCGAAAACGCCAAGCTTTGCATCCATTTGCATAATTGTATATATTGATGTTCGTTAACGAATGTTGTTCGGGCCCAGTTTGACTAGAGCTGAACTTCTCCAGATATGCGTGGAAATTTAAAATTCACCCGATGTAACTGTATTTCAATCCGAACGGATTACAAGGCCGGTAAAGTATTTTAATTCGTCCTCGTCCCGGCCTTATCCCTCAAAGCGAACTTTCGCAACTTTATTGCCTGGATAGCCACAACTTGGCAAATACAATGGTCGCTTGCCATGCAGGTTATGAAGTATGGGATTCTTTTTCCAAACCTTAACATCTCAACTTTGGCAATCATTTCGAACTTTTTATAAGCCAAGCTGGTTGAATGGCTTGCTTTGATTCTAGATACCTAGCCCTGAAGTGATAATTTCTAAAAAAAACTGAAAATTTTAGAAAACTCGAGATTGTAAAAAAAATATTTATAAATGTCGAGATGATTTTTTCCTTCAAAACTTGATTACTCAGTCTCATGTTTTCATTTTCTAGTGAAAGAAACTGAGTCGTATTATTAGGAAAAGTCCAAATTTCGAAATGAAAGTCGAAATCCCAATACTGAAAGCAAAATTTGTAAAAAAAATCTCCAAAAAGATATCTAAAATTTGTAAAAAAAATAAATTTAGGTTAAAAATAGAAGTTTCATAAAGCAGAATTCAAAAGGTTTATTTTAATTTTCTTTAAATATTAGGCTTGTAGTTTAAATTTTATTTCTTTAAATTTTAATGTAGTCCTCTTGAAACTATTTGTTGTGTTTTCAGGCTAAGTTTAAAATTTCATAACTTAAGTCGAAATTCCGATAATATCTACGAAACAACAGAAAAACAAAAATTAGAAATTAAATTTGAAATTTGCGGAAAAAATTGAATCCTCATTCCAAAGGGGAAAATTCCATAATTTATAAAAAAAGTCAAATTTTTATAAAACATCGAAAACTTTTAGACAAAATTGCAAAAAAAGGGAATCAAATCTTCAGGAAAAACTAAAGGTGTCAAGTAGAAAGTGAAAATGTTGCCAAAACAATTAAAAATATTTTAGAAATTTTGACCCTTTTCTTGAATACGAAATTTTAAACATTTGAAGAAAACTAAAGTTTAATTGAAATCTTATGTAAATATACAAAGACTATAAGTTTAAAATTATAAGCAAGTAAAAATATAAATCTCTTGTAATTAAATAGAAAAAGAGACTTTTATGTAGTCCTTTTGAATTTGTTTGTTGTGTTTTGAGGCTAAGTTTAAAATTTCATAACTTAAGTCGAAATCTCGATAATATCTACGAAACAACAGAAAAACGAAAATAAAAAATAAAATTTGAAATTTGCGGAAAAAAATTGAATCTTTCTTGCAAAGAGGAAAAATCTCATAATTTATAAAAAAAAGTCATGTATTTCACAAATGGAAATAAAATTTTTATAACACATCGAAAACTTTTAAAGAAAATTGAAAGCAAAAGAATCTAACCTTCAGGAAAAACCAAGTAAAAAGTGAAAATTTTGCAAAACATTTAAAAATATTTTAGACATTTTTTGAATACAAAATTTTAAACATTTAAAAAAATTAAAGTTTAATTGAAATCTTAGGTAAAAATCCAAAAACTATAGGTTCAAAATTATAAGGAAAGAAAAATAAAAATCTTTCATTATTAAATAGAAAAAGAGCTTTTGACTCTAAATATGGATTTTGTAAAAAAAATTGAAATAAAAAAGGCTTATCACAAAAGTTTTAAGTAAAAACCACCGAAAATAAAAAAATCTAAAATACTAAAAGAATAATTTCAAAACAAACTCGAAAATTTAAATGACAAAATCAAAGTTACAATTTTTATCAGGATATTAGGTAAAGAACTTATAGTTTTAACTAGAAATTTTGAGAAAAATATCAACATCTTGGATTTTATCAAAAATAAAGTCGAATTTAGACTGCAAAGTGAAAACAGAAGTTTCAAAATTTCGAAATATTAAGGAAAGGTTTGAATTTTAGGAAACAAATTAAAAAGAAAGATAAACAAAATTTTATTAAACATGGTCGCCTTTCGAAAAAAAAACTCAGAATTGATGAAAAACAATTCTCGATATTTGGAGTTTCGGATCGACAAATTAAGGGTCAACGTTTTAAAAAATAAATATCCAATTTCTGGAAAAAGCTAAGATTCTTCAGTATTCAGTGAAAATTTCGGAAAAACTTTTAAAAGGAGCGAAATGTTAGCTCTTAGATAAACATTTCTAAAAACAAACCTTAAATTTTAAAATACTCAGCACTATAAGAATTTTTTATAAATGTAGAGATTTAATGGAAATTTATATTTTTTGTTTAAAAACCTAAAGTTTCAGTCTTCTTGCTTTCTAGTTAAAAAGCTGATTCGCATTTCAAAAAACTCCAAATTTTGAAATGGAATTCGAATAGGTGATATTGAAAATAAAATTTGCACTAAAAGTTCCAAATTTTTGAAAGAAAAATGGAAACTTCAAAAAAAAATGAAAATTTTAATGTCAAAGTTACAATTTTAGGAAAACCGAATTTAAAAAGTTTATTTTTACTTTTTTTACTAAACCTTAATTCAAATTTTATTTCTTTAAACTTTGAAGAAGTAGATTTTTCTTTTGAATTTGTTCGTTGTTTTTTGTTGAAAAGCTTAAAATCTTGTAAGCTGTAAACTAAAAGCAGAAATTTCAAAATTTCGAGATTTTGAGAAAAGGTTTCAATTTTAGGAAACAAATTTTAAAAAATACACAAAATTTTATTAAAAATAGTCAGAACTGAACAAAAACAATCCTCGATAATTGGAGTTTCAGATCGACAGATTAAAGTCAGCGTTTTAAAATATAAGGGTTGAATTTCAGGAAAAATCTGACATTCTTCCGTATTCAGTCAAAATTTCAGAAAAAATTTCAAAAGTATAAAATGTTAGTTCTAAAGCGAAAATTTCTAAAAACAAACCTGTAAATTTTAGAACACTAAATGCTATAAGAATTTTGTATAAATGTAGAGTTTTAAATGGGATTTATTATTTTTTTTTTAAATCTGAAGTACCAGGTTTTTGCTTTTTAGTTAAAAAGATGACTCGCACTTAAAAGAACTCGAAATTTTAAAATAGAATTCGAAAGGCTTTTTTTTGGTGAAACGGACTGGTCCTTGGTTATCTTCAAAAATTGAAATACAAAACTTGTCCCCTGAAACCAAGTAAACCAGTATCTCTCTGAAGATGATAGCTTGGCTATCGAAACGTGTTAGAGCAACCTTTGTTGCGTTTTTTAATCTTTCTTAGTTTCAGGGGAGAAGTTTTGTATTTCAATTTATGAAGATAACCAAGGACTAGTCCGTTCCCCTGTAGTATCAGGTTTTTGCTTTCTAGTTAAAAACATGACTCGCACTTATAAAAACTCGAAATTTTAAAATAGAATTCGAAAAGCTTTTTTTGGTGGAACGGACTGGTCCTTGGTTATCTTCAATAATTGAAATACAAATCTTAGCCCCTGAAACCAAAAATTGAAATACAAAACTTGTCCCCTGAAACCAAGAAAACCAGTATCTCCATGAAGATGATAGCTTGGCTGTCGAAACGGGTTAGAGCAACCTTTGTTGTGTTTTTTAATCTTTCTTGGTTTCACGGGACAAGTTTTCTATTTCAATTTTTGAAGATAACCAAGGATCAGGCCGTTTCCCTATAGTATCAGGTTTTTGCTTTCTAGTTAAAAAGATGACTCGCACTTAAAAAAACTCGAAATTTTAAAATAGAATTCGAAAGGCTTTCTTTTGGTGGAACTTGGTTATCTTCAAAAATTAAAATACAAATCTTGTCCCCTGAAACAAAAAAATGAAATATAAAACTTGTTCCCTGAAACCAAGTAAACCAGTATCTCTCTGAAGATGATAGCTTGGCTATCGAAACGTGTTAGAGCAACCTTTGTTGCGTTTTTTAATCTTTCTTAGTTTCAGGGGAGAAGTTTTGTATTTCAATTTTTGAAATAGCCAAGGACCAGTCCGTTCCCCTGAAACTAAGAAAGATTAAGAAACACTATCTCGCTATCATCCTCAGAGAAATACTGGTATCTCTCTGAAGATGATAGCTTGGCTATCGAAACGCGTTAAAGCAACCTCTGTTGTGTTTCTTAATGTTTCTTGGTTTCAGGAGACAAGATTTGTATTTTAATTTTCAAAAGGCTAATATTGAAAGGAAAATTTGTAGAAAAATCTTAAAATTTTTGAAAAAAAAGAAACTTGTGAAAAAAATACTACGCCAAAAGTTATAATTTTGGGAAAATAAAATGTAAAAGTTTTACTTTCGCTCTTTTTTTTAAATTAAGCTTGAAATTGAAATTTTATTTTTTTAAACTTTAAAGAGGTAACTTTTTTAATTTGTTTGTTATTTTTTCTTGATAAGCCTAACATCTTGTAACTAAATTAAAACTTTTGTAACTGACCCAATAAATACCAACAGAAAAACAAAAAATTGGGGATAAAATTAAAAATTGCAAAAAAGGATTCAATCTTTTTTGCAAATGGTAAAAAGGTGATAATTAAAAAAAACATATATTTCGCAAGAAAAATAAAAAAGGTATAAGAAATTAAAAACTTCTGAACAAATATGAGAACAAAAAAAAGGACTAAACTTCGAAAATAATTAGAAATCTCAGGTTAGAAATAAAAAGAATTCAAAAACACAATATAACACGATTTAGGAATCCAAAAGTTAAACCTTATTTTAATATTTGACTTCTGAATCAAAGTTTTTAGCTTTTCTTTATTACGCTTTAAGAATTAACTCAAAAAGAAGTAATAAGTAAAGTGGAAATTTCCGTGAAAAAATGTTGGAAGTTTCATTCCGAAAACCAAAAATTGGACATTAAAGGAAAATTTTGAAGGGCAAGATTAAATTCTCTCGTAATAATGCTCTTTGAATCCCGAATTTTCAGTTTATTTCAGAATCGAAATTCGAAGTTCAAAATGCAAAACTGAAAATTCGGAATTCGAAGAGCATTATCACGAGAGAATTTAATCTTGTTCTCCAAAATTTTTCTTTAATTTCCAATTTAATTTCGAATTTCAAGTCTTTGAATTTTGACTCGAAATAAGTAAAAAATATGTATTTATTTATACTTTATCAAAAATAACATATTTTGTGGAATTTCATATTTTTGTAGCTTGGTTTTATCTTAGAAAATAGAACTTTCTACATTACTGTATTAAAGGAAAAATCAGTTTCAAGAAAAAGTCCACATTTCGGGAAATATAAAACCTATTTTGAGAGAAAATTCGAAAATAAGGCGAAGGTTGAAATTATGGAAGGAAACTTTCAGAAAAAGGCGAATTTAAAAAAATGGTGGAATTTGGAAAAAAGAAAAATTTTAAACGAAAACTCGAAATTTTGGGAAAAGATCGAAATTTGAGAAAAAAGCAGAGATTCTCAAAAATTGCCATTTCGAAAAAATACGAATTTTGACACAAATGTACAAAATTTTAAGGAAAAGACGAAGTAAAACGTCGTTATTTCGAGAAATATTAAATATCATATTCTTGGGTAAATATTATTTCGAGAAAAAGTTAAACTTTAAAAAAACACTCAAAACTGAAAAGTTAAATTCTAAATTCTTTTTACAAGACCAATGTTAGGAAAATGAACACAATTTTCCAAAAATAGCAAAATTTTGAGAAAACAGTTCAAATTTCAAGAAAAACTTTGGAATTGGGGTAAATAAGAAATTTTGAAAGAATAGTTAAATTTTTGAGAAAATGTTAAATTTTTAGAAAAAAAAAACAAAATTTCGAGAGAAACATACAAATTTAGAAAAAAAACCTAAATATTGAGATAAAGACAAGTTTTGAGGGCATAGTTGAGAGTTCCAGTAATATAAATGATATAAAATATCAAAAATAGAAATATAAGTTAAGTATAAATATTTCCCAAATTTCGAGAAAAAAAATCGAAATTTCCAAAAACGACAAATTTGAAAAAAAAAGAAAAAGTCGAGAAGAAGATGAAAACTTCAAGAATAAGATCAAAATTACGAAAATAAATTTAAAATTTCAAGGAAAAACTGAAGATTTAGTAAATATTTGGAATTTTCCAGAAAGAGTCTGATTTTGTCGAAATTTCGAAAAATGGGTGAATTTTAAAATAAAGGCAAAACTTACCACCTGAATATTAACTTTCCCTTGACTGCGTAAGCCAAAGGAAGGTAAACGGCCTTCTCTATCGAAATTTTGAGAAGCAAATTACAATTTTCAGAAAGTTTGCTTTAAACAAAAACAGTTTTTAGAAAAAAGTTTTTAGGAATTTCCGCATTTTTAAAAAAATCAAAGTTTCCAAAAAATATTTTCCAAAACTTTTACTTTTTTTCGAGGATAACCAAACATTAAGGAAAAAGCAGAATTTGATAGGCAAATCGAAATTTGTAAAAACTATGGTTTTATAAGTCGAATTTTGAGAAATAACGAAATATCGAAAAACAAAAAAGATTATGAGATAAAAATTTAAAATTTTCAGAGTTAGGTTTTCATAAAAGGAGGCAAATTTTACGAGTAAATTTGAAATTTCAAATAAAAATGACGAATTTTGTTAAAAATGACGAATTTTGAAAAAAATGTCCGTATTTCGAGGGAATATTTCAAACGTTTCAAAATATTCAACAAAAAACGAATTCTGAAAAGTAAAGGAAATTGGAAAAAATCCCCTTAGTTAAATGTAAATTTTCCACTGATTGTTTGAGCCATGGGGGTCAATCTTCCCACCTTGTCCTGGACTAGCTGCTTTAAAAACCATTAATATTTATAATATTGTTGCGCGTTATCGGTTCGAAAATTAAAACTTCGTGAATTGTAAACACTTTAGTTTAAACTTATTTTGGAGCACTATAATTATAATTCATTTAATTATTAGACTATCTGACTAACTAACTGACTAACTGAGGGAAAGACGAGCACGTATTTATACTGTTGCAGGCTATCGGTTCGAATGATTATTAGCACTTGTTGAATTGTACACACTTTATTTCCAAACTAAACTTGGAGCACTACAATTGAGTAATTAACTCACCTATTGACTTCTAACTACTAACTCACTAATTAACTACACTGACTGACTGACTCGAGGGAATAGTTCCCGCTTCCGGGTTCTAGAAAAATACAGCAGATGAGGCTTATCGTTTACCGAAATTTCTGGAACGCCGTTATCTCGGCCGCTTTCCCTCATCAGATCTTTCTAGAAAACTACCACGTACCAAACTTCATAATTTACATTTCGTTACAATACTCTTCCAGTTTTCTAGACGGATCTCTGTACAGATAAGATTATCGCTTGCTGAAATATTTGGAGCGCTTATCTGCCGTATGATTCATTCTCGCGACCGCTTTCTATCATCAAATGTTTGTAGGGGGTTCCTTACACAATCACTAATACAAATTTTATAACTACATTTTGTTACAATGGTAACTTTTTGGAACCTTAGGAACCTAAGCACTTGGGTGTCTTCTGCAGATTACTTACCCATCTAAGTTATTAAACAGATTGATATTTAGGTTAATAGATATTGCTAGGTTTTAATTTTTTTTTTGGGCAAAGGTTATGACTTCTTTTAAACTATGAGCGAAAAATCTAATATTTAGGAATTTGTGACTTGGTTTCTTTCTGCAAAAACCTCAACTTGGATCTTAAAGATAACTATAAAATAGAAGTATTTTAGCCTATTAAAGTAATAATAACCAATAAGAAGTTTAGTTAGTTTATTAATACAATTGAAAAATTACCAAATTTTCAATAAAAGAGTACATATTGTAACGAACTGTAGTATTTTTTTTGTATTAGTGATTACGTAGTGTATAGACACTACTGGAAATATTTCTTAATAGGAAGTGGCTGCGAGAGTGAATCATAGGACAGGTAGACGTTAGAGAACTTTTTCGAGAGCTTTGCGCACAGAACGGTCTAGAAACCTGGAAAGGTATAAATAGGCGTTCGTCTTTCCCTCGAGTTAGTTAAGTGAGTCATAAATGTTGTGTTTTTTAAAGTTAAATCCTCTTGCAAGGGGAACCCCATTTTGCCTTCAAAGCACTGCGAGTTAAATGCGGCAACAAAGATAGATGGCAATGAACCGCCTTATTAAACAAGGATAGGTTGTAAGTTTTGGAACAATTCCTTTCGGTAACGAGTTCCATAGCTTGAAAGTTCTATAGAAAAAAAGAGTTTCCGTAGACAGCCCGAGAGTTAAACCGCCCAGGAATTTGCTGTCTCCGACTGCCTTGTATGCCTCAAAAATCTTGCCTTTGAGAGGATCAATCCTAATAGTTCCGGCGAGCATATTTCATGATAGTGTTTGTACAAAAGAGACAAGTTACCAGCCATCCGCCTGTGCTCTAGTGTTTCGAGAGAATCACTCAAACTCTCGTCTTCGTCATCAATTAGGCGAATCGCTCTTCTTTGAATTGATTAAAAGAGCTAAAATCTGCTTTGGGGCTGAACTCCAAACATGCGAACAGTATTCTAGTGTTGGCCTAACTTGAGCTCTGTATAGTGTGAGTAGCTGATAAGAAATGAAGTACTTTTTTCCTCCAAAAAGAAAGCCTACCTTCTGAGAGACGGACTTGGCAATCATGAAATAAGTTTAAAATAAAGTTCTTAAAATTCACGAGGTTTTAATTATCGAACTGGCAACACGTAACAATATTTTGCGTATAGAATCGCAGTCTTGCTGTTTGCTCCAACGCACTTGAAAATAATTGGGAGTTAACTACAAATTGACTTCACTTCCACCATCCCTCTTTTGTAACGAAAACGCAAGAGGGAACAGATTTGACAAATTAACGAAACTCGACTTTATTGTTTGGCTCGAGCTTCGTTTTTTTTTGTCTATCTGAAACAGACGCCACGATTCGGGATATAATTGGGATGTATGGCGCGGGTGGTCCGCATTAAATCAAAACGTGGGTTTTTCATTATCTCAGTGATAATATAATCACTTGTGTAGGCATTTTTCAAGTTTACAAGAGATAACTTGACAGATTACAATCGAAAGCAATCAAGGTAATAAATCAAGAGTCCGGCGAACAAGGCAGATTTATGTTTTGAACTGGTGAGGAGCTACCTGAAATTAAATGAATCAGACGTCGACCAACTCGTTCTCGTCATTCTGGAATATGCATTTTACTTTCCTAATATTCGTAGCTACAACAAAGTTAAAATAAAACGTGGAAATGACGACACTGATAATAATACGAATGACATATCACATAATTCGTTTTAATAAATTGTGTAATCCCTTGCTGTGGGCTTAATTGAGGTCGAGACCCGACATATACTGCCATGTTAATTGTCGTAAAAGTCAGACGACTTCATATCGTTTTAGGATCAAATTAATTTTTAAGAGAGATTGCACGATTGTCCAAGCTGGTAATTTAAAATAATAACCTTGCAGATACATAAATGCTCGTTTAATATTCGCATGGACCTTCTCGCTAAAATCAATTTTCGTCCACTGGCGCTGAAACCAAATTATAGTCATTATAGTCTAATCAACCATAATCTCGAATTCTTTATTAAAGATGGTTGGTAGGAATGCAAGTTTTTGATTTAGCTTTGCTTTTTTTGCTAGAAGTGAATTTCGAAGCACATCATTTTTTCAGCTTCACCTCTCAGAAGCTCAAAGATCAAGTTGTGCTGTATTCATCTCCATTTGATCTTGATCTACGAAGATTGCTATGATAGAGTCAACCACATTTGAAGAACAACTTAAATTTCAGACGTATTAGAATTATAATAAGTGTTGCAACGTATCTGGAGTCACAGGTTGCTTTTTAAATGCAGCGGATTCTAGGAGAGACGAGCTTAGTATATCAAGACCAAGTAAGATATACGTTCAGACTTTAGCACAACTTCGAATTTGAACCTCAGGTCTACCACAATTCGTCATTTTTTTTAATTTTTACTTTTATCTAAAATTGTTACCCTTTAGAATCAGCGTATTTTCAAAAATTTTGATAACTTTGACTTTTAATGAAATTTTGATAAATCTCAACTTATTTCCAAATTTAGATTCTTTAATTAACATAAAATTAGGAGTGCTGTAATACGAGAAGAACTAAATATTCAAAACGTTATTAAGTTTAACAGATCAAGACGAAGATATTGGAGAGACGATGTCGATAGAATGGGGGACGACAAATGGGCAAAGTGGGAAGAAAGAAGAAAAACCTATATTAAGAAGACTTCCTGGTAGACCATCTAAGAGATAGCATGAAAGCTGGACATCCGCATCACAAGATGCTTTATAACAGAAAACCCAAGACTGTCTTATTAAAAGAGGAATAAGAGGAAGAAGATTCCTTAAATTTCTATTCTTGTTATTTTGATTATTAAACAATTTTGACATTTTACAAATCCGACCTCTTTCCAAAATGTACATTTTTCTGAAAATTTTGACTTTTAAATAAATTTGATTTTTTTTCGAAAATTTAGTCTAGCTGAAAATTTTGGCAATATTTGAATATTGAAGCTTTTTTCTAAGATTTCAACTTTTTTGAAAATTTCAAGTTTTTGAACAATTCGACATTATCTAAAAACTTAAAGTTATCGCAAATTTTGATTTGCTTGAAAATTTAGATTTTTTGAAAATACCAACTTTTTAAAAATTTCGAGATCTTAAACTTTTACCCTTATTTTCAAAATAACGATTTTTTTTTAAATTTGGAATTTATTGCAAAATTAAGTTTTTTTGTAAATTTCCATTTTTTTAAAACTTTCGACTTTCAAATTTTTAAGAGTTTTGTTTTGTAAATTTCGATATTATTTAAAAAATTCTTTTTTGAAAATATTGAAATTTTTTAAGATTTCTACTCGAAGATTAGACTTTTCTCAATATTTGCACTTTTTGACAATTTCCACCTTTTTAAAAGTTTTGACCTATTCTCAAAACATTTTGGGCATTTCATTTTTTTAACTCTTACTGTTTTTAAAAGTGCGACCTTCCAAAAAATTGTGTTTTCCTTCGTAAATTTAATTTTCTTGGAAACTTTTAGACCTTGCTTCGAAGAATTGAATCTATTTGAAAATTTCTACTATTTTGATAATTTCTACATTTAAAATATTTCACTGCTTTCAAAATTTCCAATTTTTCTAAATTTCAAATTTTCTTCAAAATTTAGTCATAAGTTAGAAATGTTGACTTCGAAATTTTAGCCCATTTTCAGAATTTGGGCTTTCCTAAAAATGTAGACATTTTCAAAATGTCTACTTTTCTAGAAATTTTTGAATATTTAAGCTCTTTTCCAAAATTTTAACTTTTCTGAAAATTTCAACTATATTTGAACAATTCGACATTATCCAAAAATTTACAGGTATCGTAAATTGTGATTAACTTGAAAATTTAGTTTTTTGAAAATGCCAACTTATTTAAAAATTTCGTGATTTTAAAATTTCGCCTTCGTTTTCAAAATTACCATTTTTTATTAAATTTCGACTTTATTGCAAAATTTAGATTTTGTGGAAATTTCCATATTTTAAAATTTTCGACTCTCCAAATTTTAAGAATTTTGTTTTGTTAATTTCGATATTATTTAAAAAATTCTTTTTTAAAATTACTAAAATTCTTAAAGATTTCTACTGAAAAATTTTACTTTTTTCAACATTTGCACTTTTTGACAAATTCCAGCTTTTTTAAAATTTTGACCTATACTCGAAATATTTATTAATTGTGTGCATTTGAATTTTTTGAAAATTTTACTCTTTTTAAAATTGCCTTCTTTCAAAAAGTCATTTTTGTTGTTGAAAACTTATAGGCCCTTCTTTGGAGGATTGAACCCTTTTGAAAATTTTCACCCTTTTGATAATTTCGAGATTTCAAAACTTTCGCTTCTTTCAAAATTTCAAATTTTCTCCAAATTTTGACTAAATTTTTACTTTAAAATAAAATAATATAACAATGTTAATAAAGTTTAGTACTTTTGAATTTAAGGTTTTAGGCTATTTTCAGAATTTACATTAAAAATGTAGCCTCTTCCAAAATGTTCAATTTTCCACAAATTTTGATTTTTTGATCTTAATTTCGATTTGCAAAATTCTACCTTTTTCTAAAATGCTAAACTATTGCAAATTTCAAAATATAATTTTTTGCAATTCTGTATCATTTCAAAATTCACAATTTTAATAAATTTCAAATTTTCTTTAAAATTTAGACATACGTTAAAAATTTTGACTTCAAAATTTTAGCCTATTTTCAGAATTTGGACTTTCTTAAAAATTTAGAAATTTTCAAAATGTGTACTTTTATAGAAATTTTTGAATATTTAAGCTATTTTCCAAAACTTCAACTTTTCTGAAGATTTCAACTATATTTGAACAATTCTTCGACAATATCCAAAAACTTAAAGTTCTCGTAATTTGTGATTAACTTGAAAATTTAGGTGTTTTGAAAATGCCAACTTTTTTGAAAATTTCGTGATTTTAAAACTACGCCTTCATTTTCAAAATTACCAATTTTTTTTAAATTTCCATATTTTAAAATTTTCGACTCCAAATTTTAAGAATTTTTTTTTATTTATTTCGATATTATTTGAAAAATTCTTTTTTAAAAATACTGAATTTTATAAAGATTTCTCCTGAAAAATTTGACTTTTCTCAACATTTGCACTTTTTGACAAATTCCAGCTTTTTTTAAAATTTTGAGCTATTCTCGAAATATTTATTAATTTTGTGCTTTTGAATTTTTTAAAAATTTTACTCTTTTTAAAATTGCGACCTTCTAAAAAAATGTGCCTTCTTTCAAAAATTCATTTTTTTGTTGAAAACTTATAGGCCTTTCTTCGAAGGATTGAACCCTTTTGAAAATTTCCACTCTCTTGATAATTTCGAGATTTAAAATTTTCCGCCTTTTTCAAAATTCACCATTTTTATAAATTTAAAATTTTCTCCAAAATTTTAACTAAATTTTTACTTCGAAATTTTAACTGACATTTCTAACCCTTACTTTGTAAATGATATTATAAAAATATTAATAAAGTTTGGTAGCTTTGAATTCAAAATTTTGGCCTATTTTCGGATTTTGGACTTTCTTAAAAATTTAGACTTTTCGAAAATATTCACTTTTCTATAAATTCTGATTTTTTTGTTCCCAATTTAGATTTGCAAAATTCTACCTGTGTCTCAAATTTCAAACTACTGTTAATTTTAAAATATAAACTCTTTGTAATTGTGTACCATTTCAAAATGTAAGATTTTTTTGAAATATTTGTTTCAATTTCTACTCAAATTTTCAAATTTTTGTGTTTTTTTGGTGGAACGGACCGGTCCCTGGGTATCTTCTAAAGTGAAAATACAAATCTTGTCCCCTGAAACCAAGGAAGATTAAAAAAAAACACAAGAGAGGTTGCTTTAACGTGTTTCGATAGCCAAGCTATTACCTTCAGAGAGATGCTATACAGTACAGAGAGATACTGTACAGTAGAGTATGAAGATAATAGCTTCGCTATCGAAACGCATTGGAGCCATCTCTGTTGTGCTTTTTATTCTTTCTTGGTTTAGAAAACAAGATTTGTATTTCCACCTTAGAAGATAAACCAAGGACCAATCCGTTCCACCAAAAATAAAACAAAAAATTTGAAAATTTTAATTTTTGTGTTTTGTCTAAATTTCGACATTTTTGTAAATTTATTTTATATATTGTTAAAAAATTCTATTTTTGTCCAAATTTTGTACTTTTCTAAGATAATATATTTTTTGTTGAATACGACCTTAATTTAAAATTACCACTATTTTATGATTGTTTTGGGTAAACATTTCCTGGTTATCAAATTTACTAAAATTTTTAGAGCTTTATAGAACTAAAGGTATTTGCTCCTTTCTGGTATAGTTTACCAACGGCAAAGTCCAATTACGTCATATTTTACCAACGTAAACCTCTCTCTGAGGTACAAAACTTCGCATTTCAAGTCGAAGTTGAATTCGACTCTCTGTTGTGTCAGCTGTCAGTGCATGCTAAAATATTAAGATTTTGAACTTAAACTTTGTTTGATCAGCATAAAATGTAACCTCTGTATGTTACTAAGAGACCGTAAAGCTTCTTATCAGTAAAAAAATTTTTTAGAATCGGTTTAGTAGTTTCGCAAATTACCCATTGCTAACAAACAAAACTTATCTCTTTATAATATTAAAATATAATTATCCGTGATGTTGACGCCCATATTGATTGATTTCTCTCTCGAAGATAATTTTTTTTTCGTGTTGTCTTTCTAGAAAATGGATTCTAATCCTAGGATCCAAAGGGCTGCTTATGGTTTCTGCCTTAGATAACCCTTCTTTTTCTTGAAGAGCATTATTGATACATTCGCGATGGAATCTGCAACAAGTCTTTGGTCGCTTTCTCTATTTGAGTTAATTTATCGCAAATAGTAAATTGTTAGAGCTAATTTTTAAGGTAATATGTTCTAATGCACAGACCAATAGGTTTGAACATTTATTAGATTCGAAGTTTGAAAACCAAAGACCGGTTTCAATCTTGTTAAATCTTGTCAAACCTATTGGTCTGTGCCTTAGAATCCTTGTCTTTTGGTAACTTTCCTAGAAAGCAACGGCTTTGCTAGGTGGCAGTGTTTCAACTGTTGGTAGTTCAGCTGCTGATTCACTATACACGCCTGGAGGGCTGCATGAATTTGCAGTCTAGGTTGTGTTCTGCTTGCATAAGGTAATATGTGAACAACGGCTTGCTTCTGTCATTTCAATTTCGATTTATGTTATTTTTTTGGCCATATTAAGGAAAAGGGTGATGCTCTTGGGGGTGGCTCCAACTAAGGGGTTGTGATCGGGAGAATTGTAAGTACTCGTTCATTTTTCTAAAGTTTTGCTATATGTAAGAGAGGCAGCGGCGCTATATTAACAGCCATTCGCGAGCACTTCTACATGGCGAGTCCTTCAGGATAATTGTTGTGTTGGCAGGTGTGACTCTCAGGATCGTTTCTACAACTGAAAGACACTCTGACACTTCTGAAGAACGACTGTTTTATTTATTGTTTCGTTTTTTATATAGTTATATTCTGATAGAGTAAATTGAGTAATGGTAATGGATTAAATTGTTAGCTTCCCAATGTATCAAAAAAAATATGAGATTGTTGCACTTTTTTGTAGTTGTTTATACTGCATTAATTAAAAGAAAATTATTTGGTTTCAAGAACAGCTTTTAGCAAAAACAATTATATTGTTCAAAACATGTCCCTCAATTTTTGTCATTTTTGAATTTAAATTTATCAGTTCAACGTTATTTAGGGTAAAATTTAAAATGTCATTAAAATAAATTTCAGGTGGTTAATAATCATCTTGAAGCAAGCAAAAGAGTTTAATCCTAAAACTTGTATTAAAAATTCATAACAATTAAAGGAATATATTATTTTAAAGTTAGATAATAAAATTAAATTACCTTAAAAGCAGCTGTACATCAAACTTTCTAAATTCTGTGATCCAGAAAATTGTCAGTATTCGTTGATTCTTCTGAAGTTTGTCTATAAGTAAGAGAGGCAGCTGCGCAATATTATCATCCATTCGCGAGCACTTCTAAGTAGCGAATCCTTCACAATAATTGTAAAGCAAATAAAAGTAAGTAAAGTAAGTAAAGTGTCGATATGACTCTCAGAATCGTTTCTGCAACTGCAAGAACGCTCTAAAGAATGACTGGTTTTTTTTATTGTTTCGTTTTTTTTTAATATCGAGAAAATTGAGTAATAGTTTACTTTTCTATCTTCCCAATATAGCAAAATATTAAGAGATTGTTGCAGTTAAGACCCTTATTAAAAAAAATTACAGCAATTAAACAAGTATCATATTTCAAAGTTAGATAATAAAATTAAAATACCCCAAAAGCAGCTGCAGATCAAACTTTCTGAAATAGGAATAATTTTGCCTAAAATTTAATTCTTAATCAAATGAAATATTTCAAAGTTTCCTTAATAAAATACTCTTTAAACTGCAGCGTCATTCATGTTATAATAGTAAATTGTACTACCTGAAGAAGATATTAACCATAGATATCTATTCCTGTTTAGAGAATAAAAATATACTTTTTATTTTGCGAGGTATCATATCATTTGCTTTTCTTCCTAATCGTTTTTGTGTCTCTTTCTGGAAGTTTGAGTAATAGTATAAAAGTTTAGTTTGTTGAGTAATGTAAAATAAGTTTTAAAGTGCGATTGGACAGTCAGATGTTTCGAGTTAAGATCTGGAGTAACTTCTTATCAATTCGAGTCCCATTAATTTTTCTTTGGTAGTTTCCAATCTAAGAGATGTAAGCAGCGGCAACAGGAAACTACATGGCGACCATTTCTTAGGAATTATGGAGCTGACGTCTGTTGCTTCCAGAAAGATATGAACATATATGTAATACTTCTATATGGGCAACTCCCTATTCTCTTCTTTAGTTTATCTCGACCAAATCAGACAAAGATGGAACATGAGTTGTTGGCGAGTATTGCGCATGTGTCAATTCGAATCGCTGTGCGCGCGGATTAAAAAAATCTGATGATCTGTGACAAATTTCTGGAAATATCACAAGTTCAACACATTTAATAAGGATGGAAAGTAAAAATACACGAATAAAACGAAAAATTTGAAACATGCTTTTTGCAGACAAATTAAAAAAAAATTAAGAATCAATATTTTTAAAAAGCTACACTTTTGAAAGAAGTTAAATTTTAAAAATACATCTAGTTTATGAAAAAATCGAAACTTTGAATAAAAGTCTAAATTTTCAAAAAAAAAAATTAAAACTTTCAAAAACCTAGAATTTTTCAGAAAAGCTTGACGAAAGGTAGCAAAAGGTCAAAATTTTCAATAAAAAGTAAAATTTTTCAAAGAGTGGAAAATTGTCGAAAGTTTGAAAAGTCAGGATTTTTAAAAATCTTCATTTTCAAAAAAACAAACTTTGAAAGATCGAAATTTTTAAAAAAATAATATTTTCAAAAAATTACACTTTTTGGAAAAGTATAAACCTAAAAAAGTCGTAATTTGGGAAAAAAATGTCGGTGTCATACTTTAAAAAAAAACTGAAATTTTCGAAAAGCAAATATTTTAAACAAATGAAAATTACCAAAAAAGTCAAAATTGTGAAAACAAGTTCAAAATGTTAAAAAGCTAAAATTCAAACGTTTTTAAAAAGCCAAAATTTTATAAAAAATTAAGATTTTGATAAAACACTCGTAATTTTGAAATAAAAATGAAATTCTGGGAAAACTGCAATCATTTAAAAAATACGACATTTTTACAGCAAAAAACTAAAAAAAGAACTTGAAAAATTAAACAAAAATCCAAATTTTTAGAAGGCCAAATATTTAAAAAGCAGATAAAGTTAAAATATTGAAAATATTGTAACGCAATGTAAATAGATAGAATAGAATTTAGAATAGAATTAAGTGCATAAGAAAAGTTTCTAGAAAGACCTGATAAGGGAAAAGCGGCCGCAATAACGAAACAAAGGGCAGGTAAGCGTTCCAAAAATTTCGGCAAACGATAAGTCTTATCTGAGTGATTTTTCTAGAACCCGGCAGCCAAAACTATCTAAGGCGGTCAGCTTTCCCAAGAGTAAGTTAGTTAGAGTCAGTGTAGTTAGTTGTACAGTTGTAGTGATTTGAGTTTAGTTTGGTAATAAAGTGGGTATTATTCAATGTGTTAATCAATTGAAACCAATAATCCCGTAACAATATTTTAAAATAAATTCTGTCAAACTAACCTACTTCCTTAAATTTTTGGTTTAAATGCTCGTATCGCCTGGAAACAGAACTAAAATTTATTGATAATTAAATACACTTTGATATGCTCTAATATTAACAGTAGAATATATTAGGGCATGTTGGTAAAGCGTGATGGTGACAGGCGTGATTATCACCCGAAACCAGAAGTAATCCCCTACCCAAAATTGCTCAAGGGGCCCAAAGAAGTATTCACTTGAAAAAATCAACATTTTCAAAAGTAGGAGCTGGTTTTATACCGCATCAGCTTTATTTTTCAATAATAAATAATAATGAGAAAAATCACTTATGCAATTTTTACATCTTAAACCTTTTTCTTAACAATTATGTTTAATTTAAATTAAATTTGAAAATCTTATTGCTAAAGAATTACGCAAGGTAATTAGGCAAAGTAATTTAGGAATTTATTGGCCTCTTAAGGCAGCGCGGCTTGTTGGCATAAGCTGATACCGCCTCGTACAACAAGTTCATGGGGATTCTCAATACTGCAATGGTTCGTATATTGATGCCATTTAACAATTATATTCAATTTATTTAGTTATTTATCGGCGATCGAAGTATTCGGATGATAGTGATCGAGACAGGCGTGAGGGCAGACGACTTTTTTTCTCATTAGTTAACATGCCAGGTACCGCTTTCATGCAAGAGAGTACAGCTCTTGGTGGCCGGTAATACCTTCTCAATAAAGGGGGTTGGCGCCTTTAAGGACTATGTATATACAACGTTTTCTTTTGTAAAAGTTTGTTACATAATGTTTATTAAAGAACTACCTCTACCTCATCTATGGCGCGTAAACAATGACCGTGGTGGTATGAAGATATATCGGTAAGTTTGCTATTTGCCTATTTGCAACATTTCTTTATTTTTAGTTTTATTTCTTTTTTTAGGTTCAATCCATTCGCAAGGTGCAACTCCATTATGAAAGAGAAGTCTTTCCCAAATAAAACGTGGAGCTGGCTATATAGAAGTATTACATATATGGACATGAAACACATAGGGTCTTAGTTTCTTTTTATGAAATCTATAATCATATTACCTTTTGAAACTCCACCTTTCAGAGGAGTAAGTTACCACTAGGGCCACGGAAATCAGCCAGTAACATAAAAGACCTTGTGCACTCTCATTTTCAGCTAGGTTACGATCGTAAAGAATTGTCAACGAATGTTAGTTTCAATTGAAATTACAATAATTATCGCTGCCACTATCATTCTATACCCTGAAAAATTTCGGTAATAGAAGTTAGCGACAAGATATGGTGGAATCTATCCAACCTTAATGGTGGATCAACAATAACAAGTATTAGTCTACTTGAAGAGGCACATATAAACGAACCAACAGGAAAAATTGTAGATATTTCAAATTTATTTTCTTTAAACAAAGGGAGGAAGAGTCGTTTATTGTTAAATTGATATCAGTAAATTGTTTATCATTACAGTCGCTGAAAGATTTATCGCGTTCAGGAACTCTCATAATTATTTTGCGATAAATTTTGTCTGCCTCTTTCGAAGTGGAAAACTCCTTTTGGCCAACATGCATTATGCATGGTGCTGTCTTAGCGGAGTTAATATCGATTAACCGAGGTGTTAAAACCAATGAATTATAAACGGTCGGAAGCGAAGGTCCGCCATTTAAATCACACCTGTAATTTCGACACATATATCTTCGGTAATCGGCAGCTTATGAACCGCCAGCCATCGTCGACTGAAAGGCGAAATTAAATTTCAAAAGACTCGTTAAATTTTCTACCTGCTCTCTCGTAAAATGTGTAAATAAGTTTATAAACCGACAGGGGGATCCATCGACTCGTTTATTTGTCTACGTATATTCGATAAAGGCACCCGAGGAGTCTCCTAGCGGGAGAGTGAGATTTATGCATTTACTTTGTTCTTTTCCAGAGTTGCTTTGTTTCTAGGATAAACTTCAAAGTGGAAGATCTACTCGTGGTGAAACATCCAAAGTTGAAATTAGGGTCCCCGTTTGGGTTACTTTTAAAATTGGTAAAATTATTTCCCGGATTTCTATTGATAACACTCTAGACTGTAGTGGACCAAATATATCACAATACAGCTACCAAAGTGTATTAGAGAAAATATTTTCAGTGGAGCTTTTCACTAAATTCGTAAACAGACCCCATTTCACCTGAAAAATCGCTATCACGACAACCTAATAGTACAAAATCAACAATAATGACAATCCCTCGAAACAATTCTTAGACTGACTGAAGAAATGAGGTGCAATTTAAAATTGCATAATATTTGTTTTCATTTAATGCTGAAAGTCTATTTTATTTAGATATTCTCTGTATCTTCTTTGCGGGGTTGTACTATTTTCATTCATGTTTTATTGGCTTTTTCGTCGCTAGTTGCTACTTCCACAATTCTATATTTACATTTATTTCCTACTGAGAATTGGCAAACTCTTATAGATTGCCCCAAACAGCGATTATCTTGAATTGTAATTTGTCAATCGCTGTTTTTGACTCAACACTGAGAAAAATTTAAAACTATCTTAGACATAGGCGTAGCTAGAATAAGGGAGGGTAGCGCGCTGGTTCATGCAGCTACACGAAATATTTTACTCAACTCAACATTTCCTCTTAAAATTCGTCGCTTCCTTGAAATATCGATATTTTCTCGAAATTTTCACTCATTGCTCAAAATGTGTCTTTTTTCCCAAAATTTGTCTCTATTTTTGAAGTTTCAAATTTATTTTAACAAGTTGATTTTTTTAATCAGAATCCGACGTTTTCAAAAATTTGAATTCTTATCTCAAAATAAATCGTTTTTTTTTCAAAATTTTACCATTTCCCAAAATTTGTTTGTTTTGAAAATTGCGACCCTTCTTTAAATTTTGATTTTCTATAAATTTCGACTTGTTTATCAAGATTTCCCATTTTTCTGGAAGTTTGGTCGATCTTTTGATAAAAAACTAAAAATATTTATCTAGAAATTTTGATAATGATTTTTTCGATATTTTGTAAGACCTAAATGTTGGTTAAATTCTCCCTGCAATTGTAATTGTTTATTGAAACACAACTTTCTGGAAATTCCAACTTGTTTCTCAAAATTTCTACATTTATTTCAATATTGGACATTTTCTGACTTACGATGGAGCAGAGAGAAGTGCATGTGATTTAATCAGTCAAAAGAAAATTCGGGAAAGCAAATTTTTCTCAAAATTTGTCCTTTTCTTAAAATTTTGATAAAATTCGACTCTCTTTGGACAATTTTGCGTGGTTACTAAATTTCAACCTGTTTCTCGAAATTTATTCTAATATTAAAATTTCGAATGTTTTAAAATTTGTTTTTGTTCTTTAAAATCCCAGGGAAAAATTTCAAATTTCCAGAAATTAAAACGAATTAAACAAAAATCGAAATTTCGATATTTTTCTCGGGATCTTTTTTTTTCTAAAATTTTAATTTTATCTTAAAATTCGATTCTGGAAATCTAAATTCTTAGCAATTCTACTTTTTTAAAGTTTAATTTTTTTTCAAGATTCGTTTTTTTTCCATAAACGACTATTCCCAAACTGTACCCTATTTTTTAAAGCTTGACTTTTTCGGGCAAATTTCTATATTTTTATATTTTGCTTAATTTGGTAGTTTTTCCTAAAATTTTGACTGTTTTCCTGAGATTATTTTTTTTTCTAAATTTTGGTATTTTATAGAGTCGGATTTTTCTAAAGATTTTGATTTTTAGAAAAATTTTCAGTAATTTTGGCTAGTTGCTTAAAATTGGATTCCCTTGATGGTTTTATTTTTAGTTAGTACGATTTTTAACTGTTTATCTTAAAATTAATTTAAATTCGTCTTTTTTTTTTCGAAATTTTGACTTTATTCTTAAAATTTCACCATTTCAACTCTGTTTTTTAAATATTTTTTAAATTTGATTCCGGAAATTTACAGTTGTTTCTTAAAATTCTTCAAAATTTTGACTTTTGCCTGAAAGCACCGATGTATTAGTTTTTGAAAATGTCTAAATTTTTCTTCGAAATTGGCTTTACTTTGAAATTTTAGTTTTTCCAAAGTTCGTCTGTTTATTTTTAATTAAACCGGTAAGTTATAAAAAGTAAAAATGTCGAGAAAAATATATTTGGAAAGTTTAGAGAAAAAGACTTCTTCTACATTTAATTTTTTACTGAAATTTAAATATGTTTAAATTGCAATGAAGGAGTAAAAACTTTGACAAATTTTCTTGGAAATTGAGATTTTTTTCGAAATTCGACGAGTTCTCCTGAAAATTGTAATATTTTTCATAATATTCAATCTTTGGAAATACACGTTTTTCAGATTTTCAACATTTTTTCCAATTTTTCCGAGATGTTGTTTTTTTATGCAAAATTTCGTTTTTTTTAAAACTTCGACCTTCAAGATTGGAGGTTCTCGAGGTTCTCGAAATTTGTCGCTTTGGAAATTAAGACTTTATTCTTAAAAATACAACTCTTTTCTCTCAAAATTGAACTTTGTCTTGGAAGCTCTGAATTTTCATCATTATTTTTTCGAAGTCCATATATTTAACATTCGGCCTTTTCAGAATTTTTTTGCAAATTTAAATTTTTCAAAGCTTCCCAAACTTTGCCCTATTCTTGAAATTTTCACTTTTACTTCAAAACGCCATATTTTATGTTTCTGGAAATTTTCACTTACATTGGGAATATTTCAACCATTTTTGACAATTGCGTCTGCTTTTCACAAAATTTGACCTTTGCAAATATTATTTTTTTTTAGAGTTTTCAACATTTTTTGACTTTTACAATGGGTTAGGTATTTATTATAAATTTGATTTTTTAAAAATTCCCACTTTTTTGCAATTTTTTTTTTATTGAAATTTGTCTCTTTCAAAATTATTGTTAAAAATTATACTTTATTCTCTCAAAAGTAAACTTTCTCTTAAAAATTTTGAATTTTCTTCTAGAAATTTCGACCTTTTTCTCGATTTTCCGATGATATTTTTTAAAAATCGTGAATTTTCAATTTTTTTTTAATATGCTACTTTTTCTAAAAATTTATTTTTTTCTAATTTGACTCCAATAATTTATTTTTGTCAAAATGTGTTTCAAACTTAAAATTTTCACTTATATTTCAAAATGTGATATTTCCGAAAATTTCTACTGACAATGGATCATTTTTTTAAAATTTCCAAAATAAGAACAATATTTTAGTAAAAATCTGACAATAAAATTCATAGGAAATTCCGAGAAAAAATTTATTCTGAATTTTAAGATTATGACAAAATTGATATTAAGTAAAAATTCTGAGAGAAATATTTTTGATTAATGAAATTTTTACCACTTTTTTTACAAAATTCGACTTTTGAAAATTTCAACCTTTCTTATTTAAAATTTGAACATTTTTTAAAAATTCGGTTTTTATTTTACATTTGATTTTCTGCAAATTTCTTCCCAAGTTTGAGTAGTAAAAATATACATATACTCAGTGCCTGTAGGTTTGCCGGTTTTTTTTAGTGTTTTTTTAGATTGATTTTTGCCTTCCCCCCCTGAACTAAATCCTGCATACGCTCATGATCCTAGGATTTAAATGAAGTAAAACTAAATAACCATAAGGTTATTAGAAAGTTTAGCATTTCAGGCAATTCTATTTGTTTTATTGTGTTTAAACTAATTCTAACTATGGCTAAGTAATTTGCTTTATATAATTGTCGCTGACATCAATCGCCCTCTAATAACAATCTTGTTCCATAGGACTGTTTTCTTTTTAATAGGTAAAAAAAAGTTGGCTATACCATGGGCGTAGGCAGGATTTCCTTCAATGGGGGGCAACACATTCTGAAAAATTCACAAACAAAAAAAGAAAACCTTCCGTGTACATATATTTTCACATACAATTTTCACGAACTGGGGAGATTGAATTTTTAAGGAAACAGCTACTGAAAGACTTCAAGAAATGTCAAAATTTCGAAAAAATGGAACTTCCAAAATAAGAATAAATCTCCAAAGGTCGATTGTTGTAAAAAAAATGTGGTTATTTCCAGAACAAATTGAATTTAGATAAAAAATATTGCAACTTTGAAAAATATTTTTCTCACAATTTTTACTTTATTTAAAGTTTAACAAATCTTTGAAATTTGCTAGAAATTTTCTTTCAAACTTTCCTAAAATATTATTCTTAGACATTCAGATTTCTATTGAAATTTTGTGCCACTTATAGAAAAATAAACGAAATCTGTGAAAATGGCGAAATTTTCAGAAAAAATTCAATTTTAAATGGAAATTTCCAGAAACAGAATATACCGAATTTTCAAATAAAAGGTAAAATTTGTAAAATAAAATGAATTTCAAGCAAAAGTTGACTAATAATCAAATTTAAAAAGGAAATTTAGAAAAAAACAGATAACTAACACAACGGATTTTGAAAAAAATCGCCCTTTTTAAAAAATACGTTGCCATTCAGAGAATTTTTAAATATTTCTGAAAAATATTTTATCTTTACAAGAGGTACAGTTTAGAAAAAAAAATTGGAATTTTTAGAGTAAACCAGTAATTTTCAAAGACGAATTTCGAGAAAAAAAATAGAAAATTTTGGTGTAACGGTTATCTTCAAAAATTGAAATACAAATCTTGTCCCCTAAAACCAATTATCTCTCTGAAGATGATAGCTTGACTATCGAAACACAGTAAACAACCTTTGTTGTGTTTTTAATCTTTCTTTGTTTCAGGGGACAAGATTTGTATTTCGATTTTTAAAAATAGAAAAGTCTCAATTTTCAATGAATCATATTGAAATTAAAAGCCGTACTTTTCTCAAAAGCTAAAATAATGTCCAAACTTCGAAAAAAGCCAAAATTTTCAAGGGTCTGATTTTATGAAAAAGTTGAATTTTGAAAAAAAATCGCAATTTCCAAAGACGTTCTTAAAATTTGAAATTCAGTAAAATTCTTCATGATAGACCCTTATTGACCGGAAATATAATGTTAATTTCATGACACTTCATGACAGTTCACAAATTAGGAGGTTAGTCTATTTTACATAGAATAGGAATAATGAAAAATAGGAAACCAAAAATTAGATATGGAAAAAAAAAATGTTTTTTTTTGATAAATTAGGAAAATATAAAATACATAAAAAAGTTGTAACACTGGACATCGATGTTTCGCTCTCATTTGAGCTTGTCAGCAGTGCATAACATGGAAAGGGAACAGTGAGGAAGAAGTGACGTTTTTAATAAATTTAAATATCACGTAGTCGCATTTTAAAAACTGTTTAGAAAATTGTCAACAAACCATAAAAATTTAAATATTTACAAACCGGGCCGAAGAAATGTTAAATAAATTGAAAAAAACATTCAGTAAAGATGTTGAATGAATTTACAAAAAATCTTTTTCTCCAAATCGAAATCCTCAGAAATATTTTTCTCAATAATTTTATTAAAATTTCGATATAATTTAGAGAGAGAAGTGAACATTTGCAGCATCAATAAACACCAGATTTTGAGTTTAAAGTCAAAATTGTTTAAAAAAAAAAATATTCAAAATTATGACTATTTTTGAAACAAAAGTTCCAAAAATAGAATTTTGTAAATAAAATCGAAATTTCGAAAAAACCGAATTTTAAAGAAAAATTGAGTTTTAGGATAAGGACTATTTTAGGAGAAAAGTCAAAATTTCAAGAAAAAAGACAAATTTATTAAGAAAAGGGCGAAATTTCTAAAATAATTAAATATCGGATATTGGGATAAAAATCAAAATTTTATGAAAAAGATACCAGACCAAATTTAAAAAAATTTAGATTCAAAATTTTCAGGACAGAAACTATTTGGGATTTGAAAGAAAGCGAAATTTCAAGAAAACTTACAAATGGATAAAAGATTCATAATTTTCCAGAGAAAGACAAATTTCAGGAAAAAAGTAGAAATTAAAAAAATAATCAAAATTAAGAAACGAATTACGAGAAAATAACTGAAATTTTGAGAAAAAAATTTAAATTTCGGGAAAAACCTTTCAATCCTACAAGGAAAGGTCGCGAAGTGTCCGGCGCTGATTTTGTTAACTTTTGTATATATTTTAGAGGACCAAAATCTAAGAGACACGTATTTTTTTATCGGCTGTTTAACGGTTTTAAGGATAGTTTTATTCCCTCAAAGTTGGAGCAAGAAATGCAGATTTTGTTGTTTCTCACATTCCAAAAATGATATTCGAGTCATTTCATTTTCCAAAAGTTTTGTTTTGATGAGAAATAAAAGAAAAAATATGTTTCAAAATATTCCCACCCCCCTCATGGGAGCAAACTACCCCATTTAGAAGTTTTTTAATCATAAAAATGATAATTACGGCAGCAAAATTTTGAAAAAAAAGTATGTTATTTTATACACAAAAATTAATTTTACCTCTTTTTGGATTTTGTCGAAAAATATTTTTTTGGGGGTAAACACCACTTATACGAATACATATATGATAGGATGTATTTTTATGATTTTTGTTTTATTTTTTTTCTGAAGCGAAGTATTTCGACGAAAAACTCAAAAAATATTTTTTTAAGATTTTCAGGTGACCCGTCATTCCCGCCCTCCATCCTTCCCTTATAGGAGGGTGAGCTACCTACTTAAAAGACCGGAATATTCGACAGTATTATGGTCCCTTTACTATCTATATACAGCGATAGAAAAGTTTACCAAATTTTTTTAACCCCACCCCACCCCTCCTGATAGGGGTTAATTACTCCCTTATGAAATTTTAATTAACAAGGAAATAGTCATTATAACAGCTCAATTTTGAAAAATAAATGGTATTTTATACATCAGAATTAATTTTACCAGTATTTGGGTTTTGGTGAAGGAAAATATTTTGGGGGTAAACACCCTGTAACGCAAATATTTATATATAATAGGAAATATATTTGTATAATTTTCGGTTCGTTATTTTTGAAACGAAGTATTTTAAAGAAGGTAGAAAAATATTATTTTTAAATTTTCGTTCTCCCGTTCCCACCCTTCGTCCTGGCATACCAGTATAGTGAGCCAGTTAGCTATCTACTTGAAAAACTGGAAATTCGAGATCATTGCTGTCTCTCTAGATACCACAAAACAGAGTTTAGAAAGGTTTTAAATTTTTGCATTTCCCATCTCCCCTATGGGGTAAACCACCTCCTCTTATGCAGATTTTAAGTAACAAAAAATAGTCATGAAACCAAAATTTAAATAAAAATGTTATTTTACATATTAGAGCGCATTTTACGTACTTTTGGGTTTTGCCGAAAAAAAGTTTGAGGGTTAACATTCTCTGGAACAAATCAGGTTTATGGCAGGTAAAAAATGTTTACTTCTTATTCTCGTTATACAAGTAGCTATTGCCATAAATGGGACCATGTGTGTACGTGCATTCAAGGGTGATCACCCCCTTCGAAATCTTTTCCAAGTAAAACATGTTCCAGTTATTCAGGTAGGTGACTTATCCTCCTGATAGAAATAGGACGGAGGTGTGGCTGGAAAAATTCGGAAAAATTATTTTTATAGTTTCTTGTTGAAATATTTCGTTCCAGGAAAAAAAGAAACGAAACCGCCATAATAATATACACTTAAATATGTTGGTAAATTCCCATATTTCTCGTGTAGGTATATCTAATATATAAAATTTCTAAATTTTTATAAAGTTCAGACAGCTGACCGCAGTTTTTATATAGATATTATATATATATATATATGTATTGGCTCTAAAGGCTGTTTACCCCCAACAATTTTTCTTCGACAAACCAAAAAAAATTCAACAAAATAAGTTTTGGTATATAAAATAAAGTGTTTATTTTTTCAAAATTTTGCTGTTATAATGACAAATTTTTGAATAATTGAAAACCTCAGAAAGGGGTAGTTCACCCCCTTACTCAGGTGCAAAATTTTAGAATTTTTTTCGGTGTATAAAAAGAGATCGTAATGATCTCGAATTTTCCGATTTTTTAAGTAGATGACTCACCATCTAGTAAGATAAGGTGGGGGTGGGGAAGAGAGGTGACTGGAAAAGTTCAAAAAAATTAATTTTTTATTTTCTCGTTGAAATACTTCGTTTCAGATAAAAAACAAATTAAAAATCATAGAAATACATCCTATTATATACATGCTTGACCTAAAGTGTGTTTTCCTCCAAAACTTTTCCTTCACCAAAACCCAAATAAAAGTAAAATTAATTTTGATGTATAAAATAACCTTTTTTCCTCAGAATTTAGCTGTTATAATGACTATTTTCTTGGTGGGGTTAAAAAAATTTGGCAAACTTTTCTTTCGGTGTATATAGATAGTAGAGGGATCATAATAATCTCGAATTTTCCTTTTTGTTATAAGTAGGTAGCTCACCCTCCTATAAGGGAAGGGTGGAGGGTGGTGATGAGGGGTCACCGAAAAAATCTTAAAAAATTATTTTTTTAGTTTCTCGTCGAAATACTTCGCTTCAGAAAAAATGAAACAAAAATCATAAAAATACATCCCATCATATATTCGTGTAAGTGGTGTTTACCCCCAAAAATTTTTTTTCGACAAAATACAAAAACAAGTGAAATAGTTTTGGTGTATAAAATAACATATATTTTTTTCAAGATTTTGCTGCCGTAATTACCATTTTAATAATTAAAAAACTTCTAAATGAGGTAGTTTGCCCCCATAAGGGGGTGGAAAAATTTTGAAAACTTTTAGAAAAAGAAACGACTCGAGTATCATTTTTGGTATCCGAGAAACAGCAAAATCTGCATTTTTTGCCTCAAGTTTGAGGGGGTAAAACTACCCTTAAAACCGTTTATCAGCCGATAAAAAAAATACGTGTCTCTTAGATTTTGATCCTTTAAAACATATCCAATAATTTGCAAAATCGGCGCCGGACGCTTCGCGACATTTCCTTGTTAGTAAAATCTCGAAATTTTCCATAGTCAGATTTCATGGCAATTAGAAAAAATAACGAATTTTGAGAGAAATCAAAACGAAATTTTAAGAAAAAATCGAAATCTCCGGGGTAAATAATTTATTGTCTCTTGACTACTGGGCTAAAAGGAAGACAGGCGTCCTAACATTGCTTCGATGTGGCTACAGAAAATGTTCAATATCTGGTTATATCGTGAAATTACGACAAATTAAAACTTCAAAAAATTTGAATTTAAAGATAGTCAAAAAAAATTTCTTCCTAATTTTTGTCCTTTTACAAAAACTTAAATTAAAAAAAAAATACTTTTTCATTAGAAGATCTACCCATCAAATTTTAAAAAAGGCAAAAATAAAAAAATCAAATTTTGAAGAAAGTCGCAATTTTTTAAAAAATCGGTATTTTTAAGAGTAATAACTTGGAAAAAAATATTTTTTATAGATGGAAATTATGACTAAGTTGCTCTTTTCAAAAAAGGATTGAAATTTTGAGAATAAAATTCATTTCTGTAAAATATTCAAAATTTTCAATAAAGTCAAAAACTATTTTGGTAAAAGTCAAAATTTTCAAAAAAAATATGAATTTTCTAACTTAAATTTTTTTAAAAATAATTCGAACTATTGAAAAAAATGGAGCATTTAAAAATAACTGAAATTTTTCAAAAAGTCAAAATAAGAAAAAAAATTTAAATTTAGACACAAAAACTACTAATATGTGGGAAAATGGACAAATATTGCATGCTTGACTAAAATTGTACAAAAATAACAATAACATTAAAAATGGCAAAAATTGCAATAATTGCAATTGTCAATAAGATCCATCCTTTAGTTATTTTAGTCCACTTTGTATTACTATATTTATGGCTTAAGGAAGACACACTGATGAGGTAAATCCTGAGACTAAATGTAATGCTTTCAATGATTAACCTAATTCAAAGCTGACGAAGTCTCCACGTTACACAATGATATATTAATTTTCAATTAAATTCTTTGATTTTGTTCTTAAGCATTAATATGTAAATGTATGTAAGATTGGGTGTAAGCAGTTAATATCAGGTTTCAGAATTCCATCAGTGAAGATAAACACGAATACATTGATATATAATTATCTTCCACCGTGGGCAACTCAGGATGTCTTAATTCAGCTTTGACACGCCTATTAATTTCTTAAAATAAATGGAGACATCAAAGTTTTCCTTCTAGCTGTGAAAGACGTAACTTAATATTTGTATTCAGCTTGGGTAATAATACGGTCATAGAAATTTTAAAGTATAATTTACATACTAATTGTTTGCTTATAAGACGCATAATGGCGTCAAATTTTATTGACCCTTGAGAGACTTTGAGAAACGAAGTACTAGACATAAGTATATGTTATGTTGTTACAAGGGTGTACTATAATATTTAAATTTGGGATAATTTATAGCTTTGATATCAAAGCAGGTATACATCTACCAATGTTGCCTTTAGAAGTCTGATATTAATTAAAACGGGGATTACAAATTACATATTTCAGTTAGCAACAAACAGTCCACGCAAATTTGATGTCAGGTATTAATTTACCTAATCATATACTAATATTATTTCTAGTTTTGGCGATGTTCATTACATTTGTGTAAGTGAGTACAGATATACATGTTAACTTGTGTAAATAATATAAATTTTCACTCTAATTGAAAGTGCATTATTAATCCCAAACACTCGTTATTCAAAACCGAAATGGTTATTCCGTGCACGTTCGAAAAGAGATTTTTCTTCATATTGCTCCCATTTATTTAATTATATTCACCACACGTAAATCCGCAATCTATTATAGATTAGTGCTTTATGTAAATTAAATGTAGCATAATATATTTTAATGTACTAGGAGAAATCTGTTGCATTAACCTATATCATATTTTTGGCATTTTCTTCAACGGTTAAATCCCATTTAAAATGCTGATAAGTGAAACCCGAAAACCTCGGTCCCAACGTCTCAGCTAGCTATGGTGCTTTGTAGATCGACGACGACGGTTACTCTGCCGTAATTATGTATTGCGCGTAATAAATAAACCTGTGCTAACTCCTAAAATATTCATCTAAATGAAAGAACATAAAGAAAAAACCTGATCTGAGCTAGAAGCTTAGGCTAACTAACGCTTTTGATAAAAAGTAGCTCTACTGGACCAAAAATTATGAAAAATTATGTTAGTGTAATTGGAGGTAGCCCTTTCAAATCATACCTCACATGTTTCGATCTTTCTTAATCTTATTCGACTTATCGGACAGTTTAACTTTTTGAAAAATTTGACCTTTTAAACATTTCAACTTTTTCCATTTAGAATTTCTAAAATTTCAACTTTTCTCGAAAAATCAAAATTTCGAGTGTTTTTTAGTGACTTTTTGTATAATATCCATTTTATTTCCAAGTTTTGAATTTTTTATTAAAAACTTTCACTTCAACATTTTTCTCGCACAATTTTCAACGATCCAAAATTTCGACATTTTTTAGAATTTTACTTTTTTGAAAATTTCGACTTTTTGAAAATTTCGACTGTTTAAAAATTTCGACTTTCTGATGATTTGATTTTTTTAAATATTTCTCTTTTGAAAAATCTAGATTTTTTGGAAAGCTTGACACCGAAGATTTTTTGAAATATCCAGTTTTCGGAAAAATTGTATTTTCTGAAAATTTCTATTTTATTCAAAATTTAGACTTTTTTCAGGAAATTTCGACTTCTTTCAAAATTTGGGTTTTTAAGATTTTCGACTTTCAAAATTTGGGCTCTTTTGAAATTTCTGTCTTTTAACGAAAATTATTTGTTTTCGTTTTTGCTTTTAAAATTGTAGATTTTTTTTCCAAATGTCCAAAAAATTAGTTTCCAAAAAGTGTCATACCTTCTGAAAACCACGACCTTTTGAAAAGTTTGACGTTTTTCCAAATTTAAACTTCGAAAATTCTTACTTTTTTAAATTTAGGTTTTTTTTAAATTTTGACTTTTTCAAAAATTTCTACTTTTTTTGAGCAAACTTAAATTTGTCTAATTTCTTACACATTTTGACTTTATTCGAAAATGTTTAGTGGTTCAATTGTGACATTTTCCTAAAATGACGACTTTTTTTGACATTGAACTATTTTGCATAATTTCGAATTTATTTGACACTTTCGCTACTTTTTAAAATTTTGGAATTTTTTTTTTAGTTGCAATCATTTTAAAAATATTCAATCAAAAACTTTAATTAAAAAAATGACATTTATTTTCTTTTCAAATTTTAACTAACCAAATTTTTTTGTTTTTCATCATTTTTGCTTTTCTACTTTTCATGGAAGTTTACCATTTTTTGATAATTTTCAGTTTCCTTCAATATTTACCCTTTTCGAATATTTTGGCTTTTTGGAAAATTCCACTAATCATGCTAAACTTCTTTCAAATCTCTATATTTCCTAAAATTTTGATTATTTTTGAAATTTAGATTAATTTTCAAAATTTCAACTTTTGTTTTTTCGAAATTTTCTTTATTTTATCAAAACCCTTCATATCTTTTCAAAATCTTGACATAATTTTTCAAAAGTTTAATCTTCTGTAAATCATATATTTTGTGAAAATTTAGAAGTGTTTCGAAATTCCGTCGTTTTTCAAAATGTTCACCTTCAAAATTGTCATTTTTTTTTAAATTTCCCTTAATCTAAAATAATTGTTTTCTTTTAATCGAATTACGTTAAAAGTTCAAAATATTTTGAAAAAATTTCGTTTCATTTTAAAATTTTTGATTTATTTTGAAAATTTGAACTTTTTCAAAATATTCATTTTTTCAATATTTAGGTTTTTTTTGAAAATCATATTTTTTTTTTGAAAACTTCGACATTTTTTAATTGAATTTCTTTTAATTATTTGAAATTTTTTTTAACTTCTTCTTCAAAGTCTTAACTAACAAATATTTCGACATTTTTGGTAATCTTGACTTTATTCGAAATCTGGGCTTTTCGAAAATTTGGGTTTTTAGATTTTACTGAAACATTTTAATTTTTTTTAAATCTCGACATTTCTTCAAAATTTCGAATATTTGTTAAATTTCAGACTATTTTTCAAAATCTATATTTTTTCTCGAAAATTGGGCCAGTTATTAAAATGTTTTTTTTAAGTTTTTTTATCAAAGCTTTAAACCTTATCAAACTTTTTTTGAATATTTTTACTGTTTGGAGTATTTCAATTTTTCTAAGAATTTCGATTTTTTTGAAATATTGTATGTTTTTTAAATATTAAAGATTTTAAGTAATTCAATTTAATTTAAAGATTTTAATTTTTTTTAAATGGATACTTATTTCCGTTTTTTCATTAAAAGTCGAAAATTCAGCCCTAAACTCAAAATCAAAATAAATCCAAATTTTAAAAAATATCGAAATTTTGACAAATAGTCGAAACTTTTAATCCGAAAATTTAAAAAATAATGCGGGATGTTTAAAATATTTTAAATTTTAGAAAGTCTAATTTTAAAAGTCAAAATGTTGAAACAATGTTAAAATTTTGGTGGATATCTTCAAAAATTGAAATACAAATCTTGTCCACTGGAACAAAGAAAGATTAAAAAACACAACAAAGGTTGCTTTAGGCTTTTCGATAGCTAAGCTATTATCTTCATAAAGATACTGATCTAATTTTAGTGGTTACCTTAAAGTAGAGATTCCGTTTTGTAGACCGGTATCTCTCTGAAGATGATAGTTAGGCTATCGAAACCCGTTAGAGCAATCTTTGCTGTGTTTTAAATCTTATTTGATTTCAGGGGACAGGATTTGCTTTTAAATCTTTAAGAATGTCTATAGTCATTTTATTTTAAAATCTGTTTTCTTCACTCAACATCTGCGACTAGTATTTATTGATATTCATAACGCTTATGATAAAAATTTAACAATGTTTTTAAAATTTAACTGATTTTGGAAAGTCTGACGTTTAAAATTTTAATTCAATATTGAAAATTTCGACTCTTTTGAAAAATGTAGACATTTCAAAATGTTACTGTTTAAAAAAAAATTTTTTTTCATTTTGACTCGTTCCTAAAATATCAACATTTTTTTCTCAAAGTTTTAACCATTTTGAAAATCTTAACCTTTTGAAAATTTCGATTTTGTTGTGCAGTTCCATCTTTTTTTTTTAAATTCGAATTTTAATTAGTAGTTTAGCTTCGACATTTCAAAAAAAAATTAATTTCTTGAAATTCCAGTTTATTGTATTGAACATTTTGATCTTTTTAAAGAAAACTTTTAAAATGTTTTTTAAAAAAGTTATACTTTTGAGAACTGTGATTTTATGAAAATTCTTTGACTTTTGTTTAAATATTTCGGTTTTCTTGAAATTTAATAATTTTATTTCTCAAAATTTCGACTTTTGTATAGAAATTTCGACTTTTTTGTAAATTCTGGCTTTTTGTTGGAAACTTTCAATCTCTACTGAAAATTTAGAATTTTTTTAAAAGGTTCAGTCTTTTTGAAAATGTTGAGTATTTCTCAAAAAACTACAAAAATATTATTTTTGAAAACGAATATTCTAAAAATGTTCACTTATTTTTAAAAATTTCAATCTTTTTGCAAATTTAGCTAATAAGGTTAACACTTTGTTCAAAATTGAGGCCTTTTTTGAAATTCTGATAATTTGAATCTTTTCCGGATGTGGTTTCCTTGAATGTTGACTACTTTAAAAAAAAATAAAAAAATACCTTTTTTTCAACATTTCAAATATTCTGAAAATTTTGTCTTTATTTAAGGATTTCAACTTTTTTGCAAATTCAGATAACAAAATTAACATTTTTTTTTTCAAAATTTTGTCTTCCTCTTGAAGTTCTGACTAAACATTTGTATTCGTTTCCAAATATATTTTTTAAATTTCGGCTTTTTCTTCAAATTTAACTTTTTGTGAATTAAAACTTTTGAAAAGGTACTCTTTGTTAAAGATTTGAACCATTTATTTGAAGAATTCAGCTTCAATCAACTTTTTATTTAAAATGTAATGAAAATCTCCACTTTCTTGACAATTAGGACCAAAAGATTGAAACTATTCTAAATTTCGTTTCCTTTTAAAACTTTAATCAAAAATTTTTGCGAAAATTTAAATTGTTTAAAATATTTTGACTTTATCTAATAAAATTTGTACTTTTGTTCAAAATTTTACTTATGTTCAAAATATCGACTTTTTTAAAAAGATTTCCATAATCTTATTTTTGTCGTGATGTTTTGACCACTTTTCAAACATGTCTTAGGTTTTTATAAAATTCAACTTTTTCTGGATTTTTGAATATTTCTGAAAATATTGACACAATTTATTTTTTTTTTGGAAATTGAGCCTTCTTCAAAAAATAAAACTGTCAAAAATTCGACTTTTTCTCAAAATTTCAATTTTCTCTCCAAATTTCAAATTGTCCTTAAAATTTAGATTTCCTGGTGATTTTTAACTCTTTTGAAAAGTTCCACGTAGAATTTTTTTTAAACTTTACTTTTTTAAATTTTGGGTTATTACTGGAAATTTCGACTTTTTTGAAAATTTGGACATTTTAATATTTTAATTTTTCAAGACTTTCTTTTTTCAAAATTTTGAATTTTTCTCATAATGTCGACTTTTTTTATTCAAATCTTCGATTTTTTTTAAATATTGGTTTTATTAAACATTTCTCAAAATATTTAACTATATTGAATATTTCGACTTTTTGAAAATTTGGTTTTATCTACAATTTGAATTTTTTTTGTGGAACGAACTTCTAGTAAAATGTTTGTGAAAGCTTAGCCATCCATAAGGCTGAAGACAATCTTATGAAGGGTTGCGCTGGGCTTTCAGGCTATTTATCTCCGTTAAAAATAGTTAGGGTTGATAGATAAGGAATTGTGACACTTCGACGTGTATGATTAGATGCGCATGCGCGTTCGGACGCGGTCAATCATGTACGAAGTGAATATTCTTAGTATATAAGGGTTAATTTTAGAATTAGATGTTAGTTTTTCTTTGAAGATGATAGCTTGGCTGCCGAAACGCACGAAACTACTAATTAAAAGTCGAATTTAAAAATAAAGATAGTATTGCATAAAAAAATTGAAATTTTCAAAAGGTTAAGATTTTTAAGAAAATTTTGAAAACGGTGGATTCTTTAAATGTCTAAATTTTTAAAAAAAGTCGAAATATTTAATAATAAATTGAAATTTAAAACGTCAGACTTTTCAAAAAAAGTTAAATTTTGAAAAATTGTTAAATTTTAATCATAAGCGTTACCAATATCAATAAATAGTGTAGCATCTCTCTGAAGATGATAGCTTGGCTATCGATACTGGTTAGAGCAACCTCTGCTGAGTTTTTTTTTTAATATTTTTGATTTCAGGGGACGAGACTGGTATTTCAATTTTTACAATTTAGATATTTTTCCAACAATTTTAACCATTTTCTAAAAAGGTCAATTTTGTCGAAATTTCAACTTTTTGTGGAAATTTTGACATTTTTCAAATATTGACTGAAAAAATTGGATCTTTTTGAAAATTTGGACTTTTTTAAAAAACTCGAATTTTTTCGAAATTTATACTCTTTCTCAAAATGTCCACCTTTGGATTTTTTGCAATTTTCAGCTTTAAAAAAATGACACAATTACACTTCTGAAAATTCGGACTTTTAAGGATGGTGCCTTGGGAGTTTCGACGTCGTTTAAAGTTATTTTAAAATTTCCAATATTGTAGAAAATTTTGGATTTTGGAATTTTTACTTCTTTTAGAAATTGCGGCTTTCTGATAATTGGAAATATTTTAAAATTTTGACTTCTTCGACATTTTCTTAACATTCAAATTTTCTTTAAATGTTGAAGTTTTGAAGAAACTCTCAGAAAAAAAAATATATTTTTACTCAAGTTGCATTTTCTGATTAAACTGATTACTGTAATTTTTAAAATAAATTTTAAGCTAAATCTTGGCATTTTTGCTCTTTTATTCTAGAATCTTAATTAAAAATTTTGAACAAAAATTCAAATTTAAATAGAAAAATTCAAAATATAAATTTGTCCAAAAATTGAACATTAAAGAAATAATATTTAAAATTTAAATTGAAAAATCTAGGTTTCTTTAAAATAAATTTAATTTTTTTTTTAAATTTTAATCATCTTTTCAAAATTTAAAGTTTGTCCCAAAATTCTGAATTTAAATCGATATTTCGACTTATCCAAACACAACAAAAAGAAATATTAATTTTTGAATGCTAATGCATTCAAAATGTAATCAGTTGAAAGCAAAATTGTACTTAACTTATTAAAAGGGTTTTCGGTCACAGCATGTGAGTGCTAAAAACTATGAATATATTAGAGTCATTTTACTCAAAAAAAAATTATCAAGCTAAATAAAAAACTAAAAATTTAGTGCCCAAATAAAGGAGACAATCTTTTTGTGTCCGCCACTCTATAATGTAATAAAACTATATTATATGAGCCAAATATGTGTAGTATTTACCTACTTAAAATTTTGATAAGAATCGCATAGTTGTTTATTGGACACAAATTTTACCTGTGGAATCTGTTTTCAAAAAATAATGACTCTAATTTCGGCACCATTTTAATTTAATGTACAAATTTACACTTTTCTTATTGAATACACCAAACATATGCCAAGTTATTAGAAATATGCCAGCGTCACCAAAATATACAAAATATGCCTGCATATGCAAGTTGCATAACATTCGCTCTCTAATGATTAACTTGCAAACTCGATTCGCAAGTTTTTAAATGAAATGTCCTTTTTCCAAATGTTTATATTTAAGTTAACAAATAGGTACAACATTTTGGCAAGTCATCTAATTTTATTTAAAATAGAAGTTTCAAAATTCATAATTTTTGTAATAAATTAAACACTTAGAAAAGAAGCTCAAGTTATTAAAAAAAGAACTTCTCAAAATGTCACGGTTAACATCAAAATGTTTTTTCCAATGAAATATCTGCTGTATTAAGAGAAGTTTAACGCAAAATTCACTTCATTTGGCGGTGTCATTTTATTTAAAATTTAGAACCAATATTTGAAAGTATAATTTACGTCATTTCCAAATTAAACAGTTAACGTGTCAACGTGTTAAAACCTAACTCACCTGATTTATGGAAATTTTATCTACCATATATCAGTTCCACTTTTAGACGAATTAATTTCGACGTGTATACCTTAAAATTATATAGTGATTTCAGTTCATGTTAGATGCATTATCAGATGAATATTTTATTGTCGATTTCATTCACAATTTAAATACATGCTGTCCCAAAACTCCTGAAACATCCTATATATCAATTGGAACCTTCTTGGTTGTAAGGTTGTTGTTATTATTGTGAATTTACTCCGTCAGTATAAAATCGTAATTTTTAGGTAATAATCTCAATACCATTGTCAGTTCTTGATCAGATTTCTCTTTATAGAAGAAATCTATTTTTACTTTTAAACTACTTTAATATGGTGGTGAAAGTATTTACGGCCTTGCAATTAAAAATGCGTCAAGACTTTAAGACCTGATCATATAAATCGAGATTTTTTATAGCCTTAAAGACTCGTATTTACAGCATTTTTTTTGTTAATGTGGCGAATTCAAGATTGTTTATATCGGGTTACTTCGGCAACTTTAACCGGAGTACCACTAACAAGGAAAGTACCCGAGGTGTACCCCACCGATTTTTTTCATTTTGTGATATGTTATAGTACATAACAAAATATTGGAGACGTATTTTTTTTAGATGCTAACTTGGCGATTTAAGTGGTGAAACCACCCCTTAAAGTTAACCCCAAAAAACAGTTTTTCTTTAATAACTCAAGAATTAATTAGAATTTTTTGATAAAACAAAAGCTTTTTTATTTCTCACAAAAAAGTGCTCCCAATAACATATTGGTTATGCCAAAAAGTGGCAGCCCCTTATTTTTATGGGGGTGAGTTTCATTTTTTTCTTATATATCAACTTTTGAACAACTGAATTTTATCAAATTTAACAATTTTTTTAAGAAAACTAAAAAATAAAATTGACCTGTCTCGGGATTTTGCAAAAAAAATCCTTGAAAGGGGTGATTTACCCCTTGAATTAATTTTTTTCTGTACAGTGATATGGAAAGTAAAACACAACATATGTTTTCAATTTTATTTCTGTAATGATTATTTTGACATATATTTTGCATTAACAGTGAAATAACGTAACACCCATATTTTTATGACCCTTGGAGAACCCCGTGGATTTGTTCATTATTAGATTGCAAATCAAAACATTTATTTTTTCACTTTTAACTTATTATATGTTGATGTTTCATCAAAATGATGTATCAACAATTTTTTTAGATGCTAAATTTGGGATTTAGGTGGTGACCTCCCCACCCCCTAAAGATAACCCCCAAAAACAGTTTTTCTTTAATATCTAAAGAATAAATCGGAATTTTTCGGTAAAACCATTGTTGCGTTATTTTCCATAAAAACGTGCTTCTAAAAACGTATCAGTTATGCCAAAGGATTGCAACCCCTATTATGCCTAAATTATTTTTATTGCATTTTTATATACTTTATTGTAATGTATCATTCAAAATTTGTTAAATTTGATAAAATTCAGTTGTTCAAAAGTTGATATATAAGAAAAAAAATGAAACTCGCCCCCATAAAAATTAGGGGTTGCTACTTTTTGGCATAACCAATATGTTTTTAGGAGCGCTTTTTTATGAGAAATAACAGAGCGTTTGTTTCATCAAAAAATTCTAATTAATTCTTGAGTTATTAAGGAAAAACTGTTTTTTGGGGTTAACTTTAAGGGGTGGTTTCACCACTTAAATCGCCGAGTTAGCATCTAAAAAAAGTGTCCAATATTTTGTTATGTACTATAACATATCACAAAATGAAAAAAATCGGTGGGGTATACCTCGGGTACTTTCCTTGTAAGTACAATGACGGGCCAAATTTCATATAACTCTGGCGCATTCACCATTTAATAAACATATCCTTTGAGAAGCTGTACACGTGAATTAATAGAGAATTTGGTTTCACTAAAGGAGTTTAATTATAATAAAGGACGATTTAATAATGGAGAAGCAGGGACTTACACAGATAACAAGTGTTAGTAATTAACACATTACTTCAAGTTAACATGGTGCATTTCCAGCTCATCATTTTTGATTTTAAAATTGTTTTAAATTAAACTGCTTTTATCATAACTCGTAGGGATAACTGTACTTCAATTGTAATTAATAGTAAAACGACTCTTAGGCGCATTATAAAACTGTTTAATAATTTCAGCTACATCAAAGAGAAAAATTTATTTTTTAAACTTTTTATGAAATAAGTCTAAGATGTGAAGTTTTTGTTAACGATTCGACTTTCGATTTACTTTTTCTAATATAATACTTGCAATTTCTGTCACAATGAATTTAAATAGGCGAGACAGAGAATGTTCGAATGTGATAAAATTCGCAACATTTCAGCTAAAGCGATCATTTCAGTGGTTACAAAAAAAAACTTGGAAATTTTAGTAAAAAAGCTTCACACAAAGGGAGCTGTCATTTAACTGCGACTCATCTGAATGTATCTGACAAACGAAAACAAAAATAGCAGCTCGCATAAAAGCTCGAACGGTTCATTTAAAAAATAATTACCGATAGCCGGCTTTATATATGTAAAAGGTATCCAAAAATAGAAATGTGATCATTGACATTTCGACATTGTTTTATATTTTTCGCTAAAATTTACTTTTAACTTAAAGATATGTCAACACTATTAGATAATAATAATTTCTAGATAATCTAGATTATGACAACAGTCATCAACCATGTTAATTACTAAATTTATGCTTTGCTAACTGGAGTTGTTCAATAATCATAACATTTGAAGTTTATTAAAGTTTAACAATTAAAACAGCAAACTAAACCTAACTAACTGGTGTTTGACTGTATACCCTTATGGGGAAAACAATGAGGAAATTGTATCCCTTAACAACCAATTAACTAAGCAAAATATTCACAGCATTCAGAAAAATGTTACAAAACTTACCATATTGTCCTAACGCTTACAAAGGAGCTAGTTTCGCCCACTTAGAAAAATATTACAATACAGTGGCGGCCACTGCTAAGGTTTGCAGGTTTGCGCAACCTCCAAAAAGACGCTGGGATAAAAAAGAAAGTAAATTGTTCTTTATGTTGTTTATTTTATTTATTGATAACAGATTTATGGTTACCAAACATACTGCTGACTATAGCGGATTCCAGCGATTCGTAAGGGTTTGACGACATTATTGGGTCCATTGTTTTGAAAAGTTTGCAGGCTAGACTGCAAACTTTGCTTTACACATATGCACCTGCGCCTTAACTCATATTTTGTTCGCTTAAAATACTTGCCCATAAGCAAGCATTAGGTTGTACTTGTGGGTGCAAACCAAATATTGATTCGTTATTATAATCTACAGTGGCGGCTAGTAGCTAAAACTAGAGGGAGTGCTGCGACAGCGTTTGCGTTAAAATTGTGTAAAAGCAAATGAGTTCAAAAAATTAATAACATAAACCACCTCTGTTGCTTCCCAATGAACCTCCAATAGAAATCTCAACTTCAGGAAAAGTCTAAAATGCAAAATTTCTAGGAAAAATTGGAATTTTGTGATTAAATAATGAATTTTGTTTCGTTTTTTGGAAAGTTTCCTGAGCTTGAAATATATATTTTTTAAAACGATATTTTTTTCTTTTTAAATATAAACTTATTAGAAAAAATGTTGAATTAAAACCCAAAATTAAAGAAATAGTAAGAAAAATTTCTATTTTTAAAATTGTTCGAAGTTTTGAAACAAATTTCGAAAAAGAACTTGCAGTCCAATTACAAATAAATTCCAAAGATGTGAATTTTAATTACAAAGGATCGACTTCAAGCTGAAATATTTGATCTTTGAAGCTTCTCTGGTAACTTCAAAATTACTAGAAAAAATTTAAATTAGAACATTAAAATGTTAATTAATTTTTTTAAAGATTTTCACTATTTTTAATTTTGAAATTTCGCCTTTTCTAGAAATCTTGACTCATTTTTGAAAATTTCAATAATTTCTACTTTAAAAGTCGAAATTTTGAAAATATTTTTGAGAATTTATTTTTAAAAATTGTTTTTTTTCATTGATTCCGAGATTGCTATTTTTTCAAAAATTTTATGTAAAAATAACAAGTTTCAACTTTTTTCTTGAAATATTGTGCGCTTTTTCTCTAAATTTTGAACTTAATCTGTAAATTTTAATCTATTTTTTAACGAAATTTGACGGACGTGACAATTCCGGAAATAAATTTAACAAATAAAAATAACAGTTCTAGAAAAATTGAAAATTTCGATTCAGAATTTTCTTTGGTTCTATAATAGTGGTAAGTTTTTTTTAGCGAAATATCAAATCGCAAAAAGTTGAAATTTAGAAGGTTTATTTTTCTTGAAATTCAATATTTTTCTCACAATTTAATATTTTTCTCAAAATTTTAAATTTTTCTGAAAATTCAATATTTTTCTGAAAATTCAATATTTTTGTCAAAATTGAAAATAACTTTTTTTTAATTTCTTCGTTTTTTCCCAAAATGTTGACATTTTTGGAGAAACTTCATGGTTTTTTCTGAACATTTTTTGTTAAAATTTCTATATAAAGAATACATGAAAGCAATCACTAAACACGTACTTAATCGATTTTAAAAATGTTAACCCCAAGCGAGGTGAAAAAGGTTATTTAACTGAACATTAAAATTTAAAATTTTCTTTTACAAGCCAAAAATTGGGTTTTGAAAAACAATTTTGTTCGAACAAGGCAACATTTAAAAAGTCGAAATTTTCGAAAACCTGAAAAAAAATTTCGATACAAGACGCATTTTTAAGTCCTAAGGGGATGACAAACGGTTTTATTGAATATTAAAAGATGTCGGCACTTTCTAAAATAATTTTGGCTCAACAAGACAAAATTTTGAAATGTCGAAATTTTCAAAAAAAAATTGAAAATTTCGAGTTAACATTTTGAAAAAACTGTAAAATATTTTAAAAAGGTCGAAATTTTTAAAAAGGGTCTTTATTTTTAAATCAGGACGAAATTTTAAAAATTGTCCAAATTTAAAAAAAAAATCGAAATTAAAAAAAATTTTCAAATAAAAGTCGAAATTTAAAAAAATAGCCGAAATTTCGAAAATAAGTTGTACCTTTCAAAAGAAATGTCCTTTCAAAAAAAAATCAAAACTTCGAGAAAAGATCGAAAATTTAAAAAATAACTGGAATTTTTATTAAAAATGAAAATCATCAAAAATCAAAATTTTCCATATGTTGGAAAATCGAAATTTTCCAAATTTCGGTAAATCGAAATTTTCCAAATTTCGGTAAATCGAAATTTTCCAAATTTTGGTAAATCGAAATTTTCCAAAATTTGGAAAAAACGCCACATCAGAATAGTTGAAATTAACCGGAAAAAATCAAACTTTTCAGAAAGGTCAAAATTTTTAAAGATTTAACACTTCAAAAAGTTTAAATTTCCACAAAAAGTTAATATTTAATAAAGGAGTAGGTTTTCAAAACAGTAATATTTTTGTAAATGTTTAAATTGTCAAAAAAAGTTAAAATTGGGAGAACAAATCAAATATTTGAAAAGCCGTCAAATTTCAAATAATAAATTGTTAAATGCGGAAGTTTTTGAGGTTGACATTTTGCAATTAAATCGAAAATGTCAGAAGTGCCGAAATTCTCACAAAATATCAAAATTTCTAGGAACATAGAACGAAATTCTTAACAAAAGTGGAAATTTTCGAATGAAGTCAAAATTCTGAAATAGATCAAAATTCTAAAAGATTTTAATTTTCGTAGAAAAAAATTCGAAATCTCGAGAAAAAATTTGAAATATCTGTACAAAAAAGTCGAAATTTTAGGAAAATAATCCATCGGTTATTAGTTTTCTTAAAGAAAAATATCAAAATGCTGAAGCAATGGAAAATTTCCTAACATTTTTTGGTTTCTTTCCAAAACTTTGACATTTTTACAGAAATGTCGGGATTTTTTTTTAAAAGTTGTTAGTCAAAATTATAAAATAAACTTTAAAATGTCAAAATGCCGTGGTAAAACCTAACATTTTTAAAGCAAATTAGAGGAACATAAAAAATTAGAAGTTGAAATTTCCAGAAAAATGTTAAGAACAAAATTTGCTGGAAAAGTAGGTTCGAGAAAATTTATTGGTATAATATAATTAGGAAAATAAAAACTTTCCCAACAAAAAAAAAATCAAAAGCAATAGCAATATACTATATATGTATAACATATATCGATTTAAAATCCCAAATATCTCTTAATTCCTCCAGCTTAATTTAAAATTTCCAGTTTCGGCACATTTTTGCAAATGTCTCTTTGCAACCCCCAAATTTTATTAGCACCAGCCGCCACTGTTACAATATCGAATCTACATCATTTTTCGAAGACTAAAAAAACAGCTCGTTGCACTTACCTATAGCAATTTTACAAAACCTTTAATATAATATATCTCAAACAATATTTTTAACGACCAAGGATAGAGATGTACATGTCGCGTCCACAATAGTTTCTCACTTTTAAAATTTTTTTATCAAAAACTAATTACAAAACCTGCAGAAAAAATTTAACAGTTTAAAAAACACCACTTCCATTTTCTGTAAGATTATAACTTCTCGATTTATTGACTACCAAATTCAAAGACGTTTTCTTAATTTAATTGACCAAAAGTCAATGAAAAATTATAATATGGGGCTCAATATTGGTCAAATTAAGCATAATTATATTATCTGAAAGATGCCTACAAATAGACCACTCGGACAAACGTATTGAAGTCCGTTGACTTTTCCAAAAAGTAGCAAAAATTTAAAACATTGGTTTTCCCTAAATTATGGAAGCAGCGCTGAGGTGAAAGATTTTTAAATTCGAGATCTAGACATTTGGAGCTTTAATTTACTCTTTGTTATTCTTTTCTATAATTATAATATTTTTCAAAATCAAATAAAAATTTGAACACTCTTTAATTTTTGTGCTTAGTGGTATGAATGTATTAAAATTAAATGGTCTTAAATTTAAATAAATACGCAAATAGTGGTAAAATAACCAAACATAATCAACTATCCAAAGTTACCAAGAGTTCACGCAAAGTATTGTTTTTGTTTTTTGTGCAAGATGTTCCTATTCAGTATAAATAATGTTATAATTTCAATTATATTGCTTCCTTTGGATTATTTGAGTGCATATCATTTAGAACTGTTAAATTCTCGCTCAGCTTTTAACACCATATCATGTTCCATGCGAGAGGAGTGCGAGGATACGACGCTCATGTTCTAAAAGTTTACGACACATAAAACAAATTAAAGCAAATTAAGCAAAAGGGGGGCAGGTGCGCCGTATTTTCTAATTTGTTTCTTTGAGTTAGCAGAGTAAAGTATTCGCAGCACACTCAATTATGACTCAAGCGGAGTACCTTCATTTGTTTTATTAATTATCAGTCATTAAAAGACTTCCCCAAGACAGATGCTTGAAATTCAAACCAAGTTTTAATTAATTGAAAATATGTCAGCGTGAGAGGGGTTGCTTCATTTTGTTATTTCGACCATTTTCCTTGATGTTCGTTATTAAGAACGCAATGTTTTTGTTTTTTTTCTCTTCTTCTGATGGACTGCTTTGTTCTACTAGTTTGTATAAATAAATGTGCGAAATTGAGGCCGACTTTGTACTTTATATTATTCCTTATAGGGAATAGAAATTAACTGCATTTCAGTCACTGCTATAGGCCGTGCCACTGATTATAGAAGTAAGATAGTGGACGATCGTGGAAAACGGTGTCGAAAATGCGTCTAGAAAGTAGGTAGTACGTTTTCGTGATATCAGGAGTGATGTATTTCTGCTACGAATGAGGAACGAAGGGAAGGAAATAAATATGGTTATTAAACATCTCTTGAGAGAGAGAGAGAGAAGAAAATAGTCGAAGCTACTCTACTTTCTAGACTCATTTCGGTCAAATTTTTATACATGGACAATATAGGACGTGCGCTATCCTTATTCTACAATCTGGCCTGTGTCATTTACCCATACTTTGACAATGTCGAACTTTGGTAAACGATATAAAGAATCAGTGACCTTATTGACGTGTTAGATGTTACGTTATTTTTTGGGATAAAATGGTCTAACCTTGACTTCTTATTGGACAATTCTATGAATACTCATCGCATCGTAAGTTGATGTATGTCAGCTCATGAAAAAATCGAAATTTACACGAATAAAATTTAATGTCGAAAGAAAATTTAAATATTCCCGAAAGAGTTTATAATGTCAAAATAATAATAAAATAAAAAATACCAGGCCTGTAATTCGAGTCTTATAAACTTGAACTTTTGAAAAAAAAGTAATAATTTCTAAATTTCATTGATTAATTTATAAAAAAAAACGTTGACATTTGTAGTTAAATCTAATAAAAATATAAACGTAAGCTTATAATTAAATTTCTAATTTAGGAACGTAATAAGGCTCATAATTTTGGGAATTGGGATAATAAAGTAAAAGTTTTCGGAAAATTCAAAATATTGAATTGGTAATTGAATTCCTTTTTGGCACATAGAAATGTTTGAGATAGTCACACTAACCAAAATTTGAAAAGAGAAAATTTATAACATGAATGATATGAATTTCTCCTAAATAATTTTTCCTAATTTTCCTAACTTCCCAATTTCATGTACTAAATTTGTATATTAATTGGAAAGTTGTGTTAAATTGTTTTTTTATACGATTATTTTTAATGATCTTAGGTTTTTTTAATTCACTCGACGAAGCTGCTGGATAATTAATTCCATGATTGTTTAAGTAAATCACTGGCAGTTATTAACAGCTCGTCTGAGTTTATCTTCAATCTTGATAAGTCGAATCTATAATTAAAAACTACCCTCGGATGGCTAAATTGAGACAACGGTAATATTTTAAGGCCTCCCAGGGGAAAGTATATTATTTAATATTTGATTTAATCTGACGCAGCCGAGGCTCCAAATAAATGGATTTCGGGCGTGCAAGTTATGAGGGTGTTCCCGATTTTGGCATCACGTCGGCTCTCAGATATCAAGGATTAGAAAGGCAGACGCATTATTGGACATTGTAAGCCACTCCGGTACCGCAGATAAGGGAAGTTCGGTGCGTTATCAGTTGTATATGTGGCGAGGGCTGTTAACACCTTTCGCTCGAACGGCCGTTAAATCCTTTTCTAAACGATACGAGCATTTCTTGGATTTTTTAAGCCATTGGGTGGTTAATAAAAGATAAAATCGCTCCAAATCACGTTTTGATTTATTAATTTCTTCCGAGTTTTGCCCTTCGGGATAGGAAACTACAACAATATCTAAAAATCAATGAAATCGTGTAATGTTGAGTTATTAGTAATCGTCGTGTGTTTGGTGTCCTTTAAAAGGTATAAATTCTACGATAGAATGTGTTAGATGTCAAGGGTGATATTCTTGACGGATAAATGGAATGGCTTAGGGTGGTTAGATTTTTTTCACTTACCTTATGTCAACTTATGTTTTCATTAAGATGTTTTAAATCGCTAATACATTTAGCTGTCCAAGCAGGGTCACTTTGTGGAGAATGTCTAATTAAGCACCTAAATCGGAAATAGGCATTTTACACGTTACACGCGCACGGCCAGTCTGCTTAACCACAACAGTTCCTAGTGAACTTTCTTGACGCAGTTTTACTAGTTTTTGATTTGTGTTTTACTTATTTAATCAGTAAATCTGGTCTAGGATCACCTAGTTTTTTTTATGTTATCCTAATGACATGATTCAGAGTTTTATTTTTTTAATAATTCGACTGTTACTAACAGCATTCAAAGCTGAAAGGTCACTGAAAATATAGAGCACTTGAGGGCTATTGTTATACGCTTCAGACTTTCGAGAATCGAGAAATTTAGGGCAACCTGTAACGGCTTGATGACTTGCAATATTTGCCTTCCATCGATGCCACTTTGCCACCTTCTTAAATGGATTCTAGCATAGATATTGTTGGACGATATCCAAGGTTCAGGCTATGCATAGGTGACAACGGACTACGACTCTGAATCTGAAGGAGTACGAATGATTGATTTTCACTTTTTGATATATTTGATCACAAATATTTACATTTACATTTAAGCATATTAAAAAATTAGTTATTTATAGCTTATGTATTTTGGTGCAACGGGCTGGTCCTTGATTACCTTCAAAAATTGAAATAGCTAATCTTGTCACCCGAAGATACTAATAGTATCTCTCTGAAGATGAAAGCTTGGCTATCGAAACGCGTTAGAGTAACATTTGTTGGGTTTTTTAAACTTTCAGGGTTTCAGGGAACAAGATTTGTATTTCAATAACTAATGTACCTATCTGTTAGAAAAAAAATCATTAGGAGGATACCCTCCACCAACCTTCAACATCATTGCCGTGCCCTATAGGAATATATTCAATTAGCATTACATTAATTAAATATCATCTAATACATTTCAAACTCCCCAGATTTGAAAGCTATTCGAATGCACGTAAATTCTGATTGTTAGAATCGCTCTAGCTTTGGACATTATTACTCCCAGGTTTCATTAGATTGGATGATAAAATTTTACCAAAAATGATTTTGTTTTCAACTGCCTTTGGCGGTTTTCGATTTATAGCCATCGATAATTGCTTTTTCCATATTTAAATCAACATTCAATTTAAAGAGATTCCCAAAATCGGCCTCATTATTAGTGACATAATTTATCACGTCGCTATGACAATCCAAATGAAAAGCGTTATTTTCTGTTATAAATTGTACGAACTACAGTTTTGTTTTTGATTTAATTTTAAACTGCTGATGACACATTTGAACATATTAAAATATAAGCCATTTTCAATTTGCTGTTTATTTCAGATATGTGTATGGATCTATAAATCATAAAACGCTGCTATATCAGAGCGGTTGACGCAGACTAAGCGCCATCTATTGTTCAATGAATATTTTCGGCTCTCTCTGTAGCCTTTGTGCAGATCTTTGTGTTTTGACGCGTCCTTGCACTCCATAGGACTTTGAAATTAACAGCTAACCCTTCTAACTATAAGATTAACTTACTTTTTAGAAACGAAAGCTTCTTTAGGCGCGTTGAGCGATTTTGATTAGAGGTTAAATTAATGGTTTCGCATTAGCGTCACGCATTACCAACATGCCCTATTCTACTGGTAACATTAGAACATATAGCAGTAGCGCGTCATGACTTTTATAAATAAGGAAGCCGACCGGAAACTCTTTTAAAAAATTAATTACAATTTTGCTTTCATTAGCATTTAAAAAGTTAGCGTGTTTCGATTAGTGGAAATATCGATACAAATTCAGGATTTCAAAACAAAATTCGAATTTCGAGGAGAAAATGTTGGAAAAATATTACAAATTTTAAGTCTAAATCGATATGTTGTTGAAATTTATTTAAAAAAAAATTCATATTTTCAGATTTCAAGATTGAATATGAAGTATTTCTTTAATGTTTAGTTTTTACTGAAAATCTGGATCCTTACTCAAAATATTGAATTAAAATTCTAAGTCAAAAAATTTAAAAAAACTATTTTATTCACAAAGTGGAACTTAAGCAAAAATATATTTTTTTCTGAGACTCTCTAAAACTTCAACAGTTAAAGAAAATCGAAATATTAAGAAAATGTAAATTTATTTTTCGCAAAAGTCAAAATTTTTAAAAAAGTCCAAATTATCAAAAGTCGAAATTTCAAAAAAAAAGTGGATATTCCAAAAAGTCAATATTTTTACATAATTTATAATTCTAAAACAATTCAACATTTTTAAAAATTTAAATCTTTTGATAGATTTTAAAATTTACAGAAAAATTGAAATTTTTAAAAAACGTTGAATTTTCAAGTCACAGTTTTGGAAAATCAAAATTTTTAAGTAAGTGTCAATTTTCAAAAAGATTGAAATTTTTAAGTCAATATTTCAAAAAAGTAAAAATTTCTTTAAAAGTTGAAATCTCTAAAAAATTGGTATTTCTTAAAAACAGTCAAAATTTTGGAAAAAAGATCTTAATTTTGGAAAAAACCAAGTTTTTAAAAAAGCCCAAATTATCAAAGGTCGGAATTTCAAAAAAAAATGGAAATTTCGAAAAAGTCAATATTCTCACATTATTTAAAATTCTAAAACAATTCAACATTTTTAACAATTTTATTTTTTAAAAGAGTTCAAAATTTACAGAAAAAAATTGAAATTTTTAAAAAACGTCGAAACGTTCAATTCTTAATTTTAGAAAATCAATATTTTCAAAAGTGTCAATTTTCAAAAAGATTGAAATTTCGAAAAACTAGAAATTTTTACAAAAGTTGAAATCTCTAAAAAATTGTCATTTCCTACACATAGTCAAAATTTTAAGAAAAAGATCTAAATTGCAAAAAATACAAATTTTTTAAAAAGTCGAAATTTCCGACATAATCTTAGAATATAAAACATCAACGTAATAATTACAAACTTCGAGAAAAACTTAAAATTTTTAAAAATACTCATAATTTTAAAAAAAGTCGAAATTTCCAATCAAAAAAGTCGATATTAGGATAAAAAGTTAAAATGTTGGGAAAAAGAAGGATTTGAAATATGATATGCTGAGATGACTAAATTGTGAAAAGGGTCGAAATTTTCAAAATAAATAAATTAATAAATAATATATCGATTTTTTTAAATAAAATTCCAATTTCGAACATAAATGAAATTTTGTAAAGAACTTTCAAAATTACAAAAAAATAAGTGTCAATTTTCAAAAAGATTGAAATTTTTAAGCCAATATTTCAAAAAAGTAAAAATTTCTTCAAAAGCTGAAATCCGTAAAAATTGACATTTTTTAACAAGGTCAAAATTATCAAAGGTCGAAATTTCAAAAAAAAAAGTGGAAATTGTAAAAAAGTCGATATTTTTACATTATTTAAAATTCGAAAACAATTCAACATTTTTTAAAATTCCAGTTTTTTAATAGACTTTAAAATTTGCAGAAGAAATTGAAATTTTTAAAAAAAGTCGAAATCTTCAAGTCACGATTTTGGAACATCAATATTTATTTTCAAAAGTATCAATTTTCAAAAAGATTGAAATTTTTAAGTCAATATTTTACAAAAGTAAAAATTTACACAAAAGTTGAAATCTCTAAAAAATTGACATTTTTTAAAAATACTCAAAATTTTGGGAAAAGCATTTAATCTGAAGAAAAAACCAAGTTTTTAAAAAAGTCCAAATTCAGGCAAAATCTTAGAACATAAAACCTCAACGTAATAATTAAAAATTTCGAAAAACACTCAAAATTTTTAAAAATATTCATAATTTCAAAACAAATCGAAATTTCCAATCAAAAAAGTCGATATTACGAGAAAAAGTGAAAAAAGAAAGTTTTTAAAAGGTAATATGCTGAAATGTCTAAATTGTCAACAAAGTCAAAATTTTCAATAATAAATCAAAATTTAAAAAATTGAGCTCAGCAATTTTCAAGAAAAATGAAACTTTTCAAAAAACTTTTGAAAGTACAAAGACAGTAAAAATTTCTAAAAAAATTTTAAATGTTAAGAAGAATATTGAAATTTTGAAAGAAAGTCAAAACTTTAACAAAAGTCTAATTTTTGAAAAAAAACCTACCTTTGAAAAAATTTGAAATTTGAAATCAAAATTCTCAAAAATATTCCTAATTCCAGAAAAAGTTGAATTTTTGGAAGAGCTTCAAAAATATCGAAATTTTAAACATGAGTAAAAATTTCGAGCAAAGGTGTCAACCTTATAAAAAAGGTCATATTTTTTAAACAATTAAAATTCTCGCAAATATTTTCAGTCCAAATTTCAAAATGGAAACGAAATTTTGAATAGCTTTAATTTTTTGATTAATATTTTCAAAATAATTGAAAGGTAAACAGCATTCTTGTATTTCTTTGAGAAATAGTTAGGGTTTTTGAAAAAGGTCAAATTTTTAGCAGAAGTTAAATTTTTCGAAAAATTTGAAAACGGAAAAGAACAAACTTCATCATTAAGAGTCGAAATTATGAGAAACTATCAAAATTACCAAATTTAGAGAAAGCAAAAATTTTGGAATTCGAAAAATTTGAAAAAATTTATGAAATATCGAAGCTTTCACTAAAAGCGGGTTTTAAAAGAAAAGATGACACCTAATTAAAAAATCGAAATTTAGGGTTAATATTTAAAAATATATTTTCCTATATTTTTTTTAAGAAATAGTGAATAGTGAATTTTTTAATCAAATGGCTTTAATTTTTAACAAAATGTCAAATTTATCTAAAATATAATTTGCAAAAGATGAATTTAGGGAAAAAGTCTAAAATTTAAAAAAAGTCAATATTTTGAAAAAAGAGAAATGTTTCACTCAGAATTTCAAGGAAAGGCAAACATTTTTAAAAAGTTTAGAGCTTCGACATCTGAATTTGCAAAAAAGTCGAATTTTAAAAAAAAATAATATTTTCAGATTATTCGAAAGGTAAACACTATTTTGTAATTTCTTGAGAAATAGTTAGCGTACTTGAAAAAGTTTAAATTTTTATCAGAAGTTCAATTTTTCAAAAAAACAAAAAAGACTAAATTTCATCATTGGGAGTCGAAATTTTTGAGAAACTATCAAAATTACCAAATTTCGAGAAAGCAAAAATTTTGGAATTCGCAAAATTTGAAAAAAATTAATGAAATATCGAAACTTTTACTAAAAGCGGGTTTTAAAAGAAAAGATGACACCTAATTTGAAAAATCGAAATATTTAAAAAAGTATTTTCGAATATTTTTTTGAGAAATAGCAATTAGTGAATTTTTTAAAAAAATAGTTAAAATTTTTGATAAAGTGTGAAATTTTTAAAAAATGTTGTAATCTACAAGAGTCAATATTTTGAAAAAAGTAAAAATTTTCAGTCAGAGTTTCCAGGAAAGGCAAAAATTTAAAAAAAATTTACAATTTTGTCATCTGAATTTGCAAAAAAGTTAAAATTTAAAATCAAAATAATATTTTCACAATATTCGAAAGGTAAACAATATTTTTGTAATTTTTTGAGAAATAGTTGCCAAAGTTCAAATTTTCAGCAGAAATCAAATTTGTCGAGAAAGTTGAAAACAACAAAGTCCAAATTGGGACATTGGGGGTCGAAATTTTGAAAAATAATCAAAATTACCAAATTTCGGAAAAAGCATAAATTTAGGAATTCGAAAAATTTGAATAAAAATGGATGAAATGTCGAAGCTTTCACTAGAAGCGGGATTTAAAAGAAAAGATGACACCCAATTTAAGAAATCCAAATTTTTAAAAGGCGAAACTTTACAAGAGAAAGAACTTGATATTTTGAAAAAAATTCAAAATTTTGAGAATATTTTGAAAAAGGGAAATTTTGGAAAAGGTAAAATTTTGAAATGTCCAAATTTTGAAAAAAGTCGAAATTTTCAAAAATATTAAAATTTGAAAAAAATAAATTTTTGAAAAAAAGTAAAAATTTTGAAAAAATTTGATATTTAAAAAAACAATTTCGAAAAATATCGACATTTTCAATAACATAGGAAAAATTTGTACACAAATAAATTTCGATTAATTATGTTAAAAATAAGTTGCAGATACAATTGTTAAATTTTGATCATAACCGTTACTAATGCCATTAAACAATGGTCGCAGCTGTTTGAAAAAAAAGAGGTTTCAAAATAAAATGAATATGGACAATTTTGGATATTCTCTGTGTCTTCCCTATGAAGTACTTTCATTTAGGTTTTATGGGTTTTTTTCTTCGCCAGTTCCTTAAAGTATCTAAAAATCTAAAATTGTAACTGGCAAAAAAAAACCAATAAAACGTAAATGAAAATGGATATTTTTAAAGAGTATTTTATTACCAATAAATATTAGATTCGTTTCCATCACGATACAATCATCCAAACCACAAACATAAAAAGTTTGCAAATATTTCCCATATTCTGACTTGTTTACTAGTGTGGGTTTGAATTGCACTACATATTTCCTAGCTTTAAGTTTTTACTTCTGTCGGCAGTCTCCAAGATTGCTTATTTGTTATTAGCTTTACCATCGCGATGGTAAAGCATGAATCGTAAAAAATAATAGACAAATCTTTTTTTTTGTGGAACGGACTAGTCCTTGGTTATTTTCAAAATTTGAAATACAAATCTTTTCCTCTGAAACCCAGGAGGATTAAAAAACACAACAAAGGTTGTTCTAAGGCTGTTTGATAGCCAAGCCTTAGAAGAGATACAGTATCTTTCTGAAGATGATAGCTTGGCTATCGAAACGCCTTAAAGCCACCTCTGTTGTGTTTTTTAATCTTTCCAATCTTTTCTGGTTTCAGAGGACAAAATTTGTATTTCATACAAATCTTGTCCCTCGAAACCACAAAAGATTAAAAAACACAAAAATAGTTCCAATAATACATTTAGGTAGCCAAGCTATCATCTTCAGAGAGATACTAGGGACAAGATTCGTATGTAATTTTTGAAGATAACCAAGGACTAGTCCATTCTACCAAAATTGCCATCGTAAGCTGAGCTTTGATTAAAATAATAGTACTCACTCTAGCATTTTTCATTTAATAAACTCAGCTTGAACTATAGAGTGAAGTAGATAACACTGACCCTAATAATCCATACATTTAATAACAAACACAATAAAGTAGATACTGGGTTTATTTTAAGAAACTTCAGTTATCGATAAAAGTGAATGCACCTAGCGATAAGTTATCAAAAAGAATGCCAAAGGGGCGCATATTTCGAGAGTTTCAATGACACCGCCGTTACGCCGAAAAATTTATCAATAGCTCCTTGCAACCAAAACCATTTACATGATGGATTTACAGGCGTTCGCCGCAAAAAATCAAAACAATAACATGGATGACTTCCAGCGCTCTCCACCATCCATCACGTTTTTCTTTTTGTGCAAGTTTATATAACGCCGTGTCAATAAAGTCAGGTAGAGAGCCTTCCGTCAGGACCTGAGGGGAGAAAAGTTATTTTCGAGTTCGTTCTTCGTATCGCAAAAGTTTGTACATAATTCTCGAGAATCGCATACAGGCAACGTCCTTTCTTATTTTAAAATAAAGTTCAATATCTTATCAAATTTATCGCATCCTACGTTGCCTTATGATTTATAAGAAGTTTGAGATGTACCCAAGTTCCTTGGTAAATGTTGAAGGCTTTTTTCATATTTGATTGAAAATTTACCCTTGGGCTGTAACTTATCTAAAAATTTTAAATAAATTGTAAGGTTTATCTTTAAAAACACTGTACGATTTTCTCCTTTCGAAAGCGTTCAAAATCGCTTCAAAAGGTCCAAGTTTCTGGTTTTCGAGCCTCGAACTTAAATTTTTTAGCATCAGCGGATTTTGAATCTATCTAAGAAAAATCGGCCGCAAGTATTTCCAAATTATTAAATAATTCTGAAAATAAAATATTGCCTAACTCTGGTAAGCTCCACAGACTTCCAATATTTTTTTTAGTAATTTCGTTAAAATGCTATTCTAGATAATTTAATTTTTTATAATTTATCTGGTCTCCGCACCTCATGTGATGATATTTCGTCACGTTATAGTCATTCAAATCAAAAAAGTCCTGTTTGAGTTTACTAACCAATAACTCGCTAGATTCTAATCGTACAGAAAACGTGAAACGGGTTTTGAAAAGTACAAAGCATTGATTAGGAATATTCACATAAGTTACCATAACTTTGCAAATAATGTAAACTAAAAATTTTGGGTGCAATTATCCAGCCCTAAAGGTTTCCAAAGGAATCAATTTCGAAAAAAGTTTCTTTAATAAATTTAAGTTCAGATTTTTTTTGCTACTTGGTTATCTTCAAAATTTGAAATACAAATCTTGTTCCCTGAAACCAAAAAAAATTAAAAACACAACAAAGGTTACTCTAAAGCGTTTCGATAACCAAGCTATCATCTTTAGAGAGATACTAGTATCTCTCGAAATGCGCTAGAGTGTTTTTTAATCTTTCTTGGTTTTAGGAGACAAGATTCGTATTTCAATTTTTAAATTTAAGCTGAAAGGTCATTTGGAGAAAAAGGAGATAAATTGAAATTTTGAAAAAAATATTCACTTTATGAAAAACTGAATTTTTTAAATATAAATTTTCTCTAAATTGTGAACTTGTGTTAGAGAAAGTTGTACAAAAAGTGAACAAATTTGGATTTCAGAAACCTACAACTTATGAAAAATTTTCAAAGTTTAAATTGCAAAAAAATGTGAAAAATTGAATTTTAAAGCTTACGGCTTTACGGATGAAAAAAATAAATTATTTTAAGAATAAATCTGAACTTTGACTCTGAGTTTAGGATTTAGTTTCAAAAACAGGAAATTAATAGCGAATGTTATGTGAAAAAAGTTGAAAATGTGAAATGAACGTTCTTATTTCGAAGAGAAGGTAAAATTTAAAATGGATGAATTTTGAATATAATGAAGAAATTTTAGAGAAAAAAATGTAAAAACTTAAAATTATAGAATTTTTGGAGAATTTCCGAATTTACATGATAATTGGAAAATGAAAATAATTATATTGTTTAAAGAAAGGACAATACTGAAATAATACTCTCAGTATTTAAATAAAAAATTTTAAATTTCAAACGAAAATCCCAAATTTTAAGAAAGAATTCCAGTTAAAAGATTAATCCGTAAAAAAATGGTCAAAAACGTGATTAAGAATTCAAATTTAATAAACCTATTTTTCCAGAACCTCGAAATTATTTCAGTTTTCCTTCAAACATTTCTTAAGTTTGAAGGAAAGCTGAAAATCTCAAGGTATGCCCCACAAAATGAATGAAATTTTCAAAAAAACAAATTTCAAAGACCTGAGACCAGAGACTCAAAAACAAAAAAATAAAAATTTCGAAATTAAACTTTTTCGAAGAAAACAAATTTCAACATTACGAAAAATTTGAAAATTTTATTGAGAAATTCAATTTGAGAAGTGAAAAACAGAGGCTTTTGCAAAAAAACATCCAATTATCATCATTTCGACTTTTTTTCAGAATTTCTATTTTTTTACCTTGAAATGTTTTTGAAAATTGCGTTATTTAAAATTTTTAGACTATTTTGCAAAACTGCATTCATTAAACATTTTAAATTCTCTTCAATACTTCAACTTTGTTGAAAATCCTGACTTTTGCAACGTTTGACAAAAATTTTCATATTTTTCGAGTTTATTGTTTAAAATTTCCCTTTATATTGTTCATCTTTTTAAAAATTTCCATTTTTAGTTTGAAAAATTCGTCTCTACATAATTTTGATTTTTTTAAAAATTCCAAAATTCGTTCAAAACATATCTATTTTTTAAAATGTCGAGTTTCAAAATCTGGAACTTTCAAATCATTTAATTTCAAAAAGATTGTTTTCGAAAATAAAGTAAACATTTTATTAAAGTATGCAAGTAGAATGCAACCTAGACTGCAAATTGATGCAGCCCTTCAGGCGTGTATAGTGAATCATAGGTAGCTGAACTACCAACAGTTGAAACACTGCACCTAGCGAAGTGGTTGCTCTCTAGGAAAGTTCCCAGAAGACGAGGATTCTAATGCACAGACCCATAGGTTTAAACATTTATTAGATTCGAAGTTTGGAAACCCAATACCGGATTGTGAATTTAGTCTCGAAGTTTCTAATTTCTTCCAGAAATTTCGAGATTACAGTAGAAATTTCGACATAAAAGTCGAAATTTCTATGATCTATGGTTAAGTTAGGCAGATAAGAGTTGCGTCCCCCCACTTTTCTTTTCTAACAATATTGACAGTTGACAGTAGGATGTGTTTATTAATTTCTATTTCTATTTTCAATTACCATATCATCTTTCCTTCCCGAAATTTTAAGATCAAAGTTTAAATTTCTAGAAAAAAGGCAAAAGTTCAAGTTTAAATTCGAAGTTTCAAGATCAAGGTCGAAATTTTAAGAAAAAAGTAGAAATTTTCAGTTTAAAGTTAAAATTTTGACAATCAAGTCAAAATTTTGACTTTAAAATCAAAATTTTGGAAACAAATGAAGTTTCAAGAATAAATTGGAAATTTTAAGATCGAAGTCGTAATTTCGAGAAAGAAGTCGACATTTTCAAGAAAAAATCTTTTTAATCAATGTCCTTTCTACGTCTTTCACTTTTAAAATACAACATTTTTTAAATGAAGTAAAAACCCTTCGATTTTTTTACGTATAAAAGAAAATAGACCTTTTGAAAAAATTGGGAATTTTTGAAATAGACAAGGTTTTAAAAATTGAAATGGAAATTCTGTTCCCTGAAACCAAGAAAGATTAAAAAACACAACAAAAGTTGCTCTAACGCGTTTCGATAGCCAAGCTATTATCTTCAAAGTGATCTCAAATGCATTAGAGCAAGCTTTGTTGTGTTTTTTAATCTATCTTGGTTTCGGAAGGCTACATTTGCACTTCAATTTTTGAAAATAATCAAGGACTGGTCCGTTTCACCAAAAAAAAAATAAACAAAATTTTGTGTTTACGTCTAAAACCATTAGAAAAACAAGACTCCAAAATGTGTCGATATTTCGAACTCAAACTCGAAATGCCGAGAAGAAAAACAACATTTTAAAAAGTCAAAGTAAAAAAGTAAGTAATAAATTATGAAAAAGCAAAAAGCAAAAATGTCTATAAGATATTTAAATTTTTAGCTCAAGTTTAGACTATGTTGGAAAAAAGTAAAAATTTAAAATTGAACCTTAAGGGAAAATTCAATTTTTTTGTAACCTTCAGATTGAACTGTGTCTTGAATATTTAAAAAGTAAACATTTTTGAAAAAATTATTATTTTATACATTTATAAACTTTTGAGCCTAAGTTGTAACTTGCCAAGTACATTCAAAATTTTAAAAAATTAAAATCTCTAGAAGCCAACATTTTGAAAAAGTCGAAATTGGTATTTAACTAAAATTGGCCCAAACTATAATTTTGATTTAAAAATAAATTTAGTTGAAGGGATTCGTTAATTCGTTAAAAAGTAAAAGTTTTGTGCTAATGAGGAAGTTAAAAGAAGTTTGAACTTTATAGAAAGTGATCTTGGAAAAGATTTCGTTATCGAAATATTAAAGAAAAAAACTTAAATTAAAAAAAGAATTCAAAGTAATATTTTGAGCAAAAGTTGTAGTTTCTGGAAAGAATCCCAATTTGGAGTTTTAATTTTAGCAAAGATTTAAGGAATAGGACACTTTGAAACGTTTTCTGCAAAAGACCTAATGATTCCCAGTTACGTCAATGATTAACTGCCACGATTAAATTAAAATATTGCATTCTCATCTAGGTTTGAGCCCTGTTTAAAGTTTCAAGTCTGTAGCTCTTGTGAAGTTAATTTTGTTTTTAATTTAATCCACTCACAAAGGGCAACCCCATTATGCCTTCAAAGCAGTGCAAGTAGAATGCGGAATCAAGGATAGATCGCGATGAACCGCCTTCTCAGACGAGTGTAATTTTTGGGAAAAATTCGTTTTGATAACGAGCTTCATACTTGGAAGTTCTATAAAAAAAAGAGTCTCCATAGACAGAAGCCTTTCTGTGTCAAGCTAACTTGTAGGCCTCTAGAGTCCTGCCCTTTGGAGGGATCAATACTATTAGTTCCTGCGAGCATCTTCCATGATAGTCAGTATTCTAGTGTTTCAAGAGAATCGCTCAAACTTTCGTCATCAAGTAGGCGAATCGCTCTTCTTTGAAATTGTTTCAATGACGAGTTCCCTAACTCAAAAGTTCTACAAAAAAAAAGAATCTTCGTAAACAGAAGTCCTTACTGTGTCAAGCTGGACCGCACAGGAATTTGCTGTCTCTGACTGTCTTGTACATTTTAAAAATCTTGCCCTTAGGGGTTAAATTAAATTAGTTCCTGCAGGCATGTCCCATGATAGTACTTGTAGAAAAGAGACAAGTCACCAACCATCCGCCTGTGCTCAAGAGTTTCGAGAGAATCTGTTAAACTCTCATCAATCAGGAGAATCGCTTTTCTTTGAATTAAATCCAAAAGTTTGCTTTGGGGCTGAACTCTAAACAGAAGCGTTGGCCTCACTTGAGCTAGTGTGAGTAGCTGATGAGATATGAAATACTTTTTAGCTCTAGAAAGAAAATCTAGCTTCTGGGAGGCTGACTTAGTAATGGCGCCCACATGAGAAGTTAGTGGTCGCATTAACTTTTAGGGTAAACAGATTAGATCCCATCGGTAAGATTTTACCGTTCATTAGTATATTTGTGGCATTATCCTTTAATGTTTTTTTAGAGAAAACCGCGACCTGAGTTTTTGGAGCCTTGACCAGTTGATCAGCTTTTCCTTACATTACTTCAGAATGATTTAGGGATCCCGATTAACCATCTGTATCTGCTGTTTCCTTAGTCGATCTGAAGCAGGGACGGATACTGATTTGTCGGAGGCTACTATCATCTGTGTAGCTGTATATAAAATTGGAAGTTAAAGCTAAGAGACCGTTTATGTGTAACTAAAACAGAGAACAGACAAGACAGACCCCTAAGGCACTCCGCACATGTATCCAATGAGATGCCATCGACGACCTGAAGAGATCTGTCGGCGGGAAAATTGGATATCAAATGACAGAGTTCAAGAGGAAGACCATAAGATGTTTATTTGGCAAGAAGAGATCAGTGCCAGACTCTGTCAGAGGCATTTGAGATATCCAATGTTAATATTAAAAGTTAATTTTAAATCGATTGGAAAATTTGTACCGAACAGACAAATATCAAACATAAAGTCTATATTTCAATCATAGGTAGACGAGAAAACGAGTTAATAGCATGTTAAAAAAAACTTTTAAAAATCCTTTCAAGATCCTTTTAATTAAGCATTTGTCTTTAACATCGATTATGCGACATTCTGCTTACTTCAACATTTTTAAAGTTCAATCAACCCGCAAGAGGCAACTTTATTATGCTTTTGAAGCACTGCGAGTAGGATGTGAAAACAAAGATAGAAGGCGATGAAAATTGACAAGCGTAAACCATTCTTTAGTCTTCTAACATCGATTCTTTTATAGATGGACACATGAACACATGAATCATATCGATGAATATTGATTATCTAATGAAACAGTCCATCAAAACAGATACGTACGTAAGACTAGAAAGAATTCTGCAAGTGGGGCTTACCAAAACGGCAGAAAATTCTAAATCTCGGCGATCTATTTTAATTGCATTTTCCCCTGCGACCAATTTCAATTTGTATTCATGAGCAACACAACTACGGATCGGATGAAATTCAGCATTATTTTTCATTATAGTATTTGCATGAGTGATGAGGAGAAATGAGCGGCTGTTGCATTACGAGAAACTTTAAAGGTATAATTATTTTTCTGCGAATTCCACTTAATAGGCGGAACGTACCTTAGATTTAAATGCTGACGCTATTTCGAGTTGATTGCCACTTCGTGCGTTCCCTGTATGAGTGCATTCAACTGCTCATTAACAAAAGTCGGATCATTTGGCATGAAACCTGCCATAGAGTATGTAGGAGTCAATTTAGACATTGATATTCCCTGGAAACATTAAGCTCTTTATTAAAATAGTAGGAACTGCTGTGTCTCTCTGCTAAATTTATAGTAAAAAGAATATTTCTTTAGCCTTGTCCACAACAATCCTTATGCAGTAAAACTTCTCCATCGCGGTGGGCAAATATTTGGCAATCTCAATGACTAATAAAGAGATCAAGCTAAAATAATGAATTTCATCTCTTTTTTATCTGGTATATTAAATGCGCTGGACCGGAACGTCTCAGCTGGCTGTGCATATGTATATCGACGGCTGGTCTGCCAGTATTACTGTATTATCCTAATTAATAAACCTATGCTAGCTCCTGAAGTATAAATGTAAATGAAGTAGTGTAAGGGATAAAGGTCTGCTCTATATGTTTCAATTTTTCTATTACTTAACTTGAAAATGAGTACCCACTTTTATTTAAATTATTTATTATCTCGATAAGTCATACAATAGCAAACAATTGCACTTTTTCTACAATATGAATCATCTACGATTATGCCCCGATAATTAGCAACCCTGTTAAAAGCAATTTTCTTTTCTTGAAACCTAGAGGTTTGGCGGTTATTTCTTTTAAATTTTGAGCTGCATCACTATATAACCTAACTTATCTATTTATCCATCTATCTTTTAGCTGACACATGATAATGTGATCGAGTCAGCCAATAAGAGTAGCAGAATATATCACCTGGCTCGTAATTAAGACCAAACAAATCGATCTCATTTAATGTAACAAATTATATTTATGGGCTTACTTTTTGTGACTTTGGCTAGCTGATTAGGAATTTTTCCACTAATTGCCTTTAATTATAATTTTACATTGCTTTGTTTTGTTATTAGACGTATTTAAGAAGCATACTTCAGAAGCAGTCATACATTCTGCTGGAGATATGAGAGACTTGAACGAAATATGTTATGTAAATCTTTCTAAACCAACCTTATACATTAAAGAACCTACTACTGCTACAGAGCCAGAACAAACTCAAGAAAGACCAGAGGCATTCCATCAAACCAAGTAGTTATTTCCACATAATCTCTTTGCGGCTGCCCTTCCACTTTCTTAATTACACTTCACTGTCTCCTGTTAATTAAATTTTCTTTGACACTATATATTATAAAGGCCGAAATCCCGTATTAGCCTGATTAAAGTAGGGAAACTTGCTTCTTTAAATTTTATATTACGGGCGAGGGTGTATTTGTGAAAATGTTAAATTACCCAATGTCTGGATCCCAGGATAATCCGGCCTGGGGAATGAAGTGGCAAATGCGGCTACGACCACAGAATCTAGCATTAGACATGTTCCGGACTCCCGAGTGTTAGTTACTACAGCAGGAAACGTGTTGCCCAATCGACCGACTTCCTTAAAGAATATCTATTAATGAAGCCCTACGTTTTGTAGCTCTTACGGGCTGGAAAACCAAATATAAACAAATTCTAATTCGACAAAAACGCTTTAAACCATTAAAAAATCTGATTATAACGAGCTAGGTACAATTTGTAATTGTATTTTCATACCTTCAGTTTTATATTTCCAGTGCAGAGATCAATAAGTTTGAACATTTATCAGATCTGGAGACGGGTTTCGATCTAATTAGATCTCGTCAGTTTGGTATATCCAACTTGAATGGTAACAATGGTTTCGCCAAGTAAATGCTATAGAATTTACAAATGAATCGTGTGAATTTTGTGTGAATCCTAAGTACCGCCATCTATTGGTCGATAGAGAAACTGTAAATAACTCCAACACGTGTCGTATGCAAGTAAAATGCAATCTAGAGTAGAGTATGCAATCCTCTAAGCGTGTATAGTGGATCGTAGATAGTCGAACTACCAACAGTTGAACTACCACAGTTGAACCACAAACGCTTAGCAAAGCGGTCGCTCTCTAGCAAGGTCCCAGAATGCCCAGATCAATAGGTTGATCTGTGCATTCTAGTCTTCTAGGACCTATTTACTCACCTACTTACTTTTTTGTCTAAGTTTTGTTTGCAAATTCAAAATTTATTGATTTTGAGCTTTTTTAATATTGTACAATAATAACGTTTTTACTCTAAATTACACAAAAGTGTTTTTTAACGTTTTTAAAAATTTCAAATTTAGTTTTCATTTGTTAATTTTTTTCTAAAAATATTCCGATTGCAAATCAGAATTTGGACTTAAAAAAAAAGTAAAAAACGAGTATATTGACCTTATTCTGGAGATTTCAATTTTAAAATGGACATTTTATGAAATAAGTAGAAATTTCAAGAAAATACCAGAAATTTGTAAAATAAATAATTATTAAAACCTCGATTATTACAATTTCAGTTCAAACATAGAAACGCTGTTTGCTGGCGAATTCTGCGCATGAACGTAGGCAGGATTTCGTTCAGAGGGAAGTAGAAATTATTTTAAGAATTGATTGGCTTAACAAAACAAAACCAGAAATTTTTTTTGTATATATCCACTGAAATGCGTGAACTTGGGAAATCGAATTTCGAAATTAAAGTTTAGATTTTAAAAAAGAGAGTAATTTTCAAAATAAAAGTCAGAACATTGAAGCTAAAATATATTCTGAACCTTTCGCAACATTTCAAAAAAACTAGAATTTATAAAAAAAAATCTGAAACTTCCAAAAGGCAAATTTTATGAAAAAATTGAAATATTCAAAAATATTTCCCTCAGAAATTCATTTTATTTCAATTTTAACATAACCCAAATTTACAGAAAAGCTTTATCTCGAAAATATCCCAAAAATATTATCCTCAAAATGTTATTAAAATTTCTTTCCAATTTTGAAAAAATGATAGAATTTTGAGAATAACCTAAAATAGGAGGCAGAAATTTTTAGAAACAAAACATCGAACTTTGAGGTACATGTTATTCCGAGAGTTGGAGAAACAAATGGAAATTTTGAAAGTTAAATTAAAAAAAAATCAATAAAAGCAGAACATTAGGAAAAATGATTTTTGAAAAATATCGTCAAAATTTTGGGACAATAACCAAAACTGTTAGATAATATACGAATTTTCAAAAAAAAAAAGTTCTAAAAGTAGATTTCAGAAAATAAAGTCATAATTTCGAAACAGACGAATTTACAGAAAACGTCACAATTTTCAGAAAATCGAATTTCATTTTGAAAAACCTTATAAAATGTCGTAAAATTGAAAAGAGTCAAAATTTTTAAAGGTCAAATTTTGTTAAAAACAATTGCAGTTTTCGGAATAGGTAGAGTTAATAAAAATTGCAATTTGCCAAAAATAGCTTTTTCGGAATGTTTACCTTTTTCTTGATGGTGGACTCTTATTGGTCGAAAACATTATGTTTATTAATTTTATTTAACATTTCTACGATCCAGTTTAAAAATATTTAAATTTTTATTGTTTATTTACCTTTTTATTTAAATGTTGACATAATATTTAAATTTTGGTAAAGTAGTTAAGCTTTTTTTCTAAACACAGAAATATTTTTCATAACATTTTTACCTTTTTATTAATATTTTGATCAAATTTAGAGAACAAAAATGAATTTTTGGAAAGTATAAATTCCAAAGAAAAGCCAATTTCGAGAAAAAACTCTACAATTCGATAAACATGAAATATTGCGTCTTAAAAGTTGAAATTTTGAAAATCACACGAATTTGGAGACACAAGATGAAACTTTTGAAAAATATAATTTAAGAAAGTCAAAATATTTAGAAAAAGACAAACATTAAGGAAAATAACAGAATTTAGAAAAAAGACAAATACTAAGAAAAATAACTGAAATTGAAAGAAAAACGATTTTTGAATGAACATTAAAAAAAAGGAATTTTGAGAATAAAGGCAAAATTTCGAATTTTCGATGAGAAGGAAAATTTAGAAATAGGTCCAATTTTAGGAAATAAGGTCTTGATTTCGGTAAAAAGATGATTTTCAAGCAAAAAATCGATAATTTGAGAAATATTAAATATCGAATTTTTAAATAAAAATCAAGGTTTCGGGGGAAAAGCAAACTCTAAGAAAACAATCAAAATTTTTGGAAACTTAGATTCTAGAATTTTTTTGATGGAATGGAATTAGATGTTAGTTTCTCTCTGAAGATAACAGCTTGGCTGTCGAAACCCGTTAGAGTAACCTTTGTTATGTTTTTTTTATCTTTCTTGGTTTCAGGGGACGAGTTTTGTATATCAATTTTTTAGATTCCAGAAGATTGAATTTTTCAGAAAAATTCCAATGCTAGGAAAAATAAAGGAACTTGGAGAAATAGGCGAAATTTTAAGAAATCGGTTTAAAATTTTAAGTGAAACTTTGTCGAAATTAAGGGAAGATTCGAAATCTTTTCGAGAGTGTCAAAAAAATAAGTCGAATTTTGCGAATAAAGTCGAAATTACCAAATCAAAAATTTTACAAAAATGGTAATGAAAATCTAGAGAAAAAGATGAATGTCAAGGAGAAAGACGAAACTTCGATCAAAATAATGGAAATTTTGCACAGAATGTTAAATTTTGAAAAAATTATCCAAGTTAATAAAAAACAAATTTAAAAAAAAATATTGAGATTCTGAGATAAAAAGAACTACGACAAAAAACTTAAAACTAGAAGCATTTCGGAAAAAAGATTAATATAAGTAAATCGCAAAAGCAGAAACGGATTTGGAAAATAATTGAAAATTTCGAAAAAACATCGATTTCGAGAAAAAATACCAAATTTTTACTAAATTTTTAGTAAAAATTTGGTATTTTTCAGAGAAAGCCAAGATTTGCCATCTATAAATTAAAAAGGCAAATTTTGTGAAAAATCAGCAAATGTGAAAAAAATTCAGAATATCAAAAAATGTCGAAATATCACAGAAAGTAGGAATTCGAAAAAAAAATCAAAATTGAATGCAAAGTTTTGGCAGCTTCGAAAACCAGAGGGGGCAAGTGCCCTGCCCTGACATATTCTCGCTACGCCTACGATTCTGAGTTTAAACCGCAAATAAACGCCTCTGAGTAGAACTGCTTACGTCAGCGCTGTCCGTGGTTGAACTACCTAACTGTCGTTTCTTCTTAGAAGCATCGGATCTAGGTAGTGCTTTTATCGGTTTATAAGCCTCATCCAACCTCAATCTTTGAGACTGCATCCAACCTTTCACTTGAGTCTGCTGTTGCTGCCCACGGTCCACCGCTTATCTTTTCGATGGAAATAGCTCTTTAAATTTTTAACAGTCCATTTACAAAGTCCATAGGATGACACATAGATGGCATTACTAGCATTTTTTTCATATGATTTTTAATTAGTACTAACCTTCAAACGATACGTGTATAAATTTGACAGCAATCTGACTATTGACTCGTGAGTTATAGCGTTTTTTGTGAAGCAACTTTTATTATTGAAAAAAAAAAATGGAAAAAAGTGAATTTCGAGTTTTGTTCAAGTAGGGTAGATGTACCGTTTGTGGCCACTTTAAGCTTTTTTGTATGTTTAATTGAGATTTAAATATATTTAAATTAAATATTTAATAAGAAAAAATAAATTAATCAAATCTTCAATTTATCAGGAATTGAAATATCAAAAGCCCAAATGTTTAAAATTTAATTTGTCATGCAAAATTAATTAAAATTAATAATTACACCAATTTCACCAGTAGTGGCCATATAAGCACTATTTTTGGCCATTTGCTGTTCCAGTTTTGGTCATAGTGCCTGAAATTTTTTGCTGGAAGGGAATTATTAATAATATTATCTTAATTAACAATCAATGCATCACTTTATTTATTAAATAGCTAGACAAGACACAAAAATTAGTAATACACATAAAATCATCAATTTTTTTTAGCATTTTCTTCCAATTTTTCTTCTTTAATTTTTTTTCTTCTTTCCTTATTTTCTTCCCTTTCGATTTTTTTAAGCTCTTTTTTTTCTTCTCTTTCGATTTTTTTAAGCTTCTTTCTTTCTTCTTCTGCGCTTTTCTCATTCTCTTTAGCTTCCATTAGTTCGATCCACTTGTCAGCTGTTACGGAAGGTAAATGTTCTACCTTACGTTTTCGTGTCGTAGTCTTCTTTTTAGGCCACATACAAATTCCATCAATAACTTCGTCCAAAGACTTTCGACGCATTGAAATACTGTTCAAATGAGAAACATTAGTTGTACTAACGTCCTCAACTACAGGCTCTATAATACCTTCCATAACAACAGGTTCTTGAATAACTTCATCACTAGGAGGGATTACAATATTCGGGTTTTTATGATTATCTACGAGGATAGGAAATTCAATCGCAAGAGGTACTTCACAGTCGGTAATTTGGTTAAGAGTATCAGAAGGATAGGAATCCAACAGTTCATCGACTAAAAAAGTGCAAAAAAAAATATCAAATTAAAATATAATTTAAAAATTTATAAATTATCCAAAGAATAGATCACTGAAATAAATTCAACATTGGGAGATTATTTTTTAACTGTTTTTTCAATTTTACTCACCTTCATGAAGATTAGACGCATCAAACTCAGGAAAAGGAAATTCGAAAACATTATCATTATGAGAAGCCAAAGGAGAAGGATTTTCAGGAACTAGAGGATGACAAAGTGAGGATTGCAATTCATTTTCCGGTTTGTCATCTTCAACAGCCTGGGCCCAAAAATTGTACAATGACTCGTGTTTATCACCAGTTTCCCAATCAATACCTGTAGCTTTGGCATTTTTGAATCGTTGTAATAGCTCAGGATTTATTTTACTCTCGATGTATTCTTGATGAGATAAGGCTTGCTGCATGGTTCTTTGCGAATTTATTTCATTAGAAATATTTTGATTGTTTTCTCGATCTTTTATTTCGACACACTTGCTATAGTCAACTGAATTCGCATTAAACGGACATAAACCCCAAGCTTTAAATCCATTCTTTATGACAGTCGTAAAATCTTCTTCAGTAATAAGTTTAGATAAAAAAGCTGGAACGTTATGTTTCTGAACATCAACATCATCATTTTGTATACGCCATTTTCTTATCAAATTTTTCCATCTTTGCTTCAAAGGAAAAAAAAAGAAACGTCCAATGGTTGTAAAGTATGCGTGGAGTGAGGTGGAAAACAGCACAGGATAATCTGTTTATCCTTACAAAATTTACTCAGATGAATGGACATATGAGAAACATGGCCATCCAAGAAAACTATCACAGGAAGTTGAATTTTGCGTTCAAGCAGGAATGGATAGAAAACATTCGTGAAATATTCGTAGAAAGATTCACTAGTCATCCACCCATTCTCGGATTTTCCTATCCCCCAACCTTTGGGTGCCGAGTCAACGCAAATCTTAGGTAGTCGCTCATACTTGAAAATTGTCAGTGATGGTGCAAATTCTCCGGCAGCGTTTACATTAAAAAGTGTAGTAACATTTTCTTTTTCGTTTCCAGCAACATCATACACAGTTTTTCCCCTTTCTGCTAAAACAAGGCCACCTTTTGGTGATAAATGAACTGCCGTCTCGTCCATGTCGAATACTCGTCGAGGATCATCAAGGATTTTAATATTTTCTTCCAGTTCTTCAGCTATATGAGAGAACCATGACCGTATACCAGATTCAGTGACGATGGCTCTAGCCTTACAGAGGTGTTCAGCCCTTTTTTGACCCACACGTGGATGCCTCTTAAGAAATCCTTCAAACCACTTTCTTCCCGGGATATTATTTTTAAAAGAATTTTTTAAACCTTCTGCGTTGACTAATTGTTTCACTGAATGAATTAAGAAATCTCTATTTATAGGAAAACCCATTCTGCTGGTTCCTAATAGCCATTCTTCTAATTTTTCTTCAATATGATGGCCAAGTATAGACTCAGGTCCTACTCGACCTGTAGTTTCTGGTACTTTGCCTCGAAGTTTACTACGTAATGTAGTTCTTGGGACTTTATATTGATTACACGTCGTTGCAATAGCACAACCATTCTTCACTAATTCCAAAGCTTTTTGTAAGTCAGTTTCTGAGTAATTAAAAAATGTCCTTTTAGATTTTTCCTTTTGAATACCAGTTTTTGTTGATTTTGGAATTTTTTCAACGGGCTTCTGATTTTTCCTTGATGGCATTTTAACCTGCAACAGGTAAAAAATAATCTTTCAACACTACGTTTCTGTTCCAGTCTCTATTTCGAAATACTATCTTAATTGTTTGAATATTAATTATTAAATAACATACAGTTGGGCAGCAAAATACATTAAATGAGTAAAAATTATGGCCAAAACTGGATAGTGTATGCACCATTTGTGGCCATGGTATGGCCACAAATAGCAATCACATGTTTTTATTGTTCCACTTATGGCCATGGGATATTTTGTTAGTATTTGAGGTTATTATAAGTAAATTAATTTTTTTTAACATACTATTACGTTATCTAGCTACTATAGAGCTTAAAATTTTAAAGAATATTAAGATTTGCAATAATTATGATTAATTTACTTACCAGGCCTTTCTCGAGATTCTTATAAGAATTAGTTATAATTTGGTGATACACCACGCGTCCAGATATTTTTTTAATAATCACTCAAACTATACTTTCAATCAGTATAGGGAAAAGTTTACAGCGTAGCCAACACTCACAAAAACCCTATAAATACACTATAAAATGCTATCATAAAATAATATATATAATATATCCCTATACATCTCAGACTGGCCACAAACGGAACAGTGGCCACAAACGGTACATCTACCCTATTGCTTTTTGATGAAAAAAAAATACAGTAAAAACTAAACAATAGCTTAATAAAATATTACCCAAACTCTGCTCCATCGAGACAAATGGTAGAGAAGTGGATTGCTGAATTTAAACGTGGTCGTACCAGCACAAATGATGCAGAGCGCAGTGGATGCCCAAATGAGGCTGTTATTCCAGAAAACATCAAAAAAAAATCCACAAATTGGTTATGAACGATCGCAAATTAAAGGTGCACGAGCTAGCTGACATTGTAAAGATATCAGATGGTAGTGTTTTTACCATTTTACACGAACATTTGGGTATGCGAAAGCTCTGTGCAAAGTGGGTGCCGCGTGAGCTCACAGTCGATCAAAAACAACAACGAATCGATGCTTTAGAGGAGTGTTTGGCGCTGTTAAACCTCAATAAAATGGAATTCTATCATCGATGTGTGACAATGGATGAGACATGGCTTCTCTATTACACACCAGAATCCAAAAGACAGTCAGCTGAGTGAACAGCAGTCGACAAACCGAATCCAAAGCGAACATAGACGCAACAGTCGGCCGGTAAGGTGATTGGCTTCTGTATTTTGAGATGCGAACTATCTCCAAAAAGGAACCACCATCAACAGCAACTATTACTGTGAACTTTTGAATCAATTGAAGGCTGAAATCGCAAATAAACGGCCACATTTGCAAAAGAAAAAAGTGTTGTTTCGCCAAGACACTGCACCGTGTCGGAAATCGATGAAAACGATGACAAAATTAAATGAATTGGGCTTCGAATTGCTTACCCACCCACCGTATCCTCTGGATTTGGCCCCCATCAAATTTTTCCTATTTTCAGATCTTAAGATAATGCTTGTTGGAAAGAAATGTAAATCCAATCATGAAGTAATCGCTGAAACTGAGGCCTATTTTGACGGGAAAGAGAAATCGTACTATAAAAGTGGTATCGAAAAGTTGGAAAATCGCTATACTCGTTTATCACCCTCGAAGGCAACTATGTTGAATAATAAAATCGAGTTTTGTCAAAATTTTGTTTTTTTTCTTACTTATCTTACGGACTTGTTGAATGACCTGGTAACTATATGCGCTACGGAGGCTGTAAAAGTTTTCTCATTGGTAAATTCACCCACGTAACCCGCTGCTTTTTTTTTCTATGGGTAAAGATAATACACAAAACGATCCTAATAAAATATTCACAACTGTACCAAAGGTTAATCAGTTATTAAAAACGAAGAAGGACGTTTTAACATAATCCACTTCTTGCACTTTTTAACCTTTTTTGTCCTTTATTTTATTTATTTATAATTTTTTTTCATAAACAATTTCTTAACCCTGAACGAGATTTTGACATGTGATGGTGATAATGATAACCTAGTGATTACTGATCGGCGAATATTCGATATCTACTGTGTTTCCAAAGAATTCGAGTTTAAACTCTATGTTCAGAAAACGTTTTGGATTATTTTTCATGTAGTTCTCTCATAAAGGAAATTGACAAAGCGAGTTTTAAGCCGAGTATTTTAAAAGTGCTGCAACCCACATAACTTGGAAATTGTCCCGAGAATTTTATTTGCATATTAAATTAGGCGAAGTTGTTTGGTAACAAGTTATCTAACAACGCCAAAGTACTCAGTGCTTCATTTTTTTTCCATTCGTCCAACTTAAATCCCTAGGAAAATTACTCTCCCACGGTAGAAAATAATGACTCGGTGAAAAGATACTTCGGCTCGGCTTTTGTATTTTCGCAAAATAAAGTTCGCTACCGGCCGAGCAAGAAAAAGGTCTCATTTGCATGAAGAAACTTTCACGTGTGATTATTCCTTTATAAACTTTTATATTAGCTAATTTTGCGCCAGTGAGACCCGACGTTTCTTTTTTTAATTTACATTTTCACGAGCTGCCTAAATGGATTTTGTTAACGGCGTTCTACCAAATATTCCTATTTACAGGCCTTAATAACTTATTTAGGGTTAAGATCTCGGATATGCTAAAATGTAAAGGAGGGTGCATTAATCCTTTAGCTAACTTTATTCCGCTTCTGTGCTTTAATAACTTACTAAAAAGGTGGAAAAAGTTTTTAAAGGAAAAATATTAGTTCATCTCTCTTTTCGCGTAAAACGTGCCAGCGGTTTTATTAAATTCCCTAAATAGGGCCAATCAACAGCTTATTTAATTTAAAACGTTATATGTGTCGTCAAAGTGTAGCTCTTTTGTATAAATTAAATCTGTGAACTTTGTAATATTATGCGCTACCGATTCACAATTAAACGTTGTCGATTTTTAGCACTTTATAAACCGAACTAAGCTATTCGTATAACATATAATTTACAAGTAAGTAAATTGCATGCAATTGCCAATTTTATTCGTAACTGACGCCTACTAGAATATTCGATATCATACAATTACGTTGCATCTTCTTCATAGCCATTTAACAACTTGCAAACAATTTCTTTTTTTTTTTCATAGCATTTAGTAAACATCTAACTTTTAATATCAAAGCTATAGATCGCCTTTTCTGTAAAGTATTTTTAAAATATCATAATTATCATTTCGACATTTTTGGTGCAGACCAAGAAAAATAACTCAAATATTGCAGAATAATTGAGTTATTTTTCTTACTACACATAACAACCTTGCCTATTGTGGAACTAAATTTTCTTCAATGTTTTCAGCTTGCTTTTTTCTTATTGCCTAATTCCGAATCCTAACTAATATCCTAACTAATTACCTTGCAAGACGGGGTTGTTAATAGGATACATTTTATCCAAAAAAACTCCTCCAGATAAAGCCTAACTGATATTATATTCAGAAAGAGTAAATTACCTTCCTTCGTTTATTATGTAAAATAAATGATCTGACAGCAGCAGCAGCAAAATTGAACAGAAGGGCACATTCTTGATGTAACTTTGCAGATCGAATTATTTTAATATAGGCGTTTAATATCGTCATTTCATGCTGCACGGTGCAACTTTGTTAACCAAGATATTAGTGGAAACTCTCCAGACAAATAAATGTGCATATAAACATATCAACGAATTTGAACAATACATCATTCTGAAATATGCACGAACTCCTACAGCTCTGCAAGCTGATAAAGTTAGTTTTGTTACGTTTGTTTAAACTATGTAATTTATATTATTATTAAACTTTATTAACGATTAAAAAGCAACAGATATTAAATTCGAGGAAGTAAGGGTTGGAAATGTTAACTATGTAATTTTTTAAATAATAAACTATGTTTGCTGTTTCATCCACAGCACCATAGATCGCTATCTTACAGCAATTTATTTTGCGATTCCTAATAAAAACCAAAACCTAATTAAAAGAATAACAACAATTAAATTAATTCGTTAAATTTAAAAAATTTTAAGATCCTAGCTTTGGTTAGTTGTTCTCCTACGATCAGCAGACGAAGTTACGCGGGTAATAGCCTCTCAGGTATATGTACAGGGTGCTAATAGTAATTAATTTTAAGAAAAGACAGTGTTTATTTTCTTTATATATCGCCTTCCTATATTTTCTTTATTTATAAAGATAAATCTTTAAAACTGCAGCACTTATTACACTTTTGACATAAAAATGTAATTCCTACTGCTGTTTATTTCGCCAAAACAGACAGCTTTTGAATTTTAAATAGAACACTCTATGCATTATTGGATGTTTGCAATCTGCACAATTCTCTGATTATAATGCACAAAAAATGGGAAATTGCTAAACTACTGCCAATTTCCTCTAATCCATTTTATTTGTCAATCTAATAGGTCATGTCTTATCCTGATTAATTCTAACAAACCACGTTAAGGTACAAAATATTAGTTGGATTATGCCTGAAAGATAAAAATGTGCATCTCAAATGATACTTGCAGAGAGCCCAAAAGAGATCGTTGATAATTCGTTTTTTCACATTAATCTCAGCTGATAGTGGTAACGAATTGCAGAAGAAAGTTAATGTGAAATCGGGAACAAAATAATTTGGAAAACATTATAAATTTACTGATACTGAAGAGATATTAATATCATTACGGACGCCTTGAATTTTGTGAGTCCACAAGAGAAAAGGGTGATGACGAATCATCTTTTCTTCTTCCTAGACCTCATATCCAGTCTCACTGAGGGGGTAAGCCTCATGAGGAACCGTTCAAGTGTTACGGCTAGTATACACCAGTAACAAAATCGCAGAACTCGTCTCTATAGACAAAGTTCTGCAATTGTATATAAACAAATGTGAAACAAATCGCTTGTTCTACAATTCTTTGTGAATAAGCAAGCAATTCCATAGGTCTCTGTACCACTTGTTACAATGTCTGGAAAACTAGCTGAATTGCGCATGTATGGATGCCCGACAAAATCCTCAAACCATTTTCAAAATTGTTCTGGGCTGCCTAGAGACAAAATCCTCCATATAGATAGTCGAGCAGTTGTGTCTACTAGTATGTACTAGCCTTTAGGTTCGTGTTTTGAAAAAATGTTGAAGAACTCGTTATCTCGAAAATTCGTATTAAATAAAACTCAGATTTTCAAAAACAAAACCTGAGTTTTAACTAATTTAAAACTTTTTACTTTACATTATATTTCTACTCAAAGTTTATGCTCTTTCAGAATTTAATCTCAAAAAATCGAAATTTTCAGGAAGTTGAAATTTTAAACAGATGGAAATTTTGGAAGGAGGTGAAAACTTTATAACAAATAGTTCAAAAAACTCACAATTATTAATAGATTTAAAATTTAGAAAAAAGTTTACTGAGCTTTATGAAAAAATTCCAAATTAACACAAAAATCAAAATTTCCAAAAATGGTCGACATTTCGAAAAAAAGTCGAACTTCAACAAATGAGTTTAAATTTTAAAAGATGTCAAATTTTCATCATATCATAATCTGAGAAAAACCAAAAAAATCGAAAAAAAGTCGAAATTTTGATGACAATAGACCCATATTAACAAAATAGTGCAACTTCTAAAGAATAAAAAGTTTGAAAAAGTTGAAATTCTGTAATTTTCAAGTGTCGAAAATTAAAAAAAAAAATAAAATAAATGAAATACATAAATAAATAAAAGTCAAATTTATATAAAGGTCGAAATTTCAAGAAAAAGTTGAACATCTTGGAAAAAAGTCCACATTTTTCAAATTTCTTTGCTTCCAGAAATAGTAAAAATTTGAAAAAAGATAAAAATATACAAAATCAAAAATGTAGAAAATAATATTTTTCAAAATAATCGAAATTCCATAAAAATTTCAAAACTTAAAAAAAGTCAAAATTTTGAGAGAAGATATAAATTTTGTGTTCGGATTTACAAGAAATGGAGTATTATCAAAAATACGAATTATAAAAAGATCAAAGTTGTGCATGGAGGCAAAATTGCAAAATAATTGTAATTTTTCAAAAGAGTTCAAATTAAAACAAATTTCAAAATTTCCAGCAAAAATTCAAACTTTATAAAAGTCAAAATTTAAGAAACGAATTCAAATTTTGAAAAAATAATTCAAATTTTCAAAAAGGAGAGCAAGTTCCAAAAAAGTTAAAATTTAAAAAAAAGACGAAATTTTTAATGAAAAAGGTAAAAATCTGAAAAAAATAGATGTTCAAATAAAAAAGATTTTAAAATTAATGGTGCATTATAAAAAAAATATTTAAAACTTCGAAATAATATCGAAATTTTTGAAAAAAATGCCTAATATTTTAACAAAATCAAAACCTTGAAAACTAGTAGAAGTCTTGAATCAAAACTGAAATGCTACAAATACAGTGAGAATTTTTGTAAGTTGGATTAAAAAAATATGTTTTAAATTGATCAAATTTACAAAAGAAGTCACAATAAGAAAATGTCGAAATTTTGTGAAAAGGTCAAAATTTTTTGCCAGAATTTTCAACAATATTGAAATTGACCAAATTAATGAAATTTTCAGCAACATAAAGACAAAAAATATATTTTTTCAAGAAAGTTAAAAAACACAACTAAAAACTTTTAGAATTATTCGGAATTTTAAGATAAATTCAAAATTTAGAAAAATGGAGAAATTGTGACAACCTTTAAATTCTCATAGATGTCAACATTTAAGAAAAAGTTAATATTTAAAATAAAAGTCGAAAATAAGTTACAAAAAAAAATAGCCTTTTTCAAATAGTCAAAACTTTGAAAAGTCACAATTTGAAAACGAAGTCAAAATTAAAAAAAAAATTAGGTCGATTTTGTCAATAGTCGAAATTTAAAATTAAAATCATATTTTTAAAAGTAACACAAATTTAAGGAAAGGTCAATTTTGAAATAGCCAGATACACAAGAAGTTGAAATTTTGTGTCCAAATTTACAAAAAAAAGTGTTTTCAAAAAATACAAGATATAACAAGATTAAAATTGTCCATAAAAAATCCAATTTTTCAGGAAAGTCCAAATTAATACAAAAGTTAAAATTTTCATCAAAGTCTAAATTAAAAAAAAATAGAAATTTAGGAAATGAATGAAAAAGTTGAAAAATGCCACAATTTTGGAAAAAGAACAAATTCCAATGGGGTCATAATTTGAGAAAAGACCAAACTTTATGATACCAAAAATCTCAATTTTGGAACAAGGTCCAAAATCTGAAAAAGTTAACATTCTGAAAAAAATTAGACGTTTCAAAAAAAGATTTTAGAATTAAAGGGGGATTTCTAAACCAAAAAATTGTTGAAACTTCGAAAAAATATCGAAATTTTTGAAAAAGGTTCTAAGTTTTTAACAAAACACAAGCCTTGAAAACTACGAAAAGAATAAACACAGAAACGCTAAAAAAATACTGTGAAAATCTTCGAAAGTTGGATTAAGAAAATGTATGTTAAAATGATTAGATTTACAAAAAAAGATCGCAATAAAAAAATTCGAAGTTTCAAGAAAAAAGAAAATTAATTTTGGGCCAGAATTTTCTAACCAATTGGATTTTTTTAGATTTATATAATGTTTACCAACGAAGAAATAAGCAATAATTCTTTTTAAGAAATTCGAAATAAACACAAAAATCAAAATTTATAGAAATAGTCGGAATTTTGAAAAAATTTTAAAATATAGCAAATGAGTCTAAATTTTAAAAAATTGAGAAATTATGGCAACCTTTAAATTTTTTAGGATGTCAATATTTGTGACAAGTGGAAAGTTTGCAAAAAATGGAATATCTAAAATTTGAACTTTAAAAAATAACAAAATATTCTGGTCCTTAGTTATCTTTAAAAAATGAAGTACAAATCTTGTCCCCTGAAACCAAGAAAGATTAGAAAACACAACAAAGGTTGCTCTAAGCTAAGCTACCATCTTCATGGAGATGCTCTGAAGATGATAGCTTGGCTATTGAAACGCGTTGAAGATAATAGCTTAAGTGTCGAAACGCGTTAGAGCAACCTTTGTTGTATTTTTTAATCTTTCTTGGTTACCGGGAGAGATACTCTGAAGATGATAGCTTGGGTATCGAAACGCGTTAGAGCAACCTTTGTTATGTTTTTTAATCTTTCTTGGTTTCAGGGACAGATACTTTAAAGATGATAGCTTGGCTATCGAAACGCGTTAAAGCAACCTTTGCTGTGTTTTTTAATCTTTCTTTATTTCAGGGGAAAACATTGATATTTCATTTTTTTTAGCAAAACATTCAAAAAGCACAAAATAATAACAAAAGCACAATTTTCATTAAAAATCGGAAATAGATTTTTCAAAAAAATAGTCCTTTTCAAAAAGTTCAATGTTGAAAAGTCAGAATTTTGATAAGTAGTTAAAGTTTAAAAAAAATTGAAGTCGATATTTTCAAAAGTCGAAATTTAAAAAAAAATCATATTATTTAAAGTAACACACATTTGGGTAACAGTCAATTTTGGAATAATCAGATCCACAAAAAGTTGACATTTGATTAGCCTAAATAAAAAAAAGTATAAATTTTTGAGAAATAGGTCGAACATTTGAAAAGTGTCACATTTTTTAAAAGATATGTAAAAAACTTCGATTGAAAGGCAATATGCTTGTAAAAATTTTGAAAAAGGGTCAAAATTTTTTAAAAAGTCAAAATTTCCAAAAAAGAAAATTTGTAATAGACTAAATTTTCAGGCAAGTGAAATTTTTCAAAGATGATTCTTTGCGAAAGGATTATATTTCGAGTGTGATGTTAAAAGTTGAACGAATTTTTTTTTTAACAGATAAAGAAATCTCTTGATATTGAAACAAAATGTAATTACAGAATTTGTATTAGTAAGAAATTCTCCAGAAAAATTTGATAAGGGGAAGCTACCTCGATAAGAAATGATAGTAAGGAATTCTCTGGAAAAATTTGATAATGGGAAGCGGCCTTGATAAGGAATGATACGGCAGATAAGCGCTACAGAAATTTCTGCAAGCAATAATCTTATCTGTATGGAGATCGGCCTAGAAAACCCGAAACCTAATATATACGCCGTCGTCTTTTCCTCAGTTTATTAATTAAACAGTGAGCAAGTTAGTTGGTTAGTCAGTTAATTAGTCAGCTGCTCAGTTAGTTAAGTAAATTACAATTGTAGTGTTTCGAAATCAGTTTGGAAATAAAGTGGTTAAAATTCACGAAGTATTAATTTTTGCAACGGATAACGCGCAACAATATTCTAGAATTAGGAATAAAATTGTGCGAAATAAAATTAAAAATTTAAATTTTAAACACAGTAAAAGTTTGTAAATTTTAAGAAACAAATAAAATTTTGTATTTCAAGTCAAAATTTTTGGATTAATTTTAAAATAACAGCTTTAAAAGGACAACTTTCTAAATCTAAGATTTGGAGCACATTATTTATCAGCTACACATTTCTTGATAACAATTTTTGGTAAAATGTATTAATATTTTAAATTTGTTTTTTAATTTTAAATAAAGCGAGTTGAACTGTCGAAATAAATAAAAAAAATTGTAAACAAAATACTTTTTTTAAATGAAAATTTTCAAGAAAATTTCGGGTCTATATTTACAACTCTAGAAAAAAAAGTCAAATGAAGTCAAGTTATTTGTAAAAACATTTGGATTCAAGATTTTAAAATCCACAGTTAAAGGAATACGGAAATTTCGACAATAAATTGGAGGTCTTCTGAAAAGAATCAAAATTTTAAAATTAAGAATGAAATTTTAACATTAAAATAATGATTTGTTTTAGAAAAAAATCTACGTTTTGTGTTTAAAGTATGATAGTTCAAGAAAAAATATAAGAAGTAAAATCTCAGTCTCAATATTTCCGGTAAAAAAAGTCGAAACAAATTGGTAAATTCAATTCGAAATTTAAAATGAAAAATCAAAATTTTTGGAGTAATTGTCAAATTTAAAGTGCAAATTTTGAAGCATAAAGAATAACAAAAATTACTTCTTTTAAATTCCATTTCGAAACTAGTAATTTTATTAAAAAGACGAAGATATAAAAAACCGGAATTCGTAAAAGAAATATGTCAAATTTTAACTCAAAATTCTAGGAAGAAACAATATTTCGAATCTTAATTTTAAATTTGTGAAGAAAAATGCGAAAAATGCAATTTAAAATCTATACGCAAAAATTAAAAGCACAATATCTCGTTAACTTTCGACTTCTTTCCCAAAATTTCACGTTAGTGTTTAAATTTTAAGAAAAAAAATTAAAACTTCGAATTAAAGTTACATTTTCTAGAGTAAAGTATAACTATCGCGGAAACACTCAAAATTAAAAAAAATAACTGATTATCTAAAATGTTCAGCTACTTTTCTCTCCAAATTGGTGTGTCCAAGTTCGTGGTTTAGATTTTTAATGCTCTGGCTAAAATTTGGGTTCTTCCACTTTCAACTCAAACTTTTGTCATTGTTCTTTAAATATTGGAGTGAGCATTAGTAGCTAAAGTAAAAAAAAAAGGATTTTTAATATCTAAAGAATTGTAGAAACTACAAGATCTTACCGAACTAATGACGCATTCGGTGTAGTATGAAAAAGTGTTGCAGTTAAAGTAAACAGTTGGAAACAAAATTCAAATCTTCGAAAGATAATCCCAAATCAAAAATTAAAATAGAGATTTGGGGAAAAATTTCGAATTTCTCAAAAAAACGATATTTTGGTGAAGTCGAAGTTAAAAAAAAATTTAATTTGAGAAAAACTGGTTTCTAGATTTTGCATTTTTTCATAAAATTTCCCTTTTTGTCGAAATTTGGAGCTGCAATTTCCAGTGTTTAATTTTTTCGAAAAGAAGGTCAAAATTTTAATCGAAATTAATAATCTCGAGATCAAAACCAGAACTTGGAGATAAAAACTCAAAATTTGATCATAGAAAATTTGCAAAGTTGGAATATTTCAAATATTTTAAATTTCAATTTAAATTTTTGAGAAAAGTTAAAATTGCGCGAAAATATAAATTTACCAAGTCTCCAATTTTTTCTGAATTTTTATATTATTTTCAAAATCTACTGTTCCGATTTGGAACTCATGATTTTGCTTAAATTGACTTTAAACTTGAAATTTTCGACTTTAGAATTCTTTTAAAAATGTTGGCCATGTGAAAAAACTGAAAGTCGAATTTTTTAAAAATACTTTGGATTTGCGAGAAAAACGTCAATTATTTGAGAAAAAAGTCCAAAAAAGACGAAATTTAAAGTGACAATCGAAATTTCGAAATTAAAGTATAATTTGGAGAAAAATCTAGAAAATTGCCAATTGTAAGAGACGCTTTTTAATGCAAGCATTTAGTAAATGCAGATGACCACTAGCCTGACGAATGGCTCTAGATGTTTCCGTGAGTCTTATTTGTAAGTCCATTCTAGAAACCGGAACGGTACCTATATATATATAGGCGGTCGTCTTTCCCACAGTTAGTTAATTAAACAGTGAGGTAATTAGTTGCTTAGCTAGTTGGCCAGTTAGTTAAGTGAATTATAATTATAGTGTTTCGAAATGAGTTTGGAAATAAAGTGGTTACAATTCACGAAGTATTAATTTTCGAACCGATAACACGCAACAGTACACAAAACATTTCTAATATTCAGCAAAATGGTGGTTCTGTTTACAAAGCAAACATAATAAGAAATATCAACGAAGGCTTCACCCGTGCAAGAACCAAATTATGCTCGACAACAAATGAAGTAAATTAATTTCCCAAACATTTATTAATTGAAACAAATGAATCTTCTCTCCCTGGCGGCACATTCGCGGCCTAACTTGGACCAGAAACTTGTTGTAGAAACTTGCCAGAAAGTCGTATTATTTAAGTAATTTTGTCGGGTTAAGAGGACGGCGTTATTTCGGGCCCGAATTCCTCGGGGATGAAATAGATCCCGCCGACTTGCAGGAATACATTTGTGGTAAACAAAGACTTGATCAAGCGGACTCTCCTCTTCTCATTATTCAACGAATAGACCTCCATGTGTATTGTTAGTTTCTCGCACCGTTCCGTGTCTTGCTGAAAATTAGTTAATTCCGGGAGTCGACGTCGACAAACTTAATTTTGTCACAGTTAACCTCTTCGCGGAAAATCACCCCTTCTGCTGTCATAAATCCCGTTTGCGCCATTTCAATAGCAAAACGGAAAATTGAGATAACGGCTGGAGCTTAACGTCAGTGCTTTCGTAGCTTATTTCGTGTAAATCCTGCATCGCTGATTATACCATAAAATGCAGGAAAAGAAAATTTTATTTTAAAATAGTAAGCACGGTGCGAACGCAAATCCCTGTTTTGCAATTTTACCGATGCAAATATGTAATGCTTGTTTGTTTTTGTGATCAACGTTAAAGCATTTGTTTTCACAAATACATGCATATTTTGGTGTTAGGTTTTTATTTTTTAATAGTTTTATCAAGTGCCAACTAAATTTATATTTCTGGTGTTACCTGAAAACCTAATTAATCAGATTTAATTATTGTCCAAATAAAATTCAAAACCAAGCTGGATTTCGAATATAAAAACATTACCTCAGCACTAGTGACCATTATGACTTTAAATACATCGTATATAGCCCAAGTATAAGTTCCAGGAAGAAATACTTCATATAGATTATGGCAAAAATATTCCTCGTAGGATACAGTTGAACGTTAGGTACAAATCACTCAGTGGAATTTTTACCATTTGAATATTTATCTGACGGACTGCCAGCTGTATTTTGGAAGTGTTTACAGTGACGATATTACACTGATGAAGCAGAGGAATGTCGAAACCGATTGTTGGTTGTAATTATTTTCAGCTGTAGCACGTTCGACATTTTCATACTGCCACATTTAATTGACATTGTTAGTTACAATATATTTAAATGTATGTCACATCGAGGGTGCCTGGAAAAACGAGGCATGTTATCCTTCGTTTGTTTGGCTGCTTTGGGTAATTCTCTTTTATTTCCTCTGATAGTTCCAACTAGAGTTGTTTTTTTGGCCAATAATTTTGTCTCGAGTGACATGCTAGTGAAAAAGTTATCGGTCGTGATATTTCTTCCACAACTTGTATATGACTCGACAAGTTTCGGAACAATGTGTTCACTGAGAAGCATTAACGATGGTCGTTGTTCATCTTTTGCCAAATAAGGAAAACAAAATATATTTGCTACTAACATATGATGCAAGCCAGAATTTGATGTCAAATTTGTTGGGTTTATTAGGCAACTGTTATATTTTGTCCTGGTTGATAGCAAGCTTGACTATTTTCAATGAAGTTGTCCCATATTTCCGAAACCAAGGCAAATTTATTTGTTTGTAGGTGCCTACTTCTTTCGGTTCTTTTATCAAAACGAATAAATCGTAGGATTTGCTTGAATTTTTCTCTGGCCATAGTTTTTCTAAAAAATTCTGGACCCCATTTTCCTGACCATAAATAACTCAGTTTTAAATTTTTTGCCTCGTAGGCTCCACGAGCATATAAAATCCGAATAAATGCATGTATTTCCGGTAATGATGTCTTCCAATCGTTCCTCAAAACTCGGCGGCTTTCTTCTTCTGTGTACTTTTTTATATGTTTGATAATATAGTTATCTATTATCAACGAGAATGCACTGATAAGGTTATCTGCCACAATGTTCTTTTTTGCGTAGCCTGTTGGCCCTTTCACACCCTTAAAAATACAAGTAGATGGTAACCTTCCAGGAATACCACCTTCGTCAAATTTTGACCATACAGTACCATCGGCAGCTATTTCGGTCTCCTGAATTGTATTTTCAGTTTCTTCATCAGAGTCTGAACTACTTAGCACCCTACATCTTTTCCTGGGAATATTGATGTTACTTCCATTTTCATCATTGGTGATCGACTCTTCATCGCTATCGTCAGTGTCGGATGTTTCACTTTGCATTTTCAGATGATAGTTCAGAATTTGTTGCATTAGATTCGGAGCACTCTTCACTCATGTTCGTTAGCTTTTCCAATAATTTACTTCTATTCGACATTTCTCTCATTTAGGGCGCAAAAAAATAAAATAAACAACTTGGTAGAACAAATATCACTGCATAAAGATTCAAATAACAAGTATTACTTTAGCTTACACTGGCCTACACTCATTTCGCTGCCTAAGATTTTAGACCTGATTTTGGGTATATTTTGCGAGCTGATACGAAAATATCAGTCACATTTTTCACATCAGCTCTCGTTTATAAGAAAGAAGAAAAACACACATTTTTTCAAAAATATCAATTTATTTGGAAATTATACATCAAGAAAATTTTTCCTTCAGTGATTTTCTTGAGTGAGATTGTCCTGGGCAATTACGCATAAGTCTCCAGCAATAATCAGCCATCATATAAATATCCCATCTGCCTTGGTACCTGTGTTCCACTGTTTTTATATCTTGGTGGAAACGTTCACCTTGTTCTTCGCTAAAATCTCCTAAATTATGCTCAAAATGATCAATATGATCATGGAGGTTCAAGCTCATATTACAGCCCAAATTTTTAAAGTTCAGCAGCATTTTCTCGACTAAATGTTTGTAGTTATCTGCCTTATGGTTACCAAGAAAGTTCTGTATAACAACGACAAAAGATTTCCACGCCAGTTTTTCTATTTTAGTCATGGAAGCTTCAAAAACCGTAGAACTTTTAATCAATTGACGTATCTGAGGCCCATCAAAAATTCCTGCCTTTAATTTCTCAGTACTCAATCCAGGAAATTTTTGAGATAGGAACTAGAAGCATTGACCATTTTTGTCAAGAGCTTTGACAAATTGTGTCTTGAGCCCTAATTTTATTTGCAAAGGTGAAAGAATGATTTTTTCTCGTGGAACTTAATGCTGGTTTATGACATTCTTTTCACCCAGAACAAGATTTTTGACAGGCCAATTTTTTTGAGTCCAATGACTAGAACTAGCTCGACTGTCCCAGAAACAAATGAAACAAGGGCATTTTGTATAACCACTCTGTTGGCCCAAAAGAAAATTGACCATCTTCAAGTCGACACAAATCACCCAATCATGTTTAGAATACTTTATTTTTGCCAAAATAACTGATATTACCTTGTATTCTTCTTTTATAGATGTAGAATGAGCAAGTGAAATAGGAGCACATTTATTGCCATTGTGTAAAAGGACTGCTTTGAGACTTCTTTTACTGCTGTCGATAAAAAGACGTCAATCACTTGCATGATAAGTCTTCAAGCCCCTGAAAGTCATTAATCCGTTCAGGTCATGACAATATACCAAATTTTCATCAGAAGACAAAAATTGTAGTAAGTGGTGTTCTCTTGTGCGATAGAAAGTAATTTTTACACCTTTTCAATCTTGATGATAGTAACTCAGCACGCTCTTTTGAAAGATATAAGTCTCTGATAAGATCACTAAGCTCACCTTGTGAAAAAGTTTTAGGATTCGATGTTTCTCCACAGTAGTCAGAATTATCATCTTCTTCTTCTTCAGAAATTTCCATTTCATCCTAATCACATTCCTGAACTTTCTGATGAAAAGCTGGTATTGGAACGGTGTCTGAATGAGGAATATGTCTTACAGCTGAGGAGATATTGGGGTACTTCCATTTGCTGCGGTTGTTTTTGTTAATGCCTGTTACACTCGTCATACAAAAATAACAATCGTCATGATGATTTTTTTGTTCTTGCCAAATCATTGGGATCCCAAACTTCAAAGATTTGCGCGTTCCTTTTTCCCACTGCCACAAATGTTCAATGCAAATCTTACAGACAGTGTGGCACCCATACTTTATCTTGATTGCCAATTTCAACACCAAAGTAAGCAGAATACAAGCGAATTACCGTGTCATTATTTAGTTTCCGTTGATCTTTCTTTACGTACTCACCGCATATGTAACAAAACATATCAGGATCGTTACTGCAACATCTCAACGAACTTTCCATAATAAATTTTTACTATTAATGTCATAAAAGTGATTATCAGATTGACTGATTTTGAATAAAAGCGGAAAAAAATTAAAATAAGAACTGTAGGTAAACCAGAGCTGTTATCTGACATCTAGTAGCAGTAATAATAATAATAATAATAATAATAATAATAATAATAATAATAATAATAATAATAATAATAATAATAATAATAATAATAATAATAATAATAATAATAATAATAATAATAATAATAATAATAATAATAATAATAATTTTGGACACAATACCAAACTTCTGGTTAAAAAAATTTTACACTACACATAAGGCATTCGCTTATGCGTTAAATAAACTCAAAAAACACCCAGAACAGATCCCAGAATGGCTTACGCAAGGTATTACTTTTCTGTTACCAAAAACAGAAGACACATGCAAAGCGAATAATTACCGGCCAATAACATGCTTATCAGTTAGCTATAAACTCATCACCAAAATATTCTCGGATAAAATTTATGAGCATCTAGTAAATAACAATCTTCTACCAGCTGAGCAAAAAGGTTGCTCCAGGGGTTCTTTGAGATGCAAATAGCACCTGTTATTAAATAAGCTAATTATGGAAGACAGTAAAGAAAAGAAAAGGGGATTGGCCATAGCTTGGATAGACTACAAAAAAGCGTCCGACAGCATTCCACACAGTTGGATAAAACAAGCTATGCAAATATATCATCTAGATCCCGAAATAGTCCAATTCTGCACAACGGCTATAGAAAAATGGAATACGAGGGCAAGATTGACAACAGAACAAGGAGTGATAAAAACTAATACCATAAATATCAACAGAGGAATCTTCCAAGGTGACTCGCTGTCCCCTCTTTTGTTCTGCATGTGCTTAATACCCTTATCAAGAGAGCTGCGTGAAAGTGACCGCGGATATGAAGTACAGAAAACATCGGTTCACCATTTACCATACATGAATGATCTAAAACTCTTCAGGTGCAATGAAGGTGGAGTTAATGACATGTTAGGGATTGTGAAACAATTCAGTGAAGATGTCAATATGCAATTTGGACTGGACAAGTGCGCCAAGGTAGTCATACATAAAGGGCAGATTAAACACACAGAAAACCTACAGATGGACAAACAAATTAAAATTAAAAACCTTGAACCTGAAGAGGCATATAAATATCTAGGAGTGACAGAAAACCGTGACATCGAACATGCCGAGATGAAAGATAAGATAAAAAAAGAGTATGTTCGAAGAATTAGGTTAATACTAGGCACAGAACTTACAGGAAAGAATAGAATAACAGCGATTGGTAATCTAGCAATGCCAGTACTAGAATATAGTTTTGGTATTATAAATTGGACAAAAGAGAAACTTAGACAATTGGACAGGAAGACCCGTAAGCTACTGACCACGTATAAGTTACTACATCCCAGAGCAGACGGGGATAGACTTTACATACCTAGATTAGAGGGGGGTAGAGGACTTCGTAAAGTAGAAACAGCATATAAAGCAACAATAGTAGGACTATCCACATATATCTTAAAGAAGAAAGGTGACAGCCTAGTAGATATAATTAAGAAAATTGAAAACTTAAAGCCCAGCCAGAAAAACATAATATCGGAGGCAAACCACATACAGACCAGTTATGAAATTGTGCCACCAGGCAATAATAGCACTGAATTAGCTATCAAAAACCAAAAGAAATATTTAAAGGCAGCCATAACAGAGGAACATAAAACAAAATGGAAGGAAAAGCCCCTACATGGAAACTTCTTAAAAATAATCCATAAGCCCACCATCAATCAACAAGGCTCATTTGAATGGCTAAAGTATGGCAAAATGAAAGGGGAAACTGAGGCTTTTATAACCGCTGCACAAGACCAAGCTTTACGAACCAAATACTATGACAAAAGAATATTGAAAATAAATACTGATGACACATGTAGAATCTGCAAACAAGAAAAAGAACATATCGAACATATAGTCTCTGCATGCCCTCAGTTCGCCAAAACAGAATATGTCAAAAGACACAATAGAGTTTGCACATACATACATTGGGCTGTGAGCAAAAATTATGGTATAAAAGTTTCTGCTAAATGGTATCAACATGAGCCTCAACCTACGCGGTCGAAAGGGAATATTGTGTTGTTATACGACCAACAAATATACACTGATCGAACCATTTATGCTAATAAACCTGACATAGTCATCAAGGACCTGGAAAGTGCCACTTGTTTGATAGTCGATGTGGCAATCCCTGCTGATAGCAATGTAGATAGTAAAGAAGTAGAGAAAATAATAAAATATAGAAATCTGGAAATAGAAATCCAACGTATGTGGAAATTAAGAACAAAAATAATACCCATAATTGTAGGATCTTTGGGTACTGTGTCAAAGAGGTTCATATACAATGTGAATGATATTCCTGGAAACATCAATAGAAACATAATTCAAGAAACAGCATTATACGGTACTGCAAATATATTGCGTAAAGTTCTTGGATGAAAGTAGCATCTGATCTGAGGAACCGGGTAGGTTCCTGATGAGAGATTGCCGGGAAATAGGTTTCCCGATTTAATGAAAATAATAATAACAATAATAATAATTTATTGCAAATGCTTAGTATAAAGAGGCTACAAAACACAAAAACTACAGAAATTAAATGCTAAACAATTATTTATATACTAATCATTGGTTATAATTAAAATATGCAAAAGGAACTGAAAACACAATATGTGATCTAGTTCAGTCCCCAAAAGAAAGAAAAGAAAAAAAAAGATAATCATAATTACTAATAATACTGTATACTGTCGTGGTATTCTTAGATTAATTATTTAACTATAAATAAAATTAAAAAATTAAGGACAGGAAGAAATGAAATACAGAGACTTACAACGCCAGGATTTTAAACATTTTCAGCTAAAAACATTTTTCTTACTGCTACTTTAAATAATTTAAGATTTAAGTTTTTAAGACGGGATGGTACAGCGTTGTATAGAATATAAATATTAAACGTAAACGACCTATGAAACAGAGAAGTTTTGTAAAAAGGTGGTGAAATTTGACCCTTAAATCTTAAATTCAATGTATGCACATCCGTTCTGTATTTGATTTTAGCAGTTAGGAAACTAGGTGTGTCATTAATTTGCAAACTGTGATATAAAACCAGAGAGTGTAACATGCGTCTTTGCTTCATATATAGCCAATTTGCATCTTTTAATTTAAATGAAACAGGTTGATATTTTCTAATGCCATACATAAATCTTAGGCAGGATTTCTGTACTTTTTGTATTTTATTAACATATTCCTTATTAAGACATGGACCATGCACCACATCGCTGAAATTAAAATGACTTAAAACCAAACTATCAGCAAGTAACTTTTTTAACTGTTGTGACAAAAAATGTCGTTGCGGATACAATATTTTCAAAAAAGGGTGTATGCTGAACTAATGCATTTATGGACGTGATTTTTAAAGCGTAAATCGGTATCTAAAATTACTCCTAAATTACGTTTGCTATTGGTACATTCCACCAAGTTGCCATTGAGTTTTATTTTTATTTTTCTTTCAATTTCCTCCCTATTTTGTCCAAATACCATTAAAGATGACTTTGAGGGATTTATTTTTAGATCATGTTTAGCTGATATCGATGTCAAATAGTCCAAATCTTCATTAATAAAATTTTCTGCCATCATTAAATTATTTGGTTTTAAAGAATAGTACACTTGCGTATCATCGGCATAGAAGTGCACTTTGCAATGTTTTAAACCTGATAAACGGTTTGTATACATGCTAAATAACAGAGGCCCTAAAATTGAGCCTTGAGGAACACCACAATGTATACTTTTAGCTGTGGACGTACCTTTATTAGTCTGAACATATTGTACTCTATTTTGCAGATAACTTTTCATAAGATTAACGGTGTTATAATAGAATTCCTGATAGTGTAAAATAGCCGCTAATAATTCATGGCTTATGGTGTCGAACGCTTTAGAATAGTCGAGGAGTATTAGAACTGTTGTTATACCAGAGTCAGTTGCTCCAATTATATTATCTGTAACATCTAACAGAGTTGTCGCGCAACTATGCATAAATCTAAATCCTGATTGTCGAGAGGGTAGCAGTTGATATTTATCTACATGTCTTCTGATTTGATCATACAGGATTCTTTCGAGTACCGTTGGCAAACAAGGCAATATACATATAGGCCTTATATCGTTGTATTCCGATATATTGGGTTTTTTAGGTAGAGGTAATACACGAGCAATTTTCCAATTTCTGGGAAAGGTATTATCTAATAAACAAAAATTTACGATATTTGTAAGATATGGCAATTTAATCGGGCAACAGAGAAAAACCATTTCTAAATTAAACATATCTGAGCCTGTTGCTAAGGGCTTTATATTTAAGAGATGTTTTTTAACCTCCGCTATAGTTACTGTTGAAAAATCCAAAAACTCGTCAAAATTCATTTTTAGGTTTTGTTGATGAAAAATTATTAGGTTATTTTCAGCCGGAGCTGCAGTACGTGATATTTAAAGAAAATGATTATTTATATCATTGGGAATATCCAAATTAGAAGGAAGTGGATGTTTTATATTTCTGTTATGTATGTTAAGTTATTATAGTTTTTTGCATAATAATTTACTTTTACCTTTATTGTTACGCACACAGAACTCTAAATAACTCCTTTTTTCATTAATAATTGCAACATTACACTGACTTCTAACTTGTTCATAATAATTCCAGGAGTTCTCTGACTTATTGGTTTTTACTTTCTTAAAAGCCTCATCTTTTAGTTTTATAAGCTGCCTAATGGTATCTGTCAGCCATGAAGGATGATTTTTTTACCTTTAATGGAATGTAAAGGAGCTTATACATCAAATATATTAATTAATACATTATTAAAATACCTAACCTTCTCATTAATATCTTGAATATAGATCATATTCGTAAGCGGTGTCACTGCCAGGAACTCCTGCAGTAAATTTTTATCTATTCTCTTCAAATTACGTACTACTAAATTATTATCTAGCATCTTTTCATTTTCATTATTTATTAAACATTTAATTAGACAGTGATCCGAAATTTGTGAAATTTCTCTTACAATGCAGCTGTATCCTTTCCAATCATTGGGAATCAAAATTATATCTAGTAGACTCATAGTATTTTCACTAATTCTAGTAGGGTTATCCACAATTTGCTTTAAATTAAACAAGCCAACTAAATCGAGAAAGCTTATTACTCTCTTATTATCACAATCTAAAAAATTTATGTTCACGTCTCCTCCACAGACAATTACATCACATTCTACTACGAGCTGAGATAGAGAATCTTCAAATATATGTTTGAATTCTTCAAAATTACTGTTAGGAAGCCTATACAGGGTGATTCAGTCATAATGTCATTAATTTTAACCACGCATTCGGGAGGCTTAGTAAAGACAGAAAATCGAAAAAATAATTTTTTTATTCAACTTTTAAGAATCGGAGCAATTACCCTTAAAATTGCCTTTGCGCCACGCCACTGGACCAGTAGATTATTTAACCGGGAGGCACTCAGTTCGAATGTTGAATAACAAAAGCGACGTTGTCATATTTCCTACTTTCATCTGTCAAATTAATTACATCAATTTGGAGGTTAAGTTTTAAGCCCTTTTCATCACAGAACGGCTGGATGCAGCTGCAACTAGATCCGATTTGTGTTCGCGATACCGGGCCTGTGATACTACGACACTAACCGAACAATCTAATAAGCAGGGCATCTGAAAAATTTAGTTGAATTGGAGCAACACAACGCAAGGACAAGAATCAGTGAAAGCCGGTTGGAGGTTTCCCCAAGTAAAGTTCAAGCTTTAGAATCAGCCGATTTTTCCAATCTTCTTGATTGTTTCAACTTGTTTACTGGTTTTAAAGTCAACAACAAAGTGACAAAGTGCTGTGGACAGATGAATGTTATTTTACCAGTGCTGGTATTTTACTTTACTTTGCAGTAAGTAAATATGAACAGCTTTTCAACCTCTCTAAATGATTAACTAAGACAGTAGATTGTTTTTTTTTACTACTTCTATTACGAAACATATGTTTTTGATTATTTAATCTGTTGAAGTTTTGTAACTTAAGTATTAAATATCTTACACTGAAATAAATAATTTGTTTGCAGTCCAACATACACATTGGTCAGACAAAAATGTACATGCTGCCCATCAGTTTAGCTTTCAGAGCAGATTTGCTGTCAATGTATGAAACATAGTATTCAGCAATTGTCCAGATTTTCTACCAGATGCACTGTAAGACAGAGCTTAGCCCATTTTGCTCACTTTGCAGGAACCCTTGTGAAAGAAGAATGTTGCAAAAAGAATGTTACATTCTGCAGGGAAAGGAAACTATGATGAAAGGTAAACTGGCTCTTTTTATAACAAGCAAATTAGTTCTGCCAAAAAATTGTCATAAATTACTCAAAACTATCAAATATGTAGATGATGATTTTGCTTGGCAGGGCAGAATACTGTTTATTGTGATTTTTTCTTCTGTGCAATGTTTCATTAAAAACCTCTTTGCTAAATAGATTATATTCTTGAATGTTATGGTGAATGATTGTTATTTTTCTACAATTAATTTGTAGAACTGTTATAATTGAATTCATTCTTGTCTAAAAATGTACATGACGAACTTGGATTTTAAAAAAGTTAAAAATTTTTGAGTTATCAGGGTATTATAAAATAAAACATTTTTATTTTATTTCTTTACTACAATTTTATTTTATTGTTCCCCGTGTGAAGAAAAAAAAGTTTTTCCTAGTGATGCCTATCTATCTTTTTTGTTGTAAAAATTGTAAATCAAATATACTGAAAGTCCTAATTAAAAATTTTTAGGAAAAGTTTTAAATTTTCAGTCTTAACATTTAGGAAAAAAATACCAAAACTGAAAGTTTAAAGTTGAAATTTTGACAAAAATAATTATTTATTACTACGAGCATCACTTTGAAACAATTAAAACCTGTAAGAAAAAAAAATCAAAATTTCAGTAATGAGAAATTTCGAAGTCGCAATTTAGAAGAAGCAAAGAAAGGAAAAATCTAAAAAGAAAGTAGAAATTACAAGTGAAAGTCAAAATTTAATTCCCATAAGGGCAAAATTCTTGAAGCAAAGAGAGCAAATTCCGAATCTAGGTTAATTCACCGAAAAACAATTGAGCTACTACAATTGCCTGAATACAAGTCATCGAAATCACAATTCTTGGTTTTTTCCAAATTTGCAAACTTGAAAAGCCAATGCGTTTGTTACTTCAGAATTTGGGAAAAAAGCTTTTGCCATAAATTATCTGTTCTTTTTTTAGTTTTAACTTTAATCTCAAAATGTAAACCTTTTTTATGAAATTTTAGGTTTGAATTAGATTTTATTTTAAAGTCCCAGTTTGAGATTTTGTTTTTCACTTTTTACCTCAATTTTTAATTTTAAGCTTAACAAATTTCGACATGCTGTCATTTAAAATATTTTTTCGAAAGTTTAACTTTACTCTGGAACTTTAGACCAGTTCCACGAAAATTCGAGTTTATTTTTAGCAATGTCAACGTTTCTCTTAGAATTTCTAAGTTATAGGTACTATGTTTAGCAGTGGCGTAGCGTGCCTTGAACGGGCCCTGTATCTAAATTTGTTGGGTAGGCCCAAATGAAGGGTAAAGATTTTTCACAGCAGCAATAAAAACACTCGCATTGAATTAAAATTATTAAATACTGACTAGCGAATGTCACCCGACCCCACTTATTACTTTTTTATCGTGTATAGATTTTTTTCATTTCGATAATTTCAATTGTTTTTTAAATTTTTGTAATTTTAACTTTCTTTTTTACCAAAATTTCGATTTTTTTTAAAATTTGAAATACTTTAAAATTTCGAATTTTTTAAAAATGTCGAGTTTTTTAAATGGTTTAATTTTTCTCAAAATTTCGACTTTTTGATCAATATCAAATTAATATTTAACCGAGTAAAAGGTAAAAAGTTTGACTTCTTTTAAATGTTTGACTTTTTTTCAAAATTTCAACTTTATCCAAAATTTCAACAATTTTCAAAAATTGTAACTTTTTTCAAAATTTCGACTTCCTTGGAATTCTTCCTTCCTTTCTGATAATTTCGACTATTTTTAAAATTTTGCTTTTCGAATAATTCAGATTTTTTTAAAATTTGACTAAAAAAAGTTTTGGTAAGATCAAATTTTTTTAAAAGTTTGATTTTTAAAAATTTCGATTTTATTTAAAAATTTTGACTTTAACTTGAACTTTTTAAGACTTAAATATTTCAACTTTTTTCAAAATATCTACTTTTTTGAAAACTTGAATTTTTTAAGTTCCTACTCTTCAGAAAATTTTTATTTGTTTTGAAAATGTCAATTTTTTTTAAATTTTAACTTTTTTAATGATTTACACCCTTAAAAATTTAGGCTTTCTTTAAAAATTTTAAAATAGTTGAATTCTTTTCAATTTGGACATTTTTGTAATATTTTGACCAAGTTTGGAAATTTTAAACTATTTGTCAAGTTTTCATTTTTTTTAATTAAATTTCAAATGATTTTGAATAATTTTAACATTTTTTCAAATTTCAAAACACATTTGTTTTAAAACTTGAAGATTTTTTAAGTTTTTTTTATTTATACTTAAAATTTTTTACGTGTTCTACAATTTCTTGACTTTTTTCAAAATTCTAATTTTTTTGCAAATTTCAGCCCTAAAATTTGGACTGAAAATTTCAGCAACTATTTTTCAAAATTTCAAATTTTTTTGGGACAGCGTAATTTGTTTTTAAATTTTGTTTTTTTTCAAAATTTCATAATTTTCGCAAACTTCCGTTTTTTTTGAAAATTTAGATTTTTTTTTGAAATTTTGTCTTTTTTTTGGACTTTTTGAATATTTTGTAATATTTTGAATTTTTGTAAAAATTTTAAAATTTTAGCCAAATTTGGACTTTTTTCAAAAATTTTAATTTTTCATAAAAGTTTTCATCTTAAAATTTTGGCGAATAGGTCGTAATTCTTTGAAAGTTTTGCCTATTTCTAAATTTTTCGTTTTTTTTTTCAAAGGGTCATTTTTGCAAAATTTCGACTATTTTTTAAAATAACAATTTTTTTTAATATTTCGTTTTGATCAAAATTTTGTTGTTTTTGTAAAATTTCGATTTGTTTTGACTATTATTTTACTTTTCAGCATTTCTTCAAAATTTTTAGCTTTTTATAAAAATTATCGTTCAAAAATGTTGACTTTCTTTAAGAACGTTCAACTTTTTTGAAAATTTAACTATTCAAAATTTCGGCTTTTTTGAAAATTTTGACTTTTCTATTATTTTTGACATTTCTTCAGTATATTTAAAAGTTTCAAAAACTTTGAAGATTTGACCAAAAATATCTCAATTTTTTTTTAAATTTCGCCCTTTTAAAAAGAATTTGAATTGTTTTTAAAAATGTCGGTAATTTTTCCGAACTCTTTAAATTTTTTGAAAATGTCAACATTTCCAATATAACAATTTTTTCAAAATTTTGACCTATTTTTGAAAATCGTTATATTCTTTTTTGGAAATTGTAACTGTCTACATTTCAGGCATTTTTAAAAATTTCGACTTTTCTTCAGTAACTTGGGCCTTTAAATTTTTGACTTAAAATTGAAACTTTTCTTGAAAATTTTGTCAATTTTCAAATTTTAGTCTCCTCCTGAAATTTTGCAATTTTTAGAACTTTCTGCCTTTGTTTCAAATTTTTTGAAAATTTCATATGTTCCCAAATTTCAGCATTCTCCAAAGTTTCAACTTTTTAGAAGACCATCTTTTAAAATGTCGACATTTGTCAAAAATTTCACTAAAATGTTACAAAAATGTATTTAGAGCTATAAATTTTTTACCATTTTTTTAGATCACTAAATTGTGCTGAGTATGTGGAGACGACACGATGATTCATTGGAAAATTGGGACAATTCAGGTACACCATCAAGGCGAGGAATAACAATATTTTAACCGAGATTCTCTCAACAAAATCCGAGTATACTGTAATTAATAAAATATTAATTATTGGTATCACAGTTAATGTAAATAAATAAATAAAAGATGTTTCAGGTTTTCTATTTATTTCCTTTAATTTACGAAAGCAGTAGAGACATGGGCCTTCCTACTAATGTTATATTGCGTCCCAAATTAAATGCGGGTAAATTTTAAATCGGCCAAATTTACAATCGATACAACTGCTGAAATGAATTTTCCAAATTTCAGGTCTGCAACGTCGATAGTTAAAGTTAGAATAATTACTCTAAGAGGTTAAGCGAGTTTCAAGCCCTTCCAAAATCCCAAATAGATAACAGTAATTTGGGAGAATAGGATTAATTTTTGGAAAGCTATAACTTAAATTCTTTCCCAAATTTTTAAATTTTGCATTTTGACCTTTTCTAGATCTTTGAATTTTTTTCATATTTAGAAGCAAAATTCTTAAAAAATCGAAGAATTTGACAGGTCAAACAAATATTACCTTTCATTTATACTTCTTTTGAAAGTCTGGAATATTCTTCGAAATGCACTTTATTCAAAATTTTGATTTTTTTAATCTTTTTGAAAATATGTTTTTTGTGAAAGGCTGTTATTTTTTCCAGATCTAAATTATATTTCAAAATTTAGAGAGCTTTTTAAAATTTGAATCTTCCCTGAAAATTGCCACTTTCCAGAATTTAGATGTTTTCAAAAATTTGGACTTGTCTGATAATTTCCACATTTCCTCAAAATTTCCAATCTATCAATAATCCTTTTTTTTAAATCATCTTACAAATAATTTCGAAATTTTTGGAAATTTTGACTTTTTTAAGAGTTGAATTTTTTTAAATTTTAGGCTGAAAATTTCAAAATTTTCTGGAAATTTTGTTATTTTTTAAACAGTTCGCGTATGCTTTATAATTTCCACATTATTTTAAATTTCAACTATTTTTTTTAAATTGCTACTTTTTGCAAACTTTAAATTTTTTAACTTCTAAAATGTTGAAATCTTTTTTCAAAATTTATTTTTTTTAAATTTGGATTTTCATGAAAAATGGGTTTTTTTTAATATTGCTAAAGATTCAGATTTTATTTCAAAATTTCGACTTTTTATCAAAATTTTTACTGTGGTCAAAGTTTAGGCTTTTTAATTAAATCCTATTTTAAAAAAAATTCACTAGTTCTTCAAAATTTCGACTCTTTTGAAAATCTCTGAAGTTTTCATCAAAATTTCAATTTTTATTTTGAAAATTAGTACGATTTCAGAGATTTCTATTTTTCTTTTGAAAATTTCGATGTTTTAAAAATTAACTTTTTGAATTACAATTTTTTTATACATGTTTGGATATTTTTTGACATTTTGACTTTTAAAAGTTTTGATTTTCATTTTTTTTAATTAGCGCTACTTTAGAATGTTCGCCTTTTTTTGAAAATTTCCATCATTTTTCAAATCTAGATATTTCTTAAAATGTTTGTTTTTTTAATTTCAGACTATTTTGCAAAATTTCAACTTTTTAAAATTTCGCAATCTCAAAATTTTTGAAAATTTTACATTTCCTATGAAAATTTCGATGTTTTTCAAAAATTTGACTTTTTCAAGTTTGTTTTTTCCAAAATTTGAACCATTTTTTTTTAATTCTCATAATGTACACTTTACAGATAAATTTCATGTTTTTTTTTAATTTCAAGCTCTTTCTTAGCATTAAATGAAAATAAATAAATAAATAAAAAAGACATAATAAAGAACTGCGTCTGTTTTCTATTTTATTTTAAAGCAGCTTTTTACATGGTTACATTATTTCATACAATAAAATGTAACATAAAAAATAAAGGAAACAGGTTAACATTTAGAAAGATCAAAAATGCTTCAAATGTTGACACCTCATTCAGTTCATTTTGATTGTTGCTAATTTCCACAAATCCTTCTTTAATGCTTTGTTGTAATGTGGTGTTCGAAAGATTTTAACTTTTAGGTGTAGCCAGCAATTTCATTATTTTTACTCATTAGTCAGTAATACTGTACCTGGCTTTCAATGGGCCCTGTGAAGAATATTAAATTTAGACCTCGCAAAAAACAATAATTTCATACATACCACCTGAACATAATTTCGACAATTAAAAAAAAGTCATCATTGTCTTAAACACTTTTGTGTCCTATTCTTATCTTGCACCCTGTGCATTTGCACCTGCCTCTCTACAGCCCTGGTAATCAATGAACAAAATAGTTCCTTAAAAACTTCGTTGTTTCTGGTCTGTGTAAAGTTGCACATTTTGTTGAAAATATCCTTCTCTAATTTCATTATTCTGAAGTTGGTAAATTACTGAAGAATTTCAGTGTGATATCTTTGCAGATTTACAATACCTAGTTTAAAAATATATTAAAAATTGTTTTGATTTTATGATTTATGTGTTACCTTGAAAAATGATTGGTCCTATCAGATTTCGATGTACATCTGTCCTATTTTTTCTGGATATAATGCTTTTTACTCTCACATTTTGTGAATCATGTATCCCATTGATTCAAACCAGTGTTCAACTGAGATGACTTTAATTGTGTTCAAGGATGTACAAGTAGATGCAACTAAAATACTAAGTTGCTGCTGAACTTATCACATGAATGTTCTTGGTGAACTTTCCATTATTGCTTCAGCCCCTGCATCAGCATTGTTTGCGCATTTTCCTTGTGCTCCAGCACTCAGTTTTCTTAAAGTGCAGGAAATCTCCAACAAAATTAAGAAAATCACTCTGCAAATATCTCATGCTCAAGCGAGCTTGTGCAGTAGTTTCCTCTGTGCCCCACTCTACCAACTTTTTGGGCACGATCTGCTTCACTAAACAAATTTGTAACTATCCATAGTTTTCAAATAGTGCACAAAATCCACAAAGAAGTTATGGCATTTAGTCCTCGATGCAATTTCACACGAAATAAACCCACTTTCGATCACCATTCACCTTTTGATCAGTTCGAGATCGTTCCATAAGAACCACTGCTACAAACATTTTTTGTTTCAAATGAAAACCATCGTAAAGAAAGAACAAACAGCGGCAGAACTATTTCACCACGGTATTCGTTTAAAAAGCAGGTAGGAAACCTCCGTAATGAAAAGCAGAGCATGATAAACAAAACCACAAAAATTGACACTATTGACAGTTGACAATGGCAGGTGACCATTGAACTACTTTTAGTTCATAGATAACAATATGTAATAAGAAATCGCCTGCCTTTTCGTTTTTCGTTACTTGCTCTTGCTTTCGTTCGCTATAACCTCTTCTAACAAGTCATTAGACAATCAAAGCACACTGGATGACTTTTTTACTTAAACACTGAATAGTTCATTCTGCAGCCGCCACTCGGATTTTGATCGTATTACATCAAACATTAAATTCTTTTATCTATTATAATTATTATGCATTCCTGCAATTCGCATTAGATATGTTAAATGATTTTAAATCTATTTATCATGTCTAACAGCGTTGATTCAATCAACACTAACAGTATAACGACAATACTTAAAATTTTGGCAACGTCGCATCCAAGCTGACAGAGGTCAAATTGGATATGTCATACCATATACTTAATAAGTATATGTATCATACGAAGCTACATGACCGCCAGTGGCAGCCTGAAAAGGGGTTTTAATTATGATTTGAAATGATTTTTTTTTCGGCGAAAATGTATTATAAACATATATTTTTAATAGCGGATTCGTATCATACTCATTTTTCTCTACCTTCTGTTAAAATTAATGACATTATGACTGAATCACCCTGTATATATAGTGAGCATAATTTTTACCTGATAATCTAACTTTTATCCATACCTGTTCTAGGGCCGCAGTTGATGAAAGATTAATTATTGAGTACCTATATTTACTTTTTATATAAAATCCTACACCCCCTCCTCTGTCGCCCCTATCTTTCCTTGCAAAATTGTATCCGGCAACGCAAATTCGATCCCCAACAATACTTTTCGTTAACCATGTTTCACTAATGCTTACAAAGTCAAAGTTTTCCTGCAGTACCAAAGTTTTAAAAGATGCAAAATGGTTTGTAAGAGATCTAACATTTTAAAACGAAAATGACAGTATCTTCATACTAATATTACCACGAAACAGTACAAAGTAAAAAAAAATCTTCTTTTTATTATTATTTTTAATTTTTTTTTCTTTTTTTTTAATTTTTATAACAAAATACTATGATAGCACTAATTCGCGCTCCCCTATAAATTATTAATAATTAATAAAGTTTATACTACCTACCTTACCGACTACAGATACGGACAGAGCTGCACCAAACCAAAAAGTTTTTTTTGTAGACCAGTGTTGAGCAACTGCAACTTATTATGTATACTGCCAAATTGACAATTTACCATGGACTTGTATGTTATCATGTGGCGGTAATCGAAAAAAAATAATGAAAACTGTTATTTCAATACAGAGCCGTACTAGTCATATAAGAAATTTACTCAATTCAATAATAAGAATTATTTTATTATTTAAAATTTCCCAAGCAGTCAAAATGACTTCCTTGGGCATGTTAATGGATGTTGTTAAGAACCTAATGATACAAGAACGTTACCGCACTTGTTAACCTTTGTGACTTTGGTTGCATCGTGCTTAATCTGGTAAATGATCATTAAACTAAGAACTTCGAGGGCATCTCAAATTCGACACAAGTGATAGTCATAGTAAGTTTTACACATAAATGAGTCAAGTTTGTTTAGAAATCCATAAAAGGTCTTATTTTGGTGATCCATCTGATCCATATAAGTCTACCTTCATAATTTTTTGATTATTATAGTGTTTTTTACACTGTCAACTAGTAATTAATTAAGCAGATGTTACAAGTCAAGCAAATATACCGACTTTTTTGTAGCTGAGAGATTACCTTTATTACTTATTATAAAGACATACTAATTTTGTCGATGGGTTTAATTAGCTAAACCATCTTTTGAAAATATTTTCAATTTCCTCCCCGTTCCGATTGTACCTGAAGTAGACATTAACTTTCCCATGTTAAATAGCAACCCCCATATTTTATATTTAATTTAAATTTTACGTAAAAAATAAAGTGCGTTTATGTATACATGTTTATTACTATCTTTGATACTTTTAAAGATATTTTAATTTTTCTAAAAAAAAAAAAATGACAGAAAACAGGGCTGTTTTGACTCCTCGTCATTTTTATTTTTTTAAATTATTGCTCCTTTTTCCAAAATTTAGGTCTTGTTTGAACATTTGCCAATTCCAATTCTAAACATCTTTAAATTTTCTCTGTTTCAATTTTTCGAAAATTAGGATTTTTTTTTAAAAAAATTTGAATGTTTTTTCATGTTTTTAAAGATGAATTTTTAAACTTTCTTGAAAATAACCTCATTTATTAAAGTTTTGATTGTTTCTGAAAATTTGGAATTTTTTCACAATTTTCCGTTTTTAAGTATTTGGTAATGTTGAAATATTTTGATTTTCAAAAATTGTACCATTTGTTTGTTTAATTTTGACCTTTACGAAGAATTTTAGATTTTAGTTTTAGCTACCTCTGCAAATTTTAACCTTTTTCGAAATTTTACATATAATTTTTGTTTTCAAATTGTCATATTTTTTTATTTTACCCATTTATTTTTCACTATTAAAAGAGTTTTTTGAAATTTCACAATTATCTTAAAAATTATATTAAAAAAAAACTTAATTTTTTTAAAAACTCTTATTTTTTAACTTTTCGAACTTTTGGGATATTTTGATTATTTTCGAAATGTAACCTTTTTTCTTTAAATTTGAGACTTTTTTTTAATATTTCGACTTTTTTAAAATTAACCTTAATTTTTATGAAAAATTATTTTTTTTATGAACATTTCCATATTTTGCAAAATATCGACTTTTTACAAAATTTTCGAATTTATTAAAAATTTTACCTTTCTTTGAACATTTCGATGTATTTCGTTATTATAAATTTTTACGTTTTATGAACATCTGGATATTCTGCAAAATTTCGACTTTTTTAAAAATTTTCGAATTGTTTGAAATTTTTGTTTTTTCTTAATTTCATGAATTTTTTAACTTTGTTAAAAATAGCCCCACTTATGAAACTTTTGATTTTTTCTGAAAATTTAGAAACTTCAACTTCAGCTGAAACTAAAACTTCAACTTCAGTTTACATTGAAACTTCAACGTCAGCTTAAACTGAAACTTCAACTGCAGCTTTAACTTAAGCTTCGGCTTCAACTTCTGCTTCAACTTCAGCTTCGGCTTCAACTTCAACTTTAACTTCAGCTTCGGCTTCAACTTTTGCTTCAACTTCAGATTCGGCTTCAACTTCTGCTTCAACTTCAGCTTCAGCTTTAACTTCAGCTTCAACTTCAGCTTCGGCTAAAAATTTGGACTTTTTTCAGAATTTTCCGTTTTTAAGTTTTTGGTAATTTTTAAATATTTTGATTTTTAAATATTCTACCATTTTTTTAATATTAATCTTTATGTAAAATTCTAGCTTTTTTGATTGTTTCAGCTGCCTATGCAAATTTCAACCTTTTTCAAAATTTTATTTAAAAATTACTTTTTTTTCAAATGTTTGCATTTTTTTAAATTTTGTTCATATATTATCTACAATTTCAAAAGTTTGTCAAAATTTAACAATTATTTTAAAAATTTGTTTTTTAAAAAAATTTAGTTTTTTGGAAAACTCTCTTTTCTTAACTTTTCGAACTTTTGGGATATTTTGATTCTTTTCTAAATGTCAGCTTTTTTCTTTTAAATTTTTATGAAAAATTAGATTTTATTTTGAAAACTTAATTTTTTTTATGAAAATTACATTATTTTGCAAAGTTTTGATTTTTTCAAATTTCGCGAATTTATTAAACCTTTTACCTTTTGTTGAACATTTTGATGTAGTTTGTTATTAAAAATTTTAAGTTTCATGAACATTTAGGTATTTTGCAAAATTTCGACTTTTTTTTTAAATTTTCGAATTGTTTGAAATTTTTGTATTTTTTTAATTTCATGAAATTTTGAACTTTGTTGAAAATAGCCCCATTTGTTAAACTTTTCGTTTTTGCTGAAAATTTGACCTCTTTTTCAGAATTTTCCGTTTTTAAGTTTTTGGTAATTTTTAAATATTTTAAATTTTAAAAATTCTACATTTTTCTTAATATTGACCTTTGTGAAAAATTCCAGCTTTTTTGATCATTTTAGCTGTCTATACAAATTTCAACCTTTTTCGAAATTTTACCTAAAAATTACCTTTTCTTTTCAAATTTTCGCATCTTTTAAATTTTGCTCATTTATTGACTACAATTTGAAAAGTTCTTTAAAATTTAACAATTATTTTAAAACTTGTTTTTGAAAAAATTGAGTTTTTAAATTTAAGAGTATTTTTTAATATTTTAACTCTTTTAAAGATAACCTAAATTTTAGAGAAATATTAGATTTTATTTTGAAAACTTATTTTTTTTTATGAAAATTACAATATTTTGCAAAATTTTGATTAACTTAAATTTTTAGAATTTATTAAACATTTTACCTTTTGCTGAACATTTCGATGAATTTTGTTATAAATTTTAAAGTTTTATGAACATCTCGATATTTTGCAAAATTTCAACTTGTTTCAAAATTTTCGAATTGTTTGAAATTTTTGTTTTTTGCCGATTTCATAAATTCTTGAGTTTTATTAAAAATAGCCCCATTTATTAAACTTTTGATTTTTACTGAAAATTTGGACTTTTTTTCAGAATTTTCCGTTTTCAAGTTTTTGGTAATTTTGAAATATGTCGATTTTTAAAAATTGTACCATTTTTATAATATTTACCTTTATGAAAAATTCTAGCTTTTTTCACCGTTTTAGCTGCCTATGCAAATTTCAACCTTTTTTAAAATTTTACTTGAAAATTACTTTTTTTTCAAATTTTCGCATTTGTTTAAATTTTGTTCATTTATTTTCTACAACTTCAAAAGTTTTTAAAATTTAACAATTATTTTAAAAATTATTTTTAAGAAAATTCAGTTTTTTGGAAAACTGTCATTTTTTAACTTTTCGAACTCTTGGGATATTTTTATTCTTTTCTAAATGTCACCTTTTTTTTTTTTAATTTAAAATTAGTTTTCAATATTTTACCTTTTTTAAAGATAACCTAAATTTTTATGAAAAGTTAGATTTTATTTTGAAAACTTAATCTTTTTTATGAAATTCACGATATTTTGCAAAGTTTTGATTTTTTCAAATTTTTCGGGTTTATTAAACATTTTACCTTTTGTTAAACATTTTGATGTAATTTGTTATTAACAATTTAACGTTTCATGAACATTTAGGTATTTTGCAGAATTTCGACTTTTTTCAAAATTTTTAAATTGTTTAAAATTTTCGTTTTTTCCCAATTTTATGAATTTTTAAACTTTGGTTAAAGTAGCCTTTTTTATTAAACTTCTCATTTTTTCTCAAAAATTGGACTTTTTTTTCACAATTTTCCGATTTTAAGTTTTTGGTAACTTTTAAATATTTTTATTTCTAAAAATTCCACCATTCTGTTGATATTGACCATTATGAAAACTTCTAGCTTTTTTGACCGTTTTAGCTGCCTATGCTAATTTTAACCTTTTTCAAAATTTTACTTGAAAGTTACTTTTTTATCAAATTTTTGCATTTTTTTAAATATTGCTTACTTATTTTCTACAATTTCAGAAGTTTTTCAAAATTTAACAATTATTTTAAAAATTGTTTTTAAAAAAAATTGAAAATATTTTTATTTCTAAAAAAATGTATCATTATTTGTTTATTCTGTCCTGTATAAAAACTTTTTGACAGTTTTATGCATATTTCAAACTTTTTCAAAATTTTACTTAAAATTTTCTTTTTCAAAATTTGTCAATTTTTTTAAATTTTGGTCATTTATTTTTAATAATTTCGAAAAGTTTTCAAAATTTTACAATTATTTTAAGAACTATGTTTAAAAAAAAATACTTATTTTTGACAGCTGCCATTTTTTACCTTTTCTAACTTTTGGGATATTTTGATTACTTTCGAAATGTTCCCTTTTTCCTTTTGAATGTGAGACTATTTTTCAATATTTCGACTTTTTTATAAATAACCTAAATTTTATGAAAAATTAGATTTTATTTCAAAAATTTAATTTTTCTATGAACATTCAAATATTTTGCACAATTTTTCAATTTTTTCAAAATTTTCAAATTATGAAATTTTTGTTTTTTCTTAATTTCATGAATTTTTGAACTTGGTTGAAAATAGCCCCACCTATTAAACTTTTGATTTTTTCTGAACATTTGAACTTATTTTAACTTTCCTTGCACATATCGATGTTTCTTTTTGGAAGTTTTAACGTTTCATGAACATTTCAATATTTTGCAAAATTTCAAATTTCTTCAGAATTTTCAAATTTATTTAAAAATTAACATACAAATAAGGCTGTTCCCTGAAACCAAGAAAGATTAAAAAACACAACAAATCTTGCTCCAACGCGTTTCGATAGCCAAGCTATCATCTTCAAAAAGGTACTACTTTTTAATCTTTCTTGGTTTTAGGGGATAAAATATGTATTTCAATTTTTGAAAATAACCAAAGACCAATCCATTGCGCCAAAAAAAAACATTTTTAAAATTTTAACTTTTCGATTTTAACTTTTGTAAAAACTATTCCAAGTCTCGTTTATTCTTCAAATTTTCGAATTAAAAATTTTGACTATTTTTTAAAATTTCTATTACTTTTTTAAATCTTAATTTTTTTTGAAAATTTTGTTTTTACTGTCAGCTTTGCTTAAAATTTTCAACCTTTACCGAAAAAAATAAAAGAAGTATGAATATAATCCGGGGTGGGAGCATAAGCTTGTGAACTCCCGATTTATAAGAATACAACTTTTGTTTAAAACTTTGTCTATTTCTAATAACAAACAATAAATAAAATAAGAATAAAAATGTTTTAATATCTACAATTACCGATATTTTCTACACCTTAGTAGATCTGTTGTAAACAAGAAATTTTTGTCTTTAAACTTCCTTTACATCACAAAATTGGCAAGTTATAAAATAAAACTATAAATAAATAAATTTTCAGGAATTCAATTTCTCGATTAACATAAAAAATGCCCAATATTGTTTTATTGACAGTCTAACCAAATTCGCTAATTTTTAAAATGAGAAGCTTCCTTTAGTTGGTATAATCTGATTTTGCTTTCTGCAATGTAATATTGTTAAGCATTTTCGTATTGAATATTTTCCAAAACAGATATTTTTATCTACTAAAAACCACTTTTTTTGAAAAACCTAAATCAATCTACGAAATATGTTAATCAAACGAAGAAGTATTATTTGGCTTATAAAAAACGTGGCTTTCTTTTGGGTGTAAGGTTCGTCATTTTATCCTGTCCTTACTACTGCTATACAAGTTTATAAACCTGAAACCGGGCGCTTCCCCCACGCAATATTTATCAAATTTGCATTAGTTAATATTTCGGCGAAACTCCCTTTTGTTTGCGTAGAAGTTTTTCTAAACTTTTTATTCGCAAAGGAACGGCGCGAAGGGGAGTTAAAAATGAAATAAAAGTTTGCGGTATCTAAATTACCAAACGAGGAAACAAGTGTAAGAAAACTTCTGGTGTTCTTTATTGCACACTTATGTTTCCATTCTCATTCTTCTGTATTTTATGGGACGCAGTACGCCCCGCTTCGACAATATGAGCAAATTTTTGTTCAACTTGGTTCCAATACCAGCTGCTGCTTCATAACTTCTCTTAAAATTATTTTTATTACTTTTACGCCGAGACAGGCAACACGTATGGACCATTACACTCTTTAGGTGTGTTTCACTTAAAACGAATAGAATTTTCCGCTGTTACCCAATGACAGATCACGTAAAACAATTTTGGCGACTTCTTATAGACGGTAAACTGATGCTTTAACCATCACGCGTCGCCATCACGCTAATTTGCGTTACCAACATTCTCGACAGTATATACATATGACACCAAAGCATGTTGGTAACGCAATTTCCGTGAGTGATGCAGAAGACGGAATGCTGTATCGTTCGAGTGCGACATGCAGAACTCCCTTGAGTGTATTTTTCCTACGACTATTATCCAATAAAAACAAAAATGAAGTTTGAAATATAAAACAATTAAATAATCAGAAACAACATTTCAAAACAATTTGTTTGTGTCACGTGACTTCGTCATAAATTCATTCTAACAAAATTCACATCTTTATCCTATCCTATGTTGTTAATAAAAATAAAATGTTCTCCAGAGATGCTGGAACTACGTACGACAGTACCAATAAAATTTTCAACACTTCATGCGACAGATGAAAGGATTGTGAAGTTTATAAATGTATTTTATTGTCAGTAAATTTTATATTTGTTACCACATGATTACAAGCATCCAAACCTAAATTATAAAAAAGCTTGAGAGCATTTATTTTCAAATATTTCCAATATTCTGACTTGTAACTAGTACGGCTTCAAACTACACCACACAGCCACTGTTATTTTCTAGTTTTAAGTTTTCTCCTCTGTCCGCAGTGCCATGACTGCCTATTTTTTTTTTTAATTTTTGTGTTTAGAATCTTCTCTGTTTAATTTTGTTATCACTTATGTCGAATTTGAGGCGCCCTTGAATTCTTCCCTCTAATCACCACTTAGTTGGTGCAATTCGAAATCCGGCTTAGTTTCGGAATTTATTGGCACGATAAATAAATCTGTCGACGATTTAAAGCGACGTCGCTAAGGGACGAGCATTTAGGCTTTCATAAAAACTTGAAATTTTCATGAATTAGCAGATTTAAACTTTCCACGAGTTAAAACGGAATTTATAAATAGAGAATGCTTAAGGTTTTTACTGCTAGAAGGGTGGACACAGAGCGTTTGATGTGGTTGAGGGGGATGAATACAAAACGGTGTAATTTGTCTTAGGGGATTTAAATATAGATAATGATTTAGTGAGGTTCACTCGGAATTTTATATATTTTGACAGGCTTAAAAATTTCTCTCGTGCATATTATAGGCGCAGTAAAAATGTGACAAACAAGTTTTATTTTAAGGAAATGAGTTTATGGATCATTAATGGAGACATGAAACAAAACTTCATGGCTGCTTAGGCATTTAACGAGTGTCCTTTCTTCAAAACCACATCAAGTGTATGATGGTAAGGCACGACGTGACAAACCACTGACACCTTAGTTAGCGAATCACAGGCCAAAACTATCTCTCAATTTTCAATTTTTTCTCTTAAATTGTAGACAAATTAACTTCATTTTTTTCATTATTTTTTTCCAGTCATTTCGTTTTTTATCGAATTTTTTGAGTTTCATCTGCAAAATTTGCTAAAAGTTCCCTCGCCCACATTTTTTTCAAAATGTTAGTTTCTTTTCCAAATTTCTACCCTAAACTTGCAATTTTAAATTTTTTCACTAAAATTTTTACTTTATAATAGGAATAGTGTCCTTTTAGAGAGGTTATTATTTTTCAAAATGTCATGAAAATTCGAGTTTATCTCAAAAGTGACAATTTACATTTTCAATTTTATCCTTCCTGAGGAGAATTTTCAGTTTCAATTAAGATTATGGATTTTTTTGTAATATTTTAATCTTATTTCTTCTCTAACATTAATTTCGAAATTTCTATATCTTTTTCCATATTTGAAATTTCAAGTTTTAAAATTTTCTATAATTTTGTCTTTTTTTTTGGAAATTGGGATTATTTTCAGGGATTTAGATCAAAAGGTTTCCTTTTTTTCTAATATTTTACATTAAAACTTAATCTTTTAAGAAATTATTTTATTAATTTAAATTTCTTTTTAAAATTTTGCCTTTTTCCTCAAAATGTTCGGTTTCCCTTTTTTTGAAATTGTAGAGATTCAGATTGAATTTTTATTTAAATTTCAAAATTTTTATCTGAAAATTTAAAGGAGTTCTTAAAATTCTGATTTCCAAAGGTAGAAAAATCCCAATTTTTTTCCTTTTTTTAAAGCTTCTTTATTATATACTCAGAACTTGGTGGTTATAATTTAATTTTTAATTTGCCACCTCAAAGCACAAAATTTTACCTTTTTTTTTGAAATTTAAACAATATTTTTTATGGTTTAGATTTTTGTTTTCTTTTTTTTTGTTTTAGATTTTCGATGTTGTTCGGTTTAAGCTTAACATTTTTTTTCCCTTTTGCTTTAAAATTACCACGCCGTGTTTCGTAATTTTGACTTTTCTTGAAAGTTTGCTAACTCAATTTTTTTTTAATAAATTTCGGGTTGTTTTTTAAATTTCGGCTTTTTTAATATAAAGTTTATTTTTGAATTGTGCCTTTTCTTAAAAAATGCGGTTTGGAAGTTGAATTTTTCTTTCGATATTTAATTCAGAATCTTAACTCTTATCTCAAAATTTCAGGTTTCACAAACTTTTTAAATAAATTTCCAATATTAGGAAATTTAATTTAAATGTGCCATTTTTTTCCTAAGTATTAAATTTAAATTTCTAATCTTTGCTTCTTTAATAAAAATTTTGAATTTAAATTATTATTTACTTCTTTTTTAAAATTTCCTTTTTTTAATATCAAAACTTTTACATTTTTTTAAACGCTTTAAATTTATACTTTTAATATTTAATTTTTCTCTTATTTTTTAATGTACCATTTAAAATTTGGAATTCTAACCTTTAATTATTTCGATTTTTCCTTTAAAGTTTCAAATTCAAACAAGTCTGTAAAAAAAATTATATGAAATAAACTCCACTGCTGATGAAGCAAAAAATATCCTACATTTTAAGATAATATTATTTCGCCTATAGTCCCCCAAAAGAACATTTGTGTAGATATGGTAAAATTTTCGTGACCAAACAATTGAAATACTGAAGAAGTAGTCCCAATTGTAGCCCAAAATTACTTTAAATATGATCCCCTATGAGAATATTTAAAATTTAAGAGATTTCATGGTAAAACAGTTGCCAGATAAACTTCCAAATTTTGTACATAAGATTATTTTGCCTATGATTCTCCAAGAGAATGTTTCGTGGTAAAACAATCCGGATACTGATGATCTACCAAAAGACCAACGTTTTATCTCAAAATTATTTTGATCAGGATACACCTTGAGAACATTTGCAAGTTTTAGAGAAGATTTTGTGGAAAAACGACAATAATACTGATGAACCACCAAATAACCAACTTTTTAACACAATATTATTTTATCTATAGTCCTTTAAGAGCACATTTGTGAATTTAAGAAAATATTTCGTGGCCAAACAATTGAAAAATTAATTATCCTCAAAGCACAAAATTGTTAGGATTCTTTATAGAAATATTTGAAAATGTTGCAGATTTTGTGGAAAAACAACTGCCACATCAACCATCAGGTACTCAACCTTTTAACATAATATTATTTTGCCTATGATTCCCCAAGAAGAAAATGTTTTGTGCCAAAATAATGTGGTTACTGATGAATTATCACATTAACAACGTTTTAACTCAAAATTATTTTGATCGGGATACTCCATGATAACATTTCCAAATTTTCGAAATTTCCTGGGACAACAACTGCAATACTGATGAATCAACAAATATACAAATTTTTTACACAATATTATTTTGTCTATGGTCCTCCAAGAGCACATTTGCCATTTTGCCGAATTTTCCGTGAGCCAGCAATTAAAATACTGATGAGTCTTTCCAAAGGTTGTAGCTTAAAATTACTTTGAATATGATCCCTAATGAAAATGTTGGCGAATTTTAGATATTTAATGGCAAGACAGCTGCCAAATCAACCAATAAATACCCAACCTTTAAAATGTTACTATCTTGCATGTGATTCTCCAAGAAATAAATATTTTGAAAGAAAACCATTAAGATTCTGATGAACTAATCTACTACTTTACAGCTAGTATTTCTCTGAACATGATAGCTTGGCTATCGAAACACGTTAGAGCAACCTTTGTTGTCTTTTTTAATCTTTCTTGGTTTCAGTTCGTTCCACTAAAAAATAAAAAAATAATACCAATTGACCTTCAATCCAGCTCAAAATTGTTTTGATTAAGATACTTCATGTGAACATTTTCAAATTGTAAAGAAGATTCTATGAAAACATATCTGTAGTACTGATAAACCACAATATATTTAACTTTTTAACAAAATAATATGTTATCTATAAGTTTCCAAAAGACAATCTTTTGTAATAATGAGAAATATCATCAACGCTCAAGATTACTTTGATCAAGATTTGTCACGAAAATTTTTGCAAATTTTAAAGATTTTATAGAAAATCAACTGCGAGGTGAACCATCAGATACCAAAGATTTTACCTTAACATAATTTTTCCTGTGATGCTCCAAGAAGACAATATCTCGTGGCAAAACAATTGAGACACTGATGAACTACCACTGATCAACATTTTAGCTGAAGCTTATTTTAATTGGATACTCCAGGAGAACATTTTTAAATTTTATAGATTTCCGGGAAAAACAACTGCAATACTGATGAATTAACAAATACACAACTTTTTTACACAATATTATTTTGTCTATGGTCCTTCAAGAGCATATTTGCCATTTCGGTGAATTTTCCGTGAGCAAGCAATTAAAATACTGATGAATCTTTCCAAAGGTTGTAGCTCAAAATTACTTTGAATATGATCCTTCATGAGAATGTTTGCGAATTTTAGACGTTTCGTAGTAAACATCTACCAAATCAACTAATAAATGCTCAATCTTTTAAAATGTTATTATCTGGCATGTGATTCTCCAAGAAATAAATATTGTGAAAGAAAACAATTAAGAAACTGATGAATTACCAAATGACCAAAAATTGAAATACAAATCTTGCCTGCTACTTAACATCTCTTTAAACATGAAAGCTTGGCTATCAAAACAAGTTAGAGCAACCTTTATTGTCTTTTTTAATCTTTATTGGTTTCAGTTCGTTCCACCAAAAAATAAAAAAATAATGCCAATTAACCATCAATCCAGCTCAAAATTGTTTTGATTGAAATATTCCATGAGAACATTTTCAAATTTTAAAGAAGATTCTATGAAAACATATCTGTAGTACTAATAAACTTCAAAATATTTAACTTTTTAACACAATAATATGTTATCTATAAATTTCCGAAAGACAATCATTTGAAATAATGACAAAATATCATCAACGCTCAAGATTACTTTGATCAAGATTCGTCATAAAATTTTTTGCAAATTTTAGAGATTTTATAGAAAATCAACTGCAAGATCAACCATCAGATGCCCAAGTTTGTACCTTAACATTATTTTGCCTGTGATGCTTCAAGAAGAGAATATTTCGTGGCAAAACAATTGAGACACTGCCAACTGATCGACATTTTAGCTAAATCTTATTTTAATTGGGATACTCCATGAAAACATATCCAAATTTTAGAGATTTCCTGGGAAAACAACTGCAATACTGATAAATCAATAAATACACAACTTTTTTAAACAATACTATTTTGTCTATGGTCCTCCAAGAGTACATGTGCAATTTTGGCGAGTTTTCCGTGAGCAAGCAATTAAAATACTGATAAATCTTTTCAAAGGATTTAGCTCAAAATTACTTTGAATATGATCCTTAATAAGAATGTTTGCGAATTTTAAAGATTTCATGGTTAAACAGCTGCCAAATTGACCAATAAATGCTTAACCTTTTAAAATGTTATTATCTTGCATGTGATTCTGCAAGAATCGAATATTTTGACGGAAAACAATTAAGATACTGATGAACTACCAAATGACCAAAAATAAAAATACAAAGCTTGCCTGATACTTAGTATCTGTCTGAACATGATTGTTTTGCTATCAAAACACTTTAGAGCAACCTTTGTTTGCTAATCTTTCTTGGTTTCAGTTCGTTTCATCAAAAAATAAAAAATAATACCAAATAACCAACAATCCAGCTCAAAATTGTTTTAATTGAGTTACTTCATGTTAACATTTTCGAATTTTAGAGAAGATTGCATGAAACATATCTACAATACTGATAAACCACAAAATATTCAACCTTTTACCACAATAATATGTTACCTATAAGTTTCCCAAAGACAATCTTTTGAAATAATAACGAACTATCCTTAAATCTCAAGATTACTCTGATCAAGATTCGTCATGAACATTTTTGTAAATTTTAGGAATTTTATAAAAAATTAAATGCCAGATCAACCACCAGATCCCCAAGTTTTTACTATAGCATTATTTTGCCTGTAATGCTCCAAGAAGACAATATTTTGTGGCAAAACAAGTGAGACACTGATGGACTCTAACTGATCAACATTTTAGCTCAAACTTATTTTGATTGGGATACTCCATGAAAACATATCCGAATTTTAGAAAGAATTTCATGGGAAAATAACTGCAATATTGATGAATCATCAAATACACAACTTTTTCACACAAAAATATTTTGTTTATGGTTTTCCAAAAGCACATTTGTGAATTTAGCAAATTTTTGATGGGCAAGCAACTAAAATACTGATAAATCTTTCCAAGGGTTGTAACTCAAAATTACTTTGAATATGAACCATTATAAGAATGCTTTCGAATTTAAGAGGTTTCGTGGTAAAACAGCTGCCAAATCAACTAATAAATACTCAACCTTTTAACTTGTTATTATTTTGCATGTGATTCTCCAAGAAACAAATATTTTAAAAGAAAACATTTAAGATACGGATGAGCTACCAAATGACCAAAATATGAGATACAAAACTTGTCTGATACCAGTGGTGGCTGGTGCTAAGGTTTGCAGGTTTGCACAACCGCCAAAAAAAAGACTAAGGTTGGGACAAACACAAAGTAATTTTTGTTTATTGTCATAATAAATAACGCATTTACCGTTACCAAACAACCAAACAAAGTATCGACTGTAGCAAATTCCCCTGGTTCGGTCCTGTTTAATAGATATTATGTTATTTGGTTTGCAGAGTTTGCACGCTAGATTGCAACCTTTATGCTACATGTACGCATCTAGGCGTTAGCTAATATTTTGGTTGGTTTGAATATACGCCCATAAGCAGCATTGAGTTGTACGTAGTATTGCAAACCATAATGTATTGACCAAGAATACCCGACCTAAATCAAAGAGTTTTCGATAAAATTGCAACTGGTAAATATGGTCGTATGGACTTCCCCTTATAATAAATTAGTTTTTGTTGTAAATAAATAATACTTTAACAGTAAATATAATTTCGGCCCATTTTTTGTAGGTGTTTCTTTGCAACCTCCAACTTTTTTTTAGCACTAGCCGCCACTGTCTGATACTTAGTATATCTTTAAAGATGATGATTGGCTATCAAAACGCGTTACAGCAACCTTTGTTGTGTTTTTTAATCTTTCTTGGTTTCAGAGGACAATCTTTGTGTTTTAATTTTAAAGATAACCAACGACCAGTCCGTTTCATAAAAAAAAACAAATTTGCAACAATCCTGTTCAAAATTATTTTGATCCAAATACTCCACAAGAACATTTGCGAATTTTAGGGAAAATTCCATAGGAAAATATCAGCAATACTGATAAACCACAAGAAACTTAACTTTTTAACACAATATTATGTTACCTATAATTTTCCAAAAGACAATCGATTTAAATAATGATGAACTATGCTTAACGCTTAAAATTACTTTGATCAAGATTCGTCATAAAAAATTTTGCACATTTTGGAGATTTTATAGGAAAATAACTGCCAGATAAACCATCAGATACCCAACTTTTTAACATAGCATTATTTTGCCTGTGATGCTCCAAGAAGATAATATTTCGTGGCAAAACAATTGAGATAATAATAAACTATTAAATGACCAACGTTTTAACTTAAAATACTGTAGATAAGGATACTCCATGAAAATATTTGCAAATTTTTGAGAAGTTTTCATGAGAAAGTATCTGCAGTACTGATGAAACTCAAATTACTGAACTTTTTAACACAATATTTTGTTATGTATGGTCCTGTAGAAGCACATTTGTGAATTTTAAAAATTATATTGTGGCTTAGCTATTGGGATACTGACAAACTATCCTTAAAGCTCAAGATTACTTTAATCATGATCTGCTATTAAAATATTAGCAAATTTCAGAGATTTTATGGAAAAATAACTACCGCAACATCAGATACCTAACTTTTTAACATATTATTTTGCCTGTAAATTTTCAAGAAGACAAGATTTTATGTCAAAGCAATTAAGATACTGATGAACTACCAAATTACTAACATTATAACTCAAAATTATTCAGATCAAGATACTCCATGAGAATATTTGCAAATAGAGAGATTTCATAAAAGAATAACTGCAACATTGATGGACCACCACTACATAAGAATATTTAAAAATTCTGGAGATTTCTGTGGTAAAACAACTGCTAAAAAACCGCCAAATATTCAGTTTTTTAATATAACATTATTTTCCCTATGATTTTCCTAGAAGGCAAAATTTTGTGCCAAAACAATTAAGACACTAATGATTTATTAAACGACTTGCGTTTTAACCCAAAATTATTTAGATCAGAATACTCCATGAAAATATTTGCAAATTTTATAGCAGATTTTATGGGAAAATATATGCAGTATTGATAAATCTTCAAATACTTTACTTTTAACAAAATTTTATATTGCTTATGGTCTTCTAAAAGAACATGACGTCGCTGCCGTAGAAAAATATTTCATGTGCTAAAATGTAAATTTTACAGGAGAGCAGACAAACATATTTATTTGGAAGAGGAGAGACATTAAATCTTTATTAGATTACGAAAAAAACCTATCTTCATAAAAAGGTACACATAGCAAATTTTTCCACTGCAACGACGATATGTTTTTCTGCTCTCTTTTAAAATTCACATTTCAGCACATAGAAGATTCTTCCACGACAATGACGATATGTAAAGTTTAGAAATTTTTTTGTGGCTAAGCAATAGAGATACTGACGATCCTCAACGCTCAAGATTAGTTCAATCAGGATTCGCTATGAAAATATTTGCAAATTTTAGGGATCTTAAGGATAAACAACTGCCACAATAACCATCAGATTCCTAACTTTTTGCCATAATATTGTTTTGCCAGTGATTCTTCAAGAAGACAATATTTTATGGCAAAACAATTGAGATACTGATTAACTACCAAATCATGAACGTCTTTACTCAAAATTATTTAGATCTGGATACTCCAAGAGAACATTTATAAATAGAGAGATTTTATAAGAGAAAAACTGCAATATTGATAAATCACCAATCTATAGGAGTATTTGGAGATTTAAGAGATTTCTGTGGTAAAAGAGCTGCCAAAAAACCGCCAAATGTTTAACTTTTTAATATAACATTATTTTGCCTATGATTCTCCAAGAAGATAATATTTTGTGCCAAAACAATTAGGACACCAATGAGCTATTAAATGATCAACGTTCTAGCACAAAATTATTTAGATCAGGATACTCCATGAAAATATTTGCAAATTTTATAGAAGATTTCATGGGAAAATATCTGCAGTATTGATAAAACTCAAAATACTCAACTTTTTGACACAATATAACGTTGTTTATGATCTTCTAAAAACATATATGGGAATTTTAGAACATTTTTGGTAGCTAAGCGATTGAGATACTGACGAACTGTTATGAAAATATTTGCAAATTTTAGGGATTTTGAGGAAAACCAACTGCCATAAGAACCATCAGATCCCTAACTTTTCAACATAATATTGTTTTGCCAGTGATTCTCCAAGAAGATAATATTTCATGGCAAAACACCAAATCCTCAACGTCTTTACTCAAAATGATTAAGATCAGGATACTTCACGAGAACATTTGTAAATGGAGAGATTTTATAAGACAACAACTGCAATATTGATGAACCACCAATCCGTAAGTATATTTGGAAATTTTAGAGATTTCTGTGGTAAAACAATTGCCAAAAAATCGCCAAATATGCAACTTTTTAATGTTATATTATTTTGCCTATGATTCTTTAGGAAGGTAATATTTCGTGATAAAATAATTAAGACACTAATGAACTATTAAATGACCAAAGTTTTAACCCAAAATTATTTAGACCAAAATTTCATAGGGAAAATATCTGCAGTATTGGTAAAACTCAAAATACAGTATTATGTTGCTTATGGTCTTCTAAAAGCATATACAGTATCGGCCAGTACACTATTTCGGTCTGCTTGCCAATGAGAACGACAAAGCAAACTTTTGATATGAGGCAAGACGGAAAAAGAAACTAAATCGGCAGAGATGCCACATGGTAATTCATTTATGTGTATCTCCGGGATAAATCGCTTCAGCACTTCATAATCTTCTTAGATTCAACAATTGGGAGAATGATAAGGGTACATGTGCAGAGCACCGATTGGCATTATTTCTACATGGACTTATGACTGGAACGAATTTGCATTAAATAAATCATCCTCTAGTAACCCGTCCATCGCGGACGTAAGGAGCATACAACGCATACGGGCGGCACTATCGAGGAGGCGGCAACAGGCATGTAGTCGGGGATTTAATCCAATTTAAAAATACTTCAAAATCGAATTTTCCGAACTTTTAAACTCAAATATTTTATATTGTTCCTTAAATTGTGACAGTAATCCGAAAATGTTAGTCAAAAATTCGCGGAAAAAACCGAAGTTTCTAGTTTTTTCAGTTAACACACAAAAAAGTAGAACTTCAAAAAAAAATTTAAAATCTCTTGAAAAAAACGAAGTTTTGAGTTTATGCCAACAATTTAAGAGAAAAAGTAAAAATTTAAAATAAAAACTTGGAATTTTGCAAAATAAAATTTAGTAAAATTTTAAAAATAAAGGAAAAATCTCCCCAAAAAGACAAACTAGCGTATAAATTTAGTTTTCTTGAAGATAATAAAAAAGTATAAATTTAATACTCAAAATTTAGGAAATAACTTCCCGCAAAAAAGAGGAATTTTTAGCAAAATGTTTGGATGAAACTCGACAAAAAAGTAAAATATTTTTAAAAAAATATTTTAAAAATGTTCGGCACTTTGAGAATAAAATTGAAGATTAATCGCGAGTCCAACCGCTACTTTGTTACACGCTTCGCTATCGGCCAAAAAAAGGGTTTTCATTAATTTTATATAAAATAGGCCTTTTGTTAATTTATAAGGTTTCTAAAGATGTTTAAATTCGAAGTCTGGTATTTAGTTAATTGTTAAACAAAAGCTACTAACTAAATTCCTTTTGTGGAGATCTTATGGCAAGATTAAGTTTTATACTTAATAGGAAAACTTGCAATGTTTTTAACTGTCATAACATTATAATTTAGATATTAAATATACTATCTAAACTATTAACAAATTTAATTTTTTTAGGTTTTTCATGGTTTAAAAAATTAATAATTACCAGATTGATTATAACAATTATAAATATCGCAAAATTATAATCATATTTAGTATAGTTGCCATAAAACTTTAGCGCAGGAAAAAAAACATATTAGCAACTCTAATTTAATAATTATTATTCTACTTGAAATCCAAACGAAAAATCTAAAACTTTATGTAAAATCAATGAAACCATTTTTCCCAGCAGTTTTTTTTCTTTTACACGTTTAGATGATTTGGTCAATTTGTCAAATTTTTGAATTAATATTTAATAATATAATAAAAAAGAATTTTACTTGCTATGTTTTTGAAATAATTGCGAAAAACTGGACTGTTTTTTTCAAATCTTTAATTGTTAATAACAGCGGCAATTGTTTATATGTCGATATTTAAATCCAGAAATTCCGACTTTTTTCTCAAAATGAAAAACTATAAATTTCCAGAAAAGATAAAACTTCGAAGAAAATAATTAAAATTGAGCAACATTAGTCGAATAATGTTGTATAAAATTTTACTTTTTTCTTTGAAATTTGAAGTCTAAATTTCAGATTTTAAAACTGATATTTATCGAATTTAAATACAAACTTTGGTTGCTATTCCTGCAATTTTGAATTTATAAAGGGGTCATTTTGTAAAGAAAGAAAAAATCTGAGAAAAATACACCATTCGTTGAAAAATCAGAAATGTTTAAACAAATCTCTGGAGTTGAGAAATTTGAGTTTAGACTGAAAATTTTAACAAAAAAAAAAGGGTAATTTTCGATAAAGCATACTTTTCTAAAATATAAATATTCTAGACATTACGAGTTTTTTCTGAAATTTCATAAGTTATTTAAATTTAAAGATTTTTATTTTTTGACCTAAAATTTTGACCTTTAATTCGAATTTCTAAAAAAAAAAAGGTTGAATTTGGAAGTAAAAATTTAAACTTTTCATTTCTTAAAATCCAAACTCCAAATTAAAAACAAAACAAAAATATTACATTTCAATCAAGAAAACATTCAACATTTAGACATTTTTTGAGGGGAAATTGTGAACTTTTTTTGGAAATTCTTTTTTTTCTCGAAATTTGAACATTAAATTAAAAATGAATTATGAATTTTCGACTTTAAAGACGATTTTTTTTCAATTTTTAGACTCAACTTTTCAATGTTGTTGCAATTTTAAAATTGCGACAAATATGAGAAAAGATTACTTTAAAAATGTGAGAAAAAATTTGAAACTTTGATAAGAAAGTTTCTGGAAAAATCAAAATTTTGGAAAAATTTTAAATCTTATAAAAATAAAAAACCAGCGATTTAGAGTTAAAACTATTATAATTTTAATATTTTGAGAATAAATTTCAAATTCTTTAAGGCACTTTTACTTTCTTATAAAATTCCTAATTAGTTACTTCAAATTTTATTTATTTATTTTTTTACTTCAATTTTATATTTCAAAGTCGATTTTTTACATTAAATTCAAACTTTTAATCTTGTTTTTGAAATTCGTTAGGAATGGTTTCTGAAATTTCGATTTTCAATTCGTATTTCCGAATTTTAAGTCAAACTTTTAAAAATAAATTAGATTTTTGAATTCAATCATTTTTTTAAATGAAATTAAAATTTTAAGTTTAAATGATTGTCTTGACATTTAAAAAAAAAAGTCTACATTTTAAGGTCATAATTTTAGAAAAGAGTAGAATTTCGAATATAAACTCGAAATGCGGACGCATGGGTTCTCATAATTTGATAAGCGATTCTGTCGAACAGTATTAACTTTATTGAATCGTCCAACAATTTCCACTCTTAACCATCTTACAGAATTCGAATAATTAATTTGTCTTTACACGTCCAGCTGACCGAAATTATGATGTATTGGTCAACTCGGGATGTTATTGTTATTCGATTCAGAAGAAAAAGTGCTAATTATTATTAAGTGGTATTTAACCTCCCAGAGCGCCGAAGAAGTCGTTGTGCGATTCGCTTTTTCCTACGAAGATCGACCAATACCTGATGCAAAGTCGGTGTTAAATATCGTTCACAAATTTGAAAAATCGGTATGCATAACTGGTTGTAATAACAAGTGTTGTTTGGAAGCGCGTCAACCTGAATGTGACAGGCCATTATCTGACGAAAGACTGGCTAAGGAGGTAGCTGTATTGCATTTGTCGAAGCAAAATGAACCTTGTTCAAGTGAGCAGATCGCAGAAGAAGTTAATGTGCCATCGCGAACAGTGCGAAATATTTTGAAAAGAAATGGGTACAAGTGTTATAAAGTATCTGAAACCCAAGAGATATTTCCTGGAGATCGATACAAACGTTTTGAGTTTTGTGAGTCTATGAAAGAAAAAGTTGATGTCGATGGACATTTCTTAACCCACGTACAAGAAAGACCATGTAATTTAGACCATTTACGGGATCGAATTGTAGAAGTCCTAGATAATATTTCCCCTGAAATGTTGGCACGCGTAAGAACTGAATTTGACGACAGATTAGGTTATTGCAAAACACAAGGAGGGAACATTTTTGAACCATTTATTACACAGGCATTTTTTCTTCCATTTTTTTTGTTGAATCATTTTTTAAGTTTTTAGTTTAGATTGTCATCACACGGGATGATCATTTTTACACAAAGTTCATTTATCTTTTAGAATTTTTGTTTTATTTTTCGTCAGATCCGGTTGATTAAAGAAACCAAAATCGTAAATTATCTGCAATTATTTTCATACATTTTAGGGTGTGAAAATAATTATGGAATTAATTAAGACGTAAAGATGTATTTTCCATTTAAAACGACACTCTTTTATCGAGCTCTGATAAGGTTCTAATGCAATTCTACAAGACAGGTGTGCAGTTTGCAGCCGAATGCGTGGTCATGATTTGATAAGCGCGTCTATCGAGCAACATATTGAAACACTGTAAATCATACCATCCTTCTCTTTCCTTACAGAATTTTAATATGTTCCTTGTTCTTTACACGTTATAGCAGACCGAAATCGTGTTCTGGCCCATAGTGTATGTAAATTCTAAAAAAAAATTTGTGGCTGACCAATTGGCATACTGATGAACTATCTTTAATGTTCAAGATTACTTCTACCAGGATCGGTTATGAAAATATTAGCAAATTTCAGGTATTTTATTGGAAAAAACTGCCATTTAACCATCAGATACCTAATTTTTTAACATAATATTATTTTGCCTGCGATTCTCCGAGAAGGTAATATTTCATGGCAAAACAGTTGAGATACTGATGAACTACCAAATCACCAACGTTGTAAGTTAAAATTATTTAGATCAGGATGCTCCATGAGAAAATTTGCAAATAAAGAAGTGTCATAAGAGAACAACTGCAATATTGACGAACTACCACTTCATACAATATTTGGGAATTTTAGAGATTTGTGTGGTAGAACAACTGCCAAATAACCGCCAAATATTCAACCTTTTAATATATTATTATTTTATCTGTGATTCTTCAAATAGACAATATTCTGTGGCAAAGCAATTAAGATATTGATGAACTACCAAATCACCAACGTCTTGACTCAAAATTATTTGGATCAGGATACTCCACGAGAGCAATTACAAATTTTAGAAATCTCATGGTGAAACAAGTATCAGATCAACCACCAAACATGACATAATTTTGCCTGTGATTCTTCAAAAAGAGAATATTTCATGACAAAAGAAATAAAATACTAATAAAATTTCAACCTACCAACATTCTAGCTCAAGATTATTTTGATTAAGATACTCTACGAAAACATTTGCAAATTTTTGAAAAGATTTTATAGGAAAATATCTGTAATACTGATAAATCACAAAATACTTAACTTTTTACTACAATATGTTTCTTATAGTTCTCCAAAATCACCTTTGTAAATTATTTTTTCTTTGTGGCCAAATGCTTAAATACTGACGAACTACCCTCAACGCTCAAGATTACTTCTTAATAAAAACATTTGCAAATTTTAAAGATTTTATGGCAAATTAACTTTCAGATCAACCATCAGATTCCCAACTTTTTAAGGTAACATTTCCTTGCCTATGATTCTTCAAGAAGACAATATTTTATGGCAAAATAATTGGTATATTGATGAACTATTAAATGATTGACGTTTTAGTTCAAAATTTTTTAAATCAATGTACTCCATGAGAACATTTGCAAATTTTAAAGAAGATTTTATAAGAAAACAACTAAAATATTGATTGATGAACCACTACCTTATAATAATATTTGCGAATTTTTAAGACTTTATAGTAAAACTACTGCCACTTAACCGCCAAATACTCATCTTTTTAAAATAATATTTATTATTTTGCCTATAATTCTCCAAGAAGGGTATATTTCGTAGCAAAATAATTAGGATACTGATGAACTACCGAATGGCTCTAAATTATTTTAATCATGAAAACATTTGCCAATTTTAAAGATTTCATGGGAAAACAACTGCAATACTGATGACTTAGGAAATACTACCTTTTTAGCATGAACTGATTTTGCCTCTAATCTCCCAAGAGAACTATTTTCAATGTTGTAGCTCAAAATTACATTAAATATAATCCCCCATGAAAATATTTGCAAATTCTGGAGATTTCATTATAGAAAAAGTACCAAATCAACCACCAAATACTCTTAACATGAAATTATTTTGCCTGTCATTCTTCAAGAAGAAAATATTTTGTAGCAAAACAAATGAGATACTGATGAACTATCAAAGGACCAACGTTTTAGCCCAAAATTATTTTCATTAGGATACTCCATAAGACCATCTGCAAATATAAAAAAATGTTCATGAGAAAACAACTGCAATACTGATTATTCATCAAATACCCAACTTTTTAATACAATAATGATTTTCCTCTGGTTCTTCAAGAGCACAATTTTAAATTTTGGAGAATTTTTCATGGCCAAGCAATTCAAAGAATGATGAACAAAGTCCAAGTTTTAAATTACCTAAGGATTATTTATGAAAATATTTACAAATTTTAGAGATTATATCAAAAAACAACTGCCATATCAACTATCAGATACCCAACTTTTTAAGATAACATGATTTTGCCTGCAATTGTCCAAAAAGAGAAGATTTTGTGGCAAAAGAATTTAAATACTGATAATATATCAAATGCCTAAGGTTTTTGCTAAAAATTATTTTGATCAAAATACTCCATGGAAACATTTTTGAATTTAGGAGAAGATTTTACGGAAAAACAACTAAATATCGATGTCCTACCTAATAGCTAGCTTATTAGCATACAATTAATTTGATTTTGGTGACCCAAGAGGCGTTTGTGATTTTAATAAATATTTCATTACAAAGCAACTGAAGTGCCTCAATTTTTTTTTTCAATCTTCTACTTAAATTCCAAATCTTGAACTTTCTAAATGATTTTGATTAAGTTTTTTTAGAAATCTGCAATGTTCAATTGTTGGACTAGCAACGCATTTGATACTTTATAGTATTTTTGTCAAATACTGTACTTATTCTGTAAATTTTCAGCACATAAATCATTTGCTTGTCCTGTAGATAGCAAATTGTCGTTTACAAGTCAGTGCATTTACATGGCGGCGCCAGAGGGAGCCAATATGAAATTAATGACGATCGGTATGTAAAAGCTCATTTACTCAGTTAAGTCTGTATTTCTGCTAATTGATTAGTAACCGAGGAGTAAACAATTTAGGAGTTTATTTGCTAATGGATTATTCATGAGTTAAATTGCACTAGCTCATTAATTTAACACCGTGACATTAAAATCTTAAGAGAAAGCTTCAGAAATGCGTGAAATCCGTCGCCTTTCAAGAAAGCAATTCCGGTGTAGATAACGAAGAACCTTCTCAAAATTTTAAAACCGCAACAAACGTGATACAATTTAAATGTCGCCATGGCATCGAGTGCAAAATAAGTGGATTTCTTACCAGCTATTGCTTAAAATTTTGTCGAGTTCTCGTTGAGAGTCTCCTAAATATTAGCATCTCTTGAAAAGTACTTTACATCAGTGTTTCCCAATCTGTTGTAGGCGTATTCACCTAAGATCAAAATGGATTTCAGAACTCTGTGTGTCATAATTTTTTAGGATCCTTGAATTTGTTTGATATCTTGACATTTTTATTAAGCTTTCTCCAGAGCCAGAGAATTATTTCTAGACTTTTAAATTATAAATATAAAGGGTCCAAATGAAAATCGTATCAAGTTGTTAGTGGACATTTAATACCTTTTAACCCTACATACGATTTAGATTATACCAGTGGCTGACTAATAAAATCAATCAAGTAAAATTATTTTCAGCCCGGATTTGTTGCCATCCCAGGCCCTCATTAAAATCTTACTTTTTTCGTGGCCACTCCATATTTTTTCTTGACTTTGGGAAATATTCTTATTATTTAATCGACAGTCATCTTTTATAATGAAAATTCCGAGTAAATTAGAATTAAATGTAAATAAATTCAATAAATCGGGCACTTTGTTTCCACAAAAACAGGTTAGACTTTTTAAATTAATAAGTTTAGAAAATTTATCGTTTGTTTGAGCGCACTATAAACAGAATTAAGTTTGAACAGAAGCAGATTGAAAACAACAATTCTTGTTGTCCTTGAATTAACTTATACACTCTTATGAATGCTAACTCCTATAAAATTAATTCTGGCACATTTGTATTCAAATCGGCGAAAAATATCTAAATTTTTGCGGAAATCTCCTTTGCGTCTCGCCGGGAAATTTATGTTCGAATTTAAAAACTAGGGCTTCATAATAAATTGACGAAAGTGGAGCGTTTTAATAGTAAAGACGCCGTTATATATCTAGAAGGCTTTGTTCCAGTTGAAACCCAGCACACGTATCTCTTCCTATATTATTTCTGAAGCCCTTATTTATGGCTTGCTGACTTTATTTTGTTATTTTTTAGGGCGGTATATACACAACAAACACCTAATAAGTTACTGTTAGCGAGCGGGGGCAGGTTATATATCACCTTCTCGTAACTCGTAATTCTTGGATGATTTTTTTCGCTTTAGGTGTTCATCAGGCGAAGCATTAAGGAATTTTAACTTTCCAACCTTTTGGTTGCGATTTAGCACGAAACGATTTCAACAGGAAGATATTCAGACATTCATGTGATTTTATAAAATGCACACACCAAATTTGGCCGAAATTGTTTCTTGCTATACCTAACTTTTTCTTTTAAATGTTACGTGTTAGGTTAATACGTATGCAAGTAGAAACAAGCTAGACGGCAAATTCATGGCGCGTATAGTGAATTATAGGTAGCTGAACTACCAACAGTTGAAACACTGCCACCTAGTTAAGCGGTTGGGCTCTAGAAAGTCCCCAGAAAACAAGGATTCTAATGCACAAACGAATAGGCTTGAACATTTATTAGATTCGAAGTTTGGAAACCAATGATCTTTTTAGATCTCGACGAGATCTAACAAGATGGAAACTGGTCTTTGGTTTCCAAACTTCGAATCTAATGAATGTCCAAACTTTTTGGTCTGTGCATAAGAAGTTAATACAACTAGAGATAATATCGAAATTTGCAGAGAACAAGATCCAACGTTCGACCGATATTAAAATGAAAATTTGACAAAAAGTCTAGAATTTTTTCTGAATTTTGAGAATGACCTCAGTAGGATATTGAGATGATAGTCAAAATGTTAGAAAAAATCTAAGAACCCCGACAATATCGAAGTTCAAGATCACGATAAATATTCGACGAAGCGAAATTTATAAAAATATTTCCCATTTAACTTTAGAATATTTAAAAAATTTTCAAAATAAAGATAAGGTTTATAAAAATATTGAAAGTTTGAGCTTGTAATAAAACTTTTAAAAAATATAACATTGTAACTATAAACCCAGAATATTGAAGACAAAAAATGATCTTTCCAATAAATAAAGCCATAAATTATATTAAACAAAATTTTTCTTGGGAATAAAATTGAAATAATAAAATTGAGCCAGGAACAATTCAGGCTTTCACAATTAGGGTTCCGTACCAATTACTACAATGAACAATCAATAGATGAAATTAAATCATCTTTACCTATGTACGAGTTTGAAATGTTATTCAAATTTTCTTGTGTTATGATTAAAAAATGTTAAAAAAATCTTTTTTCAGATATAAACAGCTTTTTGTACAATGAGTCTAAGAGTGTTGATAATATCTCAGACAAAAAGCATTCATTTTCAATTTTACAATAAATTTATAACTAACACAGTTTATTAGATCGCCTCCGTTCGAGCTGAAATGTTGGATTCCGAACGCAATTATTGAATTGCGGGAGCTAGTTGTAACTCCGAAAAAATTCATCTAAATGATATAATGTAGGAATTTGAGTTTCATTTTATCCTTCAGCTAAATCAATTTTTTTAATTAAAAAATCCTATTACTACATTGGTAAAAAGCCTTGGAACGCATGCACCCACTTTTCGATAAAATATTTTCTTCTCAACAACAATTACTGCATAAAAAACCTGAAGTTTTCCAATAATTGATGGCCCAATATCTAGTAACTCTATTAAAATATAAATTTTATCGTTAGAAACCTACGAAAACAGGGGTGGAACGGTCATTTCTGACACATTTTGAGCTGTACCTTTAGAAAAATTGGATATAAAATTATTTTTTAAAAAATATTTTTGGATCTCTAGAGCCAGCTTTTTCAAATAATACCTCACACGATATATTAACTAGCTTTTGATTTTTTTAAAGACCAGATTAACCCCACCACTTTATTGTAAAATATTTTCCTTTTCTACTCGTTGGCTGTGCAACATTTCAAATTTTTATGTCACATAGTTTTTAAGAAAAATATCTTTGTTACAGACGGATGGACGGACACGAGACAAAAGCTATAAGGGTTTTATTTTTCCATTTAAGATACGAAACCCTAAAAATCAGATACCAAAACCGTAAGCTTGGAATTATGAAATGAAACTCTCAAAATTTTGAAAAAGGAACAATCCAAAGATTTTATAAAAGGCCATTTTAAAATCAAGTGGTAAAATTCTCGACAATAAGGTCGACATTTCAAAAACATGTTAATAGTTTCTTAGAAAAGTCAAAATTATACAAATAAATCCAAGTTATGGAAAAACCTATTAAAAATAGTCTCAAAAATAGAAAATTATAAGTTTTCAAAATAAAATCAAAATTGGTAACGAGGGCTTCCACGGCCAGAGTCAGTACAGGATATACTTCTTCTGGGATTGGACCGTGTCAAAGAACTACTAAAAGTGTTCGACGTTTCACCCACCATCGTAGGGGGCTTCTTCAAGAACAAAGAAAAGAAACAATAATTAAAAAGAGAAATATAAGGGAATATGCAAAAAAGGAAGAATGGAAAGGCCTATTTCAAAACATCAGAGCACGGTAACTCAGTATGTCCACCATACCAGAGGCGATATTCTTCTGAATTGAAAACTGATACAAAGGATAAGAAAGTTTAGACAGAAGAGCACGGTAACTCAGTATGTCCACCATACCAGTGGCGAAATTCTTCTGAAAAGAAAGGGGGAAAGGGAAACTTTATATACTATTCGTCTGCGCGATCACTCCCGAAGTTTTCCAATGGTTGGTTTCCAGATGGAGGAAGGCATGTAACCGTCGTCTCTGTTGATGGTTTTGGGGAATTTTCGGATTTCAATGGCCTCGCATATCTTCCTATTTTAGTAATTGGGGATATTGTATATAATTGAAATATTATCAAAGAGAATCTTATGTCCGGTCTCATGTTGATGTTTCGCAATGGCTGACTGCAAAAATAAACCAGATCTAAGACATCTTTGGTGCTCGGTTATTTGCGTCTTAAATAATGGCCCCGTTTCTCCGATGTACACTGCACCACAAGATCAAGGAACCCTGTACACACCATCAAAACAAAAGGATGAAATTTTATCTTCGAGAGATGGGAGGAGCTGTTGTATCTTTGACGATGATGAAAAAATGGGTTTAGTGTTGTGTTTTCTCAATAATTTTCCGATTTGATCTGTTACTCCGTGAACATAAGGAAGAAAGGCTTTTGAAGAAATTATTGAATTTTATAAAGGACGAAGGGTAGGATGAAAATGTCTTTTAATGACAGGTTTAATGTCGTGCGATTTGTAACCATTGTTGCGGAGGTTGAAACGATTTTGTTCAACTCGTCTGAAAGATTTATCGGGTGTGAAATTGCTACAGCTCATGAAACCAGTGAATTTATGACAGAACGTTTTTGGAAGGGTAATGATGGGACTCTGCATGCCAATAACGATTAGTATGGGTGCGTTTTCGATAAACGAAATGAGAAAACGAGACCGTTTGGTACATGGGTGACCAGCACGTCAAGAAAAGGAAGAGAATCTTTGTTTTCGATTTCCATAGTAAAGCTAATGAAAGAAAGTAAACTGTTTAGGTGTTCCAAAAATAAATTTAGTGAATCCTTGCCATGTGGCCATACAATAAATGTGTCATCTACATACCGAAGCCAAACCTTGGGTTTTAAATCCGCAATTTCCAACGCAGTGCTTTTAAAAATTTCCATGAAAATATTTGCCATGACTGGAAATAAGATGAAACCCATTGGGGTGCCGGAGACTTGTTTGTAGAAGCTGCCATTGAAAGAAAAATAGGTCGTAAGGCACATTTCAGTTAAATCAACTAGAGATTCTGCATTCTCTTTGCCTGAAAGTAACTGACGAATTATCGTCATGGAGTCGGAGACTGGAACATTAGTGAATAGTGAAGTGACGTCAAAACTTACCAGTATGTCGTTGCGGTCTAGGGTTAATTCAGACAATAATTCGACAAACTGTTTAGAATTTGGGACGTGTGATGATGTGTTTCCGGTATATGACTTGAAGATGTTAGATAAATATTTCAAGAGATTGTAGGCAAGTGAATTCATCGTGTTGACAATGGGCCTAAAGGGAATATTGGGTTTGTGAATTTTGGGGAGACCAATATCCAATATCTCCAATTACTATAAAAGGAAGACACGCGAGGCCACTGAAATTAAAAAATTCCCCAAAAACATCAACAGAGACGACGGTTACATGCTTTCCTCCATCTCGAAACCAACCATCGGAAATCTTCGGGAGTGATCGAGCAGATAAATGGTATATAAAGTTTCCTTTTCCCTCTTTCCTCTCAGAGAAGAGTTTCGCCTCTTGTATGGTGGACATACTGAGTTACCGTGCTCTTCTGTCTAAACTTTCTTATCCTTTGTACCTAATTTTCATTTCAGAAGAGTTTCGTCACTGGTATGGTGGACATACTGAGTTACCTTGCTCTTCTGCCTAAACTTTCTTATCCTTTGTATCAATTTTCAATTCAGAAGAGTTTGGCCTTTGGTATGGTGGACATACTAAGTTACCGTGCTCTGATGTTTTGAAATTGGCCTTTTCATTTTTTCTTTTCTGCATATTTCCCTTTTCCTTTATTGTTTCTTTTCTTTGTTCTTGAAAAAGCCCCCTACGATGGTGGGCGAAACGTCAAACACTTTTAGTAGTTCTTTGACTCGGTCCAATCCCGGAAAAAGTATATCCTGTACTTAAATCAAAATTAATAACAAAAATTCAATTTGGAGGTCGAATTTTCAAAAATAATTTCTTATCTCAAAATTAAGGTTGAAGTAAAAAGAATAAGATCCTTGCCCAAAACAGTTTAAATCTCCAACTTATAATCAAAAGATTTGAAAAAAAAAGGAAAAGTAACAGAGGTGTACATTTAGAGAAAAGAAGGTCGAAAGATCGAAAAAATATTCCTAATTTATATCAAAAGGTATCCTGTATCCAAAACAGTGCAGGACGTCAAAAATTTGAATGTAATTATAATTTAAAAAACAATCTTTAGAATAAATGCAAACTTTTAAGTAAAATGTGAAAATTCTTAGAAACTAGGTTCTTATAAATTGCGCGATGAATATTTCGAAAATGCGCCAAAATCAAGAAATCGAAATACCGAGTTTCTAGTAAAAATGTTACGAATAAAACGTCAGTAGGACATTTTAATTGTTTTTTAATCTATTTTTGCTTTAAAATTTTAACTTGCTTTCTCAAAATTTCGACATTCCTTTAACTGTCAATTAAGGATATCTCAAATATTTTTTTATAATTTTGGTGTTTTATAAAAATGTTAACGTTCTTCCTAAAATTTTATTTGCTGTTAATTTTTTTTTACAGATTTCGATTTTTTTGCGTCTATCTAAACATTTTGACAAGTTTCAGGAAATTTTGAATTTCTTCCCCAAAGTTACATACTTAAAATATGTTATAACATTTTTAAGTTTTTCCCCTGAACTGTTGGACTTTTTTTGTTATTTTGGCTTTGACATAATTTAACTTTTTTTTTATTTTGTCTACAAATTTCTTTATTTTCCTTACAATCTGGAATTTGTTATCAAAATTACATTTCTCTGGAAGACTTCCTAAAAAAATTGCGAGTTTTCTCTCGAACTATTGGCATCTCTTTCACTGACGAAATTTACAATTTCTATGGTTTATTTAAAAATTTCGACATTTTTCGCGTAATTTTAAATTTTCCTCAAAGATATATTTTCCTGAAGAACTTTTATAGCACTTAACTTATTTCTCAAAATTCTGAGCCTATTATTGAATTTTGACCTTCATGAGGACATGTCTTTGAAATTTTTAGCAATTTCTAGAAGTTTTAAATTTTTTGTGAAACAGTCTTTCAAAGATATTAAAAAAAATTGTAACATTTGAAGTTTTTTTTCTCGAAATTTCTAATTTCTTGTGCATTATGTACGTTGTATTTGGCGCTCGTCTAATTCTGAATAATGAGATCAACTGATCTTCACACCTATAACACCACTTGAACAAATTTGACTGGGTATTATATATACTAGCTAGAAAATGTGATTAAAGCTGGTGCATTAAACATATTGACCAAATTTGGCATGATATTCAGATATTATACATTATATCAATTAAATTTTCAATAATAAAGGAGTCAAAGGTGCGTCAATTGAAAAAATTTACAGATATTAACAACCACAGACTGATTTAAGCATCCTTTGGCCATGATTAGTATAGTACGGTTGATGTAAATATTTCCTGGCTCGTTTACCAAACTTCATTAATTTTCTCAAAATTTCGAGCTTAAACATGAAATGTTTTCAAAAATTTTATATAATTCTACCTCAAAAATGCAAAGGAAAAGTCAAAATTTTCACATTAAAATTAAAAGTTCGAAAAATGGAAAACTCTAAAAAAAATTTTCAACTCCAGTTGAAATTTAAAAAAAAATAGGGTAAAACCTAAAAATTTTAAACCTAAATTCGAACTCGAAATATCTATTCAGAAATTTAGACTTCTAAATGGAAAGCTTCATTTTTTTTCTTGAAACGTCGTCAGTATATCTCTGAAGATGATAGCTTTGCTATCGAAATGCGTTAGAGCAACCTTTGTTGTGTTTTCTAATCTTTCTTGGTTTCAGGGGACAAGATTTGTATTTCAGTTTTAAAACATCGAGTTTAAAAGTCGAAATGTCAAATGCGGGACAAACAGTAACAGTATTAAATTTGATTCAAATTCTACTCCGTTTTGAATTTTTGACTTTGTCAATAATATTTCTGTTTTAGGTTAAAAAAGTCGACTCATTTTATTCAGTTAATTTAGAACCTATCTCGTTATTTGAATGCGTTTCTGTAATTGCCATTTAATTTAAAATAGGATTTTTTAGTTTTTTTTCAGGATTTCCATTTTTAGGCAGAAATTAAAAATATTTTATGAATTTTGAGTTCTTTCGAAATTTGCATGTTCCGTTCCAAAATGTTTGTTGAACAAGTGGTGATATATCAGGCTTCGTATTTATCAAATATTGCAGTGGCTGCATTAATAATAATTATATATAATTTTATAATAAATACAATTATAATAAAATTTTAACTCTACAAATTGCACCCCCGCACTGAAATATGTACTACAGAAAATAATATCGTTTAATGTTTAATAGAAACATTAGATATCAACGTTGAAAGCTGATATGGTTGACAATGTGCAAGTTTCAGCTAAGACCTTAGTCTCTGGCTAAGACACATCCACCTTATTATTAAACGAAATAAGAAGGAATTCTGATGATATTTGCATTAAAATGGCTTCGTCTACAGTCTACATCATACACTAATGTGGAATTTCTATTGTGAGCAAAGGATACATATAACGCCCACAGACTGCATCCACGTTGCACTTACATTATATATTCAAATTAAATGTAAACCTATTACGTTTATTGTTCTTTCTCAGCATCCGAGATACCGTGTCAATGTTAATAATGTCACATTTTATTGGATAGACTGTATGCGGGTCCCCACTGTGTGTTTTCAACGTCTTAGTGATAATTCCGATAATAATGTTCAGAAGTAGCGTGACATATCAAACAACTGAATATTTAAACATAATATACTGATAAGAATTCGTGAACAAAGACCACTTAAGTTATATATTCTTAAAATGGGTGCTACTTGACCTAAGCTTCCCTTACGGTCGTGATACTCACAACAGGAACAGCACATTATAAGCAACTACCCAAAGTCACAAAGTGTTAGTAAACTTTTAAAGCGCTGTCAGCGGTGATAAATGTATATTTATGTGTTAAAACCTTACATCTTCAGATTGTTCCCGTTTTTTCAATGTAGCACCGAGAAATACATTTTAAACACACTTACAGGGTAATTTACAGGACATTCTCTGCTAAAAATAATTTTACGTGCTTTTCTCGGGCTGGAAACATTTCAGCTGCACTGGTTGGACCACTGTGGGGTTTTACTTCTTATTGTAAAAGCCATAGGATGGATGTTGTTAACTGGTGCAGACATTGCACCTAGCAAGTGAGTGCCGAGTGTTTTAGATCGGCGACTTGGTCTTATCGCATTTTACGTCTCCAACAATCTGTAATGATCATTTATCACTAGAGAAACAGCAAAGATAGATCGATTGTCTCAATTCTGAAGTGACAGAGCTCATCGTTCAAATGCCCTCGTGTTGCCGAATTCGCTTGTACACTTTTCGTGATCCATCACATAATGTCCCCTTTTAAACAGAAAAGATCGTGTTTTCTCTAATTTATTAGGATGCTGCTAAAATTCTATTATGGTTTATTATACTCATATATTTAAAGGGGAGGTTTTGTGAAAGCTGCACGGTAAAAACTGGTAAGTAATGTTAAATAATGGGCTCATTTCGGGAATAGAATGCCAGAAATTATAAGAAATACAAGAGGCTTTTTAGGAATAATATCGCGGCGTTATGTATTATTGTTTGTCTTTGTTAGACTTGATATCCAAGGGGAACAACGACGGCATACCCATTGCAATGCTTTGAATGAAAATTCAGATCCAGCAAGTTCTTGATGTCAGTAAATATTTATTTAATAATTGATTCAAAATATTACACTTCCAGTTAGACCAAAATATATTTGTCTAGTAATTCACTCTTTCTATTCATCTCGTCCACCATTTGCAAAAAGATGAATCAGTTGTTTGGGTCTCTCTGGTAGAAAATTTTAGTTTCTTACTCAGTCTAAAGGGCTACGTGCTAAACGCCAAATGGGAGACTTATTGGATAAGTAAAGAACCAAGTTAACTACTGGGGAATCCTCAACTGGTGCAAGCACATCATAGGGGCACATCCCTCGCCCTTGACCCCTGAAATCAAGAAAGATTAAAAAACACAGCAGAGGTGGCTATACTGCGTTTCGATAGCCAAGCTATCATCTTCAGAGATATACAGTATCTCTCTGAAGATTATAGCTTGGCTAAAGAAACGCTTTAAAGCAACCTCTGTTGTGTATTTTAGTCTTTCTTGATTTCAGTGGACAAGATTTGTATTTCAGTGTTTTTTCATCTCTCCTTGTTTCATGGGACAAGATTTGTATTTCAATTTTTGATGAGAATAGGTCGAAATTGTTAAAAATAGTAAATATTCTAAAATAAGTTCCAAAATTTCAAAGACGAAATTAAAATAAGTAATTTTTCAAAAAATTAAAAATTTTCAACAGAGTCAAATTTTGGAATTTTTTGAAAAACGATTCAATTTATTTAATTTACTACATACAATTCAAAACTTTGAAAAAAACTCGAAATTTTTGAAAAAAGTCAAAATATCGAGTAATAGTTAAAAGTTTGAAGAAAGATGAAAGTTAAATAAAGTCCCGAATATTTAAAAAAAAGGTATGGAGCTTTTAAAAACAATGTTTAGACAGAACCTCGTTTATAAAAATCAACATTTTAGAAAAAAGTCGAAATTTTGAAAAACATTTAAATTATGAGAAAAGGTCATAGTTGTCGAAATTCGATCATAAAACGTCGATATTTTCAAAAATAGTGAACGTTCTGAAAAAAGTTCGACAATTTCAACAGTTGCAATAAAAGAAAATCCAATCCGGCAAAAAAGGGAAAAGTCTTTTTCAGCTTTTTAAATAAAAGTTTAATTTACTACATAAAACTCAAAACTTCGAGACGAAAGCGAAATTTTTGAGAAAAAATAACTCCAAATTTTTAAAAAAATAATGTCAAAAGTTCAAGAAATAGTCAAAAGTTTGAAAGAAAATAAAACTTTATAAAAAACTCGATATTTAAAAAAATTAGACAAAAGGTTTTCAAAAACAATATTTCAGCATAAACAAATTATAAAAAAAACCAAATGTTGAAAAAAAATCTGAAATTTTGAAGAAGTTTAAATTACGAAAATGTCATGTCTTAAAGAAAAATGCAAATTTGATGACAAATGGCCCAAATTTTCAAAAAGAAAGTGAAAATTTCCAAAAAATTTGAAAATTTCAAATTTTGAAACTTAAAAACAATCTGGATTCCGAAAGATGCCTAAATAAGATTTAAAAAAAAACTTTAATTATTAATTTTTTTAAATTAAAGACTATTTTACTAAATAAAGACCTCGAGAACAAGTTGAAACTTCTGGAAAAAAGTAAAATTTTCAAAAAAAGTCAAATCATCAAGAAATAGTAAAATAAAAATTTTTTGGTTTTTTGATAAATTAGGAAAATTTAAAAATACATAAAAAATACATAAAAAAGGTAAACATCTATGTCCAGTGCTACAACCTTTTTTATGTATTTTTTTATGTATTTTTATATTTTCCTAATTTATCAAAAAACCAAAAAATTTTTATTTTTTTCCATATCTAATTTTTGGTCTCCTATTTTTCATTATTCCTATTCTATGTAAAATAAACTAACCTCTTAATTTGTAAACTGTCATGAAGTGACGTTTTTAATAAATTTAAATATCACGTAGTCGCATTTCAAAAACTGTTTAGAAAATTGTCAACAAACCATAAAAAAATTTAAATATTTCCAAACTGGGCCGAAGAAATGTTAAATAAATTGAAAAAAACATAATATTTCCGGTCAATAAGGGTCTACCATGAAGAATTTTGAGCAAGAGTTTAAAAAAAATGTTAAAATTTAAAAAAAAATTTAAATTATGAAAAAGGTCATAATTTTGAGAAAAAAAAAAGATTTTGTGATAAAAGATCAAAATTTTTAACGATATTAAAAATTTTGAAATAATTTTGGTGCAATCCTTGATTATCCTTAAAAATTGAAATACAAATTTTGTCCCCTGAAAACAAAAAAGATTAGAAAGCAGAGCAATCGATTATAGCTTGCCTATTAAAACGCGTTAGAGCATCATCTTTAGAGAGATACTGCCAAGCTATCATCTTCAGAGAGACACTATCTCTCTGAAGATGATAGCTTGGCTATCGAAACGCGATAGAGCAATCTTTGTTGTAGTTTCCAATCTTTCTTGGTTTCAGGGGACAAGATTTGTATTTCAATATTCTGCAATAAGTTCAAAAATTTCAAAAGGCGAAATTAAAAAAATATTTTCAAAAAAGAAAAACATTCCAAAAAAGTCGAAATTTTCAATTTTTTTAGGAAGTTTCAATTTAGTGCATTAAATTTGAAACTTTGAGAAAAAGTCAAAATTTTTGAAGAGAGTCAAAATTTCTAGAAATGGTCAAAAGTTTGAAAAAAAGCGAAACTTAAATGAAAACTGCATATTTTAGGGAATTAGATTGAAGGTTTCTTAAAATAGCACAATGGGCCCGGAAAGGGTGGCCTAAGTGCTGGCCTAAACTTTAGGCAACCCACAACCACGTATCGAAGGTTTCTAAAAACAATATTCAAATCAAATAATCTATAATCAAATTTATAAAAAAAAATAAAATTTAAAAAAATGTTAAAATTTTGAATAAAATTGAAATTATGAAAAAGATTTTGACTGTAAAAAAAGTCAAAATTTAATCATAAAGGTTCGATATTTTCAAATATAGTAAAAATTCTAGAAAAAAATTTAAAAATTTTAATAGTCGAAATTCAAAAATATTCAATTCTTCAAAAAAGAGAAAACAAATTTTTCAGTTTTTTAAATAACAGTGTAATTTAATATAAAACACTCAAGACTTCGAGAAAATGTAGAAATTTTTGAAACAACTCAAAATTTTTATAAAAAGTCAAAAATTTTAGAAGCAGTCAAAGGTTTGAAAAAAGGTGATAGTTTAAAGAAAAACTGAATATTTTGCAAAAGTAGATAGTGAGTTTCTAACAACAATATTTTACCATAATCAAAGTATAAAAATAAACAAAATTTAAAAAAAAAGTAGAAATCTTGGAAAAGTATAAATTATGAAATGTCACAACTTTGAGGAAAAGTCGAATTTGATTAAAAATGACCTAAATTTTTAAAGAAAGTGAAAATTCTAAAAAAAATTAAAAATTTCAAATGTCGAAATTTAAAAAGAAACCAAATTTGCAAAAGGTAAATATTTTAAAGTCAAATTTCTGAAATTTTTAAATAAAAGTCTAACTTACTACATAAAAGACTTCCAGAAGAAGTAGAAACTTCTGGAAAAAAGGTGAAATTAAAAAAAGATCAAAACATCCAGTCAAAATTTTAAACAAAGGTGTAAAATTAAAAACAAGTGAATTTTTTGAAAAAGTGGAAAGAATTTAAAAAACCAACTTTTCAACATAATCAAATTTAAAAGAAAAAATCAAAATTTTGAAAAAAGTCGATATTTTCAAACAGGCCAAATCTTGGTGTAAAATTTTCAAAAAAATTCGAAAATAAATCAAAAACTTAAAGAGAAGCAAAATTATGAAATGGTTAAAAGTTACAAAATAACTTCGAAAAAGTAAAAATTAATAAAACGGAAAAGTGCAATAACAACATTTCCACAATGTCGAAATATTTAAGATTTCCCATCAAAATTAAAGTGATATTTTTCAAAATTATTGTCAGTTTCAGAAAGCCAAATTTTAAGAAAAGCCGTTTGAAAAAAAAAATCTTGAAATACAAATATTTTAAGTGAGTCGACATTTTAAAACATCCAAACTGTTAAAAAATTTAAAGATCTTAAATAATTTAATTTAAAAACAGTCAGATTTGCAAAACACTTGAAATTTTCGGTCTAAATTAGAAAATAAATGTTCATTTCAAAAACAAGATGGGAATCTTGGAAAAAAAGTCAAAATTTCCAAAATTAAGTTCAAAAATATGAAAAAATAAAATCTTTCAAAAAAACTTTTAACCTCGAGATAAAGTCAAAATATTCAAAAAATTTAAAACATTGAAATGGAAATCAAAAAATTTTAGGTTTCCAAAAAAGTAAACTTTAATAGCGACAGGAATATAAAAAAAGGATTTCAAGACAAATCAGAATATATACATAAATGTGATAAATTTAAAGCCGTTGACATTTTCAAAAGAGACAAAACTTTAAAAATATTCGAAATTTTGGAAATCGAACGATAGGATGTCGACGTTTTGAAAAAGTGAGTATTTTAAAATGTCCAAACTTCCAACGTCATTTGAAATTTTCAAAACACATTCTTCAAAACAGCAGAGAGATTTACAAGTGTAAATGCTTCACAGTTTTCTATTTACAAATTATCTAATTGTGATTTTTTTCGATCCTTGGTCTCCCATTCACATGAAAAGTACACAAATTTTAATGATAAAAAAGACTTCAAATGAAGAATTAATATGATCATGATATTATCTTTTGTTTCTAATATATTTTTTTTAAGATATAAATAATATGTGGATCTAAGTAAAAACGAACAGTATTTGTAAAGGCTACATTTTCAAAAATAAATTTTACCTTGTCACAAGAAAACTGGTGGCAATGAAAAAAAAAATAAGTACGGATTCATGGGGGGTAGGTAGTCCAAATAGAATTACCCACCAGAGTTCGTGTCACAAAATCAATGTTGACCAGTATTACTAGATACTTAATTTGTATAAAATAGTAGTATTTTAAAAAGAAAAAATACCATTTTCATTTCCAAAATGTAAAACAATTTTTGATAACCAATTTTTCTCTGAAATTAGGAAAATTGAAAAAAAAATGATTAATTTGAAAGAAAAAGTATCAATATTTTGTAATAATTAGGATCTTGTAAGAAATCATAGTAACAATGTTCAAAAAATAATAATTAATGATTTAATAAACGTAAAAAACAGCACGTCGACCATAAGAATTAGTAAATAATTGGAGTTATTTAAGTCGAACAGCTTTTGCAGAAAGCTGAATTTAGAACATACTGAAAATTTTTTTAGGATCAAATTGAATATTCCTTTTCACCCCCTTCGGGGCCAAAATGTAAAATTCGGTCAAATATGTGCTTGACAAAGTGTTTTGCATTACAGACTGCCTTACTAATTTTTTTCATACTAATTTTCACATCCCCCCCTCCCCTTTTACTCTAAAGACCAACCCGAAGCACGAGCCTCAGAATTTCGTCTGCAAATTCGCATGTATTTAATAGACCTCTTCAAGAGGTCAACCTAATTTTAAAATTCTAATGGTTTTTCCACGGTAAAAGCGCCGATAATCAATCATTCTTTATTAGGCAGTGATTTTTTAATACAAGCTAATTGAATACATTCACAAAGTTGGTACAGGTTCGACATAAAAATAAGAACATCATCAATCAACGTAGAGAAGTTGCAAGGGTAAAAAAAGAGACTTCCATCTCGGCTTTCATGTTCTTAATTAATGTGTTGCCAAGGTGAGTTACACTTGCATGTTTTTCCCGAACTCGTCGAGATTAATAAATTATGATAAAAGGAAACAACTTTGCTCCGATACGAGTTAATTTAAGTTCTTTTTGATCGATGTTTTCAAAACAACTCGACTGCTTCGGGAAATTGTATCGCAAACAAAAGCGGACAAACGAATTTGAATTTGAAAACATCAAAATTTGAAACGTTGAAATTTCCCCTTAATGGCGCTTAAATAGTTAGCAATTTTCCATATAATTCATTACGAGAGCGTTAAGATGCTCGAGTTTTACGAGGCGTAATTTTGAATTTCTCTGCCTATAAATAGGGCTCTTTAGGCGCTGCTTTTATAATCCTCGTTATTAATAAACCAACATCAACATCGTATCTAATCGAGTACAAAATGCACAATTATTACACTCATAATGATATATGGCTGCTGTCATCAACTGACATTGTAGGTGTTCATTTTATTAAGCGAATTTTAACTTGATGAGAGTCTAGCGTGAAGTGCTTATTATACGTTCACCGGCTTAATGATGGCTTTAAGTTTTTAAATATTCATTTGTTGGGAAAATTAGTGTTTATGAATATAAAGTTCGTTTCCTTTCATCGACGTGTTCGGGTAATTAATAGGAAAGACTTAAGTCAACAACTGTTTATTACGATCAAGGCGATTGTTTATTTAATGATGTGTATACGGGCACAATGGTAGTTATGTGACCAAGGTGAGGACCAAGGGTTTACCCCCACCATGGCTACTTTTGTCATGTCACAGTAGGGATGCACAAAATTTTTAAAACATCGATACTGCATTCAGTTGATATATTGAAAAAAAAATCGATATGTTTGGATACGTCGGTAAATTTATTCGATATTCGCTGTATCATAGAAATCCAATACCATATAGCAGGACTTCTCAACCACCGAGGAGCGCCTCTCATAGTTTCGCATCTTTCAAAATTCCTACTTTTTAAAATAAATTTTTGCTTATTTTAAATTTTGACTTTTCCAAAATTCGACATTTAATAAAAAAACTTCTGCTTCTATTTAAAACTTAGATTTTTTTTATTTAAACTACTACATTGCAACCATTTATAAACATGTCAGTTTTTCAGCTTTAATTTTTTTTTTGAAAATGTCCAGATTTTTGAAAGGTTGAAATTTTTTTACAATTTTATTTCAGAAGAAGGACTCCTTTTTCAGAATTTGCACTTTTTATTTTCGACCTTTTCTCAATTTCGAAATTGTTCACAATTTTTACTTTTTTTTAAATTTTGACTTTGATTTTTGAAAGGTTTGATCTTTTTGAAAATTTCGACCTTCTGTGAAAATTTATAAAATTGAAGTTTTTTGGAAATTTCGACTATTTTTATTTGAAAATCTCAATTTTCTTGACAATTTCGACATTTCTTTCAAATTTTCGATTATTTTCTTCAATTTCCGATTTTTCCCAGAGTTTTGAATTTCTTTGGAAATCCTGATTTTTCGATATTCCATTTTTAATCAAATTTTAAGAAATGTCGACTTTTTTTGGCGAATTTCGATGTATTCAAACTTTTTCCGACTTTTTTTAAACTTGCTACTTTTTTTCTTGAAAACCTTCACTCTTTTTATAAATTGTAAATGTTCATATTAAAGTTTCAAAATTTTCCAAAATTTTGACTCGTTTTCACATTTTCTCTCTTTTCTGCAAATTTTAACATTTTTTTGAAAATGCCTTTTACAAATTTTAACCTTTCTTAAAAAGTTATGTATTTTTTCATATTTTGAGTTTTTTAAAACTTTCTTTTAAAATATTTTTAAAAATTATCCCATTTTTGAAAATTTTGACTTATTTCGGAAATCGCTTTTTCAAGTTTTTTACCATTTTTCAATATTTTGATTTTTTAAGCGCTTACGCAAGTTTTTCCGAATTTCGGCCGATTTTTTTTAATTTACACTTTTTATGAAAATTTCGACATTTCTCAAAATTTTACTTTAAAATTCAAATTTTTTTTTAAATTTTTACTATTTTGAAAAATTTGGCTTTAAAAAATTGGGAGTGTTATTCAAAATGTTGAAAATTTTTTTGCTTCTTTGTTTTTTCAAAATGTACATTATTTTAAATTGCGTGATTTTTTTAAGATTGAATTTTTCAGAATTTTTGTTAAGATATCATTTTTTTGACTTTTTGACTATCAGTTGTTGTTAAAAATGTTAAATTTTTCATAGAAAGCTAAAACTTTCAAAATAAGTGTAATATTTAAAAAACAACATTTTAAACAAGGGCCAAATTTTCGAAAAAACGTTTCAATTTAAAAAAACAGTCTATAAGTTTTAAAATATTCGAAATTATGAAGAAATGTCGAGATTTAGAAAAAATGAAGAATTATCACTGAAATTCCGAAAAAAAGTCAAAATTATAAAAAATTTTGAAATTTTTGTTATTTAAAACTTTGGAAAAAAAGTTGGAAAGTCACAAATCTTAATAAGAAAGTTAATTAAAAAAAAAAGAAAACTTTTAAAAAATAACCTAGGATTTTCAAAAAAAGGTAAAATGTTGAAAAAATCGGCATTGTGAAAAAGTTCAAATTTTCGAAATTAATTAAAATAATCTAAAATTTTAACGAAAATCGATCTAAAAAAAATTAGATGCTTTCAGATAAATATGAAATTGTAAAGAAGATGGATATTATTGGAAGTCAAAATTGTTAAAAATGTAAATTCGAAGGATTTTCGAAATTTTCACAGAAAATTGGGATTTAAAAAAATCAGACCTTTGAAAAATAATGTGAACATTTTGAAAACATACTGTTGAAAGTTGACCATTTCAAAAAATTCAAGAATTTTGATAAAATGAAGAAATATTCACGAAAACTTTTAAAAAGGTTGAAATTTTGAAAAATAACTCAAATTTCAAAAATAGTCAAAATTTTGAAATGTAGAAATTTAAAAAAATGAAGCACTTTCAGTAAAATTTTCAAAAAAAGCCGAAATTTTCGAAGAACCTAAATATTAAAGAAAAGTAAAACTTATCAAAAAATTTTCACCTTTCAAAAAAACTAGAAAAGAGAAGCAAAAGTGTTGAGAAACAGAAAATTTTGGTTAGTTCAAATTGAAAAAAAAAGTAATGTCATTTTTTTAGAGAGTTAAAAATTTTGACTGAATATTTTCAAAAAGATTATAATTTTTAAAAAAATTTGAAATATGTCAAAATTAAAAAAAAAAGCTGCAAATGGTCCATACTTTCTTGATAATTTCGACATTTCTTTCAAATTTTCGATTATTTTTTCCAATTTCCGACTTTTTCCAAAGTTTTGAATTTCCTTGGAAATCCTGATTTTTCAAAATTCCAATTTTAGATCAAACTTTAAGAAATGTGGACTTTTTTTGTCGAATTTCGATGTATTCAACTTTTGTTCGACTTTTTTTGAAACTTGCTACTTTTTTTTGAAAACCTTTACTCTTTTTGAAAATTATAAATGTTTATATGAAAGTTTCATAATTTTGACTCGTTTTCAAATCTTCGCTCTTTTCAAATTTCAACCTTGTTTAAAAAGTTATATATTTCTTCATTTTAAAAAGTTATGTATTTTTTTCAAATTTCGGCTTTTTCAAAAATTTGAAACATATTTTTCAAAATATTTTTGAAAATTACCCCATTTATTTAATTTTTGAAAATTTTGTCCTATTTCGAAAATCGCTTTTTAAAGTTTTTTGACCATTTCTCAATATTTTGATTTTTTTTAACGTTCACGAAAGTTTTTCAGAATTTCGACTGATTTTTTTAAAATTTTCACCTTTTATTAAAATTTCGACATATCTCGAAATTTTACTTTAAAATTTCTACTTTTTTTTTGAATTTGAACTTTTTTAAAAATTTTTTTGAAAATTCATCTATTTTTCAAAATGTTGAAAATTTGTCTGCTTCTTTGTTTTTTAAAAATGTACATTATTTTAAATTGCGATTGAATTTTTCAGAATTTTTTTTAGGATTTCACTTTTTTGACGTTTTTGACTGTCAACTGTTGTTGATGTCGAATTTTTCATGGAAAGTTAAGACTTTCAAAATAAGTTAGGATTAAAAAAAACCAACATTTTAAAGAAGGGTCAAATTTTCTAAAAAAAAGTTTCAATTTTAAAAAACAATCTAAAAGTTTAAAAATATTTGAAATTAGGAAGAAATGTCGAGATTTGGAAAAAATGAAGAATTATCACTGAAATTCCGAAAAAAGTTAAAACTATAAAAAATTTTCTAATATTTCTTAGTTAAAACATTGACAAAAACGTTAAAAAGTCAAAAATCTTCAAAAGAAAGTTAATTTAAAAAAATATAGAAATTCAAAAAAACTTAAGATTTTCAAAAAATAGTTTAAATATTGAAAAAAATCGACATTATGAAAAAGTTTAAATTTTTGGAATGAATTAAAATAATCTAACATTTTAACAGGAGTCGTTTAAACAAAATTTCATATTTTCAGGTAAAGACGAAATTTTAAAGCAAGTGAACATTTTTAGGAGTCAAAATTTTAAAAAATGAAATTTCGAACGATTTTCGAAATTTTCGTAGAAAATTAGGATTAAAGAAAAATCAGACATTTGAAAAATATTGTGAACATTTTGAAAACATACTCTCAAATTTTGACCACTTCAAAAATTCAAGGATTTTGATAAAATGAAGAAACATTTACAAAAACTTTTAAAAAGGATGAAATTTTGAAAAATAATCCAAATTTTAAAAATAATAAAAATTTTGAAATAAAGAGATTTAAGAAAATGAAGCACTTTCAGTTGAATTTTCAAAAAAAAGCCGAAATTTTCGAAGAGCCTAAATATTGAAGAAAAGTGAAACTTATCAAAAAATTCTCAACTTTCAAAAAAACTAGAAAAGGGAAGCAAAAGTGTTGAGAAGCAAACAATATGGGTTAGTTTAAATTTAAAGAAAAAAAAGAAATGTCGTTTTTTTAAAGAGTTGAAACATTTAACTGAATATTTTCAAAAAGATTTTAATTTCTAAAAAAATTTGAATTATTTAAAAAGTCAAATTTAAAACAAAGCTGCAAAAGGTCTATACTTTAAAATAAGTTGAAATTTATAATAGAAATGGAAAATTTTACAAAGTAGCGAAAGTATTAAAAAAATTCGAAATTCAATTTGGAAGAGTTTAGTTCTCTGCACTTTATTACGTATCGTACCATATCGTTCTTCTATTTAAAGTTATAAAAGGTATTGAAGCAATGAATCAGGTAACCACTGAGGCCACAAAAAAAAATTTTGACTGATTATTTTCGAAAAGATCTTAGTTTTTAAAAAAATTTGAAAAATTCAAAAAGCCAAATTTAAAAAAAAAAGCTGCAAATGGTCTATACTTTCTTGATAATTTCGACATTCGACAAAGTTTTGAATTTCTTTGGAAATCCTGATTTTTCAAAATTCCATTTTTAGATTAAACTTTAAAAACTGTCTACTTTTTTTGGCGAATTTCGATGTATTCAATCTTTTTTTCGACTTTTTTTGAAACTTGCTACTTTTTTTTTTGAAAACCTTCACTCTTTTTGAAAATTGTAAATGTTTATATGAAAGCTTCAAAATTTTTCAAAATTTTTACTCGTTTGCAAATTTTACCATTTTTTTGAAATTGCTTTTCACAAATTTCGACCTTTTTTAAAAAGTTAGGTATTTTTCCATATTAAAAAGTTATGTATTTTTTCAAATTTCGGCTTTTTCAAAAATTCGAAACATATTTTTCCAAATATTTTTTAAAATTACTCCATTTATTTAGTTTTTGCAAATTTTGTCTTATTTCGAAAATCGCTTGTTAAAGTTTTTTGACCATTTTTCAATATTTTGATTTTTTAGCGCTCACGAAAGTTTTTCAGAATTTCGACTAATTTTTTTTTACTCTTCCACCTTTTACGAAAATTTTGACATTTCTCAAAATTTTACTTCAAATTTTCTACTTTCTTTTAAAATTTCTACTTTTTAAAAAAATTTGGCTCTCACAATTTGCGACAGTTTTGAAAATTCATCCATTTTTCAAAATGTTAAAATTTTTTCTGCTTGTATGTTTTTTAAAAATATATATATAATTTTTTAAAAAATTCGAAATATTTAAAAAGTCAAAATAAACAAAAAAGCTGTAAAAGGTCTATACTTTGAAATAAGTGAAAATTGATTAAAAAAATGAAAAATTTCACAAAGTAGCAAAAGTATTAAAAATATTCGAAATTCAGTTTAGAGAAGTTTAGTTCCCTGCACTTTATTACGTACCGTACCATATCGTTCTTTTATTTAAAGTTATGAAAGTTAGTGAAGCAATGAATAAGGTAACCACTGGGGTCACAAAACTCAGTCTGGAACATATAGGCTCTTTATTTGAAGTTGTGCAAGTCAGCGAAGTAGGTAACCACTGGGGCCCCGACACTCAGTCTTTAACATGCAGGACGTTTTTAAAACAAGTAGTACAAATGGTATCGGAACATTTACCGCTAAAAAGAACACCATTTTATAAGACTGACCTTAGCCAAATGCCCTCGGAAGATGCAGCACTTTAAGGGTTCCAAAAAAATCGGGAATAAGAGAATTTAAAAAGCAAATAACAGTCAAATTGTACAGAAATTTTCTACTAGTGCATGTGCATGTTGTTAACAAATTTTGGGAAATTGCTACCACTTGAAGGGGGTTGAAATAAGCACATATAATATTCGCATAGAGATAAGTCGAGACTATAAGGAAGATGTTGTAATGTTGCCCAATTCATTTCCTCTAATTTTTTATGTTTCAGATAAGCTGAGTGGAGGAGCACATTGTCGTGAAACCAAATACATTTCTGACCGAAAATTGGCGCCTCTTCCGGAATATGCACGTTTTTCTTCATACAATAACTGGCAGTAGTAGGCGGCATTAACACACTAGTTCGAGGGTTCATTTTCAACCTAAGTTCGTCTTTGCAAAAATTGTTGTGCCATTCATACCCTCGAGTTTTCTTCTAACAAGTATCCTTAAACGGTGCTTCTACTTTACGAAGAATTTTGGCAAGCTTTACACATTCAACGGCAAGAAATTTAATAGGAATGCGCTGCGCAACGTGCGGATGAACCTCTTGCACACTCATTGTATTTACAACTGATAAACGGCGAGAACGAAATTCGCTTGAACGCAGGAAGACACGCGATATCCCCACGTAGGATGTCTAAGAGTATGCGCACACTCCCGACGCCCTTATGGCGACATGATAGAAATTCCACTTTATATTTTTTTTACCCTCATAAATGGGCGGCTTATCAATCCCAGGTAGCCAAGTGAGAATGTTTATTACATAAACTGTGTGCGACTTGCAAACGTTTGTTAATATGTATAAATTGTTTAGAAACTGGAAAAACAAAGCTTATTAATCTTCTTTCCACTCGGAGAGAAAAAAGGATAAAAAAATTCGAAGAAAATCCAAAAAGCATCTAAAATTTTGCAGTATATTTAGCAAAGAATGTTAAATCTAGTCTTGACCAGAGGTAGAGTAAAAATAAGTCCCTAAAACAGAAATGGCTTTTTTCTTACATTTGATTTTAATATCAACTGCCAGTGTAATTGTCAGACTTCCACCTGGATAAAAATACAACAGAGTTGCATTTTACAAGTACAGATGAAAATTATGTATCACGAAACGGGTGTTTGACAAAAAGTTTCCCAATTAAGCTACTACCCGGAGCGCAGCGAAATTTGAAAATTTTTTAAGGCAGCTCGCCCTCCTCTTATTCATTTAGCGTAGCTGACAGCTTTAAGTGACACTTATTTTAAATAAGTTGAATATAAAACGGCGCTGATAAAAGAGGGGTCTATTTAAAGGAAAAATCTCATTCTGTCTTGAGCAAGTCAGTGAAATTGTAGAAATTTAACAGAGGCGATTACATTTTCCGACAAGCCTTGTCGCCCGCGATTTGCCTTCAGCCGAGCGTGAAAATCTTACTTCTTAATTTCTTTGTATATTTGAAAGACGCAGCTCTTATTTCTAATACCTTTACTTTTCCTGAACGACGCCGAAAGAAAGTGCTCATGTTTCAAAGCAGCGCGCCGGAAAATTTATTAATTTATTAATAGATTGCTTTTGAGGGGGCATCAAAAATGCATGCGCACAAACTTCCGAATTTAAGTCTTCTTGGAAATATTTAATTACTCTCGAGGATGTTGATGCTGCGAATATTAAATTCGGTTTAGAAAAGCAATTCGTTCAGTGAGATATAATTGCGAAACTAAAAACTGAGCTGCAACGTTGTTGGGGCTTTTGGCAATGGGATATACTTGACCTAATTCTATTTTTTTTAGTGAAAATCGTTCTCATGCAAGCAAAAACAAATATAATAATGGCTTAGATCTACCACTTTCTTATTAACCAGAAGTTCGAACCTGAACTGAACCAAAGATACGAAAACCGAAATCCAACATTACACAATAAAATTTAAAGAAAACATGCTTTGATCTTGACCTTAAAATGTTTAGGAAGTTTTTTAATTTGAAAAAAGTTAAAATTTCTAAAAGAAGGGTTAAATTAGAAATCGCCAAAATTTGTAATTATTTAATTATTTTCAATTTAAAATGGCTAGTAAAACCTTGTCAAGAGACAGTACAGCGCAGTTGCTTAAGGCTGGGTATTTTTCTTAATAGATCTAATAGACCGTGGGTTCAAACCCCAGTGCAGACCAAGCATTTTTTTATTCTATTACGCATCTTATTTATACTGCAGGTACTTTTAAGATTAGAGAATGTTAGTAACGCATGATGGTGACGCTAAACCATAAATTTACCTGGTACAGAACGCTCCCAAAGAAATGTTCACATTGAAAATAATTATGCAATATAACGCAAATAGATTGCAAGCTGGCTATGGTCATACAGCCCTCTAGGCGTGTATAGGGAATCATAGGTAGCTGAATTACCATAAGTTGAAACACAAACACCTAGCGAAACGGTTGCTCTCTAGGAAAGACCCAGAAGACAAGGATTCTAAGGGGCGACGTTTGTTGATTCTATAGTACTAACTTGTCTGAACACTTGTTGGTATTCTAGTTGGATATACCAAACTGACGATATCTAACAAGATCGAAACCGGTCTTTGGTTTCCAAACTTCAAATTCAATAAACTTTTAAACCTATTAATCTGTGCATTAGAATGCAACAGAATAAACAATCAAATTAACTAGAAAAAACGTATCGCTTTCAAAATTCCAACTGAGAATTATGCTTACGACAGAAGTATGCAAATTTATCTGCTGCAGTTTGCTGATTGTGTCCGCTCGGGTAAACGGCAATTCCGTGTTTTTCAACTACCAAAACGGCGAAAATTTGCTTGCATCATAAACTGATCCCGTTCCGGGCCATCTGTAACTTTGACACTAACTTGATGTAAATTTATTTATCAGCAAATTCCATCTACACGCCGTCGTTGTACGTGCGCCGCCCCACGCAGCAATTTGAAATGTGATCGCAACTCATCCGTTATCCGGCGTTAACTCGTCTTGCAAACAAACTCCTGTGTATATGCTCGACAGCAAAATAATTCGTATTTGTACCCCTCGCGTATGTAAACGAATTTATATTGATATGCAAAAATAAAATTTAGAACGATTACGATTATACAGGTTGTTCAAAATGACTGGAGTATTGTAGACAGCGCCACAGTTAGCCTAAATGCTCTTGCTCAAGATGTTAAATCGAGACCCTAAAAATTGACGAAAAAGAAAATATTGTTGGGCGTTATCAGTTCAAAAATTAATACTTCGTGAATTGTAACCACTTTATTTTCAACCTGATTCCGGAACACTACAATTTTAAGTCACTTAACTAACTAACCAATTGATTTATTAACTCACTAACACTGTTTAATTAACTCACTGAGGGAAAGACGGCGGCGCACATTTATCGCGGCCACTTCCCATTATCAAATTTTTCTAGAAAATTCCTTACTAAATGTTATAACTAGACTTTGTTACAATATTTTTAATTACCAAAAAACCAGTGTTAGCTATTATGAACAATTACAATTAACGTCATTACTCCAAATATTTTTTTATTACCTCTACTAAAAAAATAACCGAAATGTACCCCAAAACTATTGGGATAAGCAAAAAATATAACGCCAAACATCACGTCGTCTCCCAGGTCTTTTTGTTACTATACATAGTGGACGTAATGGTACATAGAGCAAGAGTATATTTTTCGTATAAAAATAACGTGATTTAGTTACATTTACCTTTTACCAAAAGTTGATATTAACAGAGATACAGGATGTCAAAGTTGAAAAAAAAATTGTGATTTTTTCGCATAACTGATGAAAACATTTCACTATAGACATCAAATTTGGCACAGGGGGTTTCTTTGGTCAAGAAATTTTAATTTGCTAACAGATTGTCAGTAACTTATAGGGGGCGCCACCCGCGCTACCTTGTATTATTCTAAAGCATCCTAACTTTTCTGTGCCCTCATGTATACTTATTTTAAATGGATATTTTCATTTACCTACATTTTTACGTAAAAAAGATATACTTTCTAAATGTTGATACGAGCAACCGTTTTCAAAATATTTGCCTTCAAAATTGGCAGTACATTTATTTTAAGTTAGTTAAATGTGAATTTTTCGCAGTAGATTTCAAAATAAAAGTAATAAAACTGACTCTTAAATAGTTAATATTACTCTACTGACATTATTATTACACACATTGTTTAAATTTCTAGAGCAAATTTAAATAAAATACCAAAACAAAATTTATTTTCAAAAATAAGTATGTGGGAAATAAAGTTTTTCATGTAAAGGGATTGTAAATAATTCAAAATCTGGCTGTCTTATATTGAAATTTATCTCCAAATATCTGCTTTGACCACCCAGACTATTAAAATTTTCTTGTGCGGATTCAGAGATCATATCTCACATCTCTATGTTAGAAAATAAATTACGTCTTAATTTTTTGGATTTTATTTATTGAGATTTTCAAAATTTAGGTAATAATATTATCAGCAAAGTAATATTTTACATAAATAAGTTTTAAAGCTGTCTTAGGATTACTTTTATTTCAAGCCTACTTCGACAATTTAATATCTCAGTAATTTAAAACCAAGGCACGTCAAGCTTTAAAGGCAAATATCTTGGTAACGGTTGCTCGTATCAACTTTGAGAAGGTACATCTTTTTTACGTAAAAAATATGGGGAAATAAAATAGCTTATTCAAAATTAATATACGGGGGTGCACAAAAAAGTTATGATGATTTAGAATTATGCAGGATAGCGCAGGTAGCGCCCCCTATCAGCTATTGGTAATATGTTACCAAATTAGAGTTTGTCGACTTAAGAAACCCCCTTGTGCCAAATTTTGTGCCTATATTACAATTCATTTCATAATTATACGAAAAAATCGAAATTTTTTTTTTCAATTTTGATACCCTGTATCTCTGTTAATATCAACTTTTGGTAAAAGGTAAATGTATCTAAATCACATTATTTTTTGTCGAAAAATCCACCATTGCTCTGTGTATCATTACTTATGGTCCACCCTGTATATATAATCCATTATCGCGGCCACTTCCCATTATCAAATTTTTCTAGAAAATTCCTTACTAAATGTTATAATTAGACTTTGTTACAATATTTTTAATGACCAAAAAAACAGTGTTAGCTATTATGAACAATTAAAAATAATGTCATTCCTTCAAATACTTTTTTATTACCTCTACTAAAAAAATAACCGAAATGTACCCCAAAACTATTGGGATAAGCAAAAAATACAGGGTGGGCCACGCTGAACACTGCGGCCTCTAGGAAGTATGGATAACATATTTTAAAAACTAAATATAGCAGTTAAATATTGGAGCGCTAAGCTGTACATGCTAAAAATATTTTCAAATATACAGGGTGTTTCAGAAAATTGCTACACATCAAAGTTGTGATTTTTTAAAGGAGTCACTATGTTTTTTTTCTCATTTTTAAGTTCAGTGCAAAAAAGTACGTCAGTTTTATTCAGGTTTCCCTGTACCAAAACCATACCCTTTTTAAATTAATCAGGTTTTTTTAAAAAAAACGAGTTTTGCAAAATGTTAATCTTACTCCCGAAAGTGAAAAATTTCAATGGTGGCGTCTTCAAATTTTTATTTGGCATACCTCTTGCTAGAAAATGCAGTTGGGGCAAAATACCTAACTTTATAATAGGACGTTTCAAATTTACCGAAACATTTACTCGAAGTTGGGATTTTAATTTCTTTGTAAATTTAAATGGAACACCCAGTATATTTTTATTTTAAATACTAGAAAATTTAATTCTCTTTCAGATGGTATACACTTTTTCTTCTTAAGTTCAATGGTTTGACAGATAAAACTCATTTTTGACGAATTATGCTGCTTTTAATCCGATATCCAAGATAAAATAACATTTGATCATAGTTGGCAGTCGTTAGTGAGCTGACGTAACTCTTATAATAAGTAAAATTGCACTTTCTTCATTCAAGAGAGTTTATGTTGACTCCTTTATTAAGTTAATAGTTGAATGTGCTAAAATGGGAGGATATTCTGTTGACGAAAAGGTCAACATGATTTTGACAATAGGTGAATGTTACGAAAACTGTTTATTAGCATCCAGAGTATACGCTCAAAAATTTTCGGATAAAAAGCATCCAGATAAAAATGTCTTTCAAAGACTGTTAGCAAAATTTCGTGAATCAGGTACCATTGGTTATGAAACCCGTAAAATGTCAAAACCTGTTACTGGAAACGAAGAAAATGAGTTTCTTATAATGCAGTTAATTACTGAAAACCCTAATGTAAGTACCAGAATTCTTGAAAAAGAAACTACGATAAGCAGAACAAGTATACGAAGAATACTCAAGAAACATCAATATCATCCATATCACTATGAAATGCACCAACACATGTAGGGAAGAGATTTTGAGACGTTTGGAATTCTGTGTATGGTTTCTTGAGAAAGTTGGAGAAGAACCTGACTTTTATGGTCCTATTTTATTCACAGATGAATGCATGTTTCATAATACCGGCCTAGTTAATCGTCACAATTTTCATTATTATAGCACTGAAAATCCACATTTATTTCGTAGTCCGGATTATCAAAATCGTTGGAGCGTTAATGTATTTGGTGGAGTTATTGGCAATAACGTTGTTGGGCCATACTTTTTTGATGGCTCCTTAAGTGGGCAAGTTTTTTTAAGATTTCTAAAAACACATTTCTGGATTATACTAAAAAATGTACCCTTAAATACAAGGTTAAAAATGTGGGTTCAGTTAGACCGAGCTTCTGCCCATTTTCACACTTCCGTAAGGGAATATTTAAATAGGAAATTTCAAAATAAATGGATTGGTAGAGGCGGTCCCCAGATCGCCGGACCTAACCCCAATGGACTTTTTCCTATGGGGGTATGTAAAAAACATTTTATACAATGTTTCCCCTTCCACTCCAGAGGACATGAAAAATCGAATACGAAATGCTTTTGATACAATTGACGAAAGTATTTCAACAAATGTTAAGAACTTTTTTGAGAAAAGAATAAGACTTTGTGTAGAACAAAATGGTTACCACATTGAACATTTGTTGGAGTAGAATATTGTTTTTTATTTCTGTTGGATATTAGTTTCGCAATTTCATTAAATACTACACTAAGTATGTAGTGTCTTTTTTAAATAAAACTATTTGTAAATTAAGCTAGGTTAAAATAAAACAAATAATATAACCTTACATAAGTCAATATAGTTTAGCAAAGCATGCCATCCTTGATCAAAATTTGTTCCTTTTAGGATAATGATGAGAAATAGCACAATTCCTTAAAAGAGTTATATCTCCTAAACTACTGAATTTAAGCATAGAAAACGTACATACTAACTTAAACACAATTAAATATGTTATTATTTAAAATTAAAAGATACTGGGTGTTCCATTCAAATTTACAAAGAAAAGGACATCTGAAGTTTAAGTAAATGTTCCGGTGAGTTTGGAATATCCTGTATAAATTTTGAAACTTGTCCAAACTGCATTTTCTGGTAAATGGTATGCCAAATGAGAATTTATAGATGGCACTGTCAAAATTATTTACTCTAAGGGATAAAATATTTCTTTTTGAAAACCTTGTATTTAAAAAAAAAGTGGATTTTCTCAAAAATGGTTAGGTTTAGGTATAGGAAAACCATATAAAAATTGACTTTATTTTTAGCGCTGAATGTAAAAATAAAAAGAAAAATATGGTGTCCCTTTTAAAAAATTACAACTCTTATATGTAACTATTTCCTAGAACATCCTGTATATTTGAAAATATTTTTGACATGTAGATCCCAGCAACTCATATTTAAACATAATATTTATTTTTAAAAATAGGTTATCTTATAGCTCCTAGAAGCCGTAGCGACGAGGTTGGCCCACCCTGTATAACGCCAAACATTACGGCGTCCCCCGGTCTTTTTGTCATTTATACCAGAACAGAAATTTCTTCAAGGGCTAAAGCAGTAAGAAAGTTTTAAAATAGTCAATATTTCAAATTTGATGTCAAAATTCTAAAATATAAAATAAAAATTGCCGATTTAAACTTAAAAATAAAATAAAAATTAAATATATTATTGAAATTTCTAGACCTAAATTTTTTTTTCCAGATTTCAGAAAGTCCAAAATATTTGTAAGTTTAGAATTTAAAAGAAGAAATTTGGAAAAGAATGAAATTGTTTAAAGTTGTAGCGAATTTCGAGTTCAATGTCGAAATTTTGAAAAAAAAGCTGTCAAAATTCTCTCTGACAGAAAAATCTCGCCCTTAACATCAAAATTTTAAGATTTAGGTTTTGAAATATTTACGTGTCTTTGTCTTTGTCTTCCAATCTCCAAAGGGGATCAGGAATATTTTCCTCTTACCTCTTTGTCGCTCTGTTCTGTATAAGAACTTTAACACCTCACTTGTTTCTTGCTGCTCTTTTTCCTCTCTAGAGATTTAGACCTTCCGTGTCCTTCTCCCTTGCGTTGCAGATCTTTCTTATCTGCTCGTACCGTTAGTTACTCTTTTGCCTTTTTTGAGATTTAGACCTTGCATGTCTGCCTCTCATCTGCTGCAGATTTTACTCTCTGCCTTTATCTCTCTTTCTGTAGAAACATCCTCTTAATGCGCGTGTGGAGCGACTTGTTTTTCTTTCGCCTACTAGCCATTTGACCTTGCCCTCGGGAAACCACACTAAAACCCGAGGTTGGTAGACTCCCTTATCTTCTTAAGGCCGTCCTAGGTCTTTTGAGTCTTGGATAATCTTGTGGTTCATAATCCACTACTTCCCTAAGTAGTCGATTTGGGTGTATTTCAGCTATATCAAACTCTCTTCTTGCGGCTTTTTTACCGTTTCTAATATCGTTTCTATTTGTAAATCTTCATGAATTCTTCGGTTGGTTACGAACCAGGGAGCGTTGGCTATCATTCTTAGCGTTGTGTTTTGTACTGTTTGCAGTATATTCATGTTTGATTTTGCTGTATATCCCCAGCACGCTGCACCATAAGTCATTATAGGTTGTATAGCTGCTTTGTAAATTAGTCGTTTGTTTCTAAGACTTAGACGGCTTTTTCTGCACAGAAGCGAATAAATTCTTGTCCTTGCCATTATTGCTTTCTTCTTAGCGTGTTCCATATGTTTCCTGAACGTTAGCTTTTTATCTAGAATTATTCCTAGATATTTTGCCTCTTCTGTCCAGGGAATGTCTTCGTTAAAAATATTTAAATGTTCCTCTGGCTGAGACCTTTTTCTTGTCATATATGTGGACGTACTTTTGTCCCCATTGACTTCAATACGCCATTTTTCAAACCATTCTTCCATTTGATTAAGTGCTTCTTGCAATCTTCTAACTATTATTTCTTGTCTTGTGTGTCTTGTTAGAATCGCTGTATCATCCGCATACAGCGCTATCTTTACTCCGTTTGGTTTGGGAATGTCATGCATATATATGTTAAATAGAGTAGGGCCTAGAACCGAGCCTTGCGGAACCCCAGATCTTATTCTTCTTTCTTCTGTTATTATTCCGTCCAATTTTACTTCGAATTTCCTATTCTCTAAATAGGATTGTATTATCCTTGTTAATTTGGGATTGATATTTGCTCTATGCATTTTATATACTAGTCCTTTGTGTCAAACTTTGTCAAAAGCCTTGGCAACATCTAAACAGACCAACCCCATGGACTGTTTATCGTTTAATCCTTGTGCGACTTCTTCGACCAACCTCAACGCCTGTTGTGTGGTGCTGTGTTCCGGTTTAAATCCAAATTGTTCTTCCGGTATTACCTCTAATCTTTCTAATTCTTCTTGCAATCTTGAGCAGATTATTTTTTCTGCCACTTTACCTATGGCTGGGAGAAGACTTATCGGTCTTTGATTTTGTGGATACGTTGGGTCTTTTCCCGGCTTTGGAATCATCACCACCTGTGCGAATTTCCATATGCTGGGAAAATGTTCCATTTTTATTATCGTGTTGATAATTTTCCTGATTTTTTCAATCTCCGCTTCCGGGAGATTTTTTATGGCCAGGTTTGAGATTTGATCTCTTCCTGGTGCTTTTTTCTTCGCCATATTCTTGATTATTGACTTAATTTCTTCCACATTTGTTTCTCTTACTGGTTCTCCTTCCTCACTTGCTACTGCTTTTTGTCTCAGGAGTCTGTTTACTTGTGTTTGTTCATCGTTGTAATTTCTGTAGCTAGGCTGGCATTGTTTCTCCAAGTGGTTAGCCAGAGCTTCTGCCTTTTCTTCCGGAGTATACACAGTTCCTCTTGGGGTGTGCATACAGGGAGTTTGTGTTCTTTCCCTTTTTAAAATTTTATGTAGTTGCCAGAGAGAATTATCTTGCACTGTTACTTCTTCTAGCTTTCTGTCCCATTCTGCATTTCTCTGCTGCTCTAAGGCTTGCCTCAATGCAGTCTGTGCTCTGTTCATATTCCTTTTATCTCGAGGATCAAGGGTCCTGTGATATTTCTTCTTTAGCTTGTTTTTCTCTCTTGCTAGTTCTTTGATATAGCGATTATTTTTTCCATAATCTCGTTTTTCCTCGTACGTCGCCACACTGATGGCATTCAGAATATTTTCTTGTACCTTTCTAACGCGTTTTTCTAATTCGTTGACATTTGAAATCTCCTCCATTAATGTCGGATTTTCATCCAGATGCCTTTTGTATCTTTGCGAGTTAGTTCTTTTAACTAACTGTTGTTCTTCCAATAAGCCTTCTTCTCCTATTTGTATATATATCGGATTATGATCTGAACTTAGTTCAGATTTCGTATATATCTCCATATTTCTAGTTATATTCTTAAAAATTCCTATATCCAGTATATCAGGACATCCTATATGGCCATAATGTGTTGGTTCTCTAGGAGCCAAAACACCTATGTCATTTTCAGTGACGTATCTTTCCAGTGCTGTGCCTTTAGTATTTCTCACCCTGCAATTCCATTGCGGATGTTTTGCGTTAAAATCTTCTGCAATTAACGTTTCTTCGTTCGCGATGAATATTTTTTCAAAATCTTCTTCGAGAACTGCTTTGTTCGGTGGAATGTATCCCGATGCTAGTCTAATTTCTTTATTATCTTTCATTCTAATTGTCACCATATTATACTCTAAGTGACTTGTTTCCGGCTGATCTGGAGTATAGTGATCTAGGTTTCTTTTAACTAGAATTGCTGTTCCTCCTCCTCTTCTATTTCTATCTGCTCTGTAGATTGCATAATTTGGTATTTTCATCTTGTCGCTTCCATTTAATTTAGTTTCGCTTAATAGAAACACGTCTATATTGTGCTCTATTAAAAACTCCTTTAGTTCTAGTATCTTATTTGTAATCCCGTCGCTGTTCCAGGCTACCACTTTCAGGCAGCTGGGTAATATTTAAGTATGAAAATTCCTAATTAAACACCACCTTTTTCCCTTTTCGCAAAATGTCGAATTTAGCATTAAAACCTAGACCTTTTTAATCATCATATGCAAGTTCTTTAGAATGTTGGACCTAATTTTAAAATTTTTCAAAAAAGCACGTTCAGATTTAATCTCGTTATTTTGCAATTTTAAATTTAAACTTTAAAATTGTGGATTATTTTTTGAGAAATGTAATTTTTTTCTGAAGATTTCGACCTTTAGCAGTTTCACGGGAAAGATCGTTATTTTGAAAAATGGACGTTTGATTCTAATTAGCTTTCTTTTTTTCCAAACCTTGCTCTCTTTAAATTTAAGTCTAAAAATTTAAATTTTTGATTTTGAGCTGAGGTTTTTTAATTTTTTGTTTAAAATCCCGAATTTTGAAAAGAAAGTTGAATATTCAAATGTAAAGTTGGAATTTCATGGAGTTAAAATTGTGGGGACGTAGAATTTGGAGCATTTTCTGCCTTCCAAATTTACCAGTTTTTTTTTTTAATTTTTGGCTTTTTCTACAGTCGAATAATTTATTTTAAAATTTCTTTTTCCATTTCTAAATTTGTTCCTAAACATTTAAATTTTGTTTTGAAATTAAAACTCTTTCAAATAAATTTCCATTATCTCTCGTTATTTTAAAGTTTTTTTTTAAGTTTAAAATTTGCAAGTAAAGTAAAAAAGGTTCATAATTCGGTTTTTTAAAAACAATTTCCTCAAGGTTAATCCGCTCGCAAAGGGCAATTTGCTTACGTCTTTAGATCACTGCAAGTAGGATGTAGAAACAACGATAGATGGCGATGAACCGCCTCCTTAAACAAGGATAGGTTGTAATTTTGGGAAAATTTCTTTCGGTAACAGGTTCCATAGCTTGAAAGTTCTATAGACAGAAGATTCTTCGTAGACAGAAGTCCTCACTGTATCAAGCTGGACCGCACAGGAATTTGCTGTCTCCGACTGTCTTTTATGCCTCAAAAAATTTGCCGTTTGAAAGATCAATTTTATTAGATCTCGCGAGCATCTTCCATGATAGTACTTGTAGAAAAGAGATAAATCACCAACCATCCGCCTGTGCTCTAGTTTTTCGAGAGAATCGGTTAAACTCTCATCATCGCTTGGGCGAATCGCTCTTCTTTGAATCGAATCCAAAAGAACTAAAGTTTGCTTTGAGGCTAAGCTTCAAACTTAAGAACAGTATTATAGCATTGGCCCAATTTAAGCTTTGCATAGTGTGCGTAGCTGATGAGATGTGAAGTACTTTTTAGCTCAAAAAGAAAGCTTAGTTTCTGAAAGGCGGACTTGGCAATGGTGCGCACATGATCATCCCAAGAAAAGTTAGTGCTTGCATTTACTCCTAGAATAGACAGATTAGAACCCATCGGGAAAATTTTACCGTTCATTAGTATGCAGTGGTGGCTAGTGCTAAAAAAAGTTGGAGGTTGCAAAGAAACACCTACAAAAAAGGGGCCTAAATTATATTTTCTGTTAAAGTTTTATTTATTTACAACAAAAACTAACTTATTATAAGGGGAAGTCCATACGACAATATTTACTAGTTGCAATTTTATCGAAAACTCTTTGATTTAGGTCGGGTATTCTTGGTCAATACATTATGGTTTGCAGTACTATGTACAACCATATGCTGCTTATGAGCGCGTATTCAAACCAAGCAAAATATTAGCTAACGCGCAGATCCGTACATAAAGGTTGCAATCTAGCGCGCAAACTCTGCAAACCAAATAACATAATATCTATTAAACAGGAACGAACCAGGGGAATTTGCTACAGTCGGTACTTTGTTTGGTTGTTTGGTAATGGTAAATGCGTTATTTATTATGACAATGAGCAAAAATTACTTTGTGTTTATCCCAGCCTTAGTTTTTGTTTTGGCGGTTGTGCAAACCTACAAACCTTAGCACCAGCCACCACTGTTAGTATGTATGTTGCATTATCCCTTGATGTTTTTTTTTTAAAGAAAAACGCCGTCTGAGTTTTTGAAGCATTGAAGTCGATCAGATTTATCCTGCCCAATTCCAGAATAATTTCGTGATTCCGATTAATTATCTGTATCTGCTATTCCCTTAGTTAAATTGAAGCAGCGACGGATAATAATTTGTCGGAGAAAAAAGATGACCCAAGGTTACAATCATCTGCGCAGCAGAATATACGACTGGAAGTTGAAGCTAAGAGATCGTTTATGTGTAACAGAAACAGAGTAGGAGACAAAACAGAGCCCTGAGGCACCCCTGCATTAATCGCAAATGTCTCGGATGAGATGCCATCGACGCTGATCTGAAAAGATCTTTCAGCCTGAAAATTGGATATTAAATGACAGAGTCCAAGATGTTAATTTGGTGAGAACAGATCGGTGCCAGACTCTTTTGAAGACGTTTGTGATATCCAATGTCACAATCCTAGCCTCACCATATTTTTCCGTAGCTGAGTTACAGATATGAGTGACATATGCCAGTAGATCGCCAGTCGAGTGTTGTTCTCTAAAAACGTATTGCCTGTCCGAGAAGATTCTATTTTTCTCCAGATATTTACGAATCTTGATGTTGATAACCTTTTCCACCATTTTAGATATAACAAGTAACAAAGATATAGGGCGATAGCTGTTTATTTTTCCCTTTTGAGGGACAGGCTGCACCCTAGCAGATTTACAGATGTTAGTAAATACACCTTTGTTGTAAGAGAGTGTGAACAATTTGCTTGGGACACGAGGGCGCACATCTTAGGAACAATAGCTGGAATAACATCAAGGCCAAATGCTTTTGAGGTGTCAAACTCGAGGAGAATCTTCCTGATTGTGCGTTGTCTAAAAACAACTTCAGGCATCGAGGTGCCAACCTTAGGAAGAATCTGCGTTTCGAGAATCAAGATTGGAATTTTCAGCAAACATTACGGCTAGCATGTCAGTCTTTTTCTTGGAAGTTGTCGCTAAATTGTTATTTTCTAGTAAAGGTGAAAAATTTGAAGATGTAAAATTCTTTCCAATCAACTTTGCAAATCCCCAACAGGACCTAGAACCGCTCGCACAGTTGATAAGCCTCTGGCGCATTTTACGATCGAACTCACTTTTCGCCTCATCAATAATTTGTTTACAAGAATTTCGTGCATCTACGAATGTGGTCCGAATCTCGACTGAGGGATTATTTCGCCAACGACGATTTGAGCGATTTTTGCAGGAGACTGCCCGAGCACATACCTTGCTAAACCAAGATTTACTGGAGGCAGACTTCTTTTGGGAGTGCGAAATTGAGCATTCTCTACAAATCAGGATAGTTTCAGTGATGGATTCGGCAACTGAGAAAGAGTTGTTTGAGTTAAAGCAGACTTCCTGTCCTGGAAAAGATGCAAAAAAGTATCTTAGTTTCTCTCAGTTAACAGAATTAAAGTGTCAAGCCCTAAGGGACTGTGTCTGAGAAGGAGGTAGTGTGTGAAGCAAGCGAGAGGCTGCTACAAGCTTGTGATCTGAATTTCCAAGCGGTGATGTGACAGAGATTTTGTAAGAATTTGGACAATTTGTAAGGAAAATATCAAGTAGATTGGGTTTATGGGTATCCACATCGGGAATTCTTGTGGATTACTTAACTACTTGCAATAATCCACAAATAATTTAAAGAAAAGAGTAAGGGTTTCAAGAAACCTTAAATTTCCTTTTCTAAATCTTGCTCCAAAATGTTGATTTCTGATAGTTTTTGTTAGATTATCTGATCTTTCCAAAAATTAGAGATTTTTTTTCTAAAATTCGTAATGTAAACTTGCCTTACAATTTTTACAGTACAGTAGACTCCCGCTAAAGTTGCGCTCACCGGACTGGGTCGACCGTTAAAGTTGCTACTCCTCTACCAGCCCTACCATTGTCGAAAAATGTATACAGTAAAAGCTCCTTATTCGCGCTTCCTTTATTCGCGTTTTCACTATTCGCGGATTAAAAAAATGCCACCCAATTCCTATATTCGTGGCTAAAAATTTCTTTATTCGCGGATCTAATAAGTACATACATAATAATAAAAGGATTCCAATAGGTATCCAACCCAATATCCTTTGTAAATGGAGTCAAATGGACTAATAAAAAAAGTAAAATAGATCTTATTACACTTTTGCCTAAAGTATGTTGTTAAATGATAGCGTTGTCATTATGGATCGAAGACTGCAACCAAAAAAGGGTGCCCCTAAGTGGTCCAATGGTCCGGGAGGCAAAGCGTCTTTAGGCTCATTTTAAAGAAAGAACCTGAAGGTAGTTGTAGTGGTGAATGTACAGATGGGGATTTTCAAGCATTGAAAGGTTGGTTCAATAAATTTAAGGTGAGACAATCATTGCATAACATTAAAATCGTTGGAGAAGCAGGATTTGTAGACACTGCTACAGCAGAACGATATCCAAAAGAATTTGCAAACCTAGCAGCTGATGGAAGATACAAATCTGAGCAAATATTTAATGCAAAAGAAACTGCACTGTTTTGGAAGAGAATGCCAAACAAAACATTCATTTTTAAAAGCGAAAAGTCTGCTCCTAGATTTAAATCTAGGAACAAACTTCTCCTATCTATCCTTTGCTGCCTAAAGGCAGAGTTACACTGCTGCTATGTTCTAATGCATCTGGAGATTGTGTTATTAAGCCACTGATGCTTTACAGAGCGTTTAATCCTCGGGCTTTAAAAAATCAAAACAAGGACAACCTGCCAGTGTTTTGGTCGCGTGGATTGCAAACGCTATTTTTTGTGACTGGTTCCGGAACTGTTTTGTTTCTGAAGTGGAAACTTATTTAAAAAAACAGAATTCAGACTTTAAGGCTCTTCTAATTTTGGACAATGCACCAGGTCATCCTCGCGAATTTGAAACTTTGCATCCAAATATAAAAGTGACACGTTTACCTCCCAACACGACGGCTTTGCTTCAACCTATGGACCAAGGAATAATCCAGGCCTTTAAGCTCTATTACATTAAACGAACCTTCAAAATTATACTGGATAATATGGAATGTAATCCTGATATGAATGTTATGGAATGCTGGAAAAAATTTGACATAGCAAAATGCATCGTAAACATAAAAGAATCATTGAAAGAACTGAAGCCACACACATTGAAGTCTTGGTGGAAGAAACTGTGGCCTGCTCTGACTACGAAAAATGACAAAAAATCTGTGCAAGTTTAAACTTGGACTGCAAACATAGCCGAATCGCGAATGGAATAGGACGAGATGGGTTCGAACAGATAGAATCAAGTGACATTCAGGAATTGCTTGAATCGCAAGATGAAGATTTGACTAAAACCGACTTGGAGGAAATGTTAAATTCACAGCCCATTGAAGAAGAGGCTTCAACAAGCGGTGGAAACGTGATATTTAATTTGAAAAATCTTAGTGAAGGTTTAAGAATGGCAAATAAGGTTTGCGGTTTCTTTATGAACATTGATCCGTCTATGGAACGAAGACTTATTTTTAAGAGGCAAATTGCTAGTGCGACTGCTGCGTATCAGTCTGAATTGAAGGAGCTTTTAAAAACTGCCAAGCAAGAGAAAATTACAAAATTTTTCAAACCATTGCCTAAGCCTTAGGATAATTAATCAAAATGTTCAAAAACTTCAATTAAATTGATTTTTTTATTTTGTCACCCAGGAACGTATCCCCTATAATCCCATATTAATTACCATTCCGTATTCACGGTTTCTGTATTCGCGGCATATTTATGGAACATACACCCCGCGAATAAAGAGCTTTTACTGTATGTTATATTGCTCCTTGTGCGGTTGAGTGGGTTATTCAAAGGTGGCGCTAAAACTCGGCAGTCTAATTCGTTGTTCAAAAATTAGAGAGGGGGAATATCCGCGCAACTTTACCGATCGTATCTTGTCAACTTTAACCGGGCGCAACTTTAGCGGGAGTCGACTGTATTTCTTTCTTTTTGGAAATTTTAACTTCAAACCTTTTTTCTCAGACATTAAGCTTCTTTCCTCTCGAGATGTGGATAGTAATTTCTAAATGTCAACTTCTATTTCCAGAATTTTGAGTTTAAGAATCCAAAAATTTCTGGTTAGAAGGGGGAAATTCGCCAAGAATTAACTTATTTAGCTTTTTGTCGAAAGATCAAAATTTCTAAAAAAAGTTGACATTTTGAGAAATGTCTACTAATGATTTCAGTTTTCTAAACATCTTAAAATCTTCATAAGGATGATTTTTGTCTCAATAAAAAGAATTCTTTTAATTAATTTTCACTGAGAACAAACTTCGATCTTGACTACAGTGGGCCATTCTGTATAATAAACATTTAAATATTAACATCCTAATTATTGTTTGGATTAAAATTCTCTCTTAACATTTAGAATATTTACTGATAACTATGTATGCACAAATATAGAATATCCTTGGCCTTTTATTTAAATCAGATTACGTGTAATCCTAACTGAGTGTGCTAAATGCAGTATTTTGGTTTTAAGAAACATACTTTCTCGTTTGTGAGTGCCTAGGATCTTAAATCAAAGCATCCGACCGAAAAATTTTTACCATTTTTTTAAAACATAACCAAATATCCATAAAGTAGTGGCCCAGTGGCAAATCCTTGAGGTACGACTGCATAATTTCGGTAAGCTTAAATAACCTTAACGTTGCACCATCTTCAATACTACGAATTACTCTAGATAAGCTAAGAAATATTATAAATATTCCAGTTTTTCAAGGCAAAATTTTAATAAAAGAATGAAAAATCTGCAATTTAAGCTAGAAATTAAAAAAAGATCAGGTATTTTGAAATAAAAATCGAAACTTTGAGATATAACGTCACCATTTTTAGAAAAAAATATATATTTTTAAATATAAAAATGACATGTTACAAAACACGTTCAAATATTTAGTTTAGTTTAAGATGTTTTAAAAACTAATTACTCAAAATAGGTGCAGTGTAATTCCATTAATACTCTTCTTCGAAATATTTTAGACCTGTCGGGCGCATAAAAAAAGTGATGATTTGTCGGTAAACTACAGAAGGATTATAAAATTTTCATTGCATCACAAATGTTCACAAAAAATAAAACGTCAGAAAATAACCCTAGAGTATTAGTCACTCTTAACAGTTGCACCCGAACAGCGAATTTAATCCATTACTTGCAACGTTGATATCAACGTTTACATTCATCTCGCGATTTCTTCTTTTTTATTTTCGCGTAACTTTCCTCTGCAATTCGTTGTTACCCGATTTTCATATAAAAAAGAAAATCACCCAACGACTCTTTCGCAACCGTCGGTGTTGGCAGAATCATTTAATGTTTTTGTATTGTCATTTAGACATAACCTAGCAATGTTTTGTTTGTTTCGCCTGAGTCCCAACTGTGCAGTCGTAAATTCCTCTTCTTTCTATTTATCTAAGCCTTGGAGCTTTGGAACCAGTGACAGCCCAAAAAGGGGTTTAAATTATAATTTAAAAATATTTTTTCCAGAGTAGTTATACCTGTTTTTTTTTCACGTATTCCTACTATACTCATTTTTCTCTATCTTCTCTTAAAATAAATGTCATTATGACTTAATCACCCTGGATAAGTGAAATAAAGCGATATCTATATATTATAATTTTTTCACCCCCTTGTAACTGGCCCTGCTTGTTCAGAAAAGACATAAAAGACCTCAACCTAAGTTCACTCTCTCTTGAAAATCTTGAAAGTCTTCGTTATGGAAATTTTACAAGAACCCAATAAAATGTGTCAGTGTTATACACATATTGACGACGTAAATTACAGTAAAAGGGCAAAAAGTTTTATAAGGCGTGAAAACTTCTTTACCCAAACGATATACCTAACACCGAGGTGTCTAGACAATGAATATTTTACTATGATTTAAAATTCTCCTTTTTTCATATCGACGAGAGAACACCTTGGAGATAAAAGTAATGCCCATAATATACAGCGTCGTAAGAGAAAAGTTATTCCCCGAGCAAAATTAGGCGAAGCCACCATAAAAATATGTAACCCCACATCCGTGACGCATAAAACAAAGTAAAAGTCGTTTAAGGTAATGCCAAACATATTCCCTCTTTTGTACAGTCGAATAAATAAACAGGGTAATCAAATAAATAGAGGGTGGTTTTCCCCTAAACGTTGCAAAACGCCCTCGAAATTGACAGGACCGCATGCATTTATCTAATAAAACATCACTAACTTCCGTTTAACATTAGGTGTAAAATTTTGGAGGCAATACATCGACCGCAATTATGAATTATATATGAGGGAATGTCACAGACATGGCTGAAGAGTCGTAAATAATCTAATTATGTCTGTATGTATATAAGACGGCACTTTGATGGGGGAGTTGAACTAATGAGAACAGCACTAGGCTTTCATTCTGGCCGGGTTAATAATACATCATACAGAGGTATATAGGACTCAAATATGTTGAAAAATACGCCTCAAGTTACTAAATTCACATTTGTCTAGAATGGAGCTGTTGATTTATGAGTTTTCCATTTACAGCAGTGTATACAGAGTGATTCAGTCTTAATAGCATTAATTTTAAGGGAAGATAGAAAAAAATGAGTATAATACCAATACATGAATAAAAAAATTTTTTTTGAGATATAATTACGCTGAAAAGGATATTTTAAAATCATAATTTAAACCTCTTTTTGGGTGTCACTGACTCCAAACTGAAAATCTCAGATAAATAGAAAGAAAAAAAATGTACGGCTACGCAGTTGGAACTCGGGTAAAAAAAATTAACAAATCATTGCTAGGTTATGTCTAAATGACAATACGAAAAACATTAAATGATCCTGGCGGCATCGATGGTTGCAGAAAAATCGTCTAGTGATTTGCTTTTTTATATGAAAATTGGGTAATTGCGGAAGAAAGTTGCGCGAAAATAAAAAAGGTGAAATCGGGAAATGGATATAAACGTTGAAAGCAACGCTGCAATTAATGGATTAAATTCGCTGTTGTGGGTGCAAGTGTTAAAAGAGGTTCATAATCGAGTGTTATTTCCCAACGTTTTATTTTTTGTGACCCTCTGTGATACGATGGTAATGTTTTAAACCATGTGTAGTTTAACGACGAATCATCACCTTTTTCGTGCTCCTAACAGGTCTAAAATACTTCGGAAAAGAGGCATTCGGGTATTAATGTAAGTACACTGCACCTATTCTGACTGAGGGCTATCGTTTACATATTTTGTATAAACAACAACCCAGCTGCTAACCAACGTTAATATGCTCCACAATTAAATAAACCAGTGTGTCGTATAGTTATTTATTTTGTAGAACTAGTTTGAGTCGTTTGTGTTCGCTTATTTTTTGAATTTGCGTTTTACCTTTCATCAGACCGATTGATTAACGAAACAAACAAATGTCAAAAATTTTAGGTCTATGAAAATACAAATACTTTTTCGTCAAAATAACTAATAGAGATTTGTTGCCCATTAATTAGCGATGTTTCACCTTCGCCAGTCCGGCTTATCATAGCAGCTGGCGAGTTGATGATAACGTGATCAGCGTCTGTAAAGCAATGAATGTGGTTAGTAACGCCGGGCTTTTGGCAGTCAGTGGGTTGATTTGGGTCTATTTTAAAGTAAAATAAAAATTTTTTGTTTCGATTTTCTGTCTATTAAGCCTTTCGAACATGTAATTAAAATTAATGTTATTATGACTAAATCGCCCTGTATACTTTTGAAAATGTTCTTATTTTAAAAGCATAACTAAATTGAAATGTTCAATAGCTCAGGTCTTGCTATGAAGACAAAGTTGCAACAATCGTCTTATAACATTCCACAAATATTCCATGAGATATAAATCCAATGATTCTTCTGGACATTTAAGACTTTAAGCATTGTTTTGGGATGCTTGATCGTAATTATTAACACCTAGTTTGGTGTTCTTCTTCTTCTAGTAGATGACGTAATATCGTCAATTTAACTATGGTTACTTAGCGCAATGCCCCCAAGGAGGGCTACCTGGTCACTGATTTTATTTACGACTGTTACATAAGGTTAATATTTTTGTCCCTTAATATGGTAATTGATTCTCCCAAATAAATGAAATCTTATGTGAGCTTGCTTGAATTTACCTGGAATGGAACCAGTCAGAGAAATTAAGGGATTTAAAAAAATTCAAAATTTTGGGAGATATTTAAAAACATGTAGCTTGAATAAAAGAGATCGTAGAGAAATTAAAAAAAAAAGTAAATTAAAGCTCCAAATTTTTATTTTTTAGATCTCGAATTCAAAACTTTTTAGCACTAGGCTCTATTTAAAGAATCAAAGTAAAAACTTCAAAAAAAAATTTAAAACATTATTTTCAGTAACCTTACAATGGGCTCTTTTATGTTATCCCATTACAGAGTTTCTTTAAACATTTAATTTTAATTAATTTGATGGTCCTGTGATATGATTTTGTTCCCTTCAGTTCTTAGATTAGTGGAAGGGCAAACTTATTTTCGACTGAGACCTTTTTCTCGAAGTTACTACTATAAACTTTTTTGGAGTCCACTCGCAATGGATTCTCCCATTTTGTCATTTGCCTTTTGTCATTTTGTAGTCTTGGAGCAGTCCGAATAAAAGGCAGAGATAAAAAAATAATGGACTGCCATTTTAATTGTTTCAGTTTCAAAGCGAAACCAAAAATTTGGCTAAAATATTATATTTTCGAGAAACTTAAGTTGAAAGTCGAAGTTTGCATATTAGAGTCAAAAATTCGAAAGTAAACTTATTGAAAATTTATTAAAATACAAATTCTTATACACTATTGCCACGTCCAACTCTTGTGTCAAATGAATCATTGTATTTCAATTTGCACTTTAGGTTTATTTTTAAAATTTTGACATTCTTCGAAAACTTCAATTTTTTTAAACCAGTAATAAATCTCAGCTCTTTCTATAATTTTGGATGTATTTTAAATATGTTGAAAATTTTGGCCTTTTTTAGAATTTGGACGGTTCCTAAATTTATGCACTTTTGAAAATACTAACCTTAAAAATTTTGATGTGTTTGTCTTAAGGTTGACCCATTCGCAATATCTCTCGATATTCGAAAGTTTTTTTTTTAAGTTTAAAATTCATAAGTAAAACAAAATTTGTACTTTCATAATTTGGTTTTTGAAAAACAATTTCTTTAAGATTAATCCACTGACAAATGCCTTCAGAACAACGTTAGTAGGATGCGGAAAAAAGGATAGATGACGTTGAACCGTTTTCTTAAAGAAGGATAGGTTGTGATTTGTGAGAAAAACTCTGTTCGGTAACAAACTCCATTACTTGGATGTCCTATAGAAAAAATAGTCTCCATAGACAGAAGTCCTCACTGTGTTAAGCTGGACGTACAGGAATTACCAGAAATATATCTCAAAGTTAACTTAAGGTAGTTTGCCGGCAGTAATCGCAGTCAAAAGTGTTTAGAATATTAAATCTTCACTGCGTAAGAGACGTAAGCGCCAAACTTCCACACCACTACTCGATTTTTAGCATATACTATCCGTGTGGATACAATAATACGCGTCACAAAAATTTGCTGTATTCGACTGTCATATTTGCTTGGAAAATCTTAAACTTCGAGACATAAATCCTATTAGTTAACCACTTATATAAATGGGATAAGTCACTAACCACCAAAAGCAAAAGTTTCATTTTTTTGACTTTTTTGAAAATGTGCCCTTTGATTGGTTGCATTTTTCTTTAAATTTTCATGTTATTTTCAAATTTAGATTTTCTTGACAAAATTTTGACCCTTTTCAATGTTTTGACCAAATTTTTTATTTCAAAATATCAGCTTTGTCTATTTAAACTTTTGTCCAAATTTTGAAATCTTACAAATTTTGACCTTATTTGAAAATTTCGCTTTTTCTTATAATTTTGATTTTCTCTAGGAAATTTGGTTTTAGTTTTTCAAAAATTTTGACTCTTTCCCAAATTTCGGTTATTCTGAAAATTATAATTGATATTTTTGATAATGTCGAGTTTTGTGAAAGTTTGGACTTTTTTCAAAATAACAGTACCAATTTTATTTTAAAATTGATACTTTTTTCAACATTTTGACCTCTTGTAAATATTTGGATTTTTAAAGAGATTTCGGCTCACAAAAATTTTGACATTGAAAATTTCGATTTTTTGAAGTTTGTGTTTTTTTTTTAATTTTTTGTTCCTCAAGGCTTAGATTTCGTTTCGAAAATTTCGGTTTATAGAAATTTTAACTTTGAAAATTTTACGATTTCTTTAAAATTTTCACTCTTTGAAAATGTTTACTATTTGAACATCCCCAGTTCGTTAAAAACGAGTTATTTTGAAATTTCGACTTTCATTGAAATATTCGATTTTTGCAAAATTTCCCATTTCTTCCAAAATGCGAATACATTTAAAATTTAAATATTTGGAAAATGTTGGCTATTCTTTAAAAATTGTTAACAAACTTTCAGTGTTTTTCTAAAAATTTCTTTTTTTGCAAAATTTTTGCTTTCCTGTTGGAAACGACATTTGTTTTTATATCTCTTGACTTTTTTAAAATATTTATTTATATTTAAGTGAATTTTGTTTTTTTCAATTATTTGTCGAAATGTTGAGGTTTTAAATAACTTGACATTTTTTTGAGTTGTCGTCATTTATTTTTTAATTTCTGCTTATTAAACTTTTAAACCTTTTCAAGATTCCAACTTTTTTAAACAATTGATTCTAGTTTTTGAAGAACTGTCACAATTATTAGAAAATTTCAAATTTTCAAATTGGTAAAAAAAGTTAAATCTTTGAAGAAGTCAAAATCTTGAAAAATGTCGAAATTTTCATAAAAAGTTAAAATTTTCAATAAGAAAGATTTTTTGGTGGAACGGACTGGTCCTTGATTATCTTCAAAAATTGAAACACAGAACTTGTCCCCTGAAACCAATAAAGATTAAAAAACACAACAAACGTTGCTCTAACTCGTTTTGACAGCCAAGTTGCCATCTTCGGAGAGATATCTCTCTGAACATTTTTGAACGTTTGTTGTGTTTTTCAATCTTTCTTGGTTTCAGGGGACAAGTTCTGTATTTCAATAATAAGGATAAGATTTTTAAAATGCATTAGTGCTAAAGGCACAATTTTACAAAGAGTCGACACTTCAAAAAATATTCGATGTCTCTAGAAATGTTGAAGTTATGAAAATTATCCTTAAACTTAAAAAATAACCGAAATGTTGAAAAGATTCTGACTTTTATTACATAGATGTTTGAAGAAGGTCAAAATTGTCGACGTCTAAATATTGAAGAAAAACCAAAATTATTAGAAAAGTCAAAATTTTCAAAAGGAGATGAAATGTTGAATGGTAAAAATTTGCAAAAAGTTGAAGTTTTCATAGTTAAAATTTGGTAATAACAGTCAAACATTTTTAAAAAAGTAAAAAATTTTCAAAAAGTCAAAATTTTGGAACAATATCGACCTTTTAAAAAAGTCACTTTAGAAAAATTCGAAAATCTTAGAAAATAGGAAACTTTGGGATTTTTTAAAATAGTCAAAAAGTATCTCTCTGAAGATGATAGCTTGGCTATCGAAACACGTTAGAGCAACCTATGTTATATTTTTTAATTTTTCTTGGTTTCAAGAGACAAGATCTGTATTTCAATTTTTGAGTATAACCAAAGACCAGTCCATTTCAACAAAAAAAAAGAAATCGACGTTTTAAAAAAAATGTCGCACCTTAAAAAAATAAAAATTTTCTTTTTTAAAAAAAGGCGACATTTTCAAATAAAATTGAAAATTTTCGAAAGTCGAAAATTTAAAAAATAGTTGCAATTTAATAAATTAGCAAAAATTTTTAAAAATAAAAATTTTTAAACGTTACAATTTTAGAAAAGCCTTAGTTTTGAAATAATATGAGATTTTAAAAAAGTCTAACTGGAATTGCTAAAATAGTTTACCTTTTAGAAATTTTACATTTTTGGAAAAGTAAAAATTTTCTTTGGAAAAAGTTTTTAAAAAGTGTTGCAATTTGAAAAAAAAGACAGACATTTAAAAAGATCTAAACTTTAAAATGTCAAAATTTTCAAAAAAAAAATTAAAATTTTGTAAAAACTAGATATTTCTTAAAAGCTTGGTTGAAATTAAAAAAAAAGTCAAATCTTCAAAAAAAGTAAAAATTTTCAAATTGGAAGTTCTGCAGAACTTTGGAAATTTGGAAAAAAGTTGGAATTTTCAAATAAATTGTACACGTTTAGAAATAATCTAAGCCTTGAAAGGTCAAAATCTTCAAAAAATAAGTAAAAGCTTGTAGATTGGAATTTTCAAAATTTTCGAAAGTTGGGATTTTCAAAAACATTCTACATTTTGGAGAAAAATCTAAACTTTCGGGAGTCAAAATTTTCAAAAATAATCGAAATATTCCTGAAAGTACTTTGTAGTGGAAACTTAAGAAATGTCAAAATTAAAAAAATTGAGCGTTTGAAAAAAGTCATAAATATGAGAAAATGTCGAAAGTCTTAAAAGGTCCAAAACAAAAACAAATTATAATAAGTATATAAATATTAATATTTGAAATAAAATGATTTTTTTTCAAAATTGTATTATCAAAAATTTTCTACCTCAAGCTTTCAAAGAATTCTAAAATTTCCGAAATTAAATATTTTGAACAAAACCAAAATTACCGGACAAAGATCGAAGTTTTGAAAAACATTTCGAAAATTTAAAACTTTAAATTTTGGAAAATGTCAAAATGTTTGATAAAGTTGAAACATTGAAAACGTTGAAATTTTAATAAAAAACTTGAAATTTTGCATTGAAAACAAAATGTTGAGAAGAAGGACTTTTAAAACCATTCTACGATTCTGAAAAAAACCTAAAACTTGAAAAGTCGAAATTCCCAAAATAGTTATCAAATTTTCAAAAAGTACAAGAAGTTAAAATTTATATAAAGCCTAAATTTTCAGAAGGGTAAAAATTTTAGAAAGAATGCGTAAAAATTTTAAAAAGTGCTAAAAAGATTCAAAATGTCAACAAAAAGTCGAATTTTACGAACACAGAGAAAGTATAAATTATGAAATAATATCAAAATATAAACAACAACCTTTTCAAATATTTTACATTATCAAAAATTTCTAGTGTCAAGTTTTCAAAATTATATAAAATTTCCGCAAGGTAAATATTTTGAAAAAAATTTAATTTAGCACAAAAACCGAAATAAGCAAAAAGTTGGCAATTTTAAAAATTATATACTATAAATAATCTTAAAATATTGAACAAGCATGAAATTTTGAATAGTCAAAATCGAAATTTTGAAAAAAAAGCCGATATTTAGAAAAAAAAAACATTTTGAGAAAAATTCAACCATTTGAAAAACACAACACATTAACAGTCAAAACTAGTATCCCTATCTATCTGTCTAGTATCTCTCTCTATTTTGTATAAGTATAATAGGAAGATACGCCATGCCATTAAAATCCAAAAATTCCCCAAAACCATCAACAGAGACGACGGTTACATGCCTTCCTCCATCTGGAAACCAGCCATCGGAAATCTTCGGGAGTGATCGCGCAGACGAATGGTATATAAAGTTTCGCTTTCCCCCTTTCCTCTCAGAAGAATTTCGCCACTGGTATGGGGGACATCATACTGAGTTACCGTGCTTTTCTGTCTAAACTTTCTTATCCTTTGTACCAATTTTCAATTCAGAAGAGTTTCACCTCTGGTATGGTGGAGATACTGAGTTACCGTGCTCTGATGTTTTAAAATTGGCCTTTTCTTTCTTTCATTTTAGCATATTTCCTTATATTTCTCTTTTCATTTATTGTTTCTCTTCTCTGTTCCTAAAGAAGCCCCCTAAGATGATAGGCGAAACGTCGAAAGAAGTAGCTCTTTTCCACTGTCCAATCCCGGAAGAAGTATATCCTGTACTATTTAGTATCTCTCTAAAGTGATAGCTTGGCTGTCAAAACGCGTTAGAGCAACCTTTGTTATGTTTTTTAATCTTTTTTGGTTTCAGAGGACAACTTTTGTATTTCAATTTTTGTAGATAACCAAGGACCACCAAAATTAAAAACCAAATTGAAATTTAGAAATTGTAGCAGTTTTAGAAGTTTAAATATTGAAAAGGTTAATTAAAAAAAACGCAATATTCGAAAAGTCGAAGATTCTAAAAAAATAGAAGATTTCAATGGTGTTTTAAAAATAATTTAGGAAAATTAAAAAAACAAATTTTAATCAAGTGGAGATTTCAAAAAAAAATTGAAATTCTGGGAAAATGTCTAAAATACTAAATATCGATTCATATAATTCGTTAGCGAAAGTAGTGGCTGTGGCAATAGCAAGTGAGTGAAATATTAGCTAGTAAATAAATAACTGTCCAAAGCTGCAAAATAATCTAACGAACTGATGTGATCGAAATCTCGAAGAACCACCTTATAGATGGAACACGATGACTCATGTGCATGTGACGAGACTCTCGCATACTCTAAACCTTTTCGCGAATGAAAACTTCGAGTAACAGATGTCGAATATATGCGCACCCCTATTGTGATTTATTTAGTCCGGAGTCCAATATTTAGTAAGTAATTTATTGTTTTCCGTTTTTGTGTTACGTTCTGTTTCATAGTTTAAATAAAGTGTCAAATTTGCGGTATATTTTAAATTGAACCCAACACCTTACAGTAACATTCCTATTGCACGGAATTCCGGGATTATGCTTTCTGTAGGTGATTCATTCACTTGAAAAAGCACGGACCTACCTGTTCTCGAGACGAGGATTCTGTATTCGCCCCCTTTTTATTTTATCATAACAATAACGTCGGTTTTATAACAGAAGGGAATAACTGGGGAGGCGGAATAAGTAAACATATGATTTTTAAGATGAAGGCATTAACTTTGAAGACATAATCCGTTCGCCTGAATGATTCATGAATGGCTAGATAACTTATACCCTCTTTTTTTTCGCGTAAAACGTTCACTTCGTTTATCGAGTTTTCGGATGAAAGAATGCGCTATAAAAAATGGTTAGCTCAACACGACTTAGGTGGGGTCTATTATTATGATAATTAGGATCAGACGATAAATCAGAACATGAGGGGAATGAGGGGAATAGTCGTTTTATATATCAATTCATTGACACAGAAGTGTCCTGACAGCAGCAAAGGACATGGCACTAAAAAAAAAAGCATTATAAAGGTATTAGTAAGTAAAAATATTAAAGATAAGTTTTATAGCTCAAAACTGTGTAAATTACTACAGAAAGAAATTACGAAACACGTACTTCAGGCCACTTTTTACATTCAGTCTCTAAGGGGGTGAAAATGGATGTCGAATTTGATATGGAAGAATAGAGCAATACACTTTAAATTCCAAAACTTTTTGAAAGCTTCTAGGTAAAAAATCCTTGAAAAAAGTACTTCTCTGATTTTGGAAATCAACCCATCCACTTTGGCGACTGCTCGTTGAGGGACCTGTTCATGTTAAAGGAATTCTTTTACTAAAAATTTGATTTTTGTAACCATTTTTGCACTCAGTGGATTTTAACTAGCCCTCAATTTAGAAGTAATTGTTTCTAATTCTTAACTTTTAAAATTAATTGTAATTGATTTCTAGCATTAAATTTATTAAAGTTACAAGTTAGACAACATTTGCCATATAATTAAGAAGTTTTGTAAAATATCATAGGTAATTTTTTAACTACGGAGCTTTCGAACGGGGTAATTAATTCGCATGACGGGCGGGAACAAAGGGCATACAAATATCATATGTTCGAGAGAAAGCATTTTGGAAATATGAGACAGGTAAGGGTGTGAAGTGTTTCTGTTGCGGAGGGGGACCGGAGGCGCATCGCTGCAACACCGTAGACAAATGGGGGCGCAGCTGTTGTAGCGCGGGTGTCTAATGCGATCCGGGTTGGGAATTAGTCATGCCACAAGAGATCGATGGCGTTAATAGCGCCCCCTGTAATCAAACACAATGGCACACATACTCTCACCTACACGGTTGACGGACAGGTAAACAGGAATTGTGTGAATACACGTATAGGTCGTACTTAGGGGCACCCTCTGTGTCGCATGTGTCGGAACATAATAGAAACAATTGGGGGGCTGGAGACTGTCTTTCATTAGCGGGCGTTTTGCGTGGGCGACTGGCTGAATAAACGGACAAATATTTAATTAATAACCTTGACGTATCACACTTCATTGGCATGAAAGCATAGCTGCTTCTAGTGGGGGTTAAAGAGCTAAAAGTATCAGGAGGAAACTACTCCAGAACTACTTCTAATGGGAGACAAAAGATAAAGATATCAGAGGCAACCTGTTTGAAGTAGATAGTACTACAGTAGATAAGCCATGAGAATTCGTGACCTGAAATGCCAACCCCTTCATGTAAGGCTTTTTTAAAATTGTCTTCCAATAAATGCAATCAAAATGACTCACAATATCCCAAAGTTGTCGGTGACAAAAGCAAAATAAAAGCACTTTTGTGTTATTTTCTGTCTTGATGTGGAAATTTCATGAAGCTATTAGGTCATATGCCATCATTTCTTAGGCGAATCGTAATAGAGCGAAATCGTGCTAATTTTCAGTTTTAAATCTAATAGAAAAAAAAACAAATGCATGCACTATACGCAATATAAGACAGTTGGGACCACTCGTAATATTCCAACGAAGGCAGAAAATGGATACGGGTGTAAAGTGGAATAATTTACATCATTTCCCGCCTACGAAAAAAGCGTAATGCGTCGAGAAATTTTAGAACGCTGAAACACAAAACCTTTCCGAATATGATAATATAATGTAAGTAACTTAGATAAATATTTTCTCGTAAAACAAAAATAAAACCACTTAAATAAAGCCGGCGGGGGAGATGCCGTTTTTACGGCGTACTTGTGTCACTGTTTATTTTTCATTTACATCAAAATACACTACAGAGCCTCTTAAGCCATTGACTAACATTTCAAATCAAAGATGCGAAAGCTCTGTAAACTTCAAAGCCCGTGTTCCACTGTCATTCACAAATATTTTTGTTTGTCATCTTTATTGCTGCGTCGCTTTCTCGTTGTAAATCGCATTTCCTAAAAGCGAGGTAGGATTATTATTGAAGGAATTAATTTTAGTTTCGAACTAAGACCCGTAATCATTTTTTAAAAAACAACGACATTATACTAAATTAATTCGTTACGCCTTTTCTGGCCGCCTCCCCATATGTAAACGTCTATCTTAGGATAGTCTGACCATGGCCTATCACAGGCGATTATCTTGGAAACTGTTAATTTTTTTGTTATAATGGTCTAACTGCCTATGAAGCTAAAACCTTTTTATCAGATGTCTTTTATTAGTTATTAAAAGCTGTTGGGGGATACACAGTCGAAGACCTTATTCAAAGGTTCCAGACGTTTACTGAATATTTACAACTAGCTATACAGGCTTAGTTAATCTTTATTTGAGGATTCGAGATATCAAATATTCTAGTACGTGCCAAATATTAGTAAAAGCCAGCAATTGCACCTTAGTTGTAAATTATGGTTATACCACAAAATAAATAACCACCGGAAGGGTAAATCCCATCACGTGACCGTTTGAGTCCCGTGACAGTAAAGCCCGTCTATCCTGAAAATCTATGTTGAAAGTGCCAGTGAAGTAGACAGCCAAGGTCCGAGATTTTAAAGGAATAGAGTCCGGTTATATATCCAACTCTTAGACGCTTTTCTTTAGACTTGGAATATAATATTTCATTCTACCAATGTCAGTGCAGGATTCAATTCTTCAAAGAAATTCCTAAAATTACTCAAACATTATCAAATCACAATAATTGAAAAAGTCTGCGGTACGCCTATGTAAAAAGCTGTTTATAACAATTGGAGATTACAGGTTATCGGCATCGACCACAAAGAGATAAGGCGAGAGTTAACCTTCTGGGTGTTGCTTATTTTGTGGTTACACACGAATAAGTAGTGCAGCTGTTCAGTAACTTAAATCAATTTAACTGTGAAATAAAACTGTCAAAACTTTAATTATGTGAAACGGTAACCCGAGGTTAACTCGCACTTATTTTAGATGAAAAAATTTTTAAAAATATTTACATTTTTTATCGTTTTTAAAATACAAATCTTTTACCGATCTTTTCTGTAGATTTTCCTTAAATTATTGGCAGATATTACTAACAGTGTTACCCATACACCTAAAAAATTAAAAGAGCTCTGACGTTACCAACGCCAAGATATTTAATGTCAAGCTTACGACTTTGAACGTTTATGTATATGTGGAGAATTATTTCGAAGAGATCTTTAATTTATTGCTACTAAATCTCTCTAACAAACCTTAAACTGGCTCATTTGAACCGGTGGAGGAAAATAACCACCTGCAAGCAAGCAAGGCTGCTGTTGGATAAACCCTTGCAATCAAGGGCTGAAGTACTTACTGCATTGAATAAAAGCAGACTAAACATAGCACTAGGTCTGCTCACTGGCCACGGAAACTTTAAAAAACACTTGGATAAACTCAACCTAGCAGAAAGCGACCGTGTTGACTGTGTGGGACTAAAAAGGCAACAAGGTTACGTATTGTGTGTGCTTGTCCAAACCTTGCCAGATGCAGATATAATCAAACTGGCAAAGAAACAATCAGACCAGAAATTCTGGAAGGAATGAGTGTAGGTTAGATGCTGAGCCTGACTGTAAAGGCCGGGGTATACAGGGTCCGCCATTAGTGCGTGGAAATATACAATAATATACGGGGTGTTCTATTTAAAATACAAATTTATGTCAACACTCTGTATATGATCAGTGCAATAAAATAAAAATACTGAAAAAAATTTCATTTTAATATCTCTTCAAACTTCCGAAAGTTTTCATGTAAACCATCCTATAAAAAACATATTTTTAATTATCAATTTTTCGGGCACCCAGTTAAATATCTGCTGAGTTTCGATTATTATTTACGAATATTAACAATTTGTTTAAAAGTTAATAATACCAAGTATTCATTTAATTAGTAATAATTACAAATAATCCTAGTTGTCTTTACCAGAAACCTAAAAATTAAAAAAAAAATTAATTTGAAAAGTTATTTGGATGAAACGTATCAAAAGAAACGTCACGTAATTCATATTATTAAAAAGATCATTTTATCTTCTCTTGATATTAGGTATTAAAAATGCTGTATAATTAAAGAATATAAAACAACATTTTACTGGTTTATGGAAACTAAAAGACTATCAATCACTGCTTAGGTCGCAAATTGGTTATCACTACATCATACTGAGTGCTTTCAGATGGCTGCATCGGAGTTCTATTTTCGGATTTCCGATCCTCTATTAGGAAAAGCACCCATCAAAGTCTCTATAAACCCTATATTATTTTGCTGCATTTTTATAGGACTATCCAAATATGTAAAAATATACAGGGTATTCTATTTAAAAAAATGTGAGTTTATATCAACACTCTGTATATGATTAATATAATATAATAAAAATAATTTTAAAATGTGCTCTCTATAGATGTACACCACTAAACAAAATTTCATTTTGATATCTTGTTAGGCTTAGGAGCTATCTTCCGTTCACAATAATGGCGGACCCTGTATAATGATGACTAAGCCCCGAACAATCTTATGGAAGTTACAAAGGATTCCAGATGATAAGGCCTATAAAGGCCTTCAAAAAAACATCTTTCTATAGATTTTATTAAAAACGTAATATATTATGTAAGATGATATTATGAATGAAATAGTAAAATAAAAAGATTTCCAACGGTACCATTTTTGCGCAATCGCAATCTGAAATCAAACATCTTACAGAATTTCAATGCTTCATTCCACACGTTGGGGAAACATCTTCAAATAATGACAAAACAGCTCCTTCACTATTCCTTTTAGATACCCCTGGCTAACGTTCCGTTGTAAATATGTTACCGCATAAGCATCGCAGTGTTGTCGACTCAAAAAATCTGTGTGTTCTTGGGAATTTGTATTATTGTATCCACGGGGGCAGTCTAGGCTAAAAATCAAGTAGTGGTGGCAGTCTGGCATGAATTACTTTAAACTAATGATGGAGTGGTCAAATTTCAAAGCTCCTTCAAGAAAAGACTGAAACCGTTAGTTTAAAACAGTGGTTACCAAACTTATTTGGCCTACCGCCCACTTTCCAGAAAAAATATTATCTAGCGCCCCTTGAAATAATTTTTTCAAAATTTTTATTACAATTAAGCCGAAAGACATGCATATGTGTGATTTTACCGCCACTTTACAGTTATTCATCGCCCCCAGGTGCACCCATGGACCATTACCGCCCCCTTTGAACCTTACAGCGCCCACTAGGGGGCGGTAACGCCCACTTTGGGAATCACTGGTTTAAAATAACAAGAAATATCTCCAAATTTCGGTTTTAAAGCCACCTTTGAATAAAGCCAAAAATAATAAACTCAAACTTAATTTTTTTTTTAAATGTACAACTTCTGAGTTAGGCTTACGATGTGTAAAGATTAATTTTAGTTTTATTAACAAATTTTGGAATAAGTTTTAGATTTAAAATTAAACTTTATTCAACATCGCCAAAAAATTGCATGTAGGTCTTTTTATATAGTTTAAAGAAGGGTTATCAGGTTTTTTTGAAGAGAAATTTTACACAAATGTAAAACGAAAAGATATAAATTATTCGAGCTGTGACTGTAAGTGTGATGATTAAAAAAAAACTCCTTACGAAAAAACAATTTTGGGTGCAACGGTAATCGTAGTCAGTTTGAAACTAAAAGCAAATTTATTCACCTAGAAAGTTAAAAATATATCAGACACGAAAAAATAGACTTATTTAATAATTAAAGAACTTCTAACATTGGGTATTTCAATCAAAAAGTTTTCCCAAAATGCCTGAACATTTTGACATTTAATTTGAATTCCAAAACAATGACCTCATTTCCTAAACAATCGAGGCCTACCATGGTAACAGTGTAGATAAACTGCGGAATTTGTTTGAAATGTTGACTCTTTTCTGAAAATTCCGAATTTAAATTTTTTTATGTTTAATCCACTGAAAATTTCAGTTTTATGTCCAAAATTTCTATTCAGTATCTTACACCAAAGATTTTTTTAAAATATTATCTTGGCTTTCTTATATTTTGTATTTATTTCCAAAATTTCGACCCTATTTCGAAACTTGAAATCTAAACTATAAATGTCGAACCTTTTTTCGAAATTTAGATAACGAATCCCATATTTTATATAAAGTGTTGTCCTTTTTGTTTACGAAATTAACACGAGAATATAAGATTTCTTTGAAAATGTGTCAGTAAAAATTTTTGACAATGTCGTTTTTGATTGATGATGATTTCATTTAAAAATTTTAACACTTTAAAAATTTTAATATTTTGTCAAGATTTTACGTTTTCCAATTTTTACTTTTTTTAACATTTTAATTTTATTTCTAAATTTGAAAAGATCAGATTTTTCGAATATTAGGCATTTTCTCAAATCTAAACTCATATCAAAATTTCGACTTTTTTATATTTTCGACTTTTTCTAAACATCTAGCCAAAATTAAAATATTCTGAAAATTACAGGTTTTTCAAAATTTTGATTTTTTAAATGTTTTAAATTACAAATATATTTCAAAGTATCAATTTTTTTAGTAATTTTTATTTATTTTTTCAAGGTATATTTTTTTTAAATGTCGATTATTTGAAAGTTTTTACTATACTCTGCGATTCTTTTGATTTTTTCCATTTTTTTTCAATTTAAACTTTTTCAAAATGTTGAAATTTATTTTCAAAGTTTCAACTCCCCATTTAAAAATTTTGAATTTTGTTCAATATTTGAATTCCTTTTTAAATTTCTAATTTAAATATTTCAATTAGATATCCGAAAGTCTTAACTTTTCAAAATTTGAATTTTTCAGAAAATTTCTAGTTTTTTGTTTATTTAGATTTCCATCTAATATTTTAATTATTCAAAATTGGACTATTCGAAATCTCGACTTTTTCTCAAAATTTCGAGTTTTTCCCAAAGTTTGAAATTTTTCTCAAAATTTGAAATTTTGCTCAAAATTTCGACTTTTTCTCAAAATTTCGACTTTTTCTCAAAATTTTGACTTTTTTGATAATCTTGGCTTTTCTACAATGCTCATATATGGACAATTTCAAATTTTACTGAATATTTGACTGAAAATATGTTTAAATCCCGACCTTTATCAAAATTTCTCCGAATTTCAACTTCTTAAGAATTTTGATTTTTTTTGAATATTTTTCATTTTTTCAAAATCACGAATTATTTAAAAATGTTGGCTTTTTCAGAATTTTGATATTTCTTTCTAAAAATTTTAATTTTTTTGAAAATTTTAACCTTTTTGAATTCCATAAACATTTTACCTTGTTTCAAGCTTTTAATTTATTTTAAACCTATAATTGCACAATTGTAGACTTATTAAAATCTTTCAGGGTTTTTGAAAATGCGCATCTTTTTACAAAATTAAATTATTTTTTGTTAAATATTGATCAAATTCTGGCTTTTCTACAATGCTCAGATATGGACAACTTCACATTTTACTGAATATTTGACTCAAAATATGTTTAAATCCCAACGTTCATCAAAATTTTGGTTATTTCTGAATTTTTAATTTCTCAGAATTTTAACTTGATAAAAATTTAAAATATTTTTGAATATTTCTCATTTTCTCGAAATCACGAAATTTTTAAAAATGTTGAATTTTTCAGAGTTTTGATAATTCTTTCTAAAAATTTTAATTTTTGTTTAAAAATTTTGACCTTTTGGAATTCCATAAACATCCCGTCTTTTTTCAACATTTTGATTTTCTTTAAACCTATAATTTCAAAATTTTAGACTAATCAAAATCATTCAAGGTTTTTCAAAATTTGCATCTTTTCGCAAAATTTAATTTTTTTTTTGAAAATATTGACTGAATTCTGGCTTTTCTACAATGCTCAGATATGGATTTGAGATTTTACTAAATATTTGACTGAAAATATGTTTAAAATCCGACGTTTATCAAAGTTTCGGCTATTTCTGAAGTTTTAATTTCTCACAATTTGAACTTTTTAAAAATTGTAAATTTTTTTCAATATTTCTCACTTTTTCAAAATGGCGAAATTTTTTAAAAGGTTGGTTTTTTCAGAATTTTGATATTTCTTTCTAAAAATTTTAATTTTTTTTAAAAATTTTGATCATTTTGGATTCCATAAACATTCCACATTTTTTCAAACTTTTAATTTTTTTTAAACTTAAAATTTTAGACTTTTTAAAATCCTTCGAGGTTTTTCAAAATATGCATCTTTTTGCAAAATTTAATTTTTTTGAAAATATTGATTGAATTTTGGCTTTTCTACAATGCTCAAATATGAACAATTTGAGATTTTACCGAATATTTGACGAAAAATATATTTAAATCCCGAAGTTTACCAAAATGTTGGCTATTTCTGAATTTTTAATTTCTCAGAATTTCAACTTTTTAAAAATTTTAAATTTGAATATTTTCATTTTTGCAGCATCACGAAATTTTTAAAAATGCTGTCTTCTTTAGAATTTTGATATTCCTTTTTAAAAATTTTAATTTTTGTCTACAAATTTTGACCTTTTTGAATTCCATAAACATTCCACCTTTCTTCAAACTTTCAATTTTTTTAAACCTATAATTTCAAAATTTTAGACTTATTAAAATCTTTCGAGGTTTTTCAAAATATGCATCTTTTTACAAAATTTAATTTTTTTTGAAAATATTAATTATTTTTTGAATTCCATAAATATTCCGCCTTTTTTTCAAAATTTCAAAATTTTTTTAAAGCTATAATTTCAAAATTTTAAACCTATCAAGATTTGTCAACGTTTTTCGAAATTTGCGTTTCTGCAAAGTTTAAATTCTTCTTCGGAAATTTGTGCAACACAATTTCGTCTATTTTTCCAAATTTTAACTTGTTTAGAAATTCTCGATATGTTCTAAAAATTTGGAATTTTTTGAAAACTCTCATTTTTAAATTTTCTTTTATTTTGAAAGCATCGTTTTCTTCAAAATTTTACAATTTTTAAAATTTTAAAAGTTTAGAAAGTTTCCATGTCAAATTTTAAGATTTTTCAAAAAGCTACCTTCCAAAACTTTGACTTTTGTTTTAAAAGTGTGAGGGATTTTACTTAAACTTTTTTCTCATATTTTCGACTTTCTTAAAAATGGCTACTTTTTGATAATTATGACCTCAAATTGTCAATGCTTATGGTTCCGCTAGTTAAAAGAAAAGAAATGAAACCCTTATAATCCTCCTGTTCGTGTCCATCTGTCCGTCTGTCTGTCTCAAAGAGGTTTTTCTCAAAAATTATCTAACGTAGGAATTTGAAGTTTTGATCAACGTTAGTTTTCGATGACCTACTACCCCCAACCAACGATTAGAAAAAAAACATATTTTATAACAACATGGAGGGTTGAAATACAGAACTTGTCCCCTGAAACCAAGAAAGATTAAAAAACACAACAAATGCTGCTCTAACACGTTTCGACAGCCAAGCTGTCATCTTCAAAGAGATACGCTATCCAGTATCTCTCTGTATCCAGTATTTTTCTGAAGATGACAGCTTGGATGTCGAAACGCCTTAGAGGAACGTTTTTGTGTTTTTTAATCTTTTTTGAATTCAGGGGATAAGTTCTGTATTTCAATTTTTGAAGATAACCAAGCACTATTCCGTTCCACCAAACTTATGGAGGCTTAATTTGATCACTAAAATATCAAGTTTTAGTTGATATGTCATGTGAGGTATCTTTGGAGAGAGCTACTTTTAAGGTACTAAAATATTTTTTTAACTTCCCATTTAATAGTTTTAAAGATACAGTTCAAAATGTCTAAGAAGTGACCATTCCCCACTGATTTCTTTGGTTTCAAAAGGTAAAATTTAGATTTTAATAGGGTTACTAGATATTGGGTCATAGAGACTTGGAAATCTGCAAGTTTTTTGATATTGTAACATTTGTCGAGAAAAAAAATTATAAAAAATAGGTGTTTGCCTTCCAAGGCTTTGTGACTCATACAGTATTAATTTTTTTCAAATAAAAAGCTTCATCGGGCCAAAGGTAGATTGCAGATCAAATTTTTCTTTTACACAATTCAATTTGCATGATTATTTTAGGAGTTAGAACAGGTTTAATAAATTGCCAGCAACGCGGTAATTGCGGTTGGAATGAAACATTTTAAGCAAGGCGATCCCATAAACTGTCAACTCATTGTGAACTGCCTTTTTCCTAAAACCTTATCAACACAAAAATCAGTACGATAAATATTGCCATTGATTATATGAATTTTTTGTATTTAAAAATAAGTATTTTTTTATTTTAAAATTATAACGCAGGAAAATTGTAAATTCATAAATAGGTAAAAAATATTTAATTTGGTCTATTAATTGGTCAATGTAGTAATTGCTAAGGAACCATAATGAGAGCGAGCACGACTCATTCTCTGCTGCCTTTATTTTATTATACACATTTTTTTTTAAATCATAGCTATTTTTCCAAATTTTACATGTATATTTGGGGGAATAGCTAGATACTTATCTTCCTTAGACCAATATCAAATTATCTGAGGATTGTCGCTTCTACAAAGAAAAAAAATTATTTGTACAACCATTGTTTAAAAAATTTTCCACAGCATTACCTGTTTTCCTTCACAGATTCACAAAACTCAAGAAATTTGTGTCTTTCTCCTTTTAAAAATATTTTGCATAGTTCGCAATGTAGGACTAATTTGTTTCTTTTGCAAATCGCATATTTTGTACTTTCGAATACGAATTGGTTATAAATAATAAAAAAAAAATGAAAAATAAGTAGGTTACTCCCTAAGGGGATTAATGATAAAAACGCTGACACAACTAATAGTTATGGACTTAAATCTAAACACTAATTAATTGACGTTTCTTACCCTTACTTTGTAGAATTCTTCTATGTTCATAACTATTAAACTTTATTAGCGATTAAAACAACTATAGATATTAAAAACTCCACGGTGTTTCTATAAATGCTTGCTACGAGCGCACCTGGTTTCGCTTTTTAGCAACATCGTTGGTTATACCAGCAATTTGTTTAACGGTTTTTATGCTAACAAGCTCCATGTATCACAGACCCCTACAAATATTCCGTCGGATCCGAATTCCCGTCCAACGATAAACATTGATTTTCATATTTCCAATTTGAAAAATGAGAAAGTTCTGTACAAATTTTTATCACCTATTAAGACCCTTGCGGGACAAATTTTCAGAAATATTTTCTTAGTGCTCACTCACGTTATATAAGGAACTTATATGCGAAATTTTACGCTTCTAATCTAATCGGTTTAGGCTATAAGATGTCTGTTAGCCAGTGCTTAAAATTTTATTAAGAATATAACTTAAGAACAAAAGTAATTTGAACATATCTCTAACCGAAATAAATTCCAAAACTATCAGACATCTTTTTTTTGGTAAAACGGAGTGGTCCTTGATTACCTTCAAAAATTGAAATACAAATCTTGTCCCCTGAAACCAAGAAAGACTAAAAAACACAACAAAGTTTGCTGTAAAGTATCTCTCTGAAGATGATAGCTTGGCTTTCGAAACGCGTTAGAGCATCATCTGTTGTGTTTTTTAATCTTTCTTGGTTCAGGGGGCAAGATTTGTATTTCAATTTTTTATCGAATATCGGAAATAATTTCATACTCGTATCCGTAACCGAAACTGATATAATATTCGGAGTACATCCCCATCGGTATCCTTATCCAAAATGTGATATCCCTAACAAAGATATGTGTCATTATATTTGTACAAATACTATATTGTATGGGGCCAAAAGTCGATTGGATTTGTTGTCCACAGGCTGCTACCTCGGCAATTGAAGTCTAATAGGATGTTTTTCTAATAAACTCACTTTCCACTTCAGGACTTCAGTACAAAACAATTTGATTACAAACGTTGATAAGTGACCATTTACACTTTCCTTTGTAAACACATCATACATAATATAACATTTTGCTCCTGTAGTGAAATTCCCCAAACCAATAACCACACGTCGCTTTGCTCTAGTCAAGGAGGGTTTATTGAACAGCTGCAGGGGACAACTAATGAAGGGAGCAAGCTAATAAAATTTTTCTAATTACTCGGTCGCATGGAAGTCTATAAAAGAGAAATAAACAATTTTTCTAATTTACAAATGGTTCATTTCACTAATTAGCCGCGTCCCTATTCATAGTGACAGGGTCTTCTCGACACGATGATTTCATAAAAAATTAACTCGGTAATAATCAGAGGTAAGAGGCTGAAAGACCAACATTGAATATTGATTCGCTATATAATTTGTTCCTTTTGTGGCCCTTTTGTAAATGTAAGTCTATATTTTTGTTTTTAGTTCTATAAGTGGGCCCTTTGACAGTTATGGTTAAAAGTAGATGTCTGAAGAAACCTTTCGTTTGGCATTTTTGCTGCTTCTTTAATTTTAATTCTCCAAATAATTAGTGGGAGCTTTACAAAACATTGAAAAATATCAAAAATAAGTTAAATATATCAGGCCTTGTAACTTATATTTTTATAAATCCATATCTCAATTTACAAAAATTGAATACAAGGGCTATAAATTTCATCCTTTTTATTAATGACGTAATGAAGTATTTTGTAGTATATTGTTGCGTGTTATGGGTTCGAAAATGAAAATTTCGTGAATTGTAACACTTTATTTCCGAAGTTATTTCGGAACACTACAATTATGATTTACTTAACTAGCAGACAAACTAACTAACTGACTATTCGACTGAGTGACTCCTGAGGGAAAGGCGACCGCGTATTTATACCGTTCCCGTTTTCTAGACGGATCTACATACAGATAAGATCATTGCCAGCGCAAATTTCTGAAGCGCTTATCTGCCGCATAATTCATTCTAGCGGCCATTTCCAGAGAATTCCCTACCCAATCACTAATACAAATTTTATAAATACATTTTTTTACAATATTTAATATTCACCAATTTTTAATTTCCTTTAATTTTTGATTCCAGTTCAAAAAATAGTTTTTTCAAGAGATTTTAATTTTAAAAGTACCACGCTTTTCTTGAAATTCCTAGTTTTATCTAGAAAATTTACCAAAAGCTTTATTTTTTTGTTCAAACTTTAATATTTTTTGCTAAAGTCGAAATTTCTATTAAAAGCTTTGTCTTTTTTAAAATATTTACTTTATTTTTAATATTTACGACGCAACAGAGCTTTAATCAAAGACATCTAGAAGAAATAGTAGATTTTCTGTGGTGTCATTAGCTCAAGATGTTTCCTTAACACGTGGAATGAAACATCGAAATTGTGTGAGATGTTTAATTTTAAATTGCGATTACGCAAAGGTGGTACCGTTAAAAATACTCATATTTTGTTAACAATATTACCTTACATAATATATTACTTTTCTATTAAAATCTATAGAAAGGTTTGACTGCAATAAATCAAAAATCTCTTAGAAGGCATTATTACTTTTTAACCAATTTTAATTAATATTTTTTATTAGCCACTTTGATAAACCTGACCAACCAATTAAATATGACAAAGTTTTAAATATTTTTGGGATTTGTATCGATTTTGATTTACTGGTAGATGCCGAGAATTGAGAAAATAGAGAAGCAAGCAATTCGTCGTAAATTAATGTGGACTTAAGCCCACTCCAAGCTGTAATTGCTTCCTTACATTACCTAAATCTAAGTTTTTCATGGCAAAAGTCAGAATTATTCCCCGTCATCTAGATAAAAGCAGTTACTCGATTTTCTCGAGATTTACCTTTAATGATAATGAGATTCGGATAAGAACGTATTATTCTATGATGGGGCCCGGCTGAAAACGTTTGTAAATTCTATCGGAATAAAACCAGTGTTTGTCAGCGTTAATTCGGAAAGTCAGTAAAAGGCAATTATTATTCAAATTACTTTCTAAGTGCTCTTAATTGCAGGTTTCCAGCTGCTTAAGCAGACATGATATAACGGGATAAGGTTAGTGAAATTCTCAGGTCAACAGATGTGCTAACTATTAAAATTATACTTCATTAAAATACCTCCTAATTAGCTTTATTAAGAGCTTTCATGACCATTCATCGTTGACAGGACGGGCTTTATTAGCGACTTATTGTTTTATTTTCAGCTTGCGGAGCTCGTTATAAACGAGAGCTGAACTCCGATAGGGCTCAACAGCAAAATTCACTTTAACTACAATTTTACCACCTCGCAGTATTAACGCTACAATAACAGACAAAAGCTAAACTATCAACAAGTTTTGCGCTGTTTATAATGTGACTGCATGTTATAGTTTTCACGAGAAGTATAAATAAATGCTGTCGCCCTAGGACATTGTGTAGCATTATCATAATAGCGATGCTTGCTTTACATGATAATTTTGCAATAATATCTACGTGTTGTCACTTGTTCAGTGATTACTCTACTTTTCAACCTCTACCGCTCCATTGAGTTTGTGAACTTGTCCCTCTAACAGCACTAACCCATGAGTTTAGGGTGTGTGTAGAATTTGGCATATGAATTTCCTATATTATTGTATAATGTAGGTGAGCACTGTACCACAAATTTTAAAAATTCATCTCATAAAGTGTCTTCAGTGATACTGCTACTATCTCTCTGAAGATGATAGCTTAGCTATCGAAAGGCGTTAGAGCAACCATTGTTGTGTTTTTTAATTATCCTTGGTTTCTGGGGACAACATGTGTATTCCAATCGTTCAAATGATACTTCACACGATGTATTAAAACATGATTTTCTGGTCACTAAACTAACCACTTCTTATTATAATTTTTTTAATAATCGTTGACTTTCGATAGTTATGTAGCTCAGGGAGAACTAACACTGAGCCAGATTTCACATTTCTACGTTACATGATTTTTAAAATAAACCGCTATGTGCCAGACGAACGGATAAACACGAGAGTGGGAATATAAGGGTCTTTCTCTTCCAAGGCGTATATCCTTAAAAATTGAAGTATTGAAAATAGTAACGATTTTTAAATAATTAAATTTTAGAGTCGAAATAAAAACAAAAATTAAAACCTTGAAATAAATCGAAAATTTCTAAGAAAAAAAATCAAAATTTTTCAAAATAGTTAAGGTCTTGAAAACGTTAAAAATTTTAAAAAGTGGCAATTTTGAACAGTCAATATTTTAAAAAATGTCGAAATTTTTATAGAGCGCTAGAATGCTAGAATTATTAAAAAATCCTTGTAACATAATTTGCAAAATGGGGAAATTTTAAATATGTTGTCAACATTTTGAGATGAATTTTTAAAAAGTAGCTGAAATTTTCGAGAACTACCCTTTGAAGAATTGCCAAAATTATCAGGAATGTGGAAATATTGAAACCTTAAAATTTTAAAATTTGGGGTAGTTGAAATTAACAAAAAAAATGTGAATAATTTTTACAAATTCCACATTTTGAATAAGAAATTCTCAAAAAAGGTAACATTTTAAAACTTGTGAAATTTAAAAAAGTCAATATGTTCAAAAAGTATAAAATAAAAAAAATAAAAATTTGAACAAATTCTCTATTTTTAAAACAGTTTAAAAATTATTTTAAGAATTTAAGAAAAACAGATTTTTTTAAAGAAGTAAGAATTTAAGAAAACAGTAAAAGAAAAGGATCTAGAAAAACCATGGATATATCATAGATCTTAAAATTTAAAAGGATATATTAAAATTATAACAAAAACATTAAAATTACCATACAAATCTTGTCCACTGAAACCAGGAAAAAGTAAAACATAATTTTCGATTTTTCTTGGTTTCAGAAGAGATTTGTGTATCAAGTTTTAATGATAAATAAAAATCAGTCTCTTCAATAAAAAAAAACATCAAATTTTAAAAAGTCTAAATTGAAACAATTTGAAATATTGAAAAGTGTCGAAATTTTAAAACAAGTCTAAATTGCAGAGTTGAAACCTAAAAATATTTAAAATATAGAAATCATTCAAAAATTTTAGAAGAAAATCAAAATTTTCAAAAGAATTACAATTCCGTAAGATTCGAAAATTTTGAAAAGTGTAAATCCTTAAAAAGGTCCAGATTGAAAAAATTTGAAATATTGAAAAAGAGTCGAGTTTTTTGAATAAGTCTAAATTGCAGAGTTGAAATTTTACAAATATTTAAAATATTGAAATCATTCAAAAATTGTAAAAGAAAATTGAAATTTTCAAAAGAATTACAATTTTGTAAGATTCAAAAATTTTGGAAAGCCTAAATCTTTAAAAAGTCTAAATTGAAAAAATTTGAAATATTCAAAAGGAGTCAAAATTTTGTAATAAATCTAAATTTTAATGTTGAAATTTTAAAAAAAGTTAAAATATTGAAAGCATTAAAAGTTTTAGACGAACATCGAATTACAATCCTGTAAGATTCGATAATTTTGGAAAGTTAAAATCTTTAAAAGAGTCCAAATTGAAAAAAATTGAAATATTAAAAAAAAACGAAATTTTTAAATAAGTCTAAATTGCATAGTTGAAATTTCAAAAATATTTAAATCATTTAAAAATTTTAGAAGAAAATTCAAACTTTCAAATGAATTACAATTTTGTAAGATTCGAAAATTTCTAAAAACCTAAATCTTTAAAAAGTCTAAATTTAAAAAATTTCAAATATTCAAAAAGAGTTGAAATTTTTAAATAAATCTAAATTTTAGAGTTGAAATTTTGAAAAAAGTTAAGATATTGAAAGCATTAAAAGTCAAATGAATTACAATTCTGTAAGATTCGAAAATTTTGGAAAGTTTAAAACTTTAAATTGAAAAAATTTGAAATATTAAAAAAATAGTCAAAATTTTCAAATAAATCTAAATTGCAGAGTTGAAATTTTACAAATATTTAAAATTTTGAAATCATTCAAAAATTTTAGAAGAAAATTGAAATTTTCAAAAGAATTACAATTTTGTAAGATTCGAAAATTTTCGGAAAGCCTAAATCTTTAAAAGGTCTAAATTGAAAAAATTTGAAATATTCAAAAGGAGTCGAAATTTTTAAATAAATCTAAATTTTAGAGTTGAAATTTTGAAAAAAGTTAAAATATTGAAAGCATTAAAAGTTTTAGATAAAAATTGAAATTTTCAAAAGAATTACAATTCTGTAAGATTCGAAAATTTTGGAAAGTTTAAAGCTTTAAAAATATCTAAATTGAAAAAATTTGAAATATTGAAAGAGTCGAAATTTTTAAATAAGTCTAAATTGCATAGTTGAAATTTCACAAATATTTAAAATACTGAAATCATATAAAAATTTTAGAAGAAAATCGAAATTTTCAAAAGAATTACAATTTTGTAAGATTCGAAAATTTTGGAAAGTCTAAACCTTTAAAAGTCTAAATTGAAAAAATTTGAAATATTGGAAACGAGTCAAAATTTTTAAATAAATCTAAATTTTAGAGTTGCAATTTTGAAAAAGTTAAAATATTGAAAGCATTAAAAAATTTAAGACGAAAATCGGGATTTTCAAAAGAATTAAAATTTTGAAAACTTCGAAAATTTTGAAAAGTTTGAATTGTAAAAGCTCAATTTTTGAAAAATGTTAGAATTTAAATAAAAATTGGATATTTTGAACAAATACTTTTCATTAAATTCAAGAATTTGCAAGATGGTAGAAATTTCCAAAAATTAAAAATTCTTAAAAACGTTCAAATTTTGCAAAGTAGTCTAAAATTTCAAACTCAGTCAAAAATGTCGAGTATAATTTTCGAAAACTTTAACTGGAACAAATACCAAAATAAAATAAAAAGTCGAAATTTTAATAAAAGTCGAAATATTGGAAAGCTAGAAACTTGAAACTTTAATTATTTGATATTTCGAGAAAAGGGTCGCACATGTATCTAAAAAGTCAAAATTTTGTTAAGGAAATTTTCAAGAATAGGTAAGTTTTAAAAATTTAAAAAGTACAGAAAGTCAAGACGTAAAAATTAAACAAATTATCAACAACTTGAAAAAAGTCAAAATTTTCAAGACAATTCAATAATTTGAAAATAATAACAGTTTTTTAAACTGTAAATTTAAATGAATAGTCAAGTAGCGATTGTTTTACAAAAGAGGTTATTTCCAAAATCTCCAGTTACAAAAAATATAGAAATTAACCATAAAAATGTGAAAATCACGCAGAGTCGAAATTTAAAAAAAAAATAAAAATACTATAAAAAAGTCAAAAATTTTAACTAGAGGAAAAAACTTAAAAAATTTTGAAATATGAAAATATAATTCGAAAATAAAAACACAAAATTTTCAAAACAGTTAAATGTGTCCGAAATTTGAAATAGATTTTGAAGTCAATATTTTAAGGAATTTAAAAATATATAACAAAATGTCAAAATTTAAAAGAAATCATTTTCAGAAAATTTTAGAGTGTGAAATTTAAGAAAATACCAATTTTAAGAAAGATCAAATTTTGAAAAAAGATTTAAGTTTTAAACCTAGCCAATATTATGAATAATATCGAAACAAATTTTAACATAAAACTAGAATTTGGGACCCTAACTTGAGGAACTGACACAATTATTAGAAAAGTTGAAATTTTTAAAATGGTAAAATATTTTAAATCTTGTAGCAAGAAACACGTTTCTGAAAAACAAAAATTTGAACTAGAAAATTTCGGAAATAGTCAATTATTAAAAAAAATGCTAAAATTTTGAAAGAGTTCAAAAGTTTAAAAACTAGAAATCTTCTTCTTCTTCACTTCAAAAAAAAGAAGATTTCTAGTTTTTAAACTTTTGAACTTTTCAAGATTTCAATATTTTTTAAACAATTGACCATTTTTTAAAATCTTTAGTTCAAATTTTCAATTTAAAAAAATCTTGCTACAAAATTTCAAATATTTTACCATTTTGAAAATTTCAACTTTTCTAATAATTGTGTCTGTTCTTCAAATGTTAAATCTGTGTGGACCTGTAGAACAGAAGAAAAAAACCTATGTTTTTTATTTCCCTAATTTGGCCAAGGTAAAATTTAAATTTTAATAAAATAAAATTAAAATGTAAAGATTAAAGCCCCAGTTTTAGGAAAAATGCTTAACATTTTAGGAAAAAGTTGAAATTTTGAATGAAAAGACGCAATTTTGAAGTTTAGAGAGAAATTCCAAGAAATAAGTTAAATATTTGAATTTAGAGTTGCGACTAAAGTGGAAATTTAGCAACTTTTTTACTGACTGGAGCAATACGTGGCTGAAATATAATTTCAAATAAAATTAACCGGCAGTAATCGTAGTAAAAAATTTCAAATAATATACCATTTTGAAAATTTCAACTTTTCTAATAATTGTGTCAGTTGGATGTTGGACTTGTAGAACAGAAGAAGAAAGCCTACCTTTTAATTCCTTAATTTTTCCAAGTTAAACTTTAAATTTGGATAAAATAAAATTAAAATGTAGAGATTAAATCCCCAGTTTTAAAAAAAAAGGTCAATATTTTAAGAGAAAGTTGACATTTTGAATGGAAAGACGCAATTTTAAAGTTTAGATGGAACTTCCAAGAAATATGTCGATAATTTGAATTTAGAGTTGCGACTAAAGAGAAAATTTAGCAATTTTTTTAATTACTGGAGCAGTACGTAGCAGAAATGTAACTCATAATAAACTAAGGTAATTAAAAATTGTTAGAACATTAAATTTCTACTGGGTATGCGAGATGTAAGCTCCAAGCTGCCACCCCCAACTTGATTTTCAGCATTGACTGCCGCGTGGATACAATAATACAAATCCTCAAGCCGCTTAGCAGTAGATTTTCGACACTGCACTGCTTATGCAATAGGATTTCTACTGTGGTTCTTTGGCCAAAGAGACTAAAGGCGTCTCCAAGGAATAGTTGGTTGAATTACTTGAAAATGTTTCCCTGACCTGCAGAATAAAGCACTGAAATTCCATGAGATGTAAATTTTAAATTTCGATTACGCAAAAACGGTACTGCTATTAACCCTCGTATTTTACTATTTCATTCTAGATATCATCCTACATAATATATTGGCTTTTTTATTAACATTTACAAATAAGTTTGGTCGAAATAAATTAAAATCTCTTCCAAAATATTCCCTCGCCTATGTTAGACTATATTTCGGCTTCGAAACCGATACGGGTCTCTTAACCCTAGAGTAGGCGCGCCATACTTTGTAACACGAAGGGGCGCGCGCGGTCTCAGAGACCGCATCTATAAATAATGTTATTTATTGCCCTTTTTTGGTTCTATGATGAAATATGGTATCTTGGTATATTTGTTTATAAAATTAAATTACAAATTATGCATTGTTTTAACATATAAACAAAAAATGTAGCCAAATACAAAGGCCAAATTATTTCACGAAATTCGGAGCCAAATTTCCAATATTATTATATTTAAGGGTTAGGGTCCAAAAATAGGTTTCATTTGGACCATACTTGTTTGGAATTATCCTCTACAGCCTTATTTCCAAGCAAAAGTCAATTTATATCTGGAAGTATAATGACAAAACAATTTAACATGCGTGGTCGCGCTCGGTATCACTTAATGCAAATAGCTATAACTTACAAAAATGGACATATAATTATTCACTTGATCAACCATTACATTTGTGATGTTATAAAACTCAGCTAAACCAAAAATGAGCATTATTGGCAAACTAATTATTGAAATATAAAATAATAAATATAAGTGCGGTCTGAGAGACCGCGCGCGCCCATCGACGGGTTAATTTTGTAGGTGTATGGGTAACATTGTTAGTAACATCTGACAGAAATTTAAGGAAAATCTATAGAAAATCAATTGAGGGGTGAACTATTTTAAGTACGCGTTTCACACTTGGAATGTCCTATGCATTATAATTTGTCAGCGTTGGTAGCATACAATTTTAATCACCACCTGCGGATGCAGGAATATTCTGATGCAGGTAACCCTAAGGACGCTATCACGATTAAGGGATGCATTTGGAGGGGGTTGAACTCGCGCGCGCACTCCTGAGCGTTCCGAATGATGGTGCGACTCAGTAACACGCGAGCGGTTCCATAAAGAGAATCTCTTTCTCACGGAATTCCGCGGACCCGCCCACTTTCGTACATCGGCCGGCCGCACGGGGCGATTTTATCGGGCGATCAAACAATTACCAAATTAATCAACCTTAGATATCGGAACTAAGTAATCGCTTCAGGAATTATTTATCGCGATTGTATAAAAAAATGCGTTCGGAACAGCGCGATATATTTCCGGTGATTGTATGCGAAAGTTTGTTTTGTTGAGTTGTTTGGCAACATGACTTGTGGATATCAAGGCCCAAATAAACATGTCAAAGCTGAATAAACATGAAAATGTTGGAAAAGTTAAACATAATATTAGAAAGTTCGCAGAGTGTTCCGCAAAGTGTAAACAGTTTCCAGTTGATATAAAAAAGTTGTGTTCGCAGTGACAGCTTCCCAACTAACTTAAATCCCGGTTGTTTCCTGTGTAATCAGTGTTATTTCGCTCATTGTTACCAACTTGGATTATAGTTGTGGAGTTCTGAATACCTCCCGGCATTTCGAAGTAATTTCTGTAAAAATATATTTACGGCTTTACAAAAGAGCTCTTTGTTTATAATGAGTAAATAAAAACTTTGGAAAATTATTAGGCACAGTCCTAAAACAGTTTTGGAAAAACACTTTTTTTGGGATATTTATTTTCTGTTCTCGTGGGAGCAAATCCTTCTTTTATATTAAAATAGATTCTATATTCGAAAAATAACACGTAGGTCAATTGACAGCTGCGTTTATAATAAAATTGTTCCTTAGTTTTGAAGTATAAAGAGTAGTATTAAAATAATATAACTTTCTGGCCAAGACTCTCAAGCTAAAGTCAAGTGTCTGGCATCAACGAATGATAAAAGGAAAGATCTTTTAATTTTTCGGTTTAACTTTCGTCAACTTAGGTTGATCGCATGACTTCAGTTTGATTCAACTCAGACAATAAGTTGATCATCAAATTTCGATTAATTGGTGATTCAGGAAACTTTAAAGAAAATTCAATAATTTTTATGTGAACCTTACAATTCGTTATTTTTTAATATGGCAACTTAAACTGCATACTCCTGAATCAAATTAAAAAATAGAGAATCGAGGATCAAATTTGTTGAAGACATGAAGCTTCATCTGAACTTTTTAATAGTTATTCTCAGTAGAATTCACACAAGTTTTGTAGTATTTCCTACGCGGTCCGAATAGAAATTGGAATATTGTCTGGCGCATCCACCAAATATTTCATTAATTTTTTGAATATCTCAAAAAACATATTTTTCACGCAAGGTGAATTATTTTGTTGATTTGGCAACTTAAACTACATACCTTTGAATCAAATCAATAAATAGAGAATCAAGAATCAAATTTACTGAAGATGTGAACCTTCACCTAAACCTTTTAATAGTTATTCTCAGTAGAACTGACACAGATTTTGTAGTACATCCTGCGCCGTCCAAATGGAAATTGAAATTAATGTCTGGCGCATCCACCAAATATTTCATCCATTTTTTGAACGATTTTATATAATCTCTCGCCAATTCTACGACAAAAAACCGTCAAGTGGAAAGTTACTTCTCTAAAGCGCGATCCACATCAATAAAAATTTGTGTTCGGCTTTGCATTTGAGATTTAAAAAACATATTTTTCACGCAAGGTGAATTATTTTGTTGACTTGGCAACTTAAACTACTGGATCAAATTAATAAATAGAGAATCGAGGATCAAACATACTGAAGATGTGAAACTTCACCTGAACTTTTTAATAGTTATTCTCAGTAGAACTGACACAGGTTTTGTAGTATAACCTGCGCGGTCCAAATAGAAATTGTAATAATTGTCTGATGGATCCACCAAATATTTAATCAATTTTTTTGAACGATTTTGTATAAATTCTCGCCAATTCGAGAAAAAAAAACTTTAACTGAAAAGTTATTATTCTAAAGCTCGATCAACATAAATAAAAATTTGTGTTCCACTAGCATATCCTGCGCGGTCCAAATAGAAATTTTAATAATTGTCTGGCACATCCACCAAATATTTCATCCATTTTTTGAACGATTTTATATAAACTCTCAAATTTATTGAAGACGTGAAGCTTCATCTGAACTTTTTAATAGTTATTCTCAGTAGAAGTGACACAGGTTTTGTAGTATATCCTGCGCGGTCCAAATAGAAATTGGCATAATTGTCTGGTGAATCCACCAAATATTTCATCAATTTTTTTGAACGATTTTGTATACATTCTCGGCCTTTCGAGAAAAAAAAACTAACTGAAAAGGTACTGTTATAAAGTTCGATCAACATCAATATAAATTTGTGTTAGACTATGCATTCTGAGATTTAAAAAACATATTTTTCACGCGAGGTGAATTGTTTTGTTGATTTGTCGACTGAGGCCACATACCCCTGGATCAAATTAATAAATAGAGAATCGATGATTAAATTTATTGAAGATGTGAACCTTCACCTGAACTTTTTAATAGTTCTTTTCAGTAGAATTGACACAGGTTTTCTAGTATATCCTGCGCGGCCCAAATAGAAATTAGAATCATTGTCTGGCGCATCCACCAAATATTTCATCATTTTTTATGAACGATTTATTATAAATTCGCGTCAATTCTCTAAGAAAAAAACCTTTAAGTGAAAAGTTACTACTCTAAAGCTCGATCCACATCAATAAAAAATTGTGTTCGTCTTTGGATTTTAAGATTTAAAAAACATATTTTTCACGCGAGGTGAATTATATTGTTGATTTGGTAAGTTAAACTACATATCTCTGGATCAAATTAAAAAATAGAGAATCGAGGATTAAATTTACTGAAGACGTGAACCTTCACCTGAACTTTTTAATAATTATTCTCAATAAAATTGACATAGGTTTTGTACTATAGCCTGCCAAATATTTCATTAATTTTTTGAATGATTTAGTTTAAATTCTCCTCAATTCTACGAGAAAAAAACCTTTAAGTGAAAAGTTATTTCTCTAAAGCGTTATCCACATGAATAAATATTTGTGTTATGCTTTGCATTTTGAGATTTAAAAAAACATATTTTTCCCGCAAGGTAAATTGGCAACTTAAACTACATACCCCTGGATCAAATTAATAAATAGAGAATCAAGGATCAAATTTATTGAAGATGTGAACCTTCCCCAAAACTTTTTACTAGTTATTCTCAGTAGAACTGACACAGGTTTTGTAGCATATCCTGCGCGATCCAAATAGAAATTGGAATAATTCTCTGGCGCATCCACCAAATATTTCGTCCATTTGTTAAACGATTTTGTAAGAATTCTCATCAGTTCTACGAGAAAAAGTCTTGGACTAAAAAATTATCACTCTAAAGCTTGATCTCCACCAATAGAGATATGCTTTGCATTTTGAGATTTAAAAAACATATTTTTCACGCAAGGTGAATTATTTGGTAATGTAAATTGTTATTTTCTGTATTATAGCACCAACTTCTGTATGCGACCTAAACTCCTAAAATACAGCGCAACAACCGTGAACGTAACTTAATTTTTGTGACAAATACAACGCACAACACGAATTGATGTAGATCCAGTTTAAATTTAAATTAATGCCTTCCTTTTATATAAAAAACATCACCTTAAATGAACATTCATATAAGAAAATGCATTTTTTACAATAAGATTGTAGGTTAGATTTTCCAACGTCAAACCAACTATTTTTATATTTTTCCTCCCTGAAACGTTTCATAAGGAAATTCTGATCTTTTCCTCAAAACTTCTTCTTTTATATCAAAATTGGGAAGTTTTCTTGTTTTTTACATTTTTTTACAAACTACTAAAATCAAACTTTAGCAGTTCTCTATTTTCTGACTTCGTTTAAATTTTTTTTGCAAGTTTGATTTTTCTGGAGATATCGCTTTTATTTTAAATTTTGCTTAATTTAAATGTTATTAGAGATCTTGGGTTTAAATAGAAAAATATGGTTTTTAAAGCAAAAAATTTGTTAATTTATTTTATAAATTTCGATTTTTTCCTACAAAGAGTCACCTGCTTAAATTCTTACACAGTAACGTTATTGTCCTAAGCAACACAACCCTTTATTTTAAATAGTCTCTTTGTAAAAATTTCTTCTAATCAGAAAACGGTACGTAACGACCTCTCCCATAATAAGCAAATATCACATTCAGTTTTGCTCATTATTTGGGTTTCCAGAATGCTTTCGTAATAATTTGCCAAGCTTCTTTCGCAATAGAGCCGGATTTGTGGATTTTATATACCCTTCTGCTTTGTTTTCTCCGGAAACTGTTCATAAGTCCCCCTCGTTAAAACGTATCACAAGGGACGTCACAAAAATTAAACAGTACACTTCGAAATCGGAATCCAATCGCTGTCAAGTAAGTTTTCCTGTTTGCTAAAAGGAATGATACAAACAAGCTTTACGTTTTAACCCTGTCGGGGAGAAAACTTTCGGAATTTATAAGAGGTTTGGCAAAATATGCTGGTTTATCCACGTTTTGTTTCACCTTTCCTAGCCCTTACAAAGTGTTAAAAGTTTTCGTCGGACAATTATATATATATTAGTACTGAAACAATCACCTAATAGCAACTTTTTTTGTTCGTTTTTGAGTTTTAATTTCATGATATTAGTCCAAGCATTCCCAGAATGTTAAGATAAATAGTAGTGTTCCATATTGATGTTTCACTAGAATTTTAAATCGTTTTATATTCTTTATATTTTGAATCTCAGTGCAGATGACTTTGATGCATCTTTTGCTAATCTTTTTAGAATAGTACGCTTAAAAATGCCAGTTCTGCTGGCGAAATACGTATCCCTTAATTATATATTTAATTACCGATGTGGTAAAGAGGTGAAACCTTCTTTGGACTTGTTTTATATGACTCAAGGAAAAACTTAAATATATTGGTTTAAAACAAAATCAGGGATTTTCAAAAGTTTTTAATTTTTAGGAGATGTTTGGAAGGCTACCATTATTTTAAAAAAAACTGCTAAAGAAAAAAATAAAAAAGGCAGTTTGGGAGACAGCCGACAGATGTGAAAACTTAAAACTAGGAAATATATAGTGTAGTTCAATCTCATATCAGTAATCAAGTCCGAATATTGAGAATATTTGTAAATAAATTTTGTTAAACTGACCTACCTATTTATACCTGTGGTTTGGATGCTTGTAGTCGTGTGAAAACGAATCCAATATTTATTGATAATGATAATGAATGATTCTTCGTAGTAAAAATAATGGATGATTTTAATATATACTAGTGTTAACAGTGTACTATATTGGGGCATGTTGGTAACGCGTGATGGTCACGCAACACCAAAAAACCCTATCCAAAATCGTTCAACGCGTTAAACAGAGTTTTTACTTCAAAATACAAATTAGAGCCCCAAGCTTCCAATTTTCAGATCTTGAGCTCAACATTAATTAGCATCAGCAGTATTTAAGCAGTTATAAGAAAACGACCAAAATTTGTCCAACTTTTTTGCTTGCCTTAGAAGGGTCGACAGAATTCAATAATTTTTTGCCAGTAATTCAATTTAGTAGTCATAAAACATTTCGAAATAATTTCATTCTTTCTAATTTGACTGATTGTTAAACCTTGTACGATTATTTTTTTTTTCGAGTTATTGTGATTTAAAACGAAAAGGGCATTTTTGACTTTGGTATAACTCGTGAAATAATTTTGGTCCTTGGTTATCTTCAAAATTTAAAATACAAATCTTGTCCCTCTGAAGATGATAGCTTGGCTATTGAACGTGTTTGTTGTGTTTTTTAATCTTTCTTGGTTTCAGGGACAAGATTTATATGTCAATTCGTGAAATAATGATTATAAGAGCCTGATTTCCCAACCAGTGGGACGCAGTTCTCTAAGGGATGTAACGAGATCATAAAGAAAGCCCATAATGTATTCGGACTGATTCTGACTCTTTTTGATAACGTAGTAGCCTTTGAAGGGTTGCATTTTTCCAAAATTGCATAATTTGGCTTTTTCCAAAATTTCTACTTTTTAAAATAAATTTTTAGCAGAACGAATCGATCCTTGGTTATTTTTAAATATTGAAAAACAAATCTTGTCCCTTGAAAGCAAAAAGGGTTAAAAGCCACAACAAAGGTTGCTCTAATGCGTTTTGATAGCCAAGTTATTATCTTTAGAGAGATACTTAAATTTGTGTTTATTTGAAATTCTCAATTTTTTTACAAGAGCGACCATATTAAAAAAAATCTGCTTTAATTCAAATTTTCGCTTTTTTTTAACTTGACTTTAATACATTAAAATTTACGATTTTATTTATTCAGTTTTTTAAAATGTCGAGTTTTTTGAAAGATTAATCAGCAGAATTAGATTTTTTTTACCTAAAATTTAGACTTGTTTTAAAATTCGCGTTTTTCTCTAAACATTTTGATATTTTTAAAATCTTGGCTTTATTAAAATTTCGATTTTTCAAATTGTAAGACCTATTTTTGAAAATTTCGAATTTTCTGGTTTGTTTGAAAATTTCGATTTTTTTTTCAAAACTTCAGATTTATTGAGAGTCGCGTTATTTTCAGTTAAAAATATCGATTTTAAGCTTACTTATTTACTTGGAAAATTTTCAAATTTTAAATTTTTCAAAACGATTTCTTGAAAATATAGGTTTTTGAAAGAATAAATACCTCCAAAGTTTAATTTTTTTTTTCAAAATGTTGTATTTTGGTGGAGCGAACTGGTCCTTGGTTATCTTCAAAAACTTAAATACAGATGTTGTCTCCTGAAACCAAGAAAGATTAAAAAACACAACAAAGGTTGCTCTAATGTGTTTCGATAAGCAAGCTGTTATCTTCAGATAGATACTAACACCTAATCCTGAAATTAACCCTTATACAGTAAGCAAAGTAAATATTCTTAGTATATAAGGGTTAATTTTAGGATTAGGTGTTAGTATCTCTCTGAAGATGATAACTTGGCTAGCGAAAACGTTAGAGCAACCTCTGTTGCTTTTTTAATCTTTTTTGCTTTCAGGGAACAAGATTTGTATTTCAGTTTTTAAATTGTTGTATTTTGCAGAAAAATGCGACTCGTTCCAAGCACTTTTCGATTTCCGAAAATCTCGATTTTGTTTTAAATTTCGCCTTTTTTCAAACCTATGGTGTTTTAGATTTCAATTTATGTTTGTAAAATTATCAAAAAATGCTTCGAAGTTTTCCAAATTTCCATTTTATTTTAAAATTTGAATTTTTTTTGAACATTTTTTCGTCAAAATTTAGATACTTTTAAAAATTTCAAAAGACTCAGGCCTTGAAAATTTCTACTTTCTTTTTGCAGAATTTAAATTTTTTAAAATTTGCCTGTGTTTTTTTTAGTTTTACTTCAAACATCTCTAAACCTTTAAATTTTTGAGAATGATTTTTTGAGGGGTTCAATTTTTTCGAAATGGTAATTTTTTTAAAACTTTGTATTTTTCAGAGTTACCTATTATAATGAGACTCGTTCCAAACTTTTTTCGAATCCCGAAAATAGTGATATTTTCAAAATTTTAACTTTTGTTAAATTTCAGGTATCTGAATAGCAATTTTATTGTGAAATTATTGACGAATAGTTGAAAGTGTCGAAATTTCTAATTCATTTCAAATTTTGAAATCCTTTTAAAATTTGAAACTTTTTTAAACATTTCTCGTCAAAATTGAGATGCTTTCGAAAATTTCAAATGGACTCAGACTTTGAACATTTCCACTTTTTTCTTCAGAATTTACATTTTCTGAAATTTGCTTTTCTTAGATTTTACTTCAAACATCTCTAAAATTCTAAATTTTTAGGCATGATTTTTTAAAGGATTCAATTTTTCCGAAATGTTTATTTTTATTTGAAGTTTCGTATTTTTTAGAATTGAAATGCGACTCGTTTCAAACTTTTTTCAAATCCCGAAAATTTCGATATTTTCGAAATTTTCACTTTTCTCAAAGTCGAGTGTCAGAATTTCAATTTTATTGTGAAATTATCGACAAATAGTTAAAGGTGTTCCAAATTTCTAATTCATTTCAAATTTTGGAATCCTTTTGAAATTTGAATTTTTTTACAAATTTCTCGTCAAAATTTAGATGCCTTCGAAAATTTCAAAGGGACTCAGACCATTGTTTAAAATTTCTACCTACTTCTAAATCTAGATTTTTCAAAATTTTTCTGGTTTTTTTTTCTATATTTACTTTAAACGTCTCTAAACCTTTAAATTTTTCAGAATGTTTACTTAAAGGATTTAATTTTTCCAAAATGTTAACTTTTTTTGAAATGTTTTATTTTTCAGAGTTAATAATTAAAATGGAACTCGTTTTGAACTTATTTCGAATCCCGATAATATTGATATTTTCAAAATTTTGACTTTTCTCAAATTTTGGATGTCTGAATTTCAATTTCTTTGGTGAAATTATTGACAAATAGTTGAAAGTGTTCCAAATTTATAATTCATTTCAAATTTTAAAATCTTTTAAAATTTGAAATTTTTTTAAAATATTTTTCGTCAAAATTTAGATGCTTTCGAAAATTTCAAAAGAACCCGGATCTTTGTTCAAAATTTCTACTTACTTCTTATGAATTTAGATTTATCGAAATATGTCTGTTGTTTTTTCCAAATTTTAGTTTAAGAATCTCTAAGCCTTTAAATTCTTGAGAATAATTATTTGAAGGATTCAATTTTTCCGAAATGTTTTTTTTAAATTTCGCATTTTTTAGAGTTACTAATTAAAATGCGACTTGTTTTGAACTCTTTTTGAATCCTCATAATATCGATATTTTGACTTTTTTCAAATTTTGGTTGTCTGAATTTAAATTTTTTTGTGAAATTATTGACAACTAGTTGAAAGGGTCTCAAATTTATAATTCATTTTAAATTTAGAAATGCTTTTAAAATTTGAATTTGTTTTAACATTTCTCGTCAAAATTTAGATGCTTTTGAAAATTTTGACTTTTCTCAAATTATGATTGTCTGGATTTCAATTTTTTTTGTGAAACTATTGACGAGTAGTTAAAAGTTTTTTAAATCTTTAATATATTTCAAATTTTGTAATCCTATCAAAATTTGAACTTTTTTAAATATTTTTTTTTCAAAATGTGTCACATTTTAAAAATTTCGACATTTTTGTATATTTTACATTTTTTACATCTTTCGAATTTTATTTAGGCCTTTTTTGATACTTTTCAACTTTTCTAAAACTTTAGACTCCAAATTTTATTTTTTTTTAAATTTATTTCATTTTGTCTTTTTTTTTAATTTTGTTTTCTCTTAATCTTGACATTTGTTCAGGAAGACAAATTTTTTTTGGATTTTTTAAGGATTATTAAAGTTTGTTCAAATTTTAGATTTTCAAGAGCTTTACTTTTTTTCAAAATGTTGACCTTTCTTCAAAATTTTGACTTGGACACTTTATTTTATTGGAATTAATACGACCTGAAAAAGTTAAAATTTTTTGGAATTTTCCATTTTTCAAATCTTTAGTTTTTTGAAATGTATTTTTTTTTTAAATGAAAATTTCAACTATTCCGATTTTTATTGAAAATTTTGAGTGTTTTCAAATCTCGACAAACGAAAATTCCGGTTTTTTTAAAGTTAATACGACTTTAAATATATCGACTGTTTTTTTCGAAAATTTAGATTAATTTCAAATTCATGACATTTGGCTTTTTCTCCAAGCTTTCGACTATTCTTCAAAATTTGGACTTTAAAAATTTCGAACTTTTCTTTCAAAATTACGTTTTTCAAATTTCGACTTTTTTAGTTTTTAGTTATTTCTAGTTCGTCAGAATTTCAAAAATTTCCAGATTTTTCGCAATTGCGATTTTTTTAAATATTGAAAAATATTTTTAAAAAGTCAAAATTGCAAAGGTTCGAAATTTCCAAAGAGAGGTAAGATTTTTAAAAAATCAAAAACTTTAAAATGTCGATATTTTGAAAAATTTTTACATATCATAAAAAAATATAATCTAAAATAAAATTCAAATCTTGAAAAAATTCAGATTTAAAAAAATTCAAATCTTTATAATTTTAATTTTTTCAAGAAAATGTCTGCATTTTTTAGAATGTAGACCTTTCTTCAAAATGTAGATGTAAACATTTTATTTTTTTGAAATTTAATACTACTACAAAAAGTTATAATTTTTTTTGAAATATCCATGATTTTGACAATCTCTAGTTTTTCAATGTCAATTTTTTTAAAAATAAGAACTAACTATTCCTACTTTTATTGAAAGTTTTGAGTGTTTTCAAATCACGACATAGGAAAATTTTTCAAGATGACTTTTATGAAATTAGTTTGAAAATTTCGAGCTTGTTTTCAAAATTGCGTTTTTTTTTTTAATTAATAATAATAAATTTCGATTGTTTTCAAATTTTTATAAAATTTAGCTTTTTCTTTAAACCTTCGACTATTCTTTAAAATTTGGACTTAAAAATTGCAAACTTTTCTTTCAAAATTACGTTTTTTAATTTTCGACGTTTTTTAAATTTCAATCTCTTTCAAACATCTGATTCGTCAGAATTCCCAAAATTTTAGCGTCTTTGGCAATTGCAAATTTTTTAAATATTAAAAAATATTTTTAAAAAGTCAAAATGTTAAAGGTACAAAGTTTCCAAAAAAAGTTTAAAATTTTTAAGAAAATGGGTAATTAAAAAAGTCAATATTTTCGACTTTTATTGAAAGTTTTAAGGGTCTGCAAATCTCGACAAAGGAAGTTTTTTAAGATATTTTTTTTATGAAAATAATTTGAAGATTTCGACCTTTTTTTCAAAATTTCAGTTTTCTTTCAAATGCTACTTTGCAAATGTGGATTTTTTCGAAAATTTTATTTATAAATTTTTATAAAATTTAAACAGATTTAAACTTTTGACTTTTTCTCAAAACTTGGACTTTTTAAAAAAATTTCTTTCAAAATTACGCTTTTAAATTTTCGACTATTTTTAAAAATTTTAAACTTTTTTAAACATATGATTTGTCGGAATTACAAAAATTCCAGCATTTTTGCAACAGCAAATTTTTTATATATTAAAGAATATATTTAAAAAGTTAAATTTAAAAGATTCGAAATTTCCAAGAAAATTTAATATTTTAGAAAAATCGAAAATTAAAAAAAGTTTACATTTTGAAAAATGTGAAATATCATAGATCATAATTTTTAAAAAATCCAAAATCTTACAAAAATCCAGATTTAAAAAATATCTTCAAAAAATCCAGATCTTCAAAAAATTCAATTTTTTATAATTTTCACTTTGAATACTTTCAGATTGAATAAAGGAAGAAGAATAAGAGAGTAGATTTCTTCGTAAGGTATTTCAATGACAGTAAACGTGGCAAAATTTTTTAGAACATTAGGTTTTTACTGCTTAAGTGAAACATAAACGCCAGTCTACCACTTATACTCGACTTTCAGCATAGACTGTCCGCGTGGATACAATAATACAAATCCCGAAGCCGCTTTGTAGTAGATTTTCTAAGTCGACAAAGTGCTTTCCTTATGCGATAAGATTTTCTTTACAAGGGCATCGAGTTTTGGTGAAACGGACTGATCCTTGGTTATCTTCAAAAGTTCAAAAGAGAGATACTAAATATCTCTGATTGATTTACTCTGAAGATGATAGCTTGGCTATCGAAACGCGTTAAAGCAGCCTTAGTTGTGTTTTTTAATTTTTCTTGGTTTCGGGGGATAAGATTTGCATTTCAACTTTTAAAGGCATCTAGAAGAGTACTAGTGCTGTCATGTTGCCATTACTAAAAGATGTTTCCCAAACATGTAGCATAAAGCATCGAACTTTCGTAAAAAGTATAAATTTAAATTTCGATAATACAAAAGTGGTACCGCTAGAAAGCCTCATATATTATTCGTAATATTATCCCACATAAGACATTACTTTTTTTAACAAAACCTACAGAAAAGAGAGAGATGCTGAATATCTCTGATTGATTCACTCTGAAGATGATAGCTTGGCTATGGAAACGCGTTAGAGCAATCTGTGTTGTGTTTTTTAATTTTTATTGGTTTTAAGGGACAAGATTTGTATTTCAACTTTTAAAGGCATCTAGAAGAGTAGTAGTGCTGTCATGTTACCATTACTACAAGATGTTTCCCTAACATGCGGCATAGAGCATCGAAATTTCGTAAAAAGTATAATTTCAAATTTCGATTATACAAAAATTGTACTGCTAGAAAGCCTCATATTTTATTCGTAATATCGTACTACATAAGACATTACTTTTTCATCAAAATCGATGGAAAAGTTTGTTTGAAGTAAATTAAAATCTCTGGTCTATTCTTGCGTGTTAAAAATCGTAAGTTTGATATTGAATATCTGGACGTCGGTACCAACATGGGTAGTTTTGCAAGTGTGTAGGTAACTGTTCACAATATTTGACATTAATTTAAAGAAAAATAGAAAAGCAGTTGAGCAGTGAAGTACCTTAAATAAAAGAGAATGCAAAAATTTGTTTATCAAAAACTGACATGAAGAGATTCATTAAAAGGCAATTTTTTATTTATTTATTAATATAGGTACAATTTGCCCTAATTTCTAAAACGTCAATTGTAAATGATAAGTAATTTGTCCGACTTTGTCCCACTTTATAGAAATAACACTTTGGAACACATTTCGTCTACGTTTAGCCTTGGAGAAATAAATTTAATGAAAAATGACCCTAATTCAATTTATTTATGTATGCAGAACTAACGGACAAAACTTTACATAGAAAACAAATTCAATTTAAGAAATTTTTAGAGGCAATTTATTAGCGTTCATCAATAAAACGAGCATAGATAATTTCACGTTCGCCTCAACTAATATTAGTTTCAATATCGATAGGATAAATTATCGAAAGTTCACACGACGCAATACATATCTTGTCGCTTTTTACGAGAAAAGGCTTAAATCGAAATTTTCTTGATCCACTTAAGGGGGAATTTCTATCAAAAATTAAATTACCACCTTCTGGGATCGATCGCCCTAGATAATTTAAGCAGCAATTGTAGTCAAGGATTTTCGCACGTTTTGAATGTGCTATTTATCTATCCTAAATCGACTGAAACAAAAATTAGATAACTGTTAGATTTTTCCATTTCGAGTATTTCCTAAAAAAATATCAATTTTAAATTCGAAATTTAGAGATTCTTTTACGAATTTAAGGTGTCAAATTAGCCAATTTTACTGTTTCTTATAAAGTTTCCCCTGTCTCGAGAAATTATACTTTTTATCTCAAAATTAGTAGCTTTATTATACTGAACTTAAACATACGAGGGTAAATCAAATATAAACCGAAATTTCTATCATGTCGCCATGAAGGCGTCGGGAGCGTGCGCATACTCTTAAAGATGTTAGGTGGGGATATCACGTGACTACCTGCACTTAAATGAATTCCGTTTTCGCCGTTTGTGAGTTGTAAATACAATTAGTAAGCAAGAGGCGCATCCGCACGTTGCGCAGCGCATTATTATTAATTTTTTGCCGTTAAAGGTGTAAAGCCCGCCGAAATTCTTCGTAAACTAGAAGTACAGTTTGGGGATACTTGTTTGAAGAAAACTCAAGAGTATGAATGGCAAAAAAATTTTTTGAAAGTACGAATTCAAGTTGAAAATAAATCCTATGCCCATTGTCCTTAGAATTTTTTTATTTTCCAAAATTTTCCCCTTCTGTGACGATAAATATAAAATTTTGAGTTTTTCTAACGACTGATGTATTATTCTAATAATTTTTGTTTTAATCCGTTTCTTTTATTAAATTAATAATTATTGATCAAAGAAAAAATAGAATTTGGAAGGAATAAGCTTTACAAACAATTTTTGTTTTATTTGTTGAGTTACGCAAACTGAATACTAAACGTCTACGAAAGTTACTGAGCATATAAGTAAATTAATTGCCTCTTACTTCAGATAAACTGAAATCAATTAATATAATACCAAGATTTCAGGATGACCTGATTTAACAACGAATCGGATATTTATGTTTCCCTAAGTCCACCAATTTGATTAAACTTAATCTGATAGGACCGCTAATTAACTAATTGAACTTCCATTAATTAAACAACGTTAGCCCACATTGATAAATTGTATTTAAAAATGCTTATATTTTTCATTTTCAGTTTAATGTTAAATTCGGTGGCTCCCAATTTTATGTTTTGATCTAGTACGTTACGCGATTAAGGTAATTCGCTTGCTCAAACGCGAGACTCTTGAAAAAATTTCGGATTCAGCCGACTGAAATTGAAATCAAAGGAATTTTTTCACTGCCGCTCCAACAGCGCATGTGAACTTTGAAATAATGAACAAACCATTCAAAAACAAAAGGCAATAATGTGACATTTCGAATTAAATGCGGCCCTCTTTAAATTCGGGTCAAATTTGATCTTTCTCTTTTTTTTTCTGGGTTAATGTAATGTTTCGTCATTTGCCACCGCCCCTCGAGGGCATGCACGAAAATCTAGTTCAATGACACGCGCCTTTGCTTCGTGGCAATCCGGGGAAATTATTTTTAATATCCCCATTATTCTTGTAAGAAAGGCGTGACTTTTATTGCGGAAAAATAAAAGGAATTTATATTTTCAGCTGTTTCTAATGTTTTGTTTCGAGTATTTACATCGACATGTTTGTAGGTCGTTTTCCACGAACGAAGGAAAACGTAATCTAATTTCCTTTCGATTTTTGTTTACATAAAACAACATTCTGGAGCCTTTACTGGGAACTTTTTAATTAGTATTTGTAATATGCGAGGATGAAGTTGCAGGATAATGCTAAATATATGGAGAGAGGTTTTCAGTCTTCCCAATTAGAAAACTTCTCGCATAATGCTAACTCTTTGTATTTATTTATGGCATGCCTACTGGTTTTATACAACTTTGAAATATACCCAAATAATATAAAAAGATTACATTAATCATCTCATTTCCTTTACTAAAAAACGATGTTCTGTGTCCTCTGGGGATGGTCCATGACCATAGATATTTAAAAACATCTAACAACAAATAAATATGAAAATTACATAACGGAATAAATTAAAAATATCGAAGAATTATACCAGGTATTTCAATTAAGTACTGTGTGTGATGAAACAGTAGAACCTGCTACAGTTGAAGATATTTACAACCAATAACCTGGTCCAGTCGTCCTGGAAATTATAAGTATTGTATGGTCTCCGTACACTTTAATAACTTACAACTGTTAACCAGCAACATCTTTTTCTACTTCTTCTTTTTTGTAGCGTTCTTCATTTCCTTCTTCTTCCTTTTCTTCTTCATCTTCAGCATCATCTTCTACTTCTACTTCTACTTCTACTTCTACTTCTACTTCTACTTCTACTTCTACTTCTACTTCTACTTCTACTTCTACTTCTACTTCTACTTCTACTTCTACTTCTACTTCTACTTCTACTTCTACTGCTTCTGCTTCTGCTTCTGCTTCTGCTTCTTCTTCTTCTTCTTCTTCTTCTTCTTCTTCTTCTTCTTCTTCTTCTTCTTCCTTTTCTTCTTAATACTCAAGTGATCGAAAGCATGTTGTGTGATTAATAATTCAGCTTCAAGTATATCTTAAGAGAAACATTTATGGCATAATGGTATTGGCTGCAATTATTGCTGACAATTGCAACTAGTTTATGTGCGATGTAATTAAACTTAAAACCGTCAGGAGTACTGAGGTGATCATCTTGTATTATGGGTGGTATAGCAAGGTTTATTAGAAATAAGCGTTCTCGGACTGACATTAGTTTAGATATGTTAACCACTGGTGTCACTTAAATGGTCTGTAAAGGAACACTCGAATGTGCTACAATTGAAAATGTTTACATCAATCATAGACCCGTTTCTGCCTTGACTTTATGGTCGCTATAAGTATTCCTAGTTTATTAGTCAGTTACATAAATATTTAATAAGAGAGATAAATCCCATTGAATGATTTTTAATTGACATTCTAGTGTATCTTACGTTTTATTTGTATCTTCCAGTCTGTAAAGTTGTAAGTTCACATTTTGATAATCATTGATGCTAGTTATCGATGTTAATATCGATGTCTTGTTAATGTCCTTCCTCATAACATTGACATGTTAATTAACTAATTACAGACACAAAAGTAACAAAACTTTTCTTCAAACCTTGATGTTGTCATGGGTGCTTTTTAACACCAAAAATATATGCAGAATTAATATTCTGATGAACGAGATCTTTATTAAATTGAACTGAAAACCTGCATAAATTATAAACTAGTAAAACATCCAGAAGCCATAAATGCAGATTGGAACATAAATTTTTATCAATAAAGTAATGAATAAAAATGTCTTAATAAACAAAGAGCTTTTATCAAAACAGAACCCAACCAGTGCGATCATTAAATTTCTTTTATCCTCTTTCAGCCATACGGAAGCTCGCCGAGGGAATATCGTTACAATATATGATATATTTGGTGGTTTTGTGAATCAGTGAGGAATGAAATAACACGCCACGATGTTTTATATTTGGTCCTTATTCCTGCTACTTCCTGAGATACTTCCTGCGGCGACTGCACAAGGTAAGTGGCTTGTATTTGACACTCCTGACCCCAGGAAAGCTCCCACTTGAATTTCCAGCTTCCCGGAAAAGTTGAAAGTACGTTCGTTAGTAATTCGAACGTGGCAGACGACATCTGGCCAATATAAAACTTCAACTTTGCAACTTAGTTTTAACTGAACATCATTTAAAAGACGACGGGGAAAGCCATTTCATAACAAACTCAATTATATTATAATAAGTGGATTTTCCTTTAGTTACAGATTTTGCCGGCAACTTTAATACAAAACGGGATTGAATTTAATTTCCTTTAAATATTATAATTACCTCGCAAAATAGAGAATAGTTGCATTCAATTAAAGGGAGGAAATTTGTTTTCAGCGTAGCCTTATTTGTACGCGAAAGGCCAATACAGCTTTTTACAAAATATTATTAACGTTTAACTAGTTCTGGATGATTAGTTAAAAAACCATGTGACAATACACTCCGCTGTGTCAAAGCCGTTATTTGTTGTTTTCTCTTAGTTATTACATAGTTTTAATTAATACATTTTAAGTAAATTATGTGTAAGGACGCAATTAAATCCAGCTAATACATGTTTGAATATAGGAGAAAAAAAGGTATCAAGATTTGTTTTATAAAAAGGTAGGGACCATATTTATAAAAATAAATTTAACGTTAATGCCACGTAGAAGAGCCACCATCGGAAATGTCATATGAAAGATTTGTTCCCGTTTTCATTTCTCTTTTCCTTCCTGTTCATATTCTTTTTTCTTTTCCCCTTCTTTTCCTCTTCTTGTTACTCTTCATCTTTTTTTTCCTCTTCTTCTTTCTCTAACTCTTCCTCCTCTTCTTCCTCTTGCGCTTCCTCTTCACCCTTCTCTTTCTCTTTCTCTTTCCCTTTCTCACTTTTTTTGTCTTCTTCTTCTTCTTTTTCCCATTTCTTTCCCTCTTCCTCTTTTTCTTCTTCTTTCTCTTTCTATTTGTCTTTCTCTTCTTCTACCTCTTTCGCTTTCTCTTCTTCCCCTTTTCTTCTTTCTTTATTTCCTTATTTTCCCATTTACTTTCCCATTTCTCGTGGTCTTTACCTTTTTTTTCTTCCATTTTCTCTTTTATTTCTCTTTCATTTTCTCTTCCTCTTCCTTTTTCTCCTTCTCTTCCTCTTAGTCTTTGTCTTTTTCTTTCTCTTTCTTTTTTCTTTCTTTTTCCCTTCCGTTTTTCCATTTTATTCCTTTTTTGTCGTCTGTTTCTCTTTTCTCTTTCTCTTCTTTCTATTCCTACTTTTTTAATTCATTCTCATTCTTTTTCGGTTTCTCTTGCTCGTCCTCTTTTTATTTTTGTTGTCATTCCTTTTCATCCTCTTCTTCCTCTTCCGCTTCCTATTTTTCTTTCTCTTTCTCTCTTTTTTCCTCTTCTTCTTCTTTCCTTTTCTTTCCCTCTTCCTCTTTTTCTTCTTCTTTCTCTTTTTCTTTGTCTTCCTCTTCTTCTACGTCTTCCGTTTTCTCTTCTTCTTCCCCCTTTTCTTTGTCTTCTTTTATTTCTTCATTTTCCTTTCCCATTTCTTGTGGTTTTTACCTTTCTTTTTTTCTTCCATTTTATCTTTCATTTCTCTTTCATTTCCTCTTACTCTTCCTTTTTCTCCTTCTCTTTCTCTTAGTCTTTTTCTTTATCTTTTTTTTTTCTTTCTTTTTTCCTTCCTTTTTTCAATTTTATTCTTTTTTGCCGTCTGTTTCTACTTTCTCTTCCTCTTCTTTTTATTTCTACTTTTTTAATTCATTCTCATTATTTTTCGGTTTTTCTTGCTCGTCCTCTTTTTATTTTTGTTGTCATTCCTTTTCATCCTCCTCTTCCTCTTCCTCTTTCTCTTCCTCTTCCTCTTCCTCTTCCTCTTCCTCTTCCCCTTCCTCTTCCCCTTTCTCTTCCTCTTCCTCTTTCTCTTTCTCTTCCTCTTCTTCTCCATCTTCCTCTTTCCCTTCCCCTTCGCCTTCCTCTTCCCTTCCCTCTTCCTCTTTCTCTTTCTGTTTCTCTTTCATTTCCTCTTCCTCTTTCTCTTCCTCTTTCATCTTCCTCTTCCTCTTCCTCTTCCTCTTCCTCTTCCTCTTCCTCTTCCTCTTCCTCTTCCTCTTCCTCTTCCTCTTCCTCTTCCTCTTCCTCTTCCTCTTTTTCTTCCTCTTCCTCTTCCTATTCCTATTCCTATTCCTATTCCTCTTCCTCTTCCTTTTTCTCCTTCTCTTTCTCTTTCTCTTTCTATTTCTCTTTCTCTTTGTCTTTTTCTTTCTCTTTCTTTTTTCTTTCTCTTTCTCTTTCTCTTTCTCTTTCTCTTTCTCTTTCTCTTTCTCTTTCTCTTTCTCTTTCTCTTTCTCTTTCTCTTCTCTTCTCTTTCTCTTTTCTCTTTCTCTTTCTCTTTTCTCTTTCTCTTTCTCTTTCTCTTGCTCTTCCTCTTTTTCTCTTTCTTCTCTTCTATTCCTCTTCCTCTTTCTCTTTCTCTTCTCTTCTCTTCCTCTTCCTCTTCTTCTTCCCTCTTCCTCTTCCTCTTCCTCTTCTCTTCCTCTTCTCTTCCTCTTCTCTCTTCCCTCTTTCTCTTCTCTTTCTCTTCTCCTTCCCCTTCTCCTTCGCCTTTCTCTTCCTTTTCCCCTTTCTCTTTCTCTTCCTCTTCTTTCTCTCTATTTCCTCTTTCCCTTCCCTTCCTCTTCTTTTCTCTTCTCTCTTCCTCTTCTCTTTCTTTTTCTCTTCTTTTCCTCTTTCTCTTTCTCTTTTCTCTTCTTTCTTTTTCTCTTCTCTTCCTTTCTTTCTCTTTCTCTTCCTCTTCCTCTTCCTTTTTCTCTTTCTATTTATCTTCTTTTCATTGCTTTTTCTCCTTCTCTTTCTCTTCCTCTTTTTTTCCATCTTTTTTCTTTTTCTTTCCTCTTCTATCTTTCTCTCTGGCTTCCCCTTTCTTTTTTTCTTTGTTTTTTCCTTCACTTTCTCTTTCTTTTGTTGTTCCTCATCCTCATCCTCTTCCTCTTTCTTATTCTCATCCTTATCTTCTTTCTTTAGCTCCTCATCTTCCTCTTTTTCTTCTTTTTCATCTTTCTCTACCTTCTCCCTTTCTCCTCTTTATCCTTCTACTCTACTTTCTCCTCCTTCTTTTTCTCTTCCTCTTCCTCTTTCTCTTCCTCTTTTACTTTCTCTTTCTTTTCTCTTTTTTCTTCCTCTTTCTCTTTCTCTTCTCTTCCTCTTCCTCTTTCACTTTCCTTCTTTTTCTCTTTTTTCTTCCTCTTTCTTATTTTCATCCTTTTTCTCTTCTTCTCCTTCTTTCTATTCTTCTTTTCTTTCTCTTTCCCTTTCTCTCTCTTTCTCTTTCTTTCATCTGTCTCTTTCTCATCCTCTTCCTCTTCCTCTGCCTCTTTTTCTTTTTCTTTATCTTCCTCTTTCTCTTCCTCTTCCTGTTTCTCTTCCTCTTCCTCTTTCCCTTCCTCTTCCTCTTTCTCTTCTCTTTCTTCTTTTTTATTCTTCCTCCTTATCTTTCCCTATTTTTCTTCTTATTATTATATTTGATTTTTAAATAATGGTCTAGAAAACTATTAAAAGCTCAATTTATTTATTACCCCTAATAGTGAAATTAAACCTGACCTCCTACAATTTGTGCGTACTTACTTGCAAACTGTATTTATCCTGACACTACGAATTGTAAGAGGCCATAGTCCATTTTGACATAAAAAGTTCTCTACGAAGGATTTCTAAACGAAGAATTTTTTTAAAGATTTTCTCGGTGTCGTTGTTTCTCATCTTATTCTTCCCAAAATAATGCCGAGGCGCATTGGCTGATTAGATCGATCTCTGGCAAGTAAAGGTGTCAGTTATATTTCCCGGAAATGGGTAGCATTGATCGACGCCCCCCACAAAGCCAACATTCGGAAACACTTAACGGCATACCGGTATAGATTGACGTTTTAAAATGAGTAAAAAGTAAATAAACCAATGTAGTAATAATTCAAAGCATGGCACTTCAGCAGTAATCGATATCGCTAAAACAGCCGGTTTACATACCGGCCTTGTCTCATGTTAATTCGCCTCGTTAAAACTTTTAGCCGGATAACCGATGAAAATAGTTTAACGTTGGTCACGTAAAATAGTCGCTGCTAGTCGTTCTCCCTCTACCAATTTAAGTGAAACTAAAATGTGGAATACTAAAAATTGGAGAAAGGCGATTGGGTAATTAGTAATCTATAATATATATAAAAGGCAAATATCACTCATCAGGAAATCTTTATCATCAAATTAGAAACCCTATAAACTTCGCAAACAGTTTCCCCATACGACGCAGGCATCCATTCAAAAGAGATTTTTTTAAATTCAATCCATAAGGAAGTGTAAAGATGTGTAAGGTTTTATATGTGGTAAATTAGTCTTCGTGTTGCTCAATAATCCCGAGGCTAATACATAAATGAATCTTTTAATAAAAAAATCTAGAATATTTTTAGAAATTAGCAATCTTCGGACAATACATATCAAAACGTCATGGCTATCTAAGAATTGGTTTACAGGTTACAGAAGATTTAATGACACTACATTTGTTTTTTTCAAACCAAAATAGGAATTTTTGATGCTCAAAAAACAACTCTCAAACAAAGCAATGGCTTGATACATGTTTAAGGGGATCTGCTTTATCGAAAGCGATCTGGCATTGGAAATTTTCGTAATACTATTTGTGCAAAAAAAGTGTAAAAACAAGGCAATTAAGTGTAAATATTCGCGACTCAATTTGTAATTAAGCTAATTTCATAACTTTGTTGCGCAACAACTCAAACTGAATTTGGCTTTATCTAACAAAAGAACTCAAAGGGAGTCAGTTTGCGTTAATTTAACGCCACTATTATCCGAACATCCTAGTTATGACACAATGCCTCGGTAACATAAAGCAAAGTTGCGATTACTTTATAAATGCAATTTCAATTCACATCATTCTAAATATAAATTGTGATCTAAAGACTTCTGCGTACACAACGCGAACTTTGCTCCTCTAAGTAGTGAATTTTCATCGGGCCATTGAAAGGCAGCTGTACAATGTGTACATTTAGCTAAAGCAAAATATCTAAATAACATCATCTAGTGGCAAGCTTTTGAACCGAGCACCGCTGAATATGTTAAATCTCAGAGAAAAGCTGAACAGCTTTCCATTAAGGACTTATTATCTGCTCAGGTATCAAAGCCTCTGATTCCGGCTTTCGAATGGTTCAAAAGGATTGTTGTTGCGTCGACCCCACGAGTTTAATCTAACGAACATTGAGATTACGAAAACTCGTCGAGAGATTTCAATAAAAATTTTAACAGCCTTCACGTCAGATCCAGGGATGATCTGCAAGCACAACGATGCCCTCGTTATCCGTCGACGATTATGTACTTTTGAAAATTAAAAAACCTAAATGCCACAAGAACATTTTGTCGTGAGAAAGATGCGAGAGGTTCACTTTTCAGTGATTTTTAATCCACAACGAGGCTACGCTTTCATTAATTTTTGAGTCAGTTAATGTTGAAATATTTATCAGATTCGGAGATTTGGATTATTCAGATAATTTGTAGAAGAGCGGCAAACTATGGGACACAACTTTACCGTGACTTTGCACGTAGGATTCTTTTATCATAATGATCTGACAGCGTCATCTAACGCGATAGGGCATAATTTTGCTACCCAATATATAACTGGTGACTCGCTAGCCGGCTAAATATGTATCATCAACGAATCAACAAAACATCATTATGTAATTTGAAATTGATTCATCAATTCAACAAATTTAAAAATTCTTTTACATTATGGATATTTGCTTGCTTTGGAATTGCTTATCTAATTTCTCATGTAAAGGCCACTAACTTGTATAGTATAGTTTAAAAATTAAAATGCAGAACTTGTTTCTTGAAACCAAGCAATCAGTATCTCTCTGAAAGTGACAGCGTGGCTGTCGAAATGCGTTAGAGCAACGTTTGTTGTGTTTTTTAATCTTTCTTGGTTTCAGGGGACAAGTTCTGTATTACAATTTTTGAAGATAACCAAGGACCAGTCCGTTTCACCAAAAGAATAATATAGGTTAGGTTAGACTCAACATTTTCAGCAAAATTCCTTTATCGCCTCAAAATAAAGTATTTTTAAACTACATTAGTACGCTTTATTTGCTTCACGCACACAATTTTCATGTTCATTAATAGCTTACCACAAAATAATTGAAAAAATTAATTTGGTTTATTTAATAATATTTTAGAAATAATTAAGAAGTTTCTGAACGAATTGCTTCTATCCTGAAATCATTTGAGCGCGAATATATCAAAGGAAACCGAAAACAAAGGTGGTCGATATTACGAGGCGATAAAAAAGTGAACAAATGGGAATCACTGAGCGAACAATCGTTTTCCACCGAAAGCTCTGAAACAGTCTTGCCTCTAAATGGAGGTTTATAATTAAGAAAAAGTAAACAGAGCTAGGCTCTTTTATCCTAGAAATGAAGTTTACTTGTAGCAGTCATATTAAAGATTTAAATCCAATTCGTTTTTGCTTTGAAATCGTATCCTTTTCGTTCGCGGAAAATTCTTTGCAATAATGATGCTCTGAGGGATGGCATCCAACTAAAGCGGGAGTTGGAATTAATACCATTAAAATACGAGCGCTCGACTCTCGTTTTAGAGCAATGGGAGAACGCAGAACGTTGTATATGTGCTTGCAACTGGGTTTTAAAATTTCTAACTAATGAAATCAATGTATTAAAAATTGAGCTCGTTTTTAATATGCGAATCATAATTAAGCAACTGACTAAACGAAAAAGAGATGTGCTTAAAATCCATCAAGGGTTAAGTTTATTTTTTATGATAATCTGCAGGCTTTCTGCTTTGAGGGTAAAAATATCAACAGTTGTTCATCAAGTATGGACGACCGGAACAAATTTTTCGAAAATTTAGGTAATCTACTTTCTGTTAACTGAAAAATTCTGTGTTGCAAAAAATTTCTAGATTCAGTGGAAGACCCAATCCTAGGTTGTAAATAAGTTTGATAAAGTGAGGCACATAACGGAAGAAAATGTGCGAATTCGGTATATTTGTGGAAAATATAAGAAGTCGAATATTCGCGAAATAAAAATACAAACCATGCCGTTACCAAAGAGCTTTGGGCGATTTACGATCACGACACATATCTGCGGGAGACAGTGGAAATTATGGTTTTACTGCACAACGAAATATTTTCCTATAAAACTACTTTAGCATGGGAAAACGCAAATATATTACATTAGTTGGCCCGACAAAGGAAATTGGGTTGAAACTGATCGTATTTATTCTAATTGCGACGTGACAAAACTCTCTGAGTCTATAACCCAATTACTGAAAATTGGCTAAACAAGGTTAATTTGCTGGCACATTTTTAAATTGTTGAGAAAACTAAAAGTGCACAGTATCAGGTTATTCTAAGCCTAACAGATACATTAATGTATTTGTCTGTCTGTTTGTCCGCTTTTCGCGGCTCAATTGCTAAAGTTATTTTGATGAGAATTAGTACAGAACTACCTTGAAAGGCTAAGTCATTAATATGATACATTTTGTCCCAAAATACTGTCCTTCACATTAATATTGATTCTAGGAAGAGTAAATAACCTTTCTCCATTTTTTGTGTAAATACATGATACGACAGCGTTATCTAACCATGGATGGGGAGGGGGGGGGGGAATTCTTCGGAAGGATTATGTTAAGAGTAAATAGTTTTAATTTATTTTTTGTGTAAATAAATGATACAAAAGCGTCATCTCACCATGGGGCACAACCTTATTGTAATTCTTCGGGAGAAATCTGTTAATATAAAGGTCTAATGGCGTGATCTTTCGAGATAGTGAGCAACTTCGTTATCCAATATATAGTTGGACACTCTAGGCTGCCAACTATATATATATATATATATACAGATTGCAGAATGATTTTTAGTTCAAATTCGTTGATCAACGAATTTGAACTAAAAATCATTCTGCAATCTGCATATGTTTTTAAAGTTGTGCCGGGCTGACCAACTTAACTTCATTAGGTTTATCCAAGCTAGTTTTACAAACCATAACGTCAGCGCTATATATCGCTATACAGCAATCTAATCTAGGTTCTCAGTTAAAACCTGAGACGAATTAAAACATTAAAACAAATCACATTAAGCCGCCAATTCAATTTAAAAACTGTCTTAAATTTTCGAGAGTTTTTTTGTTAAGTTATCAAAGCAATTACTCATCTACTTCTTCAGACAAAGTCACGGGTAATAGTTAATATACAGGGTGACTTTCCGTTTGAAGTTTAGGATGGAGATCTCAGAAACTAGCCAAACTGGAAGAAAGGCTAAATGGGAAAAGATTTGCTTCTTCTTGGACCCAATTTAATGCACTACTGAATTGTATAAAAAGTCCATAACTTACTAGGTAATTCTAAATAAACTTTTGCCTATTTCTCTTAATTCATCTGGTTCTGTTATTTCTAATTGTATAGAAAAGTAAAGACCAAAAGTTGTAGAAAGATACGTTAGTAATTAAAATATTTATTCATTTTAGCATCTAAGCTGTCATTTTTGAGACCTAACATAAATTTCCCATTTTTCATATTACAGACCATAGGCTATGACCTTATAAAACTGAAAATTTCGAACGTTGACTTAATTTTAAATCTTCGTCTATTAAAATTTCTATTCTTTGCAAAGTGCTGACTGTAGAATTCCATTTGTTTTCAACGTCTCACATTTTTCACTTTTTTCCTAATTTTTATTTTTGACTTGTTTTGCGATTACGATTTTCAAAATTTTTCCTTCAAAATCTCCTTTTCCTTCGTCTATCAAAATTTCTATTCTTTGCAAAGTGTTGACTGTAAAATTCCATTTGTTTGTTTTCAAAATAACGAGGTTTCTGAATATTTTTCCTTTTTTGAAAATTCCGATTTTATTTGATGCAACAATTTTAGAAACTTTCGACTTTTTAAAAACGTCAAGTCTTTAAAAATGTCAGGTTTTTAAAAATTTTGGCATTTACGAAAGTGTTGACCTTTTTTTTTAGACTTTTTGAAACTGAAAATTTTTTAGGATAGTTTTTTTTAACAATTTTCTTGAAAATTACGTTTCTCTTTTAACTTTGTCTTGTTTAAAAATTCCAACTTGCTAGGACTTTGTATTTTTCGCAAAAGATTCACTTTTTCTGGAAATTTAGAGATTTTAAAGAATTCGCTTTTGTTAAAAATATCGACTTTTAAAAAATTAGGAAAAAACGGTTTTTTAAAATTATTTATCGTCTTCAAAAGTAAGGCTTTAATTAAGATTTTTTATGAAAATTTTGGCCGTTATAAAATTTCGAATTTTTAGGATTTTAATTTTATCTCGAAAAAATACCTTTTTTTGAAAATTTAAACGTTTCTGATAAATTAGTCAACATTTTTGAAAAAAGTCGTTTTTTTGAACCTTTTTTACCTAAAAATCCATTAATTTTTTTTAAATTAAATTAAAAATTTGGTTTTTTTGTGTTGTCTTCTAGAAGATTCTGCTAATTTTAAAATTTTGACTCTTTTCAATATTTTTACAAAATTTCACAATTTCAACTGATGCATATTTTTCGAAATTTTTGACTTTTAGAAAATTTTAATTGGTTTCAATTATTTGGACTTCTGTTTTTAATGTTGACCTTTTTTGAGTTGTTCGTTTTTTTTTTTCATCTAAACTTTGTGGTAAATTTTGACTGTTATTGAAAATATTGACTTTTTTGAAAATCCCTAACTTTCATCATGTCGGTCCTCCTTCTAATTTTATCGAAAATTTCAATTTGACCATTTAACATAATTTTTAACCACTAAACTACTAAAATTACTACTCCTAAAATTGTCAACTCTCTCAAAATTTGTCAGTGTAATTCATTTTGCATCTTTTATGAAAGGTTGTTCAGTTGAATTGTTTTCAGAAAGTTTCAGCTTTTCAAAAATGTCGGTTTTTAAAATTTTTACATTTTTAGAATTTTTATTTATTTTCAAAAGTTCGATTTTCTTGAAAATTTGACCTTTTCTGGAAAATATAATACATCTTTTTTTTTTAGATATTTAAGCTGTTTAAAAATTTCTTTTTTAAAAATTTCAACGTCTTACATTTTTCACTTTTTTGCGAATTTTTATTTTGTTGTGGTTTTTTTCCAAAACTTTGACTTATTTTTCGATTACGATTTTCAAATTTTTTTTCAAAATCTCACCTTTTCTCAAAATTTAGAGTTTTTTTTTTTAAATAAATTTAGTTGATTTTTAAATCGATTTTTCTGAAATGTGTTCATTTATCAGTTATTTTTGTTTGAATTTTTGACTTTTTTTTGGTTTAGTTTTTTGCATAAAATTTTTCATTTTTGGCGCATATTGGCAATTTTTTTTGAAGAATTTGATTAAGGTAAAAATATAATTTTTTTTGATAACCTCTGTTTTCTAAGAATATCGATTTTTTGAAAGTTCCGATTTTTAGATTTTTTTTTCAAATTTTTCACCATTTTAAAAATTGCATTCTTTTTCCAAAGTTTTTCCTAATTATTTTTTGGCCTTTTTAATACTTTGAATTACTATCAAAATAACTTTTTTTTCTGGAAATTTTTGTCTTTTTTCAATTATTCCATTTTGTTAAAAATGTCAGTTTTTTTTTTAATTTTACATTTTATTTTCTTTAATTTCGTCTTTCTCCGGAAATTTTATTTTTTAAAGAGTTTAATCGTCTTTCAAAACCTCAGCTAAAAAATTTTTTTCTTTTCCAAAACTTTAAGTTGTTTTCAAAGTAACAACATTTTCTCAAAGTGTTATTTTTTTTAACTTTTGATTTTGCTTAAAAATTTCGACTTTCTTAGAAATTTTACATTTTGTTTCCTTAAATTTCGTCTTCTTTTTTAAAATCTCAACTTTTTTGAAAATCTGTTGGTAATGCTTAAATTTAGATTTTTTTTTGTAAATTTTAGCCTTTCTCCAAAATTTTGACTTACTTTGCAAACTATGACTACTAAGAAATTTAGTTTCAACATTTTTAACTTATCAATAAAACGTTTATAATATTTTTTTTTTAGTTGTGAGCTTTGGTAATGATCGAGGTTTTTTTGAAAATGGCTATTTTTGTGAAAGTTTTAAATATTTAAAGTATTTAAAATTCTTTAATTTTTCCCAAAATTTGACTACTTTCAATAATTTTGACCTTTTTGTTTCCTATTTTTGAAATTTTTATTTTTTTAGCAATTTCGAAGTTTTTTAAAGATCTTTTTTTGATGGATTTGATATTGTTAATTTTTAATTCTTTAAAATTTTTCTGAAAATTGTGACTTCTTTTTTTAAATTACTTCCTTTAGAAAATTTGCCCTTTTTCACAATTTCCACTTCTTTAATCCTGAACTTTTCTCAAATATTTCGATAATAAATTTTTAACTTTTTGTTAATTTCGATTTATTTTTTTTTCTTTACAAGACATTAACTTTTTGTTGAAGTTTTGAGGTTTTTTAAACCCTATCAGTTTTTAGAAAATTTCATATTTTTTGTAGATTTGGCTTTTTTTAAATTCCCATTATTTTGAAGATTTCAGTTTTTTCGAAAATTTTACTTTTTAATTATTATTTGATTTCTTTTGTAAATTTTACCTGTTCTTAAAAATTGTAGCTCTCTTTGAAAATTTCGTTTTTTTTGAAATTTTCGACTTTTTTTTGAGTTTAATATTTTTTGAAAATCTTCATTTATTTGGACTCTTCAAATTGTTTCTCTCGAATTTGGGAATTTAGAAGGTTTTAATATTTTCAAAACTTTCGACTATTTATTCCTACTTATTTAAATATTTTCACCTTTCCCGAGATTTTTACTTTTTTTTTAGAATTGGGACTTTTTTCGGAATGTTGCTTTTTCTTGAAAATTTCGCCCTTTTTTAATATGTTAGACTTTTGAAAAACTTGTTTCTTCTTAAGTTTCAACATATTCTCTCTCTCTCTCTCTCTCTCTCTCTCTCTCTCTCTCTCTCTCTCTCTCTCTCTCTCTCTCTCTCTCTCTCTCTCTCTCTCTCTCTCTCTCTCTCTCTCTCTCTCTCTCTCTCTCTCTCTCTCTCTCTCTCTCTCTCTCTCTCTCTCTCTCTCTCTCTCTCTCTCTCTCTCTCTCTCTCTCTCTCTCTCTCTCTCTCTCTCTCTCTCTCTCTCTCTCTCTCTCTCTCTCTTAGTAAAGCAAAACTGATTTGAAATATATAATATTTCACTGAAATATTTGTGAGTTATGACCATGGTTTTACTTGAAAAAGAGATACTGTCAAGTTTAATTGTTATCTACCAAAGAGGCAACATTTTTTTTAATTCCCAATGTTGGTTATTTAAATTAAATTTTATGAGGAAAATTCGAAGTAAAAGTAAACGAGGAAGTTAGGAAGCATGGACATAAACAAAGACACATTGCAATGAAGTTAAATTTTGGGGTCCAAGTTAAATGAGTTCCAGAGGCGATGATTACTCCAAAAGCAAGCAAGTCTCCAGCTTGGTTAGTTCATGATAAATGGATGCCCTCCGGAGTGTCTTCGTCGCCTTCTGGGAGAGCCAGGATCAGCGTACTCGCTGTCGTTCCGGCAATAAAAGGTCACATGTCTTCCTTACGAATTCATTCACTCGGCTCGATCCATCTATTATTAATGTTAAGTTGATCACAATGCTGCTTCTCTTTGTAAGCGTTTCGCACGTTCGCCATCAATCAAAAATCAACCTGATACGCTTTTATGCGTCGAAACCGAGGCTCTCTTCCCCCTTACTCATTCTCTTTATGGATTCTTATAGCTGCGGCACTTTCAGTATTTTCTTTCAATTTATGTATCCTGCCGATCTTTATTCATCTCAAATATTTGTCACATTTAAATTTATACGATGGAAAATGTATATCGGTGTTTGTATGCTTATGTTATCATGGAAAATCGCTAACACTTTATCCGACTCAAATTCAGAGCATCTTTTTACAGATGTGCCACATTCTACATTTCACGAGAAAGTTCTCTTAGAAAGACATAGATACTTACTAATTTATATTCGAGAACTATACTTATTATCACAAGTGTGTATATACAGATTACAGTATTTTAATCCTTATCACCTCATTTAGAGAGAGTACAGAGTGCGTGTACTTCGACCCTTGTCATTAGGATGTCTCGTATTTGAAGACCTACAACTACAATGTAGTTTAAATTGTTTAAATTTAAATTTTGTTGCACTTTCAGTTCAATCTCAGTACTTTTTTTTAATTGTGCTAGTTATTCCTAGCTTAATGAATTTCTCCTTAAATTTTGTATTTTCATTTGAACTTTTTAAAAGAAATTTCTTTTTATACTAAATTTTGAGATTTTTTTTAACAAAATTTCAAATTTTTCCCAAATTTTTAGTTTAACTTTGTAATTTTAATTTTCTGCTTAGGATTGAAATTGATTTCGACCTATTTTGAAAATTGTATATATTAAGTAACGACTTAAAAAGTTGAAATATCTATCATATATAAATTGAGTACTTTGTAGTTTCAATTTTTAAGTCGAGATTTTCGGTTTAGTTGTTACAAAATAGGAAAAACTTATTGTTTATTTAAGTACCAATTTATTTTTTTTCGAAGTTCAAGGTAAAACTACTTTGAATTAATTATAACTACTCTGTCTTCGATTGTAATATGCTTAAAAAAAATTATTTTTTTAAATTTCGAAATAAAAAGACTCCTCACGTATTTAAAATTAAAAAAAATTTTCGTTATCTTCAAAATTTATGTTTTAACTAATCGAAATTTTGATGTCAAAATCAGAATTTCGAAAACAAAGTAAAAATTTCTAGCAAAGATTAATATTTCTATTTTCAAGTAAAAATGTCGAGAACTGCATACATATTTTAGGTTTAAACGCAAACGTCTTAAGAAAGGCGAGATTATTAAAACTGCTAAAAAATAAATACGAACAAATTTGAAATTTAAACTTTAAATTTTGACGAAAATATGCAAATTTTGAGAAAAGTTAAAATTTTCTAAAATTAATTTTTGATATTATTACAAATTCTCAAAAAAATTTATGATTTTAAAATATAAAATTAAATGTTTTAGAAAAATTCGAACTTCCAGTTTGATCAAAATATATTCCAATTAAAACCTAAACATAGATCCGCCAAAAAATCAAAATTGTATTCAAGGTTAGTTAAGCTCAATCCCATGCGTTTATGGTCGCCCAAATTCAAGGTCACTTGAGTTGAAGGTCAGGCCTGTTCAAAATTACCTGATCTGAAAGTCATATGAAGTCAAGGTCACGTCAGATCGAGGTGATATCGGATCAGAGTCATGTTAGCTTAAGGTTACGTGAGCTCATGATTACATGAATTCAAGGTTACATTAGTTCATGATCATAGGAGTTTAAGATCGCATAAGTTCAAGAATATGTAAACTGAAGACCACGTGATCTCAGAAGCATGTAAGTTCAAGGTCACGCGAGCTCAGGTTCATGTAAGTTCAAGGTCGCGAAAATTAAAGTAAAGTAAATTCAAGGTTATGTGCAATCAAAGTCGTGTTGGGTTAGGGTCACGTAAGCTTAAGGTCACCTGGGTTTGGGATTAAGTAATTCAAGGTCGCGTATATTCAAGATTTTTTTAGTTCGAGGTCACCTAAGTTTAAGATCACGTAAGCTCAAGATCGTATAAAGTCAGGGTGGAGCTAGCGCAAAGTCACGGGAGTTCCAACTTCAAAGATCTCAAGGTCATATAATTTTAACATCACGCAAGCTCAAGATCTTATAAACTCAAGATGGACCTAGCGCAAGGTCACCTGAGTTTGGGATTAGGTAATTTAAGGTCGCGTATATTCAAGATTTATTTTACCTTGAGGTCACCTGAGTTTAAGATCACGTAAGCTCAAGATCGTATAAAGTCAGGATAAAGCTAGCGCAAAGTCACGTGAGTTTAACGTCAAAGATTTCAGGGTTATGTGATTTTAACATCACGCAAGGTCAAGATCTTATAAACTCAAGGTGGAGCCAGCGCAAGGTCACGTGAGTTCGACGTCAAGGATCTCAAGGTCATGCTAGTTCAAGATCATGTAAACTCAAGATCGTATAAACTTAAGGTGGAGCTAGCGCAAGGTCACGCGAGTTCAACGTCAAAGATCTCAAGGTCATACCAGTTCAAGATCACGTAAGCTCAAGATCAAATAAACTCAAGGTGGAGTAAGCGCAAAGTCACGTGAGTTTAATGTCAAACATTTCAAGGTCATGCAAGTTCAAGATCACGTTAGCTTAAGGTCATATCAAGTTAATGTCACAGCTCAAAGTTGTGTAAAAGCAAGATAAATTTTTTTCAACATTTTAAACATATTTTAGACAAATTACTATTCGCTGTTTTGATTTTTTCTTCAAAATTCCAAGTTTATTCACAGTTTTGTTTGTTACTATTTTCTAAATTATAATTTGTTTTTTAAAATTTCAACTTTGATTTTAAAACTACTTTTTTTGAAATAAAAAGTTTGGGAAACAAAATTTTATTTCAATAAATTGTTCGTTAAAATATTTTCCCACGAAAAATTGAATCTCGTTTTAAATTCAAACATTTATTTCTTTTTTCCTAAAATCCCCTTTTTAAATTCCAAAATCCTTGATTTTTTTTAACTAGATTGCGACTTAAAATTTTTGAATTTTATTTTGTCTTTTAAATTTAAACCTTGAACTTTAATTTTGGTGCAACGGACTGGTCCTTGGTTATCCTCAAAAATTGAATTACAAATCTTGTCCGTTAAAACCAAAAAAGGTTAAAAAACACAAAAGAGGTTGCTTTAACGCCTTTCGATAGCCAAGCTAACATATTCAGTAAGGTACTAACACCTAATCTTAAAATTAACCCTTATATCTACGAATATTCACTTCGTGCATAATCGACCGCATCCGAACGCGCATGCGCATCCAAATATACTTACAATTCTTTATCTATCAACCTTAACTATTTTTTACAGAAATAAATGGCCTAAAGGCCCAGCGCAACTATTCCTAAAGTTATCTTCAGCATTATGGATGGCTAAGCTTTCACAAGCATTTAGCATAGAATTGTTATCTACTACACTTAACGGAGTCGGAATTTTCAACAAATTAAACTCATTATAAAAACCTGACCTTTTAGAAAAATTTGAAAAATAGCAGAATTTAAATAAATTGATAATTTTCGAGGGTAAAAATCGAAAGTTTCAAATACGCAAACAAAATTAAATAAAATGAAAATTTTGAGAAAAATATCGATGTTTTGAAAAAAAGATCAAAATTTCGAGAAAAAAGTCAAATTTTAAAAAAGGGGTCGAATTTTGAGGAACATTTTACGAAAACGGTCGATATTTCAAAAAAAAAGGGTCGTAATTTCTCGACTCAACATTTATTTTTTTACGACTGCCTGAGTAAAGGACAAGCTACCCCTGCCCCATTGTGACGTCATAAAATATTCGCTATTGAGGTAATATTCGAAACCTTGGAAAACAAATTGGAATTTCACTGGAATTCTTGTCTTTTACAAAAATTTAACATTTTCAAAGGTCGAGTTTATTTGGAAGAAGGACGAATTTAAAATAAATTGAAATTTTCAAAAATGACGAAATTTTGAAGTAAGAAAAACGACGAATTTTGAGATAGAAATTGGAAACTTTGAGAAAGTCACATTTGGATAACAGAACTCGAATTTTATTATAAGTTCGAAATTTTAAAAGAAAAAGAGAAACTTTATGAAAAAGGGCTGAGTTTTGAAAGCAACGTCGAAATTTCGTGATAATGTCGAAATTTCAATTCCGTGAAATTCATTGAAAAGCAATAATTTTCAGGAACAGATGAAAATTTTTAGAATTTTGAGAATATAAATTTTTGGTTGGTTGTATGAACCAGAGAAATGCCCTATTTTAACTAATAGCAAAAGAAAGAAAAGTAGAAAAGAAGATAAGAGCAAAACAAAAAGGAAAGGGAATTCAAAAAATGCTTTTTATTAGGTGGTACTGGATAATTAGGTCAATTTGTTAGGTACGCTACCGATGAACCCCCGAATTGATGATATAGATACCTCCAGTGTCCATGAACCCCACTTTAAGAAACCCTGCCTGAGCAGTTCCATTGTTATTCCATAAATAATTTCCCGTTTTATTGTCAAATATATTAGCATAATTTCTTGGGAATGCGAATGCAAATATTCGTTACATGACTCTAATGGACATATTGTTTGCAGTTATATTATTTATTACTTTTTATACGTTTTAAAAGATGCCTAAATGTGCGAGAGTGCGCTAAGGTTCAAATAGTTTTGGAAAGCTAATAAGGCTTTTGGGGGCCTATTAACCTCGCCCATGTGAAGTTGTTTTTGCTAAAATCCCATTTAGAAATAAATTTTTAACTTTTGCTCATTAATTCATGTTGAAAATATTTTTCCAACAAAAATCCTTCAGTCATCATTGATCATTCAGTCAATAGGGAAGAAATATGGTTGATAGAGTGAATTACCATGCTTTCATATCGTAGCTTTTGCAGATGAATTACTCTTAGATTATGGCTTATGATTTTACTGAATTCTATTGTAACGATTAAAGGGAAGATATTTCTGACATTGACGAAGTTTGCAAGTTATATAACTTTAAAGTTAAGATCACAAACACTTCATTAGCGCCAACTATCCCCAATAGTCGAAGTTAATAATTTGGTGAGAGTTCCATGGCAGCTTCCTAAACCTTTGCGAACTACTAACCTAAGAAATTGTTGGTGTGATAAGGCAGATTTTAATGTTCTACAAGAAATAAGAAATACAGAAATATTTGATCTCTTGTTTACCAAAGTGGCATCTAGCAAAATCTAAACTTAGAATTGATTCCTAATTCCATTTTCCATGTTGTTCTGAAATGGGTAAAGTGGAATCATGTAAGGAAGACAAAAATGGGCAAACGATTTAAATGCAGTTTCAGTTCGATTTTTATTAACTAAACAGTGTGGAGGTACTAAAACTTGAAAATATTTACAACTACAACCATAGTCAGGTTTCGGCCTACCTTGGCTTCAACAATATGGTTCCATCATTGTCTTCCAACCTTATAAGTCACCCACTTAAATACTGAATGAACTTTCGACGAGGAATATTTTTGTAACTAGTTTTAAATGCAGTTAATCAAACGCAGAAATATAATGAAATTGATTGAAAATGGTTCTTTGTTCAAAGATTCTACGAGGCCATAATAAGAGCCAATGCCTCGAAATTTGGATCATTTATATCTTTCAAGACCAAATACATGAGTGGCCGCCTAAGTCAACATAACTTTCATAATCGTATTTGTATTTCGACATACGTGGCCGTTTGTTTTATACCGATATATATCGCTGTGGAATTATTGATTAATTGGCAATTTTCTTTTTAGCTTACGAAGAGCAAAAGAAAATTGAGCGTTTGGCCCCGGGAAAGAAGTTCCTGAATCTTTCATTAAGTTGTTTCTTACCAAATTTACTTTTTGATTGACAGCGTAATAAATTAATACGTGGGCGAGCTGGGGTTATAAAAAATGAACCAACGCTTTGTCACAAAATCGATTAAGACGCTTAATACCCGTTAGTTGCATGAAAGTTTTCTTAACGAACTGCTTTATGACACCCTTTGATAGAATATAGTACAATGTAAGCAGCTGTCATAAAGAGAAATCAAATTTTATAACGCAAGAAAATGTTTACTGTATCTGTCAAAATTAGTGACGACTGCAGGGAAAATATGCGGGGGTAATGCCTCACTGTCCTCCCTGCATTAACTGATGAAAGTCTTCTGTCAGATGTTACAGTCGACTCCCGCTAAAGTTGCGCCCGGTAAAGTTATCCATTCATTAAAGTTGTCAAGATACGATCACTAAGTTGTGCGGATAGACCCCCACTCTAATTTTTGAACAACGAATTACATTTTCGAGTTTTAGCGCCATTTTTGAATAACCCATTCAACTGCGGAAGGATAATAATAAAACATATATATATATATATTTTTCGAAATGGTAGGGATAACGGGGAGTAGCAATTTTAAAGGTCAATCCAGCAGGAATAGCTCAACTTTAGGGAGAGTCTACTGTAGTTATAAATAGATAAATTGTATGTTATTGTATGTGCAATAAAAAAACTGGGATTTTTTTATCAAACACATCAGGAATATTTAATAGTTAAAACCTCCTCAGATTCAGAGGCTAATTAAAAATCGCAATCGCTTTTTCATGTAGACAAGGCATCTCGCATACAGTCTTGCACACAGAGCACCTGCAACCAGTCTCATAGAGTAAACCCTTATGAGACCGAGAAAAAAGATAAAAACTGTAAATTTGCAATTTTTGTCTAAATCAGTGTTGTGCCTTTTGTAAATGAGGGAATTAAAACGAAAACCAACAAATGAGATTTTTTCAGATTTAAAAACCAACCATTTTGAATTTTGTTCTTCTTTGGATTGTAATGCATTCAAAAAGTGTTACTCGCATTTAATTTATTAAATAAAGGAATTACGGTAATGTTACTTCATTTTAAAAATTCATGTTTTGAGAACAACTTAATTTTTTTTCTGGTGAAACGGACTGGTCCTTAGTTATCTTCAAATATTGAAATAAAAATTAAGAAAGTATCTTCTTAAGATGACATCTTGGCTATCAAAACGCTTAAGGGCAACCTTTGTTGTGTTTTTAATCTTTCTTGGTTTTAGGGGACAATATTTGTATTTCAATGTTTAAATTTGATTTTACAGTTGATATTTTAAAAATAAGTTTACTTTTCAGATGTAAAGATGAAAGTTTAAAAAAAGATCGAAAATTTGAAGAAAAAATAACGAAAATATTCTCAATGTTAACAATGTTCAATTTAAATGCAAACACGAAATTTTGGAACAAAATTTCAGGAAAAAGCAAAAAAAAATGATAGGAAAAACTGGGACTTTGAAACTAACCTTGAAATATTAAAAAGCAAAATCAAAAGAAAAAAGCCCGAGTTTCCAGTTTTTAAGTGGAGATGTTAGAGAGAGAAAAGTGCAAATATAATTTAAGAAGGAAGACTGATCCTTCGGAGCAAGCTCTCGAATTGCATATGCAATAAATTTTTATAACTTAAAAGAAGTTTATAAATTTTTTCTTAATTATTATTTTTGAACCCAAGATCTCGCTTGAAGCCTAATTTCTTTTTTAAAAGAAGTCGAGATTACAATCATAAATTCGAGAAAAATACCTATAATTCAAAGTTAATTTCGAAACTTTCTGGTTTTTTTTACAATGAATTGAGCTTGTTTTTAAAATTTTGGTTTATTGTTACCTAAAATTTCAATTTAAATTGATCTTGACAATTATAAAAAGGGTTCTTATATTGTCGAGAACAAGGTGAAAATTTCGAAATAAATAAAACTGAAATTTTTGTAAAAAAAATTCTCTCTACTTTAATTTATAAACATATTGACATTAAATCCAAATATTGGTCTTTTATCTGGAATTTTCCCTCAGCAGTTTTCTTAATACTGTGGTGAGTCGAGTTAATACTAAACTGTTCTATCTCCTCGTTTGTTTTATTTAATTGAATTTTATTCAATATTTTCTTGGAAATATTAAATCTACAAATATTGTACTATATAAAATTTTTTGTAACATAACGTTTTGCGTGAGAAACAGATTTCTTAGCGTTCACAAATTAGATAAGGGTTATTTGTTAGGCCTGGTTTGTTTCAAGCACAGATACCTAAACTGAGTAAATTAACATGTTAGTTTTGAAGTACCGCTGAAAAGTAGAGTAATAAATAAGGGTAAAAGTGCCGATAACGGCACTGACCGTAGCAAATATCTCGGAAAGGCCATGTGGTCTTAGGACTGGAGGAATTTACGTTCAAAAAAACGCCCTTATAAACACGTACAATTGTAAGTTATTTAAATTTCAATTATCGAAGTAAAATTAGCAAGATAAAAGGGACGACATTATTCAAAAGGGGTTTGCAGTTTTATTTGCACTTTAAGAATCCTTTTCAAAATTGATTTAAGGGCTAATTTGGATTAGAAATATTTAAATTAGTAGAAATTCTGCATTCTCATGCCCTCTAGCGAGATACAGAGGATGTCTTTCGGTCCCCAGAAGTTAAGGGTAGGGGGTGTGAACATAAAACACGAAAGACCAATTTTAAAATAGTCAGGTACTACACTTCGATGAAATTAGTTTAAAAATTATAGTCAGGTACTACACTTCGAGGAAATTAGTTAAAAAAATTATAGTCAAGAATTAAACTTCGATGAAATTAGTTTAGAAATTATGTTCAACTTCCGGACTTATAAAAACGAGTACGAAATACGGGAGTTTAAAAAAAAAACTGCTTCTGTTTGTGCTAATTAACGTGAATGAACACAAAAAAAAAACAACTTCTATTTCTGTTCAACGTGAAGTTTTAGTGCCATTTATGTGATGTTTGCTACGGGATAAGTAGGCAAGTAAATTTTAAATTGTCCGATGATTTTATTTGATGGTTTTTCGCTCTTATATGATTTAATTAACTTTTCCTAAAATTTGAGAAATACTTGTTCCTAATTTTGATCAATATGGGGTTGGGGGGCGTACACAAAAAAAAAAAAAAAAGAGAAAGGGATTTAAAACTTCCACAACAAACCGAATGAATGAGAAAGTCGTTGTTAGAAAATTATTATTGGGCCAAGAACCCTACCGCTGACTGGTGCAACTACCAGTCTCAGTTAAAAAAAAAAGGGAAAAAAAAACAAAAACAAAGAGAGTAGAAAAAAAAAGATGAAAACCAATAAAGCAAATTTGCTTCGAAAATATTCTATTTTCTTAAGGTCGTTCTTCGATGTTCTGCTGTTGGAAGCTGAGTTTCCAGGGGTTCAAAAAATCGATAACACCCATCACCGCAGGCTCGGTAACTGACAGCAGACATCTATATTAGGATTTGCTGATGATGTACTGTACGTTCTCGAAACGGAAAAAAAAAGGAAAACCGGAACCGGTGTTGTAAGAAGGTTGTCTGAAGAACTTTCCAGACACAGGCAAAACCCCAAACGCAGGTGAGCTCCTGGCTGCGTCCCCTCGGGATCATACGCCTGAACACACTGGGGGCATAAGTAACCTCTCCTGGCCTCTGTTTTGGCGTATTTGCCCGGCCTGCCTTATCCGTGGGTCCCCTCATCGGTTACACGTCCGAAAAAAAGGACCCCCTATATAGGCCACGGAGAATTACAACACCGCGCGTCGCGATCGGGAAGCTTTTGCAAAATTATTAATCTATATTCGCATGCCTAGATTTTCTGTCAACATAAATTTACTAACGTAGGCGGACGAGCAGTATCAGCATCAGCTCTCGTTAGGGAAATGTTTTGACGAAAGAAATGAGAACTTCTTGCCAGTTTCTAACTTTAATTTAAATGTTTTTTTGTGCTAAGTCAAGCTTAGCCACTTTCTAAGCCAGAAAACGCCCATTCTATTAGAACAGTAGCCGTAGAAGTAGATGTAGTGTTGGAAGGGAAAATTCTGCTCAGAAAGTTTCTATGAAATTTGAACAATATTTCTAGTCTATTTTATGACACTGGTTTGAGTTCGAGTGATTGAGTTTGGTATGAGAAAACAGAAAAACAAACAAAGGAACAAGTTAACAGAGGCAAGAAAGAAAGAGTGAGAGAACGAGAGATCTGTAAGATTGAATGAACATTTATAAATTTGATTTATTTCGATAAATCACAACTTCATTTCCAAGCTTGAGCTCCATTTTCTCGTAGCATTATCCCTTGGATATTGTTAGCTCAAAGCTTTAACAGAAAACTGTATGCTATGTGAAGTATGCTTGAATTAAGAAGCAACCAAAAACACAAAAGAATTGGGGACAAAAACAGACACCTGAAAATAGTTTGAGAACCTCTGTGTACAAACTAACCAGCGAACACCCACCGAGAATCAGGTACAAAGTTAGCTGCATTTGGTTTGAAAACCTTCGAGTGCAAACTAAATGGCCCAGCTGGGGAAAGTATTGCGATTATTAGGGTTAAAATAAACTTTGGGAAATTTATAACAGACGCACCATATACGAGCGAAAGAGTTAGACAAAGAATGTCAGATTACTTGTGCTTAATGAATTCTCTTAATTTTCTAAAGAAATATTCCTCTCAGATCTGTGTCCAGCAAATTTAAACAAGTTGAAACAAACAGGTTCACTTTATTTTGTTGTATTATATTTAAGAACACTTGAAAATCACAAACTTGAAATTTTGTTGATTTATTTTTTGACCAATTGTAATAAAACGTTAAGGTCAATTGTTGTTTGAATTTGATAACACTTCCCTGTCGACTCTACGAGCTGGGGTTACAATTTATTGGAATAAATAATTTTAAACACAACGTAGACAAATTGGATCCGAAAATCGGAAGTAAATTATTCTTCGAAAATTTTTAAAGATGAGCAAAATGCGACGATTTTGAAAATCTATCTAAAATCACTGGTTTTGGTCGCGCATCACATTTAATCGACTTGACCTGGATTTAATCACGACGGCTGCTCATCACAATACCTTTTAGTTTTTTCAAAATTATTGCTTTTTTTAAAATTCTTAACCTGAACATGCAATTTTTTGTGTAAAATTTTGATTTCCGTATCAAAATTCATAATTTTTCTTGAAATTGTGACTTTTTGTCAAAGTTTAGGCTTGAGTACCCTGTTTGATTTTTTTCTTCAGGTTTTAACTTTAAGTTCAAAATAAAAACTGACAATTGGAAGATTCTCCAAAATTTAAAACAAAAGAATGAAAAATCAGATACTAGAGCGTTTTCTAAATTTTCAGAAAAAATTCCAGTGTTGAGAAAAAAAAGAAATTACCAAAAAAAAGCAAAATTATTGAGACAAACGCTCAAATTTTCAATAAAACTTTAAAAATTGAGAATAAATTCAAAATTTTATTAGCCAAAAATTGAAATTTGGTAGAATTAAAAAAGGGACAAATTTTCAAAAAATTCAAAATTCTCAGGAGGCAATTATTTTGAAGAACGACGAACTTCCAGAAAATTGAAGTTTTGCACAAAACGTCGAATTTTGAAACAGGTTCTAATTTGAGAGTAGTCGACTATGATAAATACAAAACGAATAAACGGAATATTGAGAAAAAGACAGATTTCGAGAAAAGCATAATTCTTAAAAAAAGATGAGTTGACAAGAATGTCAAATCTTCAAGAAAAGGACAAGTTTGCAAGAAAAATCCTCATTCCCAGTAATGTTAAATATGGGATTTTAAGACAAACATAAAATTTCTAGAAAAAGTCAAACTGTAAGCTTTGATTCCTGAAGATAAAAATGTTTATAAAAAGACTGAACTCAAGAAAAATAACCATATTTCCAAAAAATGTCAACATTTTCAGAAAACGCTCAAAATTAAAGAAACGCTTTAAAATTAAGAAAAAAATTACAAATTCCGCAGAACATTAAAAAAAATTGAATTTTGCGAGTTAAGTCAAAATTAAAAAAAAATTGTTGAGAAAAAATGGTCGAATTTCATAAAAAAAGAAAAAAACAAATTCTGGGGGAAAAACCAAATTTTGAGAAAAAATGTAATTCTGAAAAAAAGAATCTAAATTTGGAGATAAAGACAAATTTAAAGAAAGAAGTTGAGATTTCCAGTAACATAAAGAATAAGATTTTGCAAAAAACAACAAAATTACAAAAAAAAGCAAAATTTTGAGGAAAAATCTCAAAATTGCGATAAAACCTTTGAAACTAAAAATAAATTTAAAATTTTATGAGAAAAAAGGTCGAGATTTAGCAGAATTAAAAAAAAAGGACGAATTTTCAAAAGAGGATATTCTAAGATAAATGCAATTTTTCTGAAAAACGACGAACTTTTGGAGAAAAAATGAAAGTTAGGCACAGAACGTAGAATTTTGAGAAAAATTTAAATTTTGAGACTGGTCGACTATGATAAAGATGAAACAAATAAACGGAATATTGAGAAAAAGACAGATTTCGAGGAAATCACAATCCTAAAAAAGATGAGTTCTGACAAAAATATCGAATCTTCTAGAAAAAGACGAACTTCGAAGAAAAAATCCTCATTTCCAAAAATATTAAATATCGGATTTTGAGACAAACATAAATTTTCGTGAAAAAGTCAAATTTCTGTAAATTTTGATTCTTAAAGATAAAAATGTTTATAAAAAGACTGAACTCATGAAAAATAACAAAATTTCTAAAAAATGGCAACATTTTGGGAAAACAGTCAAAGTGAAAGAAACACTTTAAAATTGGGAAAAAAATTATAAATTCTGCAGAACATCTAAAAAAAATCGAATTTTGCTAGTAAAGTCAAGATTAAAAAGAAATTGGTAAAAAAAGGAGTGGAATTTTATAAAAAAAAGGAAAATCAAGATCTGAGAAAAACGAAATTTTGAAAGAAAATCTAAATTTTGAGATAAAGCAAATTTCAAGGGATAAGTTGAGATTTTCAGTAACATAAAGAATAGTATTTAACGAAAAACAACTAAATTACCAAAAAAAAGCACAAAATGTTGAGCAAAACTCTCAAAATTGCGATAAAACCTTGAAAACTAAAAATAAATACAAAATTTTATGAGAAGAAAGGTTGAAATTTAGCAAAATTAAAAAAAGGACAAATTTTCAAAGAAATTATTTGCAATTTTAAGAAAGATGCCATTTTTCCGAAAAATGACGAATTTCGAGAAAAAGAAATGGAGGTTTAGCACAGAACGTCGAATTTTGAGGAATCTCAAATTTTGAGAGCAGTCGACTATGATAATCACAAAACATATAAACGGAATATTGAGAAAAAGACGGATTTCGAGGAAATCAGAATTCCTAAAAAAGATGGGTTCTTACAAGGTGTCGAATTTTCTAGAAAAAGCCGAACTTTGAAGAAAAAATCCTCATTTCTAGAAGTATTAAATATCGGATTTTGAGACAAAGATAAAATTTCGAGAAACAGTCAAATTTCTGTAAACTTTGATTCTTGAAGATAAAAATGTTTATAAAAATACCGATCTCAAGAAAAATAAAAAAATTTCCAAAAAAATGACAAAATTTTGAGAAGACAGTCAAAATTCAAAAAAAGCTTTAAAATTAAGAAAAAAATTACAAATTCTGCAGAAAATTTAAAAAACGAATCAAATTTTGCAAGTAAAGTCAAAATTAAAAAGAAATTGTTAGAAAGAATAGTCGAATTTCATAAAAAAATGAAAAAAACGAATTCTGGGAGAAAGACGAAATTTCGAGAAAAAATGTAAATTTTGAAAAAAAAATCTGAAACCAAGAAAGAATGAAAAACACAACAAAGTTTGCTCTAACACGTTTCGATAGTTCGATAGCCAAGTTGTCATCTTCAGAGAGAAGAAAAGATTTGTATTTCAGTTTTTAAAGGTAACCAAGGACTAGTCCGTTCCACCAAAATTTTAAGATAAAGACAAATTTTAAGGGAGAAGTTGAGATTTCCAGTAACGTTAAGGATCGGATTTTATATAAAGATAAAGATTAAATTTCGAAAAGAGAAGGATTTTGAGAAAAATTTCCTTAAATTGAGACAGAAAAAATGTTTCCAAAAATATTTAAAAAAAAGGTAAAATTTTGAAATACGTTTAAAATAGGAGTGGAAACTTTAAAATGAAAATTTTCTAAATAGGGGAAATTTTAAAAAAGGTTAACATTTCTTAGAAACAGAAAAAAAAGTCGAAAAATTTTGGAGCTGATTTGGAAGTTGTAATGTTTAAAAGATCCGCCGAAAAAAGTCAAAATTTTGAAAAATGGTTTGAATTTTTAAAAACCGTGAAGATTATTGTGCATCTTAAATTTTAGAGAAGGCGAAATTCACAAGAAAACATCTAAATTTTTGAGAAAAAGCCTCATTTGAAACAAATCGAAATTTTCAAAAAAAATCGAAATGTCGAGAAAGAGAATTCTGAAAAGTAGAAGCTTTGAAAAATTTGAAATTTTAAAAAAGTTAAAATTATCCAAAAACCGAAAAAATCGAACAATTTTGGTGTCGCAATTTAAAAAAAAAATTCGAAGTTTAGACAAAAACCTAACACTTTGAAAAATGGTTGGAATTTAAGAAAAGTGACAAGTATGAAAATACAATATATATAGAAAAGTCAAAATTCACAAGAAAAAGAATTTTAATTCACGGAAGAAAAATCCACAATTTCAAATAAAATCGAAACTTACAGAAAAGTCGAAATGTCCAGAAAAGGTCAAATTCTGAAAGCTCAATATATCAAATTTTAAAAGGATAAAAATTTTTAAAATACCAAAAAAATCATACAATTTGAAAGACAATCCTGAATTTTAAAGTTACGATTTTCAAAAAGAGTCGAAACTTCAAGAAAAGGTCGAAATTTTGAATAACGGTTAGAATTTTCAAAAAAGTACAATTCAATCATAAATTTCAAAAATGTCAAAATTTACAAATAACAAAAACAAAATTTTCAGAAAAAAATCCATAATTTAAAAAAAAATCGAAATTTACAAAAAAGCCGAAATGTGAGAAAATGTGAGATGAAATTTTGAAAAATTCAATATTTTAGAAGAGTCGAATTTTCACAAATAGAGTAAACATTTTTATTTCGGTTAAAAGTTTCAAAAAAAACGATTTTTCAAAATACATTCAAAATCAAATTTTTGATCGCAACTCTTAAAAACAGTTGAAGTTTTAAAAAAAATCGAAAATCGAAATTTCCAAAAACAGAAACAAATTATAAAAAAAAACTAAATTACGAAAAAGATTAAAACTTCGACAACAAATTTGGAACTACTAGAAAAAGTTTGAAAATTAGGGAAAATTTAGTAACAATACGAAACTTTCCAGAAAATATCAAATTTTGTAGAAATTTCGAACAGATGACGAATTTTCAGAAATGGACGGAATTTCCAGGTTGAGTATTTATTTTCTATTGACTGCTTAAATCACAGGGGGCAAGTCTCCCACCCTGTCACAATTTTAAAAACAAAGTTACAGTTTTCAAAAAATTGAAAGTAAATAGCAAGTTAGAATTTACAAAAAAAAATTTCTTCTTTCTAAAAAAGTTTAAAATTGTTCAAAATTTTGGTAGACTAGAATTTTTCAAGCCTAAACTTATAATTTTAAAAATAAATTAAATTTCGAAGCAAATATTTTGAAAATAAGAATCCAAATTTTAAATTAAAATAAGTAAATACTTTTATAGAAAAAAATGGGATATTTTAAAAGAAAAAAGAAAAAGCTCTGGAAAAAAATAACTTTTAAACTTAAATTTGCTAGAAGAAAACTCAAATTTTAGGATCAACGACAAAATAAATAATTTTATAGAAAATTGTAGAGATTTCCATTTTAAAACTAAAAATTTAGAAACAAAACAATAGTTTGCTAAAAAATTTTGTAGAAAAATTGACATTTTTAGGAGAATTGTATTTAAAAAAAATTTGTTTTAACATAAAAGTTCCATAAAAGGAAGAAATTTTTGAAAATTTTTGAAAATAAGTTCAAATTTTTAATTAAATTAAAGTGTTAAAAAGATATCAGAAAAATCTAAATTTAAGGGAAGTCGAACCTTGATCTTAACCCTAAAAATTGTGGAAAATACCTATAAATATTTTAAATATAAGAGGCAAAAAAATTTGAAAAAAATATTCTAAATTCCTAGAGAAATTCAAGTATCGTAGAAAAAAGGTATTATAGGACTTTATTTGAGAAATAAATCAAAGAGTCAAACTCTGCAATTCAGTCCCGATAAAATATCGAAATTTGCAGAAAATCAGTTGAAAATTCTAGAAAAACGAAATTAGGAAATCGTTGACTTAAAAGTTTGAGAAACCGCTGATTTTTGTACTATGATCGAAAGTTAAAATTTTCATTTTAAACGTTTGGTTGGGAATCAAATTCCAATTTTGCTCTCGTCATAACAAAAGTAAAAAATGGTAGATTTTGGGAATTGAGCTGAAAACTAGCACTTTGAAAAAACTGTAAATCTACAGCTAAGACTGTAGGGTTGGTAACAGTGCCTGCAACGTCTTCAGGCATGCATCTGAGGCGGTGGCAAAGTAGTGGGTATAGAACATGACTACCAAGTTGCAAGACAAAGGACAGTCTGACGATTACCGTGCATTTCTCGATTCTCGACACTCTGAAGCGTATTATAATAGTCTCAGGTTCAAGAGATATTTTTTTATCTTCTCTGTTTTTAATGACATTGCAACTATAAATTACGTTTGTAATATCATCAAACTGACAATAAATAAGACACTAGCTCATGATATTAAGAGAGAATTTAGGAATCCGGATTTCTAAAACCAGATTCAGTGAACAAACAAGGAGAAAACTAGTGAAACCATGTCAAGAAAATTCAATAGATGCAGCTTGGCTGACATTGTACGGATATGTGTACATTTTTTTTTGTTTTTTATACTTGTTTTAATATTCTCCACAAAGCGACCCTACTTGAATTTTTTAAGGTATTGTTGCAGCTATCGGTTCGAATTGATTATTAAACACTTGGTGAATAATTTCCCCTTTATTTTCAAACTAAACTCGGAACACTACAACTGAATAATTAAGTCACTTATTGACTTTTAACTACTAGCTCACTAACTGATTCCATGGAAAAGCGACCGCCTTATATAGTTTTGGCTCCCAGGTTCTAGAAAACTCCTGCAGATAAGGCTTATCGTTTGCCGACATTTCTAAAAGGCTTACCTGCCGTTTGCTTCGTTATCGCGGCCGCTTTCCCCTTATCAGATCTTTCTAGAAAATTGTCTTACATACTAAATTCTATAATTTACATTTTGCTACAGTATTAACAATTTAGAACACTTTGCTGAAAAATTAAAACGACATGAAGCAAATAAAAAACATCTAAATAACATGGCAGATTATTCAATTTGGGAAAAGCTTTCAAGTTCCAGAACGCCAGGTAGCATCCCATCCGAAAGAGTCTGGTCAAAGTTTATCCATATCGAATGTACGTGTGCTATTCTAGATTACTCGTTATGCTTCTAATTTGTGAAAATTAGCGAACTGGGTAAAACAGGAAGTAAACAAATCAAGCTGTCATTTTGCGCCACAAAGCATTTCAGGCCCTTCGTTGGTTGTCCGTCCGTGTCTAAATAGGTTAAGCTTTTATAGAGGAGACTGCAAAGGCTCTCACTCTTGTCTTACCTTCCTTTGATCTGCATTTTGTTCGGAGGAAACCTTTCCCTTGGTATTTAGGATAAAATTCTCGTCTTAACGTGAGACTGAGCCATGTAATGCGAGGGTCAACTTCAGTTAAATTAAATCCGGAATTGTTATAGTAGTTACCTAATCACTCAAAGACGCCAAAATCTCAACCAGGAACGCAACAGCAAGCTTGCAGAGATGTAACAATAAAAACAACTTTCTAAACATTTGTGAACATGATTATTCAAATAGAATACAACCGAGACTGTATGTAGTATGCAGCCCCATAAGCATGTGCATGGGTAGCCGAATTACCAATAGTTGAACTATAAACGCTTAGCAAAGCGGTCGCTCTGTAGGAAAGCTCCAGAAGACTAGATTCTTATGCACAGACCGATACGTTTGCACATTTATCGGATTCAAAGTTTGTAAACCAATGACCAAATTCTATCTTATTAGATTTTGTGAGTTTGGCATTCGGGTTGGACCGACTGAGATCTAATAAGATCGAAACCTGCTTTTGGTTTCCTAACTCTGAATCTGATAAATATTTAAGCCAATCAGTCTATGCATTAGATTATTGATCATTTTTTGCATAGTTAACGAAATATAACTTCCTATGTCCTAAATTGTTGTCGAAATTTCGCCTCCAGATAAGTAAATATCTAATCCACCCAAAAAAAAACCAGCATTATTGGTGGAATTATTTAAAGCACTGCAACTCGTGCTTTGATAAGGATAAACTCTTTTATGATAAAACATGATGTCTGGAATACTGCAAAATTCAAAAACAAGGATAGGAGACGTCTTCGTTCAGATTTATTTGTGCCACGAGGCGAAGTTCACTCGAGAATGTTAAAAGTTGGCATCTAGGAGCCCTTTATAATCGCATCGTAGATCCTGAAGACAAACCAGCTAAGGAATTATCATTACTTTTGTCGGGAGTTGAAAAGGAAGCGAACATCTGGAATGGCAAGTGGTGATGTTATAAAGTATCCAGCGGTTGCAAACTGTCTTGCGTTTGCGCACGTCGTACGAAAACCGAAAGACTAATGACACTGGCGCCCACAAAATTACTTCATAATTTTCTCTCGTAACCTTTCCGCTATCAATTTTGGCGCGACAGCAAAACCCGGCTCCTAGGTGCTATACTTCAATAACTTTGCTTTATTGCCGCTGAAATTGAACAAAAAAGCCGCCCTTTCGTCCGGAGATAATTGAAGGATTTTTTATCGCGCACTTGAAATGCACTCGGTTATTTTGTTCGCAGTGGAAAATGAACTTTTTAGTGGGCCGCGGATTTATTATCAGCTCAAATTGTTGCTCGTTCATTTTAAAAATGGATTCTGGGTCGAATCGATTCTGCAAAGTTTGAGTGATGTGCACACCGTTCATAAATTAACAACTAGGCTCTTGAACATTTATTTTGAGCTACCCCTGATTAGGGTGGTGGTCTTTTATAAGGTTGCTTTTAAATTTTTAGGCTCCCAGGTGCCTAAACCCTTTTGAATTAACTTTAAAAAAAAATGCTAAGTGTTTGAGCCCTCTAGCTAAATTAAAGGATACCCCACATCAAAGATTTTTACGGAACATATCATGAGAATACTTCTTTGATTTTTAAAATTTGTTAGGTCGTTGACAATTATACGGCCAGTTCTGGAAAATGGATATTTTTGTCCAAAATTGGACGCTCCCATCCAGAAAAATATATGAAAGAATTCAGATTTTAATTAAGATTCGAAATTTAATTTATATAAATCTATTCTCTCAAATACGTCAACAAAAGTTAAATTACAATCAATATGTAGGATGTAACCAAGATTTACAATGTCATTAGTGAAGTAACTGTCAGGTAGCAGGTTCCAGTGTTTCATTACAGAACCTTTAATTGACAATTAATGACCCCTTGCAAAAAATATTCAGTATATTTTTTGATATAGTTGTTTTTTTTTGACATTTTTTGGTTTTTTCAAAATTTTGAATTTTGTATCTCAACCCAGTATTTCGAATTGGACTTCTCTCAAAATTTCTACTTTTTTGAAAGTTCTGAATTATTTTGAAGAATTCTACTTTTGAAAGAATTTTGACTCTTTTAAAACGTTAACTTTTGTAAGTTACTCTTTCAAAAAATTCGATATTTTTTTAAAACTTGACTCAAAATGTTAACTAATTTAAATTTTGGACTTTTTAAAAAACTGTTTTTGAGAAATTTAACTTTTGTTTAAAGTGATCGTACTTTTTCAATTTTTTTTACTATTTTATAAACTTCACATTTCTTGAAAATTTATATTTTTTAAAAATTTCGACTTTTCAAAAATTATATTTTCTTCAAAGTATTTATTTTATTATTAAAAGCTTTACCTCATTTGTAGATTTTGCATTTTTTTCAGAATTTTAAATATTTCTCGAAATTTGTTCTCTTTGTGGATTTTGACTTTTTTCAATTTCGGTGTGTGTGCGGCTCCCAAAATTTAGATATTTCAAAACTAAAACTTTTTATTCAAAATTTCGACTTTTCTCCAAATTGATTTCGGGTAGTTCGGCTGTTTTCAAATTTCCATTTTATTCGTAAATTTCGATTTTATTACAAATATAAAATCTCAAAAGTTCGTCTTTTTTGTATATCTTGACTTTTTTAAAAGTTTGGATTTGTCACAAAATCTTGACTTCTTTGAATAATTTTATTTTCATTCTAACATTTTATCTATATTTCTAAAATTGTTCCTTTATTTGTGCGTTTAGACTATTAGGCAAATATCAGATCTAAAAATTTCGTTTATTTCGTAAATTTCTACTTTTTCGAAAATCTCGCCTTTTTAAATTTCGCCATTTTCTTAAAATTTTGACCCCTTTGAACAGTTCACCTACATATGTTGTTAAATCTCTACTTTATTTTTAAATTTCGACTTCTATGTGATTGTCTAATTTCGAAACTTCACCTTTTTTTGAAAATCTCAACTTTTTTGAAAATCTGAACTTTTCAAATTTCGCATTTTTGTCAAAATTAGGACCCCTTTGAACAGTTCACCTAGATGTTGCTGAAATTTCTTTTTTATTTCTAAATTTTTACTTCTATGTGAATGTCTAATTTCAAAACTTCGTCTTTTTTGTAAGTTTCAACGTTTTTTTCAAAACCTGTACTTATTGGCACAACTTGATTTTTTCTCAATTTTTTTGCTGCTTAAAACATTTTACCTATACATATTTATTATTCGGCTTTTGTTGAAATATCTAATTTCAAATTTTCGACTTTCTTTGAATATTTCATTTTTTTTTTCAAAACCCAGAGATTCGGTCAAAATTTCGAATAGTTTGCCTTCATTTTTAAATTTTCTATTTTACCTTCTAATTTTGACTCTTATGACTTTTATGCAAATGTCGACTCTCAATATTTAATGTTTTTTTGTAAATTTATATTTTTTTACTAACCTCGACTTTTTTCAAATTTTCGACTTTTTCAAATTTTTCATTTCCTTCAAATTTTCGACTTTTTTCAAATTTTCCATTTTTTTCAAAATTTCGACTTTTTCTCACAATTTTGAATTCATTTTAACATCTTGTATTTATTTCAAAATTTATACTTTTTCTGGAACTGTACACTTTTTGTAAATTTCAACTTTTTCCAACATTTCGATATTTTTCTCAAAATTGTGCCTGCATTTAAACATTTCGCCTATATTTTAAATATTTCTGCTTTATTCAATAATTCCATTTTTATTTAGACATCAACTCTCAAAATAGAGACTTTTTGTAAATTTAGACCTTTGTAAAAATATTGGCTTTTCAAAAATTTCCATTTTTTCTTAAAATTCTGATTTTTTGAAGATGTTGACTGAAGAGTTTATTTGAGCTTTCAAAACTACCACTTTATTTGTAAATTTCGACTATCATGCAAATGTCGAATCGCAAGTTTTTGTCTCGTCTTTTTTTTGTCAATTTCGACCTTTTTAAAAATTTCGATCTTTTTTCCTAAATTTGATTTTTTCTCTAAAGTCTTTAGTCAAACACTATATTTAAATTTTTACAAATTTTTCTCCGCTTGTAAATTTCGACTCTTGTGTCTAATTTCAAAATTTCGTCTATTTTATAATTGAATATCATTGAGTATTTCTCTGAAAATGGTGGCTATTAAATATCTCAACAAAATAAACATTTTATTTTGAAATTTTAACTTCATTTGAATATTTTGTCCCTATTTTCAAACTTTCTTCTTTATCTTTAAATTTTGACTCTTATGCAAATATTGACTTTTAAAATATCGACCTTTTTTTATGTTAATTTCAAATTTTTTGCGGCACCCAAATTTAGAACATTCAAAATTAAAATTTTTTTTCAAAACTTTGAATTTTCTAAAAATCTTGACTTTATTTTAAGATTGTCTCCTCTTTTCTAAAATTTCTACATTCTTTAGGAATTTATCTATTTTGTAAATTTTAACTCTTTCAAAATGTTCATTGTTTTTCCCAAAATTTTCACTTTATTTAAAAATTTTACCTGAAAAATTTTTTACTTTATTTGTAAATTTTGACTTTTTTGCAGATTTTGACTTTTTTGCAGATTTTGACTCTCAAATCTACGATAATTTTTGCAAATTTCAACTCTTCTGAAAATATCGATTTTTTTTCAAAATTTCGATTTTTTCTCACAATTTTAACTTGATATAAAGATATCGCTTTTAATTTTAAAATGTTAACTGTTTGTTGTGATCCCCTTTTGTAAATTTCAATTTTTTTCAAAGTTTCGATTTTTCCAAAATTTCGATTTTTTTCCAAAACGTTGACTTTATTTGAACATTTGGTCTGTATTTTAAAAAATCTATTTTATTTGTAAATTTTGACTTTTATGCAAGTTTCCGACTTTTTTTTAAATTTTAACATTTGGTCAAAATTAATTTTTCATTTAAGATTTTGCGTTTTACTTATTTTTTAAACTTCTAGTTTTTCTTAAAGTTTGCTCTTTTTTATAAATTTTGGCTTTTATAATAAAAGTTTGGATGGAACGGACTGGTAACTGGTTATCTTCAATAATCGAAATACAAATCTTGTCCTGTGAAACAAAGAAAGATTAAAAAAGACAACAAACGTTGCTCTAATGCGGTTTGATAGCCAAGATATCATCTTCAGACAGATATTCACATATCATTCAAATTTGGTTTACAAGTCGGCTGCTATGAGTACCTCTCTGAAGATGATTGGCTGTCGAAACGCGTTAGAGCAACCCATGTTGTGTTTTTTAATCTTTCTTGGTATCAGGGGACAAGATTTTCCTTTCGAATAATGAAAATTTTAACTCTCAAAATTTCGACTATTCCAAATTGTTACTTTTTTTTTAAAATTTCATCGATTTCTTAATATTTTGACTTTGATTTTGGTAAATTTTAAATTTTTTTGAAAATTTTGGTTTCGCTCAAATAATTATTTTTGCAAAGCTTTGACTTTAATAATTTTGACTTTTTTCTTGGATAATTAAGACCCGTTTTTGAAAATGTTGCCTTTTCCTTAAAATGTTTATTTTTTGATAAATTTAAACATTCTCAAAATTGCTTTTATTTGATAATTTCGTTTTTTTGAAAATTTTTGCACTTTTTAAAGTTTTCTTTAAGAAGCAGTTTCGTTTTATTTAAACATTTAAACTTTTCATTTTCAAAATTTCAACTTTTTTCGTTTGATCTTTTTTTCAAATTTCGACAAAAGTCAAAATTTGAAAAGAAGTCCCAAATTTCGACTTTTCAAAATAGTTACTTTTTTAAAAATTATATATTTTCCAAACCTTGGCGGTTTTTTAAAACTGTGACTATTATTTTTGTAAATTTCAAAATTTTTTGATAATTTTGATTTCGTGGAAATTTAAATTTTTTGCAGTTTCGATTTTATTGATAATTGTTATTTCATAATTAAGACTTATTTCTTTAAATGTTGCACTTATTCAAAATTTTGATTTTTTGAAAATCCTAGACCTTTTCAAAATTGATTTTATTTGATAATTTCGACTTTTGAAAAGTTTGTACTTTTTTAAAAATTCGGATATCTTAGAAAAATTTTTAGTTTATTCAAACCTTTTGCCTTTTATTTTTAAAATTTCCATGTTTTTTCGTTTGCTTTTTTCCCCATTTTGATTTCTTCAAAATTTGAACTATTAAATTCCGACTTTTATCAAAATTTCAAATCTCGGTTTTTTAAAATTTAAACTATTTTCAAATTTTCCATTTTTCTCAAAATGTAGGTTTTTTTGAAAATTGTTACCTATTTTTTCAATTTATAAATTTTTATTTTAAAATTTCGACTTCTTTGCAAATTTTTTACTAATTTTAAAATTTTATCTTTTTCAAAATTTTGATTTTTTTTTATATTTTATTATTATTTCATGTAGAAAGTTTCGACTCAAAAATTTGACTTTTATTTTTGTTAGGTATTTCAATTTTTTTAAAGCTTTCAGTTTCGCTGAAATTTTAATTTCTTATTAAGTTTCGATTTTATTGATAATTTTAAAATGATAATTTAAACCCATTTTTTAAAATTTGCTTTTTTTCAAAATTTTAACTTTTTTGAAAATTGTATACTTTTCCAAAACTGATTATATTTAAAAAATTAGTTCTTTTTTTTTAAGTTTCTTCTTTTCTGAAAATTTGGACATTTTAAAAAGATGTTGACTTCATTTGAATATTATGCGTCTTATCTTCAAAATTTCTACTTATCCTCGTTTGCTATTTTAAATTTATATTTTTATCAAAATTTTAACTCTTAAATTTCGACATTTTTTTAAAATTTGGACTCTCAAATTGCGACTTTTTTTAAAATTTCAACCCTCAAATTTCGACTTTTCAAAATTGGTACTTTTTTTGGACATTTCTATATTCACCAAATTTAATCGGGTCTTAAAATTTTGGCCTTTATTTTTGTAAATTTTTTTTGAAAAGTTTTATTTCGTTGATATTTTATTTTCATTTTTTTTTAAGTCCGACTTCATTTTTTGTGGTAGCTCAGACCTAATTTGAAAAATTTAAATTTTTTTAAAAATCGCACCCATTTTTAAAAATATTACTGTTTTCTATTTTTTTTGAAAATTCTGGACTTTTCTTAAAAATTGACTCTATTTAAAAATTTTGACTATTTCTTGAAAGGTTCTTCTACCCTTTTAAAAATGTGGATATTTTACAAAAATTTTGACTTTATTTGAACATTTCGCGTTTTAATTTCAAACGCTTACTTTTCATAGTTTGTTTTTTTTAAATTTCGACTTTTATCAAAATTTCAACTTTTCAATTCTCGACCCTTTAAAAGTGTTACTTTTTTTGCAGAATTCGATTTAATTTTTTAAATATTGTCAGTTTCTTAACATTTTAATTCTGATCTATATAAACCTCTGCTTTTCTTTACAGATTTTCATTACTCTGAAAATTTTGATTCTTTTTAAGCTTTGACTTCATTCATAATTTTGACTATTTTATGTGTCTATGTACCTTGTAGTGAAAACACATCCCCGCCCTTCGATATTTTTTAACCTTGGCTAACGCCTAGGCCACAATTTTCATCGTCGTATGGTAATGTATAGCTGTTACTACTAGGAGCACAATATTCTGCTAGTGTGAGTTTTTTGTTTAAATTAATAACTTATTTTTTTATCACACACACTCTTTTACTCTAGAGTTTCAGGTTTATTTTGAAATTTCAATTGTAATTTCCAAAAATTCAAAAATTCATTATCTCAGAATTTTCATTAGAAAAAAACCTTTTCTGATAATTTTAATGTTTTTAAATATTGAGTCTAATATTCAATGTTTTTTCTTGATATTTCTGGAATGTTTTTATACAAATTATGAATTCTGTTGATGTTTTGATCGTAATGTCAAAATCTTCATTGTTCCAAATGAAATTTGGGGAAAAACTTGATTCATTAATGACCCATTTTTTTACAAATTATAAGGTTTATTTTATTTCATTATTAATTGTTGCTGTTTGCTAAAATTTCGAAGAAAATCTTAGAGATTTTCGCTTTTTTTACAAAATTTTGATTTTTAACTCATGTTTCTTGCAAATTTAATTTTTTTTAATACTGAAATTGTACTACACATTTTTTCAGACCCATTAATTTTTGAGAAATTCAAACTCTAAATATAAGAATTTTTTTTTCGAAATTCTGGATTTCAATTCAAAAATATGTTTTTAAAAAAGTATTGTCAATTATTTAATTAAATGCTAGTTTCTTGGGTTTTGAATTCACATTTCGAAAAAATTGTAGATAAATAAAATTGTTTGTTATGCAGCCTTGAAATATTATCTGAAATAAAAATAAAATTTGAGGATAATTTCAGTTTGAGGCATTCAGTATGCCATAATTCAATATCCTTGAAGCTTAAATTAAGAACTGAAGTGGCGCTTTCAAGCGAAATAATGGTTCTTTCTTTAAACATGTGATGCCGAAGATAGGACGACAAAGAGGATTGCAGGTAATTGTCCTTAAAATGAAAAACAGGGTCGATTTATAACGGCGTATATATCGCGATTGTCTTTGTGCGCCGTATTTCGCATTTTGTTTTACCAGGGGATGCCGTTGAAGCAGCATATTTCCGCAAATCCGCATCTACAGGTCTAAAAACACGTGCATTTATTAAGCTGACTGAAATAAATTTGCTCGCGCTATGCTCTTCATTACAATGCGTCTACAATCCCCTTCCACGATTCATCATCCTCGCTTTTCTTACATTGTACACAACGCTTTTTCTTCCGACGACACGTTTTCCATTCTTTCTTTGTGTCGGAAATATTTCAGTCTCGGGAGGAAACTACCGGGAGAAGTCGCGAGCTGTATTTTAATCTTTACCATTTTAAGGTTTGCATCAGCTGATTGAAGTTTAATCGATCCGTAGAGGTCGGCATAAAAGCAACAGGGACATATTTTATGCATGGAGGTGTTTTTCTGGCCTACTTTTTGGTTTAACAACTGTGATTAATTTTTCACGAAAGTTTCCGTTACAAAGAATTTTGTGGTAGATGCGCCGGTTAGTACACAGAAATACATAATTCTATTTGAAGCACTTGGATCATTTTAAATGGGTTTTCCATGAATAAAATATGCCATGAGCACATTCTTTAGTAAGGAAAACTTATGGTACTTTCAGCCTTCTTAAGGTAGGTAATCTGTTATTGAGAAATATTTTCTCAAGCTTTGAATATTGCTTAAGGGTGAATACTCCAGTAGAGTGCTTCCCAAATAGTTGCTCGTGACAGGCCACGAAAATAAAATACCAGATCGCGGAATTATCTCCCTGTTGTTCAGTAATATTTATAAAATTTATAAGAACAAGAGATAAAATTTCTTTGGTTACCCTATAAGTTTGAAGCGAGATAATCTTTTAAAATAACGTTAGCTTTTTTTTGAAATTGTTTTTCATTTAACTTTTCTTGTATTTTCCGTCAGAAAATTTAGAAACTCCTAAAAACTATGGCTTGCTCTTGTCGAAATTTAAATCTTTAACACCTTGGCAAGTTTTTTCAAATTTTGAACATTTTTTAAAAATTGAAACACAATTCTATTACCCTGAAACCAAGGAGGACTAAAAAACCCAACAAACGTTGCTCTTATGCGTTTTGCTAGCCAAACTACCATCTTTAGAGAGATACTATCAGAGATACTGGTACATCTTTAGAGAGATACTAGTAGAAATACTAGTGGATCTTCAGGGAGATGCTAGTAGTGATACTAGTATCTCTCTGAAGATAATTTCAGAGAGATTTCAGAGAAATACTATTAGAGATACTCGTAAATCTTCAGAGAGATACTAGTAGAAATACTAGTACATCTTAAGGGAGATGCTAGTAGAGATTCTAGTATCTCTCTGAAGATAATAGCCTAACCATCAAAACGCGTTAGACCAACCCCTGTTGTTGTGTTTTTTTAAATTTCGACTTTGTTTAAAAAACCTGATATAAATTGAGTTTTCTTAAATTTAGATTTGATTTGTTAAAAAGTTCGACTTTTTTACATAATTGTAATTCTTGCAAAAATTGTAATTTTTCCCATTTTTTTTAAGCTTTCGACTTTTTTTGTATGTTTGGTTTTTTTTGGAAATCTCAACCAATTGCAGATCTCAAGCTTCTTTAAAATTGTTACTCTTTTTGAAAGTTCTGACTCTCCCAAAGTCTTAACCTTTTTAAAAATTTTATCTTTATGAAAAATCCAACTTCTTTGAAGGATCTATCTGTTTTGAAAACTTCAATTTAAAGAAAACGCATTTTGAGAAAATTTGCACATAATTCCTGTTTTTCAGTAAATCTTCAACAACAAAATCTTCAAAGTTCAACATTTGGTTTTCGTTTTTCAAAATTTAAACTTTTTTCAAATTTTCCATTTTTATTTCAAAATGTTGGCTTTTTTAAAATATTTGCCTATTTTTGCAATTTTAATATTTTTATTTCAAAAGTTTGACTTCTTTGGAAATTTTTGACTTATTTTGAATATTTATATCGTTTTCAGAATTGTGATTTGTTTTGAAAATTCTATTATTGTTTTATTTAAGAAATTTCCACTCAAAAGTTCGTCTTGTATTTTTGCTTAGGTATTTCCAATTTCTTTGAACATTTCGCTGAAATTTTAGTTTTTTATTAGGTTTTAATTTCATTGACAATTTTATAATGATGATTTAGGCCCATTGTTTGAAATTTGTTTTTTTCTTAAATCTTAACTTTTTTGAAAATTAAAGACTTTCCCATAACTTTCCATAACATTTCAACTCTAAAATTTCTACTTGTTATCAAAATTTGGATTCTCTCTCTCTCTCTCTCTCTCTCTCTCTCTCTCTCTCTCTCTCATCTCTCTCTCTCTCTCTCTCTCACATTAAATTTTACTCAAATGATTTAAAATCAGAAATGATAAATCAATAAAAAAAGAAAAGAAGAAACACATTTAATTTCTTATGAAATTCCATGGTTTCTTAATATTTATTATTTGTTTCAGGTAAGGTTCTGGAGTTTTATGAATCTCAAACCCTAAAGCTTTACAGGTAAGTTGGAAATATATTTTTTTGTAATTCTTCGAAGGATTTTCAATTCGTATTTCTTTTGAATCGATAACTTCTTCTTTTCACCACTGTCTCTTAGTAAAGACTCTTTAAAGTTTATACTCCTTCAAAAATTTTGACATTTTAGATTTTAGAAAAATTTTGATTTCATTTGAATATTTCGCGTTTTATTTCTAAAATATCCACTTTTTCTTGTTTGTTTTTTTTTCGAATTTCGTCTTATATCAAAATCTCAAGTCTCAAATTTAGACTTTTTATCAAAATTTAAACTCAAATTTCGACTTTTATCAAAATTTCAACTCTCAAAATTGTTGCTTTTTTAAAATCCTACGACAGTTATCAAATTTTGTTGGATTCGTCGCGAACCATTCGCGTTTTATTTTCATAACTTCTGTTTTCTTGTTTGCTCTTATTTCAAATTTCGACATTTTTCAAATCTTTTTTAGGTAAACTTCGATTTTATTAATAATTTTATAATGATAATTTAGATAATTTTTTTAAAATTTGTATTTTTCAAAATTTTAACTTTTTTGGAAATTGTAGACTTTCCCAAAAGTGATTTAATTTAAAAGTTTTCCCTTTTTTAAAAATTTGAAAATTTTAGAAAAATTATGAACTCATTTGAACATTTCGCGTTTTATTTTCAAAATTTCTACTTGTTCTCGTTTGCTTTTTTAAATTTCTTTTTTTTTATCAAAATTTCAACTCTCAAAATTCGCCTTTTCATAATTGTAATTTTTTTTAACCTTTCTGTATTCACCGAATTTCGTCGGCTTAGAATTTTAAACTTTATTTTGGTAAATTTCAAATTTTTCTGAAAATTTTGATTTAGCTGAAAACTCGTTTTTTTTTAAATTTTGACTGCGTTGATAATTTCGAGTCTTTATTAGAATTTTCAACTTATTTGAAAATATTAAATTTCTTTTAACATCTCCCCCATTTTTATAAATTTTGGAATTTTAGAAAATTTTGGACCTTTTCTCAAAGTTGACTTTTTAAAAAGTTTCGACTTTTTTTTTGAAACTTTTTACTCTTTTAAAAAATTTGACATATTACAAAAATTTTGACGTCATTTGAACATTTCTAATTTTAATTTCAAAGCTCTAGTTTTTTTCGTTTCCTTTGTTTTCCAGTTTAGACTTCTATCAGAATTTCAACTTTTAAATTCTCAAGTTTTTAAAATTATTACTTTTTTCGTGAAGCTTTCCATTTAATTGTCTAAATATTGTCAGTTTTTTAAAATTTCAGTTTTTATTCATCCTTAAAAATATTTATTTCACTAAAAATTGTAGTTTTTTTTTTAAGTTTTCACTTTATTCATAATTTCTAGATCTGTGCACATTTTTGAATTATTTTGAAAATTTCTGTGTTTTTCAAAATTTCGATTTGTTGAAAAATTTTTATATTACTTTATTTATTTTAAAATTTACGATTTAAAATATTAACTGTTAATTTTGTAAATTTCTAATTTCTGTGACAATTTTGATTCCGTTCATATTTAAATTTCCTTTTAATTTTATTGATAATTTTTTTATGATATTTTACACTCCTTATTTTAAATGTTGTTTTATTTCAAAATTTAGATCTTTTGAAATTTGTAGATTTTTTCAAAAAAGATTTCATTTGTAAATTTTGACTCTTTTTAAAGTTTCTACTATTTTGAAAATTTGGACATTTTACATTTTGGAAAAATTTTGATTTCATTAGAACATTTTGCGTCTTATTTCCGAAATTTATACTTTTCTTGTTTCTTTTTTTAAATTTCATCTGTTGTCAAAATTTTAGCTCTCAAATTTCGAGTTTTTATCAAAATTTAAACTTTAAAATTTTGACTTTTAACAAAATTTCAGCTCTCAAATTTAAACTTTCCCAAATTATTACTTTTTTTTTTGAATATTACGATAATTACCAAATTTTGTTAGTTTCCGAGAATTTTGACCTTTATTTTAGCAAATTTCCAATTTTTCTGAAAATTTTGATTGTGCTGAAAATTCCATTCTTTTTTTTAAGTTTTAACTCCATTGTTAATTTTGAATTTATTTTGGAATTTAGGACTTTTTTGAAAATTTTAAGTTTCTTTAAACATCTTACCCATTTTTAAAATATTTTAATTTTTAGAAAATTTTGGACTTTCTCTCAAGGTTGACTTTTTATAAAAATTTCGACTTTTTTTAAAACTTTCTACTCTTTTAAAAAATTCGGCATTTAACAAAAATGTTGACCACAATTGAACTTTTCGAGTTTTAATTTCAAACTCTACTTTTTCTCGTTTCCCTTTTGTTTCCAATTTCGACTTTCATCATATTTTCACCTTTTAAATTTTCGAGGTTTCAGAATTATTACCTTTTTTTGGGGGATATTTATTTAATTGTCAAAATATTTTCCGTTTCCTAAAATTTTAATTTTTATTGGAGCAAATTTTTACTTTCCTTAAGAATCTTCATTTCTATGAAAATTTTGATTTTGACTTTATTCATAATCTCAAGATGTTTCCAAATTTTTGACTTATTTTCAAAATTTCTTAATTTTTAAAAATTTTGAGTTTTCCAACATTTTTTTATAACTTTATTTTGTATGGAAGTTACGACTTAAAATTTTAAACTTTATTTGTTTAAATTTCTAATATCTTTGATATTTTTATTTCCTTGTAATTTAATTATTGGTTAAGTTTAGATTTTATTGATAATTTGGACTTTTTTATATTTAAGACCCGTATTTTAAAATGTTGCTCTATTTCAAAATTTCGATTTTTTGGATAATTGCAGACTTTCCTAAAATAGATTTGATTTGTAAATTTCGACTTTTTTTAAAGTTTCTACTGTTTTGAAAATTTAAACATTTTAGATTTTGGAAAAAATTTCATTTCATTAGTGTTTCGCGTTTTTTTCTAAAATTTTGATTTTTTTAGTTTGTTTCTTTTCAAATTTCGTGATTTATCAGAATTTAAACTCTCAAACTTTGACTTTCTATCAACATTTAAACTCTTATATTTCGACTTTTATAAAATTTTCAATTCTCAAAATTTCAACTTTCCAAAATTGTTATTTTTTTAATATTACGATAATTACCCAATTTCGTTGGTTTCGTCGTGAACTATTTGCGTTTTATTTTCATAATTTCTACATTTTCTTGTTTGCCCTTATTTCAAATTTCGACTTTTTTCAAAATCTCTAATCTCAAATTTCGCGTTTTCAAAATTGTTACTTTTTTTAAATATAACGAAAGTTATCAAGTTTTTTAGAATTTTGGCCCTCATTTTTGTAAATTTCCAATGTTTTTGAAAAATCTGATTTCGTTAAAATTTTATTTTTCTTTTTCTAAAGTTAAGGCTTCATTGATAATTTCAATAGTTTTTTTGGTAATGTAGACCTTATTTACAAATTTCAGGTTTGTTTTAAAATCTCACCCATTTTTAAGAATTTTACTATTTTCTTAAAATTTTCAATTTTTGAAAATTCTCGATTCCTTGAAACACAAATATTGTCCCCTGAAACCAGAAAAAATTAAAAAACGCAACAAAGGTTGCTCTAACGCGCTTCGATAGCCAAGCTATCATCTTCAGGGAAATACTATTACACGTTGGAGCAACCATGTTGTATTTTTTGTTCTTTCTTGGTTTCGGGAGACAAGATTTGTATTTTAATTTTTAAAGACAACCAAGGACAAGTCCGTTCCACTAAAAAAAAAATGGACTCTTTCTCAAAATTGATTCTCTCTGAATCTTCCGACTTATTTTGAAAGTTTTTACACTTTGGAAAATTTGAAAATTTTCCAAAAATTTTGTCTTTATTTGAACATGTCACGTTTTATTTCCAAAAATCTTTTTCTCGTTTGCTTTATTTAATTTCCATGTTTATCCAATTATCAACAAATCTTGTCCCCTGAAACCAAAAAAGATTAAGATGATAACTTGGCTATCGAAACGCGTTAGAGCAACTTTGTTGTATTTTTGAATCTTTCTTGTTCTCAGTGGACAAGATTTGTATTTCAATTTTTGAAGATAACCAAGGACCAATCCGTTCCACCAAAATTTTCAACTTGCCAATTCTCAACTTTTCAAAATTATGCTTTTTTAAACTTTTCTATTTAATTGACCAGCTATTGTCGGTTCCTCAAAATTTTAATTTTTATTTCTCTAAATCTCCACTTTCCTTGTAAATTTTTATTTCTATGAAAATTTTGATTTTTTCTTAAGTTTCGACTGTTATATCTAATACAATTTAGACCTTATTCGAAAATAATTTAGGTATTTTAGAAAGCTTGTTTATTTTTTAAAAATCTTACTTTTTTCTCAAACCTTAAAAATTTTTTAAAACTGTAACTCTTCAAATTTTAAACTGTTTCTCAACATTTCAACTTATAGGTAAATTTTTTAAAAATGTTTTCATAAAAAATAAGAAATCGTAAATTAAACTCGAAATTATTTGAAAAGAATGGTGAAATTATTGATGAAAAAACTCACTATCAGTGTACTGCAGCAGCAGTGCAGCAGTGTACTGTACTCTCGGTACCTCGTACAGGAATAAAAATATAATTCTCTCGGGTTTGGATTGTGTCAAAGAACTGCTAAATGTGTTCGCCATGTTCCGCTTATCATAGAGAGCTTCTTTCGGAACAAAAGAACTAATCAAATTCTGGTTGGTTATCTTCAAACATTGAAATACAATTCTTCTTCCCTGAAACGAAGAAAGATTGAAAAATACAATAAAGGTTGCTCTAACGCGTTTTGCCAAGCTATCATCTTCAGTATCTCTCTGAAGATGATAATTTGTCTGTCGAAACGCGTTAGAGCAACCTTTGTTGTGTTTTTGAATTTTTCTTGGTTTCGGGGGATAAGATTTATATTTCAGTTTTTCTATTTCAACTATTAACGAAATTCGAAATTTTTCGGAATTTAAGAAAACGTTGACATTTCGATCAAATAGTTAAAATTTCGAAAAAATTTACGACGAACAAACAACACCCAGCATTAGAGGCGAAATTAAATTTAAAAAATAAATTATATAGTATTTAAATTTTCAGCGTTCTTGGAAATTTTGAGAAAAAAAAATAATTAAAATGTTCAAATTAAATCGTAAGTTTTTTAAAAAAATTAGAAATATTTCGTAAACGAAATGGACAAGTTTCGAGATAAAAATTCAGCAAATCTTTCGAAGCATTTCCTCACTCGAGCATCAACTAAATGAGCTTTCCACGAGGACAACTCCAATTTTTAAACGTCGTTCATCACACAGGTATAACAGTCAGTTCGAGTGTACTATTCCCAAGTAGAAGTCGAGCATAACTCAAGATCCGGAAGATAATAACAGCGACATGTACATTGCACGCGTTCGGTAATCCTGGTAGTCGGTATAAATCATCATTGTCTTTTGTGCACAGACATTTATCTGGTAATATGAGAGCTTTCCGGACCGCCCCAGTGTCGAGTTCAATCTTAACGATCGCTCATATCTTGCTTCTGAACCTTAAACTCTCGGAGAGAGGCCCCACAATAATTCAGCTTCTGCCACGTCAATAAATCGCAGGAACTTGAGCCTTTATAAAGTCTTGAGGTTTTTAATGTATCATCGCTGACAGCGCCTTGGCAGTTTATTAATTTTCAATTTATACTCCCTTCAAAATGTAATTAGTTTTGATAGAGTTAATAAAGATTAGCGGGTTTTCTTAGCTGACTTTTTTTTTGAAACGGATACACAAAGTCAACAAATTAGATACGTCAGGCTGAAATATGTGGCCAGGCTGTATTTTAAGAATTTTAAATCCTCATGTCCCCACTAGTCAGATAGCTAGGGAACTCAAAATTAGCATGTCTTCAGTTGCAAGAATTCTGAAAGTGCAAACATTTCATCCCTATAAAATGACAATTCTCCACGAACTCTTAGAAGATGATCTGGATAGAAGATTCCAGTTTTACCAACAAATGATGGATCTACTGGACATAAATGTTCTAAGCATATAAAATATCCTGCTTTCAGATAAATCAACGTTTATGTTAAATGGCGAGCTAAATCATCAAAATTATATAGGATCAATTTTTTCCAAGGAAATCTCAATAGGGGAGGATATTTATAATTCTTGCAGGAAGAGCTAATTCCTGACTTAGCTATTTTATTTCTTGATCCGGTCGAAGCTGATGTCCCGAACAGGAACATCTGGTTTCGACACGACGGTGCCCCTACTAATTTTGCAAGACCTGTCCGTGAGTATCTCGATAATATATTTCCAGGCAGATGAATTGATAGAAAAGGATCTTTTAAATGGCTATCCAGGTCTCCGGACTTAACACCTTTGGACTATTTCTGATTCCGGTATTTGAAGAGCAAAGTTGTTAAGATCAAACCTGCAAATATTGAGGAGTTGAAAGGACGAATGAGACAGGAGTGTAGCCTAATTTCCCGCGAAGTAATTAGACATGTTCAAAACGAGTTTCAGTTCGCTTTAAGGTATTGCCGGGTAATAAATTGACAACATTTGGAACATTTATTGAAGAAAGATTATTGAGTTGAATCAGATTCCTTGATTTTTCAAATTATTTAATATTTGTTAAATATACTTTAAATGACAAAAAATAAAAAATTGAAATTTGGTAGGCATGTGTAGCTTGATATATATTTTTTATGAATAGTAAAAAAAAATAGTGTTGCCATTTAAAAAAATTATCGAAAACGTCCTATCTTAAATTTGGGATATTCTGTATAAAATTTTCCAACATCAAAAAGAACGCAAATTAAAATATTAATAGACGTGCTCGAGGATATTTCCAAAGATACTCTCTTTGATTTACTGAATTTATTTCAAGTTACAGACTAGCTCTGCATATGTTGTATGTATGGTAAAATCCACTTTAATTTTTAATCCATAATTAACATGCAATTTTCGTGCATTCTAATCCCACTAAGTTGTTATATAATGGTATTAAATGGCAATTAAATTATGCTCAGTGACAAATGTTGATAGATAACATGGTTATTTTATTTATTTGGGATAATTATTGTAGTATAATTATTAGCTATAAATGTAACAAGGTTATTATGCGATTTATAATAATCGAGGACGTTGCCAGGCGACGATGCGTTAGCCGAGTCGTCTGGCCACTTCCGAGATTGTTTAAATCGCTAATAATCGAGTTGTATTCAAAGCTTTATCGTATCATTGACAACGATGACATAAAAAAGTCAACAAACTTTTAAAATGAAATTTGTGTTTAGGGTATTATAATAGGTAACTAACATATTATAATTGTAACTAATGTATTATGTGCTACTAAGTTATTATGAAGCTGATAAATATTATTAGAGTAATAATTAGCAAAAAAGATTTAATTTTAAGGACAATTAATTTTCAATGATTCGATAAAAATTATCACTTACTAACAACATATTGCTCTGAGAAATCCGATTTTTTTTGAGAATTTTCTCTTTAAATCTGCTATTTTAAATGTACAACTTTAAAACCAGAGATTTACTTTTATATTCGAATTAGCACTTTTATATTCGAATTAGCACTTTTTTATTAAAAGTAATTTAGAATCTGGAAGTTTTTAGCATTTTGGTTTCATTTTCTTTATTTAACGGTAAAGTCTATCAAAAGTTTAATTTTTGCCACAGAATCTATAAAAATACCTAATATTAAAAGGCCATTTTTTTTACCTCTAAGTAGGAATTTAAAAAAAAGAAATTTTTTAAAATAAACAGTGAAAATTTTGAAAAATCACAACATTTTAAGTTTAAAATCGAAATAACGAAAAGAAACAAAGAAGAGGACGTCTCTATAGTTAATGTGTTATGTTAGAGTTATTTTATGTTTTTGTAGAAAATTTAGGTACTTTTTGAAAATTTCACCTTTTTTCTTTCAAAATTTTAAGTGCAAACCTAAAAGTAATTTTCTTCAAATTTACACCTTTCTAAAACCAAAACATAATCACATTTTTTTCACAAAATTTAATTATAAATTTCGAATTTTTGATTTTTTGCCAACAAGTTTTAATTCAAACTCAAAATTTGAAAAATTTCTGAAACAATCACAACTAGAAATTTGAAAATTGCTAAAGATTTTTACTTTTATTTGTAATTTTGGCTTTAAAATCGAATCTTGGAATATTTTCCAATTCTTTTGTTATTTTTGATTCGCTTTTTTATTATTTAATAAAGATTTTATTTTTTTAAATCTCTTGATGACGAAACTTTTTTAAAACTTCAAGTTCAAAACATATTTACTATAAATGTTTAAACTTTTGATTTTTGCTTTGCCAGAAATATTTTTAATTTCGATATTTTGGTCTTTTTTTTTAAATCTCTACTTTCTACCTTCAAATTTAACTTTCGTATTTCCTAATTTTTTGGCTTAATATTGGAAGTCTGGTTCTAGCACTTCTAATTTTATTTTCGAAATATATGTTTTCGAAATGTTAAGTGTAAAATCAAAATTTGAAATAATCAACTTCTTTGTAAAATTGTAAATTTACACTTTTAACTTTATTCTATTTTATTGTATTTATTTTTATGTTAGATCTAAACCCAATATTGATTCTTTTTCTAAGGGTATGATTTTTTATAGCTACAGCAGCAGGTATTAAAAATCCCACATTGTTTCGATAAATATTTGCTAAGCCCGGACCAGATTTTGCTTTACAGTATCATCGGCGGTTATACTAGCAATTTGTTTAGCAGTTTCTATGCTAACCAGGTCGGGTCTTAGCAAATATTTGTCGAAACATTGTGAAATTGTTAATATCTAAATAATAAAAATAATAATAATATCTGTTGGTGGTTTAAATCGTCAATAAAGTTTAATGGTTGTGAACAATAAAGAATTTTACGAAGTTGAAAATGTCAATTATTCTGATTTTTCAAAAGTTTTGATTCTTATTTTTAAAACGTTTCATTAAAAGATTGCAAATTTTTTCGTAAAATTTCAATCTTGCACTTCTAGTTCCTTCTTTTAAATAAAATTTTTGGGTTAAACAACATTTTTTAGACATTTTATTAAATGATTTTGAATTATTTATATTTTTAAAATTTTTTTAAACCTCGATAGGTTTTTTTATCAATTTAAATATTTTTTCTTCAAAAGTTAGATTTTGTTTTGTGTTTCAAACCAAATTGTTGCTATTTTTGCGAATTTGGTAGAACGGACTGGTCCTTGGTTATCTTTAAAAATTGAAATACAAATCCTGTCCCCTGAAACCAAGAAAGATTTAAAAACACAACAAAGGTTGCTCTAATGCGTTTCCATAGCCAAGCTATCATCTTCAGAAAGATACAGTAACCCTCTGTGTGTTTTTTAATCTTTCTTGGTTTCAGGAGACAAGATTTGTATTTCAAATTTAAACTTTTTCGAAAAAATGATTTTATAAATTGAAGACGTCGACTTTTTCCAGAAATCTGTGTAGCTTAAAATTGTGTCCTATCATTTTTTTTCAAATTTCTATCTAAATCGTAAAATGTCCACACTTTTTTGGCGATTTTAAAATCAACTTTTGACATACATTTTAAGGGCCTCTCGAATTTTTTGTTTTGTTTCGCAATCAGCCTAAACTCAAAATTAATATGTTCAGTTCAAAAAACTCCACTTTCGAATCCCATTTTTTCCAATTTTTTGTCCAAAAATTTTGACTTTATCCTCAATACATTCCAATTTATTTTTCTTTGTTCTCAAACTTGAAACTTAAAAAATTTAAAATATGGACAAAATTGTTAAAATTAACAAATTCAAAATAGAAACTTCCCTTTAAATTTAAGTCTTTAATCTGGAAATTTTGGTGCTGCTCTCAAAATTTAATAATGAAGTTGAAAATTTAATTTTAAGGCTGATATTTCGAGAAAAGTTTGAGGGTTTCTGAAAAAAATGTTGGAAAAGTTAGGATTTGTCTCAAAATATTGTTTATTCTCCTATTTTTTTAAATAACAAAGTTAATATTGCTTTTAATTACCCAAAATTTTGTGCAAGAAATCTATGAAAGAAATAATTAAACACGTATTTGACGGATGTTAGTTCATCCCCTAAGGGAGTAAAAAGGTGCATCATAATTGGTACGGAGAAAAAATCATTTCCTGACCCTCAATTTTGTTCAAAGAAAATATATGGTAAATAAATCGTTGGACCTGTTCTTCGATACTTTAATACTTTTACCCACAAAGGGAGATAAGTTTGGCTACAAACAATTTAAAAAATGCATGCAACCCAAGCTTTTTTGTAAGGAATATTAGAAAAATGGCCAAGTAAACCCGTACTGAGTCGATTTCAAAAAAAGCCCAAAGTGGCGTGAAAAAGTATATTTAATTAAATGTTGAAAAAATTTAAGAATTTTCCTTACAAGCCCAAATTTAGTTTTCTAAGAACAATTTTGTTTTCAAAAATGTTCAAAAAGAAACTATAAGATTTTGACAAAGATTAGAGATTTTAAAACGGGAACTCTTAAAATAAAGCGGAATTTAGAAGACGAGCTCGAAATTCTCAAAAACAAAGAAGAAAGTCAAACAACTTTGGAGAAAAAGTTTTATTTTGAAGTCGTAATTTTCAAAAAAATTCGAAGCTTCGAGAAACAGACAAAATTTTATAAAATAGTAGGAAGTTTCAAAATGCGTGAAAAATATGATGAATTAAAAATTTTCAAAAAAGAAAAGTCAAAATTCAAGGAAATATCAGAAATGGTTTTATGATTTAAAAACTTCGATTCTTCTCGAAGTTTTAAATTTGACCCTTTTTTTCTCAAAAGTAGTTCAGTAATGAAACTGTTGCTTTTTTGGAAATTTCTGGTTCAATCTCGAAAATTTTTCCCCAAAGCACTAAACTAAACATGTGGCTTATGATTAAATCCATGGATTTTTAAATGCTTTGAATTAAAAGTAAACATTTTGAATTTAAATCGATTGCAAAAAAATCACAATTTAAAGAGGAAGCCAAAATTTGTCAAAAATTTTCGAGTTCATAGAAGGTTTCAACCCCTTTACCATATCGGTAAATAAATAAATTATTACGCAGCGTAATTATTTATTTATTTGCCAACATGGCAAAGGAGTGAAAGCTTCTATGAACTCGAAAATGTTTGACAAATTTCGGCTTTCGCTTTAAATTGTGATTTTTTTGCAATCGATTTAAATTAAAAATTTTTACTTTTAATTCAAGGCGTTTAAAAATTCATTTTTACCCCAAAATGTTGTTTAAAAAAATATTTAAAAAAATCATTAAGCACTTTTTTTACCATTTTAATACTTTGACACCCAAGGGGAAAAGGTGTGGGTAAGAAAAATAAAAAAAATTTCTGTGTAAGGAATATATGATAGAAATATCAATTTTAAAAATTTAAGCCCCAAGCGGGGCGAAAAAGAATCATAAATTTAATCTTGAAAAAATTTAAAATTTTCTTTGATGAGCCAATATTCAGATCAAAAACAAATTTGTCGAAAAATTTTAAAAACAAGTTTAAGATTTTGAAAAAGTTTCAAAAATTTTGAGACAAGACAAACTTTCAAAAAAATCAGATTTTCAAAAAACTGAAAAAAAGTCAAAATCGTAATTTTCAAAAATAAAGTTGAAGCGTCGAGAAAAAGCCAAAATATTTAAAATTGGTTGAAATTTTCTGAAAAAAAATTAAATTTATGATAAATCAATTTTATAAAATGGTGGAATGAACTGCGTCTTGTTTATCTTCAAGAAGTTAAATACAAATCTTGTCCCCTGAAACCAAGAAATATTAAAAAACACAACAAAGGTTGCTCTAACGCGTTTCGATAGCCAAGCTATCATCTTGAGAGAGATACTGTATTTCTCTAAAGATAATAGCTTGGCTATCGAAATGCGTTAGAGCATTTGGTTGTGTTTTTTAGTCCCTCTGCAGAGAGTTAGTGTATCTCTCTAAAGATGCTAGTTTGGCTACCGAAAGGCATTAAGAATAACCTTTGTTGTGTTTTTTGATCTCTTTTGGTTTCAAGGGACAGGATTTGTATATCAATATTATAATGGTTGAAATAAAGGAGAAAACCATCAAAATTTTGAGAAAATGATTTTATAAAGTTAAACCTTCGACTCTTTTTTGAAATCTCAAATTTAGTTCAAAATTCTGTCTTGTCATTTTTTTTCCGAAACCATCCTGCCAATAAGTTTTTTTTTTGGAAATGTTAGGTTTGTTTTAAAAATTCTCGTTTTAAAATGTTCATTTTTTGAAAGTTTTTTAGAATACTAACTTTATTTAAAATTTTGTTGAAACAAAATTGTTTTAGAAAATCTAACTTTTAGCTTAGAAAAGAAAATTTTTGAATTTTTTCTATAGGATATTTAATTGAACATTAAAATAATTTAAAGTTTCATTTTATAACTAAAAGGTATATTTTCTAAAAAAAATTTGCTCCAACAAAATTTTAAATAGAAGTTAGGATTCTAAAAAACTTTCGAAAAGTGAAAATTTTGAAACGAGAATTTTTAAAAGAAGACGCAGTTTCAAAATACCGAAAAAAATGTTTAACAACTTTGGAATAAGAAAAACGCCGAAAAAAGTCAAACAGCTTTAAAGGAAAATCCGAATTTTAAAGTCATAATTTTCCAAAACAAGTTCGAGAAAAAATTAGACCTTTGAAAAACGCTTGGAATGTAAAAAAAGCAAAAATTATGAAGAATCGAAAATTCTGGAAAAATCACAATTTGAAAAAACATGTTTTTTTCAATTTATTTAACATTTCTTCGGCCCAGTTTGGAAATATTTAAATTTTTTTATGGTTTGTTGACAATTTTCTAAACAATTTTTGAAATGCGACTACGTGATATTTAAATTTATTAAAAACGTCACTTCATGACAGTTTACAAATTAAGAGGTTAGTTTATTTTACATAGAATAGGAATAATGAAAAATAGGAGACCAAAAATTAGATATGAAAAAAATAAAAATTTTTGATTTTTTGATAATTTAAGAAATATAAAAATACATAAAAAAGGTTGTAGCACTGGACATCGATGTTTCGCTCTCATTTGAGCTCGTCAGCAGTGCATATGGAAAGGGAACAATGAGGAAGAAATACTTAAAAATAAAAAATTTTTTTAATAATATAAAAAAGAAAAATAAAGAAATTTTAACATGAATAGACGTTTCATCATCAATTTACTGTGTTCAAAATTTACTGTGTTAAATAAATTGAAAAAAACATAATATTTCCGGTCAATAAGGGTCTACCATGAAGAATAATTGAAAAAACATCTAACTTTCGAGAAAAAAACGACATTTTGAAATAATCAAAATTTACGGAAAAGGTGAAATGTCGAGAAAAAGTCAAAATTTTGAAAGGTCGAAATTGTGAAAGATTTAAAATTTTAAAAAGTACCACTTTTTAAAAAAAGTAATATTCCAACCACTTTGGAGACAGCTAAATTTTAAAGTCGTAATTTTCACAAAGAGTCCAATTTTCCAGATAATGTCGAAATTTAAAAAAAAAACGGTTGGAATTTAAGGAAAAATAGGAATTTGAAATAAGTATAAATTTTAAAATGTAGTAGTAGTAGAAATTAAAAATATCCAGACTTTAAAAAAAATTGAATGAATTCTTTAGAGAAGGTGAAAGTTTCAAAAAAGACTCGAAAGCATCAAAAGGTCGAAATTCTCAAAAAAGTCAAGTCAAAGTTAATGGTTGAAATAACCAAAAATATATTCACAAGTTGAGAAAAAGTCGAAATTTTTGAAAAAGTGGACTTCCAAAAAAAATCTAAATTTCAAAGTCAACATTCTCAAAAAAAAAATCCGGATTTTGAAATAAATAGTCTAAATTAGTAAAAATCTGTTTTTGAGGTAGCTATTATTAAAAAGGTGGCATTGGTCAAAATAAATCATAATTTTTAAAAAGAAATTTTCGAACAAATATTACAATTCTAAGAAAACTAGATTTCCAAAAGATGTCGAAATTTTGATTTTCTTGATTTTCTGCAACGAATATTCTACAAAGTCTCATACCAATACACATTTTCTCCTTAATAAAGAATACTTAGGTTAGGAATTCCTGTTTATATAAAGGAAGAAATTTTGATTACACTGAAGTAGAATAAAAATTTCTTCTTTTATATACACAGGAATTCCAAAAACGAAAAATACGAATCCATTAAAGCGATACTGAGGCATCTCCATATCTTATTCCATGCAGCCTTTAGAAATATGACTTACAGCATAAGAGGGAGGAAGCTTCTGCTTCAAAAAAAGCGTTTCATTGGCAATTCTGGAACCGTACACATCCAGCTATAAATCTCATAATGCAATAATCTTTTTTGTTGAAAGAAAAAGGTGCCAAGTAAATAAAGTTATGCCGAAAGGGGGCAAAACGAATTGCCTATCGCTCGCTTCAGGTGAGGGCGGTTGTGTGATTTGGCAAATTTAAATACATACGAAATTTCGGGAAGGTTGGCGGCGCCGGGAAGGAGTTTGCATTTCCAGATACTCGCGGGAAACGGAATCAGCCAACTTGATTTATATGATTATCCTCCACACTTACACCTTTAGGCGTCGCGTTCACACATTCATTGCATTACGCTCTATTCTGGGAAATTAACCCTAAAGCAAACTTTTACAAATGAATGTAAATTACGATGTTAATGTACTCCGCCATCGCAGAAGAGTTATTCTCTTCGCGATATTATCCTGCAGAGGCGGATGCGGTGGAATTTTATAACAGAAGCACATAAATAAAACAGAACCATGTAGAGATAATTTGCACAAATCGAATTTTTAACGTTATCTACTTTTGGTAATTACATTAGACTAACTCTAAATTTGATAATTCAATTAACAAACATGATAGATAAACTAAATTTATTTATTTGTGTTATGATTTACGTTGAATTTCATATACCTATGCATCGTGGTATTGTTAGTTTAATCGGAAATCCTCAAAAAAAAACTGGATTATACGAACTGTTTGAGTAGGTGGGGATAAGGTGGAAGTCAACGATGAATAAAAAAATAGTTTTTAGGAATTCAACCCCCACTCTCTTAGTTGCCATATTATAAAGAATAAGTAAGTAGTTTTTAGCTACATTTCGTCTACATCAGGAAAAAGAAAGGATTCTTGGATCACCTTTTTTAATTGACGAATTTTCTTTAAAAAATCTAATTTCCATTGATAATTCCGATTTATTTCCAAAATTTCAAACATTTTTCACAATGTCAAACTTTTCTCGTTTGGCTCCCAAAATATCAATTATTTTTTAGAAATTTTGACTTTTGGAAGATTTCAACTTCTTTAAAATTCCCGCTTATTTAAATAATTTTTGATTTTTTTCGACTCTTTTTTTTGGGTGGAACGGACTGGTCCTTGGTTATCTTCAAAAATTGAAATACAAATCTTGTCCCCTGAAACCAAGAAAGATTAAAAACACAACAAAGATTGCTCTAACTCGTTTCAACAGCCAAGCTATCATCTACAGAGAGATATAATATCTCTTTGAGGACGATAGCTTGGCTGTGGAAACACGTCCCTTTGTTGTGTTTTTATATCTTATTATAATTTTAGCCAAGATTGGGTTTTGTTTTCTAAAATTCGGAATTTTTTAAATCTGGTTTCGATCTTTTTAATAAAATTTAAATACAATAAAAATGTTCGTGTTCACACTAAACTTCTTTAATAACTAAAGCGTTAAATTAGGTTTAATATCGGTTTTAATTTCTCTGCGCTTTTGGCTGTCGATTGTTGCTCCATACAACTCGATGTTGATCGACAAATTTGGAAGGGAATCATTAGATTACAAGTTATATGTAGCCAAGTCACCGTTCTGAAAGTTGCCCTTTAAGGTTTGATGTTGTTGGTTAAATTTAAAAACCCCCCGTTCGCTATCTCTAGGAAGATCACTGTTTACAAAGACATCGTGCATATTTCAAAAGTTACGAAATACTCCCGACTTTCGAATTAAAGTAAAAGCTGAAAAGGTCCGCCCTCTCACAAAGCGAAACGTGTACGATTTATCAGAGAAAAAAAAGTAATTTAGAAGAACAAATTTAAACGCGTTTGTTTAAAACTTGGCTTGAGATATAATTATTTGCCTTTTTAACGTAAAGTACTCATCCGAGTCAGATAAATTCGCAAACGAGTTCATTTAAAAACATCACCATTTGTAAGCAGGTAATGCCGATGAAAAGAAAATTTATCTGCAGCTTTTAAATGGAACCGGCTCGAATGGCAAACGCTGCTTTAGAAGATTCTCTTTTGTACCGAGATTTCTTAATATTTGCAATGAAGTCGTCTAGATAGCTAACAATAAAAGCATATTAATAAAGTTAGAACTTGAGCCGCAAACTCTATTGGTTCCGTCCTTTCTGTCAAGGCATTTTAGGTTACAATGTTTTTATAATGAAGCTAATTAAATAGCTAAAGCGGTAGACGAACATTATGCGTTTTTAAAATAAAATTCAAGAGACTGTTTAATCTAATCTACGTCCCTAATTAAAATTGGGAAATACGCAAGTTAGTCAGCTTACAAAGTTTAGAGGGTTGAATTATTTCAGTCTATTCACAGGACGTTTGTTAGAGCTATTTCACTGCTTCTTTTACATACCGATAGGTGGCGCCATATCTAGAAATCACACGCATACCATCAATTTCATTAATCTCTAAGAGTATACGTGTCGAAACACTTGTCAGATATAACATCGAAACAGGATTGAAATCGGTATTTCGATACCCAAGCTCTTTAAAAGCTTTAAACATATTGATCATTGAATTACGGAATTTTAAGAAAAAAGTTTTTAATTTCTATATTAAAAGTTATAAAAATAGTGTGAAATGAAAGTTATAAAGAGAATTTTGAAAACAGGTCCAAATTTGAGGTTTAAATTCCAAAGTTTGGGGTCAAAACTATGAGAAAATAAGTAGAAATTCGAAAAAATCCAAAACTCCTATTTAAAATTAGAATCTTAGTAAAATAAAAAATTATAGGCCAGTCTTTGAAGAACACTTAAAGTTTTGAAAAAAAAACTAATTTATAGCAATTTATAACATTTAAAATTTAACTTCGGATTTTCAATTTAAATCTATCAATAAAAAAATTGGAATTTTAACTAAAACTTTGGATTTCGCTTGATTCTTAAAATGTTTAGAAAAGGTACAAATTTTCAATGAAAAAAATTAAAATTTTTTGAAAAAGTCGGAATATAAAAGGATTCAATATTTTCAAAAGATCCAAAATTTATAAATATTCCAAAATTTTTAGAGAAAGCTGATTAAAAAAAAAGATTCTTAGAAATACCAAAAATTTCGAAAAAAATTCGAAATTTTGAAAATCCTCATAGTTTAAAAAAAAAGCTTTAGAAAAACTCGGTACATAGAAATTATCAATAAAGGTCGAAATTTTCAAAACTAGTCAAAAAATTGTAAGTTTATTAAGAAGAAAATTAAAATAAATCAACATTTAATAAAAAGGCCAAACTTTCAGGAAATTTCAACTATTTCAAAACAAATCGTTTTTTTTTTTTTTTCAAAATAAAAATAATAGAAATTTCCAAAAATAGCCAAATTATTACAAAAAAAAATTAAAGAAAGTTAAAATTTTGAAGAACATTTTACATTTTCAAAATTGTAAAAATTTGACAAATGGAAATTTTGAAAATTATTGAATATTTGCAGTTAAAATGTCTTAGTTTTTAAACAATCTAGATCTTTCTAAAAAAAAGCAATATTTTCAAGAAGTCGTAATTTTTGGAATTTTTAAAGAACATAAATTTTTGAACAAGTAAAAACTTCGGAAATGTTTAAAATTTACCAAAAAACAGAAATTAAAATAATCTATAAAATTAATAATATTTGTAAATGGTAAAAATCTCAATATAATGCCTATTCAAAATTTCCATTAAGAATAAAATTAAAAAGATCCAAATTTAAAAGAAAAAAAATTAAAGCCAACCCAGTCTCTCAAAAAAATTGCAATTTACAATAAATTAAAAATTTTGTTATATTTTGGAAACTAAATATTTCGAGGATTATTCAGAATTTTGGAAATGTTTAAAATTGTCAAAGAAAACTTTTGATGAACTTTCATATTCTCTAAAAAAGTCAGACTTTTCAAAAATTCGAATTTTTCAAGCAAGATCTAAATCAAATATCAAATTTTCAAATAATCGAAATTTTGAAAAAAGACCGTAATTTTGAAAAAGGTCGACATCCCAAAAAGGTCAAAATTGAAAAAATAGCACAAGTTTTTAGAGTTAATTAAAACCAACCCAGTCTCTCAAAAAAATTGCAATTTACAATAAATTAAAAATTTTGTTATATTTTGGGAACTAAATATTTCGAGGATTATTCAGAATTTTGAAAATGTTTAAAATTGTTAAAGAAAACTTTTGATGAAGTTTCATATTCTCTAAAAAAGTCAGACTTTTTAAAAATTCGAATTTTTCAAGCAAGATCTAAATCAAATATCAAATTTTTAAATAATCGAAATTTTGAAAAAAGATCGATATTTCGCAAAAGGTCGACATCCCAAAAAGATCAAAATTGAAAAGTAAGCACAAGTTTTTAAAGTCAAAATTTTCAAAAATGTCGAATTTTTCGAAGAAAACATGAAAATTAAAAAAAAAAATTGTACAAGTGAAATAAAAATGAGATAAAATAAAAATAATGGAAAACTTAAAACGGAAATCAAAATTTGGAAAAAATCAAGATTTTAAAAAAGTCAAAATTTTCAAAAACTAAAATTTTCAAAAAATTCTAAATTTTGAAAAACTAAGAAATTTAAAAGAATTAAAATTTCATAAAAATGTCGAAATTAAGTCAAAACTTTTGAAAAATATCACACTTTTCAACATGTCGCATTTTTGAAAATGTAATATTTTCTAAAAAAAAATAAGAAATTAAAAAAGTTGAAAAACCTTTAAATTTTAAAAACTTTTAAAAATGAATCGAGTCTTTCAAAAAAAAATTGAAATTTACGAAAAAGTAGAAATTGTAATAAAGCTATGATTTGTAAAGTAAAATTATTGAGAAAAAAATTAAAATTTTGAAAACCGTTGAACTTATCGAAAAACTCCAAATTAAAAAAAAAAATTATATTAAAAACCCATAAATTTTTAAAAAGCAAAATTTTTCGGGCAAGGTCTAAATTAAAATATAAAAATGCAAAAAAAATCTTAGTTTTGAAGAACGATCGAGATTTAAAAAAAAAATCCAACAGTTTAAAAAAGTCAAAATTTACAAAGAAATCGAAATTAAAAAAGTTTTCGAAATCAAAATTTTAAGTCGAATTTTTTAAGAAAATAATCTAAATTGAAAAATAGGAAATGTCCAAATATAGTAAAAATATTTAAAATTTAAAAAACGTCGAAACGTTGGAAAAAGATTAAAATTTAAAAAAAATGGATAACTTGAAAAGAAAATTTCAAGAAAATGTAGAAATTTTTAAAAAAGTTGAAATTTTTAAGAAGTAAAATTTTCCAAATAAATGTTTCAAAAACTAAAGGCGTTAAAATAGGTTTATTTTTCAACATGATCCTAATTTTCTAAAACAAAAGGAAACTGAAAAAGGCTCTAATGATTTTCAAAAAACTTCAAATTCTCAGAGGGATTTTCAAAACAACTCGAGTGTTTGAAAACAAGAAAAAAATTGAAAATTACGTTTTGCACAGTCAAATTTTCTACCAAAAAAACCTAAAATTTTCTAAACCTTAAAATTTTATAAAAAATTAAAATTTTGGAAAAGTGATGTTATAAAAGTCTAGATCGAAGTCGATTTTTTTTAAAAGGGTCCAACTGAAACTATCAAGATTTTAAAACCTAATCGAAATTTCGAAGAAGGATCAATATTTCAATAAAAAATGGGCACAAAAAAATGGAACTTTTTAAAAAAGTCGACATTTTTAGAAAAAGTACAAACTGCCAAAAATATTTTGAAAAGACCAATTTTTCCTTATAAATTCGAATTGAAAAAAAGCATAAGAAATGTTTGTGTTGGAGTCCAAGTTTCAAGGATTTGAAGGATTTCAAGGAAGGTGGATATTTTGGGATAAATTCGAAATTTGGAAAAAAAAATAGGTCGAGAGGAAGGTTTTTCTTTAAAGTGCAAATTTCTAAAATGTAAAAATTTTCAAGCAAATGTTTAATTTTTAAAGAAAAACAAATTTTTGAAGTAGTCGAATTCTTTTAAGCATTGGAAATTTTCTAAAATAAGAAATTAAAAAAAGCACACATTTTTAAAAACTTTAAAATTTTTTAAACAAATGGAGTATTTTATTGAATAATATAATTTTTGAAAATATTTTGGAGTGTCGAAACTTCGAAAAATATTCAAAATATTCGGAAAATATTGGAAATTTTGACGAATTCAAAATTTCTAAAATAACAAAAAATTCTGAAAAACTTTAACATAATGTTAAAAGGCCAAGGTTTTAAAAAGTTTTCAGTTTTTAAACAACTATAAAATATTTTTAAAAAAATTTCATATTTTCAAGAGTTTAAAAATTTCCAAAAATTCAAAATTTTTGAATGAAACTAAGAAATGGTAAGTTTTAAAAAAAAATTGACATTATCAAAGAGAATTAAAATTTTTAAATAGTTCATATTTTTCAGTCAAAACTGACAAAAATATTGAAATCTCGAAAAGGCATGAAATTTTGAATAAAATCGATATTTTCAAAGAAAAATTAAAAAGGAAAAGAATTTGGAAAGATGTTGACATTCTAAGAATAGACGACGGATTCAACAAAGTCTAAATTTTTAAAAAAGTCTAATTTTTAAAAAGATTTAAAATAAAAATACGAAAGATGTTGAAACAAAGCCGAAATTCTTGAAAAATGTCAAAATTTTTAGAAAGTAGAAATTTTAAAACGATCTTCAGCAAAATCAAAATCTTCAAAAAGAATTAAAATGTTAGAGTCCAATTTTAAAAAATATAAAATTTTTGTAAAAGCATAAAAGTTTCAGTAAAATACAAAGTTTTCAAATTTAGAGATTTTAAAAGAAAAGTTTAACGTTTTAAGAAAAAAGCTCAAATTTTGAAGAAAAGTCGATATTAAATAAAAAATCAACATTTCAGAACAAGAAAAGTTTTAATAAAAACATTAAAAAATTTAAAGTTTTAAGAAAAAGGTTCAATTAGACATTTTAAAAAAGTCAACAGCTAAAAAAAACGAAATATGTTGAAATAAAGCCGAAATTTTTGGGAGATGTCAAAATGTTTAGAAAGTATACAAATTTTGAAACAATCCTCAGCAAAATCGAAATCTTCAAAAAGCATTAAAATTTTTAGAGTCCAAATAAAAAAAATATAAAATTTTTGTAAAAACCCAAAAGTTTCAGTAAAATAAAAAATTTTGATTATAATTCGAGAATTTCCAAAGTTTCCAAATTTAGTAAATTTAAAAGGAAGGTTCGACGTTTTTGAGAAAAAAGCGCAAATTTTGAAGAAAAGTCGATATTTTTAAAAAAATCAACATTTTACAAAAGTATGGAAGCTTTCAGAAAACGAAAAGTTTTAGTAAAAAATTCAAAGTTTTGAGAAAAGTTTTAATTAGACATTTCAAAAAAGTCAACAACTAAAGAAAAAAGGAAATATTTTGTAATAAAGCCGAAATTTTCGAGAGATGTCAAAATTTTTACAAAGTATAAAAATTTTGAAACAATCTTCAGCACAATCAAAATTTGCAAAAAGCAGTAACATTTTTAGAGTCCAAATTAAAAAAAAATAAAAAATTTTTCTAAAGACCCAACAGTTTGACCAAAATTCAAAATTTTGATTATAACTCGAAAATTTTCAGTTCCCAAATTTAAAAAATTTAAATTATAGGTTCGATGTACTTAAGAAAAAAGCTCGAATTTTGAAATAAGGTCGATATTTAAAAAGAAATCAACATTTTACAAAAGTATGGAAGTTTTCGGAAAAAGAAAAGTTTTAATAAAAACATTAAAACATTCAAAGTTTTGAGAAAAAGTTTTAATTAGACATTTCAAAATACTCAACAACTAAAGAAAAAAACAAAATTTCCGAAAGAGTCTAAATTTTTAACACGAGTTAGAGTTCAAGTTTTCAAAGTTGAAATTTTTCCAAAAATACTTCAAGTTACGAAGAAGAAAATTTCCAAAAGGGTATAAATTTTTAATACGAGTTATAGTTCAAGTTTTCAAAGATAAAATTTTTTCAAAGATACTTCAAGTTAAAGAAAATAAAGTTTTCAAAAGACGAAATTTTTAAGAGAAGTCGATATTTTTGCGAAATCGCAAAATATGGAAAAAAAATTAGAAATATTCAAAGGCGATATAAAATCGAGAAAAGGTCGAAATTTCTAAAAAAAAAATTGGCACTTTGACAGAAAACCTATATATTGAAATAAGTAAAAATTTCCAATAATTCGAGATTACAAAAAAGTCAAGATTTTTATATTAAATGGATATTATACAAAAGTCAAAATTTTCAAAAACGATTGCCTTCAAATTTATGCACAATTTTATAAAAAATATTTCATTTATAAGAAAAATGAGAATTGTTTAGAGAAATTTAAAATATCGACTTTTGCTAATATTTTGAAATTTTTCGAAATATTTAAAAAGTCAAATTTTCGGGAAAATGTCGTATAATTCTGAAAAAAGTTTTACACTATAAAATTGTGTGCTTTACCTCTTTCAGTTTAGATCCTCACCATATATACTGGATCATAAATTTCTTTGGAAATACATGATAAGCGACAATACTTTGCAATATATGGAATGAAAAGTTTCCGAGAAGGGACCCATGCGGAACTCCTCATAAGAGACTCGAAAATTTAAGCCGTAAGACTCTCTGACAAGCAAGCGATTCTTGAAATGATTTATATAATTTTAATTTAGACCAGTTAATTGAAGAAAGCTAATCGCCCCAGTTTCATTAAACGGAGAGCTGTCTGTCGATGGAAATAAAGCTTGATGAGTGTATTAACGTTCTAATTGCGTTGGTAATACTTAATTTATACCCGTCATTGTTCGTTTTAAGTTGAGAACTTGGTAGAAATTAATTTTCCTACGAAGGCCTGTTGCAAGTTATTAAGTTTTGTTCGGAAGTCGTAATGAAGAAAGTGCAACTTGACTAACTCGAATGCAAAGTAGGCTCTTTTGTAAGTTTTCGGCTAATGGATATTAATGGAATATTTTTGAGGGCGCTTATCCTAAAATTGTAATGCATTATTTATTGCCCTTTCCGCGGAATATATTTCCTTAGCCTGTTGCAGTTTGAGCTGCTGTTAAACGCCTTTATTACCGCGCTAAGCACTAACTAAATACCCAGTGTTTAAAAAAACTTTCAGGTCGATATCGACAGTTGGAGGGAGTAATAATAATTTTTTCTGAGCACCAGGGTTCTGTGGAATATTTAGGTAAGTTTGTTATTGAGATGTTGCAGCTCAGTAATTGGAGTTTGATCAGGTTGCCTTGTGATACGTTTTAAAATAAAATGATAAAGTAGACAATTGGAATTGGAGATGAGGTGTCCAAAATCAGTTGGTGCGCCTAATGTAGTTTACAGGAGGTAATCCTAGTAAAAAGTTTTTAGAATGTCTACGCTCAGTAAAAAGGCACGTAAACGCTCGGCTGCCACCACTACTCGATTTTTAGTATAGACTAAGCGTGGATACAATAATATAAATCTCCAAGACGCTTTGCAGTATATTTTCCGAGCCGGCAACACTGCATCGCGTATTCGACTAATTTTCGCGACGGAGTCAAAGCCAAAGTCACCTAGAAGAAGCAATAGAGCTGCAGTGTTACCATTACCTCAAGATATTTCCTGAACAGGCCAAAGCATCAAAATTCTAAGATGTATAATTGCAGATTGCGACATTGCAACACTGCACCGTGTAGTAGGCCCATCTCAACGACGAGATTAAAGCCAAAGGCACCTAGAAAGAACAGTAGAGCTGCTATGTTGCTATTACTTCAAGATATTTCCCTAACATGCCAAAAGCATTGGAATTCTGACATGTATAATTTCAGATTGTGATTACGCAAAAACGGTACATCTAGGAGTTCTCAGATTTTGCTATTTTATTTAGTATGTTACCCTTCATAACATATTATTTTTCTATCAAAATCGATGAAAGGGTTTGACTCCAATAAATGAAAATTTCTTCGAAAATTTTTTTACTCTTATACTTTACATGTTAAAAATCGTAATTTTGATATTGCATATCTCAGCTTTGGCACCGTCATGGGGCTTTCATTTTGCAGTTCTATAGATAGCACTGTTAATAATATCTGACAGAAATTTAAAAAAAATCTGTAGAAAAGCAAGTGACCGGAAAAGTACCTTTAAGTTTACTTTCGTGTTATCCTTAATATCGTAGCTTGTTACTAAATGCAACATTCTCTTTGCAGCAGAATAGGTGGCTTTAAAAATAAAATACCTCGCTTTTCAAATACGAACCAACATCAATAGTTAGGAAAACACCGTTGTCAACTGCTTGTATTTATTGGAAGTGACTTTTCGCAACGATGTTGACCTCTGCTTCGATACAATGAGGTGCGATTGTTCGCTACTCCTTTGTTATCGTCATTATTTCCTGTCCTTTTGCTAATAGTTCCTCTGAGAATATTCAATTCCCGTCCGACGTCGGCGGTCAAGGATTTCTCCCCAATCAAATAAACTACTTTTAGAGCAAATAAATTTGCTAAATTGTTTATAGTGCCACAATAGTTTGAACGCTAGCTCACGCTTCCACTGTCTAGGAAGTCTCAATTATTGTCACACCAAATAACTCGAGAAACTTTCATATGCGAATGCAATGTTTATGAATAGATTGTTCAAAATGCAACCTTCACTTCATCAGCTCTAAGAATGCTATTACGTTACATTCGTATGAATATTCGTATTCGTTACATTCGTATGAATATTCGAATCATTTTCGTGACTGTCCATACTAAGAGAAAATTTAAAACCAAATATTGGCTTCAAAATAATAATTTAAAAATACCTGGGAAAAATATGTAATAAAACGCAATGGAAATAACATTTACATTAACAATTTTAAAGCGAGAAATAAAGTCTAATGAAAATTAACGAATAATGTTCAAATAGTATTTTAAAAATACCTGGGGAAGTTATGTAATAAAACACAATAGAAGTATCGATTTCGTTAATAGTTTTAAAATGAAATAAAATTAATGTTAAATTCAGGTTTATACTTTTAAAATACGTTATAAAAGCTAAAACAAAATTTACAGTTATTGAACCTTCCACAAAAGTTTCAAAGTGGCCCCACTTCATTTTTTCGCTTCGAAATATCCAAAAATGTTCAATATCATTTTTGCCATTGAAAATTTAATGATTATGCATATCTAAATATTTACCTTAATCAACTTATTATTTCTATAATGCACAGACCAATAGGTTTGAACATTTATTAGATTCGAAGTTTGGAAACCAAATACCGGTTTCGATCTTGTTCGATCTCGTCAGTTTGGTATATCCAACTCGAATGCGACAAGTAAGTATTAAAACAATCACAGGCGTCAAGCGAGTGACTCTTTAGTACTACCACCTATTGGTCCATAGAGAAACTATGGCCATCGCCAACAATGTCGTATGCAAGAAGAATGCAACCTAGACTACAAATTCATGCAGCCCTCCAGGCGTGTATAGTGAATCATAGGTAGCTGAACTACCCCAACAGTTGAAACACTGCCACCTAGCGAAGCGGTTGCTCTCTAGGAGAGTTCCCAGAAGACAAGGATTCTATAATGCACAGACCAATAGGTTTGAACATTTATTAGATTCGAAGTTTGGAAACCAAATACCGGTTTCGATCTTGTTAGATCTCGTCAGTTTGGTATATCCAACTCGAATGATTATTACTTATTATTTGATAAATGTTAGTAAATATCCTAAGAAAACCTTACAAAAACGAAATGATAACAAATGCAAAATGTAAGTGGCAGAATTCTCTAACGGCTGCCAAATTCCATACAAGGCTAATCAAATTAGTGTAATGTAGTGTTTCCCAAACTTTCGACATCTGTGTCCCTTTTCATATGATTTCCTGACATTGAGTATCCCTCGTTCGTTTGTATTTCAACTAATATATAAATGAGGAAGTGTGTTTGTCTGTCCGTTGGTCTGCTGAACGTATCAAACAAGTTGAACAAAACATTATTCTGGATTCTGCATTCTAACTATAATATATAATATTTAAATGAGAAAGTGTATTTGTCTGTCCCTTGGTATGCTGAACACATCACAGAATTTAAACAAAACATCATTCTACAATCAACATGAACTATTTAAAGCTATGCAAGCTGATTAAGTTAATTTTGTTAAGCTCATCCAAACAATTTTTAATTTTGGAGTCCGTTCCACCAAAATTATGGTTTCACCTTCTATCCTAGAGCTTCGACTTTTTATATTTAATTTAATTCTTTTTTAAATTTTCGAATTGTGATCTTTTTTTAAAAAAATGTCTTTTTCCGAAGTTGTTACTTTTTTTTCAACAGATTGGACAACTTTTTAAAGTTTTGTTTTTTTTAAGTTTGACTTTTTAACGAAATTTTTTACTTTTTTACTTTCACTTACTTCACAACTTTTCTTCAAAATTTAATCGATTTCTCAAAATCTCGACCATTTTAAAAATTTAATAATTTTTTTGAAAATATCGATAGCTTTTAAAAATTCTCTTTGCTTTGTAAAATTTCGACCTTTTCCAAAATTTTAAATGGTTTTGGAAATTTTGACTACAGAGTGGACCATAAGTAATAGTACACAGGGCAATGGTGGATTTTTTGAATAAAAATAATGTGACTCACCTTATACCAAAAGTTGATATTAACAGAGATACAGGGTGTCAAAGTTGAAAAAAAAAATTCGATTTCAATTATAGGCACGAAATTTGGCACGAGGAGGTTTCTTAAGTTGACAAACTGTAATTTGCTAACATATTACCAATAGCTGATAGGGAACGCTACCTGCGCTATCCTGCACAATTCTAAATCATCATAACTTTTTTGTGCACCCACATATATTAATTTTAAATGGATTATTCCATTTTCCCATTTTTTTTACGTAAGAAAGGTCTACTTTCTAAAAGTTGATACGAGCAACCGTTTCCAAGATATTTGCCTTTAAAGCTTGACGTGCCTTGTTTTAAATTACTAAGATATTAAATTTTCGAAGTAGACTTGAAAAAAAAGTAATCATAAAACAGTTTTGAAACTAATTTATTTTAAATATTACTTTGCTGATAATATTATTACCTAAATTTTGAAAATCTCAATAAAGAAAATCCAAAAAATTAAGACGTTATTTATTTTCTAACATAGAGATGTGAGATATGTTCTCTGAGTCCGCACAAGAAAATGTTAATAGTCTGGATGGTCAAAGCAGATATTTAAAGATGAATTTTAATAAAAGACATCCAGATTTTTAATTGTTTACAACCCCTTTACATGAAAAAGGTCATTTCCCATATACTTATTTTTGAAAATAAATTTTGTTTTGGTATTTTATTTAAATTTGCCTTAGAAATTTAAAAAACATGTGTAATAATAAGGTCAGAAGAGTAATATTTGATTTTAAATTATTTAAGAGGCAGTTTTATTACTTTTATTTCGAAACCTCTTGCGAAAAATTCACATTTGCATAACTTAAAATAAACGTACTGCAAACTTTGAAGGCAAATATCTTGAAAACGGTTGCTCGTATCAACATTTAGAAAGAATACCTTTTTTTTGTAAAAAATGTAGATAAGTAGAAACATGTATTTAAAATGAATGTACAGGGTCTTTGGTTATAAATGCACCCCCCAGTTATCTTTCGAATTATGATAGATACAAAAAAAATTTGACTGAAAAAGTTTCTAGATATCTCTTAAATTTTTATTTGAAATAAGTTTGCGATATACAGGGTGCTACGTTTTTTCAGAATCAAAGTCAACTTTGGTTTTTTAAACGGAACAACCCAATTATTTTTTTATTTTCGAAATTTCCCAAAAATTCCACATATATTTTATGTAACATACCTATATCTAAATTCAATTGTTTCCGAAATATTGATGGTTATAAATCGCCAATATGATCTTGATTTTTCGTAAATAATAGATATCTATAAGAAATGTTAGATTTAAAAGTTTATAGAAATCGCTTAAATATTTATTTCAAATAGGTTTGCTATATACAGGGTGTTTAGCTTTCCAGAATACAAATCAATTTTGGTTTTTTAAATAGAACATCCGAATTATGTTGTTATATTTGAACTACTTTGATAAGTATTTCATAAGACATAGCTTATTCTTAGACTCAGCAGTTTAAAAATGTTGTTACTTAAAAAACTGACAATTTTCTAAAATTAAAACAAAAACCTATAAGTATAACTCTGAAACCGTTTAACATAGAAGAAATGGGCCCCTCTTTTCCTTTTTATTATTGATATATTTTGAAATAAGCCAGCTTTTTATGTTACTTCATTTTTTTATTAAAGTTTTAATCGAAATGAACCTAGGAATATATTGACGATTTAAAACCATCAATATTTTCAAAGCAGTTAAATTTAGATATGGGGTATATTGTATAAAATATATTTTCAGGGGAATTTAAAAATGAAAAAGTAATCGGACTGTTCTACTTAAAAAAAGACTAAATTAAGTTTGGATTCTGGAAAAACAAAACCCCCAGTATATCAATAAATCATTTCAAACAAAAATTTAGGCAATTCTTGAAAACTTTTACATTTAACATTTCTCGTAGATACCTGATTATTAGTATCAAATCAAGCTCATATTGGCTATTTCTAACTATCAATATTTTGGAAACAATTAAATTTAGCTATAGGTAGGTTTTATAAAACATATGTGAAATTTTTAGGAGAATTCGAAAATAAAAAAATAATTGGAGTGTTCCATTTAAAAAACAAAAGTTGACTTTGATTCTGAAAAAACGTAGCACCCTGTATATCGCAAACTTATTTCAAATAAAAATTTAAGAGATATTCAGAAACTTTTTCATTCAAATTTTTTTGTATCTATCATAATTCGAAAGATAAATGGGGGGTGCATTTATAACCAAAGACCCTGTACATGAAGGCATAAAGAAGTTATGATGCTTTAGAATAATACAAGGTAGCGCAGGTAGCGCCCCCTATGAGTTACTGGCAATCTGGTAGCAAATTAAAATTTGTTGACCAAAGAACCTTCTTTATGTGAAATTTCTTGTCTATAGTGAAATGTGTTCATCAGTTATGCGAAAAAATCACAATTCTTTTTTCAACTTTGACACCCTGTACCTCTGTTAATATTAACTCTTGGTATAAGGTAAATGTAGCTAACTCACGTTATTTTTATACGAAAAATCTACTGTTGCTCTACGTACCATTACTTATGGTCCAACCTGTATTTAAAAAATCTGCTGATATTTTTGAAGAATTTAAAATTTTTTGAATATTTCGACCTATTTTGAAACCGTTACGATTTCAAAATTGTAAGGCCTTTCCTGAATGCTTTAACTATTTGTAGAATCCAATTTTTTTTTTTAAATTGAAATTTTTGGCCGAGTTTTAAAGACTCTGACTTGTAATTTTGGATTAAATTCAAATTCGAAATTTTGAAAAATTTTAATATTTTTAATTAATTGGGAATATGAAGTCGAAAATTAAATTCAAGATCAAAAATATAACCTTAGTTTAATAGATTTAAGTAAACAAAATAAAATTTGAAATTGTGAATTCACATTTTGAAAAAAAAAAGTTAAAATTCTTAAAAGGATTGAAAGATTATTTTTTCCAAAAATGAGAAATGTCAGTTTTCAAAAAACCTAATTTTCCTAAAAGTTTTACTTTACTAAATTTTGGGATCTTGCCTGATAACTTCAATATTTTTTAGAAATTAGAAGTTTTTAGAAAATTTAAATTTTCATTCTAATTTAAAATTCTAGTATAAAACTTCTGCTCATTCTTAACACTTTTGACCTCCAAATTTCAAATTTAAATTTAAAGTGTCAAAAATATTTTTCTAATCAATTTGGAAAAGTCCATAGTTTTTGAAAGGTAAAAACGAGACTTTAAAGTCAAAGATTCAACTAAAAAAAAAATTGGAAATCTTAGAATCATATTTTGAGAAAAGGGGAACAGATGCTGAAAAAATTTGAATGTTTTCTTGAAATAAATAATCGTTAACATTACCAACTTTAGCTCAGCATTGCTAATTTTTCAAATTTCTATCGTTTTCTCGAAATTTCACTGCGCCTGTACATTGCAGTTTAAGAATGAATATCTACAATTTAAGTTTAAATTTGGCAAATTGGATTTGGAGGTTAAAATTTTAGGTAAAAAATACATTTGAATCTTAAATTTTAAACGAAAAACACGATTACAACATCCATTTACCTAAAACCCAAAATTCACAAAAAAAATCGAAATTTGTAATTTCGCGAATTTTCATCAAAATATTTTATATTTTTTCCAAAGTGTTTTTGTAATTGAATTTTTTTCGAAATTTCTCTTTTCGTCTCAAGATTTTGAGTTTTGTTAGAAAATATGAGTAAAAATTTAAAAATTTAAATTGCTAACTTCTTCACACTTATAAAAATGATTACAGATATTTTTGCCTTCTTTCCGAAATTGTCTGTAATTTGTTTAAAATTTTTTTAACTTTTACACATCTGTTAATTTTTTTTGAGTTTTGATTTTAATTTGAGTATATTCAAGAAATTTCCATTTATTCGAAATTTCCTGTAATAACTTAAAATATTTTTTTGCCTAAACTTCTAACTCTAAAATCTTATTTTGAAAATTATATTGTTGCGAGTTATCGGTTTAAAAATTAAAACTTCCTAAATTGTAAGCACTTTCTTCTCAAACTGATTTCGGAACACTACAATTATAATTCACTTAACTGACCAACTGACTACTGAACCAACCAACTAACTAGCTATTTAATTAACTGGCTGAGGAAAAGACGACCGCGTATTTATAGGTACTGTGATGATCGACCAGCCGGTTGTGACCATAACCAGTGATTGTATATAGTTTTTCAAAATTGTCGAATTTTGCTCATCTTTAAAAATTTTCGAAGAATAATTTACTTTCGATTTTCTGACCCAATTTGTCTACGTTGTGTTTAAAATTATTTTGTTCCAATAAATTGTAACCCCAGCTCGTAGAGTCGACAGGGAAGTGTTATCAAATTCAAACAACAATTGACCTCTACGTTTTATTACAATTGGTCAAAAAATAAATCAACAAAATTTCAAGTTTGTGATTTTCAAGTGTTCTTAAACATAATACAACAAAATAAAGTGATCCTGTTTGTTTCAACTTGTTTAAATTTGCTGGACACAGATCTGAGAGAAATATTTCCTTAGAAAATCAAGAGAATTCATTAAGCACAAATAATCTGATATTCTTTGTTTAACTCTTTCGCTCATATATGGTAGGTCAGGTATTAATTTCCCAAAGTTTATTTTAACCCTAATAAGTGCAATGCTTTCCCCAGCTAAGCCATTTAGTTTGTACTCGAAGGTTTTCAAACCAAATGCAGCTAACTTTGTACCTGATTATCGGTGGGTGTTCGCTGGTTAGTTTGCACACAGAGGTTCTCAAACTATTCTCAGGTGTTTGTTTTTTATTCCCCAATTCTTTTGTGTTTTTGTCGCTTCTTTATTCAAGCGTACTTCACATAGCATACAGTTTTCTGTCAAAACTTTGAGCTAACAATATCCAAAGGATAATGCTACAAGAAAATGGAGCTCAAGCTTGAAAATGAAGTTGTGATTTATCGTAATAAATCAAATTTATAAATGTTGATTCAATCTTACAGATCTCTCGTTCTCTCACTCTTTCTTTCTTTCCTTTGTTAACTTGTTCCTTTGTTTGTTTTCTGTTTTTCTCATACCAAACTCAATCATTCGAACTCAAACCAGTGTCATAAAATAGACTAGAAATATTGTTCAGATTTCGTAGAAACTTTCTGAGCAGAATTTGCCCTTCTAACACTACATCTACTTCTACGGCTACTGTTCTAATAAATGGGGCGTTTTCTGGCTTAGAAAGTGGCTAAGCTTGACTTAGCACAAAAAAAAAACATTTAAATTAAAGTTAGAAACTGGCAAGAAGTTCTCATTCCTTTCGTCAAAACATCTCCCTAACGAGAACTGATGCTGATAATGCTCGTCCGCCTACGTTAGTAAATTTATGTTGACAGTAAATCTAGGCATGCGACTATAAATTAGTAATTTTGCAAAAGCTTCCCGATCGCGACGCGCGGTGATGTAATTCTCCGTGGCCTATATAGGGGGTCCCTTTTTTTTGGACGTGTAACCGTTGAGGGGACCCACGGATAAGGCAGACAGGGCGAGTACACCAGAACAAGAACCAGAAGAGGTTACTACTCCTTCTAGGGTGTTAAGACGTACGTTCCCGCGGAGCACATCCAGGGGTTCACATGTGTTGGGACTTTGTCTATGTCTGGAAAGTTCTTCAGACAACCTTCTTACAACACCGGTTCCGGTTTTCCTTGTTTTTCACGTTTCGAGAACTTACAGTACATCATCAGCAAATCCTAATATAAATGCCCGCTGTCAGTTACCGAGCCTGCGGTGATGGGTGTGATCGATTTTTTGAACCCCTGGAAACTCAGTTTCCAACAGCAGAACATCGAAGAACAACCTTAAGAAAATAGAAGATTTTCGAAGCAAATTTGCTTTATTTGTTTTCGTCCTTTTTTTTTCATTCTACCCTGTTTGTTTTTGTTTTTTTTTTCCTCTTTTTTTTTAACTGAGGCTGGTAGTTGCACCAGTCAGCGGTAGGGTTCTTGGCCCAATAATAATTTTCTAACAACGACTTTCTCATTCATTCGGTTTGTTGTGGAAGTTTTAAATTCCTTTCTCTTTTTTTTGTGTACGCCCCCCCAACCCCATATTAATCAAAATTAGGAACAAGTATTTTCTCAAATTTTAGGAAAAGTTAATTAAATCATATAAGAGCGAAAAATCATCAAATAAAATCATGGGACAATTTAAAATTTACTTGCCTATTTATCCCGTAGCAAACATCACATAAATGGCACTAGAACTTCACGTTGAACAGAAATTGTTTTTTTTTGTGTTCATTTACGTTGATTAGCACAAACAAAGGTAATTTTTTTTTTAAACTTCCGTATTTCGTACTCATTTGCATAACTAGTTTCATCGAAGTTCCGTCTTTGACTATCTTAAAGTTGGTTCATAGGTGTTTTATATTCACACCCCCTACCTTTAACTTCTGGGGACCGAAAGACCTCTGCATCTCGCTAGAGGGCATGAGGATGCAGAATTTCTACTAATTTAAATATTTCTAATCCAAATTAGCCCTTAAATAAATTTTGAAAAGGATCCTTAAAGTGCAAATCAAACTGCAAACCCATTTTGAATGATGTTGTCCCTTTATCTTGCAAGTTTTACTTCGATAATTGAAATTTAAATAACTTACAATTGTACGTGTTTGTAAGGGCTTTTTTTTGAACGTCAAATTCCTCCAGTCTACCACCACATGGTCTTGCCGAGATATTTGCTACGATCTCCGTTATTGACACTTTACCCTTATTTATTACTCTTCTTTTCAGCGGTCCTTCAAAACTAACATGTTATTTCACTCAGTTTAGGTATCTGTGCTTGAAACAAACCAGGTCTAACAAATAACCCTTATGTAATTTGTGAACGCTAAGAAATCTGTTTCTCACGCAAAACGTTATGTTACAAGGAATTTTTTTTTATGCAATATTTGTAGATTTAATATTTCCAAGAAAATATTGAATAAAATTCAATTAAATAAAACAAACGAGGAAATAGAACAGTTTAGTAGAACTCGACTCACCACAGTACCTTTCCGGTTTCTAGAACGGACGTACAGATAAGACTTATCGCTTAAGCTACGGTTTCCTACAGAACTGTAACGTAAAAGAGCGACCGTAATGTTACGTAGAGTGACGTCACCAAAAACCGTGCACGTGCTTCTAATAGGCAGCGTTTTCCTACAGAACTTTAGGGGCTATCGCTGCCAAAAAGTACGTCGACCCCACTTTCAAAGCGGCCGCTGTGTACGGTGAGGATACTGCAAGCACGACTTAATACGTTACGTTGCCATTTTACGTTGGAATGTAGCTACTATGATTTATTTAACTTTTTTATTATTATGTACATATGCAGGATGTTTTATATAATATTACATCTTCCTTTTATATTATTCAATTTTTATTAAATAAAAAGTTTGAAAAGACCAAATGACAGAATTGGTTCTTTAATATGATGAAAAATTTCCATACTTTTCGAAACAATTTTAAAATTTTACAGACATAACCTTTAAACTAGAAGACTAAGAACATATCTAATTGGGTATATGTCAGTTTATAAATTGACATCTTTAGAGTTTTTATTCGTGTTTATTGCAACATTACATTCTGAAGGATTTTTTGTTGAAAATTGTATCAATACCTCAGTTAATGTAATGTAAACAATATGTAGAAATAATTACCATAGCAATAGTCCTTTTGCCTGCGAGGATTTTAATGGAAATAAACATGCAATTAGAGTATACAGGGTGACTTCGAAAAATGCCATAACTGAAGGGGCATAACTTTTGAACGATTTTAAGAAAAAAAGTTTATATCTGCATACGTTTGCTTTATTTTTAAGATACACGGTGCCAAAAATGAAGAAAAAATTCTGTTTTGCCTTCAATACCGTTTGAAATATTTTTTTTAAATTTTGGTAGATAATAACTGGGCATAAAAATGCATTTTCTGCAAGTAAAATATTTTTATTTGAAACTTTTTCCAATACCTCAGATTCGTCAATGTAAACAATATTATGAAATAATTATGCTAATAATAATTCCTTGGCCTGCGAGGATTCTGATGGTTGTAAACAATAAATTAGACTATAAGAACAAATCTGTTGTGAATCATTAGAGGTTATCAATTTTAGAGAGAAATTTTGTCTTTGCAAAATAACATACTTTATACGTTCATGAGACAGATTTTTAGTTTTGAGCTACGTTGCCAATTAAACAAACATCATGATCAAAAATGATTTTTGCCGATCAAAAAACCTCTAAATATAACCAAAAAACTATATACTGGTTGTTTTTTTTTTAGTTGGGAGGTTACCTTTATATGGAGTACTACTGATTATAAAGGCAAACTGATTTTGTCGATGGGGCTAATCGAGGTTAAACTATCTTCTAAAAATATTTTCAACTTCCCCCCACTACCGATTACACCGGAAGTAGACATCAACTTTCTTATTTTAAATAGCAACCCACAAATTTTATATTTTATTTGGATTTTACGTAAAAAAATAAGGTGAGTTTATGTATACATGTTTATCGCTACCTTTGATAGTTTTAAAGATATTTCAATTTTTCGAAAAAAATGACAGAAAAGAGGGTTATTTTAATTCTTTGCATCTTTTTTATTTTTTGCAGTAAAAACATGAAATTTGGGTTTAAGTCACAAAATATTATAAATACTATAATAAGGTAAACAGATTTTACATTTATTATACAGGGTGATGGAAATTTTATAACATTTTCTGTTGTTATTTTATTCAAAAAAACTCTGTTTTTTTAAATGGGAACTGTATGTCTTTTAATCATTTTTGGATTCTTCACATAAAAAGAAAAAAAAAGTTTTATTACTTATATTTTAAAATTCTGTGCCATTACAGAGGTATTTTACATAAATCTCAAAATAAAAAGAATCAAACATCCCTTTTTTGTTCAAGTAGGAAATTAACTGTAGGGAATAAAAGCTTAAAGAATTAATCATAATAAGTAATAGGAAACAAAAATAATTGAAAAAAAATTTAGATCAAGAACAACAAGGGCGATCTTCTGTTTCAATACCTTTAAAGAGATATTTTAAGATTTCGAATTGAGTAACGTTTTTAAGCACATCCTATTGTTTCTAGCAATATGCTTATGATGCAGTAGTCGTAAAAAAATCACTAAAAAAGTTCCATTTTGATTTTCATTGTAAAATTTAACGCCTAAAAATCCTGAGTTCTAATCTAACAGCATAACAGTTAAAGGACGAATTTTCTTGAACATTTGTTGTTGATTTTCATTAGTCCAAAAATGAGAAGTCTGTTTAACAAACCATTTTTACGAAACTTACATTCGTGGCTACCTAAACATTTTTCAATAAGTGTTCTAACAATTAGCCAAAAACTTATTCGTCTTGTGCGGTTATCTTTTAAATGTTATTTAGCTTAAAATTTTTAGGCCATGTGGTTATTTTTTTTTGAAAATTTTGTTGTCTACTACCAAGTTGCTACTAGAAAAAAAAGATATATTTTTTTTTTTATTTTGCATTATATCTCTGTAACGGTGCAGAATTTAAAAAAAAATAGTTATATAACTCTTTTCTTCTTTTTACGTGAGGAATTCAAAAATGTTTAAAAAACACATAGTTCCTATTTAAAAAAAACAGAGTTTTTTTGAATAAAACAAAAACAATAAAGATCATAAAATTTCCATCACCCTGTGTGATAAATGTAAAACTTGATTACGTTATTATAGTCTTCATAAAATTCCATGACTTCAACCCAAATTTTATGTTTTTAGTGCAAATAATAAAAAAGTTACAAAGAGTCAAAATAACCCTCTTTTCTGTCATTTTTTTTTCGAAAAATTGAAATATCTTAAAAAGTACCAAAGATATCAATAATCAATATACATAAACTCACCTTATTTTTCTACGTAGAATCCAAATGAAATATAAAATTTGTGGGTTGCCATTTAAAATAAGAAAGTTGATGTCTACTTCCAGTATAACGGGAAGTGGGAGGAAGTTGAAAATATTTTTGAAAGGTAGTTTAGCTTCGATTAGCCATATCGGCAAAATCAGTTTGCCTTTATAATAAGTGATATTCCATATAAATGTAACCTCCCAACTAAAAAAAACACCCAGTATACGTATATATATGTAACACCCTAAAATATAACCTTGTCTACTAAAATAAAGAAAAATACGTTCTTTAAAAATAATTTTTGTCAAATAAAAGTGAAGTGACACGTGTTTCAAAATTTCTTTGTCGACTAAAAGAAAAACAACAAATAAATATAGTTTGTGACTACTAAAAAAATTATAGAAAATTAGAACAATACAGTTTAAATCGTGACAATTTTACAGCCCTAGTCTCGGCCAACGTACTCTACTGCAACGCTTTTCTTACTTTACATCAATGTTCACCGTCAGGGCGACCGTTCTGTCCTCGACCTCTGCATGGCATAAAGGGGCGGTCAAATAATGGCCGTTCTTTTACGTTGCCATTTTGTAGGAAACCCTAGCTTTACGGAAACGTCTAGAGCGCTTATCTGCCGTATGACACATTATCGCGACCGCTTCCCATTATCAATTTTTTCTAGAAAAATCTTTAATAATACAAATTTTATAACTACATTTTGTTATAATATAGAAATTTTTAGATTAAATTATCGAAAAGGGAGTCAAAATTTGAAAGCACAACTGAATAACTTGTCAGGGATGAAATCAAACCATTGCTCGCAGCAATGTAATTAGTGTCCATGGAAAAAATGTTAATTTTCTTTGGGTACAGAAATTTCTCGAAGAAACTGCAGTCAACCAATCATTGGTAAAAGGTTCTCGTATTCCTTGCATAATACTCAGTTTTGTATAATTAAGGACAGCAACTTTGTACCCCAGGATTAAAGTGTATCAAGTATATTTTTCCCAAAAATGGTTTGTTTTCCTAAAATTTTTTATATTAAGTTTTCTTTAAAATGCAAAACCGTATTACAACAGGCCAGTATTTCTTGAATAAAAAATCTAACAAATGTAAAAGATTTTTCAACCAAATAAAACTTTGACTGCTTTTCTTGAATAATTTATATGATACACTTTTATTCTGGTGTATACAGAATTATTAAGTTACTTTTCAGAACCGAGCACTGAAGCTAGCACATAAGATACGACATGTTTTTTAATATGTCAGCACAACTAACCGATCTGACCACGAAAATGAAATAAAATCATAAATTTTACTACTGGAATTTAACTCACAAAAAACGAAATCTTCTGGATAAAAAGAAAAGAACAATATCCAGGCTGATAAGGAAAGTTTTAACTTTTTACCTGCTACATACGTGAATCAACAATTTTTTTCAGTGGTGAACATGGAACTTGGTAGAGATACTGGCTCCAATTACAAAATTGTTTGGTTACTTGCGTTTTAAAAATAAAACCAATATACTCGACAAGTTGTTTAGACGCAGCTTCTCATTGAAATGGCTGCATGTTCTCACATGCGTTGCCAATTTAGTTTTACGTGGCCCAAGAGTTAGCGACCCAGCTACTCTATAATTCTCTCTACAAACATTAATATGTGAGACATTTAGATGGTTGAAGGTATCTACAATGTAATCCACCTCTTTCTATGGTAGACTAAAATTAATTCGGTTGGATGGCACAAATGTCTTATATATCATTCCACATCGTCATCTCATGGTCAGTAGCATAATTTCAGCATTTTAACTGCAAGGTGTACTGAAACCCATTAATTCTGGTGTAGCAAAACAATAGATTGAATAATCTTGTGCGTAGCAAGGGGTGGCATTTGCCGAACTAAGCCACTGCCAATGGCAAACCCAAAGTGGATCAACTATAGCCAAGTTGCTCTTCTGATAAGATTGAGTTTTAGTAAAATACAAAATCAGATCTTATCACTTTAGTGCGTCACGTCGCTTCGTTCTTTAAAATGGAGTATGTGACTTGATCAGATGAACCTGTATTATCAATTCTGGTAGCCAGATCGATCAGTAAAAGTGAAAATAGTTTTAAATATAGTTTTTAAAGCAGTTTAAATTTTGTGAGCAGATCTTGTTCTTAAAGCACCCTAATTTCGAAAGATTAATTGAAGCTGCAGCGCTTCATGTGTAATGTAATGACTGCGCGTCTAATACCAAGTAAGCGCCCTTATCGGGTGATTTAGGCTAATTTGTACCCAAGTTGAAAGTCTAATTTGCCGATTACCGGCAAATGGTCAATTTGCAGGCTGTATTTAATCCAATAAATAGGCGAATACCTCAAATAAATAAGATTAAATTGGACGTTTTACGTTGAGAGACGCAGCGGAAGTTTTCGTGGAGATGCAGCCAGAGATATTTAGTTGAGGTGTTGGCTGGTTGCAACCAAATCATGGGAATACTGATGATTAGAAGGAAGTGCGGTATTATCTGTTTTAGAGATGTACAATCTCAACGGAAACCTGTAAACGCTTCCTACTCACGTAAATTAGAACACCTATCTTGTCTAATTTATAATTCCAACAGGAGGATTTAGATATACCACTGATATCGATTTTAATAAGGGGCTTTTATGCAAATTTGTGCAATCTATCATTTATCTAGTTTTAATTTACTGAGTCGCTTCGAACGCTTTGGTTATCAACGGAAAGTTATGCATTAGCAAAGGGAAACTGTGCGTTATGAATTATCTTTAATTTGAGTTCTCTCGAGCAATGTTACCATGACTTTTTGCCGAGTTATCGTAGTTCAAATCAAAAAAGTCATAGTAGATATATCATGGGGATTCTAAATCAATTTTGATATTAGCAGCTACGGATGGTATGTCGCTGAAGAACTAAGAGATACGTAGCTCATCGGATATCAAATGAAAGGACGTGACTTGTTGATTAATAAGGCAGTAACAAAGTATGTCAAAAGGGCCCTCGTGTGAACGCCATTGCAAAAACGGCGGGGATGACTTATTTGAAGTGTAACATGTGCCCCATCAAATAAAAGGACGTAAAGCTTAGAATAAGAAGGCAGTGACTAAATATGCCAAAAAGGTTTTAGTGTGAATGACATTGCAAAAAAGGCGGTACTGACTTATTTGAAATGTAACCTGCGACCTATCGAATAAAAGGGCGCAAAGGGCAGAATTAATTAAGTATGCCAAAAGGACCTTGGCATCAGAAGCTAAGAAAGAGGCGATACTTACTTAATGTCAACACATAGCTGTGTGGCGTGCGACTATGCCACGCGTTTCATCGTCTCTGGAAATCACCAACTCGTTCAAATTTGTTTATATAAATTTTTTCGATGCTAAGGTCTTTTTGGCCTACCTGGGACCTTTTGGAATACCAGGGTCCTTTTGGCATACTTAGTTACTGCCTTGTTAATCTACAAGCCACGCTCTTTCATTTGACACCCCACAAGCCACACCCCTCTTATTTCTTCAGCGACATAACATTCGGAACTGCTAATACGTAAATTGATCTAGGATCCCTATGATATATCTACTAGTCATTTTTGACTTTACTAATCAATACCTCAACTATAATGATCCTACAAAAAATGCGTGCATAAGCTTTTTAAACTGCATTCTCTACAAGTTTCAGTTATTCGTTTCTGATAAAATATGGAAAAGTTGATCAAAAAAGAGTAACTTGATTTAATTAGGTCGCTTAAATACGATTTAAAAGCAGGGTCGGAGACATTTTCGAACAAAATTATGTCACCGAGAGCTGCAAATATCGAAGTATACGACATTAACATTTAAGCATCACGCAATAGAGGTATTGATCAGCTCTATTCGTCGAAACTCTGGCTCCAACTCTACAATTTTGTCTCGTTTTATTTTATTAGTATTGTTAAAGTGTTACAGGTATATGTATTAAAGATTGACGAAGGACATTTTTTTCCCCCAGACATTTATACTTATACCAACAGGTATAAAATATATATAAAGTAAATTCCAAGTCTTTCATGGTTTTAAATTTACAGATGTTAGCTTTGGATGCTTCCATTTGAAGACATTCCAATTTAGAGCTATGATATTTTCTTTTTAAACAGACAGTATTGTTCGCTAATAGCTGTGATAAAATGGGACAGAAAAATATAAAATACACTAATGGTCCATGTGAAAATGCTACAAAACATTGCCATTCAATAGGAATGGAATTGAGGATTATTTTGGTTTATTTACCTTCAATATTTTTAACTTTATTTTGCGAGTTGTTATTTACAACAGCAACATGCAGTAAAAGTCGGCACTTTAAAATCAACTTGTTTATATAAAAAGAAAATTGCATGAAATATCTAATAAATCTGTCACCAAAGAATGAAACAAATTAACCAAATAAAAAGTAATTTTGTTGGAAAGTATAATCTACTTGCAAAGGAGTAATTAATAATTCTTGGGGAAGAAGTTCGGTGTAGATATCATTACTATGTAACAAGCTACTAAACAGTAATAATCCCATACAAATTCATAAACTTTTATTATTATCTGACTGGTTTGAGAAGATACAGACGATAGAATTTTTGGGAAGGAATTTTAATTTATTACGACCAAACCTTTTTATAGATTTTGATAAAATAGTAATTTATTATACAAGCTTATATTGCTAATGAAATATTAAAATATGAGGATTTCTTACGATAGATTTTTTGCGTAATCGTAGTACGAATTCTACATCTGAAACTTCGATGCTTCTTGCTGCATGTTAGGGAAACATCTTCAGGTAGTGGCAACATTGCAGCTCTACTAGTTTAGTATTCCATCTAAATGGCTTAGCTTTAGAATAAGCAATGCGGTGTTGTTGGCTTATAAAATCTACTACAAAACGTCTTAGAGATTTGCACTATTGTATCCACGCGCATACTCTATGCTAAAAATCAAGTAGTGGTGGCAGTCAGACGCCTACGTCTCATTATACGCAGCAAACATTTAACATTCTAAAAACTTCCTGCTAGAATTACTGCCGGTGAACTGCTTTAAAGGAATGAAAATCTTTTGCCACAATTTCGAACTCGAATTATTTTTTGGATTTTTTTACTTTTGCTGCATCTCTGGTACAAAGTAAACGATTTGTTCCTTCATGACTGCATCATTAAAAATTAAAACAATTTTATAGGTTTATTCTTTAGAAAAACTTTGACTTTGTTCACGAAATTTTCAGTTTAAATTGTTATGAATTGTTTTTACTTTCGAGAAAAATTTTTGAAAAAAAAGTCGATTATTTGAGTGGGATTTTTTACAAAAATTCCAAATATTTACCACCTTGTCCCAAAATTTGGGACTTGCAATAATATATTTTTTGCTTCAAATTTTAATTCGTGTGAAAAATTGAAATAGAAAACTTGTCCCCTGAAACCAAGAAAGATTAAAAAACAACAAAGGTTGTTCTAACACGTTTCGATAGCCCATCTCTTATCTTCAGAGTGACATCAGGGAACAAGATTTCTATTATAATTTTTGAAGATAACCAAAGACCTGTCCGTTTCACAAAAAAAAATCGAGAGAAAAAAGTTATTTTCTTATAAAACATCGAAATTTCAAGTCAAAGTTAAAACTTCCAAGAAACACTTTATTTATTTAAACAAAAATAATGAAATTCGCGAAGCTAAGCTCGAACCTTCGTTTAGGAAATTTCAAATTTTTGACCAGGGGAAATCTCAATAGTACAAAAGAAATTGGAAATTTAAAAAGGTCAAAATTTTCAAAAAATCGAAGTTTTATGGTGCGTCGAAATTGTCAGGAAAGGTCAAAGCTTCGATAAAAATGGAATGTCAAAAAAAAATTTGAAAATTTTAAAATAGTAAAAATTTAAAAAATATGTTCAGGGAAAGCCAACATTTCTAAAAAAAATCGACATTTTATATAGGTGGAAGTTTTCACATTGACAAAATTTTGAAAAAAGCAAAATTTAAAAAATATAGAGGTTTCCAGAAAAAAGTGAAAATTTTTAAATTAACTGCAACTTTTCAAACAAAAAAATCTAAACTCCAGTAAACAGAAATTCACAGAAAATACAAATTTAAACTAATGGAATAAAAGAAAACAAAAATTTTAATTATTGAAATAAAAATGCTCAAAATTTCGAATTTAACCTCTAACTATCGTCTGTTGTTTTGGAAATTTCAAATTTTTGGGCTGTTCGATATTTTATCAAAACTCTAGGTTAAAACAAAATTTTAAAATCTGACACATTTTTTATTTTTGGTGGAACGTTAGCATCTCTCTGAAGATGATAGCTTGACTATTGAAACGCGTTAGAGCAACCTTTATTGTGTTTTTTAATCTTTCTTGATTTCAGGGGACAAGATGTGTATTTCAATTTTTGTCTTTCACTCAGTTTTTTCGGAAGGTAATTTTTTTTTAATTTCGTGTTATTTTGTGCTTTAACTCCTATTTTAAATTCTCATTTTTAGCTTGACATTTTTTCAGTTCGAAAATTCGTGAACTTTTTTATAAAGTTTGCGTACTAAAGTTCGAAAAAGAGAATCTAAATTTTTAACACAACTTTTCTGTTTTACAAAAATTTTTCATAATTTTAAATTTAAGCCGAAAATGCTGACTGAAAAATTTACAACCATAAATTTTCTCTTTGATTTCAAAATTTTGATTTTAATTAAACACTAAACTTAAAACATTTATTTTTTTACACCTAAATATGCTTATATCAGATTTTGAGTTTAATTTAACTTCGATGTTTAAGTAGAAATTCGTCGAAATATATTTTTTTAGATATGTCAAACTTAATTTCTCGAAATTTCGATATAATTTGTTTTCTTCCTTCCGTTTTTGTTTTCTTTGTGTATTTGTGTATTTTTGGCTATTGCTATTGTTGGATATATATTCATCAGAACAATGCAAATTGTATAAATAAGTAATTTCAAATTTATTTAAACCCAACCCTTTGAAAAATATTTTCCCGAAATTTTTAGTTTGTTTTTATTAAACTCTACGTTTTGGCTTAAATTTTTACGTTAAAGATAAAATGTCAATCTTTTGCTCCAAGTCTTCGATCTTATAAATGTAATTTTGAAAAAGCAACATTTCAAGTAAAAATAAAAAGAGAACAATAAAGTTCGATTTAAAGTTGTAATTTCACATGAAAAAGTCGAAATTTCTCAAAATTTTCAATTAATCTCTTAAATGCTGCCTTCAAACTCAAAATTTATATAAATAAATTTTGCAATTTTTTGTTGAACTTAAAAAATTTGACTTTAATTTGAAACATAATTTAAAAATGTACCTCTAATTTAACACGAACCCTGGAGAATATTTTTTTACACTTTAAATCTGCAGATTTCAATTTTTGGCTTTAATTTAGAAATAACAGTATTTAAGTTAAAATTCGGATATTTTTTAAAATGTTTCAAAGTTTGTTCTTGAATTATTTAACTTAGTTTCAACTCAAACTTTTAAAAAGCATTATTTTATAAATTCTTAATTTTTTTTTTAAATTAAGCTCTGAATTTCGACTACACTTCGAAATTTAAATCTAAAAGATCAAGTGGCCAACCTTAATCCCAAATAACTAATTATATAATTGAAATTAAAAAAAATATAATTCTGAAAAGATTTTCAAAAAAAACTTTTAGAATGTTACCGTCGTCGCTTTTTTCTAAAAATTTTGATGGAACTAATCGGGTCTTCAGTTCGTTTTAAAATAGAAAATTTAAAAAGTAAAAAAACTGGAAATGACTAAGATTGGAATTAAGAAAAGATTAAAATTTCCAACCGAAAAATATCTTGAAGTCTAGGATAGAAGTTTTAACTCTTTCTTCTTAACCGTGCGATTTGAATCTCTACATTCAAAATTAGAAATATCTAAATTTTTTTCCAAAATTTTGAATCTACTATTAAACCCTTACATTAACTTCAAAATATTAACGCCGTTTCTTAATAACAAAATTTCAGTTTAAATCGTAAAATGTTAAATCTAAATGTGTAGAACAAAACGAAAAATAGTCAGAATAAAAATAAAATGCTTCCTTGAAATTTCAAATTCAAATGTTATTAAAGTTTTGGAACAACACTGAAAATTTTGGATTCTATTGCTCAAATTTTTGTGACAAACCTCAAAACTATTTTTTATTTTAAATTCGAAATTTAAAGTCTGAAAATCCTAAACTGAAAAATTCACGAACTTTTTTCATAAAATTTAAGTTTAAAGAATTTTTATTATTTTTTGTTCCAAGTTCAGTTGCTTTCCTTGAAATTATTACTTTAATTATAGAGTAACAATTTCGGGGAAAGTAACTGAAATTTGAAAAAAATATAATAAGAAATCTCTAAATTTAAAGTTTATGGTAGCAATACTTAAAATTATTACTTTGGTAATTAAAGTAATAATTTTCAGAAAAATAAGTCAAATTCCAAAAAAAATAGGCGCAGTCTTGAAATAAAAACTTAAAACTAGGAAATAATAGTATAAAGAATGGACCATAAGTAATGGTACTCAGAGCAATGGTGGATTTCTCCAATAAAAATAATGTGATTTAGCTACATTTACCTTATACCAAAAGTTGATATTAACAGAGATCAGGGTGTCAAAGTTGAAAAACAATTTCGATTTTTTCGTATAAATATGGAATGAATTGTAATATAGGCACGAAATTTGGCACAAGGGAGTTTCTTAAGTCGACAAACTCTAATTTGCTAACATATTACCAAGAGCTGATAGGGGGCGCTACCTGCGCTATCCTGCATAATTCTAAATCATTACAACTTTTTTGTGCACCTGCGTATATTAATTTTAAATAAGTAATATTTTTCACCATATTTTTTACGTAAAAAAGTTACGAGCAACCGTTTCCAAGATATTTGCCTTTAAAGCTTAACGTGCCTTGGTTTTAAATGCCTAAGATCTTAAATTTTCGAAGTAGGCTTGAATAAAAAGTAATCATAAGATAGCTTTGAAACTAATTTATGTCAAATATTACTTTGCTGATAATATTATTACCTAAATTTTGAAAATCTCAATAAAGAAAATCCAAAAAATGAAGACGTATTTTATTTTCTTGTCAGATGTCAGATATGTTCTCTGAGTCCGCACAAGAAAATGTTAATAGTCTGGGTAGTCAAAGTACATATTTTGAGATGAATTTCAATAAAAGACAGCCAGATTTTTTTTTGTTTACAGTTCCTTTACATGCAAAAGGTCATTTCCCACAATCTTTATTTTGGAAATAAATCTTGTTTTGGTATTTTATTGAAATTTGTTTTAGAAATTTAACAAAACATGTGTAATAATAATGTCAGTAGAGTAATATTTGATATAAACTATTTTAGAGTCAGTTTTGCTACTTTTATTTTGAAACCTACTGCGAAAAATTTACATTTGCATAATTTAAAACAAACGTACGACAAACTTTGAAGGCAAATCTTGAAAACGGTTGCTGGTATCAACATTTAGAAAGTATACCTTTTTTTTGTACAAAATGTGGGTTAATTAAAATATCTATTTAAAATAAGTGTACATAAAGGCACAAAAAGTTATGATGCTTTAGAATAATACAAGGTAGCGCAGGTCGCGCCCCCTATGAGTTACTGACAAACTGTTAGCAAATTAGAATTTCTTGACCAAAGGAACCCCCATATGCCAAATTTCTTGTCTATAGTGAAATGCATTCATCAGTTATGCGAAAAAACCACTTTTTTTTTTCAAATTTGACACCTTGCATCTTTGTTAATACGAACTTTTAATATAAGGTAAATGTGGCTAAATCACGTTATTTTTATACGAAAAATCTACTCTTGCCTTATGTACTATTTCTTACGGTCCACTCTGTATATGTACTGTAGTTCAAATTCTCACTAATAAACAAGTCAGAATATTGTAAAATTTTGTAAAAAAAATTGTCAAATTGACCTACTTTTTATATTTTTGGTTTCGATGCTTGGATCGTATGGAAACGGATCTAATATTTATTGATGATAAAGTACACTTTAGTATGCTTTGATGTTAAAAATAGAATACATTTTTAACATTGGGGCATATTGGTAACGCATGATGGTCACGCGTGATGACTAGGCAAGTTTACCCCCTATCCAAAATCGATCGACTCCTTAAGAAGCTTTCACTTCAAAAGTAATAATAAATATTTCTTTAAATTTCCACTTCCACTTGAACTAGTGGGTTTAAGTCGAAAAAAAAATTGGAAATTTAACATCGAATGTCGAAATTTTCCCGGTAATTCGGAACCTTCGTCTTAACTAACTCGACATTTCAAGAAAACATGCAGTTGGGACTTTTTTTTTTTTAAATTTTGTTTGAAAATGTTAGAAAGTTTACACGAGAAATAATAAAGTTCAGACGCGACAACTTCGAAATAAAGAAACTTTTTTTGTTCAGTTTTTTTAGAAATTGGTTACACTTACCTTAATTGTTTTTTTAAAAACGCCATTTTCACTGAAAATACAGTTTTTTGCATTAGGATCGGCTTGCAATTATTATTATTTATCTCTTGACTCTTATTATGCCCTCTATTTTAGTTTGAAAATATTCTGTGTTTTGTATTATCGTATTTTGCTTAGTGTTATTTGGCTCACTTGCAGATTAGATTTGATCGTTATTAAAAATTTGCTCAAGAGTTGCAAATAAATATAAACTTATAATCACAGGAATTGAAATACAAATCTTGAGTAACCTCTGTTATGTTTTTTAATCTTTCTTGGTTTCAGGGGTCAAGATTTGTATTTCAGTTTTTGAAGATAACCAAGGACCAGTCCGTTACACCCAAAAAAAATCACAGGACTAATCATATTTCATGTATAACGTGAATTCGCTTTGAGGATTTCCATCATATAAATAGATAAAGAACAAATCCTATTTTGCAGCCAACCTAACTCTAAATTAATATAACAATTGTTTTCGTTTTTTGAGGGTATTCAACCCGAAAATTCATTAATCACATGTATAGATTGACATGTATTTTAACTCCCTTAGAGGTTTGGAAAAATCTGTACCAGGATTAGATTACAATTAATTATTATTTATCTCTTGACTCATTATTTATTGTTTATATATATATATATATATATATATATATTAGGGTGGTCCTTATTTAGGAAATGTTCGAATTTTTTTCCACGATAGTCCTAAATCGGTTCCAAATATATAAAAAAAAATTCATGCCAAGTTATAGCTCTTAATTTTAATATCAACCCGGCCCCCCCGATAGCCAAAGTTTTAAATGGAAATAACATAGGAAAAGTTCTGTTAATACTTTGGAATTTTTTATCCCATAAACCAATAAACATATCATGTCGACAAATAATTATTTTTATAGAAAATTTACCGCTCTACAAAAAAGGTCTCTTGTGATTTTTGGCTAACTTGACTGGTTTAAAAGTTATTCGAGGTTAAAATAAAAGTTCTAGTCAATCTAATGGTTTTTTTCGTTTTTATCGTCATTTTATGATTCAAAAATGAAAAACGAGTTATAATTTATATTTCAAACGAAATTTCTTACCTTAACGTATGCTCTGAAAGAAAAGTATTAATGAATTGAAAAAATTTATTATTAAAATTTCAATGACTTGAAAGAAAATACCAATATTATCATTTTTTTTTTAATCACATACTTTTATGAAGTTGTTACATTAGTTTTCTTTAGCGCATCAGGAAACATTTGACGATGATCTTTAACTAATTGTAATACAAATTGCATTTGTTTTTCATCTTTGGTATAATGTTTACAAAAATCTTGCACTAGTTTAACTCCTCTCTCAGCACAGTCATTTACAACCGATAGTTTTTCGACAAACCGTAATGCAGTTTTGTAGCTTTCATTTTCAGCCCATTCAGAAGGATGAATTTGTAAAAATTCTGTTTGTAACTCAAATCTTTCAAAAAATTTGATCGATTGTGCAGTTACAAAAAAATCGATATCGTTGTACAATAAATCGTTTATATTCTTGCTTTGAAAGCGTTTTACGCTACATTTTTCACTAGTGTAATCCAGCTCTTCTGCCGGAATAATATCAATTGAAATCTTGTCTTCTTCTGTATGCAGCTTAGCTACAATTTTTAATTTGGTTTCTAATGGAACATGTTCATCGAAAATTGCGATGATCGCTAACTCTGGGGATAAGTACCATAGATGATTCATAAATCTATTAATTGCTACAGTAGCAAGATTACTGTTGATCGCCTTAAAGTTGTGTAGCTCTTTTATAAATTGTAGATCATGGTACGGAGCTTTTACACTATTAGATGATAAATACCAAGCTTTAACATAAACAGTTGTCACAAAAACACATATTTGTCGAAGTTTATTGTCTTCACCTTTTTTCAACGATAACTGTTCACGAAACAGGTACATGTTCAGCACGTAAATAGCTTTTGCCATCCACCGTGCATGATGGCAAGCTCCTGGCTTACGAAAACTAAATTTTTCTGGGATAACACCAATGAAGACTAGAGTAAGCTCCAAAAACTCTTTGTAATCATCACGAGGCAGCTTTGTTGTCAGAACTTCAGTGGCAAAAGTTTTTATAGATCTAATTTTTTCTACTGTTAACTCGTTTTTATTTCTTGGATCATCTAATCCTGTTTTGTAATTCAGTTTATTCAAAGTTTCCCATTGCTTTTGAAATCTGATAAAAAGTGGAACATTTGGCCCAACAGTATTTGGAAAAACAGCTTCGAACACATATCTTAGGACAATTTCGAAAATGTGATGCCTACACGGAAGATATAATAAATCTCTCTCTAATAATTTCTCCAGTAATGCAGCAGCACCATTTCGAATGCCTAAATTTGAAGCAGTAGTATCACAGGATATCGCTTTGACAGAAGTGTCGAATCCCCAATACAGCAATGTTTCGTGAATAATAGTAGCTTGTGCCTTTCCAGTCCCATCTTCACTCGTTGGTACACCTAACATAATTTCTTTGCCCTCTGACGTAATTATCACTGGTAATCGATGAACGGTTTCGGTATTTAACAAATTAGGTAATAATTTTCCGTCCCAGTGTACAACAATAGATGATAAATTCAAGTTTTGGAAGTGTTTTTTTATTTCTATTGATTTTGACTCTCGCAGAGTTTGTCGTTGTCTTCGAATAGATGATCGATTGATAATCAAAGAGTTAATATCCACATCTAGTAGGTTTATATCAATAAGTGATTGACAGATAGCAGTTATTATAAATACAGCATCTCTGTCACTTACTTTACATCGATCGAAAGTAGCTACAACTCTATCACTGAGAATATTATAACTTCCTCTTGTTTTTTTTGATTCTGATGATCCGGCAGTAGTAGGAAAGTATATTTCTTCACTAGATGCAGATAGAGCACTTCCCTGGCTAAATAAAAGTTCAACATTTTTGTCTAAAACAAATAAGAACAATAATATGACGAATAAAATATGAACGTGAATAAGTAATAAAAAATCAATTGATTATTTGATTCTCATAATTTACCCAATAATGCTTTTTCTTCATCACTCTTTTTTTTTCGTTTTTCAAAATGAGTTTTTTTGTTTAATTTATTAGAATTATTATCATCGTCATCATATTTTGTTTTAATATTTGCAATAAAACCAATTCGTTCATCTGATCTCTGATTAATTAAGAATTCTTTAGAATTTTCATCAATAACTTCAAATACATTTGATGGTGCAATGTCAAATAATTTTTTTAATGAACAAACAAATTCATTTTGTTTTTTTACAGCCACGTCACTCCGATTTTTGTGTTTGACAAGTATGCGCCACTCATCGTACAATTTTTTCAATTTATCTCGGCATCTTTGCATATCTTGAACGGGAATTTGAGCTTTTTTCCAAAACACAATAATTTCATCAATTACTGCAGCGATACTTTCTGGTACAGAAGTATTTAAAATACGTGTATGAAAAAAGAACACTTTTAGAGCTTGCAATTTCGATGGTAATTTATTACCCACTATTTGGACGTCAACATCACCAATTAAAAAGATGTTTTGACGTAAACGTGATAGTTCCATATTTGTCTGATGACTTTAAAATCGAATTGATGAAATTTAAGGATTTAATTAAACAACGAGAAAGCATAACTATTAGTAAATATTCGTGAACGATTTTAATAGAGTTGAGATAATAAATATAGGTTATGAGTACTTTAGAATAAATTGTGATGTGAAAAGTTGAAATAAAATCTAATAGATGGCGGCATAATCAGTTTCTGAAATGTTTTTATCTTGAAATTTAGATTTGAAACCAGATTGTATCAATATTTTTATCAATCAAAATTAAAATCGTTCAATAATTTGCCAAAAATATTTTGTGTATTTTGAAATTGGAAATATAGTTGAAACCTATGACAGTTCAAAAATAAAAAAAAATTAGTGTAACTATTATTTTAGGGTCACGGTCACCTTGGAATTTTTCTGGAAAAAAATCATCAAGATTAAAAATTATAACCCTTTTTTCATTTTTGAATCATAAAATTATGGTAAAAACGAAAAAAACCATTAGATTGACTAGAACTTTGATTTTGACCTCGAATAACTTTTAAAACAGTCAAGTTAGTCAAAAATCATAGGAGACCTTTTTTGTAGAGCGGTAAATTTTCTATAAAAATAATCATTTGTCGACATGATATGTTTATTGGTTTATGGGATAAAAAATTCCAAAGTATTAACAGAACTGTTCCTATGTTATTTCCATTTAAAACTTTGGCTATCGGGGGGGCCGGGTTGATATTAAAATTAAGAGCTATAACTTGGCATGAATTTTTTTTTATATATTTGGAACCGATTTAGGACTATCGTGGAAAAAAATTCGAACATTTCCTAAATAAGGACCACCCTAATATATATTAAGTTTAATATTGTTCATCTCATTTTCAGATTGTATTTGATTTTTACTGAAAATTTGGTCAACACTTGTTAATAAAGATAGCAAGATGTCTCCCATGTTCTATACATCAGGTTTACAGGGTTTTTTCATATTTTCGTATTTGGAATCAGAAAAATACAAAAATTTTAAAAATGCAATAATATGCAGGGTGTTCCATTTAAAAAACCAACCTGCATACAATTTTGCGATGGTCGTTTTTTATTTGGTTGATTGATTTAAAAACCTTACGAAAAACCTTGCAACTTTTCTGTTAGAAAGTTTTCTACATTTTATTAAATGAAGTCTGTGTAGTAGTTCCAAATTATATGCAAAAACCCTCTACAAAATTTTTCCCATTTAGTGTGCTGCTGTGATGTTTCATCATGTTCACGTATGTCCTTTTCTTGATCCATACTAGCCAAATTGACATTTAGCTTTGATATAGAAATTCTACAGTACTATAAGGAATATGAGGTCAATTTGCCGATTTTTGACGGGTTTCAAAAGTGGGATTCACAACAAAGATTTTTCTTCCATTGTAAAATCACATCAATAAAACAACTTTTTAAGATTACTTTTGTTTAATTGACAGTGTATAATACTAATAAAGAAGGAAACATGCGTAAACTATAGAAAAAATTACGGCAGCATACTAGAGAGGAAAACTCTTTTTACACATTGTATACAGAAAAAACGATTCAAACGCGAATTCGCTTTAGATATTTTTACCAGATTAATAAGGAACAAAAAATATTTTATAGGTAACATCTGTAGACAACATTAAATACAACAATTTGTTTTATTTATTGAGACCATGTATGTGACTTAAAGACTGATTAAATATATGTAAAATTTGATACACAATTTTACCCTCTTAGGAGTTGAATCTGAAAAATCGTTCTTTGGTGATTTTTCTTTCGTATAAGGAACTACTTGCCAAATACCTCTTTATCTGAGACCCACAGCATAAAAGCATGAAATTTGGAAACAATTACACTTAGTAGCTGTCACCAGTTACAGACTACATCTAATAAGAACGCCTTTTTTACAAAAATCAGACTGTGAGGTGGTAAAATGAATTATTTAAATTCTGTACAAAAATAATTATTTACTTATTTCTATGCAAACGTAATCGAGGGCCACAACAAGGACCTCTGCCATTAGTTGGTACCTTCAGCACAACAAAAACAATTTCTAGCTGAACCAAAACAAAAGTTTCAGTAATTCTCTGGATACCACTTTTTTATTTATGTTTTGCCCAAAATATGTAAACAAAAATTTGTTGTAAATGCGAACGAACCTAACAAAATAATCATAAATTATAAATTACCGATTTGGCAAGCGGGATTTTAATGCTTTATTGATCATATACGACTTCCGAACATGGCAATCTGAACCAGTAAACAAAAATAAAAAAAATCACTTTCATTTCTCGAACGAGCTTTGCTTGTAGGGCCGGCCTTAATTCACTTAAGCATTTATTATGGTGCCAATTTATCAGCTTTAATATTTCCCCAATGTGTGCCATCGCAGTTCCCGTAAACTATAAATTATGTGTCAGGTGTTTCGTGCAGAAACACTATCGAAATTGGGAAATCTACCTGCAACATTCTAATATAATTCCGTTGCAATATTAATAAGCAGGGGGTGTATAAAGCTACCTTTGCATGATGCTGCGCTATTCGATTACCGAAATCGCTTGACGCTGAAAACTGAAAGGAAAAAAGCGAGATTATTAGGCTGGAGAGAATTTGACAGGATTTTGGGTTACTAAAATTCAAGTCAAAGCAATTTGAAGTGCAGAACTAGAAACATGTTGTTTTGCCAAATTTAAGTAGAAGTAGAACAAGAATTAGGAGGACTAGAACAGTAGCGCCTAGCGCAGGAAGGGTCCTTGTGATAAATATCTTTTAATGCCGTGCATTTCTCCATTCTTAGCAGTCTGAGGTGTATAGGGATAGCCTTTGCGTGTCCAAGATATTTTATTTGCTTTGTTTTTAATAATATTTTAACTGTAAGTTTCGTTAGTTAGGTACACTCAATAGAACTGATAAAAATCATTACACTAATTGTGACATTAAAAATATCTAGTTTCTAGACCAGATTTACTAATTAAATTAGTAGCAAAAAACTCTAAAACTAACAAAACCGTGTCAAGAAGGTTCAACTGAAGGTATTGTAGTGCAGTTCAGCAAAATGCTTTTTTCTGTTTTCTGTGCTTAAGTAGAAGTTCTCTACAAAGTGTCCTTACTAGGCTTTATAAAAGGACTGTAGGTGTCGACACCACATTTCAGTCATTTGGTTATTAATCTCCTTACTTTTGGAGGAACGGACTTGTTCTTGGTTCTCTTTAAAAATTGAATTACAAATCTTGTCCTCTGAAACCAAGAAAGTTTAAAAAACGTAACAAAGGTTGCTCTAACGCGTTTCGATAGCCAAGCTGTCATCTTCATAGAGATACTCATTGCAGGAAACGCCGAATGTATCTTAAAACAACTTAAATTAAATAAAACAAAATGGTACTTTGATGACCTCATAAGCAGCCACTGAACTAGAAAGGTGATTTTTATTTCTTTGGGAAATACTAAGCAGCGCCTGCAGATTGAACTGAGTAGCTCAAGGGCTTAAAAAATGTAAAGATTTTCTTTTAATCGAGTTACATTAATAGCCGTAATTGTATGTTCCAAATCCCCATTTTGCGATATCATGAAATATCGGCCAAAGCTGATTTTGCAGCTTTCCCAGGTCCCCCTCCCCATGTTCGCGAATCGGCGTTAATATTAGGAAATTCGGAATGAAAGAAAATTCAATTTGTTACCGGTCGAATCGATTTGTCTCCTGCTTCAGCCGTCTAAATTAATTTTTCTATTATCGCGCCGCCATTAATTTTATTTTGCGAATTATCCTAAGGAAGTGAGGAGGCCGCAGGTCTTCCAATTATTTCTCTCGCAGGAAGCGGCGCGGGAGGGCCCATCCTGCGGAAATGTGAAAGCCCAGCGAATCTCTGCCGCTTGATATATTTCAATTTTAAGCTTATGGCCGCCTTGGAAACTACGACGTCATGTGGAAATATTATTCCGAGTAATACTTCGCCTAAGATGAAATTTGCTTCGTTAAAATTTTTCTAAAAATGATAGAAGAAAAGAGGTTTCTTAGAAAGCATTTCGCTTACTTTATTCCACAATTTATTTAAGCTCCATATTTAAAATCTTACATTTTATATCAGAGTAAGTTGCTCGACTGTGCTAACTCGACCGCTTTTTCGAATTTTAGACTTTTTCAGTTAGTCAAGTTTGCTCCTAAATTTTGAGTATCTAAATTCAAAAATTTGTAGTTAAATTAAAAATTACAATGAGAAATCAACATTTTTTAGAAAAAATTCGAAATTACGAAAATGGTGGTTATTTTACAAGAAAAAGTAAATATTTTGCGATCTACCGTTATTTTACAAGAAAAAGTAAATATTTTGCGATCTACCAGAGAGTTGGCGATATACCAGAGAGTTCGCGATATACCAGCGAGTTTGCGATATACTATACATTTCGCGATATACTATACATTTCGCGATATACGAGAAATTTCGCGATATACGAGAAATTTCGCGATATACGACAAACTTCGCGATATACGAGAAATTTCGCGATATACGAGAAATTTGGCGATATACGAGAAATTTCGCGATATACGAGAATTTTCGCGAATGCTTTAAAATTTGGAAAAATATTCTAAACCTAAAAGCAGAATTTTTGTAAATTTATGTTTAACTCAAGCTTTCACAACAATTTGAAAGATAAAAGAAAAATACTATCTTTTAGTTAAATTTTGACATTTTTCAAAATTTTGGCTTCTTCTCCAAGTTAATTTGGAATTTTCTTTGTATAAATTTTGAGTTTTTGGAAAAACTCCAAAAATATTGTTTTATTTGACTTTGCTTTTGAAATTATTAAATTTCTTTTTTTTTTCAAAATTTTGATATTTTTGATTCAATTGTCTGGTGAATTTCATTTTTTGAATATTTCGACTTTTTTCAGAAAATTTTACCTTTTCAAAATTCCGGCACTGAATACTTTGAATGTTCATTTTCCTTAAAAGTTCCACTTTCTCTGAGATGTTGACTTACAAATTTTAACTTTTGTCAAATTTTCGCTATTTTTTGAAAATTTGCAATGTAAAAAATTTAAATAAATCAAAATATTCTTGAATTGAAATATGCTTGAAATAAAATATTTTTGAATTAAAATATTCTCGAAAATTCCCACAACAATTTTTTTGAAGTACTGACCCATTCTACAAAATTCCAAATTTTTAAAAAAAATGTTCAGTTTTTTTCAAACATTTTGCACACTTTGGGAATTATTTCAAATATTTTGACTTTTCTCAAGTATTCGATTTTTTTAAACTAATGTTTAAAAACGACTCCATGAAAAACTTCTACTTTTTTTAAAAATGTTGACCATTCAATTGTACTTGAAAATTTCAGTTTATTCAATATTTTAAAATTACGACAAATTTTTGATAGTCTTGATTTTTTTTAAATTGAAATAGAAATCTTGTATTTCAGTAATCATCTGTTAAGAATTGGCAATCTCTTTATATTTCCTCAAGCAACGATTGTATCTTTTATCAATTTTTTTATCAATCACTGTTTGTGACCCAACACTAAAAACTATGGTGATAGGGGCTGATGTTTGGTTATCTTCAAGAATTAAAATATAGATTTTGTCCCCCGAAAACAAGAAAGATTTAAAAACACAACAAAGGTTGCCCTTACGCGTTTCGATAGCCACGCTAGCTTCAGAGAGGTACCGATTTTTCTTAAAAAAATTGCTTTTTTGAAAAACGTGTTGCGACATTCTGTTTTGAAAATTTAGACTTATTTTGAATATTTCGATTTTTTAACGATATGTTTTTTAAAATGTTAAGTAATCAGCTTTTTGAAAACTTCAATTTTTTTAGTATTTTCAAAACTTTGACTTTTTTGAAATATTTCAAGTTTTCTAAAAAATTCTACTTCTTCAAAAATGTTTCCAAAATTTTGACTGAAAATTTTGAATTATCTCCACCATTTCCAGTTTTATGAAAACTCATGGTTCAACTTTAAAAATTTTCACGTTACCATATTTCTCAACCTTTTCAAAATTTCCTTTCTTCTTAAATTTTAAAATTTTACGATTTTTAGACTTTTGAAAATTTGCGCACTTTTTGTATATTTAACATTTTTGGAAAAAAATATGAAAACTTAGACTGAAAATTGACTTTGTTTTTGGTTTTGGTGGAACGGAATGGTCATTGGTTATCTTCAAAAATTGAAGTACAAATCTTGTCCCCTGCTACCAAGAAAGATTAAAAACCACAACAACTCTAACCCATTTCGATAGCCAAGCTATCATATTCGGAGAGATATGCGTTAGAGCAACCTTTGTTGTTTTTTTTAATTTTTCTTGGTTTCAGGGGACAAGATTTGTATTTCAATTTCTTTTTGGTTTACAACTTTTTTCAAAACTTTGACCATCTATTTAGAAACATATATGTATTTTTTAAAATACTGAGTTTTTCCTAAGAAGTTTCCTTTTCTCCAATTTAAAACTTTCATCTTTATTTCGACTTTCATTGAAAAATTTCACTTTTTTTCAAAATTTTAAATTTTTAAAAGGTTTATTTTTGAAAATTTGAACTGTTGTTAGTGTCATTTTTTAAAGTTTTGCATTTGCTTTAAACATTCAGCTTTCTTGAATTTCAAATTTTTTTATATTTTGTCTGAAAATCTCGACCCTTTTTGAATATTTCAACATTTTGAAAATTTCCATATTTATATTTATATTTTAAAAAATTCTGACAATATTTTAAAAGATGGACTTCATTTGAAAATTGTCACCTTTCAAAATATTCTACATATTTCGAAATTTACACTTTTAAAAGGATTTGATTTTTCAAAATTTTTGGTTTTTCAGGAGAATTTTGCCTTTTTTGCAAATTCTTACTTATGGAAAAAATTCTGTTATTTTTAAAAGTTTCAAGTTTTGACAACTCACTTTTTTGCAAATTTTAATTTTTTTAAATAACTGCTCTTTCAAAATTTTGACTTATTTTGAAGACTTTGATTTTGTTTTTAAAATTCTTTCTTTTTCCCAAAAACTCAACCTTTTCTTAAAAATTGAGATACAAATCTTGTCCCCTGAAATCAAGAAGGATTAAAAAACACAACAAAGGTTGCTCTAATGCTCTAAATTTCACTAATCTTTTGAGAGATGCATCTCTCTGAAGATGATAGCTTGGCTATCGAAACGGGTTAGAACATTTCGATAGCCAAGCGTTTATCTTCAGAGAGATGCATGTCTGTTATGTTTTTTAATCTGTATTCGTTTCAGAGGACAATATGTGTATTTCAATTTTTGAAGATAACCAAGGACCAGTCCGTTCCGTCAACCTTTCTTTGTAACCTTCGACTTTTTTTAAACAATTTCGCTTGTATTGAGAATATTAGTTTCTTTAAATATTTTAATTTTAAAAATTTGGACTTTTAACAATTTTTCATCTCTTCGAAGTAATGGATTAAATAGTACTTTTCTAATAATTTCTATTTTTTAAAAATTTTGACTAAAAATTTGGACCCATTTAGATATTTTGACTTATTTGAAAATTCTGACATTTTTGAGAATGTCGACTATGTTTTTAATGTTTTTAAGAAATCGAGTCTATTTCAGAATGCTTACGTTTCAAAATATTTTACTTTTTAAAAATATTCACTTTTAGAAATTTATAATTTTAAATTTTAGAACTATTTACCCATTAAAATTTGACTTTTTTAAAAAAGAATTATTTTTTTGGTTCGCCCGACTATTGAGAACTGATTTTTTCGAAAATTTTTATAATTTAGAAAATTTCGACAATTCTTTAATTTTGACATTTTTTAAAATTTTTTCTTTCTTTTGAGATTTTGACATCTCTTGAAAACATCAATTATTTTGGAAAATTTTTACGTTTCAAAATATCCCACTGTTAAAAATGATCACTTTTCAAATTTCGAACTTTTAAAATTCTCAATTTTTACGGGTTTAATTAAAGGTAATATTTTGAGTTTTTCTGGAGTTTTTTATTTTTTCGTATAATTCGACCTTTTAAAAAAAATTTATTCTTTTAAAAATTTTGATTTCTAAGAATGGATTTTTCTAAGAATTTAGACTTTTTTAAAAATTTTGGTACTTTTAAATGAGCGCACTTTCCAAAATTTTAACTTCGTTAAAAAGTTTGTATTTTCTCGAAATGTTTTTAATTTTTTGAAACAGTAATTTTTGAAAATTTTCACTATTTAAAAAATGTTGACCAAAAACTTCGACACTTTTTGAGGACTTGTTTGAAAATATCCTTTTTTATTAAATATCAATTTTATTTAGAAGTTTCGACATTCTGAATTTTTCAGATTTTTTTCTTCAAGTCTCAACATAATTTGGAGATTATTATTTTTTTTAAATCTGATGTATATTTTAAAATAATTTGATATTTGCAACCTTCTTCAATTTTCCTTGCTTTGAAATTCTGGACTTTTTGGACCATTTAGACTGAACATTTAGATATCATTTCAGAATTTTGACTTTTTAAAAAATTTCTACGTTTTTTGAAAGCATTTGACTTTACTGAAATGTTCAGGATTTCAAAAAATTAACCTTTTAAGTAAATCAATATATTGTTTCTATTTTTTTTTAAATTTCGACCTTGATAAGATATTCTTTGAAAATTTAAACTTTTTGTAAATTTAAATATTTTTATAATTTTATTTGAAAATTTTGTCTATTTTTTAAAATATTAACATCTCTTGAAAATCTTCATTTTCGAATTCCAGAAAAATTTTTTGAAAAATTTTGGCATTTTCGTAATTTTGACCTGTTTTTTTAAAATTTGTCTACTTTTTGAGATTTTGACATTTCTTGAAAATATCAATTTTTTGCAAAATTTTACCTATTTTTGAAGAATTGCACCTACTTTTTGATGATATTAACTCTTTGGAAGATTTTAACTGAATTTTAACAGCTCTTGAAACTATTAATTTTTTTATAATTTTAAATTCCACAAGAATTTTTTGAAAAATTTTAACATTTTCGTAATTTTGACTTTTTTGAAAATTTTGTATTTTTCTAAAAATGTTGACATCTTTTGAAAACGTTCATTATTTTGCAAGATTCTAACTGTTTTTAAAGAACTATAACTACTTTTGGATTATTTTAATTCTTTGGAAGATTCTAACTGAAAATGTAGACACTTTTTGAATTTTTTGACCTATCTGGAAATTCCGAAAATTTTGAAAATTTCGACTGGGTTTTTAAGAGATTGACTCCATTGGAGAATTTTTACGTTTCAAAATATCCTACTTTTGAAAAATGTTCACTTTTCAAATTTCGAATTTTTAAAATTTTGAGTTTTCACAGGTTTAATTAAAGGTAGAAAGGGAAACTGACTATATATAAAATTTTAGGTTTTTGGAAAGATGTTACTTTTTTTTTAAAGTAGGACTTTTTTAAAGGTTCGATATTTTTCAAAATTTCGACTCTTTCTCTTGACTATTGTAAGTTAGAATTTTTATAGAAATTTATTTTAGTACTTTAACTTTTTCAGAAGTTTCGCCTTTTTTCGCAAAATCGTGATTATTTATTTAATTTTTTTTTAATATTTAGATCGCTAGCTTTAAAATTTTTACTTCAAGAATGTTACATAAATGATAATCATATTAATTAACGACAATTTTTTAAGATATACCTTTTATATTTGGTGAATTTATAAAGTATATGAAACGACATCGTTATTCTTTCATCTATAATATTATTCAGGTTCCAGGGTTGAATTATTTTAGCCACATGAGAAAAATATCCCGTAAGCTTGTTTTTTTTTACTTCTGGGACTAACAAATATTTGTATTCGAGTTTCTCCTTAGGCGAAATTTCTGTCACTTCAACATTTTATTTTTGATTTGAACCCCTTCAAGGAGAGTTTATTTTTATAACCAATTCAAACAATCCCTCGTATAATATTTATTATATCCAAAAAGTGTATTTAAGTTCCACTTAACTTTCCATAACATTTGATGCCACGAGAAATTAAGTTATCCCGAAAACTTTGTCAGTATCAAAACCAGAGTCTAAGCGTACATCTTATTAGGACGTACAATAGTGACGGAGGAGGAAGGGGATCATCTTGAATTTCCTCAAATGTAGCCGAAACTTTCCTTTTCCGTACTTTCGTATTACTTTCGGCTGTTACGGTGGTATATAAATGTAATATTCCACCATGGAATGGGAATATGACAAGGGGCGTTTGCAAACATATCCATCGCTTTCAAATTTTATCGCTTCTAAATTGAGTGCTTACATTCTTTTGACATCCAGTTATTTATAAAATCTTTTTCGCTAGGGGCTCAGATATTAGGCTTTTTATCATAATAACGATGTACCATAATAAAAGTTTCCTCATTTTCGCCTCGACGTATTTCGCTGTTTGCCGGAATTAGGGGTAAATGCCTTCGGCTTTTGTTAAAGTTTTTTATCGAATCTTTGGGGGAAATTTGCTTGCGAGATTAAGGGTTTAATTACTTATACCTTTTTCCGTAATAATCATTGATTGTATTTTATATCATTATGTTTCTGTAAATAGTAGCGTTAAAAGTTTCATGGTCTGTAGAATGTGCATACACGAAAACAAGTAGAAAAAATTATAGGATATAAAGTGATTTATACGGAAGAGCGTTTCCTCTAAAAATATTTTGATCTGTACAGGATAATTTAAAATTTGTGAACCCTGTATAATACTTATACTTCAAGTCCAGTACAACAGTACAACCGGTACAACCGTCCCGAGGAATGGCTTGGCTAGGTAACCAAGAACCTTTCTAAACTGGTTTGATTTTACCAAATAAAAAATATCAATACGTCAAACCAGCGAAGCCACTTTAAAGTTTAATTTTTTTAATTACTTCAAATAAACAACTTAAAAAAATTTGAAAATTAAAATTTGTTGTCACAATTTTCGGATTTTTTCTCAAAATTGCATCGTTTTTCACAAAAAGTTACCCTTGGGAACTTAGGTTAGGTTTTTATCTCAAATTTGATTTTCCGAAAGTTATGACTTCCAAATATTTTTTCTGTAAATTCGTCTTTTTAAGATTTACGACTTTATTCTCAAAATTCCACTTTTTCTTGTAACAATTAGTGTCAATTGGAGTTTCTATTGAAAACATTTCTTCTAGAAATTGGTTAAAATTTTGGCAGTATTTTTCAAAAATGTTTTTTTTTTCGAAATCAATGTTTATAAATATCTTAATTTTTACTGAATATTCGCCAAAGTAATTTGCATTAGTTTCCACCTAAAAAAATATTTGATTAAAATACCGAGTGCTAGTAAAGTCTGTATTTATCAGCCGTCCATAGCTATCTTGTTTTATTCAATGGAACACCCAATAGGCTTGTTAAAATAAAAAATTAGTAATATTTCAGGTATGGATTAATCTTCGTTTCAGGGTGCATTTTGTTAAATAAAACCCAGCGCTGTCCTGGCTCAATTAGTACGTCAAAGTCACTCCGACGCTATTCAAAGAGAGTCCACGGTCGTCGTTTCAAAAGAGTTTTGTTGCGTCTCGACGCCGCATATTTATTTAGTTGGCCGTGACCGCTCGCTTTGCGTGTCGTTCCATTCGAAACTGCCACAGTTGAAGAGCTCCGACAAAACAAACAGCCACCTAGGGGGCGCGCTGTCGACACTGCACCGCGCTGGAAAAAAAAACAAACTAAGCATAAATTAAATTGTTCTACTCGGGGTAATTTCGCTGCAGTTGGTTCAACTTTAGTTTTGAAAGGGTGCACGTTGAGTTATTCATGTTATTAGGTGAACAATGGGTCTTGTTTAATTTGCGTTTCAGTCCTCTTTTGTAAGGATGTCAAGAAATTAGCTGAGGAAGTCCGGCGCATCCACCAATTTCGCCACTCATCGTCAAAGGCGAGTAATTGAAAATAACTCGAGTTGAAAGGAAGGCCGGCGCATCCACCAATTTCATGGTAACTTAATCCAAGCGAGAAATAGTTTTCAATCGTTACTTTACCGACTTCTTATTAATTTTGTTTCAAACCAAGACTTCTCAAATATCGCTTCTATAGTTCTGCGTCAAACAAGGGAACCAAGTAGGATTTTACCGCATCTGGCGAGAGATGCTTTCGTATTTCGCAAGTGTCCGTGCCGTTAAAATAGGAATTGATATTCTGCAAAACGATATAAATTTACAATGAAATACATTTTCCTATAACTTCATTGTTCGTGGACGGGAAGGCGGCGCAAAAACCCGACAAGACACGTTCAACAAAGGCACACGTTGTAAATATAACTCAAGAATTTACATGAAGCGTACATGTGCTTTGCAATATGAAAAATAGTTTCCCTTAACGCAACAAAATTTATGCACCACGTTAGTATTGAATACGTTTACTGTAAATTGATTTGTTGCCGCGCCTTGCAAACGAACCTAGGAAAAGTAAATTTACTTTTATGATACTCCCAAGAATTGTTTATTAATATTAGTTTATGTTCTCTATAGCTAATGAAAATTCAGAATTTATGCATTAAAACTACATATTGAGAGATATTTTACCAATATATGTGATGTTACGGTGACCCAACAGAATATCTATTTCAAAAAGTATGTCTATTATTCTATTATCTATTAATTTATTTATGTTATTTACTATAGTTGATCTCCTCAACGTTTTAGAAGATTATCTTTAAGAATGGGCGTACAGCACTTTGCAATTTTAAGCAGGATATGTGAAACTATCCTGCTTTCATATGCTTTCACATAAAACTCCTTTAATTAATTATAGGTTCGACTTGGGTCTTAAGTTTGATGAACATACACTTGACTTCATGGGCCTGTTCTCCATGAGAGCTCTCCAGGTTGTGCTTCCTTTGAGTGGAAAACCACATATGGTGGTTCATTTTTGTATTAAAATTAAGGAACAGGAAACAAGAAGCCAATAGAAAGAATTCTTGGAGCACCTATTTTCAGTGGTGTATCCAAAGATGATTTTGAAGGCTTAAGCCCTTCCCCCAACCTGACATCACATATTTTAAAGTAAAAATGAAGCACGAAAAAATTTAAAAAAGTTTGTAATCTCAACTTACCTGAAATTTTAAATTTTTATAAAATCGCTTTGCAAGTAGAATGCAACCCACACTACAAATTCATGCAGCCCTTCAGGCGCGTATAATGAATCAAAGGTAGCTGAACTACCAACAATTGAAACACTATTACCTAGCGAAGCGGTTGCTCTCTGGGAAAAAGTTTCCAAAAGACAAGGATTCTGATGCACAGATCAATAGGTTTGAACATTTATTAAATTTAAAGCTTGGAAACCAAATAACGGTTTCGATCTTGTTAGATCTCGTCAGTTTGGTATATTGAATTTGAATACTAACAAATGTTCCAACTAAAGAATCCACGGACGTCAAGGGTGTAAATCTTGGTACTACCACCTATTGGTCCATAGAAAAACTATGGCCATCACCAACAATGTGGTATTCAAGTAGAATGCAACCTAGACCACAAGTTTATGCAGCCCTTTAGGCGTGTATAGTGAATTAAAGGTAGCTGAACTACAAACAGTTGAAACACTGCCACCTAGCGAAGCGGTTGCTCTCTAGGAAAAAGTTCCCAGAAGACAAGGATTCTGATGAACATTTATTAGGTTCACTATAGACGCCTGGAGGGCTGCATGAATTTGTAATTTAGGTTGCATTCTACTTGCGTACAATATTGTTGGCGATTGCCATAGTTTCTCTATGGACCAATAGGCGGTAGTAGTAAGAGTCACACGCTTGACGACGGTGAACTTTTTAGTACTTACTTGTCGGAGCATTTGTTAGCATTCGAGTTGAATATACCAAACTGACGAAATCTAATAAGATCGAAACCGATATTTGGTTTCCAATCTTCGAATATAATAGATGTTCAAACCTATTGGTCTGTGCATCAGAATCCTTGTCTTCTGAGAACTTTTTCCTAGAGAGCAGCCGCTTTTCTAGGTGGCAGTGTTTTAACCGTTGGTAGTTCAGCTACCTTTGATTCATTATACACTCCTGGAGGGCTGCATGAATTTGTAGTCTAGGTTGCATTCTACTTGCATACGACATTCTTGGCAATGGGCATAGTTTCTCTATGGACCAATAGGTGGTAGTACTAACAGTCACACGCTTGACGTCCGTTAATTCTTTAGTACTTACTTGTCGGAACATTTGTTAGCATTCGAGTTGGATATACCAAACTGACGAGATCTAACAAGATCGAAACGGGTATTTGGTTTCCAAACTTCGATACTAATAAATGTTCAAACCTATTTGTCTGTGCATCAAAATGGTTTTCTTTAATTTTTATTTAAAATTTCGAAATTTCCAACTATTGTGACTCTTTTGGAAACTAATTTATTTTGAAATTTTCAGCCCTTAAAAATTTTGTATTTTTTCTAAATTGTAACTTATTTGCTGTTGTTATTTTAAAAATACTTTTTTCATGAAAATTTCCATTATTTTGAGAATTTCGACAAATACTTAAAATGTTGAGTATTTTCCAAAGTTTTTTCTCAACTGTATATAGGTAAAGTTTACTTTAAAAAGCAAAAATGAAGTTTTTATTTTCTTAATGAGTTTAATTTTTTTAAATTTTGACATTTTTAAAATTTTCGACTTTTTTCCAAAATTTAAATTTTTTTTTGAAAGCTTCGTATTTTCATCAACAAGATTTCGGCATACATTCTCCAAATTTACGTCGTTCAGAATATGGACATTTTTCTAAAACAGAAAACTATAAAATACTTTTTAACCAGTCTTTTATTGAAAATTTTTATTATTTTAAAAATGTTGACAATTGTTTGAAATGTTGACAATTTTTCAAGGTTTCTTCTAAAAATTTTATATAGAGTTTACTTTAAAAGGTGATGAAATTTTGTTTTCCTTGATAGGTTAAATTTTTCAAAATTTGGCTTTTTAGAAGTTTTCGAGCCTTTTCCAAAATTTTAAATTGGTTTTAAAACTTCGACCTTTTATTATCAAAATTTCGACTTATATTCTCAAAGTTGGCGTTTTTTAAAATATCGACTTTTTTCTAAAATAGATAACTTTTAAATACTTTTAATTTTAAAATCTATTTTTTTTAAATTGTCTTTATTTTGAAAATGTCGACAATTGTTTTAAATTTTGACTACTTTACTAAAGTTTTGTTAAAATTTCATATGAAGTTTACTTAAAAAAAATTGATGAAATTTTGATTTTCTTGGTAAATTTAATTTTTCAAAATTTTAATTTTTTGGATCCTTCAAAATTTAAAATTTTTTGAAAATTTCGTGATTTCATCATAACAATTTTGACTTATTCTCGGAAACTTGACAACAACTCTGAAGTTGACGTTGTGCACAGTATGGACTTTTATAATGTTCCCACCTTTTTGCAAAATTTCGACGCTTTTGGAAAATTGTTACTTTTTTAAAACGTTCGGTTTTTTGAAAATATCGACCTTTTTTCAGAACTTTTACTTTTTCTTAAAACTTCAAGCATTCGTAAATTCGACTATTTCAGAAATTCACCTTTTAGGGGAAATTTTTAAAAATATTTGATATTTCGAATTTTTAAAAATATTTGATATTTCGAAAAAATTCCGAAATTATTAAATATTGTGTTTAAAGAAAATTCGAAATTTTATCAAATCCCTTAAATTTTGCGAAAGAAAGTTTAAATTGTTATAAAAAGATTTCTTTCAGAGAAAGTTATTTCAAGGAAAGTTTACAGTTTCATAAACAATCTAAAATGTCAGCTTTTTTTAAGTTACACTACCTTTGAAAATTACCATATTTCAAGATCGCCACCATTTTCCAAAGTTGCGACCTTTTTTCTCAAATTTTTGACTTTTCTGACATTTTTTTTTTATAAAACTTTTTTAAATTATTCGGTTTATCATTTTTTTTTAAATTAAGAATTTCTTAGAAAATTTTGCCTTTGTAAATATTTTCAGTTTTTAGTATTCCATTTTAAAATGTTGAAATTTCTTTAAAAGTTTGATATTACCCAAAAATTGCTTTCACAATTTTTACTTTTGTACATCTTGATGTTGTTTGAAGAACTGAACTATTTTTTAAAATCTCTATTTTTTTAGTTTCGAATTTTTTCGAAAATTTGAGCATACTTCTGAAAATTTATACCTTTTTTAAAAACCTTTGTTTTTTATTTTCAAATTATTTTCTGAATTTCAATTAAGTTTAAAATTTTTACCATTTATTTCAAAATTTTTATACTTATTCCAAAGTATCGACCTTATTTTCCAAAATTTTTATTTATTTTCAAAATATTTTTTTTAGAAACCCGAATTTTACTTGAAAAATTGGATTTTTTCAGGGTTATTTATTTTTGTTTTGAAAATTTTTTTCAGTGTACTTTTATTTTTTGACCTAAACTCCAATTTATTTGGAAATATAATTTTGTGCAGAAATTTGGGCTTTTAAAAATTAAAAAAAGGTTATTACATGAATTCAAATTTGTATTTGTAAGAATTTCAATTTATATTACATGTCGACTTTTTGGATGATTTCCTTATTTTCAGAATTTCTTCTTTTTTTTGAAAATTTATCCATTTTTCAAAATTTTGAAGATTTTACGAAATGTTCGAATTATCTAAAAAAATTTGTTTTTTTTTTAATTTCGAATATTTCGAAAAATTGCACCGTTTTCTTAAATGTTTGACTTTTTCGGAAAATTTTAATTTTTTATTTTAAGACCACCTTTTTTTTAAATCTTTGATAACCTTTCAATTTTTTTACTTTTAAATATTGAATACAAAATTTTGGTAAATTTTCAATTTTTCTGAAAATTTCACCCGTTTTATGAAATTCTCGACATTTTTCAAAATTTCATCTTTTTTAAAAATTTTCAAATTTATTCAAAATTTAAACTTTTTTTGAAATTCTTGGTTTAAAACTTAGGCTTATCTAAAAATTTGGATTTTTTAAACATCTGGCCTTATATTTCAAATTAAAAATTTCAGTTGTTTTTCAAATTTTTCTAAATAATGCAAAATTTCAACTTTCCAAGATTTTACCTTTTTTTTTAAAATGTTGACTTTTTCTAAGCGTCAGTTTTGATTCGAATTTTTGACTTTTATTTTACTGAAAAAAACTAAAACGGGGCTTGAATCGTTTTTATGCTGCACATAAAAGAGTTTGGGAACCAATGAATTAATTTAACAAAGTTATCAGTGTATAACATTTTCAGGAAAAGTAGAATTTTTCAAAAAGTTGAATTTCCAACCAAACCGAATTTCGAGAAAAAGGTCAACATTTTCAAAAAAAATCTGAAACTCTTTCCAAAGTTTTAAATTTTTTTCAAAATTTCAACTTCTTCTAGAATCTTTTTTAACGTTGAATTTTCCAAAATTTTGATTTTGATTATTGTTTTTCTTTTTTGAAATTTTGGACTTTTTAGGAATGTTGCCTTTTTAAAAATTGTACCTTTTCAATTTTTTGAAAATCTCAATTATTTTGTAAAATTTAGATCATTCGACTTTTCTTAGTAATTTCAATTTGTTTGAAAATTTTGACTTTATCTCGAAATTCTGACTTCATTTTCTTAAAATTTTAAAATTTTAAGTTTTCATTTTTTTTTAATTTCAATTACTTATTTGCAGAACAAGACCTTTTGGCTTTTTTTTTAATTTGATTTTGTTTGAAAATTTCGACTTTGGCTCGAAAAGTTGATCTTTGTTCATTTAGAGTATTTAAAGGTTATCTATAACATACAATTATTTCCAAAAATATGGTTTTTTGTTATTCTCGATACTTTTCAAATAGTTTGGGCCTTTTCTTGAAAGTGTTGACTTTTTAAAAAAACTTTCATTTTCTTTTAATTTTGAAGTTATATTTTGTAAATTTCGCTTTTTTCTAAAAATGTTTACCTTTTTCTCCGAAATTCTTAACGTTTTTAAAAATTTTGCATTTTCTGGAAGTTTCGACATTTTTTTTGGAAAATTTTGGATTTTATGAAATAGTTGATATTTTTCTTCAATGTCTCTCTCTCTCTCTCTCTCTCCTTTCCGAAATTTTTAACGTTTTTAAAAATTTTGCATTTTCTAGAAGTTTCGACATTTTTTTGGAAAATTTTGGATTTTATGAAACAGTTGATATTTTTCTTCAATGTCTCTCTCTCCCTCTCTCTCTCCTCTCTCTCTCTCTCTCTCTCTCTCTCTCTCTCTCTCTCTCTCTCTCCTCTCTCTCTTTCTCTCTCTCTTTCTCTCTCTCTCCTCTCTCCTCTCTCCTCTCTCCTCTCACGCTCTCTCTCTCTCTCTCTCTCTCTCTCTCTCTCTCTCTCTCTCTCTCTGATGAAATTTTACTCAATTTTTTTGATTTAAAATCAGAAACTATAAATCAATAAAAATAGAAAGGAAGCAACACATTTAATTTCTTATGAAATTCCATGGTTTCTTAATATTTATTATTTGTTTCAGGTAAGGTTCTCGAGTCTTATGAATCTCAAACCCCAAAGCTTTACAGGTAAGTTGTAAATATATTTTTTTGTAAATCTTCGAAGGATTTTCAATTCGTATTTCTTTTGAATCGATAACTTGATTATTTAATTATTTAGTAACTATTTAATAACTTGTTACAAAAAAACTGAACCATAACTTGGCTGTTATTGTTCGACATGAAAGGAAATAGGTCCATGTTTATACACCAGAGCAAATGCTACTGCTGAAATGTATTGAAAAGTTACTGAAATTAAACCACCTCTGTTAAATAAACATCGACTTATATAGCTCAAGCAGGATCTTTCCCAGGAAGCAATGCCGATTTGCCTGTCTCAAGACATTGCAAGATATTTTTCAGTACAGCGGACGTACAAGTAAATAAAAAATATTGTCTCTGATTTTTTGATCAAGAATCAAATTAGACAAAAATAACATGTAACTCTAATTTTGTTTTTTGTTAACAATGTATGGTTCATCTCATATTTTGTACCTTTATTTAATTTCTTCAAAATGCTCCTACTAAGTAACCAAACGCGAGCCCAACTCCACACAAGTGAGTCAATTACGAGTCATAATATTTTTCTATCGATAAGTAATTAATACGAAATGCTTCTACGTATTCATCAACGAATATTATTTGCCCATGGGTAGTTTACCGTGCTTTGGGATTGAAAGCAGTTATCTTCTCCAAGAGGACGACCATTGGAGCGCAGACGGCGACGACAGGTCAAATCAAAATGGAAAGTTTATTTTACCTGTTTGAGATTTCCATGGACAAAGGTATTTGGAAATTCGAAGAATATTAATCAGTTACTGTACCCATGTAATTGTTTTGCAGAAAACACACGTAATTTATCCTATTTGAATTGACATTTTGGTATGCTGTCTGTCAACTTTTAAGCTTATATTTATTGCATTCGTGCAAGGTAATCTTGAAAATGCAAATGCAATTAACCTTCAACATTAGAGAACAGTTTTAAAATTATATGCTTTGCTCTTGTTTAGATTATCTCAACCCCACACGTACGTCAAGCAAATAACACAAAGTAATTTATGTACTTATTTAAAGATTCTAACTAAGGTGCTTTCTATTACAATTTTATTTCCTATCGGAGAAGTTATTTAACATTTTTTTTATTGATTCTAATAAGCGCTAATGTTTAAGAGCTGCACTCGTTGTAATAACTCAATATTATTTGCTTTTCTTTATACATTAGCATAGTTACCAACATAACACAACATGTCTAAAGATTTATCCGTTTCAGTGGAGCTACCATTATATGGTTGAAGCGGTTTTGTATAAAACTTGATTCAGGTACAATCGATATTTATGACATTCAAGGTTTTATAAGACTACTCGGAATAGCTCAGGAATGTCAAGCGTTGACAAGTTCCATATATATTAAATTTTGATAGCATCAATAAATATCATTCAGCTTTGACACCTCATTGCTTTCATTTACATAAAAGAAGCCACCCTCGGTGTGTACCATCTGATATTACTTAGGGCTGAAAGGAAACCTGACGTAACGAAAGAAAAAAGCATGAGGACCAACCATGAGGTTGAATTTATAGATGTATGTAAAATGTTCCTAATATTCAACGAATCAATCGTTCTTATATAAACCCTAAGATACCCAACAGTTATTTTTTAAGCAGAGTAACAAAATCTCAAGACACATTTCATTGTAATGATATTGTTTGGGTCCCTAGGTAGTAATATCCAAAATGCAAGATGTAACTAAAGTGACAATGATCGCTACTAGAGAGGCAACTTTCTTGTATTGTGGGTTGCCCGGTAATATCCAGCACCCTCGGGGTAATAAGCGCTTAGGTATGGTAAGATTAACAAATAATGTCAATTAAATGTTTTCCAGTAAAACAGTCGAAGGAGATAGTGTTGAAAATATTTACAACCAACAACTATAGACTAATTTCGCCTTTCTTCGGAACCCGCAAGTGTTTTGCCTTTTTAATACCTGTTTTAGCCATTCGTTTTTAGCTCATTTAACGTTTTATTCACATTTTTCCCTTATTTGATTGTGCGTAAAATCTGGTCTCTATTAATTAGATTATTTTAATCAATTGCGATGAACTGAAAAAGTGTATTCAAGTAATCTGAGTATTTGTAATATTTATTGTAGGTATTCCCCGTTTTTTCTTGCATTTGCGCTCGTACATAGTTTCTAAATGGTAACAGCTAATAAATATGTATGGAAATAACACGGAGGGAAGCTAGTAATTTCAATAATGCATCAAAACTTTTCAATGCATATTCAATAGTTCATATTTAGATTTGAAAACAAAGTATTTGTGGTTTTATTTAACCAGTATCTTATGGTTTGATTGTTTTAATAAAATAACAAAATAAAATGAGAAATATTCAACAATATTTTCATTATGTGCTAAAGAATTGTAATCAAAAATATTTTATGAAGCAGTAATTTAACAAAATTTGTTGTCTTTCATTCAAAAGTGACTTAAACACGTAGCAAATAATAAATATTAAGGTCAGTCGATTGCATTTTGTGTTCCCCGGCAAATTATATACTTTTTTTTACGTCTACAGCCATTGGGCAAATTTTAATGTGTTAAAAAAAAGACGAAACAAATTTCTGATGTTTTATATTGAACTTAATACAACTTATTAAAAGGGAAGGTAAATATAAAAATTTGGTAAAACAGTCATCATCAATACTTTACTAAAAACGGGCTTAGATCTACCAATAAAAAAATCGCGTGGGTGAATCTACAAATAAAAATATTCATAGAATCCTTGTCGGGTTGCGTTACGTCTAATATTTAAGGAGCTATTATCTTCGAATGGTCAATCCGCGGACGGTCGAAGGCGACGGCAGTTTAAAATGGAAGGTTTGATGTAAATGGCAATTTTAAATAATAAATCGGTAGGGCAAGGTAAAACAGCGCTTTTTAGTTCCCACAATTCAAAAGAAATCTCAAATTTCAACATCGTTCTTAGCGCGATGAAAAGTTTAACCCTAGAAATTAAGAAAGATTACGATGGCCTTGAAAATTCATTTTATCGCTCCAATATATCATAGAATTTTCATCAAAATGTTGCCATTTTTTTAACTGAGAATTGATCAATTCTTACCAAACCTTTGTAGTCGTCAAAACTTCCGAAACTCGATCAATTTGATTGGCTTCCTATAATTCCCCGATAAGTTCGTAATTAATAACTAGGCAACTCTTCTAATCAAATGTAATTGAATTTACAGGGGCGTTGTGCTCACGTTCACTTTAATAAACATAAATCAACCTTCTCTCTCTCATAAACTGCCTCCAACCTATTTTGAACTTCCTTGGAATTTAATCACTGCACATTCAACAAATTTTCGCTGGTTCTTAGACATCTGACGGATTTGTAAGATTTCCTATGAAAGTTGGATATTTCATCGAAGCCTTTCTGATTTTCCCGATACAATAGAAGAGAGTTATTGAATTGGAGCCATTAAATACGATTTATAAAGCCTAAATAAAAATGTCGGTAACTTTTGCCTTTGTCGGTAGCTTTGGCCCATGTCGGTAGCTTCAGCTCCTCAAAATTTAGATTTAAAATTAAAATTATTTTTTCAAAAATTAAGAATTTTTTATGGCAATTTTAAATCTACACTTTTTAGATTATTGCTACATTGTTTATTTCTTAACCTTTGAACTTTTTGCGAAATTTCCAAAAATGTTTCTTGGAATTCCACTTTGAATTGTTCTTCAAGAATTTTGACTTTACATGCAATGGTGGACTCAAGTGAAACCACAAACAAATGTCAAGAATTTTTCGTGATAAATTTAGACTATTCTTTCCTAAATCTCGTTTTGGTTTCCTCAAACGTTTTAGCCAGCAGTAAGTTTCCTTTTAACATTTTCCAACGCTAGGCTCACCAACATTTAAAACTAATTCGTTCGTATGTTTGGTATAAATTTCAGTTTTCTTTTTAGTTTTCTAGTTTAAACTAAACTAGGCTATTTTTGAATTGAAAACTCCTTTAGGCTCATTAAAAGACGTTTGATGGGGGAGAAACTAATGCGTTATCATCACGCTAATTCTCGTAGTCGATGTCCTCTAATATTTACAGTTTACGTACCGCAATATAATTAAAAAGACGTGAAATCGGCAGCGAAATTAAAACCTGGACCCCGCCACTAGAGGATTTGATCCCAGGATTCTGAATTTCTGGATCCCGCGATCACAACCTCCTAATACCAAAAATTTCGGGACTTGGTTTTTTTGATCCCGGGATTTTCGAGATTGACATCATTTTAAAAAAGCTGTAAAATAAACTGCACCTATCGAAACGATCAAAGTTTTCAAAAATACTTGTCTATCATTTTAACATAAAATAAAAGTTTTATTCCAAACAAGTAGCACTGTTTTGGGATTGCTATGCTTCTTTCAAATAAAAATTTTGGATCTTAAACTAAAAAATCTGATGATTAGACACCGGACGCGTTGTCATTTCAAAGATTAAGGGGGAGTAAGGGGGTCAGTAGAGTGTGACATCGTGTGGCAAGAGCCAGACAAGTCATCAACTTCGTGACGTACAAAAGTTCCGACTTTTTCTTGAAAAATTTCACCTTTTTAAAAGTTTCGAAAATTTCGTCTTTCTTGAAAACGTAGACTTTTTAAAAATTTATATTTCAATTTTGATATTTTTTTGAAAAATTCAAATTTTAAAAAATTTGCCTATTTTTTTTTAATTTTCGATCAAAGGAAACAATTTTTTTCCAAGTGTTCAATATGTAAATATTTATTTGTGAAATAAGATTTTTATACCACAATTGTACAATTGTACAATGAGATTACACGTTAGTCTTTAGCTGGGCCAGCAAACGGATTTAAACAGCCTAAGCACAAAGGCCAACGGCATAACAACATCCTGGGGGCAGCTTAAGGCAATGGGGTATGTTGAAGTGTGTAAAACGGACGAAAAGGCCTTTTCACGGTGTTATGTCTCTTTCCGCTTGTAATCTTCTCGTGCCAAGATAGATTGCTATACCATTGAGTGAACTAATCCTCCGTCTGTGACCGCAGATACGAAAAGAAAATTACGGGTAATGCCTTTTAGCGCTGCACGACCGCAATGTTCCTGGCCCGGTTTTCTATCTTGGGACGATTCAATCATCCCTCACTTTCCTGTCCCGGCCGCCGCTATTCTTATTGATGCCATTTTATCGCAAAAGAACCTAAAAGAGTGACAAATGAGGCTTATGCCCATTGGGAATTTATTAAAGTGTTTTGGATAAAAAAAGGTAATTCTGTCTCGGGCTTTGGGCTAATCCTCTGTACGAAAATAGAAATCTGGGTTAGCTACATTTATACAAGCTTGGCACACTTATACCACGAAGTGTCGTAATTTGTATCTGAAATAAATCCATCAAAACTGAACTAAGAATTTTCTGACAAAAGTTCTGTAACAAGTCAATTTTTCTTACAAGTTTGTCACATTTTGGGGTAGTTTTTCTACTCTTTTTACGAATAGGGATTTTTTCATGTTTCATAAAAACGAAATATCTGAAACAGGAATTTTTTGTGTTGTGCGCCTCCATCCCCCTCCGAATATAAAAAAATTTTAAATTGTTTAGAAATTTTTGTTCTTTGTTAATGTCTAGATAGTTTTTGAAAACTCACGCATTTATTTATGATTTTTTTAAAAATATTTACTCTCCTTTCAAAATCTCCTTTTTGTTGTTTTTTAACCATTTTACAATATTTTTGACTTTAAGTTATAGAATTTTTTTTCAATATTTTGGTTTTTTAAAAGTTCCATTTTTTGAAAATTCTGTCTTTTTATGAAAATTTTGAGATTTTCTAGTTTTACTTAAAAATTTTTGATTCCTTAAACAATTTTTCCATTTTTTTAAAAACTGCTTTTTTCTAAAATTTTGACATTTTTTTGAAATTCATCAATTTTTCAAAATATTAAAAATTTTTCGAAATTTTCGAATTTTTTGGAGTGTTTTCTTAAATTGCGGCAAATTTCAAATTTTTCAATTTTTTGAAAAATGTCGAGTTTTTCGATTTTTTTTTATTTCGTTCTGTTTTTCTATATTTTATTTTTATAAAAACGTGAAATACTTTTCTAAAATTCGAAAATTCGAATCAAAGCTGATAGTCACGAAGTTAAAAATTTCAAAAAAAAAGTTGAAATCACAGAATGTATTAGAAAATTTTCAATTATGGACAAATTTTAAAAATAATGTTGTTTAATTTAAAAATTTGAAAAATAAAGTGCCATTTTTTGAACTTGTGTTTTTATAAAAGTTTTGAGATTTTTTCAAATTTTACTTGAAAATTGTTAATTCTTTGAAAATTTTTAATTCTTTGAACAATTTTTGCTTTTTTTGAAAACTTCGCTTTTTTCTAAACTTTTAAAATTTTTTGAAATTTATGAATTTTTCAAAATTTTGATAAAATTTTGATAAATTTTTCGAAAGTCTCGAATTATTTTAAATATGTTTTTTGAATTGCGGCATTTTTTAAGTTTTTAAATTCTTTGAAAAATGTTGATTATTTCCAAATTGTTTTTTCATCTCTTTATATTTTTCTGTATCTTATTGTTGTAAAATCTTAAAGTATTTCACTAAAAATCGAAAATTCAAAACAAAGCTGATAGTTGAAAGTCAAAATTTTCAAAAAAAGTTGAAATCATAGAAAGTAGTCGAGAATTTTGAAATATGGCCAAATTTTGAAAAATATTGCCGAAATTATGTATTCAAAAATTTGAAAAATAAAGCGAGTTGTTCTGGAATTTTCAAATTTTTAGAAAAGTCGACATAAAAAGTGAAATAAAAAAAATCAATATTTTCAAAAAAGTCGAAAAGTTAAAAACAAAATAGCACGAAGATTTCAAAAAAATGCAATTTAAAAAAGGATCAAAATATTCCAGAAGGTCCAAATACTTAACAAAACAACGCAATTTACAAAAAAAAAAAATTCAAAATTATTTGAAAATCTCGAACAATTTTTAAGAACTGTAGACATATTCAAAGAAAGATTCTAATTTTCAAAAAAAAAATCTTAACTCTGAAAAATTGAAATTTTTAAAAAAGTAAAGGCGAAACTTAAAAAAAAGTAAATATTTTGAAATACGTTTAATCCCAAAAAGAGCCCAAATGTAGACAAGAAGTCGAATTTCCTAAAGAAAGTCCAAATTTTAAAATTTCGAATTTGGAATTTTGAAAAAATGTAACCCTTAATTGAAATTTTCAGATGTAGAAATTTACAAATTCGAATTCGAAAACTTAGCAAAATTTAACATTTTCAAAATAAGTACAGTTTTAGAAATAATCTTATTTTTAAAAAACTCCAACTTTTCAAATAAACTTCAAAATTTATAAAAGCTTAAAGTTCAAGAAAAAGTGGAACATTTCAGCAAAGTGCAAAGATTCAAAATTTTGAAAATAAGGTTGAAGTTTCGTAAGTCAATATTTTAGAGAAAAACAAAATTTTTAAAATAGTTTTAATTTTCGGAAATATCCAAATTTTTGAAAATGATTCAGTTTTCAAAAGAACTTCCAAATCAAATCGAAAACTTAACAAAATTGGACATTTTCAAACAAAAGTACGGATTTAAAAAGAGTGTAATTTTTAAAAAATTCTACATTTTTAAAAAAGTTTGAAAATTTATTAAATTTTAAAGTTCAAGAAAAAGTGGAACATTTTAGCAAGTTGGAAAGATCAAAATTGTCAAATAAGGGTAAAATTTCAGATAAATTTGAAAGTTTTGACAAAAAGGCCATTTTGAAAAATGTCGAAATTTTCATAAAAGGTGAAGTAAGAAAAAATCAATATTTTTAAGCAAGTCGAAATATTAAAAAACACAATAGCATTGACATTTCAAAAAATGTGCAATTTTGAAAAAAAAATCAAAATATTCGAGAAGATTCAAAAACCTAAGAAAACAGCGCAATTTACAAAGAAATGAAATTTTCAAAATTATTCCATAATTTAGAAAAATTTTTAAAAAATGTAGAGATATTCAAAGAGGGACAAATCCTAAATTTCGAAAAAAAATCCTACAATTTTTAAAAAAGAAAAATTTCAGAATTATCAGTCCAAACTTGGAGAAAAAGTAAATATTTTGAACACAGTCGAAATTTTAAAAAATAGTCCACCCTAAAGGGAACCTAAATTTAGACAAAAAATCGTATTGCCTAAAAAAAGTTTAAATTTTAAAATTTCGAATTTGAAATTTGGAAAAATTTTACCCTTAATTGAAATTTTTAGATGCATAAATTTACAAATTCGAAATCGGAAACTTAACAAAATTTGACATTTTCAAAATAAGTACAGTTTTAGAAATAGGGTAAATTTTAAAAGATTCTAATTTTTCAACAAAATTTCAAAATTTCTAAAGGTTTAAGGCTTAGGAAAAGTCGAAAAGATCAAAATTGTCAAAGAGATTAAAATTTTGAAAAAAGGTAAATTTTCAAATGAATTTGAAACTTTTGAAAAAATGAACATTTTGAAAAATGTCGAAATTTTCATAAAAAGCAAAAGAAAATAAAACATTATTAAACAAGTCAAAATAATAAAATACAAAATAGCATCGAAATTTCAAAAAGGTGCAATTTTGAAAATAAAATGAAAATATTCCAGAAGGTTCAGAAACTTAAAATAACAACGAAATTTAGAAAAAATAAAATTTCTAAAATTATTCATAAATTTCGAAAAAATTTAGACACATTTAAAGGAGGAAAATTCGAATTTTCGAAAAAATATTCAAACTCTGAAAAATCGAAATTTTTAAAAAGTAACAATTGTCAGAAAGGTCGAAACTTAAAAAACAAGTAAATATTTTAAACAAAGTCGAAATTTTGAAAACGCAAAGTCAATATTTCAGAGAAAAACTAAATTTTCAAAATAGTGTTAATTTTCGGAAATATCCAAATTTTTGAAAATGATCAAGTTTTCAAAAAAACTACGAAATCAGAAGTAAATCAACGTTTCTAGAAAAAAATAAGTCTAAAGCTTCAACAAAACCCCAAGTCTAAATTTGCAAAAAAATGGAACTTTTCAGAGAACAAGTCGCAATTTAAAATCATTTTAATACCAAAAAGAGTGGAAATTTTAAATCGTCGAAATTTTTAAAAATCAAAATTTTAAGAAAAAGTCGAAATTTAGAAAAGTAGTCGAATTCCTCAAAAAAAGAGTATTCAAATATCTTCGAGAAAAGTCGACATTAAAAAAAGACCACTATTTGATTCTTCACCACAGGCGACACTACGTAGGTGTAATTAATATTCGGCTAGGAAAAATGTTTAAAAAAAAACAAAGGAAAAACCCGCTCAATGCATCAAACCAAAATCAGCCAGTCAATATAAAATCTACAAGTTGCGAACCGCACTTTCTGAAATTACACCTATCGCTGAAATTTCGAGTAAAACTTTCGAGTTAGCACCTTATCTCTTAAGAAGCATCCGAGGCGAAAACTTGCGGACGAAAAGCAGGAGAAGTTCGCCCCAAACTTCCGACTCAGACACCCTCGCTGACCAAAAGCTTTCGGAAATTTCCGGCGCGAGCAAATACATTGATAGATGCGTGGAAAACGCGTGTAATGTTAAAGGAAGTTGTGTATTAAGTTTCCCGCGGAAAATTCCTTCACTATAACTTTTGCGAATTAAGGAGAGGGCGTCTTTCATTAGACCGACTCGACGCTCATTCTAATTAATTTCTCTTCTGTTTGTCCAATTGATTTTCACCGAATAAACGCATTTAACTTGCTAATTGGAGCAGGTTTTCCGCTGCGGTGAATCGCAGAAAATATATTTGGGAGTTCTCGAGTTCTGAGGTTAAATGTGGAGGAAGTTTTTCGTCCTGGATTTTGGCAAATTGATTAATTACAACTTTTTATTGGATTATTTAGATACTAAATCCGAGGCTGAACAGACATAATAACATTGAACATAACCTTTTAAATTCAGACTTTCCAACCTGTGAGGGGGGTACCTCCCCAAGGAGGCGTAATGCAATCAATGTGTATTCAAACACTTCTTTTGAAACTGTAGCCTTTTGAAAGGTTGGAATTTTCTATCATTTTGACCTTTTTTTCACAATATGACTCCTTTTGAAATTTTCGACTGGGTATTTTTAAAAATTTCCACTTTGTTGAAAGTCCCCAGTTTTCTAAATATGTTTATTTTTTAGGTTTTTCAACGTTTACCCTAAATTTTTACCTTTTGTTTTAAAATTTACATTTAATAAATGGTTTTTGAGAAATCATCAGCTTTTTTCAAAATATATCTGTTTTTCCTTGACTTTTTCGAAAGTTTGAAACATCAAAGTTTTTTCAAAATTTTTAACTTCGTTTTTAAAAATATACATTTATTGGTTGGTTCCTTAAAAATTACTACCTTTTTTTTGAAATTTATTTATTTCTCCTTGACTTTATCGAAAATTTGAAACTATTTCCCAAAATTTCTTAATTATTTTGAAAGTGTTGTCCTTTTCTGCAAACTTTGATTTTGTTTTGAGAATTGTCCCACTTATTAAATTTTTGATTGTTTTTTAAATTTTGACTACATATTCAAAATTTCCCTTTTTTGAGTTTTTTCACTATTTTTCATTATTTTTTTTTGGATAAATGGACTGGGCTTTGGTTATCTTCAAACCAAGAAACCAAGAAACTATCTTTTGATGATAGCTTAGCTATCGAAACGCGTTAGAGCAACCTTTGTTGTATTTTTTAATCTTTCTGGGTTTCAGGGGAAAAAAATTGTATTTCATTTTTCATTGTTTCGACTTTTTTTACACATTTTTTGACAAAATTTGGGATATCCCCCTGGTAGACTCTTATTGGTTGAAAACATTGTGTTTAATAACATTGCTTAACAGTTCTGAGACCCAGTTTGGATATATTTAAATTAGGGCTTTTTTGAAAATTTTTCTTTTCATGAAAACTTGGACACTTCTTGAAATGGTACTTAAACATTAACATTTTGTTTCAAATATTTGCCCTTTTTGAAAACTTTACTCTTTTAAAATTCTAACATTTATTAAAAATCGGTGTATTTTTCAAAATTTTGAAAAATTTTCAAAACTTTCAAACTTTTGAATTAGATTTTTTTTAAATTTTACTTTTTTGAAATCTTCGTTTTAATGTATATTTAGATGTTATACAGAATTCTTTCAAAACCAATTATTTTATTAATTTACAAGATTATTGAATTTTGATATATTTTCATAATTTCAAATTTTTTGAAATTTTTGACTTTTAAAATTTTTGAGTTTTTGAAATTAAACTACCAACTATTTAGACAACTTTAAAAATTTTCAAAATTTTAATTTTTTTTCGAATTCTCGTCCATTTTTCCAAAATATACTTTTTTTCCAAATTTATGTTTCCAAAAATTTTCGACTTCTTTTCAAATTTTATATATTTATCGATATTTCGACTTTCAAAAATTTTTATTTTCATTCTCTTAAAATTATCGAATTATTTTGACAATTTGGTTTTTCTTTTTAAATTTCTATTTTTCTTTTTGAAAATTGCTACATAAATTAAATTTTTGATTTCTATTAAAAAATTCGACTTAAATTGTTTAAAGTTTCTCAACCATTTTTCAATATTTCGACCTTTTAAAATGTAATACGAATTTTTCTTTAAATTTAGATTCTTTTAAAAATTCTAATTTATTTGAAAATTTTACTATTTTATGAAAATTCCATTTCCTAAATTGTACTACAAAATTTCTTTTTGTTTATTTTCTTTTCTTCAAAAATTTTACACTTTTAAACATTTCGACATTTTCTGAAAACTGAAAAATTCAAAATTTTTGAATTATTTTAAAAATTTGATTTTGAAAAATTTGCCTTGCTTTAAGTATTTGGATTTTTTTGAAAAAGTTTTTTAAATTTTTTAAAATAAATTTTACATTTCTAATAATTTTGGCCTTAAAATTTCCACTATTTTTTCAAATTTTCCATTTTCCTAAATTTACCTTCTTTTAAACAATTTGGTTTCTAAAAATTTACTTTTTTCTTTAGAATGTATTGTACATTATTTTTTCCAAATTGTGACCTTTTGAAACTTTTTTTTTAATTTTCGAATTATTTTGAAACTTCTGTTCTTTTGCTGAGACTTAATTTTTTTGCGATAATTCAGCATTTGTTAACTTTTGGATGTTTTCCTAAATCTTTGATTTTTTTCAAAATTTTCCTTGTTTGACAGTTTTTCAATATATTTCAATCTAGCTGATATGTCACCCATTTTCATTAACTATTTCACGGCCACTAAATTTATTTAAGTAAATCAATTTTTAAGTATCGTTTTTTTCTCATTTCTACCTTTTTAAATTTAGTCTTTTTCTCACTTTTTCTAAGAATTTCGACGTTTTCCAAAGTTTCGACTTTTAAAATTTCAAATTTCAGAGTTTCGACTTTTTCGAAGATTCAAACTATTTTTAAATTTTTGCCCATTTTGAAAACTTCCACTCTACTGAAACTTTCGATCTTTTTTTTTAAAATTTTGTCCGACCTATAGAACAGTTTACCTATTTGAATAATTTGACTTTTTCAACTTTTTTCATTTAAAATTTTTAAAATTTCATCTTCTCTAAAAAAAATCAAAATGTCGAGTTTTGTTTAATGAATTTTTCTTTAATACTCATTTTATTACCAAGTTGTAAATTTTTTATTAAGATTTCGACTTTTTCAAAACTTTCACTCTGACATTTTTTTTCATAGAATTTTCAATGGTCCAAAACTTCGATATTTTTAAAAATATTTCTTTTTTTTTAAATTTTAACTTTTAGAACATTTTGACTTTTCTGACGATTTAATTTTTTTTTTAAATTCATCTCATTCAAAAGTTTTAGATTGTTTGAATAGCGTGACACCAAAGATTTTGTAATATACCCAGTTTTTCGAAAAGCTCTATTTTTTCAAGATTTTGTTTTTGTTTCAAAATTTAGACTTTTTTTTAGAAAATCTCTACTTCTTATCAAAAATTGGGTTTTTTAAGATTTTCGACTTTTAAAATTTTCACTTTTTTTTAAATCTCTGTCTTTTAAAAAAAAATGTTTTTTGCTTTTAAAAGTGTAGATTTTATTTTCTAAAATTCCGACGTTTTTCCAAATTGAAATTTCGAAAATTCTTACTTTTTTAAAATTTAATTTTTCTTTAAATTTCGACTTTTCCAACAATTTCTACCATTTTTGAAAACACTGAAATTTTTTTAATGTATTAAATATTTCGACTTTATTCGATAATTCCTACATGTTTAAATCGTGAAATTTCCTTAAAATCTCGACTTTTTTTGACATTTTGAACTATTTTGTAAAATTTCTAATTTACTTCACAGTTTCGCTGCTTTTTAAAATTTTCAATTTTTTTTAAATTCCAACCTTTTTAAAAATATTCAAACAAAAATTTTAAATAAATGACATTTATTTACTTTTTAAATTTTAATGAAGCAAAATTTTGGTTTTTAACATTTTTACTTTATCACTTTTTATGAAAGTTTAAAATTTTTTGATAATTTTAGTTTTCTTCAATATTTAGGCTCTTCGAAAATTTGGCTTTTTTTGAAAATTTAACTAAAGATGCTTTATTTTTTTAAATCTCCATATTTCTTTAAAATTTTGATTATTTTTGAAATTCAAATTATTTCTCAAAATTTCAACTTTTGTAAACGTTTTTATAAAATTTTCTTCATTTTATCAAAATGCTTAAATTTTTTGAAAAGGTTGACTTTTTAAAGTATCTTTTCAAAATGCCGACATTATTTTTCAAAGGTTTGATCTCCTTCAAATCATAATTTTCTATCAAAATTTAGAAATGTTCCGAAATTTCGTCCTTTTTCAAAATGTTGACCCTTAAAATTTTCACTTTCTTTAAAATGTCGCCTTTATATAAAAATATCAATTTTTTTTAATCGAATGTTGTTAAAATTTTGGATTCTTTGCAAGCATTTATTGCATTTTAAAATTCTTGATTTTTATTTCGAAACTTTGAACTTTTACAAAATGTCGATATTTTGGATTTTTTTTTGAAAATCCTAAATTTTTTTTGAAAACTTCACATTTTTAAAATAAATGTTTTTCGAATATTTGTGATTATTTATTTATTTTTTTTCATAATCTTAACTAACAAGAATTTAGAAATTTTTCGTAATTTTGACTATTCAGAATTTGGACTTCAAAAATTTGGGTTTTTAGGAGATTTTACTGAAAATTCTTTAATTTTTAAATGTCAGACTTTTTTTTTAATTTATTTTTTGTCAAAGCCATCTATGATTTTTTGTCTTGTATCTTAGTGTCGAAAGAGCCATTTGTAATAATCCGACGAATACCTGCTTAACCGTTAAAAATTTTTAAATATTTGTAAAATGTTAATTTTTTGATTTTATATTTCAAAAAAACCTATTTAGGGTGTTCTATTTAAAAAAAAACGAAGAAAAATTGCTTCACATTTTACCCAATTGGGCATTGAATTTTGGACACCCTGTACAAGAAAGACTTAAGAATTTAATTGCAAAGTAACTAAAGATTTATAACAGTAAAAACCTAGCGCAATTTTGGTTTTTTGGTGTTTTTGTATTTTTAATGAATTTTTAAAGAAAATGATGGAAAATATTTTTTTCTCATTATTTATTTATTACTCTGGAACTATACAACCAAATTAAACAATATTTAAGAAATGTGTGAAGTTGTCAAAAAGAAACCCGAAAATGTAAAAAAATACAAGGGCTTCTATTTTAAAAAATTCACCCTCAGCGGCTCATACTTTTTGGTTATACCCCATACATGCCAACATATTTTCCTGAAATACATCCTTTTACACAGTTAAGGTTTGCATTTTAATAAAATTTCTTACTTCTTTATTATAGGATCTACAGATGCCCGACGCACTGTTGCAGGACCCTGATGAAAGATTTTGAAAATTATATGATATGTTTTCCAAATTTCGACTTTTTAAAAATTCGGATTTTTTCTAAAATACCTTTTTACGCAAATTGCAACATTTCGTGAAATAATATTTGAACATTTTTACTTATTTTTGTAAATAGTTTCTTTTTTCAACATTTTGCTTTCACAGTTTTTTTTGAAAATTATTTTGAATTGAAACTATTTCGAAATTTTCGAATTATTTTAAAAACTTTGCTTTTTTAACTGCGCAATTTTTGAAATTTTTAAATTTCTTGGAAAATTAAAATTTTTTTCAATGTTTACCTTTTTTGAAATTTTTATTCTATTCTATTTGCCAATCTTTCACTTTTTAAACAACTTTAGCTTTTTGAACGTTCTGATTTTTATTTAATTTCGAGTATTCACAATTTGCTTGACTACAAGAAACAGAGGAAGGTAATGACCTCTCCATAGCCTACTACGACTACACATACTCTGATGTATGAACGTATTATTCTCTGGGTGTTTAAGTTATCTTCAAAATAATATTCTTTATTTTTCCGACCACTGATTTATCACCCAGATATTCAGTGAATTAACAAATGAGTCGTTCCATCAAAATGTATAGTCGGTATTCTTGTTTTTTCTTTTACGTAAATAAAAAAAAGATGCGAACATATATAATACGATAGAAGAATTGTTACAAAAAAAAAATGTATCCACATCCTTTAATTTAAGTGCCGGCAAAATAAACTGTGCCCAAATTATTTTAGATTTATGAAAAGTATTGCGCAGGAGCGCATCCTCGCAACTTTAAGGAACATAATCTCAAACTGTAAAAAAAATGTATAAGTAAGTGTTCAATATTTTTATATATAGGTTTTTCTATTTTTATTTGGATAAATACTGGTCATTAGTATTCGTTTAGCTCCCTCATAACATTAATGCATTAAAGTGCGAAACAATGTTATTTTCTCGCCAAATTACCCAACAACCAGATCTAAAAAAGAACCTCGAATAATCTAGAAAAATTTGCTACATGTTCGACCAAACATCTTCATTTTTCCTAATTGAAAAGAATGAGGATGCACTAATAACATAGTATCATCTCAGGTAGCGCTCCTGCGCTAAATAGATATTTCTAACATGTCGATTCTATTCCCGGAACGACCCGTGAATTGCGGCCGCCGTTTCCAAGGAAATTGGGTCATGACAATACTAGATGAAACTTAAACGCTAACGGAAAATCCGTCGGCGCTTCGCCCTTTTAATGTAAACGGATGTAGAATTTGTGTTAAGATGTAACAGGATGAGTTTCAGCTTGTATGCTTCGATGGTTTTTGCTGACGAAAAACCCACTGACAGAAAGCGTAATAGAACAGATCCAAATAGACGTTAAAATTATAAAAGGCACTCAATGAAACATTAATAGAAAGTGCGTTTTGATGTAAAACATCCATTTAATTTAATAATGGCGCAGGCGATTATTGCATGCATGTTGCATACCTTGATTGACTTTGATGTTACTCATTTCAGAAGGTAATTAAGGTCATTTCGACCATAAAGCACTTTAATGACAGAGTTTCAACTGCTGCGCTTGTAGGAGAACTTCACCAACCTGCTGCGAACAAATGTCTTTGCTAATTTTATTGTCTAGTTAAATTGGTTATTGCTTAAAAACCGACAAATAGATTTTATTGAAATAACGCAGCTGGTAGACATGCCAATAAGAACATTTAATAAGAAATATTTGCTCAAGTAAGCTTGACAATAAATGAAAAGAGAAACAACCCGAAAATTTTAATGTTAGTGGGCTAGAACCAGCCTATACTAGCTACAAATACAGAAAGTTCCAAAACTTCTGAAACATAAAACTTTCAACTATTCCAAATGTCAAAATAAGTCCATTGGATCCAACTCAACATTATACCAAAATAGACCCTTTGCTTCTGAGATAGTTTAAAGTTTAAACAAAAAAGATCATGCTTTTGACATGTTCAAAGACGCATAAACGAATTTTAATGGCATTTGTTACCGAGATACTTCAGAGAATGTCTTTATTTTTAGCAATAAATTAAAGACGTCAAAAGTAGGTAAATTGACGATGGACCTAAACAGCCCTCATCCAATAATAAATTTTGTTTGTATTTTTTTTACAAATAGTAATTAAATTTAAAGGTACTCTTGTTGGAACGACTATTTGTTTGTGGTCATTACTTATTTTTTTCTTTTTCTTGAGCAACAAACTATGGTTTATTTTCTGTTCTGGGTAATATGATTTAGAGTAGTTTATTTTCCTATTTCTGTGTATACTACATACCTTTGTAGCAGCTCAAAAATGTATTTATTTTTAGTATTTTGTAATCTTTATAGATTAAGTATACAATTATATTTTAAAACAAATATCTTACCTAATTTACTGCCATGATACCAAATTGATGGACATATATTCCATTAACGTACCCTGAGCGCATTTTAGTTTTAAAAATTTTAATTTGACTAAAATTTAAGAGTTGACATTTAACCAATTAAAATCAGAACAACGAACGAAACGAACATCAATGAGATAGCGTCTGTACAAAAAGTGCTGCTGTGGTTATTTGTCCTTCCTTGATCGTTATTTTAAATAAACAGGGAAGTAAACATAACCTTAAAAAAAATTTTATTGATCTGATTTTACAAAGAAAAAATAATCTTTTATTATTGAATTGTACTTTTAAAAGTCCTACAAAAGCAATGGTAAATGGACTTCTACCCTTCCTGATAATTTTCATAGATTTAAGATGAATCAAGGGTCTTAAAGAAAAGTCGAAATTATTGAAAAATCCTACTATTTTCGCTTGAAAAGGGTACAATTTATTTTAAAATGCAAAAAGAAATTTAAAAAATACTAATCTTTTCAAAAAAAATGGAATTTAAAAAAATAGCCAAATATTTCGAATATATTTGAAGTTTTCAAAAATTATTAAAGAGAACTTTAAGCTTTTAGAAAATTAAAAAATTTGCCAAAAGTGTAATTTTTTTTTAAATCTTTTTAAAGAAAGTTAAAATCCAAAAAAAAGGTTTTTCAAAAATGTCGAAATTTTCAAAAAAACGCAACTTTTAAAATTACAACATTCTGAAAAAACGTCGAATTTCAAAAAAACAAAATTATGAAAAGTCGAAAATTTGAAAAAATTAAAATATCCAAAAAAGTCAAAAATGTAAAAGCATTGGGGAGTTCTGAAAAAAAATTCGAAAAAGACAGAATTTGGAACAAAGTATTGTAACAAAGTGACAATAAAGGTTTTCCAAAGAGTCGAAATTAAAAAAAAACTCAACTTTTAAAAATAGAAAATTTTTAAACAGTCGCAAATTTAAAAAAACTAAAATATCCAAATGAATGATAAATTTAAAATGGTAGGGGAATTTTAAAAAGCAATCCGAAAAACGATTTCAACTTTTTTAAAAAATCGAAATTTTGAAAAAGACGAATTAAAAAAATGGAATTTTGTAATAAGTGTCAGAATTTTCAAGAAGTCAATTTAAAATTGAAGATTTTTAAATAATTAAATTATTAGAAAATAGTCAAAAATTTAAAAAGCAGGACAAGTTTTCGAAAGTTAAAAAATATTTGCATAAAATGTCAAAATTTTTAAAATTTTCAAAAAAATTGGAATTTTAAAATTCTCAGGATTTTCAAAAAAATTGGAATTAACAAAATAAGCCAAATTGTTAAATTATTTTCAAAAAAGGACAAAATGTTTAAAAAGTCATAAGTTTCCAAATAAAAAATAATTGTTAATATAAAAAATTGCCAAATTTTTCAGTCGAAAATAAAATTTTACAAAGAATCACAATTTTTTAGAGAATTTTAAGGAATGGATAAATTTTCAGAAAATGTAAAATGTTTAAAAGGGGAGAAATAAAAAAAAAATTATTTGCCCAGATGTTTTTAAAAAACTGCTTTTTTGGATTAAAGAGAAAAATTTTCATTTATATTTATATCAAAGTTTTCACCTTAATATTTTGACTTTTAAAAAGTTTTGGCGTTTTTAAAATCAATCTTATTTAGTCGACACTAAAAAATCTCAAAAATTTTAACAATTTTGGAAGATTTCTGCTTTTCTTTGAAAATGTTGACTTCATTTTTATATTCTTTTGAAATCCTACCATTATTTTTAAAAATTCGATTTTTTTCAAACGTATTTTTTTGAAAATCTGGACTTTAAAAAATTAAATTTTAACAAAATTTTGTATTTTTAAAAATTTTTACTTTTTTTTGATTTTGTTCCCAATTATTACGACTTCAAAAAATGTTGACCTTTTTTTTTGGACAACTTCGATTTTTTCAAATCTCGATCTTTTTATTTAATTGTCGACCATGTTTTAAAAATCTCTATTTCTTTTTTAGAAATATTGACTTTTCCTATAAATCTTGACCCTTTTGCTTGAAATATTTAACTATTTATCAAAATGTTTACAATTTCCAAAATTTCTACTGTTTTCAAAATTCTAATTCGTTTTTGGAAGATTGCAAATATTGAAAATTTTGAAACTTTCATGCAAAAATGTAACATTCTTTTTCTAATTCATCTCTTTTTGGAAATTTTTACCTTTTTCCGATTTTGTTCCAAATTATTACGACTCCAAAAAATGTTGACATTTTATTTTGGACCAATTCGGTTTTTTAAATGTCAATCTTGTTTTTAAATTTTTAATTGTCGACCACGTCTTAAAAATCTCGATCTCTTTTTCAGATATATTGACTTTTCTTATAAATCTTGACTTTTTCGCCTAAAATTTTTAAGTATTTAACAACATTTTTACAATTTTTACTGTTCTCAAAATTCTAATTCGTTTTTTGAAAATTGCAAATATTGAAAATTTTGAAACTTTCATGCAAAAATTTAACATTCTTTTTCTGATCCATCTATTTCTAAAAATATCTAACTTTTCAGACAATTTTGTCAATCGCTTGAAAATTTGGCTGTAAGAAAACAAACTTCGAATTTTTTTTCAATTTTTGAAATTTTGTTGAAAAGTTTGCTTTTTCCAGAATTTTTTTTTGATGGAACGTACTGGTCCTTGGTTATCTTCAATAAATAATATACAGATCTTGTCCCCTGAAATCAAGAAAGATTAAAAAATACAACAACGATTGCTCTAACGCGTTTCGATAGCCAAACTATCATCTTCAGAGAGATACTTCTCTCGCATACAGCTAAGCTATCGAAACGCGTAGAGCAACCGCTGTTGTGTTTTTTAATCTTTCTTGGTTTTAGATGACAAGATTTGTATCTCATTTTTTCAGAATTTCTACTTTTTGAGAATTTCGCTTTTCCCTAATTTTGCCTCCTTTGACAATTTAGGCATATTTAAAAGGTTGAAGTTTTTCTAAATTTTGACTTTCTTTGAAAATCTTGTTTTAAATTTTAAGTGTCTGTGAAAATCTCAAATTTTTTTAAAATTTCGACTTTTTTAAATTTTCGACTTCTCCCAAAATTTATTTTTTTTTAAAAATTGAAAAAAATTTCATTTTGGTTTTTCGAAACCTGATTTTAAAATAATTTATTTATTTATAGAAAAATTTCTAGTTTTTTGAAAAGTTTGCTACTTTTCTAATTATTTATCATTTTTTTAATATTTCGCATTTTCAACATTTTGATCTTTATGAAAATTCTTTGCTAATTTTTTTTAAAACTTTACCCATTTTTAAAACTTTTCTATATTTTTTAAAATTATTATTTTTTAAAAACCTTAAATTTTTTAAATAGACCAAAAGTCTTTGACACTTTTTAATGAATTCGACATATTTTTTAAATTCGCCTCTTTTTTTAAAATTTTGATATCTAAGAAACTTAGGTTTTATTTAAAAATTTCGTTTTTAAAAGAAAGGATTACTTTTTAAAAATGTTACAATTATTTTCAATTTTAGATTTTTTCTTGAATATTTCATTTTTGTCAATTTTTTTTAATTAATTCAAAATCGGTATTTTTTCCCAATTTTACCTTTTTCGAAATTTTTGACGTTTTTAAAATAAGTGAAAATTTTCGACATTTTCTCAAAAACCTTTTTTAATTTTAGGTTTCTATAACAATTCCTACATTGCGAAAATTTTGCTTTTTTTTAACATCGGCTTTTTTCAGAGTTAATTTTTTTTTTTAGTTTCGCCTTTATCAAAAACTGTAGCATTTCATAAAAATATTTTCATTTTTCAAAATTTGGTTTATTCTTTTAAAATATATGATTTTCTGAAAATTTTGCTTTCTACTGAAAGATTTCAACTTTTTATATGTACAGGGTGAGTGAAACTTGATGTCTCAGCTCTATTATAAAAAAAGGAAAAACAATATAAGAAATCTGAAAAAAATGTCCTTAAATTGATCTGAATGAGGTTCATTTTAAGTCAAATTTGCATATTTTTTTAAATTTAAAAACCAAAGTAATGACGTTATTGAACTTTTTCCTCTAGAAACATTTTTTTTTGGTGGAACAGACTGGTCCTTGGTTATCTTCAAAAATTGAAATACAAAACTTGTCCCCTGAAACCAAGAAAGATTAAAAAACACAACAAAGGTTACTCTAACGCGTTTCGATAGCCAAGCTATCATCTTCGGTGCCTCTCTAAAGATGTTAGCTTGGCTATCGAAACGCGTTAGAGCAACCTTTCTTATGCTTTTTAATCTTTCTTGGTTTCAGGGGACAAGTTTTGTATTGCAGAAACATACCTGTATTTCTGCATATTTAAAAAAAGCTAATTTTTCTTAACAGATTACGGAAAAAATCGATATCTCTTTTGGTTAAGAAGGTATAAGCAAATTTATTGTAAAAAAAAGAATATTATCAAAAATTCGTAATTACTAGGATTTAAACCAATAGCTTTTGGAAATGCAATTATACGTATATTGACAATTATTTTATCTTGAAAACTGTGGACTTTATAAAAATTTCTGGTTTTTTTAATTTTGGAGAATTTCCAAATTTTACCAAAACCTTACAGATATTTTTAATTCCAATTTTATTTGAAAATCCTGAGGAATTTAAAATGTCCAAAAACTTTTTTTTTAATTTTAGGTCTCTATGAAAATTGCAACATTTCGAAAATTACGATTTTTTTTGATTTCCAAATTTTTTCAAAATCTATTTCTTATTCATTTTGCCTTTTTCAAAAATTGTAGCATTTTGTAAAAATTTATCCATTTTTCAAAATTTGATATATCTTTGAAAATTGGGTTTTTCCGAAAATTTCGTTTCCTACTGAAAAATTTCAACATTTTTTATATTTACAATTATTTTTTTTTTAAATTATTAGTTTTAAAAATTTTAACGTTTTTTGAAATTAACTTGGAAATTTTACCAAAACTTGACTTAATTTTGAAATTGTTGACCCTTCTAAAATTCTAATTTATTTGAAAATCTTGAGTATTTGAAAGTTGCAATTTTTTTGAAAATATCCGATTTTAATAATTTCGACATTTTATGAAAATATTTAAGAATTTTACAAAACTTTGTTTTTAAAGTTCTTGACTATTTTTCAAATTTCAGTTATTTAAAAATCTTGGATTCTAAATAGACTTTATGAAAATTTTGCCTCTTTCATTAAGAAATTTGATTTTTTTAATTATTAAAGTTTTGATATTTTAGAAAAGTTGGAATCGTTTTTTGAATTAATTTTTGAAAATTTCGCAATCACTTTAAATTTTTGATTATTTTTGAATATTTTACTTTTTTAAAATTTTAGACTTTTTTAAAATGTGGATTTTTCAAAATTTGACGTTTTTTCAAAATTTTGTACATTTTATAAGTAAACTTGATTGAAAATTTTTACTTTTCTTGACAAACCTAATTTTTATTTTAAATTTGATTTTTCTGTGAACAATTTTACACAAATCCTACCTTTTTTTAAGTTCAGTTTTTTTTCAGATTTTGTTTTGGATATTTTAATATTTTTGAATATTTTACTTTTTTGAAATTTTCGATCCTATAAAAATTTGGTTTCTTTTTCAAAATTCGACTGGTTTTTAAAATTTTGAATATTTTAAAAGTTGAGTTTCTTGAAAATTTTGACTTGTTTCGAAGCCCTAGAGAGAGATCTCTCGGAAGATGATAGCTTGGCTATCGAAACGCGTTAGAGAAAACTTTGTTGATTTTTTAAATATTTCTTGATTTCAGGGGACAAGATTTGTATTTCAATGTATAAAAAGTTTGACAAAATTTTACGTTTTTTCCAATTTTTGGCTTTTTTCAAATTTTAATTTTTTGTTTAATTCTTTTTCCAAAACTTGAAATATCTTTGAAATTTTTCTAAATTTTGATGTTCTAGGAAATGTTGACTTTTTATATTCAAATGTTGCAAGTTTTTATTCAAAAAAAAAAAATACTATTTTCATTCGAAAATAGTACGGTTTTTTAATCATTTCGACTTTTCTTTAAAAAGCCCGATTTATCCCAAATCTATGAAACTTCAAAAGATTTTTTAAAAATGTACACTTTTTTTAAATTTTAGAGTTCTTTTTAAAATCCATTTTTTTCATTTAGCTTTTACAAGAATTTTAAATTTTTCAAACTTTGTTTGTTTAAAATTGTAATTTTTTAAAAATGTCATTTTCTAATAAAAAATTTTAAAGTTTTTGAACATTTCATCAATTTTCAAATTTTGAATTATATTTTAAAAATATTTCACCTTTTAAAAATTCCGACTTTTTCAAAAAATATCTTAACATTTTTCTAAGACCTGGGGCGTTTTTGAAATTTTTAAAATTTTGGTTTTCTTTTGAAAAATCATTACTATATTTTAAAATTGCATTCTTTTAGTTAAAATAATATGACTTATAAAATCTCGACTCTTTTTTTAAAAATCTTGATGTTTTAAAATCTGTACATAATTTTAATTTTCGATGTTTTTTTTTAATTTCTCCTTTACTGAAATTTTTGGTTATTTTGCAATATTTCGACTTTTTTTAAAAATCTTAATTTTTTTTATTAAAATGTAACCTTTTAATGAAAATTTTATAAATCTTTAAAGCTTCGACCTTTGTTGTAAATTTAAACAAATTCGTCTACCTTTTAAAATTTCAACTTTTTCTAAAATTTTGATTTATTCTAAAATTACAGTGTTTTAAGAAAAAAATATTCAGAATTTAAATTTTCGAAGTTTTTTTGGCAATATCAATTTTTTAGGAATATAAATTTTATTCAAAACTTTGACTACTTGAAAATATTTTTTTTTTCCTTTTTACTGAAATAATAATACCAAATAAATCAGTCACCTCAGGATATGCTTCTTCCGGGATTGGACCGTGTCAAAGGACTACTAAACGGACGTTTCTCTCACCAAAGAAAAGTTTCGCGTCTGGTATGGTGGACATACTGAGTTACCGTGCTCTTCTGTCTAAATTTCTTATCCTTTGTACCAATTTTCAATTCAGAAGAGTTTCGCCTCTGGTATGGTGGAGTTACCGTGCTCTGAGGTTTTGAAATTGGCCTTTTCATTCTTTCATTTTTACATATTCGCTTATATTTCTCGTTTTATTTATTGTTTTTTTCTTTGTTCCTGAAGAAGCCCCCTACGATGGTGGGAGAAACGTCGAACACTTTTAGTAGTTCTGTGACACGGTCCAATCCCAGAAGAAGTATATCCTATACTGACTCTAGTCGTGAAAGCTTTCGTTATCATAAATCAGTCACTAGTAACGATATTTTTTAATGATAGCAATAGGATTCTAATTTTATTAAGAGAATTCCGCTGAGTGAAGGTGGTTTTAATTAATCTCCAACTTCCTTCGAATCACTTTGGCTACTGAAAGTAGTGACATAGAGACATCTTTTGGAATGTGCAGATGACAAATTTCATTAAAATTCGATCACAGCGTACAAAAATTGGATCTTTTAATTAAATTTTCAATCCTTTCAAGAAAAAAAGCTACTTTTTAATGTAATTCGGGTCCAATAATAAAAAACAAAGAGGCAGTCAGTAATACGCCATAGAGAAAGTTTGGAGTCAATCTTAACACCATTTTACGAAATAGTGTTGGAATATGCTATATTTTATATCGCTTCCACTTCTATTCTACATTCATCATTATGTGACTTATACCACGAATAAATTTCGCCCAAGGCCATGTCGCCGTCAGAGCTGGCAATCATAATTTGGAGATCGAAGTCCCTTTTTGTCGAGTTCAAGTCGTTACATTTCTGATGTATTCACTTAGTTTTTTGCGCGAGTTTCATCCTTTCTTCGGGCATAAATAACTGAATAATTCATGAATGGAAGTCAAAGGAAAACTGCTCGAGCATCAGAATTAAAATCACGTATCAGCTTTTTCATTTTCGCCAAGTTAACATAGGCTTGGGGCACGGTAGTGATCTAGTCGGAGAGATTTAGCGCCGGTATCAAGAGCCGAATCAATAGAAATATGCCGCGAATCTCATGCAGCATAACCCGGTTATGCGCGGCTTTGATATAATGCCTCGGAAAAATCCCGTCGACGGTTTTATTTCGTTGCCATTGCCTTTGCGGCAATTTCGACGTTATGATTTGAATATTTGATACGAAAAATTCATTCCTAAACAAATATTGTTTCAGCTTGTTCGGATACAATCGACTAAACCGGAATTGATAGAAGCAAACATGACATGTCATGTTCCAAATCAGAACGATGCTCATAAAAACATCCAGTTCGCTTTCAATTTTGGCACCCGCTTTTGTGAATTGCATAGAACGCGGGTTTTGTAAGTCAGCGGAACCATCAATCGGTTCGGGATGTCTATCGACTGTTTACAAGTAATTAGGGCTGTTAATGAGATATGTAACAGTCGGTTTACACTATACTCTTTATTCTGCACATTTCTTTTTGACATAGAAGGTACAAAGTGGCAACTATCCCCAGCGAAGCTATCCAAGATTTATTTACAGAGCTGAGAGTCGCGGACAACTTCCCTCAGGTTAGCTGACATTCAACATATTTTAGGTTAGAGAGAAATGTAGGAAATAATGTGTCTAGTGCAAAAGCACCGTAATTCTATATACGAGACTTCGAGATATCGAATATTCTGATATGTGCGGCTAGCATTGCACCCCAATTCAATTAGTTAGAAATTAAAGTTATTCGAAGAAGTGGTTCAGTGTTTGGTGACATAAATCTGTCAGAAATCTTCAGTGTCCCGATAACGCGTGACAATGTCAGTATCTTGTTAGGTTTGGTTTTAGTTGGTTTGCAACTAAAATCCTTTGTCCCATCCTGTGCAAGCTTCTTACTTCTCGTCTCCCAGGAGCTGAGTTTTCCCCATCGTTTATTTGCTTACAAAATTCACTCGCAAAAAAAACTTTTTATAGCAAAACTAATAAAACCGCCTCGTTTTTTTAAATAAAGTAATAAAAGCAGATTTTCAGCACGCGGCTCATTTGACGAAGTGCGAATTAGGATTTATAAAGGAATGCCCTCTTTAGGCTTCGAGATAATGCGGGGCGTAAATAAAAAATCGAGGGACGTTATTGTGTCAGGACGAAATAAAGTTACAAGGCGCTGTAAAGTGTATCGCAGAGCTACCGAAATGATTACAACCCATATCTTATCGTGGCGAACACAAAAAATATGGTCATGACGAGTAATAATCAAGATTAAACAGGGTAAGAGAATCTAGGGCCGGAATGGATAAATTCGGAGAAGATCGTAAATTTTCAACCATTCTCTTTATGTCGCTTTGTATCTGCTTCCTCGAGTTGTGCGGACCAGGTGTTCCGAGCTTTCGTTTTCGCGCTTTCAGAGATAATGCAATTAATTGCAAGAAATTAAGTTCTCCAAGAGTGCATTTAAACGATCTTTGAGATTATTAAGTTTACCTTACATCTGGTTTCTCATTTTTTAACACATTTGGACATGATTTATACAGAATGAATTAAGCAAGAAAGTAGATATATAGAAAAACTTTCACTTCATGTATTAATTAGGAAAAAAGAGTCACTAATGAAAGGCAAGGCCTTAAGGTGGGTGGTTTCCTGATACGGGACCATTTAACCTCTTTTGAAGATTGTAATTTCCAAAATAAAAACTTGAAACTAGGCACATTCGCATGGAATCCTAATTGGACGGCTTTTTACAGAAAGAAACTAAAAGACGAATTCTTAAAAGTTAGATTATTGGCCCCTAGCTCAGAAAAAGTCACAATTTTTGATGTAAAAAAGGACCATGTCCCATTTTAAAACCTAGCACCATCTACTAACCAAAAAACCATTTAGCTGAATGAGTTGAGCTGGTTAAAAAACCACAAAACGAATCCAAGTGCTTTGTTTCCTATATGCAAAACAAAAAGTTAATAATATATATTATTTGTTTTGGTGGAATGAACTGGTCCTTGGTAATCTTCAAAAATTGAAATACTTATCTTGTCCCGTGAAACAAAGAAAGATTAAAAAACCCAACAACGGTTGCTCTAACGCGTTTTGATAGCCAAGTTATCACATTCAGCATATCTGAAGATGACAGCGTGGCTATCAAAACGAGTTAGAGCAATATGTTGTGTGTTTTAATCTTTCTTGGTTTTAGGGGATAAGATTTGTATTTTAATTTTTGTATTATTTGTTAATATGTTTCCATAGATGTTGCTAGAATAAGGCAGAACACGGTACCTGTCCCTCCTCCCCTTGGTTTGAGCTATTCATAGAAAATTTATATTCAACTAGGGGAACCCTTTTCAGAAGTCTCCACTTATTCTCCAAACTTCACTCTTATTTAAAATTTTATCATTTTCTCTATCGACTTTTTTTCAGAAAACTAGTCTTTTTTCGCAAAAATTGGGCTTTTTTTATAATTTCAAATTTCTTTTTAGAATTTTGAAATCTTATGTCAAAATTCTTCGTTTTTTTTTCAAAATTTTACTATTCCTCGAAATTTGACCTTCCTGAAAATTTTCATTTTTGATATTGAGTTTTGATTGGTTTATCAAAATTTACATTTTTCCGAAATTTGCCAAAAGTTTTATTAAAAAAGTAAAAATTTTGAAAAATATTTTTTAAAACTTTTCAGTTTTTGTATAAGAGCAAAAATTCAGGGATTTTTTTTTGGAAATCTTAATCGTTTAATTTTAATCCAGCTTTTTGGAAATTTCAGCTTGTTTTTCAAAATTTTGACAATTATCTCAATACTGGATACGGTGAAGTGCTTGTCTCCTTCTAACTTAAACACTCAAAAGAAAATAAATATTTCGTCAATAAATTTCGACTTTTTCTTAAAATTCACCCAGTTTACGAAATTTCTACAAAATTTGGCTCCGATACATTTCGAATTTGTATGAAATTTGTCCTCGACAAATTGACTTTATTGTAGTAGATTCAATCTTGTTTTTAAAAGCCTCGTTCTTTTTTTTTTAAATTTTGCTTCTTTTCAATACTTAGTGAGGCTAAGATTGTGGCATTGGATATCTCAAAGGCCTTTGACACAATCTGGCATTGATATTTTTTCGTCAAATTAAAATCTTATAGTCTTTCTCCTAAACTCTGTCATTTAATAGTAAATTTTCTCGCTGACAGATCTCTTCAGTTAGTCGTCGATGGCATCTTATCCAAGACATTTTCGATTAATGCAGGGGTGCCTCAGGGCTCCGTCCTGTCTCCTACTTTGTTTCTGTTGCACATGAATAATCTCTTAGCTTTAACTTTCAATACTATATACAGCTACGTAGATGATGGTAACCTTGTGTCATCTTTTTTCTCCAACAAACCATTATCCGTCCCTGCTTTAGATCGAGTAAGGAAACAGCAGATACAAGTGATTAATCGGGACCTTGAAATGATTCTAGAATGGAGTAAGAAAACTCTGGTCAACTTCAACTCTTTAAAACGCCAGGCCGCGGTTTTCTCTAAGAAAACATCAAGGGATAATGCAACAAACAAACTAATGGAGGGTAAAATCCTCCCGATGGGATCTAATCTATCTATCCTAGGAGTGAATGCGAGCCCTAACTTTTCTTGGGACGAATATGTCCGCGTCACTGCCAAATCCGTTTCTCAGAAGCTGAGCTTTCTTTTTAGAGCTAAAAAGTACTTCACATATCATCAGCTATTCACATTATACAAAGCTCAAGTTAGACCAACAGTACAATACTGTTCTCATGTTTGGAGTTTAGCCCCGAACGCTCCTTTGGATTTAATTTAAAGAAAAGCGATTCGCCTAATTAGTGACGAGAGTTTAACTGATTCTTTAGAAACACTAGAGCTTAAGCTTTTCTACAAGTACTATCATGAAAGATGCTCGCAGAAACTAATAGGAAGGCAAGATTCTTGAGGCATACAAGACAGTCAGAGACAAGAAATTCCTGTGCGGTTTAGCTTGACACAGTAAGGACTGTTTTTTCTATAAAACTTCCAAGCTGTGGAACTCGTTACCAAAAGAATTTTTTCCCAAAAATTGCAACCCATCCTTGTTTAAGAAGGCGGTTCATCGCCATCTATCCTTGTTTCCGCATCCTTCTCGCAGTGTTTTGAAGGCATAATGGGGTTACCCTTTGCAATTAAATTAAACTTAAAAAACAAAAAAAAATACTTTTTTTGCAATTTTCAATTTGTCAGCAATTACGCCTCTATCTCAGATTTTTCCTGAAATTTTATTTCTTTTTAATTTAAAATAATTTAAATATTTTTTTTAATATCAAATATTAGCAATACTTGACTATTTTTCAAAATTTTACATTCAACACCAGATATCCAATTTTTTCTAAAAATTTCGTATTTTCTTCCAAATCTTTTCGAAATTTCGATTATTATTTTTTTTTAAATCTGATTTTTTTTTAATTTTGACTTAATTTGAAGAAATCAACTTTAAATTTCTATGCCGTTGTTGCTTTTGTTTTCAACATTTGACATCTTTCTCGAAATTTTAAACAGTTTTTAAGATTCATTTTTCTATATTTTGACTTTATTCGCAAAATTCGACTTTTTTTCTCAAAATTGTCTCTGGAAAATTTCGACTTTTGTCTCGATTTCAAAGTTATTTTTGAAACTTTCTTCCGAAAATCTCAACTAAAATCCTAAAGTGGCTGTTTAAATTTTTTTTCTAGGATTTTATTCTGAATTCTAATATTCAACATTTCCGAAAATTTTGTATTTTTCACTAATATTCATCTTTTTCAAATTGATTGCCAAAATTTTATTATTTTAAAGAAAATTTGTCAGTTTGTCTTTTTTTGGAATCCCGCAATTTGTGTTTATATTCATCTTTTTATGAAAGACAACTTCTTAGAAATTACAAATTCGAAAATTAAAAATTTTACCTTAGTCTTCGTTTGCGTCAAAGAAGAGAGAATTCTTGGATGTTCTTTATTTCAAAAATTCGATTTTTATTGAACATTTTGAATTATTTTAATAATTTTTGCATTTTAAGATATCGATTCATGTCATTTTCTCGTTCGACTTCCGAAATTTCAACTTTTCTTTGAAATGTTAACTTTATTTTGAAAATTTGCACCTTTTTTAAAGTTTTGAATTTTTTTTAATTTGAATCTCTTTACAACTCTGGCCTTTTTGTATAATATGATATTTTGATTTTTTTAACTTGTATTTGATCATTTTTGTCTTTATTAAAAATTTTTCTTTTTGGTCATTTAGCATCTTTGAGAGTTTTTAATGTTTCATATTTTTTTAAATATTTTGACTTTATGTCGAACTTTGGAATTTCTTTAAAAATGTTGACTTTTTTATATTTTTGACCTAATTTTTAAAATTTCTGGCCTTTTTCAAAATTTTTATTTTGGTATCCAAAATGTATACCTTTTTAAAAATATTGCCTCAAAATTTTACCTTTTTTGAAAATTTGTTTGTTTTTAATGTCGATTCTTTAAAACGTTTTAATTCTTTTTGAGAATTTGAATTTTTTAAATTTTTGACTTTTGACTTTCTAATAAAATGTTTGTTTTTAAGATCGACTTTTTTTCAAAACTTTGGCCTTGTTTTAAAATTCCAAATTCCTGATAATGATGGCATTTGGAAAAATATTTCGACTTTATACAGGATGTTTCATAATTGCATGCTGAACCGGCAGAGGGATATTCCTTGGGCAATTTTAAGACAAAATTTTTATATTAACATAGGTCCGAAAACGCTTCATTTTCGATATACAGGGCGGTAAAAATTGAAGAAAAAATTGGTTTTTCTTCAATATTTCTGAGACTGGTTTAGATATTTTTTTGATATTTAGTACACGATATCTGGGTATGAAAGCAAGTATTTTGACAAAAAAACATTTGTTCTGATTCCAACAGTGGCGTTCCCACAAATAGGTCGATACACATTTTTGAAAAAAAAAAAATGTGACGCCAATGCTATTTTTCAAAATAAGAATTATTTTCCTAGTCTGTGTTGTGTTTCTATCAAAAATGAGCTCCTGACTTTTTGTCCTAGGACGGCCGGTTTCCGAATTAAAAAATAAAAATAATTTACTTGCTATGCCGCTATGGTAGATTAATTTATTAATGAAATCTTCGCAATGAAATTAATTAAATCATATCAGGTGTTAAAAATGTCCACCACCTGCAAGTATGCACGCCTCAACTCTTCTTCTCATAGATTCGCGTACTCGTTGAAAAATTCCTGGCGTATTTCTTATAGTGTTGCAGGAATCTGTTATGCGATTTCTCAGTTCTTCTTCAGTTTGGATTGGGGTGCTATAAACTAAGATTTTAAGATAGCCCCATGAAAAATAATCAAGACTGTTCAGGTCAGGGGATCTAGGCGGCCATAATTCTGTTCCTGCTCTGCCTATCCAGCGATTATTGTAATTTTGGTCCAAATATGCACGTGCCAAAACACTAAAATGCGTAGGGGTACCATCGTGCATAAACCACATTCGATTTCGGATTAAAACGGGGACATCTTCTAACAGCACTGGTAAATCATTTTCAAGAAAGTGACGTTAATTTTCTCCATTTAATCTTCTTGGCAGAAAAAAGGGTCCAATTAAATAGTCGTCAACAATTCCTGCCCACACATTTACCGAGAATTGTTCTTGGTGATTGACTTCGACCATGGCATGCGGGTTCTCTTCAGCCCAAAAGTGATTGTTGTGGAAGTTTCTAATTGCATTTCGGGAAAAACTCGCTTCATCAGTAAATAATACTTCTCTGTCAAATAGTGGATTTTCAACAATTTTTTGAATAAACCATTGGCAGAAATTTATACGAAATGGTAAATCCCGAGGCAGTAAGGCCTGAACCCGTTGAATATGGTAAGGGTATAACAAAAAATCGTGAAGTATCCTCCAGACTAAAATATGGGAGATATTTAAATTACTAGCAATTTTCCTTGTGCTTATTTCGGGATTTTGCTCAACTGAATTAAGAACAGCTATTTCAGTTTCTTCTGTTCTTGCGGTTCTTTGTGCCTCTTTTAAGTGATGATCGGGTTTAAAACATCCCTTCTCGCGTAGTCTTCTATTAGCGCTTTAAAAAGTTCTTGCATCTGGCACAATTCTTTGCGGAAAACGCTCTGCATACAGTCGCTTATCTTCAAATGCATTTCCATTCCCAAGACCGTACATGTAATGAATATCGGCAAACTCAGCATTCTCAAACATATTTTCTTATACTTATCAATCACTCACATTCAGATAAAGTATTGAAGTAAAAAATTTGACACTTGGTTGTAAACACAAAACTAAATCTCAGTGGCCTACTAGATTTTCAATAATAAATTAATCTACCACAGTGGCATAGCAAGTAAACCATTTTTATTTTTTAATTCGGAAACCGTCCGTCATAGGACAAAAAGTCAAGAGCTCATTTTTGATAGAAACACAACAAAGACTAGGAAAATAATTCTTATTTTAAAAAATAGCATTGGCGTCACATTTTTTTTTTTTTCAAAAATGTGTATCGACCTGTTTGTGGGAACGCCACTGGTGGAATCAGAACAAATGTTTTTTTGTCAAAATACTTGCTTTTATACCCAGATATCGTGTACTAAATATCAAAAAATATCTAAACCAGTCTCAGAAATATTGAAGAAAAACCGATTTTTTCTTCAATTTTTACCGCCCGGTATATCGAAAATGAAGCGTTTCCGCACATATGTTAATATGAAAATTTTGTCTTTAAATTGCCCAAGGAATATCCCCCTGCCGGTTCAGCATGCAATTATGAAACACCCTGTACATTGAAAATTTCGAATTTCCAATTTTCTAATTTTTTGAACTTTTATCCTTTCCAAATTTTAATTTAATTTTCAAATTTTACTTCTTTTACAGTTTTGTTTTCTTTTGAGGTTTTGATTTAGTTTTAAATTTTTCTTTAAAAATTTTTATACACAATTTTGCTCTTTTTCGAGTTTTCTTTCAAAATGTTGATTTTTTGATAAATTTGATTATGTTAAAATTTTGTTTTTCTTAACAACCTCTAGAGGTTTCTTAAATATTCATTCTTTTTTTATATTTTTATCCTTCCTTATATTTGACTATTTCCTCCAAGTTTTCGCTTTTTTTTTAAATTTCGACTTTCTTAACTGTTAAACTTTATTAACGATAAAAACGCAAATATTTATCAAAAACTTTGTGAAATTTTTAAATGTTGTAGCGCTTTTATCGTTATTTAAGTTTCATAGTTATAAATAATAAATAAATAATTCTACGAATTAAGGTTTGAAAATGTCAATTTCGACTTGTTTAAAAAATTTCAACTTTGTTCTCCAAATGTTGAGTTTCATGTAGTAAACTGAACTTTTATTTAAAATATTGGAAAATTCGACTTATTTCTAATAATTTTTACTTTTTTGAAAAACTGGATGTTTTCGAAAATATCGAGTTTTGAAATTTTCAAGCTTTCTGCAGAATTTTCACTTTTTTGAAAAATCTCCACTTTTTATCTTTAATTTTGAATGGAGTTCCAAATTTTTCTGAAAGTTATACAACTATGCTCGAAATTAAAACTTTTTTCGAAATTTCGACCTTTCAAGAAAACTTTGAATTTTGAAAATGTGGATCTTTTTCTCGAAACTTTAATTTTTTTGTAACTTTGATTTTTTGGAAAATTTGCCTCTTCCTGAAATTTTTTTTTGAAGATTCTGACTTTCTAAATTTCAAATCTTTAAAATTTTGTGCGAACTATATAAAACGAATTTGAGACTTAACTGAATTTTGATTTTAAAGGGAATTTTAAAAGGGAGTATTTTCAATTTTGGTGGAACGGACTGGTCCTTCTAATGCACAGACCAATAGGTTTAAACATTTATTAGATTCGAAGTTTGGAAACCAAATACCGATCTCGATCTTCTTAGATCTTGTCACTTTGGTATATTAAACTCGAATGCTAACAAATGTTCCGACAAGTAAGTACTAAAGAATTCACGGGCGTCAAGCGTGTGACTCTTAGTACTACCACCTATAGGTCCATAGAGAAACTATGGCAATCGCCAACAATGTCGTACGCAAGTAGAATGCAACCTAAACTACAAATTCATGCAGTCCTCCAGGCGTGTATAGTGAATCTAATAAATGTTCAAACCTATTGGTCTGTGCATCAAAATCCTTGTCTTTTGGGAACTTTTTCCTGGAGACCAACCGCTTCGCTAGGTGGTAATGTTTCAACTGTTGGTAGTTCAGCTACCTTTGATTCACTATACGCGCCTGGAGGGCTGCATGAATTTATAGTCTGGGTTGCATTCTACTTGCAAAGCGATTTTATGAAAATTTAAAATTTCAGGTAAGTTGAGATGTCAAACTTACAAACCTATTGGTCCATAGAGAAACTATGGCCATCGCGAACAATGTCTTATGCAAGTAGATCTATTGGTCTGTGCATTAGAATCCTTGTCTTCTGGAAACTTTCTCCTAGAGAGCAACCTCTTAGCTAGGTGGTAGTGTATTAACTGCTGGTAGTTCAGCCACCTATTACTCACGATACTTGCCTGGAGAGCTGCATGAATTTGTAGTCTAGGTTGCATTTTACTTGCATACGACATTGTTGGCCATAGCCATAGTTTCTCTATGGACCAAGAGGTGGTAGTACTAAGAGTCACACGCTTGACGTCCGTGAATTCTTTAGTACTTACTTGTCGAAACATTTGTAAGCATTCGAGTTGGATATACCAAAGTGACGAGATCTAACAAGATCGAAATAGGTATTTGGTTTCCAAACTTCAAATCTAATAAATGTTCAAATCTATTGGTCTGTGCATTAGAACCCTTGTCTTCTGGAAACTTTTTCCTAGAGAGCAACCGCTTTGCTAGGTGGCAGTGTTTCAACTGTTGGTAGCTCAGCTACCTATCATTTACTATACACGCCTGAAGGGCTGCATAAGTTTGTAGTCCAAGTTGCATTCTACTTGCATAAGACTGGTCCTTGTTAATCTTCAAAAATTAAAATACAAATCTTGTCCTCTGAAACCAAGAAAAATTATAAAACACAACAGAAGGCTGCTCTAACGCGTTTCGCGTTTCTATCTCTCTAAATATGATAGCTTGGCTATCGAAACGCGTTAGAGCAGCCTCTGTTGTGCTTTTTAATCTTTCTTGGTTTCAGGGGACAAGATTTGTATCTCAACTTTTGAGTATTTTCAAGTCTAATTTGAAAAGTTTCAAAAAAAGTTTAAATTTAAAAAAAAAATTTGCCTTCAGAATCTGAGTAGAAATCTATAAATGGCAGCACAAGGCAAAATTTTAATTTTAATTTAAAAACTGCTACAAAACTGTTTCTCGAAGTTCTAAATGCAAAGGCAGAACTTGGAAATAATATCGAAATTTCGGGAACAAGTTTCAAAATAGCTAAAAGAAATATTTCTTAACATTTTAAGTCTACCGTTAGAAGTGCCAAATTAAAGTTAGAGTTTCAAGTTTAAAATCTAAATGTTTAAAAGTTGATATTAAAAAAAGAACTCTCATCACCTGCAAATATTTGGATACATTTGTGCGGAGATATATTCATTAACAACGTCAGATCTCAACGCATATAGGCAACTTTAAATAGCGTATGTTACTGGTGCATATATTTTAAATGGTTTTAAATGTTTATTATTACCACTTTAGAGGCTTAATTTTGAAAAACCTAGTCTTAGTGCTCATCTGCGTATTTTAAAAGCCACCAATGTGACATTTTATGCTTCTACATGCTTCGGTTTGGTCTGTGCGTTGTCTATCAGTCAGTGCTTAGAGATTTATTGAGCACAAGTAAAATTATGTGACTAAAAATTTCAGCTCTAACACCATATCTCGAAAAAAAAAAGTGTACATTTCGCAAAAGACTTAAACTTGATTTAGATAAAATTCTAGCTTTAACACCAAATATTGATAAATTAGATTGAATTAAAATTTTAACAAAATTACATTTTTTTTACAATGCATCTAAACTAAAAAAATTTTGACATTAAAGATCAAAATTTTTTCGAAACCTAACAATTTCCTAAAATAATCCAAGTTGTAAAAACATTTTTGTTCAATTTATTATATGAAAACTTTAATTTCGTTTTTAAAAGTTAAAGCTACCTATTTGTTCTTAGCTTTTAAATTATTGGTACTTCAAATGAGATGTTGGCTTCTTTTTTTTCAGAAAAATTTTAATTTTAAAAATTCTACTTTTGTGAAGTTGAAGTTTAAACTCTTTAAAAACTTAAAAAATTCAAGTTTAAACCCAAACTTTAGTAGCTAATTTAGTAGGAACAGTAAAAAATAGTTGAAATAATAGCTAAACATTTTAAATTTTTGATGCTTGTTGTGATACGTGTATACTAATAGAATTTTCATAAATCTCGGTTTCGTTTTTGGCCGAAATCAGAGTCAAGGCCGAAATTCGGTTTCGGTTTCAGCCAAAAATCTAGTTTGGGTCGGTTTCTAGTTAAAACCATCGCCAACCATATCTAGTCAAATTTAACGATGTTTCTCTGAAGTGGAAGGAATACTTAATTGCATTATAATGGCAAGGTGACGATATGTACAATGATGGAAACTGGTATTTGGTTCCCAAACTTTGAATCTGATAAATTTTTAGACCAATTGGTGTTTGCGTTTCCCCGAATCCAAAGTTGGAAGTGGTAATGGTTCACTTTAAAATGTTCACTTTTGCGTTTAGAAGCAATGATGTCGATTACTCGTAATAAAGTAAAATTATACGTTATCGTGCAAGTTTTTAAAAGTCGTTATTGATTTTTATGCAAATTTTTACCTCGCGTGAATCTGGTAACTCAACTTAAATCGTTTATCCATTTGTTGGAAAATTCATTCGTATCATTTGCGACAAATGTAACACCAGGTTATTTTTATGTAAAGATATTGAATATGAATTGTTTCGTGATTTGGTGAAATCGATCCAATAGCTTTTTAAGTGAGGTCATAAAGAAAATAATACGACGTGGTAAAGGAATAATACGCTTCTTGGGTAACTTAAATTACTAAAACAAAAACTTATCGTTCAAACATTTATCTTTGTTCTTTGTGCGTTAGTTCCGCATGCTCTATTGAGTTTTCTTAGGTAATTCGTGAAAAGTTAATGGACATCTATCATTAATCAGAACAAAAGGTTCAATGGTATTCCACGAGTTACTTTAATTATTTTTTGCTGATGGAAAATAACGATAGAACGAGTATAACACGCAAAATAAGACTTAGCCGTATTGATTAAAATTCTATTCATGAAGAAGTTTGGCGCTATCCAGCAGTTAATAATTAGACACATTAATAGTTTTTGGTCGAGTAATCGCATGAAACAATTTTCACTTATCGAGGTAAAAGCATATTCTGGTTTATATAGTTAATATCAAAACTCTTACCCATATTTCCACCCTAATGCGATAACCAGCGACCATATAAAAAGCTTAACAATTCAGTAATTGCTTATTATTTTATAACTTGGCTCGAGCTGATGTGTAGAAAAAAATTTAGAATTGCGCCCAAGCTTTTTCCTCCGTGAAATATAATTTTAATGAAGTTCTAAATTAAAAAAGTGCCACTTAAAATACATGAATTTTAATTTAAAAGTTTCGAAACCTTTACTCGCTTACTAATTAGGGTTTAAATTTTTCACTTTTCGCCTTTCGCATAACGCTAATCCACTTCGCTCAACTCTAAAGTGCTTTGATACACGTAAATATAAATGTGCAACTCATTTTATTTTTGTGATGAGCTGCGAATATTTATTGTTGAACGGGATACAAAGCGAAATGAGCGACTTTATTACTCTGCTAAAAATTAGTAGCTAGGATAAAAAAATCTATATAAACCATTATTATTATTATAAATTAACAGCATGTGAGATTTCTTGCAAGCAACCTAACAAATACATATGTTCAGCTTTTGATTATAAATGCGCCCCTTTATTTACCTTTTAAATAAAAATAAATTTATAAGATATTAAAAAAATGGCAACCATGGCTCCAAAATAATTATTTTTTTACTATTGCAAATGTGTAAAACGTTCTTGTGTCGCAGTTTTAAGTAAACATTGCGTTTCTAATTGCAAAAATAGTGTCAAAAATATCAGAGCTTATCAATATAACGTAAAGAAGTAAAAAATCCTATAAATAATTTAAAGGTGTGGCTTCTGCTTTATAACAGGGTTTTTGGTAAAAGTATGAAGAACTTATAAATTCAAACTAATTTTTGACTATTTTAAAATTATTTTGTTTTATTTTTCTTAAATGAGGTTTATGAATCTTAGAACTGAAGAACTACCAAAGTTTTAAAGTGTGTGTCGAAACAACAGTCGCGTGCATCGTGGTTCTTTTAGCACATGAATTAATGTGGTAAATAGTTTATAAACCAAAGTCATATTTGTTGTGATGCAAGTTAAATGAATAGAGAACAGATCTGTGTAATCTTCTTAGTCAATAATAGTGATACACACAAGAATAATAATTGCAAACTCAGACTTTAAATTAACTATTATACACTACGGGCCAGTACACGATTTCGGTCTGCTGTAACGTGTAAAGAACAAGGAACATATCAAAATTTTGTAAGGAAAGAGAAGGATGGTATGATTTACACTGTTTCAATATATTGCTCGATAGACGCGCTTATCAAATCATGACCACGCATTCGCTGCAAACTGCACACCTGTCTTGTAGATATTGCATCAGAACCTTATCGGAGCTCGATAAAAGAGTGTCGTTTTAAATGGAAAATACATCTTTACCTATTAATTGATTCTACAATTATTTTCACACCCTAAAAAGTATGAAAATAATTGCAGATACTTTACGATTTTGTTTTCTTTAATCAACCGGGTCTCACGAAAAATAAAACAAAAATTCTAAAAGATAAATGAACTCTGTGTAAAAATAATCAGCCGTTGTGATGACAATCTAAACTGAAAACTTAAAAAATGATTCAACAAAAAAATGGAAGAAAAAATGCTTATGTAATAAGTGGTTCAAAAATTTTCCCTCCTGGTATTTCGCAATAACCTAATCTGTCGTAAAATTCAGTTCTTACGCGTGCCAACATCTCAGGAGAAATATTATCTAGGACTTCTACAATTCGATCCCGTAAATGGTCTAAATTATATGGTCTTTCTTGTACGTGGGTTAAGAAATGTCCATCGACATCAACTTTTTCTCTCATAGACTCACAAAACTCAAGACGTTTGTATCGATCTTCAGGAAATATTTCTTGGGTTTCAGAAACTTTATAACAGTTGTACCCATTTCTATTTCGCACTGTTCGCGATGGCACATTAACTTCTTCTGCGATCTGTTCACTAGAACAAGGTTCATTTTGCTTCGACAAATGCAATACAGCTAACTCCTTAGCCATTCTTTCATCGGATAATGGCCTGTCACATTCAGGTTGACGCGCTTCCAAACAACACTTGTTATTACAACCTGTTATGCATCCCGATTTTTCAAATTTGTGGACGATATTTAACACCGTCTTTGCATTAGGTATTGGTCGATCTTCGTAGGAAAAAGCGAATCGCCCAACGACTTCTTCACCGCTCTGGGAGGTTAAATACCACTTAATAATTAGCACTTTTTCTTCTGAATCGAATAACAATAACATCCCGAGTTGGCCAATACATCATAAATTCGGTCAGCTGGATGTGTAAAGACAAATTAATTACTCGAATTCTGTAAGAAGATGGTTAAGAGTGGAAATTGTTGGACGATTCAATAAATTTAATACTGTTCGACCGAATCTCTTATCAAATTATGAGAACCCATGCGTCCGCATTTCGAGTTTATATTCGAAATTCTACTCTTTTCTAAAATTATGACCTTAAAATGTAGACTTTTTTCGCAATCTCATTTTTTTTCTTAAAATGTCAAGACAATCATTTAAACTTAAAATTTTAATTTTCATTTAAAAAAATGATTGAATTCAAAAATCTAACTTATTTTTGAAAGTTTGACTTAAAATTCGGAAATTCGAATTGAAAATCGATATTTCAGAAACCATTCTTAACGAATTTCAAGAACAAGATTAAAAGTTTGAATTTAATGTAAAAAATCGACTTTGCAATATAAAATTGAAGTAAAAAATAAATAAATAAAATTTGAAGTAACTAATTAGGAATTTTATAAGAAAGTAAAAGTGCCTTAAAGAATTTGAAATGTATTCTCAAAATATTAAAATTATAATAGTTTTAACTCTAAATCTCTGGTATTTTATTTTTATAAGATTTAAAATTTTTCCAAAATTTTGATTTTTTCAGAAACTTTCTTGTCAAAATTTCAAAATTTTTTCTCACATTTTTAAAGTAACACTTTCTCATATTTGTCGCAATTTTAAAATTGCAACAACATTGAAAAATTGAGTTTAAAAATTGAAAAAAATTCGTCTTTAAAGTCGAAAATTCATAATTCATTTTTAATTTAATGTTCAAATTTCGAGAAAAAAAAAGAATTTCCAAAAAAAGTTCACAATTTCCCCCCAAAAAATGTCTAAATGTTGAGTGTTTTCTTGATTGAAATGTAATATTTTTGTTTTGTTTTTAATTCGGAGTTTGGATTTTAAGAAATGCAAAGTTTAAATTTTGACTTCAAAATTCAACCTTTTTTTTCTAGAAATTTGAATTAAAGGTCAAAATTTTAAGTCAAAAAATAAAAATCTTTAAATTTAAATAACTTATGAAATTTCAGAAAAAACTCGTAATGTCTAGAATATTTATATTTTAAAAAAGTATGCTTTTCTCGAAAATTACACTTTTTTTTGTTAAAATTTTCAGTCTAAACTCAAATTTCTCAACTCCAGAAATTTGTTTAAACATTTTTGAATTTTCAACGAATGGTGTATTTTTCTCAGATTTTTTCTTTCTTTACAAAATGATCCCTTTATAAATTCAAAGTTGCAGAAATAGCAACCAAAGTTTGTATTTAAATTCGATAAATATCAGTTTTAAAATCTGAAATTAAGACTTCAAATTTCAAAGAAAAAAGTAAAATTTTATACAACATTATTCGACTAATGTTGCTTAATTTTAATTATTTTCTTCGAAGTTTTATCTTTTCTGGAAATTTATAGTTTTTTATTTTGAGAAAAAAGTCCGAATTTCTGGATCTAAATATCGACACATAAACAATTGCCGCTGTTATTAACAATTAAAGATTTGAAAAAAACAGTCCAGTTTTTCGCAATTATTTCATAAACAAAGCAAGTAAAATTCATTTTTATTATGTTATTAAATACTAATTCAAAAATTTCACAAATTGAACAAATCATCTAAAACTGTAAAAAAAAAAAAATCTGCTGGAAAAAATGATTTACATAAAGTTTTAGATTTTTCGTTTAGATTCCAAGTAGAATAATAATTATTAAAGTTGCTAATATGTTTTTTGCCTTCGCTAAGGTTTTATGGCACCTACACTTAATATTATTTTAATTTTGCGATATTTATAATTGTTATAATCAATCTGGTAATTATTAATTTTTTAAACCATGAAAAACCTAAAAAAAATTTAATTTCTTAATAGTTTAGATAGTATATTTAATATCTAAATTATAATGTTATGACAGTTAAAAACATTGCAAGTTTTCCTATTAGTATACAACTTAATCTTGCCATAAGATCTCCACATAAGGAATTTAGTTAGTCGCTTTTTTTTAACAATTAACTAATTACCAGACTTCGAATTTACACATTTTTAGAAACCTTATAAATTAACAAACGGCCTATTTTATGTAAAATTAATGAAAACACTTTTTTTTGGCCGATAGCGAAGCGTGTATCAAAGTAGCGGTTGGACTCGCGATTAATCTTCAATTTTATTCTCAAAGTGCCGAACATTTTTAAAATATTTTTTTTTAATCTTTTACTTTTTTGTCGAGTTTCATCCAAACATTTTGCTAAAAATTTCTTTTTTTTTGCTGGAAGTTATTTCCTAAATTCTAAGTATTAAATTTATACTTTTTTATTATCTTCAAGAAAACTAAATTTATAAGCTAGTTTGTCTTTTTGGGGAGATTTTTCCTTTATTTTTAAAATTTTACAAAATTTTTTTTCACAAAATTTCGAGTTCTTATTTTAAATTTTTACTTTTTCTCTTAAATTGTTGGCATAAACTCAAAACTTCGTTTTTATTTCAAGAGATTTTAAAATTTTTTTTGAAGTTCTACTTTTTTTTTGAGTGTTAACTGAAAAAACTAGAAACTTCGGTTTTTTCCGCGAATTTTTGACTAACATTTTTGGATTACTGTCACAATTTAAGGAACAATATGAAATATTTGAGTTTAAAAGTTCGGAAAATTCGATTTTGAAGTATTTTTAATTTGGATTAAATCCCCGACTACATGCCTATTGCCACCTCCTCGATAGTGCCGCCCGTATGCGTTGTATGCTCCTTACGCCCGCGACGGACGGATTACTAGAGGATGATTTATTTAATGCAGATTCGGTCCAGTCGTAAGTCCATGTAGAAATAATGCCAATCGATGCCAGGTGACATGTGCGCTACACATGTACCCTTATCATTCTCCCAATTGTTGAATCGAAGAAGCGCTGAAGCGATTTATTCCGGTCATAATGAAGGAGATACACATAAATGAATTACCATGTGGCATCTCTGCCGATTTAGTTTCTCTTTCCGTCTTGCCTCATATCAGAAGTTTTCTTTGTCGTTCTCATTGGCAAGCAGACCGAAATAGTGTACTGGCCGATCCTGTATGGTGATATCTTGGTAAGAACATGTCAGCTGATAAAGACGCGCCACATGCTCTTCCATGCAAAAAGTGCAAAATAATGCCGACCAGCGGCCTGGTATGTATAAAATGTAATTCACTAAGTCATCCTAGTTGCATAAAATTAGTAAAAAATATTAAGCATCTAAATGGGAACGAAATTATTTGCTGCGAGGAAGGATACAGCAACCTTAGCACGAATTCTGGTCTCTTAACGAATCATATTCAGGAGGTTATTGCCAATGCAATTCTGCCTCTAACAAGAGAAATGGAAAAGTTAAAGATCGAAGTAAAAGATCTCCGAACCAGCAATATTGAACTGGTAAGGGTTTTAACACAAGGAAGACCGTTTAGTTATGCACAAAGAGTAAGCGCAACTGTAAAAGAGACTAATGCCAAATTATCAACAACACCCGATGTGGATCAAGTGCAAGCACCTGTAGCAACCGGTAGCACAAATATCAACAGTAATAAAACGAAAACGTTCGTTAACCCCATACTAAAAGAAAGTTTTAAAGATGTATTAGTAATGAAATCCAAGAATAATAAAACAAAAGGAGATACGCGTAAAGATTTAATCACTCACTTAGATGTAAAATTATTTAAGGATGTAGCTGTAAGAAATTCAAAACTTGATGGTACGTTAATCTTACAAAGCGAAGATAAACAAAAATTGAAGGAAATGGGTACTGCAATCAAACAGAAGTTTGAAGATGATGTTGAAATTCGTAAACCAAAACAGAAATTACCACAAATTAAAGTAAGAAATATCAAAAATGATTGTGAACTTGATAATGATGCCTTACTAAGCATGATAATAAAACAAAATAAGTTAGATTCTACAGTAAAAATTTTTGTTTTAAATTAATTTATAAAACAAAAACAATAAAAAATGTATTTAGCTGGGGTATTGAAATTGATCCCATATTATTTGCAAAAATTGAAGACCTTGAGTACCTAACTGTTGGTTTTAGTAAATTTAGTGAGACATATAACATCATTAAATGTTTCAAGTGTAAACAATATGGACACGAAAGTAGCAGTTGTAAAAATAAAGAGATATGTGGATATTGTGCTGAAGAGCACGAGTCGAATACGTGTACAAAAGAACAGGTCAAATGTACAAACTGTGTAAATAAAAATAAACAATACCCTACCCACTTTGTTGTAGATCATAATTCATGGGATCTAAATTGTCCATCGTACCAAGCAGTTGTAGATATAATCAGAAAAAAAATAAACCATGAATCATAGCAATTAGACAACACCATTTACATAGTCAATATACAAAGTCTTTTGTCGAAAATTGATGAAGTCTCAACATTTATTATGGACAACAGTTTTGCCTTCCTTGCTCTTACTGAGACTCATGTAACTGATAATATTTATAATAGTGAGTTGCATGTAAGTAACTATTCTTTAATTAGATGTGACTCACCCAGTCGTTTTACCGGTGGAGTAATATTCTATATCTATAAATCTATTAATTTTACAATCATCATTAACACAAATATTAATAACCAAATCTGGATCCTAGCTGTAACATTGATAATTGACAATACAACCTTTGCTATTATATGCTTATACAGATCTCCCTCTTCAAACAGATCAGATTTTTGCAATATATTGAGCCAACTAATGGACAATTATAGCCATCTAAAACTGATCTTGATGGGTGACTTTAATTTTGATGTATCGCGTGATGATTATAATACGAAACAGTTGATATCTCTTATGGACAATTATAGACTTTGCCAAATTGTGAAAGCATGTACAAGAGTCACTGCCACATCAAAAACTAAAATTGATCTGGTATTTACAAACCTGCATGCCATTTTTGCATTAGTATTGGATTCTCCTAAGTTTTCTGATCATAGTATCATACAAATACATCGTAAAATGAAACCTTATAACACTATTATATTATATGATAAAAATGAATATGTAAGAAATCTTAAAAGTATCGATAATGCTGTATTTCAAGATAAATTGCTTAGTAAAAATTGGATGAATAATCATCAAGTATGCATTGATCAACTGGTGGACTGCTTATATAATAACGTTATATCTGTCCTAGATGAAATAGCCCCTATTAAATTAATGAAAAGATCTCAGAATAACAAAAAGTGGTACGATAATGAAATAAGAGACCTCACAAGATTTAGAGATGATCTCTATCGAGTAGCTTGTGCAACAAACATTGGCTCTGACTGGGAAAAATACAGAAAAAGTTAAAACAAAGTTACAAGCACTATCCAGCGTAAAAAGAAGAATTATTATTCAAGAAAAATTGATCCCAAACATATGTGGAGAAATGTTAAAGAAGCTATCGGTGCCACGCAAATGTCACATCCAACAAAAATGAAATTTGATGGCATTATATACCAAGACGAGGCAACAGTAGCCGAAAAATACAATGTCTTTGTGAGTCAAAGTATTATCGCATTAGTGAAATCTGATGGGAGACATTATAAAGACAAATATCCGTATAATGTTTTCAATAGCACTTATGGTGAACCATTTTCAATTGAGCCAGTTACACCCGAAGAAGTCAAAAAAGTTCTCAAAAGTATTAAAAAAGGAACATCGACTGATGCAATCAATACTAAGATTATTTCAATGGGCGGTAATTTTCTTTTGCTCAAAATTACTAAAATTATCAATAAGTCAATTACCTCAAACGCTTTTCCGAAGAAATGGAAAGAATGTGTCATTACGCCAATACCAAAAGTTACCAGTTCTGATAATCCATCTAATTATAGACCAATTAATTCCCTACCGTACTTAGAAAAGGCGTTGAAAAGAATTGTGTATAATCAGATGCTGCAATTTATTAAAAATAGTAATGTTCTCATTTCAAATCAGTCAGGATTTCGACAGGGGCATTCTTGTGAAAGCGCACTGCAGCTAACCGTCTCCAGATGAAAGAAATGGTTAGACAACCCTGGCCATCTAATTTTAACTGTATTCTTGGATTTACGCCGCGCTTTTGAAACTATTAACAGAAAACTCCTTCTTGAAAAATTGCGACTTATTGGTTTTGACGATCCCGCAGTCCAATGGTTTAGCAGTTATCTAACATCCAGATATCAGGTTACTCGGATTAACAATTATGTTTCGACAAGTGCAGCTAACAATTTAGGTGTACCGCAGGGATCGATATTGGGCCCACTGTTGTTCATTTTGTACATTAATAACATCGATCAGTGCACAGGCGACCACTGCTTCCTTAACCTATTTGCGGACGATACGCTCATATCAGTTGAAGAATCAGACTTGCAAAAAGGGGTAACTCGCATGAATGCAATTTTGGTGAACGTTAGTGAGTGGTTAAGAGTTAATGGTCTGATAATAAACGTAAAGAAGTCGAAAGTGATGTTAATGGGGAGCTCTAACGCGATGGCGGATGAAGTAAAGTTAAATGGAGAATCTCTGGAGTTTGTCAACCAGATAAAGTATCTAGGAGTAACCATTGACAATGACTTAAACTTTAAAAAAACACCTTAACAATACTGTGTTACAAATAAATGGTTAAGTTAAATACTTTATCAGAATATGTAAAAAATTAAATCTTGCTAATCGTCTTAAAGTTTTTAATACTTTAATTCGACCCTATTTTCATTACTTCCCAAGTATCTTGTTCTTTGCTAATAAATACCTTTTAAAACAACTGCAGATTCTGCAAAACAAATGTCATAGAGCAATATTGAAATGTAACGTTTATACACCAATCGATCTGATGCTTGATTGTCTGGGCTCACTGTCTGTACAGCAATATTTGTTTTATCAAACTATGGTATTTAGTTATAAAATTATTAAAGGATTGTTGCCAGAATACTTAATGTACAATGTTAACGAAGTACATAACTATGAAACACGTAACTCTAGTAATATATACATAAATACTGTTAGTAAAGAATCGACATATAGATCTTTATTTTATAAGGGTGTATCTTTATTTAATAATCTGTCAAATGAAATAAAAAATTCAAATAATTTGTCTAGTTTTAAGAGAAAGTTAGGTGTCTATGTTAAAATGAATGTTTCTTGTTAACCAATAATGTTTTCCTGTAAAAATATGTATTATTTATTTATACATTTAATAAACTAATATTATTATTATATTAACTATACCGAATATACTCTCAAAAATTTTCTTAGGGGCTAACTCGTGACGCTTGCTCCATCATATACCAATGTGCCCAAAAAGTTTTTGAAACCAGTTTCAAGTGTGGGTACCTAAGCTCACCATATAATGAAAGTGCCTATTGCGCCAGAAGGTTTAAAATGGGACAAAATATATCTTGGATTACCAATGGAGCAAACACGACTCCCCCTTAGCTACATCACATGCCTAATTTGTTTTTATTGATTCGATGTTTGATACATCGCAAATGGATAGATTTAGCTTTAAATCAATTTGCTTTCCATCAGGAAAAAATATTGCTTTGACAACGGCTTACGTTAACGTTTCCTCCGAGTATTGGAAATCTGGGTTGCCTCTTGCAATCGATTTGTATTTACTTCTAGCAGATGTCGTAACGTTAGCTTTAAAATAATACCAGGATTTTCCTTCATGTTTCACATGTCAAGACGCCAACAAAGAAACAAATTAAATCCTAAGCTAGAACAAAGCTCAGACGAAATAAATTAATACAGAATAATAACAAGTACCATTCATACCAAATGCGGGGGCGTGTTTTGTAACCTAAATAAATTTGTCACATATAATGAATTTCTGTATCTTCCGCTTCCGCTCAATTTCAGAACTGGCCACTGGAGATCTGCTGAGCGTAATCTCCCTCCATAAAATAATAAACTGTTCGTAATAAGTTAACGTCAGAAATTTCCTGGGAAATTGTCCGCATCAGTTAAATCCATGACGTTACGATGCATTTTTCAAACCCTGTCACATTTAAGTAAAGTTAACACGTCGATCTATCACTCCCACTAAAGTATGTTGTCTGGAAACCCTTTAGAAGCTAAAAAGAATAAAAAGGACACGAATATTGACACGGCCAATCTAATTTTAGAAAATGTCTTATTTTCGCGCTCGGTGTATTGACAGCTTTATTATTTATCAGCACTGACAGCTTTATTACAGACGGAAACTCTATTGTACATCATGAACCTTCTAAGCCGAATGCTTGTGTTTACCGCCGAAAGCTGTTATTTATACAGCGGGTTTGATGAAAGTCATAAATCATGGCAAACTTCATTTTCCTCAATGTAAAGCCCTGTGTCTATGAGTTTGCAGTTCAAAAAGATCGCCTAGTTAACGACGGGTTGTGCAAATAGAATAAAAATTAGTTGCAAGTATCAAAAGTACCCCTGTCTCGTTTTGACAAAACCCTCGTTATTTTCTTGTTTCATTGTTAAAAGGTCGTTTGGATCTTAAAGAATAATTTGCCGTAAACCTTTGAAGTAGTACATTTCGTCAGAGAGCTCATTAAAATAAAATGGTAATTAAGTTACATAAATTCTAGGATGTCGATAGATTTTTTTAATAGCTTTATCGCAAATTCTTTGGGCTAATAGGTTTTCAGAACGTAAATATAATTCACTGAGGGTGTTAGTAAATAAGTGCAACAAAATTCAAGAAAATTGAAACCTGAAAACGAAAAATTAAACTTTGTAGAAAATCTACCAATTGAATTGAAAATAAATAGACCACAAATTAAATAATTGATAACTGATTACCTGAAAATTGAAAACTAAAAAAGCTTAAACCCAAATTGTGAAAAATGACTACATTGCACTGAAAACTGAAAACTGAAAACTGAAAACTGAAAACTGAAAACTGAAAACTGAAAACTGAAAACTGAAAACTGAAAACTGAAAACTGAAAACTGAAAACTGAAAACTGAAAACTGAAAACTGAAAACTGAAAACTGAAAACTGAAAACTGAAAACTGAAAACTGAAAACTGAAAACTGAAAACTGAAAACTGAAAACTGAAAACTGAAAACTGAAAACTGAAAACTGAAAACTGAAAACTGAAAACTGAAAACTGAAAACTGAAAACTGAAAACTGAAAACTGAAAACTGAAAACTGAAAACTGAAAACTGAAAACTGAAAACTGAAAACTGAAAACTGACAACTGACAACTGACAACTGAAAACTGAAAACTGAAAACTGAAAACTGGAAACTGAAAACTGAAAACTGAAAACTGAAAACTGAAAACTGAAAACTGAAAACTGAAAACTGAAAACTGAAAACTGAAAACTGAAAACTGAAAACTGAAAACTGAAAACTGAAAACTGAAAACTGAAAACTGAAAACTGAATACCTTACAGACAATTCAAAAAGGAATTCTGTATAAATCATGATTCTTGCAAAAGAAAGAAATGGAAACTTGGAAAAAAATTAGCAGGAAAACCTGATGCTAATTTTTGATGTAGATTTCTCTTTTATATTTTTCATGTTTCTAATACCGAAATATCAGAAACTCAAATATTTTAAAGGCATGTATCACCTCAGCACCGCAAAATCCTGAAGAATTCCCTTATCCCTCAAGAAATGAAAAAGTTGTTATGTCTATCTCTAGAAGCAATGAGAGAGACATTACTGTAAGAACGTGTAATCACTAAATAAAAGAGCAAAATCATTGGGAAAGCTCACTGTATCTAATTTTCTTTCCATCTGATTCGGTGTATCAAATGTTAAGCACCTGAAACTGGTCAATGTGTCCTTTTGTTTTACAGGAAAACAATTGGCTTGCCCTCTTGAAAACATCAGGCGGTGATGGGATTATTGCATTATCACCGATTTAATCAGGATATGGGGTAGCTGGTACGTTGTTGATAGTGAGAGCAGCCATCTTGATAAAGTCAAATGGCACCGGCGGGACAGATAAATAGTAAATAGAGCTTGCAATACCCGCCTCACATCTCCCAAATAGCTGCCATAAATATCTAGGAGGCTTAGCTAATACAAACCCCCGTATTCTTTGTTCTCTCTCGAGCGCCCCCGTTAACGTTGTACGACGATGATGTCTCGGTAATACTTTACGAAAAACTTAGGTCACTGGGTCCAATATTCCACTCACCTTTTTCAGGAGAAAATGCTTTCATTATTTAAAGAATTATTGCCTGCGTATGATTGTTAAGGTGCGCATTCTCATGCATGGGATGCCCTTTTTTTTAGAACTTTATTCAACATCCCTTATAACCACTTGACAAAATAAATGTTTCTTTTGTCGTAACAATGTTACAAAAGGTCCATTATATTTTATTTATAACGCTTTCTGTATTTCTGTTTGACATAAAAAAATCGCCTTTACCAAAGAGGGCGAAATTGAATTGAAACATGTAGGTGAAAGCGAAAACATTTTAATGTACCACTTAAGCCTTAATACAGGCATGAGTGTAAAACAACTAAAAGACTTGTTACTAAAAAAAATAATGGTTATCACATATTAAATGGGATAAGTAACATGTAGCATGTCAATTAAGTATTCTGTAAATATTTTCAACTGTAACACGTTCCACTTTTTCTAACATTTATTGAAGGTTATTTGCTAATTGTAATATATTTAAATGTATTTAACGTTAAAGAGGATTGTATGTAATGGATATTGCTGTGAAATCCATAATACAAGTAAGTTACTCACTACTAGTGACCTTTGTGAGGTTAGGTATACATCGTAGGTAAATTTTGGTGAAACGGACTAGTCCTTGGTTATCTTCCAAAATCAAAAAGAAAATCTTATCCCCTGAAACCAAGAAACATTAAAAAACACAACAAGGTTGCTCTAACGCGTTTCGATAGCCAAGTTATCATCTTCAGAAAGATATTTTTTAAATTTTTCTTGGTTTTAGGAGACAAGATTTGTATTTCAATCGGAGGTAAAATTTAATTTTTTTAAATAATTTCGCTTTTTTAAAATAACTGAGATTTTTCAATTTCGATAATTTATATTTTTTTTCAATTTGACTTCATCTCGAAATTTCATTTTTTGAATTGTCTGTGTGTCTGGAGAATTATATATTTTCTAAAATTTCCAAGTTTTAAAAGTAATTTTTTTTAATTCAATATTTTTCAAAATTTAGTTTTTAAATTAGACTTTCGATTGAAAATTTTGCCTTTTTAAAATTTCAACTTTTTCTCAAAATTTTGACCGTTTAAAAATTTGACCACTTTTAATTATTTCACCCTTTTTTAAAATATGTTGACATATTTTGTATATTTGACTACCTTCAAAAACTTTACCTTTCTTTAGAATTTTAATTTTTTTTTAAGAATTCAAAAATTGAAATAAAATCTTGTACCCTAAAACCAAGAAAGATTAAAAAACACAACAAAGGCTGCTCTAACGCGTTCTGATAGCCAAGCTATCATCTTCAGAGAGATACTACAAAGCAAGCTTTGTTGTGTTTTTTAATCTTTCCTGGTTTCAAGAGACATGATTTGTATTTCAATTTTCAAAGATACCCAAAGACCAGTCCGTTCCACCAAAATAAAAAAGAATTCAAATTTTTTAAAATTTTGAATTTTGCTGCAATATTTCACTGCTTAACCTAAGATCTTTTCTAAATTGTTACGTTTTGTAAAAATTTTGGCTTTTAAAATATTGATCCTTTTCCCAAAATTTCTACCCTTCAAATATTTAGCTTTTATTGAAAAGTTTTATTTTGTTGAAAATATTAGCTCTTTTAAAAAATTTTGTCTTTCTTTCAAATTTTGATTCTTTAAATTTCGTTGTTTTGCAAAATTTTGACTTTTAAAAGTTCGAGTTATTTAAGAATTCTGTACTTTTCTAGAGATTCTTAGTTTTTAAGAGAACTTGGGAGTTTTCATAAAGAATTATAAATTTTTCGGCCATTTTAATTTTTTTTAAAATTAAGATATTTCTTGAAACTTACTTTTTTAACATTTCCATTTTTTTAATTTTCAACTTTTTTATTTTGACTTGGTTTTTAAGTTTTATCTTTTTTCATAACTTTGATTTTTTCTTTTAAAAATTATCTTTCTGTAAAAATCTCGACCTTTTGAAATATTAACCCTTTTCCCAAAATTTTCACTTTTCAAGAGTTCAGTTTTTTTGAAAACGTTGTTGAAACGTTAAACTTTTTTAAAAAAATTGGCCTTTTTTCAAATTTTTTGACTGTTTTAAATTTTGTTTTTCAAAATTTCGACCATTTTAAAATTGCGAATATTTTTAAAATTTTGTAATTTTCTCGAAAGTTTTAATCTAAAAAATAAAATTGGAGATTTTATAAAAAATGATTATTTTTTAAATTTTGATTTTATTTATAGTTCCTTTTTTAAATTTCCACTTTTTAAAATTTTTAATTGCTTTTAAACATTGATATTTTTTTAGGTTATGGTTTTTTTTATCATAATTTTCATTTATAAATTTAAACTTGTTTAAAAAATGAAACTTTTCCTAATAACGTAGATGTTTTAAAACAGCCTTTTGTTTCCAAAATTTCCACTTTTCAGTGTGATAATTTTTGTGAAAATAATTAACCTGGATATATTGAAAATTCTGTTTTGTTTGGGGATGGGGAGGGGAATTTCGACTTTTTGCAATATTTTGTCTCTTTCAAATTATGCCCTTTTGTAAAATTTTAAAAAAATTCTTTTCTTTTAAGTGCGTTTTTTTAAAGTTTTGAATATTTATCTAAATTTGGATTTTTTATAAGTTTATTGTATATTGTTTTAGGTTTTCACTTTTTTGATAATTTCGATCCTTTCCTCTTTCGCCTTTTATTAAAATATTGAATCATTTCCCATTTTGACCTTTTTCAAAATTTTGTAATTTTTTCCGAAGAATGACGTATTCTTCTCGAAAATTTGATTTTCTGTAGGAAATTTATTTTTCTTGGAAATTTTGAGTTTTCATCGAAGCTTTTATTTTATTTTATAATTATCTCCTGAAAATGTAGATCATCTTTGAAAATGTAACTGACAAAAACTGCAACACAGTTTTTTTTCGACATTCCCACTTTTCATTTTCGTCTTTATTTTAAAAATTACTACTTTTTTAAAAATTTTGACTTTCTAGTTTTAATTTTTTGAAAATTTTAAATTTTTTGAAAATTTCTATTTTCTTAAATTCCCTATTTCTGTCAAAATTATAAATTTGAAGTATAGATTCAAAGATTTTGTAAAAAAAAACATTTTCAAATTGTAACATTTTTAAGAACTTTTATTTTTTGGAATTTTTGCTTATTTTTTTAATTACTTTGACAAATTTGACTTTATTTATTTACCCTTTCAAAATGACTACCCTTTGTAATATTATGGCTGAAAAATTTCTATTTTTCTAATATACAATGTTGCCTTTTTTTGTAAATTCAAACTTTTTTTTAGAAAATTCAACTTTTTGACAATTTTAAATTTTGCCATAAATTTGGTTTTCACTTGAAAACTTAGGTTTTTTGCAAACGTAACTTTTTGTAAATATTTCGATATTTTGGAATGCTGTCAACCGTTCCCAAAATTTGTACTTTTAAATGTTGGCTTCCTTTAAAAATTTCCACTTCTTTCAAAATGTCGACTCCTTTTAAAAAATTCAATTTTTTTTATAAAAAGTTTTTTATTTTAAGGAATCTCTACACGTTTGAAGAATTTTGATTTTTTAAAACAAATTTTTTAACAATTTTTACCTTTTCTCACTATTTTTCTCTTAAATGTGGAGTTATTCTCGAAATTTTGACATTTTTGAGAATTTCGGTTCTTAAATACTTCGACTTTTTTTGAATATTTCAACATTTTCTAATTATTCGACTATTTTCAAAATTATGACCCATTTTGAAATTTGGATATTTTAGAGTTCGACTTTCTAAAATTTTTAAATTTTGCCTAAAATTTTGATTAGTCTCAAAATTTAGGGTCTTTCCGAAAACGTTAACTTTATAAAAATGTCTACAGCCTTAAAAAATGTTTGCGCTTTTCAAAATTTTTGTTTTCGTTTTCATTTCCTCTTTTCCGAATTTCTGGTTTAATTTAGCTAAATTTTAAAGTAGATTTCGCTTTCTTATTAAAAAATTCTATTTGTTTTTTGAATAAAATTGCAACATTTGTAAATTTTTTCAAATTTCCGTTATTTTTTAAAATTTTGAAATTTTAGGGATACTTCAAGTTCTTATTAAAAAATGCCCTCGTTATAAAAGATTTCTACTTTTTTGACAAATTTTGCTACAAATTTCGATGTGTTTGAAAATTTAGCTTTCTTCTCTTTCCTTCCATTCTCTTCCCTTCTCTTTTCTTCTTTTCTCTTTCTTTCTTTTCTCTTTCTTTCTTTTGTCTTCTCTTCTCTTCCCTTCCTTTTTTCTTCCCCTCTTCTTCTCTTTCGCTTCCTTTTCTTTCTTTCCGTCCTCCTCTTCTCTTTTTTTCCTTTTCCCACTTTTTCTTCTCTTCCCTGCTCTTTTCTTTTGTTCCCCCTCTTTTCTTCCCTCCTTCACCCCTCCCTTCTTTCCCCTTCTTTACTCTTTCTCAATGTTTTTCTTTTCTCTCTTTTGTGTTCTCTCTTGTCTATCCTCCCTTCTCTTTTCTCTCTTCTCTCTTCTATCTTCTCTCTTCTCTCTCTCTTCTCTCTCTCTCTTCTCTCTTCTCTCTTCTCTCTTCGTCTCTTCTCTCTCTCTCTCTCCTTCTCTCTCTCTCTTCTTCTCTCTTCTCTCTTTCTCTCTCTCTCTCTCTTCTCTCTTCTCTCTTCTCTCTCTCTCTTCTCTCTCTCTCTTCTCTTCTCTCTCTCTTCTCTCTTCTCTCTCTTCTCTCTCTCTCTTCTCTCTTTCTCTCTCTCTTCTCTCTTCTCTGTCTCTCTCTCTTCTCTCTTTCTCTCTTCTCTCTTCTCTCTTCTCTCTTCTCTCTTCTTTCTCTCTTCCTCTCTTCTCTCTTCTCTCTTCTCTCTTCTCTCTCTCCTCTTTCTCTCTTCTCTCTTCTCTCTTCTCTCTTCTCTCTTCTCTTCTTCTTCTCTCTTCTCTCTTCTCTCTTCTCTCTTCTCTCTTCTCTCTCTCTTCTTCTCTCTTCTCTCTTCTCTCTTCTCTCTTCTCTCTTCTCTCTTCTCTCTTCTCTCTCTCTCTTCTCTCTTCTCTCTCTTCTTCTCTCTTCTTCTTCTCTCTTCTCTCTTTTCTCTTCTCTTGTCCCTCTTCACTCTTTTCCCTTCTCTCTTCTTTCTTTGTTTTTCTTTCTCCCCCCCCCCTCTTTTTTATGCAGTTCTAGTCCAGAAGCAAAAAATCTCTCTTTTCGTTATTCTGATGAGGAAAAGTTGTCTGCACCCTGAGCAGTAATGTAAACTCAGTGCGACAAGCGAACCTAATTCCATATTGACGTTAAAAGTCTTGTAATGTGTTACTTGATAAAAAAATAAATAATGCAGTGTCACAGTTTTCATTTACAATTCTTAAGACAGCTGTAATTTGATTTATTTAGTTCGATTTTGATATTATTCGCAATGCAAATGCAGATATTTTTTAATGTCGTACTTTTCAGGTTTCATTTTATCCAGTTTTTGGGAAAATTTTTTGTTATTATTTTGTAAATTTTGACTTCAAGCTTTCGACTCTTTTCAACATTTTCTCTTTATTGTGAAAGCTTAGGATTATTTTTAAATTGTCGTTTTTTTTTCAAGATTTTGAACTTCTTTGTAAATTTTGATATTTTTAAAGATCCCGCTGTTTGGAAAAATTTGTATTTTTCTGAAAATCTGGAACCAATTTTTTTAAGTGCATATATTTTACTTTCTTTTTGTCATTCGCGTAGACTGTTTGCTTGAATGAAAGGTAAACATTCCTATTTAAACACAAAGTTGGGATTAATTTTCTTTTTCTTGTATCAAATAAATAAATTAAAAGCACCTTAAGAAAATTTAACAAACTTTAAAGAAAAACTAATAAATTTGGGGATTTTTTCATTTGAAATTTTAGTACAGTTCTAATGAATTTAGCGTATTTAAACTAATAAAATATCCCTACAATAATTATTAAAATGCCACAAAGTAAGGTTTGGTCTATTTAAACTACACTGTGATTTTGACATTGTTTACACAGTTTGATGTCTGCCTAGCTGTTGATGACAAAACTATTGCCAAATACAATATGTATTTTTGGATATCCCCTTATAGAAGATTTCTCTTAGTTTATTATTAACAAAAAAATCCTGAAAATGGAAATAAATATACAAAGTAATGTCTTTCATAATGAACACATCCATCAAAATCTGTAAGATAGAAAAAAAAACTTGTAAAAGATAATCAAGTGCCTTTTACTTGGATTTCAAAACTCATCGTCAAATGCGAAATAAATTGTCAACAAAGATGCTTATTTTATTAATTACCAGAAGTAACTGAAAAGAAAAAAGGTGAATGCGCCGGAAAATGCTTTCAAAGTTGCAACTGCAGTCAATTATTAACCAAAAAAAAAAAACGTTGAAAAATTATTAATGAAATTGCTCGCGATACTTTGTGTTTTTCCTGATCACCACATTTTGTACATATTAATTTACCTAATGCGAAAATCTATTGATAAAACTCCAATATATTCAAAGGGGTTAAATTTGCCCATGCTATGAATACTAAACTAGAAAATTAAGACCAATCTTGAAGAAAATACAAACGTTATCTTGCATTAGAGAAAATCTCCCGGCGGGAAGCTTATTCTTTGCGCCAAAGTTATTTTATTTCTCCAATCGGATCTAAATAGATACAGACCATGAGAAACGGCGTCGTTAATACCACCCCTGAAACAATGGCACCAGAAATAAGCCGCCGTTTCAGTAGACAATATATGTTAACTTCAACTTAATACTGGAGATTTTTATAGTGATTGCATAAAATAAAACTTCCATTTATTGACTTCTATTTATACCAGTACTAAAAGAAAACTCGAGCAAATACTCGAGCAAAAATAATTTGATTGAAACTTTAAACAGACACTACTATTCTTATCGTGAAATCTCACCCCACTAAAAGATAAATAAATTCAGGATATAAATTAATGACCGCTTCGGTAAACCTTTGTTACGGGAAATTAACAATTATTAAGCAGCGTCCCATAATTGTTTGGTTTCGTCGGCCCTACATCGCTTAAACAACAAAGTCGAGCGAAAAAGAGACACACTTCCGACGAAAGTATTCGGCCTGTACAAAGGGCCCAGCTTTCGGCATTTACATATTTTAGTATGAGTGCTTTTCGGGCCTTCGCTCCACGGAACGAAACGGCAGGCAAGAGCTATCGAATGGGCGAGGGTAAACAAGGGCCACAGAAGCCGGAAAACGGCGTTTGTCTTACCCGAATTTCGCGATTTAAGAGGTCAAAATACCACTTAGGTGAAGAATAAGCGGGACTTTGGCGGATAAAGTTTTGTCTTGTGATTGAATTTGTGTAAAATTGAAAATTATTGTTGGTTTTGTTAGGCGGCTATGAGGCGGCGTTTTTCAACCTTTAAGTACTTGGGGGGATGTTTTCAATAACAATTTTTATCAGGCTCCCCCATTTTATGTAACAAATATGTTAGGGTTGCAGTTCATGTATATTTAATTGGGGATTATACAAAATGGTGTAATTTTTTCCAGTAGAGAATGCTGTATCCAAAGATATTAAAAAGTTAAAATGAACTGCCACAAAAAAAATTAGCGAAAGGAAAAGGAAGTGCATGAAACTCTTAGATTACAGGCTGGGAATCGTAGCTCCTCTAACTTTCTCTTTTGTAAAAAAACGAAACAAAGCACCAAATGCAAAATATTCTTAAATGCTTTCAAAGGTAATAGCCCCCACATCGAAAAGAACTTCACTATAAAAAATGACACACAGCTGCAGAAATTTGGGAAGAAAAGAGGCACTAGATCTTCTTCTTACAGCTTCAGAAGCGATCTTGAGATGATTTCATTTTCCAACATTAACAATTGTTCACAAGTATTGGTCACGTAAGAGTGCTCGCGAATGGATGCTAATAGCGCGTCATTGCATTCCCAAACTTCAGAGCAAACCACAAGCAGTCACAATTAGAACTTTTTCTATCGAAATCTTCTAACTAAATTGGCGAACCCCAGTCTATAACCTGAATTTTTTTTGACTAAATACCTTAAGTTCACGTTTCCAATTTAGGCTTCCATTAAGGGTCGAGCAACTCGAATTAAGAATCGCTCAATTTAAATACTCCAAGAGTTAAAATAATCTCGTTTCCATTCTCATTTGTCAAGATAGGACCGCAGCTGTAAACAGAGCGGGTGGATTTTTATTTTCATATTTGATTTTATACACAAGCAGCTATCTCGAAGTCTTGTAAGTTTCAAGCGGAGAGGAAAATCGCGAGATGCTGAATCTAAATCGGAAATTTGAATAGAGATAGACCCTAGAGCAGTTTGAAATTTATTCTGTCTTATAAAAATGTAGTTGGTTCGTGTAACGGAACGCTTCCGTTATAAAAAATATAAAGCTCGATTTTACTTGTTGTTTCTCTGTATTAATTTAGCTGCTTGCACGCTTCGAAAGTGTTTTGATATTATGCCCCTTGCGCTTTTAATAAAGCAATTTTTTACAATATTGCAGAAAGATTACTTGAGTTTTAATCAATAACACTAGACGACCAACTGAAAAATAATTCGTACTTGAGTATCTAGGCGCACAAAAATATCAGTTGCACCAATCGTCGTGATCATAATCGATATTATTTCGCCATTTCAGAACTCAACAGAGACGTTTAACACATTTTAACCATGCTGCCTTGTAGGTGCAGGTATTCTAATTTGCCCGAAATTAAAATTTTTACCTAAACTTGGAAATACTAAAAATTTTGAATTTTTTTTCAAAATTCCAATTTCAGTTTCACTATTTCGCCTTTTCTTTCAAAAATTTTCTGTCAGAATATGTTTATTCTTAAAAAACTAGTTGATAACTGCGCCATTTTTTTGAAAATGAAGACACTTGAAATAACCACGCCCCCTTGTAGGTGCAGGTATTATAATTTGCCTTACATTAAAATTTTTACTTTCATTCGAAGATCGCGACTTTAAACCTAAAAAAAGTAAAACTTTGATTTTTTTCAAAATCCCAATTTCAGTCACTTAATTTCGCCACTTTTTCCAAAGATTTTCGTTCAGAATATGTTCTTTCTTGAAAAATTAGTGATGCCTGCGCCTCCATCACAAAAGAAAAAGGATTTTTCGATCACTTTTTTGAAAATTTAGACACTTGAAATAACCACGCCCCCTTGTAGCTGCAGGTATTATAATTTGCCTTGAATTAAAATTTTTACTTTTTTCCGAAAATTGCGACTTTAATCTTAAAAAAAGTAAAACTTTGATTTTTTTTCCAAAATCCCAATTTCAGTCTCTAAATTTCGCCTCTTTTTCGTCAAATTTTTCGTCAGAATATGTTGTTTCTTGAAAAATTAGTTGATAGCTGCACTTTTATCTGCATTACAGAAGCAAAAGGGATTTTGGCTCACTTTTTTGAAAATTTAGAGACTTGAAATAACCACGTCTCCTTGTAGGTGCAGTTATTCTAATTAGCCCAAAATTTAGATGTTTACTTTTTTCCTAAGATTGCGTCTTCAAACTTGAAAAAAGTAGAAATTTTGATAGATTTTTCAAAGTCCCAATTTCAGTTTCTAAATTTCTCCTTTTCTCCAAAAATTTTTTGTCAGAATATGTTGTTTCCTGAATCACTATTTGATACCTGCGCCTTCATCTGCATTAAAGACGAAGAAGGATTGTCGACTCACTTTTTTGAAAATTTAGACATTTGAAACACCCACTTTGTTTAAAATGTCCACTTATTTTGGTTGAACTCGCAATATTTTAATATTTTCTCATAATTTTAACTAAATTTTAAAAACTTCGTCTTTTCGAATTTCTGCGTTTTTTTGAAAATGTCAAGTTTATTAAAATGTTGGCATTTTTGTATATATTTTGCTTTTTTCGAGAACTTTTTCTGATAATTTTTGTTTTTATTAAAAATATTTTATTTGAAAATTCAACTTTTTTGAAAATTTTCTTTTTAATATTCCAGAAATAACCATCTCGAAGTATAATGATTTTATTTTTAATTGTCACTCTTCACATTTTCAACTTATTTTTAAAAATGTTGACCTTTTTGTAGAATTTCTAGGTTATTATTGAAAATGTTCACCTTTTTTTAGAATATTAACCGAAAATTTTAACTTTTTCGCTATTCAATCTGTTTTTAAATTCGACTTTCTTAAAACATTCCAATTTTTTTTAAATTTAAAAAATGAACTTTTTGAGAATTTGAAAATTTAAAGTTGAGTTGCGATTCAACTTTTGAAGGCATTGGCTTACTTCAGAGAGACACTCTCTGAAGATGATAGCTTGGCTATCGAAACGCGCAAGAGCAAGATTTGTTGCCTTTTTTAATCTTTCTTGGCTTCAGGGGACAAGATTTGTATTTCAATTTTTGAAGATAACCAAGGAATAGTCCGTTCCACAAAGAAAAATCTGATTCAAGTTTTGTTCAAAATTTCGGTTCTGTTTCAAAGATTAACTTTCTGCACTGCAAATGACAGTTTTTTTTTAAATTCCATGTTTTCTATTTTTTTGAAAATCTTTACTTGCTTGAACATTTCGACCTTATATTTTGAATTTTGAACCATCCAGTTTTATTAATTTTTAGTTTTTTTTTAAATTGTGACTTATTTTGTAAATTTTAACAATTTTGCAATGTAACCAATCAAGACTTTAATTAATTTCCATTTTTTTTTAAATTTCGATAAAAAATTTAGATCTTTTTTCAAAATTTCTACTTTTTTTTTTATTTTCATTTTTTCATAAATTTGATTAATAGCATATTGGTTTTTAAAAAGCCACTACGTCTTTTTAAAAAGGCTACCCTTTTTTTTGGAAAATTTTCGCCCTGGTTCAAACTTTTAAAGTTTTGAATTTTTGAAAACTTTGACTTTTTTTCAAAAATTTCGTTTTTTTTTTCAGTCGACTGCTAGGAACTAAATTGGACTTTAATTTAAAAAATTGAAAAATTCGACTTTTTTTAGAGTTTTTTACCATTTTGAAGGATTGGATTGTTTTCCAAATTCCGACCTTTTAAAACCTCGAGTTTTTTCTGAACGTTTCCTTTTTTTGGAAATTTTTGACTTTCTATCATTAAATCTAAACTTTAGACTTTCAACTTTCAACTTTTTGTTTAATTTCAATTTTTTTAGAACTTCGACCTGTTTCAAATTTTTTGAAAATAAGGATCTGTTTCTCGAAACCTAAAAATTTTGTAAACTTAGTTTTTGAAAAATTTGCCTGTTGCAGAAAATTCTAAACATTTTTAAAGAATCTGCGGATTTTTCAAGTTTTAGATAAATTGTATAAAACAAAATGAAGACATAACTAAATTTTAAATTTAAAACTGACATTTAAAAAGTTTTATTTTTCAAGTTTAAACTGGAGAGCTTCAAAATGACATTGAAATTTAGAAGAACCTTTTATTAAAATTATTAAATTATTAAAAACTAAATAACAATTTTGAAAAAAAGCACAAAGCACTATTCTGGTTTTGATTCAAAATTTGGAATTTGTTGAAATTTTAAATTCAAATGCAAAAATTAAAATTGATCATGAAATTTGAAGGAGAAACTTTAAAATGTTTAAAAACAATGCTAATTTAAACAACAGAAAAGCCAAATTATAGTCAAAATTTCCAGATTAAAAATTAGAAGTTTAGAAGGGTATATTAAAAAGGATTCGTGAAAAGGCAAAATATGCACTGATAACCTGCAAAACTTTTAATAAATTCGTCGTTCCTCAATGCTCTTCACAATCGCGTTCAAAGCATTGCATATATTTCACGTGATTTTTTATGCCCATTTACTACCACATTGTAGCCTAAATTTTAAAAGATCTTCTTTTTGTGCTCTCCTGCGTAATATGGGGAGCATCTGTGCAAAATTTCACGCCTCTAGACTTACAGGTCTTGGCTGTTTGTTGTCTGTTGGTCAGTGTTAATCTATTTATTAAGTACATTTTTGGTTTTTTCGCAATTTGAACTTTTTTTACAGCTGAATTTTTAAGCTTCTAGCTGGCGCCCCATCTGACCGATGCAGTAAACAGAAAATATACCTATATTTGGACGTAAGAAATGTTTCCTAGAAATTTCGACTTCTGTATTAAAATTTGTCCCTTGGAAATTTTGAAATTTCATCCAAATTGATTTTTCCTTGAAATTTTGATTTCCTCAAATCGATTTAAAATATTAACTTTTTCCTACAAAACTTGATTTTTCTGGTAAAAAATATCGACTCTTTACTAAATTTTGTCTTTCCTCCACATTAACTTTTTTCTTGTAATTCGATCTTTTCACATTTAATCTTTTTTTCACTTTTAAAATTACGCAAAAAATTGACCTTTTCTCAAAATTATTTTTTTAACGCAAATTCAGAGACCTTTTTACTTGCTCCTTGAAATTTGGCATTTTTCTGTTTTACCTTTTCTCTTAAAGTTTAACCTTTTATTTTTCTCGTTTCGAATTTTTTCTAGAAATTTGTTTTTCCATAAAAATTTTTATTTTTTGAAAGAAATTTTCCTTATTATTGAAAATTAAATATTTCTTTCTCAAAACTTAATTTTCTCCGCGAATTTTTTGTACTTTTTAAAGTTCGGTCTTTTTCTGGAAATTTGGGATCTTTAACAAATTATACTTTTCTTAATAAGTCATTTCTTTAAAACTCTCATTTATTCTCAAAAGTCTCCTTGTTTTCAAAATTTTAACCTTATTTCGAAAATTTGACTGTTTTTGTAAAATTTGAATTTATGTTGAAAAATCTGACTTTTTTTAAAATTTACTCAAAATGTTGACTTTTTTTAGAATTTGTTTTTCTTTGTTATTTCGGAATGTCGATTTTTTTAACAGTTGATCAAAATTTTTGCCCTTTTTGTCTTGATATTAAGGCAACATTTTATTAAAGAGGGTAACAATTTTTTCAGAAATTTTGTTCTTTCTTTAAAAATTTAACGTTGCATATTTTTACAAATTTCGGCTTTTTCCTAGAAACTTGCCCAAGAAACTTTATATATATTTTCAAAAATTTGGTCTTTCTCTAAGAGTTTATTTATTTATCCAAATTTCCTTTTACTTTTTTTACTCATTTAAAAAAGTTTTTTACAACAATACTTAATTGGAACATTTTCAGCTTTTTGAAGGATTCTGCCTATTTAATATTTTTATTTTTTTTAAATATTGGCTTTTTTCAAGATATCTTTTGTTTTCTCTAAATGTTGACTTCTTGGAATTTATTTTTAAAATAATTCCAATTTTAATTTTGGTGACAATTTTTGCTTGTTTGAATATTTCAAGTTTCAAAATTTCCAGTTTTTACAAAATTTCCACTGTTTTTAAACGTCGAGATTTTCTCAAAATTTTGATTTACTTTAAAAATTTTGACCCATTTAAAATGTCGACTTTGACTGTGGAAAATTTCAGCTTTTTTTCAAGTTTTTCACTTCTCGCCGAAAATTTATTTTTAAAAAAGATTACGTTTGAAAGAATGTTGACTTTACTGAAAATTCTACTTTAGTTTTTTGAAAATTTGTGTTCCACCTTTCTTTCTACTTTTTTTAAAATTATGACTTTTTCAAGAATTCGAAGTTTCGTCTTTTTTTGATATTGTCGTTTTTTTCGTGAATGTCTAATATTCTGACAACTTTAATTTTTATTTAAAAATTTGCAATTTAAAATTGTTGATGTTTTTGAAATGTTGACTTTTTTTTTCACCTTTAACTTTTCTTGAAAACTCTGGTTTTTAGGAAACACATACTTTTTAAAGAAAAATATCGACCTTTATAAAGATGTTCACTTTTCGTCGGAATTTTGACTGTTTTAAAAGTTCAAATATTCTTAAATTTTGATCTTGATTAGAATTTTGATTTTTTATGAAATTTTTTACTTTTAATTTTTGATATTAATGAAAAACCCCGACCTTGAAAATCTCGATTATTTAGATGCTTTTTTTCAAAATTGTAACCAATTTCATAAGGATTTTTATTTGAAATTTGGATTTTTTTGTAAATTTTAAATATTTGTTTTTTTGTTCTATTAAAAAAGCCAATTATTTTTCAAATTTTTTTTTCTTGAAATTTTACCTCATTCTTTTAAAAGTTACAATTCATTTTCGAAATTTCGACTTTTTCTCTAAATTAAGGAAGTTAATTGAAAAATTCGATAATATTTTTGAATATTTGGATTTCTTGAAATTTCCAACCTTTTTAAACAATTCTATTTTTTTAAATTTAAACATTTTCAAAATTTTGAATTATCTGAACTTTCCAGGAAAGGCTAAAAATGTGACTTTCTTTTTTAATTTTGATCTATCTAAAATTTTTGGATTTTTTTTTAATTGCTACTTTTTTGAGAAGTTCAAATTTATTTTTTAAGCATTATATTTTTTTTAAACTAAACCATTTTAAAAATATTGCCGTTTTTAAAAATTTTAACTTTTTTTGAAAGTTTCCAATCCTTTGAAAATTTGCAATTTTTTTAAACTTTCGACTGCAATGCCTTTTTCAAAAAATCTTCTGCTTTTGAATATTGTGACAAATTTTATCTTCAAAAACTTTCATCTTTTTGAAATTTTGACCATTTTTGTAAATTGTACTTCGTTCCAAAAATTTTCATTTAAAATTGTGGATTCGAACTAAACAACATAGACACTGTTATTTCCTAAATTTTAGTATGGATCTTTGTCGGCAGTTTACAAGACTTCATAACTTTTTTTTAACGTGAACACCATTGAATTCTAAAATATTCAGCCGTTTAAAAATGTCTACCTTTTTTCTATTTTAAATTTCTAGAAGGCTTTATTTTTTTTAATAAGACCCGAAATTCTTCATAAATAAAAGTTGAAGTTTTGAAACATCCAATCCTTTTTATAGTGTCCAAGTACATTAAGATTTCTATATAAATAGATTTTAATTAAGTATGTGAAGAAAATTTAATAGCTACGTTATAGATACAATAGGTCGATTTTAAATACCTAAAAATTTAACTTTGTTTCAAAAAAAAAAATTAAAATTTTGCATGTCGTTAAAATAAATAATATATAAATAAAAAGGATTGACTCAGAATTTTAAAAGAAGTCAAAATGAAATTGATTTCAAGGCAACAATTTTAAAACATGAAAATTTGTGAGAAAAATAAAATTTGTTAAAAAAAATCGTAACCTGTAAAATAATTTGTAATCTAAACTCAATTTTTTTTAAATCAAGATTTTCTAAGGGATAATTTTCAGCAACAGTCGAATTCCATAAATTCATGACATTTTTTTAAATGTCTTCCAAATAGAAATTCAAATATTATTGCTGACTGTGCGAATATAAAAGAGGGGTGGAAAGTCAAAATTTGGTAATAAGTATTTAAATTATAAGAAAAAAATTAAAATTTCGATGTAAGAATCCATATTTCGACATAAAAATTAAAGTTTGCGGGAAATATCCAGCAAGAATAAAAATTTCACACTATTTTATATATTTTTATTTTGACTCCATGGTTAAAATTTTAACACAAATAGCTAAAGAAACATCGATAAAAAGTTAAAACGATACCTCAATCATCAGCTCACAAGTAGTTCTAACAAAGTTGAGTTTTAATTTGTTACTTCTCTTAATGCTATAAAAATTCCGGCGCATCCACCAGATATAAATAACAAAAACATTCATGTTTCTACGTTATTCTCTTAATTGCGTTATTCTCTTAATTGCTGCGATATGGTAATATTATTTATATGTTATTTATCTACATTAGGTGCCATATCATTTTACTAACATTTATTAATGGTCGTAAATCCTGTAAGACATCCGCGGGAGTAAAATTGAGAAGCAGTTGTGTTTAAGCACACTTCCTTCAAACATACTGACAAATAACTAACGCTAGATTGTTCAGACGTCACCATAAACGAATTAGAAACTAAAATTAGTTTGATCGGGTTAAAACTGAAATCGATCAAAAGTTTGTAATCTTATTAGATAATGAACTCTAATATAAATTGGTCCTGGCATGTAAGTTTGAAGCTAAGACTATTGAAAACTTTAGTAATTTTAGTTGATAGCAATTATATTTGCCCTATGGCATTTCCACTGCTACGAAATACTAAATTATTACGGTTTCAAACACGAAGGTAATAAATAGTGATGCAAAATCCGCAATGCAAAAAAACGTTTGCATTACCTTCGTGATTAGAAAATAAAAAAATTCAAGCTTAATTAATATGGTAAAGTTTTTATTTAGGATAGGGTATTATTTTAACAATCAGCTTAATAAAAACATCCCAACAATGTTCAAAATAAATTATTTTTTGCCTCCACCGCTCGGTTATCCCACGCTCATTAGGTTGTACTTTTAAAACAGCGTGGCGGTGTATAATGAAAACCGCAAATGTTGGAATCGAAGTTGTATTAGGGATGTTTAGCGCTGCTTTAAAACAAAACAAAGATACATTTTTATGAAACATAAAGATTATGAGCGTTCGTTGAATTTTCATTCATGATAATAAAAGGACAATAAAATTCTTGCAGTCTGCATATTCTTTGTATATACATGTTGTTTCAGATGGGCTATATTTCTTTTATTTCGAGATGGAATTTCCCATTTGCAATCTTGATCTCGTTGATACAGTTTTATCCATAAAGCCCTTTACTTGATTGCCATCTTTATGGAAGAACGGCGGACGTAAGGAAAACGAGTAGTTTAAAAAGATGGAAGGACTTGGAATTTTGTTCAAGGTTTAATGGAGCATACGGAGAAATTTTACATAATCAATCTATAATATAATGTTTCGCATTTGAGCAGCAAGAAATAATTGCACGTATTTGGTTCGTGTCGCTTCTTACTACAATTTGATTTATAAATAAAGCACACCTTGATCCCGAGGGACGATTTTATCTAATGAAACTAATGTAATCTTTTTGTTTCAGGTGAGTTTCTTCTTAGAAACTTTGAGATTTTGACGTAAGTAAAGATACTTAAAAATTATTTCTTAAGTAACTTATTACCACTGTTTTCATAACTATTAAGCTTTATGAATCAGCTAAACAACTGTTATAACCACCGATCATGCTTAAAATTGAAACCGAGTGCAGTCATAGCAAATATTTATAGAAATATCGTGTAATTTTTATTATCTCTTGTTGTATTCATTAATACCAGAGTTTAATAGTTATGTATAATAAAGAATTTTACACGGTTAGAATTAAAAATGTCAGTTACTATTGCCTATTAAAATACAATCGAATAAGACATACGAAAAAATCCCAAAATTGTACGTGATATTCAAAAAACTTAACACAAAAAAAAATTATCAAAGGAGAAAAATTAAAAAAGCAGAATTAATGCCTAAAGTTTCTAGTTATAAGATCTTCACATCAGAATTTTTTGTCTCAATAGGTTTTGACTAGTTATAACAAAATCACAGGTCGAAATCTTTTACATATTTTTTTTTTCGATATTTGAAAGGGTTAATGCACTAAAAAATGTTCCTGAGATGCTATGATAAATTTCTTTTAGATAATTTAGGGTCAGGTGAAGTAATTGTGAACGATTTTGAAAATCTGAAATTTAAAGCTTAATATATTCTTAATGAAGCTTAAATTAGGTCATCTATCTCATTGATATAAAATATTAAATTTTATGTCAATTTGTATTGTTAAAGTATCTCTCTTAAGATAATAGCTTGGCGTCAGGGCAATCTTTGTTGTGTTTTCTAATCTTTCTTTGATTCAGGGGACAAGATTTCTATTTTAATTGTTGTTAAATATGCAAAATTTGCAAGATTTTTTAACAAAACATTCAATCTAAAATTACCCCCTCGATTTTACTGACAGTCGAAGATATTGGGGTAAATAAAAAGAGATATTTTGTATGTGCTGTGGAGTAATTTCCTTTACAGTCTTAGATGAACTTGGAAATTACCCCACTTGACCTTAAATCTCTTTAATTCGACTGGTCTCCAACCTTCTATGATGATTTTTCAATTAATCAGCGTCGTTTTAAACAAAAAGAAAGTTATTTTTAATTCTTCAAATCAATATACTGCGGAAAACATCAGTAGAATTTCGAGTAATGCAATGTACTCTATACAAGTCCTAGTTTCTTGACTAAATGGAAAAAAAATTAGTACCTGGTAATTGAACCTCAACAAAGTATATCAAATAACACCCAAAATGAAAATTTTTTTTTAAGAATAGAGTGTTTCTGGTATCTTATTCTGAAAATCAGAGATTTGAATTTTAAATGTATTTCTATTTATTTTTGATTTTTAGAGTTTTAATTTTCATTATTTAATTTTAGTTTAAATTTTCGTTTTAAGACAAAATATGTTTTAGGAAAGCGAAATTCTGAAAAAAGTTGAAATAAAAAAAATAGTTTCTAGTTTAATATTTCAAAATTAACCTTAGTATTTTAAGCAGCATTTGAATTAAAGTCCACATTAAAAAAAGTCAATAATTTCCATAGTTGAAATTTTAAGATACTTTTGAAAATTGGTCCCATCTTAATTCCAACAAAAAAGTACCTAAAAAATTTAGGACTTTTCAAAAAGTCAAATATTTGGGGCCAAATTTTACACAAAAATTAAAATTTTAAAATAGTTATAAATTTTGAAAGAAACAAAATCTTTAAAACATCCAAATTCTCAAAATAAGTCGAAAATTTTGGGAGCTAATTAATTACCCAAAAAGACGACATTTTGGAAAAGGCAGATTTAAAATTAATTAAGAAACCTAAGCAATCATGTGTTTTCAAAAAAAAAACATTTAGACAACATTTTGAAAATAATTCGACAATTTTTAAAAAGGGAAAAATTTTTAACCAACTCCAAATTTTAAAGACTCGACATTTTTTAAAATATAAGTAGCCGAATTTTGAAAAGTTAACGAAAATTTCAAAAAAGGGGTCGAAATTTCCAAACAGGGGTCGAAATTTCCAAACAAGTTACAATTTCAGAAAATAGCGAACAGTTAAACTTTGAAAGGCCACACTTTTAAGAAAATAACAAAATTGTTATAGAAGAAATTGAAATTGTCAAAAAAATAATAATTTCTAAAAAAAAATTTGAACTTTTTAGAAATCAACGGAGATTTAAGAAAGCGTCAAAATTTCCAAAAAAATTAATATTTTCGAAAAAAGCGAGAAGTTAAAAAAGTTAAAAACGTTAAAATTTTAAAGAGCCATTTTTAAAATATGACAATTTAAAATAGAATCGAAATTTCCAAAAAAGTTAAAATTTTGGAAAAATCGAAAAGTTGAAAACCTTAAAATTTTAAAGAACCGCAATTTTTAAAATATGACGAAATTGTCCTAAAAGAAATTTAAATTGTCAAAAAAGTGATAATTTCTAAGGGAACATTTGGAATTTTGAGAAATTAACAACAATTTAAAAGAGTCGAAAATTCCAAGAAAGTTAAAATTTTGCAAAAAAGGGAAAGTTAAAAGCGTTAAAATTTTAGAAAGCCACAATCTTTAAAAAATGACAAAAAGAATTTTTAATTGTCAAAAAAGTGATAGTTTCTAAAAAAAATTTGGAATTTTGAGAAATTAACGAAGATTTAAAAATAAGTCGAAATTTCCAAAAAAGTTACAATTTTGAAAAAAAACGAAAAGCTAACTAGCAACGTTAAAATTTTAAAGAGCCACAAATTTTAAAATATTACGAAATTGTCATAAAAGAAATATAAATTGTTAAAAAAGCAATAATTTCTAAAAGAAAATTTGGAATTTTGAGAAATTAACGACAATCTAAAGGAGTCTAAATTTTCAAAAAAGGTAAAATTTTGGAAAAAAGCGAAAAGGTAGAAACATTAAAATTTTAAAGAGCCACAATTTTTAAAATGTTACGAAATTGTCATAAAAGAAATTTAAATTGTCAAAAAAGTGATAATTTCTAAAGAAAAATTTGGAATTTTGAGAAATTAACGACATTTAAAGGAGTCAAAATTTCCAAAAAAGGTAAAATTTCGGAAAAAAGCTGTAAGTTCAAAAATTCAAGATTTAAAGCAGCCAAAACTTCTAAAAATGTCGAAATTTTTTTAAAAAGAAACCGAAATTTTCAGAAAACTTAAAACTTTCTAAAGGAAAATTTGAAGCTTCGAAAAAATTGACAGTTTTGAAAAAAAATCAAAAAATTTAAAATTGCAAAATAAGGCTATATTTTAAAAAAATGACAAGATTTACCAAAATTGTAATTTGAAGGAAATTTACAAATATAACAATTGCTTAAAAAGGGACATTTTTTGAATAACTAAAACAATTGGAAAGAGGGGATTTTTTGTAAAACTTCAGCTGCATCTTAATTATAACAAAAAAGGGTCTAAACAATTTTAAACTTTTAAGACAGTCAAATTTTTTTTCAGCATTTTTGAAAAAAGTTGAAATATTAAAAAAGTTGAAATATTTCAAAAAACTTAAAGTTTTTAACAATTTTTTTAATAATCAAAATTTGACAAGGCCAATATACAAGATGTCCCAAAATTATCGGAATAGCTCAGCTCGCAATATCAGATTCTTTATAACATTCTGACATAATAATCTGAATACACTTAAGTCAAGTCTCAACCATTTTTAAGCTACATTCTAATGAAATTTTGAAAAAAAAAACTTCCTATGAGGTTCAGATTCTACTAAATTCGCAGATAGACTTCAAATATGTACGTTAACGGTTGCATATTCATTCGAAAGTCAAAATGTCGAGAATACTTTTAGAGTGTTTAAAATTTCTTAGCGCACATTTTGCTTTTTTCCAAGTGAGTGGATTTTTTTTATAATTTTGGTGCTAAGACTCGTAATTTGGGCATCTTTTTAAAAATTTTGTCTCCAAGCTGTAATAGAAATGTTACCTTTTCATCTCAAAAACCATACGACACTTGTTTCTCTATGGACCAATAGGTGGAGACACTTGGGAGTCACAGGCAAGACGTCTTGAGATTTTATAGTATCTAGCTGCCGGAAAATTTGTCGATGTTTGGGTTCGAATTGACGAGATTTAATAAGATCGAGAGCGTCCTTTAGTTTCCAAACGCTGAATTTGATTAATATTCAAACCTATTGGTATATGCATTAGAATCTTGTCTTCTGGGACCTTCCTAGAGAGTAACCGCTTTGCTAGACGTTTGTGTTTTAACTGTTGGTAGTTCAGCTACCTGTGATGCACTATACGTGCTTAGAGGGCATATTGTAGTGTAGGTGGCATTACACTAGCATACGACATTTGTTGGAGTTGTCCAAAGTTTCTCTACTGATCAATAGATGGCGCTGCTTAGAAGTCACAGGCAGGACATCTTGTGATTCTATAGTATCTTGAATATTTGTCAGTGTTCGGTTTGAAAAGATCTTATAAAATTTAAACCGGTTTTTGATATCCAAACTTTGAATTCGATAAATGTTCAAACCTATTGGTCTGTGCATTAGAGTCAAAAAGTTTTAATTAATCTTAAAGTTTTGATTTTGTTTTCTAAATTTTTCATTCAAGCTACAAATTTCGACTTACCCTTGAAATTTAAAAATTCAATTTTCAAAGTTAACTTTTTGAAATAAATTTACTTTTTCTTCTCGAAATTTGTACATTGAATTTAAACTTTAAATTCGGGACAGTTTTTAATAAGATAAATGTTGTTTCTTTTTCCCAAACAATCGACTTTTTTCTCATAGTACAATCGCTGAGTTCGGGGTTACGCAGCGGTCGTGTGTAATCCTTCTTTTCCCTAGTTTTCCGAATGTAGATCCGTATTACACTAGTGCGACCTTATAACATTTTCAAGGTTAATTGTTCCGCGACAAAAAATCTTGGAAAGTCTCCAATTAAGTGAAAAGCTCGCGACTTCCTTTGTGACCCGAATGTCCTTTATTCATGACACGAGTTCTACAGTCAACAGTTCTTTAACGTCCCTCTAAACATCCCATTTTTTGCACAGCCAGCCGTGCATCCTGAAATCTCATGCATTAAATCCAGATTTCATTTTATTTTTTTCTTTACTTTACAACTTTATGCTTTCGGCGGAGATGTTTTCTTTTGTGGCTTTCTCGGTACGAGGGGTGGAAGGGAGATGCTTCTCGTTTCAATTAAATCTAAAAGGATCATTATAATGGAGCTTTCATCTTAGGCAAATTATTTTCTTCAAGAGGACGTCTCCTCAGTAATGAATCTAATAGGCATTAAACGATGTTATATGAAGTTGGATTTATAAACGGACGAAAGCTGAAGATTGTATTGTTAAGCGTTGCTGAAAATAAAAATAAGATATTTAAGAAAATACATTCCGTTCAGGGTAGACTCAAATACCAATAAGAGATTAGCGCTTGAATCAATGCATATGGAGATGCAACCCCTGATACAAGCTTTGCCTCATTTACGTGACCTTTGCAATTGAAATCTAATTTCATAAGATTCTAGTAAAAATTAAATTTTAATTAGAACGTAACTAACTTGTATATGTCAAGAGATTCATAGTTCAGGAGCCAAAGACCGATTTAATTTTTATTAAATATCTCTTCGAAAATGACAGCTTGGCTGTCAAAACGCCTAAGAGCAACGTTTGTTGTATTTTTTAATCTTTCTTGGTTTCAGGGGACAAGATCTGTGTTTCAATTTTTTATTAGATATTTGAGTTTGGCATAACAAACTCGAATGTTGACAGAGGTTCCTATCAGTATAAACTCCTTAAAGGGGTTGATTTGCTGAAGATGATACCGCTTGAGATTTTTCATAATTGAAGCAGTTTTCCAAATACAGTTTCATTGAAGCAGAAATGGTTAATGTATTAGAAAAATAGTCCCAGAACTATTTACAAGCTATGTTTAGCTTTTAAAATCTCCAATATATTTTAGAGTCCTTTATGCCGCGACATAAAGATAGTTTGGATAGGATGACAGGCATATTTCGATCCGGAAGGTTGCTGATGTAGCAGATAAGTCAAAGCGGCGTGTCTGTTGCAGCCCCAAGCTCCAACGTACACGCTCTACAAGCTTTTCAAAAGGAAGCAATACTATTTCTCGCCTGCATAGATTTGAAAGGGGAAGATTCAGGCTCATGTCAAAGTAATATTTATAGCTCGCGATGCCATTTTCTCCTTCGCTGTGTATTTCCGAGAGTCTTCAGCTTCCATGAAAGCCCGACATTGAAAGGAGATCGTTTTTCAGATAGTTTTTTGGCGCGAGATAGTTTCATTCCATTTCAAGTATTTATATTTTTTTATAATCATATTTGGTAATGAGATGATGAGAAATTGTCGTTTCTGCACCAATATTTAATTTCAAGGTCAGAAATCATGGAAGTACAAATGGGTAAATTATAGTTTATTTTCAGGTGTTTGTTTTTTATATCATTAACTAGATTGATTTCGATTAATATATTTTATAAAGTTTTAACGATCCTTTCCAGATTATATCTCAATAATCAAAAATATTTAAGCAACTTTATATCCTGCTTTGTCTTGAATAGCTTTTCGCCTCTCATATATCTACTATTACCAGATTTTCATAGAAACATTTAATGGTAATATAAAAATTAGAAAGAAGTTGGTTCCTCTATCTCGCCAAATTACGTTACCATCATGCTCTTATTTTATATTGTTGCAGGCTTATCGATTCTAAATAACTTTTAGCACTTGTTGAATAATACCCACTCTATTTTCAAACTAAACTGGGAACCCTAAAACTGAATAATGAACTCACTTATTGACTTCTAACTATTAACTCACTAATTAACTACACTGACTGACTGACTGACTTTATCTAACTGACTCGAGGGAAAGGCGACCGTCTTATATAGTTTTGGCTCCCAGGTTCTAGAAAAATCTTGCAGATAAGGCTTATCCTTTGCCGAAACTTCAGGAACGCTTATCTGCCGTTTGCTTCGTTATCGCGGCCGCTTTCCCCTTATCAGATCTTTCTACGTACTAAATTCTATCATTTTCATTTCGTTACAATATATACCTAATGTTACCTTGAGCGTGATGGTGAAGCTAAATCATAACTTTACCCATATCAAAAGTCGCTCAACGTGCCTTAAGAAATGTTCGCCTGAAAAAATCTCAAAGAAGGATGTAAAGAATATACAAAATACTTTGGGCCGTTGCGCAAACAAAGAAATATCGTTAAATAATCCTCTTCTCCCATGCCCCCATAGATACACACACCAAAGCGCCAATATGCATAGTTTACGATCCGATTCGGAAAGAACTAAGACCAGAATAAACAGCCGAATCGTTCCCAGGCTCACCTAATAAGTTTTACTTTGTATTGGAAACTCTCGTGAATTTTTATTCAAACAAAGTGTTTGCCTAACATTTATCGGGAATCGGCAGCGGATGCTGTAGATTTTTCATCTTTTAAAGTAAACACAATTTACCGAATTTGCTCTTTATCTTCGAGATGCCGAGATAAATGTTCTATGAAATTCCGAGAAATGCAAATTGTACATATCTATGCGCCGTCGTTGGTTGATTTATATTCAAAATTATAGACACGAGGATTGTCGACAAATATGAAAAAGTCCAAAAAAACTAATTAGGTTTAGGTCAATTTTACACCAAATCAGTTATAATACGACGTTTTGTATAGATGAAAGTTTCTATAAGAAATGACACCATTTGTTGCATTTTAAAGTCTCGGTTTACTGGAAAATTCGCATTTAAAAAACGACATGTATTTCCGACCGCTGGTCTGTGTGTGAGTATATGATCACTAAAGAGCGAACTATATACAACATTTTTACGTAAAGTGTGCTCATATTTTATGCATATTTTTTTCAAAATATGCACCGAAATTAAAATTTAATATACGCAGTACCATGAACGGGAAGAAATGTGAATTACATAAGCTAATACTACAGTTATCTTTTTATTTTATTTTTCCCACACTTTGTCAATATGAAATATTTTGTAGAAGTTGTATGACAGAAAAAAAAGAAAAATTTTAAATTGGAAATCTCTTTTTTTTAATTTGTCTTTTTGTACCACTTTTTTTGAAACCATTTTCAATTTTTATTCTTTGTTTATTTTAAACCTTTTATGTAGATTTTAATCCTTTCAAAATTTTGACTGTATTTAGAAATGTATGCTTTAAAATTGTTGTTTCATACTCGAATATTCCTGGTAGAAGGTCTTTAAAGTTTTCTTTGAAATTTCGTCCTTAAATGTATCACTAAAATGATATTACTCATAATTTATGAGTAGGTTATAAATAATGTTGAAAGTTTTTCTTGTTAATTGTGGTTTTGACTTTTAGTGCCATTTTTAGAGTATTTTGCATTTTAAGTGTCTTTTTTAGCTGTTTGTTTTTGCTTTGTTTTACTCGCTTTTTTATCTTATTTAATTGTGCCCAAATCCGGCCTCTAATAGATACGGAAATTTATGTAAAATTCTATGATTTAACTTTTCACCTTTTTCGACCTTCTTATACATTAAAGAGCCCTAATTTCTGCAAGAAAGGTTTCAAGTCAACATTTTCGAAAAAAAAAGATAAAATATAAAAATTGCACGGCAAGTTTAAATTAAAAATTTTAGAAAATAATGTGTGGCTTTTACAAAGCTTAAATCAGTTAACAGAAACAAACAAAATTGAATATTTAAAAAAAAAATTGAAGTCTGAAGCAAAATGTAAGGAAAAAATGTTAAGGTTTCGTAAAACAATTACTGTCTTTCCAACATCGTCAGTGGAAATAAAAGAAAATTTTAATCTCGAGACACATAGGTCCAAATAGTTTGAAAAAATGTCCGAATTTAGAACCACTGTCAATGTAATTCTTAAAGAAAAGATATATTATTAAAGCAAGTTTTTTTTCAGCATTTCGACTTTAATTTTTATATTTTTAAACTCAAACAGTTGTAGAAAGTACAAAGGTCGTGATTAAAGCTAAAAAAAAATCCTAATTAATATCGAAATTTTAATATTGAATTTGAAACGTCAAACTTTTCCAAAGTTTTCACTTCGAAGACGAAATTTTGATAAAAAGGTGGAATTTTTGTAATCAAAATCGAAATATTAACAGAAATCAATTGAAATTAACAACTTCCAGTTAAACTGGTTTCTTAAATGTTGGGAAAAAATTCTGAATTTTAAATCCTGACCCTTAAATATGTTCAGATTTTATATTAAATTCTAAATTTATAAAAAATCGATATTTCTGAATAAATTTATAGAAAAAAATTTTAGGAAAATTAATAAAAAGTGTGTTCTTCTAGAAAACAAAGTCGAAACATTAAAAGTCAATTGTATTAGAAAAAGCGAGTCAAGGTCAAAATTTCGATAGGAAATCAAAATAATGAATGAAAAGAGAAAAGTCTCTTAAATTTTCGAATTAAATCATCAAAGTTCATATATTTTAAGAATTTTCAACTCTAGGGTATGCAATTTAAGATTTTTAGGAAAATTCCGAGTTTAAATTTAAAATATTTAAACCCGAAATTCCGATTTAATTTTTTTGTAAAGTTAGGTTTTTCTTGAAATTTGAACTCAAATTGGACTCCAAATTCCGTGTTTCGGCATGAAATTTTAAAATTAAAAAAAAATATATATATTTCTTGAATTTTAGGCAAAATCAGAGTAGTTATGTAATGCAATATTAAAGAAAAACATCACATTTTCTAAATTATGTTCAAATATCAGTTTTTAAATCGAAAAACTTTTAAAAATGAAAAAATGACACCCGAAACCGAACCGAAAATCGGAAAAAACCGTTATTTTTGTCTTAATGAGAACGGAACTAAACCGATATAATTTTTTTGCCAGGGGAAAACCGAAAACCAAAACGAAAAAAATAGTGGTTTGCAGCCCTGCTCTAAAACCTTAATTTCAACTCAGGGGTTTTGATCTTATTTTAAAATTTTGATACCAATTCCGAAATTTTGACTTTGTTTCGTTCTTGTTGAAATAATAATTTTTTGTCAAAAATCTTATTTTTGCTTTGGTAAGGAATTGTGATTATTACGTGTAAAATTCAGGAAAATTTGCATTTTAACATGAACTTTCAACTCTTTCAAAAACTCGATTCCAATTTACACTTTTTTTTGCAGTTGTTTGCCTAGAAACTCAGGTTTTCTTCCTTTGATTAAACTTTTGGCTTTACATTTTTTCCAAAAGTTTTAATTTTTAAAATTTTTTATAAACCTTGTTTTATTTCGAAATTTAAACTTTTTTTTGCAATTTGAAGTTTCCACTTTAATTTTTTTTGAGTAGTTTTTATTATAAATTTTAATATCCCATTATAAGATTACTGACTACAGCCCTGCCCACGTATTTTAACAGAAAAAGAGAAATGGGGGCGGACAAATTCAACTGGACACGTAGGCGGCTAAACCTGGAAATCTGCTAGAGTGCAGCCTGTCCCTAAAAAGGTAAAAAGGAATATGGCTAACAACTATCGCCCCATATCTTTGTTACCCGTTATATCTAAAGTGATGGAAAAGGTTATCAACATCGAGATTCTCAAATATCTGGAGGAAAATAGAATTATCTTTGATAGGCAATGCGGTTTTGGACAACAACGTTCCACTGGCGATCTACTGGCATATGTTACTCATATCTGTAACTAAGCCATGGAAAAACAATTTGAGGCTAGGATTGTGGCATTGGATATCTCAAAGGCTTTCGACAGTCTGGCACCGATCTCTTCTCGCCAAATTAACATCTTATGGACCCTGTCATTTGATATCTAATTTTCTTGCTGACAGATCTCTTCAGGTTGTTGTCGATGGCATCTCATCCAAGGCATTTGCGAGTGTGCCTCAGGGGTCTGTTCTGTCTTCTACTCTATTTCTGCTGCACATACATGATCCCTTAGCTTCAACTTCCAATCCTATATATAGCTGCGCAGTTAGTGGTAACCTTGTGTCACCTTTTTTCACCGACAAACCATTATCTATCGCTGCTTTAGATTGACTAAGGGAACAGCAGATACAAACAATTAATAGGGATCTTGAGATTATTCTGGAATGGGGTAAAAACAATTTGGTCGACTTCAACGCTTCAAAAACTCAGGCCGCGGTTTTCTCTCAAGGGATAATGCAACAAACATAATAATGGATGGTAAAATCCTTCCGATGGGATCTAATCTATTTGTTCTAGGAGTGAATGCGAGCACTAATTTCTCTTGCACAATTATGTGCGCCATTGCCAAATCCGCCTCTCAGAAACTAGGCTTTCTTTTTAGAGCTAAAATGTACTTCACATCTCATCAGCTATCAACACTATAAAAAGCTTAAGTTAAGCCAACACTAGAATAGTGTTCTCCTGTTTGGAGTTCAGCCCCAAAACACACTTTAGCTCTGTTGGATTCAATTCAAAGAAGAGCGATTCGCCTAATTGATGACGAGAGTCTGACCGTCGAAACACTAGAGCACAGGTGTATGGTTGGTGACTTGTCCCTTTTCTACAAGTACTATCATGGATGATGCCCGCAGAAACTCATAGGATTGATCCCCCCCAAGGGCAAGATTCTTGAGGCGTACTAGACAGTCGGAGGCAGCAAATTCCTATGCGGTCCAGCTTGACACAGTGAAGACTTCTGTCTACGGAGTTTCTTTTTTCTATAGAACGTCCAAGTTATGAAACTTGTTACTGAAAGGAATTTTCCCCAAAAATTACAACCTATCCTTGTTTAAGAAGGCGGTTTATTGCCATCCATCCTTGTTTCCGCATCCTACTCGCAGTGCTTTGAAAGCATAATGGGGTTACCCTTTGTGAGTGAATTAAAGTTAAAAAAAAGTATTAAGAGAAATTAATTGAAATTAACAACTTCGAGTTAAACTGGTTCATTAAATGTTGGAAAAAAATTCTAAATTTTAAATCCTGTAACTTAAATATGCTCACTTTTTATATTAAATTCTAAATTTATAAAAAAATCGACATTTGAGACTAAATTTATAGAAAAAAATCCTAAAAACATTATTAAAAGGTGTTTTCTTCTAGAAAAGAAAGTCGAAACAGTAAAAATCAATTGTATTAGAATGCGAGTCAAGGTCAAAATTTAGATAGGGAACCAAAATTATGAAAGAAAAGAGAAAAGTTTCTCAAATTTTCGATTTTAATCGCCAAAATTGATATATTCTAGGACTTTTTAACTCTACGGTATACAATTTAAGATTTTTAGGAAAATTTTGAGTTTAAATTTGAAATATATAAACCCGAAATTTCGATTAAGATTTTGTAAAGTTTAGGGACTCAAAATGAGTTTCAGTATGAAATTTTTAAACTTCAAAAATAGAAAATATTTTTCTTCAATCTTAGGCAAGGTTAGAGTAGCCACGTGTTGCAATATTAAAGAAAGAGATCACATTTTCTAAATTATGTTCAAAAATCAGTTTTTAATTCGAAAAACTGAACCGAAAACCGGAAAAAACCGTTATTTTTGTCGGATGGAAAACCGGAACTGAACTGATATAATGTTTTTGCCGGAATTAGAACCGAAAACCGAAACGACAAAAATAGCGGTTTGAAGCCCTGCTTTAAAACCTTCATTTTAACTCAGGGAGTTTAATCTTATTTTAAAATTTTGATACCAATTTCGAAATTTTAAATCTCTGTCGTTCTTTTTAAAATAATGACTTTCTTGTTATACACCCTATTTTTACTTTTGTGAAAAATTTTGATTATCAACTCGAAAATTTGGAAAATTTTGAATTTTAACATGAACTTTCGACTTTTTCAAAAACTCTATTTCAATTTACACTTTTTTTGCAGTTGTTTGCCTAAAAACTTAATTTTTTTATCTTTGATGGAACTTTGGCTTTATATGTATTTTTAAAACTTCGACTTTTCAAATTTTTTTATAAATCTTGATTTATTTCGAAATTTGAATTTTTTCTCGCAATTTGAAGTTTGCATTTTCAATATTAATTTTTGTTAAGTAGTTTTTATTATAAATTTTAATCTCCCCCAAGATTACTGACTACAGCCCTGTCCACATATTTCAACAGAAAAAAAAAATGGGGGCGGACAAATTCTACTGGACACATAGGTGGCTGAACCATTGAACATTTAGGGACTCATCTGGCCTAATTCATACTGAAAGCAACAGCTTGTTATCTAATGATGCAATTTGGTCATTTTACATCTTAGTGTCTCTCGATTTTGGTCGTTTTACACCTTAGTGTCTCTGGATGTAGAGAAAAACTTTTTAAATTACGAATATTTATTGCTGCGAAAATGTACAAATTTTACAATGGAAAATATTAAGGAACAATTAATTTGTAGTTAGGAATAAAATAATGTAAAATGTTTTTCCTGGTAATAGACCTTTTAGTCCTTTTTTAGTTTGCCTTTTCAGGCCCTATTTTAGCTAGAACAGGATATACTTCTTTCGAGATTGGACCGTGTCAAAGAACTACTAAAAGCGTTCGCCGTTTCGCCCACGATCGTAGGGGGCTTCTTCAGGAATAAAGAAACAATAAAAAGTGAAATATAAGGGAATATGCAAAAATGAACGAATGAAAAGGCCAATTTCAAAACATCAGAGCACAGTAACTCAGTATGTCCACCATACCAGAGGCCAAACTCTTCTTACTCATTATCATAACCTATTTTAACTGTTTGTTTTTGCTTGATTTAACGTTTGGTTTCATTTTTATCTGAATTGATGCACCTAATATCCATTTTATAAATATTATTTTTTTTCGGTAAGAAAAATAATACAATATATTATTTTTATGGCAAAAATCGTAATTAACCTACTGAATGCACGTTTTTAAGTAGTTTTTTTCTTAATTAGAAGCTTTAACCGTATATTTTTACAACAAAACAATTAGGAAAATTGGGACTACTCAATTTATCTACAGCAATATAACTAGACATTTTTTTAAGGGTAAACAAAGACATCGTGTTGCTTGAAGTGTAAAAAAAAGGTCCTTATTTCAATATTTCATATATTGCAAATATTCGCAAATAGTTTTTTGCAACCAAAAAAATACCTTACCTACGTTCAATATTTTCTATTTTTTGCTTTACAAAAGAAAACGTCCTTTAATTCATACTTTCTATTTCCACTTTGCAAATAAAGTTCGTTTTATCTTATTTGATTGCCTCTAAAATCCAGTCTCTACTCATAAATTACACACCATCGTTAGGCGTTTTTCAAAATTTCAGCTCAAAATTTCAATTTTAAATTTCTTTTAAAAATGTCTCTCGAAATTTCAACCAACAAATTCTTATAAATTTTCACCGGTTATTTTTGTTCTAAATTTCGTTTTTTAACATCGAAATTTGTACTGTTTCTAAAATTCTGGGGTAAAACTTTCAATATCTACCTTTTTCATTTCCTAATTTTATCTTGAAACTCAGTATCGTTTGGAAATATTGATTTTATTCTTGAAGTAAAATTGAAATCTAAAAATTTTCAACAAATTGCCAACATTCTTTCCAAATTTTGGCATTATCCAGAAATGTTCAGTTTTTCTTCAAAGTGTCGACCCACACTTCAAAATTTGGATTTCTTTTCGAAATTCTGAATTTACACTTTTTATTTTTTTTTAAAAAAACCTAAACTCAAACTTTCGACTTTATTCTGAAAAATTTTCATTTATTTCAAGAGTTTGTTTTCCCCAAATTTGAAGTTTCAACTCGAAAATTTGCTGAGGCCATTATTAACCAGAAAATTTTCTTCTCTTGAAAAAAATACTTTTTGATAAAAAGGGCTCTTTGAAAAAAGGACTTTTTGAAAAAGAAAGTCTTTTTTTTATAATTTCGAACTTAATCTCGTTACTTAAAATTTTTCAGAAAATTCTTACTTGACAATTTTGCTTTTGTCAGTAGTTTCATCCGGAATTAGAGGCTTGGAATTTTGATCTTTAACAATTTTGACTACTTTTAAAAAAAGTTAACAATTTCAGATGTGAATTTTCGAGTAACTAAAAAAACATTTTTTTATGGTAGTGTTTGAATAACGTAAAGGTTAATTAGATGTGAATTTTTGAGTAACTAAAATATTTTTTAATTATTCGTAAATTCATATTTAATTTAAAATTGTTACATTTTTTTTAATGTAGTTGAAATTGTGAAGTGTTTAATTTTTTATCTACTTTGTATTATATACAAGTGATTTCGAAAAGTTTTTAGGAGACAAGTTGAGCTTTCGTATGCATTACTCACACTTTAGGGTGCAGCAACTAATCGCTCTTACCACCGAAGCTGTGTAATTCCTTTACAAAGCAAAACCATCCTCTTAAGTTTCCCGTTTATTAGATAACGTAAGGGTATATTCCCGACCGTTTACATTTCCCCATACAAGCTCACCGTCTTTTCTCTTCACCAGTTATCAATGCACGTTGCAATAACTCATGTAAGCTGCGGGATAATAAACTAATTACATAATTAATTTATTCCTACTGAAATTTCATTTATGAAGCGGATGTTAATATGTCCGAGATAAGCCCGGGATTTATCGTACGGGACAAATACGAATGTATTATCCCAAAGTGCCACGGAATCCGACCCGAAATTTCAACCCTCATCCGGCGGTTTACTCCTCCCAAATTAAAACTACATTTGAATATTTGTTATTGCGGTTTCCGCATACCTCAACTGATTGCTCTACCCCTCCTTTGTTCTAAATTATATAGAACTTGGGCAGTAACATTGTACGCGTCTTTTTAATTACCTACACAGCTTAAGAGTCCTTAGTTTACCAGCTTGAATCTTCATTTGGGCGAACAAGCAAAACTCTGTATTGTTGCGCGTTATCGGTTCGAATGATTAATACTTTGTGATTTGTAACCACTTTATATTCAAACTGATTCCGGAACACTATAACTTACTAATTAACTCATCAACACTGTTTAATTTACCAACTTATTCACTGACTAACTAACTGAGGGAAAGCCGACCGGACTTATAGATCTTGGATTTATAGATCCCGTTTCGGGTTCTAGAAGGAACGAGCAGATAAGACTTATCGTTTGCCGATATTTCTGGAGCGCTGATCTGCCTTTTGATTCATTATCGCGGCCGGTTATCTTTATCCAATTTTCTAGAAATTCCTAATTAAATTTGATAATTAAATTTTGTTACAGAATGAAAGATTTATTTTTTCCGAAACTGAAATTCGAATTTATTTTCAGAAAATTCTTATTTTCTTTTCGTATTTAATTAAGACTTTTTTTTAACAAAACTTCAATTTTGTTAAGTTTTCCGCCTTATCCTTGAAGTGTCGGCTATATTTCCGTGATCAAAATTTCAAGATCAAAAATGAAATTTCGCAGCTAAAATTAACGTATTTTGAGAGAAATTTGGATTTCAATTTTGTGATTTCGTTTTTTTATCAATATTTTGAATTTAAATTAAATATTTCTAATTTAAGAGTTAAGGTTTTGGATCCATAGAAGAAAAACAAGGAAAGAAGAAAAGAACATGTCAATTAGAAAACTTTTTTTATTATAATTTTGACTTCAAATTTTTTTTCCGAAATCAACTTCTTTGGCAAAAATCTCCAGACCCATTTTTTACCAAGTAAATATAGTTAAAAGGTACCATGTTTAGGCACAACAGGGGCAATGAACACCTGCCCAACAGCAGCAATGGAGGCAATGCTGGATCTAACTCGTTTTCACCTTTTGGTGAAGAGGGAGGCGATCAAAGGGGCCTCAAGATTACTGCAATTAAAACAAATTAAAGAAGACTTTGGCGGTCACATTGGAATCCTTAAGGAATGTAGCCTTGCGATTTTAACGTGATCGGTTGATCATATGCTACCCAGATACGAATTTGATCATTCATTTGAAGTGGACTTAAATTGCCACACAAATCTGTACCTGAATAAAAACACAAAATATTCATCTGGTTTACAAATGGATCAGATTTTGGTGAAACGGACTGGTCCTTGGTTATTAAAAATTAAAATAAAAATTCTATCCCCTGACATCAAGAAAGATTAAAAAACACAAAAGAGGTTACTCTGAGCAACCTCTGTTTTGTTTTTCAATTTTTCTTGGTTTCGTGGGACAAGATTTGCATTTCAATTTTTAAATGGATCAAAGACAGCACATGGGACTAAAGTGAAAATGTATGGCCCTAACTATACGTTCTCTAAAGCCTTGGGAAAAGACCCAACTATCTTTCAAACCGAAATACATGCAGTAAAACTCTGCGCCTACGAGAGTCTTCGAAGAAACCTGAAAGGAACAAAGATCTAACTAAACTCTGACAGCCAAGCGAAAATAAAAACTCTCAGCAGCTGCATTGTTAAATTCAAACTAGTTTGGGACTTTCAACAAACTTTAAAGCAACTAACTAAACACTACAGGATCAACCTTAAGAGGTTGCCAGGGCATAAAGGAATACAATGGAATGAAGCTGCAGACCAACTCTCTAGAGAAGAATTTGCATCGTTGTTTCTTGGATCTGAACCGGCTTTTGGTTTTCCTGAAAGTCAAATAAACAATGAGGACAAAAAATGGAAAGCATAGTGAAGAATTTCCCACTTGAGATCGTATCCAGGACTACGACAAACGAAAAGATTCATATTTGGAACGCTTGAAAAGGCAAAGGTCTTCTTGGACCTCAGCAAATCCGAATTGAGGATACTAAGAGGCCTCTTAACAGAACATTACCCTATAAGGTACCACCTCAAGAGAAAGCTGAGACAGACCTATGTCGCTTTTGCGCAGAAGCTGCGGAGACTGCAGAACATGTACTATGCAAGTGCAATGCGCTTGCAAGCAAAAGGCACGTTCAACTCGGATGGGAGTCCTTAGACCCCTCAGATGTTGAAAAACTCAATCCCAGGTCCATAATAAACTTTTACAAGAGTTTGAACCTAGAAACCACATAGATTAGGGTATGCATAAATGATCTCCTTAGGGGAAGGTGCATGGTCGATGAAAAGAAACACGAAATGACCCATATGTAATCTCATCTTATGTAATCTACCAAAACCTTAATTAGAGCACTCAAGTGAACACTGTTTCTTATGATTAAATTCATAGAAGGTTTTACCCCTTTACGTCATCGGCAATTAAACAAATAATACGTACCATATATCGTCAGCAGAACTGGCATTTTCAAGGACACTAATCTTAGTTGATTAGCCAAAGAAACATCGACATCATCTGCATTGGAATTCAAATCGATAGCGATGTGCCAATGTGGCAAATGGGTAAAACCTTCTATGGACTTACTCATAAGCCACTAAGTTTACTTCAGTGCTCCAGTTAAGGTTTTGGTAAAAATTGGGTTAGGAGATTTTTACCAAAGAATTCGATTTTGAAAAAAAATTTGAAGTAAAAATTATAAAAAAGGAGGTTCCTGATTGACATTTTAAACATTTTCGTTTATAGAAGCATCATAAAATTTTTAATATCTCTTTGTGTATCTATCCCTAATAGAATTAAACAGTTATGAAAAAATTGCTGCTCTAAAAAATTTTTTGGAAAAAAGTCAACACTTTAAGAAAAGACCAAATTAAACGCTAATTTTTAATAATAATTCGAAAAGCCGAATTTTTGAAAAAATGTCCCCACTTTGATTCTATGAAGAAAAGAACGAGATTAAGAAAAATAAACAGTTTTTGCATATCATTTTGAAGCTTTGGACTTTTTTGGATAATTTTAGCTTTTGAAAAAAGTTGGTTTTATTTGAAAATTTTCACTTTTTTCTTAATTTAAATATTTTAATTTTGATTTTATTGAAAATTTAAAATCCCAAAATTTTGAATTTTTTGTGAAACCTTTGACCCTTTTTTCAAAATTTCTCGAAGTTTATTTTAAGTGTCTATATTTTTAAAAATTTCAATTTTTTTTTCGAAAATCTGTTTCAAAACTTTTATTACATTTGAAAATGTCGACTCGTCTTTTTCTCGAAATTTTCACTTTTTTGTGAATTGTAACTGAATTGTTGTTCTTTTTTAAAAATTTCGTCTTGTTTTACTTTTCTTATCAAAATTTCAAGATATTTAGAAAATTTGATTTATTTTGAAAATTATGGCTTTTAAAAAAAAATATTTTTAGAACGTTTCCACCGTTTTGACTACTTCGTCTTTTTTGAAATTAGGACTTCTTGAAAATGTCCACATTTTTTCTCAAAGTTTACACTTCGATCAGACTTTCTAAAAATTTCGGCATTTTTCAAAATTTCAACATTTTGGATTTTAAATTTCGATTAATTTTGAAATTGTTGACCGTTTCCCAAAATATTGACTTTTCAAAACTTTTATTATATTTGAAAATGTCGACTCTTTTTCAAAATTTGGATTTTGTTTTCTCAAAACTCCGTCTTTTTCTCTACATTTTTACTTTTTTGGGGATTATGACCAAAAAGTTCTACTTTTTTAAAAATTTCACCTTGTTTTACTTTTTTTGTCAAAATTTTAAGATATCTAGAGAATTTGATTTGTTTTGAAAATTATGGCTTAAAAACACTTCTCAAAAATGTTCACATTTTTTTACAAAGTTTACACTTCTTGAAGACTTTCTAAAAAAGTCCACGTTTTTCAAAATTTTGACTTTTTGGATTTTTAATTTCAATTAATTTTGAAAATGTAGACCTTTTCTAAAAATATTGACTTTTAAGATTTTTAAAACTTCCATTATATTTGAAAAGGGTGACCCTTTTTCAAAATTTTATATTTTTTTTCAAAAATTCCGCCTTTTTTTCGAAATTTTTCCTTTTTTTTTGAATTGAGACCGAAAAGTTCTACTTTTTTCAAAATTTCGACTTCTTTTACTTTTTTTGTTAAAATTCCAATATATCTAGAAAATTTGATTTGTTTTGAAAATTACGGCTTTTAAAAAAAATGTTTACTTTTAGAACACTTCTACTTTTCTGACTACTTCGATTTTTTTGAAATTAAGACTCCTTGAATATATTTACATGTTTTTACAAAGTTTACACTTCTTTGAGACTTCCTAAAAATTTCGACGTTTTTCAAAATTTTGACTTTTTGGATTTTTTATTTCAATTTATTACGAAAATGTTGACGTTTTCTCTAAATATTGACTTTTAAATTTTTTTTTGAAAATCCCAACTCTTACAAAAATTTAAGTTTTTGATTTGTGTTTAATTTTTATTTATGTACTTTCGACCTTTGTCAAAATTTTGATATTTTCTTGAGATTTTAACTTTCTTGAAAATTTTGGCTCTCTTTAAAATTTCGACTTTTGTTAAGAATTTCGACCTTTTTTCAAAATTTCTAATATTCCCAAATTTCTAGTAATTCTTTCAACGTTTTTTTTTTGATAAATTATGATTTTTTTAGAGGCCCAATTTTTTTTGAAATTTTGACACTTCCTACACTTTTTAACCATTTTGAGAATTTCCCATTTTTGGAGATTCGACTATTTGTGAAAATTTCGCCTATTTGAAGTATTGGACTTTTTTGAATAATGTTAACTTTTGAGAAATTTGGTTTTATTTAAAAATTTCCAGTATTTTCTTTGTTTAGATATTTTAATTTTGATTTTATTGAGAATTTAGAATCTCAACATTTCGACTATTTTATGAAAATTTTGACCCTTTTTCAAAATTTCTCGAAGTTTTATTTTGGTGTCTGTATTTTTAAAAATTTCGATTCTTTTTACGAAAATCTCAGTTTTAAAACTTCCACTATATTTGAAAATGTCGACTCTTTTTCAAAGTTTTGATTTTTTTCTCAAAATTCCGTCTTTTTCCCGAAATTTTTACTTTTTTTTGAATTATGACTGAAAAGTTCTACCTTTTTAAAAATTTCGACTTCTTTTACTTCTTTTGTCAAAATTCCAAGATTTCTAGAAAATTTGATTTGTTTTGAAAATTATGGCTTTTAAAAAAAATCTTATTTTTAGAACACTTCCACTTTTTTGAATACTTCGATTTTTTTGAAATTAAAACTTCTTGAAAATGTTCACATTTTTTCACAAAGCTTACACTTCTTTGAGACTTTCTAAAAATTTCCACGTTTTTCAAAATTTCGACCTTTTGGATTTTCAATTTCGATTAAATTCGAGAATTTTGACCTTTTCCCAAAATATTGTCTTTTAAGATTTTTTTTAAATTTCAACTCTTAAAAGTATAAGAGTTTTTGATTTGTGTTTAATTTTTATTTAGATACTTTCGACCTTTGTCAAAATTTTAATATTTTCTTGAGATTTCAGCTTTTTTGAAAATTTTGGCTCTCTTCAAAACTTCGACTTTTGTTAAAAGTTTCGACCTCTTTTCAAAATTTTAAATATTTCCAAATTTCTAGTAATTTTCTTACGTTTTTTTAATGAATTATATATTTTTTTAAAGAGGTCCAATTTTTTCGAAATTTTGACACTTCTCTCAGTTTTTAACTATTTTGAGAAATTTCCATTTTTGGAGATTCGACTATTTTTGAAGATTCCGCTTTTTAAAGTATTGTACTTTTTTGAATAATGTTAGCTTTAGAGAAAATTTGTTTTATTTGAAAATTTCCACTTTTTTCTTTGTTTAGATATTTTAATTATCATTTTATTGAGGATTTAGAATCTCAAAATTTCGAGTTTTTTACTAAAATTTTGACTCGTTTTCAAAATTTCTTGAAGTTTTTTTTAGTGTCTGTATTTTTAAAAAGTTTGATTGTTTTTTCGAAAACCTTAGTTTCAAAACTTCCACTATATTTGAAAATGTCGACTCTTTTTCAAAATTTTGATTTTTTTTCTCAAAATTCCGTCTTTTTCTCGAAATTATTACTTACTTTCGAATTGTGACTGAAAAGTTCTACTTTTTTAAAAATTTCGACTTGTTTTCCTTTTTTTGTCAAAATTCTAAGATTTCTAGAAAATTTGATTTATTTTGCAAATTATGGCTTTTAAAAAAAATTCCTATTTTTAGAACACTTGCACTTTTTTCATTACTTCGGTTTTTTTTTGTAAATTAAGACTTCTTGAAAAGTTTCATATTTTTTTAGTTTCCACTTTTTTAAACTTTCTAAAAATTTCGCCAAATTGCAACTTTTTGGATTTTTTATTTCGTTTTATTTAAAAAATGTTGACCTTTTCTCAAAATTTGACTTTTGAGATTCTTTTTTTAAATTACCACTTTTTTAAAAAAAATCGAGGCTTTTGATTTTTTTAAAAATCTCTATTTCAGTGTTTTCGACCCTTGTCAAAATTTCGAGGTTTTAGCTTACTTGAAAATTTCGGATTTCTTCAAAATTTCGACTTTTGTTAAAAATTTCGACCTCTTTTCAGAATTTCGAATATTTCCAAATTTGTGATTTTTTTTACTTTTTTTGATAAATCATGACTTTTTTTAAACAGCTTCAATTTTTCTTTCAAAGTTTTGACATTTTCTTCATTTTCTATTTATTTTGAGAATTTTCCATTTTTGGAGATTTGACTACTTTTCAAAAATTTTGACTTTTTTTGGAAAAATTTGACCTTTCTTTAGGAAAATATAACTTTTTTCAAAATTACCGATAAAGATTTCGAGTTTCATCCCGAAATTTCGAAAAATGTTTAAGAAAATACCAAAATTAATACAAAGAAATGTATTCATGAAATGTCTGTAATAAACTAGAAATTTTAAAAGAAGTAGAAATTTTTGCATTATATAAGGTGTCTGTTAAAGATCGATACTATAATGGAAGTTTCCACGAATCTTATTATATTTATGTTATTTTCTAAAATTTCAAAGCTTTCACAAAAGATTTTATAGATCAGGCACACAAATTTTTAGGTTATTTTTAAAAACCATTATCTAAAACAAAAAAAATTATAAAGACAAATAAAACAGGAAAACTAAAGCTTTGAGTTTCTTATTCTAAGATCCCAAGTCCTAAAGTGTTTAACTCTAGTAGTTTTTGGTAATCATAAGAAAAACCTGGACCAAACATTTTTTCAAATTTTTGCTTACTTTAAAAAAGTCCACAGACTTAAATAACTTTTTTCAGCGATTTTATTATAAGACTGTTTTAAATAACAGTTTATCTCTCTTTAATTTGACTGGTCTTCAAGCTGTCTACAATGATTTTTCGCTCAGATATTTTTGTTCAAAACAAAAAAGTAATTTTGGTAGAGCGAACTCGTTCTTGGTTATTTTTAAAAAATGAAATACAAATCGTTAGAGTAACCTTTGTTGTGTGTTTAATTTTTCTTGCTTTCAGGGGACAAGACATATTTCTAGTTTTTAAAAAAGTCAGTATTTATTTTGGTAACACTGGTCCACACTGATTTTGTCACACAAACTATGCTAATTATGTTTGGACTACCTCTCTGCATCATGAAACCCTACTTATTTTTTCCCATCGCCCCCAGTTTTTTTGTGACAAGGTAAAATTTTTTTTTGGAGGTCTTCCCAAATACTGTTTGTTGTTATTTAGGTTTATATATTGTTTACATCTTGGGAAATTTTACCGGAAACAAAACATAATATCATGCTCATATTAATTCTTCATTTGAAGTATTTTTTATTATCACAATTTGGGTGCTTTTTATGTAAATGGGACACCAGGAATCGAAAAAAATCAAAATTAGGGAAAAGTTGGTCCTGGACGCAGATCTTTCATTTGTAAATTGTAAATGAAAATAAAGCATTTACATTTGTAAAGCTCTCTGGTATATTTTTTTCACCACTACTTATAAAATTATGTTTAGCAACAATTTTTTGGAGGAAGTGGGTCGCAATAAAAATTGATTTTTATATTTCAAAGAGAAATTCTCCAGAACGAGTGAAGTAGTAGTAGTAGAACCTCAAATTAAGAAAATTAATAAAAGACTCGTTGTTTAAAGAGAAATTAAATGTTTTAAAAAAATCAGCATGAAGATGCTGATTTTTGGTTTACATAGGAGTGACATCTATAGATATTTGTATGCAAGTAAAATACAGCATAGCCCTTCAAGCGTGTATAGTGAACCATATGTAGCTGAACTACCAACAGTTGAAACACTGCCACCTAGCGAAGCGGTTGCTCTCTAGGAAAGTTCCCAGAAGACAAGGATTCTAATGCACAGACCAATAAGTTTGAACATTTATTAGATTCGAAGTTTGGAAATCAAAGACCGGATCGAATCTAATAAATGCTCAAAATTAGTCATCTGTGCATTACAATATAGATATTTAGTTAAAAAACTTTCATTAGAGTATAAAGCTTTGGGTTGCAATATGGAGATCAAGATTCATTTTTTAAACACATATCTTGTCTTTATTCGGAGAAATTAGGGGGTTCTGGTAAGTGATAAGAACTGATAACGGTTTCATGCGGACATTCCAATGATAGAAAAACTTTATCAGGGCAGATTAAACTCAAGAGTTTTGACTGGCTACTACTGCTTGATCGAGGGGGACCAATTAAAAGCTAAGTTGTCTACAAAAACAAAAATTGTAAGTTCCCAATGTACAGAAATCCGTCATTTGACAAACAAATGTCGTAAGTGACGAAAATTTTAAAACTACTTATTTTAAACGACAACAACAGATACTATTAAAAAACTCAAAAGAAATTTATATGACAAGACAAAACTCCAATTTTGTTGTCCAGTGTAATTTTTGATTCAATTTAATTCCGCCCAAAACACACCCCTTTCGGCACTTTCAGTTCAATTTGTTACAGATAAGCAAAATAACTTGGCCATTTTGATCAACTTAATTAAAAGATAACAATGTTATTGACTGAAGGTAAATTGAATAAAACCACATTTATTTTTAAAGGCGCATTGTTAATTATTTCAGGTGTTTCCAAGATGTTTTGTTCTCCCTGAACAATAATTGCATCATTCATTCTTCTTGAAAGATAGACGCCAGATACATATTTGTATAATTCTCTGCATTAAATTGTGCCTTAATTGTTCAGTTCGTTTATGTAAACCAGACCCAATCATTCAAGTAAATCAATACCAACCGTAAATAACTCATTATCTGCAGTCTGAATTGTTTTCAGGATAAAAACTAGGGCAATATAATGGGTTTCATCAAGGACAATTTTCCATATGAAGTATAATCTTAGAAGAAGATTACCATGTTTCAGATAATGTAGCATGTTTTATTCCTTGAATTATTGTGAAAACAATCACACAAGCAATTTCACCTGAAGTCGTTTTGACATTCTTAGAATTTTGTAGGAATATATTTTGCACATTGTTCAACTTGGTCTCACGTAAATACCTAATCAGCCGGTCTACTAATAACTATTTCCAAAATTTTTTTGGTTCAGATTCTAAAATTACATCAAAAAACGCATTTTGTTCGACACATTCGAAACTCAATTCGCTTTAGGGACAATTTTGTGATGAAAAAGAAGATATAATGTTTTAATGTGTCTACAGGCAACTTTACATACTTTACATACAACTTTATATAATTTGCTTTTATTTGTTGAAAGATTCAACCTTGAGATGGATTTATTGGACGTAAAATTTGATACAAATTTTCACCCATTTAGAGGTTGCGATAAATCCATATCCTAGCGAATGCCTACGTTGTATAAAGTAGTTACTTGACAAATTTCAAGTTTGTAAGTATAGTTTCGGACTTTTCCTGATGAACAGAAGAGTGCTTTTTCTATATGTCCAACGATAAATTCCCGAAGTAAGTCTTTTTATTTGTAAGTTTAAGAAATTCACTTTTTATAAAAACATCTGCTTCTCTGAATCTAGTATTTTGAAAACCAAGTTGAAGGTCGTTATACAGAACAACTTCCATTTCGTTTTTATAGAAAATATTTTGTTTTCAAGTTTGTCTGAAAATTTCGGGTTAATCTTGGAATCCAATTTTTTTATTGCAACGATTTTCAAAGGTGAAAAATTCTGTTTTTGAAATCGAAATTTCTAAAATAAAATAATAATTGTAAAGTGAAAATACCAAAGGGGGTAAGTGCCAAAAAATTTGTTTTTCAGTTTTTACCTTAAAGGGGCACAAAATGTTATCGCCAATATCGCAACAAAATCTCCAAGGGCTAATCCTTCTTGTTGGGCTACTAACTTAAACTAAATTAATTAGTTAACTTAGTAAGTAATACATCATAACAGAAGGTTTTTCTTTAATAATTCCAAACTCCTTATCTGGTACCTAGCCCCTTTGCTATTACCACTCTACAATTGTAAGATTATAAAAACAATGTCTGTGTTATTTTCATTCTGGTTTAATGCTAATTCCCAAGAGATATTTCCTAGTTTTTTGCCATAGAGGGACTCATGCAACTAATATGGCATAATTATGTAAAGCAAAAGAAATCTAATAAAGAACTTAGGGACAAAATATAGAGGCATTAGCTACTAAAGAAGACCAAAAGAAGAATTAATTGGGGCAATATCGTAGGCGTCATTTTAGTCAAAATTTCACGTTGTAGCTGATAGAGTCGATAGAGCAGCGGTTTGCGTTTTGCGTTTTAACGAAAAATTCACGAATCGCCGCATCGTTTTTCCCAATTATTGCAAAACTCCAAATCGGCCGCAACTAATAAATTTAATTTAGGGCAGTTTCATTGCCGCAATATGCGGTTGAAACAATGCTACAATGGAGACATTCGTAACGGTCTTTGTCAAGTAAAATAAAACCATTGTTTAAACGAATCAGTTAATCAAATAACACTATTTGGGATTCATGTAAATAGCCAATTTAAATAATAAAAACCCCGTTCAAAATCAGATAGAGCAAACGAATTGGTCCGGCATGAGCGGCATTAATAAACATTCGAATGGCTGTTTCACATTTCAATAATTGAGCGACGTTCCAGCCCTAAAATTCATTGAAAAGGCGCCTCTAATTTGACTAGTTTAAATAAATGAGAGTCTTCCCCAGTATTGATTTGTTTGACCAAATACAGTTGGAAAAACAAGAGAAATGGAAATATTTTCGACGATGATTTACTTCTGAACGCTGCTCATAGACCAAAGAAAACAGAAGATATTTCTTCATGGATTTAGGTTTGGGTGATTTGGAATAGGTTTGTCTGGGGCTTCTACCCTATCCAGTTAATTAATTTAAGATTTATTAATATAAATTTAAATATTTCCAAACTGGATCTTGAAATAATAAATAAAATTAATAAACAGAATGTTTTTGACCAATAAGAGTCCACCATGGAGAATTACCCTATCCAATTTTTTCTGGGCCCATAGAGAATATTTCTTCCTAGATTTAGGTTTGGGTGCTTCGGTTTAGGTGTGTCTGTTTCTCCTACCTTATTCAGGTTTCTCTGGGTACCTACTCACTTTGTTTTACTCGGGGATGATTCCGTCAGAAGATGAGTTACTTAATGCTTTCCAGGGGTCTTGCCAAGAGCTAACTTTCACAAAAAAAATGCTTCTGAGAAGAAATCCTTTGGGGATGTGTCGATCTGTTCAGGACGTTCTAAAAAGAATTTTGTTGGAACGGACTGGCCCTTGGTTATCTCCAAAAATTTAAATACAAATCTTATCCCCTAAAACCAAGAAATAATAAAAAACACAACAAAGGTTGCTCTAACGAGTTTTTAACCAAGCCATCATCTTCAGAGAGGTACTAACTGGAAAGAGTGTCAGAATTAGTTGATTTGGTAGTTTTTCTGTAAACAAGGGTTGCAGCGATGCTATATTACCACCCATTCGCGAGGAACCTAAGGTGGAGTATCTTTCAGGACAATCGCGGTAGTTGGCAGGAGTAGTAGAATCGCTTTCGAAACTGAAGAACCTCTGTACCTTATTTAAGTTAATTTCAGGAAAGATTCAATTTTTTTTATAATATGATTAGGCTCATTTGGGAGTTTTCTTTTTAAATTTTCTATTATGCTATAAAATGTATAAGTGAGTGTATAGTGGTTCTATCTTCAATTTATTTAATGGTACCTACTCTTTCAATGTTCTAGTAGGATCGTTACTAGTGTGATTAGAACTTATTCTTATATTTGAGAGTTAAGGTAATAAAGCAGTCTTAGGGTGCGTTTATAGTAGATACTTTATCACGTATATTTTTTTCTGACATAAAAATATATCATGTGTAAATCATCCTGAGAGAAGCTATCTGAGACTAATTACACAGCTTCGATAAACTACTTGACATAAAATGTCGACATAACTTTCAGCCAGTGTCTGACATATATCTCAAAAGTTGTAGTCATCTACTTTTTCTCGAGATATTTCATGTGATTAACTATTGTATATCACTTACAAAATTGGGATAATATGCCTTGCAAATTTAATTAGTTAAATTTTGATCATTGAAAGTAGCAAAGACATTTTATATCGACATTTTACCTCAGATAGAATTGTCAGCAATTTTATTCAGCTATATTTGTGTCATAGTGTAAACGAATAAGAAAATTTTGTCTCAGAAACCTGAGATTTCTATCATGAAAAAAGTCTCTAATGTAAACGCACCCTTAGCAATAAAATAGTGATTTTCGTTTGGAATTTAAAGTCAAATTTTGTGAATTTTACTAATATGTTTCAAGGTTTATTGTATATTATTATTGTTTTATTCTTATGTATCCCTAATCTTCACCAGTACTGTTTTAAATCATATCGTTAAAAAATTGGACTGCCCAGTCTCTTAAGTTTATAGGGCGTCATAAGGCAAGAAGCTGCTGTATCACGCTTATTTGAGTAACCTCTGGCAGATTATAATCCAGTTGCCACTTTTAGTAGTTTGTAATTCAACGGTGGTAAGCAGGGTCAATATTGAACTCCCTAGCGCATAATTCTAAAGATTAGAAAGACTTCATTAAGAACCGGATTATATGCAACTTAAAAAGCTTGACATGTGCATGCAACTATTCAAGAAAAATACTTAAAATATTCACCAAAAATTTCAAAATATACAACTTTAAATAATGATACTGACAACTACTATTTCAAAAAAAAATGTAGGAATATCAAGAAAAGAAAATTTTTTTTTTAAGTTTAATCCACATGCAAAGGATAACCCTATTTCACCTTCAAAGCACAGCGAGTTGAATGCGGAAACAAGAATAGATGGCGATGAACCGCCTTCTTAAACAAGAATAGGTTGATATTTTGGAAAAAATTGCTTCCAGTAACGGGTTCCATAGCTTGGAAGTTCTACAGAATAAAGAGCCTCCGTAGACAGAAGTCCACACTGTGTCAAGCTGGACCGCACAGGAATTTGCTGTCTCCGGCTGTCTTGTATTCCTTAAAAATCTCGCCCTTGGGGGCATCAATCGTATTAGTTCCTGTGAGCATCTCCCATGAAAGTATTTGTACAAAAAAGTAGAAGTTTTAGATTTAAACCACCTAATTAAGTACAAAGATCGAAATTTCAAAAAAAAAAGATAAATTTCTAGGAGAAAGTCCAAATTTCCAAAGACTAGAAATTTAGTCAAAATTTATAGAGATTGAGATTCTAAGATATCGAAATGTTTAGAAAAATCACCCAAAAATAACGGAATTTCAAAAACAGGGTGACATTTTGAGACAAACGGTAGAAATTTTGACGGGCGAAATTTTCCAAATAAGGTCTTGTTTTAAGAAAATGTCGAATTTTGAAATTAAATGGAAATTTGTGAACGAACGAAACGAATCGAAAATCCTGAAAAAAAGTATCTCGAGCAAAAAGACGAAACTTCAAGAAAACCATAGAAATTTTCCACAATTTTGAAGAAAAATAAGTCAAATTTTTGAATAATTGACTGAGAATAAGAAGAATATTGAACAAAAAAAAAATCAAAATTTTGAGAAAAAGAAGAACTTTAAAAAGAATTGAGATTTGTAGTATCATAAAAGTAGACATTTTGAAAATGCGATTTTGAGAAAAATGTTGAAATTTTAAAAATAAGAGTAATTTCAAGGAGAGAATCAAAATTTAAAAAAACAAATTTTGGAAAAAATAGAGATTTTGAATAAAATTAAGGAAAAAGACCAAGTTTGAAGAAAATGTTGCCATTTCCAGAAATATTAAATGCGGAATTTAGAAGTAAATATGAAAATTTCGAAAAAAAAACAAATTTTAAACAAATAGTCAAATATCTGAAAGTTTTGATTCTAGTAGATAGAAGGTTTCAAAAAAAATATATTGTTAAGAAAAATAATGGAATTTTGAAAAAAACCTTGAAATTGAGAAAGAAAATTTTGGATGAAAGTCAAATTTTAGGAAAATTTTTAAGTAAATAAAAGCGAAATTAAAAAAAAAGACAAATTTTAAAAATAAAAAATGTAAAATTTTAAGAAAAAGACCAATTCCGAGTAAAAACTAAAATTTTGCCCAGAAAGCCAAATTTTCAGGATAGATGTTTGTGCCAAAAAAATAATTTGAAAAAGTTTTAAATGTTGAGGATAAAGATGAATTTCGGGGAACGCAATTAAAATTTCTAAAAACAAAAATGAGTTGTGAAGAAAGATTGGAGAAAAAGTTATTACGAGGAAAAGATAGAAAGTGCAAGAAAAAAGTCAGATTCTAGTAGAAATTCAAAATATCTCCGTCTTCAGTATTGTTGAATTTTGAAAAAAATGTACCAATTTTGAGAAAAACTCAAAATTTTCTCAGGTTGACTGTTTATTTTTTTCTTGACTTCTTAAGTCAAAGGGAGACTGTGCCTCACCATGACGTCAGAAAATAACCACTATTGAGATAAATGTTAACATTTTGAAAAACAAGTTGAGATTTTCAGAAAATTAGATTTAAAAAATCTTGAACACTTAGAAATTTACAAAGTAAGTGTTCTACAATTTTTGACTTTTTAGCAAAATTCAGAATTTGGAAATTTATTTTTCAAAGCTTCTACTTTTTTATCAAAAGTTTGTCCAAATTTTAAGAAAACAGTAAATTTTGATAAACACTTCAAAATTGGCACAAATTCGAATTTTAAAAAAGGGGAAATTTTTAAAGAAGGTCGAATTTTTAAAAATAAAAATTATGAAAAGGAGAATGTGCTAATTTTGGGAAAAGTTCAACATTTTCCGGTTCAATATTTATTTTTTTTTGACTTCCTAACTCAGAGGAAGACAGTGCCTTACCATGACATCAAAAAATGTTTACTATTGAGATAAATGTCAACATTTTGAGAAACAAGTTAAAATTTTCAGCAAATTGGATTTAAAAAAATCTTGAAAATATGAAATGTACAAAAAAGTGTTCTAGAATTTTTATCTTTTTAGAAAAATTGAGAATTGAAAAAAAAAAATTTCAAAGCTTTTACTTTACTTAAAATGGAAATTAAAAAAAAATATGTGCCAATTTTAAGAAAAATTTCAAATTGTCTGGTTAAATATTTATTTTTTTTCAACTGCTTAAGTCAAGGAGATTCAGTAGCTCACCATTATATCAAAAAATGTCTACTATTGAGATCAGTGTCAACATTTTGAGAAACAAATTAAAATTTTCAGAGAATTAGATTTAAAAAAATCTCGAAAACTTGAAATATACAAAAAAGTGTTCTGGAATTCTTATCTTTTTAGAAAAATTGAAAATTTCAAAAAAATGTTTTCAAAGTTTCTACTTTTTTATTAAAGGTTCGTCCAAATTTTGCGGAAAAGGTAAATTTCGACAAACACTTTGAAATTTGCAGAAATTCGGATTTTAAAGAAGTGAAAATTCATAAAAATGATCAAATTTTGAAACATAGAAATTTTGTAAGAAAAATGTGCCAATTTTGAGAGAAATTTAAAATTTTCTGGTTAAATATTTATTTTTTTTTTCGACTGCTTAAATCAGAGGGAGATAGTGCCCCACCATGACGTCATAAAATATCCAATATTGTGATAAATGTCAACATTTTGAGAAACAAGTTGAAATTTTCAGAAAAATGGATTTACAAATATCTCGAAAATTTGAAATGTACAAAAAAAAGTTTTAGAATTTTTGTCTTTCTAGAAAAATTCGGAATTATCAAACATTTTGTTTTCAAAATGTCTACTTTTTTATCAAAAGATCGTCCAAAAGTTTTTTCAAAAAATTGTCCAAATTTTGAGGCAAAGGCAAAACATTTCGAAATATGCAAAAATTCGTATTATAAAAAAGTAGAAATTTTTAAAAAAGGTGGTCTAATTTTGAAAAATGAAAATTTTGGAAAGAGCGATGTCCTAATTTTGGGAAACATTAAAGTTTTCCGGTTAATTATTTATTTTTTCTTGACTGCTTAAGTCAAAGGAAGACGGTGCCTCACCATGACGTCAGCAAATATCCACTATAAATGTCAACATTTTGAAAAACAAGTTGAAATTTTAAGAGTTAGATTTAAAAAAATTTCGAAAATTTTGAAATTTGCAAAGAAAGTTTTGTAGAATTTTTGTCTTTTTCAAAAAATCTAGAATTTCCAAAAAATGTTTTTTCAAAGTTTCTACTTTTTTATTAAGTGATCGTCCAACTTTTGAGAAAAAGGCAAATTTTGAAAAACACTTCGAAATTTGCAGAAATTCGTATTTTAAAGAAGTGGAAATTTAAAAAAAAAGATGGAGTTTTAAAAAATGGAAATTTTGTAAAAAATGTGCCAATTTTATGCAAAATTTAAAATATTCTGGTTGAATATTTAGTTTTTCTTGACTGCTTAAATCAGAGGGAGACAGTGACTCACCATTTCCTCAGAAAATATCCACTATTGAGATAAATGTCAACATTTTGAAGATTAAGTCGAGAATTTTGGAAAATTGGATTTACAAATATCTCGAAAACTTTGCAATTTACAAAGGTGTTCTACAGTTTTTGACTTTTTAGAAAAATTTAGAACTTTGAAAAATTTGTTTTCAAAGCTTTTACTTTTTTATCAAAAGGTCGTCCAAAATTTGAGTAAAAGGTAAATTTTGATAACAACTTTGAAATTTGCAAAAATTCCGATTTTAAAGAAGTGGAAATCTATAAAAATGATCAAATTTTAGAAAATGTAGATTTTGAAAAAATTACGCCAATTTTGAGAAAAATTTAAAAGTTTCTGGTTGAGTATTTATTTTTTTTTAACTGCTTAAGACAAAGGGAGACAGTGGCTCACCATGACGTCAGAAAATGTCTATTATTGAAATAAATGTCAACATTTTGAAACACAATTAAAAATTTTCAAGAAATTGGATTTAAAAAAATCTTTAAAATTTAAAATGTACAAAAAAGTGTTTTAAAATTTTTATCTTTCTAAAAAAATTTAGAAATTTCAAAATTTTTTTTTAAAGCTTCTACTTTTTTATGAAAGGATCGACCAAATTGTGCAAAAGAGGTAAATTTTGACAAACACTTCGAAATTTGCAAAAATTCGGAGTTTAAAGAAGTGGAAATTTATAAAAATGATCGAATTTTGAAAAATAGAAATTTTGTAAAAAATGTGCCTGTTTTAAGAAAACTTTAAAATTTTATGGTTGTATATTTTTTTCTCGATTGCTTAAGTCAGAGAGAGACAATGCCCCACCATTTCGTCATAAAATATCCACTATTGAGACAAATGTCAACATTTTGAGGAAACAAGTTGAAATTTTTGGGAAATTGAATTTAAAAGAATCTTATAAACTTGAAATGTACAAAGTGTGTCCTAGAATTTTTTTTAGAAAAATTCAGAATCTCCAAACATTTTTTTCAAAGTGTCTACTTTTTTATCAAAAGATCGTCCAAATTTTGGAGAAAAGTCAATTATAAACACTATGAAATTTGTACAAATTTTGATTTTAAAAAAGTGGAGATTTTAAAAAAGTGGATTTTTATAAAAAAGGGTAAATTTTGAAAAGTGGAAATTTTCATGCAAGAAAAAGAAAAAATATTGAGATAAAAATTCAAAATTTTAAAAAGGTTAGATTTTGATGAAGCCAAATTTTTATAATAAATTTAGGTTTTAAAATAAAAAGCCAAATTTTGCGAAAAAAGAAAAATCTCGAGAAAAAACTCAGTACTTTGATGGAATTTTAAAAATTGAGGGAAACGAAGAATTTTGAAGACATAATTGTACTTCCTGGAAAAGCCAACTGAGTTGACATTTTTATCTTGTTTAGTTGAAGTTAAGCTAAGTGGGTTGCTACTGGGGCATAAAACGTGTAAGGGTCTCTTGCACTTCTTTTTTCCTGTAAGTGGTCGTAAAGGATTTTAAATATTTATTTATAACACTTATTGTTTTTGCTTGCAACATTTTCCACTGGAGGAGAAAAACACAGTAACAATTTTTTTAGTCAGCATATAGGATTTGGATTCAGGCCTCCACTTATATATTTCTTCTTAGGACTATGGTATTTTAAACATAGATCCTGACACACCCTCCGTCCTTCAAAGATGAAATCACTGATGAAAAGTTTCGGCCAATTGATCACCCTAAAAGTTAGATGATACTAAACGAATTATTTAGTTCTTTCTGTTGATGAAGCATTTCTCTTTGAGATTCTGGAGTTGTACAGATTATCATTTCAGTTTACCTTCTAATTAGGCACCTAAACATTTTTCCTAGTAATGGTCACTATGGACGCGTGTAAGAGTTTCCTCGTCAATGATCATCCACCAAATTTTCCTAAAAATGACTCATTAACCACTTCACTTTTTTAGGAAACCAAAGGATTTCCTGTCCTGTGCTTCCTTTATTTCGATTGTAGCGTAGTATTAATTTTCATTGTATATGATAAACTAAAGAGCACAAGTAATTCCTCCTAATACATAATACAAATGAACAATTCAAAATACAATTTTCTTATCGCTTATTACATAATAAATAAATCATACAAGCGAGGTATTGACGTTTCTCCTTTTATTCTACACACGAAAAATCAAGTAATTGAGTTAAAGTTGCATGCACGTTATCTGCAGCTATGATCCGAATAATAAAAATGGAACATATCTAAATAAATTCACCGCCAAAGCCCTTAATGGTACGTTGAAATAAAGTAATGAATGTTTGCTTATTTAATATTTCATAGCCGCATTGAATAACTCCACGCGCTGATATGCCTCCAAGTTTATTAAACATGAAATTCGGCGTTATGGGATTACACGAGTTTCCAACAATTGCTGTGAAACTTTGGCAAATAAATTACCAAAACCGTCCGAATTCATAAATAAGACTGCAATATTTCCTGGCGACCCAAACAAAACACAGTTTGCATCAGTTTTCCCCACTGAAATTCTCCTGTATTGTAACAATTTTGCACTTCTCATCAGCTCTGGTCATTCTGCCATACTGGTAGGACCCAAGGAGGAAGAAATCTAATGATTGCTTTTATGAGATTTCTCATCATCGCAAAATCTGTTGGTACATGTTCAACCCTCATTTAAAAAATTAAAATACAAATCTTGTCCCCTGAAACCAAGAAAGATTTGTGTTTCAATTTTTGGAGATAGCCAAGGACCAATCCGTTTCACCACAAAAAAACCCTCATATAAGTCTAGACTTTCAAATTGGCATGAATAATAATTTGTGGATACATAGGTGTATCTGTGGTGAGGTAGGATGGGACCCCTCTGTCTTATGCAGTAAAGTAGAAACCTACAGGGTTAGCTTTCTGAATGAATACCCCCCATTTTTATCTTTATTTTTGACATATTCTAAAAAAAGCCAAAATTCTTGAAATATCGCTTTTTATTTGAAAATTCGTTTTCTTTCTCACAGTTTCAACATTTTAATCAAAATTTTTTTTTCTGGATGTGTTAGCTTTAATTCTACATAAAAGTTTTTTTGATATCCTTCTAAATTTTTACCCCTTTCTAGATTTTGATTTTTTACACCCAAAATATTTGTAACCAAGGTTACAATGTGGTTTAATCTTGTATTATAAGGGGGATCACTGTAACAAAAATTAAATACAAGCACCCTCGGTGTGACATGCGTTTAGGTACTATGGTAATTAGAGCTTGTTTCCCAAAATTCAAAAATATTGTGTTTTATTGTAGTATCTGGTTAATTGCTTTTACAATTATTTTTAACTGATCATTCGTTGTGGCATCCCTCGACGATTTTAATGATTTCTTTTGTTCCAGGTAAAGATGAAGTTCATCCCATTTATTCAGAGATGGAAAAGGTAAACAAACGCATTTTCCCTGAATAAATAAAATACAGTTGTCGTTGGTTTCCAATAAGTCTACTCGTCGGATTTCAAACCGTTTAATGAAAATTTGAGTAAACTAGGGCGCTCGTTGGCTAAAATTTAATTTATCCGCTGTAGCGGGCCGCGTTAAAAGTCCGCCCCGTTTGCCGTCGAAACAACAACGGCGATTAACACAAAAACCACTGTAATCGCAAATAGCGTCCACTTGAGTTGTGAAAATATTACAGGGAATCTATTGTGTTTGAACATTGCCAAGGCTAACAAGGCTCATCCTCCTATCTATTATACTTTAGTACGCGCCTCTTTATGGTCAGTAAACAAATGATAAAAACGCCGACGTTTTGTATTCAAATTGTGGCATTTCGCATGTGCTTCAAAAGACCGTCGTATGTTTCGGCTTTTGTTCAACTAAAACCCCACTGCCATTGTTAATAAACAGATTATTCTGACATTTGAAGTTGGAACGTCACTCAAAAGCATTAACAACGTGAGGTATATAACAATATGAGTAAACGCCGAAACTCCAAGACGATTAGAGAGATAATTTGCAAACCAATTGAATATTTTCCCACACTTTTATTAAAATTTGTTTTTTTTTATTTCACTCGCAAAGGACCCCCCTTTCAAAGCACTGCGAGTAGGATGTGGAAATAAGGATACCTGGCTATAAATTGCCTTCTTAAACAAAGATAGATTATAATGTTTGGAGAAATTTACTTTCGGTAACGAGTTCCATAGTTTAAAAATTTTATAAAAAAAAGAGGCTCCGCAGAGAGAAGTCCTCACTGCGTCAAGCTGGACCGCACAGGAATTTGCTGCCTCCGACTGTCTTGTATGCCTTAAAAATTTTGCTCTTGGGGGGATTAATCCTATTAGTTCCTACGATAAAACTTGTAGAAAAGAAAAAAATTACCAACCATCCGCCTAAGCCCTAGTGTTTCGAGAGAATCGGTCAAACTCTCGTCATCAGATAGGCGAATTGCTCTTTTTTGAATCGAATCCAAGAGTTAAAGAGTGCTTTGGGGCTGAACTCTAAAGATGAGAACAGTATTGTAGTGTTGACTTAACTGAAGCTTTGCATAGTGGGAGTAGCTGATGAGATGTGTAGTACTTTTTAGCTCTGAAAAGAAAACCTAGCTTCTGAGAGAGGGACTTGGCAATGGCGCGCACATGATCGTCCCAAGAAAAGTTAGTGCTCGCATTCACTTGGTCGATCTAAAGCAGCGACGGATAATGGTTTGTCGGAGAAAAAAGATAACACAAGGCTACTACCATCTGCATAGCTGTAGACAGGATTGGAGGTTTATGTAAAACAGAAACAGCAGGATTCAGGAGAGACCCCTGAGGCACCTCTGCATTATTCGCAAATATAGCGGATGAAATGCCATCGACGACGACTTGAAGGGATCTGTCAGCGAGAAAATTGGATATTAAATGACAGGAGGAAGACCATGAGATGTTAATTTGGCAAGAAGAGATCGTTGCCAGACTCTGTCGAAGGCTTTTGAGATATCCAATGCCACACCGTGTTTTCCAGAGCTGAGTTACAACTATGAGTATCTTAGGCCAGTAGATCGCCACTCGAGCGTTGTTATCTAAAACCGTATTGCCTGTCCGAGATGATTCTATTCTCGTCCAGATATTTAAGAAACTTGATGTTGATAAAATTTTCCATCACTTTAGGTATAATAGGTAACAAAGATATAGGGCGATAATTGTTAACCAGATTCATTTTTCTTTTTTTAGAGACAGGCTGCACCATAGCAAATTTCCAAATGTTAGGGAATACACCTAAAATGTGTAAATTAGTTTTTCGACATTTCAAACTTTTTGTCAAAATGGGAATATTTTATGTTTTGACAATTTATATTTAAAAAAAAACGATGTAAAAAATGTTATTGTCTTGAGATAGGAAACATTGGTTTTTTTCAGTTTGGACTGTTTTTGATGAATTCAATTTTTATTAAAAATTGTAACTTTTTTGAAAAAGGACTTTCTTTTAAAATTTCGATGTTTCCAACTTTTGAAAATTTTGAAAATCTTAACTGTATTTGAAAATTTAGATTTTTTTTTTCATTTTAATTTTACTTTTCCTCTAAATGTTAATATTTTCTAAATCTCTTTTATTTTTTTTCCAAAAATTCTTTCGAAATCAAGTAATCTGATTGAGTATTGAACATTAATTTGTTCGATGCGTGTTGTTTAATTTTTTGTAATTCCTGTTTTAGTTTTTATGAGATCGGTTAATTATTTTCATACGCTATTTAATAATCTCCTTTCGAGAACAAAATGAACGCTGGATTTTTTATTTCTAATGCATGTTACATTTTTCAGTTAATTTATTCAAAAGCATTATAATAAATTAAATATTCCATAAAATAAAATAGGCGCTCAATAAATGTAATGAATGCTCGATATAAAATTTCCATCCTGATTAAAATAATAAATGTTTAATAAAAATAATAGACGCTCGATAAATGTAATGAATGCTTGATATAAAGTGTTGGTATTTGTTAAAATAATAATGTTTCGATAAAAAATATAGACACTCCATAAAAAGATAATTGCTTCATGTATGAAATTCTTATGGTTGAAAATTTAACAAATATTCGATAAAAATATTGCAGACTCCCTAAACAAATTCACTAAATTAATAATAATAATTGTCGATATTTGATCAATTTAAGAAATGCTCAGGGCCAATTTTTAATGCTTCCTAAATCTATTTAATACATCTCTAAGCGTTGACTAACAGTCAACGGACAGTCTAAACGGGCGAGTCTAGGAGCATGAAAATTTATACAGATGTGCTCCATAATACGTAGGTGAGCACTAAAACCGGAGTTTTCAAATTCAATCACTAAGAGAGTAGAAATGAGCATTAGTAAGTAAGCAATTTATATGTAATGAATAATACAAGCTATTGTATTTAACGTAACCCAACGTGTTAAGAATTGACTAAGTAATCAGTGGCGTATTTTTTTTACGGATTCTTTTCCTTTAGTTTCAAAACATGTAAATTTTAAATTCAAAATTTTGGTTTTAATTTGTACTTGCTATGTTTATATTGAAATGTGGAAAAACATTTTTTTTGCATATTTTGAAGTCTCTTCTTGAAATTTTCAGTTTATAGTCAACATTTTCTGCACACAGTCGAAACATTTCGATTTAACGTCTTTTTTCTAAATTCCTATTTAGATTTAAAACCGAAAATTCCTTTAAATTTCGACATTTCTTTGAAACGATTCAATTTAAGCTTGAAAAATATTTCCTTTTAAAATGCCACTTTAAAATCGAAATCTTTTCTCGAATTTGTTATATACAATTCGTTGAAAATTTAAAAATTCGTAATTTACAGAGTCGGATTTTTCAAAAAAATGCAGGAAGAGGCAAATTTTGCAAAAAATCGAAGACACAAAAATGGCAAGTTTCGAGAATAAAAAAAATTGGGGAAGACAGTCGAAATTTTCAGGCAGTCGAAATTTTCAGGCAATGAAAATTTTTAAAAAACATAATTTTGTAAAATGGACAAAATTTCAGAATCTTCAAAATAAAGGTTAAAATTTTGAAAAAAAAAATGTAAACATTTTCAAAAAATTTTAGAATTTGGAAAAAAATTACGAAATTATTAAAACAATTCAAAATAAAAAAAAATAACGAGGTTTAAAAAAAAAACGAAAAATGTTGAGTCAAATGTTCAGGTTTTTGACAAGTATCAGTACTGAAGAAGTCAGAAAAGTCAAAATTTTTCATTGAAAATGTTCATAAAACATAAGCAATTTTAAAGAAGTGCCAAATTTGAAAACTAAAATCGAGATTTTGACCAAAATTCGCCACATTTTGCAAAATAGTCAAAATATTTAAAAGTCGAGATTTTTGCAGAAAAAAATTGAAAGTTTGCAAAAAAGTTAAAATTTCGAGAAATAATGAAACTTTGGGAAAAACAAAATTTATTAATTATAAAAATTATACAAATAAATTTAAAATTTTGAATATCAGTTGAAATTATCAAAAAAATTTCGGGATCAAAATTTTCAAGAGTCAGAATTTTAAAGAAAAGTGAAAAATTTTGAAAAGGGCAACATTTAAAAAAAATATTTAACCAAAATCTTTCATCATATAATTTCTAAAAGAGTTAAGATTAACAAGAAAACTCAAAATTTCAACAAAGTTGATATTTTCAAAGTCTAAGTATCTCAATAAATTTTCAAATAAATTTGAAATTTCAAGAAATATGAATTTTCAAAAAAATGCTTACACGAAATCTTTTGTCATAGAATTTCTATAAAGAAGTTAAGATTATCAAGAAAATTTTGGAGAAGTTGACATTTTCAAATTAAATAAACTGGAAATCTCAAGAAACTTAAATTTTATAAATCTAAATTTTCGATAATAGTCAATAGTCAATGGATACATTAATGAAATTAATAATTTTTCAAAAATTCAAAAAATTTGAAAAAAAATATGAATATTGAAGGAAAGCAAAGGCTGGCAAGATAGAATTAAAATTTTGGAAAAAAGTCAAAATCTTGAATAGTTAAAATTTTGGCAACTTTTTATAAAAAGTTGAAGTTTTTGATTAACACTTGAAAAAACAATAACATTTTAAAAAAGAGTGAAATATTCAACCAAAAAAAAAATCGAAATTTTCAAAATAATTCTATAATATTGAAAAATTGCAAAATTGTTTAAAAAAATTAAAGTTATTTAAAATAGCCGTAAATGTCAAAAAAAGTACATCCTAAAAATGCCCTAATTTCAAAAAATCGAAATTTTCCAATATAATCAAAATTTAAAAGAAAATTGAATTAAAAATTTTAATTTTAAAATAAGGTGAAAATTTGAAAAAACAAAAACTCAAAGATTGAAAAAAAGTCAAAACCTTTCAAAAAACTTTATTTTTAAAAAAATTTTTTGAAAAGTCGATATTTTCAAAAATGACCAACATTTAAAAAAAAATATAAATTTTTGGAAGTTTGCAAAAAAGCGAAATTTCGAAAACAGTTAAAATTTTGAGAAAAAGGTGGAAATTTTGAAAAAATTCAACTTTTTTAACAAAAACTGAAATTGTTTAAAATCAAAATTTTAAAAAGTCCATATATCATTAAAATTTTTAAAAAAATTTGAAATGTTTGAAAAAACCCATAACAAAGTTTTTTATACAGGGTGGGTCATTAGTAAGGTAAAGTCCTGTAGCTCCCACAATTATTTTGGTAACAAAAATCTTTTTGGTACAAAGGTACATTATCTTGAGGCGCATATTTTAAGGTTATCGTTTGCTATGCAGGGTGAATATATACACGGTGGTGCACTAAAGTTACCGTTTTTTTTAAAATACTTCTGCCTATTTTTAAATATTTAAATGCTATAAAAGTGCTGATTAATGCATTACCAAACAATAAGGGTTTGCGATTAATATTTTTTGATATATTTAGAAAAATCGTGAAATTTCAGTCTAACTTGCTCGTTTGAAAGACAATCAAATCAATCTTCTTTTATGCAAATGATTACAGTATGTCCTCTGCTTGAAAAATAATGTTTTTTTATTTAAATAGTATTTGATATTATGAGGGGTGGTTAGCAAACGCAATATTAAATTTTTGTAAAAAAATTTAAATCGCACTGTGTATATTATTTTTAATTTTTACTAAGCAACAACTAAGCGTTAATTTTATGTCAAATTTTGTGGGTCTAGCTATTATAGTTTGAGAGTTATTTAACTTTAAATTTGAAAAATAAAAATTGTCGACATTTGAATGTTTAAAATGCATCTCTGATTGAAGTTGTTGGAAATTTATTTCTTAACGGTAATGAAAAACAGGTTGATGAATGAATTTTGAAAAAAGTTTACAAAACCAAAAATTTGACATATTTCTTTCCAACTGCGATCTTACCAATTTAAGGTGAAAGACACATCTGTTATTAGAGTACTTTAGCTTGATTATATCACGGTGTAGGTTTAATTTACTTTCTTTTTGAAAATATGCTGTGTAAAATATATTTATTAATATTTTTTTATTGCCGTTGTGGGAAATGGGTTTGTTTGGTTAATTTTCTTCACCAAACGTACAATTAGCTAGAAGGAACGAATGTTGTACTATGCAGTAGTTTTACCCTTATTTGCTTGAATAATGTAAACTGTACAAGAAACATAGATCAGATGCATCGAATTTAGGTGTAGATGATAATCAGCATCTAAACCAATATGTTTTTGATTTGAGTTCATATTTTTGAAAATAAGCAATTTATATGAATAAAATTAAAACATCGAATTAAATTAGTACATTTTAAAAACATTATTTTTGTTTAGGTTTATATGAATCTGAATAAGGAAAAAAATGCATTGTACTAAAATAAATCTAGAGAATTTGAATTTTTTTAACTTGAAATTAAATATCTCCCGAACTATAAGAATTAGCCACAAATGTTTACATCAAAGCAAGGCTTAGCTGTTAATTAGGGGAAATGAGAAATTATATACAGGGTGTGCCATTTGAATTTTTTGATAAAAATGTCATTATGCCTTTGCTAATGACCCTGTGTAACTGCAAATCTTATGTTAATAAAATTACGTCATTTTTTAAGAAAAGGATGTTTTGAAATAATCTGCACTAAACATAAAATAATTTGGGTGCCTCCCGAATTTTAAGCGAGCTTGCAATTTGGGCTTTATTTTCATAATTTAATCAGCATTTTGTAGGAAACTGAAATATGTAAAAATATATAGGGTGCTCTATTTAAAAAAATCAACTCTACTGCAACACTCTGTATATGTTCATTCTGTGTAGTAAAAAATAATTTTAGAATGTGCGTCTTATGCTAATGTACCTTTGTACTGAAAACATTTTTGTTAGCGAAGAATTTGTACGAGCTACAGATATTTAGCGTACTAATGACTCATCCTGTATAATATTTTAGTATTGACGTTGAAATTTTGAAATGCAATCAAAATTTTGAGAAAAATTTAACCATTTAAAATACTCGACATCAAACAATTCAAAATTTTTAAAAATTTGAAATCTTAAACAAAAATCTATATTTTTAATAATCAAAATTTTGGCAAAACCTGACAATATGGAATAAGGTTGGATGACATATCAGCTGGTTATTTAATGTTTTCTTTTGATAAATTTTAAAAGGAGTATGTCGTCGTGAGCAGAATTGAAAAATCGTTAAAATGAGTGTCACTCAAATGGGGTGCTTTTTAAAATGTATGGGTATTTTATCGTCCTGCCTAAGGACTAGCTTCCAAGACGCCAGAACTTTTGTCAGCATAAAGAAAATCGACCACCTTACATCCCCCCTCTAAAAAGTTTCTGCTGAAACACCCTCTATTTGCGATCTGATATACATAATACTTTATTGCTAATTTGATTTAATAGTGATAGTGAACATCAGTTATCCAGCATTTATATTTTTATTGAGATCATATATTACCAACCAGAACTTGGAGTGCAAATTGGATATTTTATATTGTAGCTTTATTAAATATGCAATGTATTTCCTAAAATTTTATACTGAGCTTTTAATTTTTTTTACCGAGCATTCAGCAAATTAAATTAAATTACCGGGCGTTAATTACGACCTTTTAGTATTTAGCTTATCAGTTGTACTTTTAATCAAATCGGCTGACTAATACAACGAAAAAATGGATGCAATTATTTTTATATTAGTTTCACAGGTTTCTCTGAGGATTTTAAATTATATTTGTTTATAATTTTACTTTCAACGATATAGCACAAAATTTGCGAGAAATGTCGTTCTTCCATGGTCTCCTAGGGTTCTAAAGATACAGTTTTGGTTTTAATAGGATAAGTAGACCTTGAGACATAGTTTGTCATATTGTGTCGATATTGTAACAGTTCGTTAGGAAAAAATATTTTATAAAAAAATGTTTGCTTTCATGGACTTTCTGACCTGCATTTTGCATAAATATTCGTATTAAGACCGCACACACCTTTATAAATAATGGAAGGTAGAATGGATGAGAAATAGTCGTTTGTTTCAATTAGTTTATTTATGGAACCCGCACCTGAGAATCCAGGTATTTCTTAAACATAAATTACGATCGCAATCCACATGTGGTAGCATAACTAGCCGAAGATTTAAAGAATATTTATGCAGATTTGCCGCAACTTAACACCAAGATTACCATTTCGATGCTTTAATGCGCCAACTTGAATAATTACGAGTTATTTTAAGGGTCAAAAGTTAATGAAATGTCACACGAGATACGTATCTAAATAAATATTTAACTGTGAGGCAAGCTAACTGCCAGGCTGCTTGAATTATTTAAATTGACCTTTTTAATGACTTACTATAAAAAATTTAATATAAATTAATCAACTTACTGAATTATTTAAATTAAGTCATAATTTTTAATGTTGGTTGAAAAATGTTTTGCCTTCGATAAAAGAATAATTCTTGATATTATACATATCAGAAGATTTGATTAAAAAAATTAATTCAAACGGATCTACTGTCTCAAAATTAATGAATTTTAGCTAGATTCCAATTGTTTCAGCAGGTAATATACTAACTACTTCGAAGTCGCGAAGATAACCCTGTTACAGATGCAAAACATCCAGGGATTGGCACCGTGATTAAAACCAGGATCCGCGGGGGTCCATAATTCACGAAGCTGTGCGGATCATACAGAATGGATATTTTTCTGCCCTATTGAACAGATGCCACTGACTGTAGACATTGTGCGCATCGGTTTTAACATACAACCATACACGGCGTGAAGTTCTGCGTGTGACACAAGTTCTACGCTTTTGTAATTGTATAAATCAGAATTCAAAGACCCACGTTATAAAACCCATATGTTGTCGAATGGGGAATTCTAAAACACCCCTTGTCAAAATAATCTATAACCTCATAATAGCAACTGTCACGCTGATTCACAATGGGCTGCATAATTCAAGTTGTATGGGCGATAAGTTGGCTTTTCTATTGTTGACGTTGTGCCCTTTGAACGTTTTCTACGCAAGGATGCAAGTTCTTAATTTGTCACGTGCTTGGAATGCGATTATGGATATTATTTGCTGTTCTGAAAACTTATTATTCTGAAAACATCCAACTGACTAAATAAATAAAACATGAATACGTATTGACAAATGACCAATTAAATGTTCTGTAATTAAACAGTTAAACGTGCCTAAAATTGAAAATATGTACAACCGCAACCATAGACTAGTTTCGGCCTTCCTTGGCCTCAACAGCATGGTACGGTGGTTGTACACACTTCCAATTTAAAGCCGTTAGTCAGTCGTATAAGTATCCAAGAAAGCAAAGCTCCATTGGGTGACTTGTAACTGACTTTTAACTGTTTATTACGCAAACATTTTCGCTACATGCTAATTGAAGCATTACTCTCTGCTGAGATAATAAGCCTTGTATATACGAATATATACAAGTTTATTACAGAACATTTAATTGGTCATTTGTCAAAACTAGATGAAAGTAAAGTCACGCCGAGGACGTTTGTATCTATGGATGTTGCGATGCAACCCGTGATACAAGCTTTGCCTCATCTACGTGAACTTTGCAATTGCAGTCTATTTTTCATTAGATTCTAATGAAATTAGATTTCAATTGCATCGTAATAAACTTGTATATATTCGTATATACAAGGCTTATTATCTCAGCATGAATACGTAGGTAATGTGCTTAATGATAAATAAAATAAAGAGCTTCCTTCAGCAGCGATAAAAAAATAAGGTGCAGTATGTTAATGTCAATTTAATAACTAAAAAAGTTCTCTGTGAAAATGATGGTATCACCGCTATTGTTCTTTAGAAGTGCGCTCCAGAGTTGACTCCTGTCCTGAGCAAATTGTTAACACTCTCTTATAGCAAAGATGTATTCCCCAGCATCTGGAAATTTACTAGGGTGAAGCCTGTCCCTAAAAAGGGAAAAAAAATCTGGCTAAACTATCGCCGTGTATCTTTGTTGCCCGTTGTATCTAAAGTGATGGAACAGCTTATCAACAGCGAGATTTTCGAATATCTGGAGGAGCTTAGAATCATCTCGGAGAGGTAATACGGTTTCAGGCAACATCTACTGGCATTCGTTACTCATATCTGTAACTCAGCTATGGAAGAACGTGGTCAGGCTAGTATTGTGGCATTGGATGTCTCAAAGTTCTTCGACAGAGTCAAATTAACATCTTACGGTCATTCTCCTGGACTCTGTCATTTGATATCCAATTTTCTCGCTGATAGATCCCTTCAGTTCGTCGTCGATGGCATCTCGTCCGAGACATTTGCGATTAATCCAGGGGCGCCTCATGGGTCTGTCCTGTTTCCTACTATGTTTCTGTTACACATTAACGATCTCTTAACCTCAACTTCTAATCCGATATACAGCTACTCATATGATAGTAGCTTGATGTCATCTTTTTTTTTCCGACAAACCTTTATCCGTCGCTGCTTCAGATAGACTAAGGAAATAGCAGATGGAGATGATTAACCAGGATTTCCAAATTATTCTGGAATGGGATAAAAAAAAATTTTTCAAATTCAACGCTTCAAAAATTCTGGCAGCGATTTTCTCTAAGAAAACATCAAGGGATGGTGCAACAAATATAATAATGGACGGTAAAATTCTCCCAATGGGATCTATCCTAGGATTAAATGCGAGCACTAACTTCTCTTGGGACGATCATGTGCGTCTCATTGCCAAGTGCGCCTCGCAGAAGCTTGGCTTTCTTTTTGGAGCTTCACATCTCTTCAGCTCCTCACTCTATGCCAGGAGGAAAGAGCCAGCGGCAATAAAAAAATTGATTTTCTGAATTTCAAAGAGCCACAAATTTATACTTCTGATTTTACACTGTAATTCAAATTTAAATCAGATACATCAGACAAAATATGGGACAGAGAGAGATTCTCATGACTCATGTAGTCAGACGAAAATATATTCAGCCGAAGGGACCTTTTATTTTTTAAAATTTGGACCTTTACTTTAAAATTTGCCTTTTTTTGAAATTTCGACTTTTTAACTCTTCTTCATATTAGTCCTCTTTTTTAATATCTACTTTGTTTCAAAAATTAGACCTTTACCAAAATCTTCCTTTCTTCTCAAAACCCGACAATTTATGAAAATATTTTTTTTTTCTAATTCGACTTACAGGAAGATTTAACTTATTTCTCAAAAAATCATCCTTTGTCAATTTTTTTGATAAAAAGGTAAAAATTTGAACTAATTGGAGATGTTAAGTAAAATAGTTTTTGAAGATTTCGATCTTTTTACCAAGTTTTTTTTTTAAATTTAGATCTATTCTGAAATTTCATTTTTTCCAAAATTTGATTTTTTTGATTTTGTTCTAAATTGCGGCCTCTTTTAGAACTGTCTACATTCTTTTTGAAATTAGTTCTTTTTCCAAATTTAGCCATTTTGTCCAAATATTGCCTTTTACTAAACATTTAAACTTTTATTTATTTTCTACAAATTTGGACTTGTTCGCAAAATTCGGTTATTTTTTAATTTCGATTTTTACAATTCGACATTTTATTGTTTCTGCAAACTGCGATTTTTTTCGACGAAATTCGTTAATTTTCAAAATGTGTGACTTAATCTCAAGATTTGATTTTTTTTCTTAAAATTTGACCTTTCTTTAAATTCACCATTTTTCTCGAAACTAGAAGTTGTATCAACATTATCTTTTCTTTCGAAATTATTTACCAATTCTATCAAAATAAGAATTTATCTGAACATTTTTTTTTAATTCGTCTTGTTCTCGAAATTTCAAATTTATTCCTGACATTTAATTTTCTCTGGAAAAATGTTAATTTTTTATTTTCTTCTTATCTGAAAAATATTCGCCTTTTTAAAAGTTCGACGATTTTTTCTAAGCTTTTAATTTTTTACAATTTTTTTCGAAATTTGACAATTTTGCACAAAATTTAAATTTGTCTAAAAATTTCAGGTTTTAAATTTGTTCTGGGTTTGAATCTGTTGTCGAAATTCGACCTTTTTTTTTTATTTTATCCTTTTTGGGAACTTTTTTTGACAAATTAATTTTTTTCGAAATCTCTTTTTTTAAAATTCGGCTTTTTCTGCACATTTCAACTTTTATTTCAAACTAAATTTATCTATTTTGACTTTCTCTGGAAAAGTTTGATCTCCTGGGAGTTTTATCGACATTTTATTTTCTTTTGAAATTATTTTACCAATTTTGTCAAAATTTGATTTATCTAAAAATTTGGATTTTTTTTATTTGTCTTGTTCTCGAAATTTCAATTCATTTTTAAAATTTATCTTTCCTCGAAAAATTGCGAATTTTTTATTTACTTCTTCTCTGGAAAACTTCGACTTCTGAAAAAAAGTTCGACAAGGTTTTAAATTTTTTTTTTTTTTACAATTTCTCTTTTCGAAATTTTACAATTTAAATTTGTCTAAACATTTCAGGTTTTTAAATTTGTTCTGCGAATTTCAATCCATAGTGAAAATTCGAAGTCTTTTTCTAAACTTTTGCTTTTTTGAGAACTTTTGACAAATTCATTTTTTTTTTTGAAATCTCTTTTTCAAAACTAAGCTTTTTCTGGAAATTTCAACTTTTATTTCGAACAAAATTCATCTATTTTTAAATCCCAAAATTTGATTTTTTTCTCAAAATTTGACTTCTCTGGGTAATTTTGACCTTTTTTTAAAATTAAATACTTTTCTCGAAACTGAAGCTTCTATCGAAATTCCATTTTCTTTCGAAATTATTTTACCAATTTTCGCAAAATTCAAATTTATCAGAAAATTTTGATTGTTTTTAAATCATCTTGTTCTCGAAATTTCAAATTTCTTCTTAAACTTTAAATTTCTCAGAAAAATTGCAATTTTTTTGTATTTCGAGCTTTTTACTTCAAATCCTTAAATCTGAGTTTTTTCTTCTCTGAAAAATTTCGGCTGTTTTAATGTTTGACAATTTTTGCAATTTTTCTTTTTAATATTTTACAAATTTTCAAAAAATTCAAATTGTCTTAAAATTTCAGGTTTTTAATTTGTTTTGGGTTTTAGTCTATTGTAGAAATTCCACGTTTTTTTTTCAAAACTTTTGATAAAATTTTTTTTTTCGAAATCTCTTGCTTTTTCTCAATTTTTCTAAAACGTCTTCCATTTTGTTAATTTTTTGGAATCCTTTTTTTCTTAATGTTTTCGAAATATCTTTCTTTTTTTCAAAATTCGGCTTTTTCTGAAAATTTTACCTTTTATTTCGAACTTAGATATTTGCTGTTTCTGTAAATTTGGATTTTTCTTCTCAAAAAATAATTAACTTTTTTTACGAAATTTTAATTCTCTAAAAACTTTACAAATAAAAAAGTAAAAATCATGTGAAAAATATTTTTCAGAAATTTGGGCTCCCCAAACTGGTCTTTTTCTAGAAATTTTAAATTTCATGTATTTTTCAAAATGTTAATACAAGTCAGTTAAAAATTTCGAAAAAATACTGGTTGAAATCATAACTTTTTTGTCAAAATTTAAGCATAACGTAAAAATTCCTAGAAAAGCATGTTTGGAAATTTCGACTTCTATAGGTCACTTGTTTGATAAATACTCATTTTCTGCATGTCTGTCCATTCTATCTTTTATTTATGTATTTTTTTAGGGGAATTTAAAGAGCCGCAATTTCCTTTTAAGACCCGCTTGAGGCTTGCGAGCGCACCCGCTGCTCTATACAAAGCTCAAGTTAGGCCAACACTAGGATACTGTTCTCGTGTTTGGAGTTGAGCCCTAAAGCACACTTTAGCTCTTTTGGATTTAATTCAAAGAATTTGTCTAATTAATAACGAAAGTTTGACCAATTCTCTCGAAACACTAGAGTACAGGCTGATGGTTGGTGACTGATCTCTTTTCTACAAGTACTTTCATGCGAGATGCTTTCCGGAACTAATACGATTGATGCCCCCAATAGCAAAATTTTTGAGGCATACAAGACAGTCGGAGACAGCAAATTCCTGTGGGATCCAACTTAATACAGTGAGGACTTATGTCTATTGAGACTCTTTTTTCTATAGAACTTCCAAGCTGTGGAACTCGTTACCAAAAGGAATTTTTCCCAAAAATTACAAACTATCCTTGTTTAAGAAGGTGGTTTATCACCATATATTCTTGTTTTCGCATCCTACTCGCATAAGGCATAATGGGGTTGGCCTTTGCGTGTAAATTAAACAAAAAAAAAGCTTTGCATGATGACAAGATAAAATTTCGAAAAACGGTTATCAGTTGCAAAAAAAATTTCTTCGTATTTAGAGAGTATAAATAAAATTTTGAAAATTTCTTTAAAAAAATCAAAACGACTTTAAACTCCAATAACTGAAAGTTCGATTTTAAATTCTAAATCAAAAAATATCGATACAGAGCGATAGAGGGAAGTAACAGATTTATGGTTACTATCTCATATTTTGTTTTTTTTTTTGACATTTTTAATTTTTAACCTTGAAATCTTATATACTAACCGGAAAAATATAAATGTAAGACGTACATAAGTAGGGTTCATCATGTTAATAAGTGGAACTAAAAAGTGGTAGCGCGAGGTAGCTCAGTGGTTAGTTTGCCTGCCACGTCTTAGGTTCTTGGTTCGATTCCTGTCACACAAATCAGTATTTTGAATCTTACTAATTCTACTTCGGCTCACAGGACTACAATTTTGGGAGTCAATATAAATTAATTACTTATTTCTTGAATATTTTGATACACTAATAATCGTCTCGTTTTGATAACTATTGATCGTCAAATTCTAATAAGCATCAAAGATTCTAGTACAGGATTATAACAATTGATCGGTAAGTTCTTTTAGGTTTCAGTGTTTCTATCGTTATTGTGGTATACTCCTACCTTCCACTACTAGAATTTCTCTGAATAAAGGCAAAAGTTTGAAAAAAAACTCAAAAATTTGAAGTGTATATTAGACGTTAAAATGAAAAAAATAACCTTTAACATTTGCAACTCTTACTTCGTGGAATTCTTTGTAATTATTCGGAATTGTAACGTCTCTGTATGCGTAGGTTTTTTATAAATTGAAAATTCTAATTCGTCTGAGTTCCTTAATATTGTTAAATCCAGAAAATTTATTTTATTTTCATTTTCAATTTTTACAGCAAATTTAATATTTCAATATAAGCTATCTAGGCTCTTCTAGGCATCCAATTTCCTAGAAGAGCCCAGAAAACCAGTTAGTATGTCATCTAACAATCCATTCAAAAAGTAAATAGGATGACACATAGATGGCGTTACTAGAATTTTTTCCATATGATTTTTATTTAGTACTAACCTTCAAACGATACGTGCATAAATTTTACAGCAATCTGACTACTGATTCGTGAGTTATAGCATTTTGTATGAAGCAACTTTTGTTATAGAAAAAAAATGGAAGAAAGTGAATTTCGAGTTTTAATAAAGCATTGCTTTTTGATGAAAAAAATACAGTAAAAACAAAACAATGGCTCAATAAACACTATCCGAACTCTGCTTTATCGAGACAAATGGTAGAAAAATGGGTTGCTGAATTTAAACGTAGTCGTACCAGCACAAATGATGCAGAACGCAGTGGCCGCCCAAATGAGGCTGTTATTCCAGAAAACATCAAAAAAATCCGCAAATTGGTTATGAACGATCGCAAATTAAAAGTGCACGAGCTAACTAACATTGTAAAGATATCAGATGGTAGTGTTTTTACCATTTTACACGAACATTTGGGTATGCGAAAGCTCTGTGCAAAGTGGGTGCCGCCTGAGCTTACAGTTGACCAAAAACAACAACGAATCGATGCTTCAGAGGAGTGTTTGGCACTGTTAAACCGCAATAAAATGGAATTCTATCGCTGATATGTAACAATAAATGAGACATGGCTTCAATATTACACATCAGAATCCAAAAGACAGTCAGCTGAGTGGACAGCAGTCGACGAACCGAATCCAAAGCAAGCAAAGACGCAACAGTCGGCCGGTAAGGTGATGGTTTCTGTATTTTGGGATACGAACAGAATAATATTCATCGACTATCTCCAAAAAGGAACCATTATCAACAGCGACTATTACTGTACACTTTTGGATCGATTGAAGGCTGAAATCGCAAAGAAATGGCCACATTTGCAAAAAAAGTATTGTTTCACCAAGACAATGCACCGTATCACAAATCGATAAAAACGATGGCAAAATTGAATGAATTGGGCTTCGAATTGCTTACCCACTCACTGTATTCTCCAGATTTAACCCCCAGTGACTTTTTCCTGTTTCCAGATCAGAGAACGCTTGTTGGAAAGAAATTTAAGTCCAATGATGAAGTAATAGCTGAAACTGGGGCCTATTTTGACGAGAAAGAGAAATCGTACTATAAAAGTGGTATCGAAAAGTTGAAAAATCGCTATACTCGTTGTATTGCCCTCGAAGGCAACTATGCTAAATAATAAAATCGAGTTTTATCAAAATTTTGTTTTTTTCTTACTTATCATACGGACTTATTGAATGACCTGGTACATATCTATACCAAAAGAGGATATTTCTCGACTTATAAGAATTAATTAATTCCCATGAGTCGAGAAATATTCTGGAATTAACAATATCCCGATGATACAATAAAAATAACCATTTCAAATGGTTTTTTTCGGCGCTATAAATTGTCCAGAAATTGGAATTTGTGACGAATGTTTAATAGTAATGAAAATTTGGTTAGCGCTTTTCTTTGGAAATTTGCACATACCTCATGGCCCATGTTACTGAGTCAATTCAACTTGGGAAGGCTGACGTTTTACATCTGAATTTGATGCAGGTCGCATAATTCACCGACGATGATCAAGAGGGAGGAAAATAACATCGTCCTCGGAGATGTTTATTTTGTAACGAGGCATGTCCGTAAAAATACGACTGACTGACACGGGATGGCGCTCCGAAGATGAGACAATTCTATCGGAGATCCGCTATACTGTCAGACGCTCGCTGGTGTAATTTTCGCGCTCGGGTTGCTAGCGAGCATTCTACAGCTTGATGGAATCTCACGGAACACTTACTTTATTTAAATATATAGAAGATGAATAGCCGTATGGGCGGTCTATTCGCCAAATGTCTGCGCCTTTATCAAGCCGTGATTGATTGGTATGAAAATTTCAAAAATATGCTACAGCAGTCCATAGTGAAATGATGTTAATGCTCCGATATCATCCAGGTGAAGTAAAAAATGGGAGATTTCTAAATATTTTGTCTGCCACCTTCACTGGGATCGCGCTAGTCATTGTAAATATGCGCTTTTTAGTGGAAACATTTTATGGTCTTAAAATTATGACAGTCATCATTTCTATAAATGTTGGTCTCGATTGTACCAAAAAGCATATATCATTTTTCAATTATTAAACAAGAAAATTTGTATAGGATTGTAGATCAGATAAGATGCAGATGAGAAATGTCTACAAATTAGGAATCTCGTTTTTTGTTTTTGGAAAATTCGAATTTTTTTTATAATGTTTGGAACATTTATACCAAGATTTCGCGTAATTGCGGCGGAATAACAATCGACTTTGTTATACAATAGACTGCCGCTAAAGTTGCGCTCAGCGTTATCCCTACCATTGTCGAAAAATATATATGCATTATTGCTTTTTGCGCGGTTGAGTGGGCCAAAACAAGGAAGTCCAATTCGTTGTTCGAAAATTAGAGTGGGGGAATATCCGCGCAACTTCAGCGATCGTATCCTGACAACTTTAATGGGCGCAACTATAGTGGGAGCCGACTGTACATACAATACACCACAGCTAGCTGAGACGTTGGGATCGCACATTGCTCATAAATCCTGTTAGTCATTGTAAATATGTTATTGTATGATCAACCTACAATTGATATTGTATTTTGATGACAATAATCCATTATGTATAAAAACTTCCTTCTTAAACAACGTAAATTTTGGTGAAACGCACTGGTCCTTAGTTATCTTTAAAAATTGAAATACAAATCTTGCCCCCTAAGACTAAGAAAGATTATTTATTTAATGATAATGGTTAAAAATATGACAAAATATCAATCTCTTTCTGTCAAACGCAACAATAATCTATGGGGGGGTATGATGGGCCTACACTTATAACATGTCGCGTCTATTTCGAGTTTTTGAACGCCCCAAGGATCTTCAATTAAGGAATTCATCACATATATTCTCACTGACGAACAAGGTAATATTTAGCGAGGTAATTAGCTTCGCCCCTACAGTCAGTCGATTAGCTCCTAAAGCTATGTAAGCAGAATGTATTCGGTATCGAGTATTATAGTTGCGGCGTTAATAAGGGCATTATGTCATATGTATCTAATCCGGTGGCGGTAAGGTGGAAGGCTGTTTAGTTATGGCCTGGGGCTAGTTAATAAATCTATTTTGAATTATGGCGCCTAGTAATGCATTATTGGTAGGACGAGGTTGTAACTCCTAAGTTGCACACGGGACTAATTTCCGAGATATATGCAGCCGCTGTATCGTTTTCCAATAGCGGATGCCATTTTCATGGTTGGATCACTAAAGAGGCTTTTTTTGATCACCGATAAATCTGTCGCAGTATCGATTGGCTCGGGGGGGAGCTACAACCCTTAATACTACCTATAACATTTATTAACACTGAAAAATTCGACAACCTATAATTATACTAGACGAGACTTAAGATCATGAGCATTGTCGACAGTTTAATCTACATGTACAATAAAGGGGCAACTACCACTTGCTCACGCACTTACTGATTACGAAATCTCCCAGACTATTAGTTAACTATAAAGGTGAAGTTTGGTAAATAGGTTGCTCATTTGATGAAGGCATTTGCTAAAAAAGCATTTTTCGAAATTCGACCCCTAAGAAGGTGAAATTGTACATCAAATTTCATAACTAATCAGTTTCCAGGTACTATGCTCTCAACAAATATAACTAATGGTTGCACTTAATTTAAGTTCCCTATAAACGTTGGTTTGCAATATTTGTTTTATTTTCTTTGGCAATATCAAATCGTCTAATAAGTCTTATCAAAAATAAGCCTATTCAACATAGTATCTACCTATGAATAATATTATGAAGAGGGAACTTCTGATTTACTGAAAATCATAATCATCAACGCAGGGGCGAAATTACTGAAGTCAGAAACACGAAATTTGACCAGTAGCTTTCTTTCTTGGCAAAGGTGTAAGGAAGAATTTGCATTCTAAGAGGGTAAAAAGGGGTGTTTCGAAATTCGCATAAAATGAAGTTAATAGTGCAATGTATAATCTTATATTTTGTGTAAAGAATCCATGAAAGAAGGTACTGGAAGCGCCTTTGGCTGATTTTAACAATTCAACCCTTAAATGGGTAAAACGGGATGAAATGAAGTTTTGAAATTAGTGTGGCACAAAGTTAATAATGCGCTTTATGAACTAAAAGTTTGTAAAGGTAACCTATAAAAAAAATAATTAAACACGTATTTGACCAATTTTTAAAATTCCCTTAAGTTGGTAAAATGAGGTATATAAAAATAACAGTTTCTATTCTAAATTTTGTGGCAAGTATATATGAGCCAATATCAACCGATTTTATTATTTTAACCTTTAACGGGGGCGGCGACGGGGAGACACGTGTCACAGTTTAAATGCAACAAAATTTAAAAAAGCGTTCTATAACCTTAAACTCTATATAAACAATACATAAAAGCAATGACTAAACAAGTTCTCAACTCACTTTAAAAATTCAAGTCCTAAGGGGGTGAAAAAGAATATTAATTGAAATTGTTGTAGAATTACCGAAAAAAATCAAAATTTTTATCCATAAGATGAAAATTGGGATTTCAAAATTAATTTTGGCTCAACAAGACGAAATTCCAAAAAGTCGAAATTATCAAAAAAACCGACAACTTCGAGAATCAACATTTTTTAAAACTATAAAGCTTTCAAAAAAAGTCAAAGTTTTTAAACCAAGACGGAATTTTAAAAGAGGTTTAAATATAAAAGAAAGGAAATTTTCAAGAAAAATATTAAATCTTTTAAATGAAAATCGGAATTCAGAAAAAAAGAGCCAAAGTTTTTCCAGTAAGGAGTAATTGTCAAAAAAAGTCAAAATTTCGTGGACAGATCGAAAATTTTAAAAATGTTTGGAACCTTCATTAATAATGAAAATTATGAAAAAGATTTTCAAAGTCCACATTTTGAAAAAAATGGACAATAGTGAAAATCTAAAAATGAACAATGTCAATATCTCCTGAAAAAGCAATGTATTGAAACAAAAATTCAAATTTTGAAAATTTACAAAATTCTGAATGATTCGAAATTAAAAAAAAATAAAATCTTTAAAAAAAAATTACTTTAGTAAAGTCTAAAGTTTCCATAAAACAAAATTTTTTTAAGTCGAAATCTTTAAAAAAAGTAAAATTTAAGAGAACAAATGGGTTAAAATTTCAAAAAAAAAAGTCGAAATTACAACTCAAGCACAATTTTCAAGGTAGAGATTTGGCAATAAAAAAAAGTAATCTCAAAATAGGTGAAATTCTTCCGAAAAGTTTAAATTTCTAGCAAAATAAAAACATAATTGTGAACAAAGGTTAAAATATCCAAACATAAAAATCGAAATCCTGAAAAATGTCAAAATTTCGAACTTCTAAAAAACCCAAAATTAAAAAAAAAATAGAAACTAAGGAAACGAATCAAATGTTTAAAAAAACTTAAAATTTCAAAAAATAAAGTGAAAATTACGAAATGAGGCTAAGATAATTTTCAAGGTTAGAGATTTTCTACACAAAAACTTGCAAAATGTCAAAATTTCAAGAAAGTCTAAATAAGGTGGAAATTAAAAATGAAGATCAACAGTTTTTTTCAAAAAAGTGAAAGATTTTTTAAAAAAAGTTGAAACTTTGAAAAGTTGAAACTTTGAAAACTTTAAAGCTTTCAAAAATTTAAAAGAGTAAAAATTTACAAAAATCAACAGTTTTAAAAACATTGAAAATATTACACAAAATTTAAAAAGAGCAATTTTTTTACCGACAATTTAAAGAAATCACAATTTTTAAAAAGTAAAAATTTTAAAAAGTCAATATTTTCGAAAATTTGAATTTTCAGTAAAATATAAAAATTGAAACACAGAACTTGTCCCCTGAAACCAAGAAAAATTAAAAAACACAACGAAGGTTGCTCTAACGCGTTTCGGCAGCCAAGCTGTCATCCTCAGAGAGAGAGAGAGAGAGAGAGAGAGAGAGAGAGAGAGAGAGAGAGAGAGAGAGAGAGAGAGAGAGAGAGAGAGTTTCTCTCTGAGGATGACAGCTTGGCTGTCGAAACGTGTTAGAGCAACCTTTGTTGTGTTTTTTAATTTTTCTTGGTTTCAGGGGACAAGTTCTGTGTTTCAATTTTTGAAGATAACCAAGGACCAGTCCGTTCCATCAAAAAAAAAAGTAAAATATAACTTTGCAAAAAAGGTCCAAAAATGAAGATCGACAGTTTTAAAAAAAAAATGAAAATGTTAAGAAAAAGAAGAAGAATGTTTTAAAAACAGTTGAAACTTTGAATGGTTGAAACCTTGAAAACCTTGAAAGCTGGAAACTTTCAAAATTTTGAAAGTAATAATTTTCAAAAATCGACGTTGTTAAAAACATTGAAACAAGAAATTGAAAGAAGGCGATTTTGTTACCAACAATTTTTAAAAAATCACAATTTTGAAAAGCTGAAATTTTGAAAAAATCAATATTTTCGAAAGTTTATATTTTCAGTAAAGTACAACTTTGCAAAGTGTCCAAATGAGGTTAAAATTAAAAATGAAGATAGACAGTTTTTTCAAAAAGGTGAAAATGTTCAGAAAAACAAGAAGAACATTTTTAAAAATTTGAAACGGTGATTAGTTGAAACTTTGAAAGCTTTCAAACTTTTAAAAATCTGAAAGTGTAATAATTTACAAAAATCAACATTTTTAGAACATTGAACACAAAATTTTAAAAAAGCTTCTTTTTGTACCAAAAATTTAAGAAATATCACAGTTTATTAAAAAGTTGAAATTTTGAAAAAGTCAATGTTTTGGCAAGTTTATATTTTTAGTAAAGTATAATTTGCAAAAAAGGTTAAAATAAGGTTAAAATTTAAGATGAAGATCGACAATTTTTTTTTAAAAATTGAAAATGTGCAGTAAAACAGAAGAATTTTTAAAAAAAAGTTGAAACTTTGAAAAGTTGAAGCTTTAAAAACTTTAAAATCTTGAAACTTTCCAAAATTTGAAAGAGTAATAATTTTCAAAAATCAACATTTTTAAAAACATTGAAAGTTTCACGCGAAATTTAAGAAAAGCGATTTTTTACCAACAATTTAAAAAAATCACAATTTTGAAAAGTTGAATTTTTGAAAAAGTCAATATTTTCGAAAGTTTCAATTTTGAGTAAAGTACAACTTTGCAAAAAGGGTCCAAATGAGGTTAAAATTAAAAATAAAGATGAACAGTTTTTTCTAAAAAGTGAAGATTTCAGAAAAACAAAAGAATTAAAAAAAAATTAAAACTGTGAATAGTTGAAACTTTGAAAACTTTGAAACTTTGAAACTTTTAAAAATTTGAAAGAGTAATAATTTACAAACATCATACATTTTTAGAAACATTTAAAGTTTTACAGAAAATTTAAAAAAAGCGACTATTTTGCCGACAATTTAAGAAAAATCACAATTTATCTTTTAAATCTTTTAAAAGTTGAAACTTTGAAAACTTTGAAAATAAAAAATTTGAAAGAGTAAAAATTTACAAAAATCAACAGTTTTAAAAACATTGAAAGTTTCACACAAAATTTTAAAAGGGAAAATTTTTTAGCGACATTTTAAAGAAATCACAATTTTTAAAAAGTTTAAATTTTAAAAAAGTCATTATTTTCAAAGCTTAGAATTTTCAGTAAAGTATAACTTAGCAAGCAAGGTTCCAATAAGGTTAAAATTTAAAATGAAGATCGACAATTTTTTTCAAAAAAATGAAAATTTTCAGTAAAACAGACGAACTTTTTAAAAAATGTTGAAACTTTGAACACTTTGAAAGCTTGAAACGTTCAAAAATTTGAAAGAGTAATAATTTTCAAAAATCAACATTTCTAAAAACATTGAAGCTTTCACACGAAATTTAAAAAAAGCTATTTTTTACCAAGAACTTAAAAAAAATCACAATTTTGAAAACTTGAAATTTTAAAAAAAGTCAATATTTTCGAAAGTTTAAATTTTCAGTAAAATACAATTTTGCAAAAAGGGTCCAAATGAAGTTAAAATTAAAAATAAACGTGTTCAGGAAAAGAGAAGAATTTTTTAAAAAAAGTTTAAACGTTGATAAGTTGAAACTTTGAAAACTTTGAAATTTTGGAACTTTTGAAAACTTGAGAGGGTAATAATTTACAAAAATTTGCATTTTTAAAAACATTGAATTTCACACAAAATTTAAAAAAAGCGAGTTTTTTGCCAACAATTTAAGAAACATCCCAATTTATTAAAAAGTTGAAATTTTAAAAAAGTCAATACTTTCGAAAGTTAAGTTTAGTGTGGTATAACTTTGAAAAAAATGTCCAAATTAGGTTAAAATTTAAAATGAAAATCGACAATTTTTTTCAAAAAAGTTAAAATGTTCAGTAAAACGGAAGAATTTTTTAAAAAAAGTTGAAACCTTAAAAAGTTGAAGCTTTGAAAACTTTGAAAGCCTTAAACTTTCAAAAATTTGAAAGAGCAATAATTTTCAAAAATCAACATTTTTAGAAACATTGAAGGTTTCACACAAAATTTAAAAAAAGCGATTTTTTTTACCAACAATTAAAAAAATCACAATTTTGAAAAGTTGAAATTTTGAAAAAGTCAATATTTTCGAAAGTTTCAATTTTCAGTAAAGTACAACTTTGCAAAAAGGGTCTAAATGAGGTTAAAATTAAAAATGAAGATCGACAGTTTTTCCAAAAAAGTGCAAGTGTTCAGGAAAACTGAAGAATTTTCTTAAACACGTTTAAACTTTGATTAGTTGAAACTTTGAAAAGTTTGAAATTTTAAAACTCTCACAAATTTGAAAGAGTCATAATTTACAAAAATCAACATTTTTAGCAGCACTGAAAGTTTCACACAAAATTTAAAAAGGGCAATTTTTGTACCGACAATTTAAGAAAAATCACAATTTATTAAAAAGTTGAAATTTTGAAAAAGTCAATATTTTCGACAGTTTAAATTTTCACCAAAGTATAACTTTGCAAGAAAGACCCAAATAAGGTTAAAATTTAAAATGAAGATCGACAGTTTTTTTTCAAATAAGTGAAAATGTTCAGTAAAACGGAAGAATTTTTTAAAAAAAGTTGATATTTTAAAAAGTTGAAACTTTGTAAAGTTGAAACTTTGAAAACTTTGAAAGCTTCAAACTTTTAAAAATTTGAAAGAATAGTAATTTTCAGAAATCAACATTTTTAAAAACATTTAAAGTTTTACACAAAATTAAGAAAAAGCGATCTACAAAAATCACAATTTTTAAAAGTTGAAATTTTGAAAAAGGTCAATTATTTTTAGAGTTTAAATTTTCAGTAAAATATAACTTTGCAGAAAAAGTCAAAATAAGGTGGAAATTAAAAATAAAGATCAAAAGGATGTAAATTTTCAGAAAAACAGGAGAATTTTCCAAAATAAAAGTTAAAATTTTGCAAAAATTAAAATTTTAAAAGGGTCAAAATTTTCAAAAAGTCAACGTTGTTAAAAATTTTTGCAAAAATTAAAACTTTGAACGTTTTAAAAGTTACTCAAAGGAAGCTGAAATTTACAACAAAATGAATATTTCGAGAAAAAACCGAAATTTTGAAAAACTCAAATGCTTCAAAAAATATCACAACTTTGAAAAGAGTGGAACTGTTGAAATAGTGAATATTTTTCTATTATAAGTCTAAATTTAAAAAAAAATAGCATGTTTGGAACATAAGTGGAAATTTTAAAATGTCAAAAATTTTAAAATTAAGTCTATATCTTCAAAAAAATGTAGGAATTTTTAAGAAGGTTTCAATGTTTTATAAAGTCGAAATTCTCAAAAAAAGTTGTAATACTTAAGTGGACGAAATTTAAAAAAAAACTCAGATTGTGAAGTTAACATTTTAAAAAAATTGAAATTTTAAAATTAGAAATAAGTCAGAATTTTCAGAAAATGAGTTTTTATAGTGAAATTCACAAAAAAGTGGAATTCCTATTCTAATTTCTAATTTATCACAAGTTTTGGCAATAAAAATTCACAATATCCAAAATAACAATGTTAATTAATTTTGTTTATCACTTTTGCGGTACGGTTTAAAAATATTTGAATTTTTGGTAAGGAAAGTTGACAATAATCTGAACTGAAACATTTTTTAAAAAACGACCACGTGATATCTCAATTCTTAAACGTCACCTCATGACAGTGGACAAAAAATAGGTTAGTTTATTTTACACAGAGTAAAAAAAATTGAAATATAGAAAATGAAAGTTAGATATGAAACAAAAATTGTTTTTGAATACATTATGAAAATATAAAAGGTGTTAAAAAAGATTGCAGCATTAGATATCAATGTTTTGTTCTCAGTTGAGCTCGTCAGTACTGCATAAAAAGGATTAGGAACAATAAAAGAGGAAGAAGTACTTAAAAATAATAAAATGAAATACATAAAAAAGATGTTAACACGGCTTTCATCAATAATTGATAAAAATTAGTAAAAATTTAAATATTTAAAACCTGATCCACAAAAAGCAATTACTTCGAGAGCTAAACTGTTAAATAAAATTAATACACAAGGTTTCCGACCAATAAGAGTCTAAAATGGAGAACATTCAAAAAAAAAGTCGAAGTCACGAGAAAATATCGACATTCCGAAAGAAAAAATTGAGATAATCAAAAAAGTCGAAAATTTCACAAGCAAGAATTGCTGATAAATGTTAAAATTTTCAAAGAGAGTCAAAATGTTCGTACTCCTACACCTTTCCTCCAATAGTCAAAGTAAAAATTAAAAATTTTCACACAAATATTTATTTGATGTTGATCGAATTGCGGCCACAGGGGATGATGCATGTAACATTTGTAAAAATAATATTGTGATGAAAATACATAAGTGGGGCCCACAACAAAGCGATTTGGAAGCTTTTATTTCAAACTCAGGTCCAATGCGTCTTATATACTTTGCATCGACTTTGCATGCATGATCAAGAAGTTAAACTTGTAAAATAAATCTCGAACAACTTTCATACCATATCAAGTGAGTTCCAGGACAGCTTTTGCATGGTGGCGTCCGGTCCGCAGCTTTTCCTCTCGGGATTTTTAAAGTTGGACCTTCTGCGGAATTATGTTCAGCTGTCACGGGCGACTGTCGATTATCCCGAACGAATCCGGCGCTTGATTTATGTCCCGAATCATTTCTGAGGCCGGACTCACCGAAATATATATAGAAAAGTGGCGGTCGGGATACAGCTTACATTTTTTCGCAATTCAACGATTGTGGTCACGTATTTCATATAAAAGGACCATACTTAACTTTTCAATTTACCGACTTTTCAATTTATTACCCCGGCCGTGAATGGCCGGTCCTAAATTTAAAATTCCCGGAGAATTTCAAATGACATTATGTCCTGAAATTAATAATGGTGAAATACGAGGGGATGGTTGAAAGCGGTTGACATTAAAAATCTTTTAGGCGGAGATAGCGCACTGAATTTCGTTCGGTTTAGTTCTTAATGTAGTAGAGAGCGTTAACTAATATTATTTTTGTCCTCGGTGGCATCTGGTGGAAATTGAACTTGAATAAAAAATAAGTAAACAAGGCTAACGTCTGAAACGGAATCAGTTTCACGACTCGCCTGGGGAGAATATAATTTTGCACATTTTCAAAACAGCGTCTATTCATTTATGAGAATACGTCTGGGTTCCATTTGGACATATCCCAGTAATGCTGCTCCAAGATTAAGGCAATAAAAATGACTTTTCGGCGGAAATGCATTTCTCGCATTTCAAATGGGATTAGATATGAAAACTGCATACGAGAGTGAGTTTATTTTAGAATGTGGAAAGCTAATAATGTTTTGATTATATGCGGAACAGTGTAGACTTGTAAAGGAACTTTATTGTAAATTGGAAAAAGGGAGTCAACTTTTTTCGGTCATGGGAAAGATTAAAGAAAATCTCCTCCAAAATAAACGACATATTAATTCCTTTTTACCGGGAAAAACATACATATTTCTGATTCGAAACAAATGTAACTAAAGGATCCGGACCTTTTAGGAAAATGTACCCGCCAAGGGTGCCTTTATAATGGCCCTTGGAACGCTGCAATTAGGATGTGACAACGTAGGTGGCTGGACGTTCCAAGCGAGAAAAAATCAGAAAAAAATGCCGCTCTTTTAAAGTTTAATTTACTCACAAAGGGTAGCCCCATTATACTTTCAAAGCACTGCCAGTAGGATGCAGAAACAAGGATAGATAGCGATGAACCGCCTTCCTAAACAAGGATAGGTTGTACTTTTGGGGAAAATTTCTGTCGGTAAGGAGTTCCATAGCTTGAAAGTTCTATAGAAAAAAGAGTCTTTATAGACAGAGTCCTCACTGTATCAAGCTGGACCGCACAGGAATTTGATGTCTCCAACTTTCTTGTATGCCGCAAAAATCTTGCCCTTTGGGAAATCAATCCTATTAGTTTTTGCAAGAATGTTTCATGACAGTATTTGTAGAAAAGAGACAAGTCACCAACCATCCGCCTGTGCTCTATTGTTTCGAAAGAATCGGTCAAACTCTTGTCATCAATTGGGTGAATTGCTCTTTTTTGAATTGAATCCAAAAGAGCTAAAGTATGCTTTGGGGCTGAACTCTAACGATCAGAAGAGTATTCTAGTGTTGCTCTAACTCGAGCTTTGTAGAGTGTGAGCAGCTGATGAGATGTGAAGTACTATTTAGCTCTAAAAAGACTCTAAGACTAAGAAGCTCCAAAAACCAGCCTAGCCTCTGCAAGTAGCTGTCAAGCTATTGCCAAGTCCGCTTCTCAGAAGCTAGGCGAAAGAAAGAAAAAGACATTTTTAGAGCTAAAAAGTACTTTACATCTTATCAGCTACTCACACTATACAAAGCTCAAGTTAGGCCAACACTATAATACTTTTCTCATCTTTGGAGTTAAGTCCCAAAGCACACTTTAGCTCTTTTGGATTCAATTCAAAAAAGAGCAATTCACCTAATTGATGACCAGAGTTTGACCAATTCTCTCGAAACACTAGAAGTTAGAAATTTTATAGAAGAAATAGCCTATATGAATAGAAGTCCTGATTTGCCAAGCTATACTGTACAGGATTATCAGTATCAGAGTGTCTTGTTGCCCTTGAAAGACCAGACGTAGCAAATTTTGGGAACATCTCCCATGAACGTAATTAAAGACAGGAGATAAGTCTACCTCGTTTGTGCTCCAAGAACTGAAAAGACTTGGTCTACACTTCATCCCGAATTAGGCAACTTGCTCTTTGAATTGAATTTAAAAGATGTGCTTTTGGGAATAAACAATTAGGATAGATGAACACGTGACCTATAAACGATGGACAAACGGTACGTCTCTTGAGAGGTATTACGCAAACTCCACGAGCATCTTAGGAGCCTGAAAATAACCAAAACACGGCCGTTCCAAACGGATGAATATGAAAAATACACGGGTCCCTACCTTTGATGGTGTGCGGCTCTAACTAGCAAAGCATCGTCCATTAGTATCCCAATTTCTGTGAACCATCTATGGGTAAACAAATAATAAATGGCCCAATATCTAACAACTAGGAAACGTAAATTTTTTAAGTAAGTTCTTGGTTCAACTTCGAAACTGAGCTTAACCGCAGATTTGTAACCAAATAAAGAACGAGAAAAAATACTTGATTCAATTCAATGTAAATCTAAAGAAACTCTTTGACCATGAATACATTCCGCTGAACATAATTATAATTGCTGCTGCTATATGGACCTTTAACTGATGGGTAAAACTCCCTTTGAAGCTGCTATTCCCTGCAATTCTTAAGACAGAAAATATGTGCCTTATTTTATCAATTCAAATGCCGTAACAAAGTTTTTAAACTAGAAAATCACAGCAATTGATAAAATGCTAACAGAAGGTTCATTAACGTTTCGCGTGACAACTTCGACTGATACAAGAATAGCATTTTATAGTTGAGGCTGAAGTTTTCCTTTAATGTTTCTATTAAATTTACATCCTTATCTTCTTCGAATATCAGCCGTAATGGAATGTACATGCCGAGACTAATAAATAATAGAGAACTTTCAAAATGACATAGCCAGAAGTTGAACGGTTTACATATTTAATACCAATTATTGAGTTATGTTCGTAAACATTTCCGAGCCTAATGTTTGCATCGTAACTTCGGCTTTACAAATCTTGGAAGGAAATTTATTTATCATAAATTGATGTGGCTGCTTTAGAACTTGTAAAGTAGTTTTACTTACCAATAATACCGGGAGATGCTCACTTAAATATTTTATTGCTCTCTTCAGTAATACCTTTCGAATAATTCCAAAGATTGAGTATCAAAATTATGTTGTTTTTAGAGCGACCAGTTTGATCTTGATAGGCGAAATCAAATGATAGAGTTGATGATTGTGAAGTTAACTGAAAATCGTTGAGAACATTTGACCCATTTATATGATTATATTGTTTTAAAAGTAATAAACCAATAATAATGATGTGGAAAAAATAATTTTCCTTTGTCTTTTTTCATTAATTTAATAAACTTGAAATTACACTTTAGTAGGTAATGCGACACTTAGGACCTTTTGTTTCAGGCACTCTCTTTTCTTTTGTACTATTAGATTACCTATTTGGGTAAAAAAAAACACCTATACTCTTACACCTTTACTGTATTACACTTCTAACCCTTTAATTCTCACCCTTATTTTTCAGCCCTTGACTGCCACTCCAATATTAAACCTGTTCTATACCAACACCTATTTTTGTTTCCATCAATCTTCCATCCTAATTTTAACTTATATTTTTTCACCCTCAAATTCTTGACCCCAGTTACGATGACATTATCGTTTGTGAAGAATTATTATATAATACGCATTATAAAGTCATTCGCAAGCAGTGATATTGAAATTATCATAAAGCAACAAGACGTTTTAATGTTTTTTTTTCATAGGGAAGTCCAGGCCCGTAACTAGGATTTTTGAGGGGGGGGGGGGGGGGGCTGCGAACCTTCTGCTAAAACTACCTAGTCTTTGTTTGCGTTTAAGTTAGAGGTAAGAAGCCACGGTCCAATACTTTACTATTAATATTATTATTGTATACAAGTATACTAAAATATAAAAAACAAATATGGAGGTAAGGTGATAAAATTATTCGAAAGATATTCCTTTTCTTAAATTTATCTTTAAACTGTCTTCTATAACCTGCACTCGTGTATGAAAAATGCCTATGACAAGTGCTTTATTTAAAGACATAGTTTAAAGTCAGCTGGACAAAAATCTTTTTTTTTTAATTTTTTTCAAATTTCGATTAAATTCATAATTTTAACTTTTATCTCAAATTTAAAGCTTGCACCCGAACATTTAGAATTTGGATATTCTTTCTAAATTCTGAAAGATTAGATCTTTTTTTTAAGTTCAAGTTTCCTCTTGGCGTCCAACTTTTTTTCTAACTGGCAAGAAATTCAATTTCTACGTTTTTTATTTTGGGCAATTTTTGGATTTATTGTTGCTATCTGAATTTGTAATGTCGAAATGCATTTGATTTTTCCGAATTTCGAAAAAAAGTTTTTGCTATTAGGCTAGTTATCGTTTTTTTTTCCTTTCATCTCAAAATTTCTTTTTTTTCGGAAATTTTCAATTTGAATTAGATTTTTTGCTAAATGCGAAGTATGATAATACTTTTACTAATTTTTCTCAAAATTCAAAGTTTAAAATCTTGGTATTAATTCAAACCCACAAATATTTTTTTTTTACTTTGATTCTTTCTAGGAACCTGAAAATTTTGCCAAAATTTTTGTGAAAAATGTCAGATATCGAAATTCTGAACTTAGTCTTGAGTTTTTTGAAATTGGAATTTTAATTCAAAATGTCTAGAAAAGTCTACATTTAGAGTGGACAAACTCGTTCTAGAAAAAGTTTAATTACGACCGTTTTTATACTTAAAAATAATCAAAATTCATTATTAACCATATCTGGAAATATTAACTTTTTTAAAAATTTTGAATTTGCGAACAAAATTAGGATATGTTAATTCTTGATGTGACCTGTTCAACCTCGAAATTTTTAATTTTTTAAATTCTAAATTTTAAAAATAAGTTGACAATTTTTTAAATTCTAAATTTTAGAAATAGGTTGACATTTAGAATTACTCTCTAAATCCGAAGAAAAAAAAAGGTTTAAAGTCAAAATTTTCTAAAAAAAAATCTCTCATTTCCAAAAGGTAAAATCTATTAACAAAAACTAATAACACTCAACATTTTGTCTTGAACCAAAATTCAAAAAATAAACTTTGAGATTTCCTGAAATTTTTAGTGTTTTCTTAAGGGGATTGTTTATAAATTAAATGTTTAGAAAGAATATCAAAATATTTTGAAGAAGTCTAAATTTTGAACTAGTGCTAATGTAAAAATTTTGAAAAATAAACTTTGATATTTCCTGAAATTTTTAGTGTTTTCTCAAAATGGCCAAGGAATTTTTTATAATTTAAATGTTTAGAAAGAATATTAAAATATTTTGAAGAAATCTAAATTTTGAACTAGTGCTAATGTAAAAATTTTGAAAAATAAATTTAGGTCATTAAGCTCATTTTTTTATTCAAAATTTCGACATTAATCTTGACATTTTTAAAATCGTCATAAAAAGTTGTAAAAATTTTATAAATCAAGTTTTTCTAAAAATATGAATTTAAAGTTGAAATGTCGTGATTAAAAGTAAAATAAATTTTTAAAGTTGAAATTTGATAACTAAGATAGAAATTTCAATATTTTTTTTGGAAGTTTTCACTTGGAATTCGACTTTTGGAGAAATTTCGAAATCGTAATCGAAATATAAACAAATCAATTTCATAACAAAAAAATCGAAATTTTTTATTGTAAAGTTGAAACTTTTGAAAAAATTAAAAATTTTGAATTAAGCTGATGGGTGGAAGTTATTAAAAAAATCCTTAATTTTCCAACTTAAAAATGCTCAAGTTTTGTGTAAAACTCAAAATTTATAAAAGAATCGATATTTTGGACATTTTTTTTAAAGTTCAATCGCCATGTTAGAAAAATTAAAGAAAAAATTCATAAAAATAACTTATTAAAAACTGTCCTTTCAAAATAATGGCCTTTAATATATTTTAATTTTTTGTTTAAGGGCCTACCATTCAAAATTTCATTCAAAAGCAGAATTTAAAATTTAAATTTTTAAATTCCAAAAGAGTAAAACTATTATTACAAATTCCAAGTTTTTTTTTCAAAATTTGGTGTTAAATCTCGAAAAATCGATTGTATAAATTTCTAGTTCTTCTTAAAATTTAAATTTTATTTTAAAATAGGGATTCTATAATGCACAGACCAACAGGTTTGAACATTTATTAGATTCGAAGTTTGGAAACCAAATACCGGTTTCAATCTTGTTAGATCTCGTCAGTTTGGTATATCCAACTCGAATGCTAATAAATGTTCCGACAAGTAAGTACTAAAACATTCACAGGCGTCAAGCGAGTGATTCTTTAGTACTACCACCTACGAGATCTAACAAGATCGAAACCGGTATTTGGTTTCCAAACTTCGAATCTAATAAATGTTCAAACCTATTGGTCTGTGCATTATAGAATCCTTGTCTTCTGGGAACTCTCCTAGGGAGCAACCGCTTCGCTAGGTGGCAGTGTTTCCACTGTTGGTAGTTCAGCTACCTATGATTCACTATACACGCCTGGAGCGCTGCATGAATTTGTAGTCTATGTTGCATTCTTCTTGCATACGACATTGTTGGCGATGGCCATAGTTTCTCTATGGACCAATAGGTGGTAGTGCTAAAGAATCACTCGCTTGACGCCTGTGAATGTTTTAGTACTTACTTGTCGGAACATTTATTATCATTCGAGTCGGATATACCAAACTGACGAGATCTAACAAGATCGAAACCGGTATTTGGTTTCCAAACTTTAAATCTAGTAAATGTTCAAACCTATTGGTCTGTGCATTATAGAATCCTTGTCTTCTGGGAACTTTCCTAGAGAGCAACCGCTTCGCTAGGTGGCAGTGTTTCCACTGTTGGTAGTTCAGCTACCTATGATTCCACTATACACGCCTGGAGGGCTGCATGAATTTGTAGTCTAGGTTGCATTCTTCTTGCATACGACATTGTTGGCGATGGCCATAGTTTCTCTATGGATCAATAGGTGGTGGTACTAAAGAATCACTTGCTTGATGCCTGTGAATGTTTTAGTACTTACTTCTCGGAATATTTATTGGCATTCGAGTTGGATATACCAAACTGACGAGATCTAACAAGATCGAAACCGGTATTTGGTTTCCAAACTTCGAATCTAATAAATGTTCAAACCTATTGGTCTGTGCATTATAGAATCCTTGTCTTCTGGGAACTCTCCTACAGAGCAACCGCTTCGCTAGGTGGCAATGTTTCAACTGTTTCTAGTTTAGCTACCTATGATTCACTATACACGCCTGGAGGGCTGCATGAATTTTTAGTCTAGGTTGCATTCTTCTTGCATTAAAATAGGGAGTTTAAGCTTGAAAAATTTGCAAATTCAACATTACTTTAGTAAAATTTAAAACAGAAGATTGAAATTTCAAATAAAAAAAAATAAATTTCAAGAAAAGTTTAAATTTTTCCAGAAACGAAATGTCTGATTTAAATGTCAAAATTTTGGAAAAAATTCGAATGAGTTCAAGGTAAAAATTTTTAGATTTAGAGCGAAAATTCGAGAATGAACTTGATATTTTAAGAACTTCTTCATTTAAAAATGTTATACTCCTTCTGAGTATCCTGAGTATGACCTAAAATCTATTAGTTTTTTTAATTTGGACTGAGATATAAAAAAAATGTTTTTGGTCATTGTGAGTTTTGGCCTTTTTACATTTTTGGTGCCTTCCTTAGCTTATCGTTTTTGCCTAATTTAACATTTTGCTCACCTTTTTACCTTGTTTGATTGAGCTTAAAATCGGTCTCTAATAATAAGAAATGGCGCCAAATTTGAAAGAAAAAACATCCCTGCATTTCAGTACGAAAACAAAATGATCCATTAAAAATGATTTTAAAAAGGTCGTACATCTGAAAAATTAAGTACTATCTAGTGTAAAGCCAAAAAATTTCGGGTGGGGGGCTGCAGCACCCTAGCCCCCCCCTGGTTACGGGCCTGGAGGAGTCTACTTGTTGAAGATTAACTGAATCTAAAACGAAACAGGAAAATGAAATCATGTGGTGCATGGTCATAACGTTGCTTCGCAGTTAGTTACCGAACGGAATTTTCTTCAAAAATTACAACCCACCCTTGTTTGAGTTGGCGGTTCATCGCTATATATCCTTGTTTCCCCATCCTACTCGCAGTACTTTGAAGGCATAATAGGGTTGACCTTTGAAGTGGATTGAACTTAAAAAAAAATAAAAATCCAACTCTTGGGTACAATTAATTCACATAGAAATTTTTGAAATTTTAAACCTAAAATCGCAATATAAAATGGGTTTTAGATCACACTTCACGGATAATATTAATTTAGGAAAGAACTTGAAATTCCTAAATGCCACATTTCTGGTGATTTCGGTATTTAATTGAAGTCTTAATGTTGAAAAATCAAAGTTTTGGAAGAAACTACTAAACACCCAAAGTAAGTTTTGTGACGTTTGGAGTCAAGAGCTGATAAATTTAGAACTCAATTTTACTTGAAATCTAATTAAAAAATCGACTTACTTCTTATAACTAAAGATAACTCTAAAATTTTTAATTTTCTATTTAAAAACTAAATTAAACTTCTGTGAAATTTTACCTAATTTTGAGAAGCCAAATTTTGTAAACCAGATGGCTTCTGAGTTATTTTCTCTTCCAAAAAACTAAAATTAAAACAATTCGTTTGTCATTTTGAGCCCCCATTAACATCTTAGGAGTTGCCAAATTGACTCTACTTTTACTCCTTGTTAATAATTGTAAAATTCAACAGTGCCAGATGCCCAAGTTCTTACAATCGAAACAAATTCAAGATCACATTTTTTAACACAAAACAGATAACAACCAGAAGATTAACTTTTGGGTAATTCCTTTAAGATCGATAATGACAGCCTGTGACTTTGAATTGTTATAAACTAATACTGTGCGTAGGTGTACCTTTATTTTAATAATTAATGTAAAATATAAAAATAATTTCATTTTCGTGTCATCTTACTGCCCTTGGGTCGGGCCTATAAATGTCCGGCGAACACGGAGCGCGGATGCAAACTTGACTCCTTTAAAATCTTTGACCTACGCATCTCCACTGCACTGGCAGTTTCTGTTAGATTTTCAGTTTAGAAGGGCTTCAAGGTCACGGAACTTTGACGGTCACGTGATGAGAGTAAGCCTTCTCGTTGTTACTTATTTCGTGGTTTTTAAATGTAACTGAGTTGCTCCCTAAAATTTGGGAGTCAAACCTAAGTTTACCTGTAAGATTAAGCCCCACCTCTCTATTTGAGACTTACGGCAACTATTTATTTCTAAACTTGAGCTACAGTTTATAGTTATGAAGCTTCAGCTGTTTAAAATTCGTGCAATCAAATGCAAATCCGCAATTTATGTAAAAGAATGCTACCGTAAAGCAATACTTCGACTTTGCTGTCTTATAAAACCTTTAAATTTTGTACGCGTTTGTCTAAGAGGAAAGCGATTTCCTTCCGTGGTCTGTGCCACGGTCTCTCGTTTTTCCGCTTTGTGTATAAGCCGGAAAAATTGTTGGGTTAGTAAAGACCCCATAAAGCTTTAGACACATAACAATATATCATGTGATGCATTTTGCAGCAACGGAAAAATACGTGGATGTTTGCGTCCAAAAAAGCCCAGTAATAATTCAACGTCCCTTAACATAAAGCCACCCCGTGCAGGTGGTAAGTACGTCAAAACCCAAAGGTACAATTTCGCCCTGCGACCAGGGGTGGTTACTAATGCATTAATGTATTCTCTCGAAAAGGGATGGCGGGATGCTGGATGTGATTAAAATATCAAAAGTTAATTGTTGCTTTTCGCTGCAGCTCACCAGGCTCATTTGACACAAAACAGCTCTGCGAATTTACGCCGTGCAATGTGCCCGATGATTCATGTAAATGTCCTTTGTATGCAGAACTTAAGACTAGTTGGGATAACGCAGTCTAAACGCAGTAAAATTCACTGATTTTTTAGATCAGGAAACATTTTCCTTGTTTTATTTTATAATCAAGTTCTGCAGAACTGTAAACTTCATCAAAAATGTTATTATTATCTAGGGATATTAACTATCAATGACTACTTAAATACGTGTTTTTTTTCTAATGAGAACTTTTTTCCATCGTTGTGTGGCATACAATTTTTAACTCTTACAATGTCTTCCCTTTGTCTTGGAGACACTTTTAAAAGCATATCTAAAGACTAGGGACTTCCATTTTTATTATATTACATTCGAGAAAATTTGTCTTTCAATATTTTTTGGTTTATTTGTCAGAATAATTCCCAGTTTGCGTTTCCACCAAATTTTGTTTCCTAAATTTAGATTAATACTATTGATTTCTACCAAGATACTAGAATATTCGATATCTGGAACACACCTTAAGTATCTCCTTAACAGACACCAATTTCTTGTTAACATTCTAAGATGTCTCGAACTTATTATTCCTTTATTCAGCTTCGTTTCTCCCTAATATCTTCCAGTAAGTATCTGGTAAACTTCTTTTAAATCTGTCTATGCAGTTTTAGTTTGACAGCCTTTTATATTGTTACGCGTTATCGGTTTGAATGATTATTAACACGTGAATTGTAAAACACTTTATTTTCAAACTAAACTCGAAACACTACAACTGAAGAATTAACTCACTTATTTACTTCTAACTACTAACTCACTAATTAACTACACTGACTAACTGACTGACTGAGGGAAAGCCGACCGGACCCCCTTTATATAGATCTCTGGTTCGGGTTCTAGAAGTTTTCAGCAGATAAGGTTTATCGTTAGCCGAAATTTCTGGAAAACTTCTGTGCCGTTTGCTTCATTATCGCGGCCGCTTTCTCTTATCAGATCTTTCTAGAAAATTTCCTTAAATTCTAAACTTCATAATTACATTTCCTTACAATATCAATTTGAACTATAGTAAAAACTATTTAACTAAAAAATTAATTAATCCAGGTGGATGCCCCTGATAAACCTTAAAGGTCAAGATATTCAATAATCTCACAGTTTAAACCAGTTTTTGTGGCTATCATCTGCTCAAGAAATGCAAATATTGAACTAGTGTAATTAACAAATCTCGAAAAGGGTACCTATTCTTCTGCACTTTTCTAAATTCATTCTATAACCTCAATGTTTAAAAAACGATGTTATGAGTTCGATTATTATTCATCATGGATGTTTTATCGCTGTTAACATCGATGTCAACTTCATTTGTCCCTAGTCTGATCGTGAGTTCACACATGGAAATTTTTAAAGACATTTAATTTTGATCATTGGATATGAAGAACCAAAAGTTAATGTGCTGACCTAAAGAAAAATCAACAAGTATTAAAAATATTAATTTTAATATGCACAAATTCGTTGAACTTTAAATAGGAACAATAGAACTATAAATAGACTAATGTAACAACAAGTATAGAATGATATGTTGCCTCACATATCACTAATAGATAATGAGGTGGATAGATATGTTAAAGAGTGAAAAATAATGCCATATGCCACTAAAAGTCCAACAAAAATTCTCTGCTATCGCCGGCTATCAAGGGGGAAAGGCACAGCAAACAAACTTATATGTTTCACGCTGGGAATCGTGGCCCCAGTGATAACCTACTTCACTAACTTGCAACAAAAAGTCAAAGCCAACGGCTACTCATATAATGATGAATTCAGCAAAGACAAGGTATTTGATCACCGTCCAGTTCCGAGAATGTCGAAAGTCCCACCTCCGTTCACCCTCTGGTGCAAAATAAATTTAATAGAGTGCCTCCACGGTGGATAACTGGTTTACCGGCAATGTAGCATGTAGCGTCAACAATCGTACACCCTCATATTCCCGGCGTACACTTGATGTGTCGCCTCTTCGCGTTTCAATTATACTTTATGTTTCATCTTCCGCACGGGTACAGTCCGTTATTCACGTTAGCCCATCCGTGACGCCGCCATTCTCATTCGGTCTGTCCCCACGGACGCAATTAACACGTTCCCAAATCCCATTCCGACCGCATTAAGTCCGTCTGTAAAGTTCGCCGTGCGTTTAGGTGCGTTCTATGTCACGTTAGTGGAGAGCTCATCTTCGCCCTTTATTAAATAATGCTTTTAACCTGAACGATAATGAATTTTTACGCAAGTGAAAGGATAAAGCCCTTGTTAGTAATCCTGGTGGATAATAGCTGGGGTAACTTAGTTTTTCATTTGTGAACATTTCGAAAAGAATCCGCAATGCTCTTCTGCATTTAGGTTTTGAACTATGCAAAAAGGAACAAAAGGTTTTATTAAAGAACTTGTGTCATCACTAGGGACCGGATTATATGCATTTGCATATTTACGTATGCAAATGCATATTAAACCCATTTCACCCGTTTCTACATATTCCACCTAAAATCCAATGATGCTACATACTTTCCTTATATTTTCAATATTTTTCGATGGGTACTTAATGATTTAAATCTTACCAAGTGCTCTCTCTCCTTGGTTAAAGCAGTCGGTGGAAAATTTATATTTAAATAGAGAGAAAAACCATGTTTTCTTCTTCTTTGCTTTTTTGCAAAATTTATCCTACTTTAAAATTTCGAATTTATTATTAAAATGTGGCTTCTTTCTTATTAATATCTGATAACTTAAGAAAAATAAAAACTGCAAAAAAATTTTTTTTCGAATTGCTGAATTTTTGTAAAAAGACAAAAGGCCTAGGAAATTTCAAGGTTTTCGAGATTTTTTAAATCCCATTTTTTGAAAATTCCAACTTGCTTCCCAAAATGTTAACATTTATCTCTACATGGGACCTTTTCTGAAGTCGTAGTGGGGCACTTATCTCCCTCTGATTTAAGCAGTCAGGAAAAAATAAATATTCAACAAAAAATCTAAAGTTTTTCCCAAATTCCCTTTTTTTCAAAATTCAAGTCTCTAAGATATGTTGAATTTCTACAAGATTTAGTCTTTTCTTTGAAATTTCTTTTTTTTAATTTGACTTTCTCTTTTGTTTTAAGACTTTTTTAAAATTTCGTCTTCCCAAATGTTATATTTTAACATTGGATTCTTTTTGAAATTTTCTACCCGCGAGAATCACTTTCAGATATTTTTGCTGCCTACTCAGAATTTGAATTTTCCTCTCCAACTTTTCATGTTTATTTCAAAATTCGGTATTTAATATTTCTGGAAAGGGCGTCTTTTACTTCAAAATTTGTCTTTTTTCCAAAATTTCGATTTTTCTCTCGAAATTTCTATTTTCTTTTCAAAATTTGTTTTTCAAAAGTTAAAGTTTTTCCTTGACTTTCTGTCATAAATTTTGACATTTTTCTCAAAAACCATCTTCTGGAAATTAATCTTTTTTTCACAATTTCGATTCTTGGTCAAAATTCATCTTTTTTATAATTAAATTTTTTGTAGGAAGTTTCTATTGTTCTCTCGAAGTTTGGTCTTTTTGCTAGAAATACTTCTTTTTCAGGATTTTCCACTATTTTTGTCAAAATTGGTTTTTTCCTCGACTCTGAATAATATTCCAGAATTGGACTTTTTTTAATTAACTTTCTTTGGAAAATTTCAAATTTTTTCTTAATATTCGACCCTTTAAAATTACCTACAATAAGGTAGCTTTGCAAAAAGGCGAAATTTAGAGAAAAAAGAAACAAATAAAAAGAGGAATATAAGGGAATATGCAAAAATGAAAGAATGAAAAGGCCAATTTCAAAACATTAGAGCACGGCAACTCAGTATGTCCACCGTACCAATGGCGAAACTCTTCTGAATTGAAAATTGGTACAAAAGATAAGAAAGTTTAGACAGAAGAGCACTCTAACTCAGTATGTCCACCATACCAGAGGCGAAACTCTTCTGTTACCGTGCTTTAATATTTTGAAATTGGCCTTTTCTTTCTTTTAATTTTGCATATTCCCTCATATTCCTCTTTTCATTTATTTTCCTTTTCTTTGTTCCTGAAGAAGCCCCCTACGATGGGGTGCGAAACGTCGTATACTTTTAGTAGTTCTTTGACACGGTCCAATCCCGGAAGAAGTATATCACAAAGTAAGGATGAGAAATGTCAATTAAATTTCTAGAATAATCTTTAAATTTGGGTAGGCACTGGAAATTTATCAAATTTAAAACAAATTTGTTTAAACTGATAGCAAATTTGTAAAAAATTAGAAACCAATTCATTCAAATTAGAAACAAATTTGTTCACACTAGAAATAATTTTATTCAAATTAATAACAAATTTGTTAAAATTAGAAGCAAACCTATTGCAACTAAAAGAAAATTTATTGAAACTGGAAGCAATTAGAACTAAATTTGTTTACAAGAAAAGGAAATTGTTCAAATTGAAAACACATTTGCTGAAATTAACATCATTATTACTATTACAAAAAATAATCCAAATTGCAAGAAAAAGTCGAGATTTCGAAAAAGAAAGTCAAAAGTATCTAAAAATGGCAAATTTTGAGAAAAAGTCGAAATATTGGAAAAATCGAACAAAAATTAAACAAGTTGGAATTTCTACACAAAAACAACATTTTGAAAAAGTTATAACTCTTGAATGTTTAAATTTTCGTAAGGATGAAATCGTGAAAAAAAAGTTTAAAATTTCAGTAGAAAATTCAAAAAAGGTCGGAATTTAGTAAAAAAGTTCGAATTTTAAAAAATGTTGAATTTTGAAAAAAAATTCAAAATCATCGAAAAAAGCCAAAATTTCGAAATAGCCGAAATTAAAAAAAATTCTGGCTTTTTTTGATAATTTTGATTTTTTTGCCAAAATTAAGAAAAATCCTGGCTCTTTTCGATAATTTTGATTTCTTCAAGTTTCAACATTTTCTTGAAATTTGGTTTTTTTTGTAATTTCCGACTTTTTTTTATCTCTGACTTTTATTGAAAATTATAACTTTTTTTTTAATTTTCAAAATAGTGACTTTTTTGCAAAAGACTTTTTTTGTAATTGCTATCGAAAATTTTGAATTTTTTAAAAATTTCGAACTTTTTGGAAAATTTTGATTTCTACTTTTTCAAAATGCTGATTTAGTGAAAAAAATTTCACTTTTGTAATTTTATTTAAAAATTTAAATTTTCCTAGAAATCAAAATTTTCAAAAAAATTCCAATTTTTTTAAAAATTCGAAATTTTCAAATGAAATTACAAAAAAAAGTCTTTTGCAAAAAAGTGAATATTTTAAAAATTAAAAAAAAGTTATAATTTTCAATAAAAGTCAGATTTTTCAAAAAAAAAGTCTGAAATTACAAAAGAAGTCGAAATTTCCAGATAGTCGAAATTTGAAAAAAATCAAAATTATCGAAAAAAGCCAGAATGTTTCTTAATTCTGGCAAAAAAGTCAAAATTTTCAAAAATTTACAAAAGTTGAAATTTCCATACAGAAACAACATGTAAACAAAAGGTACAATTCTTAATTGTTTAAATTTTCGTAAAGTCAAAATTGTCCAAATAAGTTTAAAATTTTGAAACAATTGGAAATTTTTAATAAGACATTCAAAAAAATTAAGAATTTTCAAAAAAAGCCAACATTTTGAAAAAAAATTCAAAATCTTCAAAAAAAGCGAAAATTTCGAAAAAGCTGAAGTTTTGGAAAAAAACTAATTTTTCAGGAAATTACAAAAGTGGAAATTTTTACACAAAGTCGCTGTGAAAAAGTTATAATTTTTAAAAGTTTCAATTTTCGTATAAATCCAAAGTTCAAAATTTTCAAAAAATTTGAAATTTTTAATAAAACTTAACAAAAACGTCTTTTCTGTAAACAGGTGAATATTTTGAAAATTAAAAAATATATATATAATTCTCAGTAAATGTCAAATTTTAAAACAAAAAAGTCGGAGATTACAAAAAAAGTCCAAATTTCAAGAGAAGTCGAAATTAAAAAAAAAATTCGGAATTATTGAAAAAAACCAAAATTTCTCGAATTTTTGGAAAAAAAAATCAAAAATTTCATAAATTTACAAAAGTTAAAATTTCCACACAGAAACAACATTTAAAAAAAATTATAATTATTAAATGCTTAAATTTTCGTAGAAGTTAAAATTTTTCAAAAAAGAGTACAACATTTTCAAAAAATTTGAAATTTTTGATAGAAGACACAAAAAATTATTTTTATTTTGAAAAATAGTCGACATCTTAAAGGGATTTCAAAAAAAAAATTAAATTTTTAATAAAAGTAAAATTTTTCATAATATGTCAAAATTTACAAGAAAAGGTTAAAATATTGAAAAGAAGTAGAAATTAAAAAAAAGTCAAAACTATCGAACAAAGCCAAAGCAACAAAGCCAAAATTTTAGAAAAATATCGAAATTTTCAAAAAATTAAGTGTTTAAATTTTCGAAAAGTTGAAATTCAAAAATTTCAAAAAATTCGATATTTTCAGACATATTTACATATCAGATACAGATCTGGGGATTGCCCTGAAATAGGGAAAGAAAAAGTGGTTGACTTCAAGACCTCTCAGAACTCAGAACGTTTCCCTTCTTTGGAGAAAGTTTCAAGGGATAATGCATCCAATATTTCCAAGGATGATAAAATCCTCCCCACACAATCTCCTAGGGGTCAATTCAACCATCAGTTTTTTTCGAAATAACATACGTCGTTGTGAGATCAACGTATCGGAAGCTGACTTTCTTTTTCGAGCCAAAAAGAACTTCAGATCGCATTAGTTATCAGTTCTTTATAATCTTCAAGTTCAATGAATATTAGAGTGCTGTTCTGACGTTTGGGGTTCAATCTCATAGTACACATTGGCTCTTCTAGATTCAGTTCAAAAAGAATTTGCTAAACTGATAATAAGAATTTGATAGAGTCTCTAGATATTGGACTACAAGCGGATGATTGGGGGATGAAAAATGATCCTATGATCTGTTATGTCTGATCCCCCCAACAGCAACATACTAAGACATGCATGACAATCAAGGATAGCAGTTCAATTTGGAACAATGCCAATGAGAAATATTGCTGAAGACCGTTCCTTTAATAAGACTTCCAAATTTTAGAATTCGTAATTAAACACAATTTTCCCTAACTTGTTTAAGATGAGAGGCCATCGCCATCTGTCGTCATTCCTCTTTACTACTTACTAGTAAGTGCAAAGGTACAATACAGTTGCGATTGGAGTCTTAAAAAAATATACTCGTAGAAATACGTTCTACGCCCTCTGACTCACTTTAAAGTTAACAAGTAAACCTTTCACTGAAAGCATTTTGGGGTAATACAGGAAACGTATTAAAATAAATTAACCTAGTTAATAGCGTGCGTATATCACACGCAAAAGCTCTTATCATTTTTAATTTTATTCAGCTGGTGCTAAAACCAAAGGTCCCATATTATAAATCCTTTTAATATCTTTAACACGTATATCAACGTTCCATAGTTCATAAATTGTGTTGTGATAGTAAACAACGAAGAGAACGGGCAATAAACTCGACAAAATATAACGACACCACTTAGTTTCGCATTTTATCAATAAACAAATTGCGTGCCCAACTTTAACCCAGTTGAAACAAACAATAAAACGGTCATGTTTGGTCGCTTGTTTCACGCTCTCAAATATTATGCGGCTGTAAAAAAATGCTGATTTAACACACTTTGCGTCGTATAAAGTTTTTTTTTTTATTCAATACAAATATTCATATCGTAGGCAATAATTTGCGACATTGTCACCGATACATTACAATATGCAATTGCGAGCGTGTCATTTTTATAAGCTATGGTGCAAATGAATCCTATGTTCTTAACATTTTTTAAATTTCTTCTAAAAAACGTTCCCCAAAAATTATTGCTCCTACTGAAATATTTAAAAACAATACCAAATACTGGGTAAAGTAGGGCACTCATTGCACCTGAGGTGTATTTTCTTATCGAAGAGAAGGACGAAATTTGGAAAAAGGTATCTTAATTTCAAGACAAATATCGAATTTTTGAGAAAAATATCAAAATGTCAAAATAAAACTCAAAATGTCAACTCCAACTTTATAAATGGCTTTAGGAATCTTCAGAAAAATAGGAAAGTCAAAAGATCCATAAAATTCTGACATTTTAAATTTAAAGTCGAAATCTATATTAATAAAATTGAAGCGTTTAAGCATCTGTCTGTCTGTCGACTGATCTTTTGTCCGGGCTAATCTGAGGAAATGTTAAATTGGTTTTAATGATTTACTTACTAAAACGTGGAGTATTTTAAGAAGTACCATTTTATACTATTTTCATTCCAGTAAAATTCAACCAAGAATTTAAATTTGTTAACAATTAGTTGAGGTCGTAACGCAGAATATATTGTTACGGGCTTATCGGTTCAAAATGATTATTAAACACTTGCTGAATAATACCCACTTTATTTTCAAACTAAACTCGAAGGACTAAAACTGAATAATGAACCCATTTTTTGACGTCTAACTACTGACTTACTAACTACACTGACTAATTGACTTTAACTAACCGACTCGAGGGAAAGGCCTTATATAGTTTTGGCTCCCAGGTTCTAGAAAAATCCCACAGATGAAGCTTATCGTTTGCCGAAATTTCTGGAACACTTATCTGCCGTTTGCTGCCTCATCGCGGCCGCTTTCCCCTTATCAGATCTTTCTAGAAAATGTTCTTACGTACTAAATTTTATAATTTATATTTCGCTATAATATAAAAGAAAAACCAATCCGCAATGTTTACGGCAGATATAATATTGCGCGCCAGCTACAATTCTAGCGAGTACTAGAATGACAAGCATCAACCTTTGAATGTATTATTCTATAAAAATTAAACGAGAAATTATTTTATTTTGAAATATGACGTTAGGAAACCTTGTGCAAACAAAGTTGCTGGAGCAGCTAGTTTAAAAAGGAAATTCAAAGTTTGGAAAATAACTCCAGCTTAAACCAAAATGTTCAACTGGTTACCTTCTGTCATATTTTATTTATGTCTGAAATTAAAGTGTGGAAATTGACTTGTGAACTGCCATCGTGAATCCCTCATTTGATGGCTAATTTTCTAAGTGAAAGATCTCTTCGTGTCGTCTGAGCCATTTGCGATGGATGTGTGAAGACTTCAGGACTCTGTTCCGTCGCCTATTCTGTTTCTGTTACTCATAAATCATCTCTTATCCTCAACTTTCAGTCAGATATACAGGGTGGGCCAAGCTGAAGGCTACGGCCTCTAGGGGTTATGCGATAACATATTTTGAAAATTAAAAAATACGGTTAAATATGAGTCGCTGAAAGATTTTAGCGGGTCACATAGATAAGTGTTAAAAAAATTTTTAAATATACAGGGTGTTCCAACAAATTGTTACATATCAAAGTTGGAATTTTTTAAATAGGACACCATGTTTTTCGTTTTATTTTTAAATTCAGCCCTACCTACCTAACTTTTATCCTTTTTAAGACAATTCATATTTTTTTAATAAATAAAAAGTTTTTAAAACGAAAAATGTTATCCCTAAAAGTAAATAAATTTGACAGTGGCGTCTTCAAATTATCACTTCACATACCATTTACCAGAAAATGCAGTTTGGACAAATGCGAAATTTTATACTGGATGTTCCAAATTCACCGAAACATTTACTTAAACTTCAGACGTCTGCCTTTAATTTAAAGAAAACTGTGGACAATTTGAGTTGTTACTAAACTTGCAGAAAAACAGGTAAAAATTAAAACTCTAAATCGAAAATTTTCTGAAAAAAATAATAGTTGAAAAGGTAACTTAAAATTACGAAAAAAGTCTGACATTATTGTCAATATTCGACTTTTCTTCCTAAGAATTATTACGTCTGCTTCTAAGTCTGATCTGTTTTTAAAAATGTAGACATTTTTTTAATTCGCCTTTTTTTGCAATTTTATCAGTTTTTTTCCACTCAAAATTCTACGTTTTTTGTTGGTTCCTTTTTTCGAAATTTTGATCCTTAATATTGTTATTTTTGCCAAAAATTCTAATTTTTATTTAAAATTTGATTTTTTCTCCATTTAATTTTCTTTTTAAAATTCGAATTTTTTTCTTACTATGTTTAATTTTAAATAAGTTTTAAATGTTTGTAACGTTTCGTCTTGTTTTTTTTTTTCATTTCTTTTAGCTTGACTTTTTCTGAATAAGTTGACTTTTACTTTATTGTTAGTTCGATATTTTCTGTTTTACGAGATTTTGACTCTTTTTCTTGAATTAAATCAAAGATTTAAGAAAAAGTAGAAATATCGAAAAAATTATTTTCTTTTTTTGGAATCTTTAAAGCTTTTCCTCAAAATTGCATATTTTTTTCTTAAAATTTTAATTTTTCTTCCAAATCTGTCTTTTTTTTAAATGGTTTCATTCACATTGATCAGTCCTTTATTTAAAAATTTATATTTCAAAAACTGACTTCAGTAAATTATAACGTTTTCGAAAATTTAAATTTTTTTATTTTCCGCCTTTTCGGTTTTGATTTTTTTTTAATTTCTGCTTTTTTCCAGATGCGTGAATTTGTTTTCTCTTGAAATTTCTGTCTTTTCCCAAATATTCGACCACTTTTAAAACTCAACTATTATAATTTCGAATTTTTGGAAACGATTTATTTCTCATTTTTTTCCCCCAAATTTAGAAATATTTTTTAAAATTTTACCTGTTACACTTCTATAAGTTTCGACTTTTCTTGCAAAATTCGACTTTTTTGAAAACTTTTCTCTTTGTTATTAAAATTCGACTTTTATCGTTAAAAGTTTACTTTCCCTGAGAGTTAACACCGTTTACTTTAAGTCTTTTTCTTGAATTTTTTTTCAATTCGACATCGTAAAAGTCGAAATTTTACAAATAAGATGAAATTTAATTTGAAATTATCAGAAAGTCAACTTTCAGAAAAAGACGGATATTAATAAAAATGGTCGAATATCGAAACAGGACGATTTTTGAAAGGAAAGTCCAAGAGCCAAAATTTTAAGTCTCAAGTCGAAATTTTAAGGAATTTGCCCCGAAAGGCAAAATTAACGGATTTTAGGAGAAGTGGTCAAAAATTTCTAGAGAAAAATCAATTTCGAAAAAAGGTCGAAATTTCTGGAAACAACTAAATTGGAAATGAAAATGAAAATTTTCAGAAAAAGCCAAACTTTCGAAATCCAGTTTAAAAAAAAAGGCTTAATGTTAAGCAAAATAATGGAATTTCGAAAAAAGCGAAGTTTCTAAATAAACAGCTAAAACTTGGAATTTGAGAAAATATTTATAAGTTTTCAGAAGAAGTCATTTTAGAGGAAAAAAGAATTAATTATTGAAATTCTGAGAAAAGGACGAGTTTTGGGGAAGAAGAACGAATGTTGAGAAAAATGTGAAAATTTTGCACAGGCTTTGAGAAGGTAGTCAAATTTTGAGGATAGTCGTTTATGACGAAGGACGAATTTTGAACAGAAAATTGAAATTTTGATAAAACGACAGATTTCTAAAAATGAGGACATTTTCAGAACCATAATGAATTTGATGTTGGAATTTCGACAAAAGACGAATTTTTACAAAAATGTCAGAATTTCGTTAAAAATGTGAATTTAAAAGAAAAGATCAAAATCAAAACCGAATTCAGAATTCTTTTTACGGAAAGGATCGAAACTCCGAAAAAAATACGTTTTTTTCAAGAAATGGTGTCTATTGTAGAAATATTAAATATATTTGGTTTGGAAATAAATATTAAAATTAAAAAAAAATCGAACTGGAAAATAGATAAAATTTTTGAAGTCAGGTTTTAGAAAGTAGACATATTACTTTAGCGGCATTAGGAAAAATAAGGAAAAAAAGAGGTCATTTTGAGAAATCAAACAAAATTTAACGAAGAATGTCGAAATCGAGAAAAAATTCTAAATGTTTCAGAGAAAGTCATATTTTAGGAAAGACGTTAAACTGTTGCGTACATATGGTCGAATAAAAAATGACTCATTTTTAAAAAAGAATTTTGAACATTCTAAAAAAAGGAAATTCCAAAAATCGAAACCGAATTATGAAAATAAATGCAAAGTTTTGAAGATAAGATCGAAACTTTAAGATAAAAGTTGAAATTACGTCCAAGAAAAAGATCGAAGTCGAAATTTTCCAAAGAGAGAGGGAGAGAGAGAGAGAGAGAGAGAGAGAGAGAGAAAGTTTTTTGAAAAAGTCGATGATAAGATCTAAACTTTAAGAAAAAGATTGAAATTAGGTACAATAAAAAGATCGAAGTTTTGATGAAAAGGTCGAAATTTTCCCAGAGAGAGAGAGAGACAGATAGAGAGACAGAGAGACAGAGAGACCGAGAGACCGAGAGACAGAAGAGACAGAGAGACAGAAGAGACAGACAGACAGAGAGACAGAGAGATAGAGACAGAGACAGAGAGACAGAGAGACAGAGAGAGACAGAGAGACAGAGAGACAGAGAGACAGAGAGACAGAGAGACAGAGAGACAGGGAGACAGAGAGACAGAGAGACAGAGAGACAGAGAGACAGAGAGACAGAGAGACAGAGAGACAGAGAGACAGAGAGACAGAGAGACAGAGAGACAGAGAGGCAGAGAGACAGAGACAGAGAGGCAGAGAGACAAAGAGACAGAGAAACGGAGAGACAGAGAGACAGAGAGAGAGAGAGAGAGAGAGAGAGAAAGGGGGAGAGACAGAGAGGGGGCGTGAGAGAGAGAGAGAGGGAGAGAGAAAGAGAGAAAGGGAGAGAGAGAGAGAGAGAAGAGAGAGAGAGAGAAGAGAGAGAGAGATGTAGCAATTTTCAAGAGTCCAAAATTCGAAAACAGTTGTCATAAAAAAATTAATTAATTAATTAATTAATATCAGTATTTTTCTCTAAAGATGATAGCTTGGCTATCGAAACGCGTTAGAAAAACGTTTGTTGTATTTCTTAATCTTTCTTGGTTTCAGGGGACAAGTTTTTTATTTCAATTTTCGAATATACATCATGCTATAAAAGAAATCGAAATTTTTAAGAAAAGGAGGACATTTTGAAAAGAATAAGTCAAAATTTAAAAAAAAAAGTCGAAATTTAAGAAAGTCGAAATGGGGAGACACTGCACTGAACTGAATTGAACTTAAACTGAAGAGAGAGAGAGAGAAAAAGAGAGAAAGAGAGAGAGAGAGATAGAGAAAGAGAAAGAGAGAGAGAGAGAGAGAGAAAAAGAAAGAGAGAAAGAGAGAGAGAGAGTGAGCAAGAGAGAGAGAGGGATGGGGGAGAGAAATTTTTCAAAAAAATGTTTAGATTTTTCTGCTCAATATCTAATTTCCCTTGAGAGCTTACATTAGAGGGAGACGAGCTCCTCACGATGTCCAATAGTGGGATAACTGTCACTATTTTGAAAATAAGCTGGAATTTTCAAAAAATTAGATTTAAATATTAATTGAAATATCAAAATTTCTAAAAAAAAATTCTTCAAATCTACTTTATTTTATAAAATTTTAAAATTTCCAAAAAAATTTCAAAATTTTTACTTTTCCATCAAAAGATCTCCCAAATTTTGAAGAAAAGGCAAATTTTGCTAAACAAATCAAAATTGATAGAAACTCGGATCTTAAACGAATTGAAATTTTGAGAAAAGTCGAATTTTTAGAGATGGAAACATTTCCGAAAAAAAAGGAAACAATGAAGTGCAAGATAAAAGTGAAAATTTTGAGAAAAATAGATTTTGATGAAAGAAGTCTATTTTTGAAAATAAATTCGTAATACCAGAATAAAAGGCAAATTCTCCCGAAAAAACAAATTTTGGGAAAATTCGATATTTCAAAAATGACGAAAGGGCGAATTTTGAAGAAAAAAAAATGGAAATTTTTGAGAGAACTTGCTTCAGTTAGATATAGGTTTTTGGGCATTAGCCATGGTGAGGCAGTTCTTTGCCTTGTCCTTGTTTAACTGCGCCTAGAAAACATTAATTTGTTTTGCAGAAAGGACCCAAAGCACTTACTCCCAAGCAAATAATTGACATTATTAACTATAACAATGTAAAATGCTTCAGTATTCATAAGTTATGAACCATAACTAATAAACTGCCTTAACAAAAAAGACAACATTAAATATAAAAGTCCACGATGTTTGCAGCAATATTTGACATCAGTGTGTTTCGTCAAACCTAATGTGGCCTGCATTATGCCTTGAAACTTTTAAAAGACAAAAGCTGGCTGAGCATTTAGGGCACTAAAGTCAACCAATGTTTTTGATTCTCATTCCGTAACGATCTCAGGATTCCAATTCATCATCAATATCATCTTTTTCTTTCCGCCTATCTAAAGCACGACGGATAATAACGATTTGTCGTAAAAAAAGACATTGGGCTACTAGCATCTGTTAAGCTATATATCAGATTGGAAGTTAAAGCCAAGAGATCGCTTATGGTAACGGAAACAGAGTGGGATACAAAACAGATCCATGGGGATACCCACGCCTTAGCAAATTTGCTACTCAGGCTGACTTATGGGTTTCTGTCATTTCGGAGACTGAAAAACAAGTGAAAGAGACTCAGAAAATTTCTTCAGTTGGCCCAATTTTCAAGGAGATGGTTTCATCGTCTACTAAGAGTCTGCATCATTTTCGCCATTTCAATATTCTTCTTCCAACATTTCGTCTAGCCTGGAATGCTTCTACCCCTACTTTTGCGCCCCCGAATTGTAACGAGCTGATCTGTGCTTTATGAAAATTTAACTTTGTTGCTACATGAAATTTAATTGGTCGCTCAACTAATTATTATAATACCATGTTATTAGCCGTATAGATTATCGAATCGAACGTGTAAACTAAGGGCGATATAGAGTTCACTCACCTAAATTTGAATTAAAAATGAACTGGGGAAGGTTGTTTACACGTCTAAGTCAATTTATTTAGTGTTATTACACGAATCGAAAAAAACACATTGTAATTGGCGCCAGCAACGTTTTAAAGTAAATTGATTAATTTTAATGGCGATTGTAGCCTCTATTAGTTTACCAAATAATAAAATTATACCAGTGCGCACATTCGCCGCCTCCACGTCAGCATTTACATTACATAAAACGGCGGCGTTCCATATTGAAAAATTGCCATCTCGCGTGAGCGAAGCCAGTCGACCTATTGTCATGTATTTGAAATTTTTAATAAATAACGACCATGAGCCTTAGCAAAAAAAGGGGGATTTACGTTATGGGGATGTAAATGAAATGAATAATGGCGCGATATTGTGGCCTAAAAAGCGCATTACAATCTCGAGCGATTCAGAAACTCTGGTAAATTTCACAGTGTCTAATCGACAAACTTCTCAACCAGCAATCATTATAAATTTATGACATCCGGGGTAGGTTTTTGTCGGTCAACGTTTTAAATTTTAATAATGCGGCGGTATACATGTTTAATTTCGGATGAAACATTAAAATGAGATGTCAGCAAAAAGTCGACCAGTTTAGTCACAAAAAGTAAGTTACTTATGAAATAAAATCGATCTATCGATCACTTCTGTTGGATGAATTGGTTTTTTTTAAGTAGGGGAAAATCCGTTAAGGACATCTGGAAAGTACCCAGATAGTGTCGGACTTCCGCTCAAACTACGGGTACCGACTAAAAACCCCTACTTCTTCGGGCTGGCCCTTGGCCCCCAATCCCTCCGTCGGAACAGTACAATAGTGCTGGAGCTGTTTTGCCTGATACATAAGAAACAAACAATACAAAAATTTACGAAATGGAAGTCGTAGCCTAGAGAACCATCCTTGGTCTCCTAATCCTGGTTGGGACGTTTGGATAGTAATCCAGTGCCTGTCGAACTAGTTCGTTGGGATGCATTTCCGCTCTCACCATCGCCCTGGAATTAATTTTCCTAGAAAAATCTTTTACCAAAGGTAATTCAGCTTCCCTATGGAGTTGATTGTTTCCCACAAACCACAGAGCGTCAATGGCTTGTCTTAGAAAGACGTTCTGGAACACCTGGAGTTTCTTCATCTGATTATCCGTCGCCTGTGACCAAGCTACAAATGCGTAGGTCATCGCTGGCCTTATGATTGATTTGTATAGTAACACTTAAAGTCCAATAGACAGGTTACTATTTCTACCAATCTCGCTTGCAGCAGTCCCTTCAGCATTTTGGCTTTGGTCACTGCATAATCGATGTGTGCCTGGAATGTAAGTCTTTTATCAAGAATTACACCTAGATACTTGGCCTGAAGTTTCCAGTCGACGTTTTGCCCATGAACATTTACATGCCCATACGGTTGGAGTCTTCCTCGGGTAAAAAAAAAAATGCTTGGGTCTTGTCTGCGTTGACTTGGATTCTCCATTGACCGAAGTAATCTAGTAGACTGTCTGTTGCCTCCTGAAGTCGTCTGGTGACCAACTCTGGACTGTAAGAGTACGCCACCAAAGCTGTGTCGTCTGCATAGGTTGCCACTAAGGTCTGCTCGATTATTGGATTGGTTATCGGGATGTCTGCTGTCAACAAACAATACAGCAGAGGTGACAAGGCAGAGCCTTGACGCACCCCATACTGTAGCCTAAACTGGTTTGATAGTTCCTGTTCCACCTCTGCTCTGAAAGAGAGCTGGCCCAGGAGCGAGCTTACCATTTAAACCATTGTTGATGATATTTCAAACTGGTGTATCTTTTAGACTAGTGCTTGGTGCCAAACTGTGTCAAATGCCTTGAAGATATCGAAGAAAATAGCTCCAGCTACCTGGTTCCAGTTTATGCGTTGACTGTTTGTTTCAACCACTTTCAGCAGCTGGTCCGAGGTAGAGAGCATAGGCTGGAACCCAAATTGTTTCTTAGAAATGACATCACGATCGCTGATGATATTGTGTAGACGCTTCCTTAAAATCCTTTTCGCCACCTTACCCAAGTTAAAGAAGAAGCTGATTGGCCTGTAATTTTGGGAAAATTTTCCATTGTTACTTGGCTTAAGAATTAAGAAGCTTCACAATATGATGTTTCTGAAGCTTTAGCACAGTAAAGAGAAAATCTTCAAACTGGAAAAACTAAAGTGTCTGGATACTCAAGTGAAAGTCCCAAGACCGAGCAAACAAGTAAGGCAGTGCCACATATGCCAAAGGTTTAACCACGGACAGAGGAACTGCCATGCTGAAGCAATTTGCGTTAAGTGTGCTGGAAAGCATCTTAGCAAAGTTTGCAAGAGTCCCAAGGACAATCCTTGAAAATGTGCCAACTATGGAGGGAGACCATGTAGCCAGCTACAGAGTATTCTCCGCTTTCCCACCACCAAGAAAGCAACAGTCGGCACCTAAGGAAACTCAGGAGCCACCCAAGAGTAAAACGTCGAATTCTAAGGCAAAGTCAACGACAGCGAAGAGGACAGCTGCAACTTCGAAGGTTTCGCCGAAAGCAGAAACTTTCACTGCTAGGAAAAATGGAAACACAAAATCCTACGCTTCAGTTGTTGCAGTAAATTCCAAAAAGGCTAAAACGCAAATAAATTTTTTGGAGGAAACTAACCAAATTGTACTGGACTTGGTGAGAGCAGTCTCCGAAGCTGAAACAGTCAAGAAGCCATATTCTCCATATTGATGATGTTTCCAAAGATCCTCAGCCTCAAGCGTTAATGGAGGGACGCCAAGAAGGAAGAGGTAATGAAGGAAACCCTGCTCGTCGCCAGCATATCAAGACAGTTTTCTGGAACTGCAACGGACTTCAAGGCAAGAGGAGCGAACTCGAAGTTTTCGCAAAGGAAAACGACCTGGACGTACTGATGCTTAACGAAACCAAGATGACGTTCAGATTTAAGGATCGCAAAATCCGAGGATATGTTCTTTACCGCAGAGACAGACCAACTGGCCCAGGAGAAGGTACGGCTCTCTATGTAAGTAGAAAGCTAACTCATTTTGCTGCATGCACTTTGGAGTTAGAAAAGCTGGAAGGAATTGGAGTAACAATTCAAATGGCGCAGGGATCTCTGACACTGGTGTCTTGTTACTTCAGAACCAACGCCCTCACAGAGACAGATTTGGCACGCATCTTCGAAATAAACAATAACAATGTTATTGTAGTCGGAGACCTTAATGCCAAAAACATCTAGTGGGGCAGCAGAGCAAACAACAAAAACGGGAAAACACTTCAAAGGTTCACAACATAAAACGGAATCGATGCAATGGCTCCAGAAGAACCAACCTATTATCATCTCGCCACAGGAATGCCTGATGTCCTGGATGAAGGATGATGATAAAGGATGTTCGATACACTGTTGAGTTAACATCAGTTAGTGAGCTCAGCTCGGACCACAACCCAATGATGATGACCATTGGAGATGATTGTGGACCCAAGCCTTCGGAGACCTGCAAGAAAACAAACTAAACACAGTTCAGGGAGTATCTAGCAGCAAACTTGGAAGAGCCCGGAGAGATCAATACAAAAGATGACATCAACGCAGAGATGGAAAGACTGGAAATCGCCATAACAGATTTAATTCTGGCGGCGACCAAAACTTTTCGGCGTATAGAAGGAAGGAAACCACTGCCAAATCACTTGGTCAAGCTAATTGGAAGAAAAAATCGTGCCAGGAAGAGAGCAAGATGAACCAATCAGCAAGCAGATAAGACGGAAGTCAACAGGCTCAGGTATGAGCCCCAAGAGCACAAAATTTCCAAGTTTCAGAAACTCCTAAAAAGTTGCAAACTTGAAACTCCATCAGACCTCTGGCGCAGAGCCAAAGCTCTAAGAGGAGATAGGAAACCTATCCCACCGATACACGGATCTTAAAGAATGGCTTATTCAGATCAGGATAAGGCCGCAGCTTTTGCTGAGACCTTTGAATGACACTGTCAAACCACACTTGAAGAAGTGGACTTAGACTTTTTAGAGGAGGTGGAAGAAGAGGTTCAAGTTCTTCAGGAGGAAATGCCAGAAGAAGACGACGTCATCCAACCGACTAACAAGGAGAAAATTTAAAGTGTTCTGCGCAAGCTAAACGACAAAAAGACTTCAGGTCTAGACGGAATTCCAAACCAAGCTCTGAAGAATTTTCCGGACCAAGCTGTCAAATACTTTGGAGCAATAGTCAATTCCATGTTTAAGTACCGGTATTTTTCCACAAGGCGAAAGCAATCTACTCTATTTGGTTCCCAATTTCAATTAGAGAAAAATAGGCATGACTATAGAGCAGGGAACTTGATCCCCTCCTCTTTTGGCTTATGCAAGTAGATAAAAATATATGCTCAACTGAGGGTACTTTTTTTAAAAAGTATCCGTTTCTTCAAAATTTGCCCTTTCCTTGAGATATCATAATTTTCTCAAAATTTTCACTTATTTCTCAAAGCTCGACTTTTTTTTGCAACATTTGTCTTTTTTTTTTGAAAATTATTTATTCTTAAAATTCTTCTTCTATCATCACAATCCAACATTCTCAATATTTGGTATTTTTATTTCAAAATTCATCATTTTCTTTTCGATTTCTTTTCGATATTGCACCACTTCTAAAAATTTGTTTTTTCCGAAAATTTCGACTTTTCTTTAAATTTTAGTTTATGCAAATTTTGACTTGTTTATCAAGATACACCTTTTTTTCTCGAAATTTGGTCGATCTTTGATAAAAAACTAAAAATATGTTTATCTCAATATTGAACATTTTCTGACCTAGGGTGGGGCAGATCAGAACCTGCCTCTGATTCAAAAAGTCAAGAGAAAATTCTAGAAATCTAATTTTTCACAAACTCCGGCTTATTTTCAAATTATCATTAAAATTTGACTTTGGAAAATGTCAAGTGTTTACTAAATTCCCAATTTTTCTTAAAATTTTAAATTTGTTTATATTTGTTTGGTTTTTAAAAGTCATAAAAAAATGTAAATTTTCAGAAGTAAAAACGAATTAAAAAAATCGATAATTCCACAATTTTCACAAAATTCGTTTTTTTTTCGAAAATTTAAATTTCATCACAAAATTCCATCCTGTATATTCCTGGATATCCAAATATTTCTATCAAATTTACTTATTTTTTTCATAATTCATTGTTTTCATAAACGACTACCCCCCAAACGTACCTTTTTCTTAAAATTTGACTTTTTCATCGATCTTTTACTCCGTTTCGTATTTTTTCTAGAAATGTCTTTATTTTTTTTAAAATTTCGTTATTTTTCTTACCATCGGATTTTGATCCTTCACAATTGGACTTTTTGGCAATTTTGACTGGTTTCCCAAAGTTTGCCTTATTCTCGAATTTCTTATTTTTATTTCAAAATTCGATATTTAACTTTTCTGGATATTTCTCTTAAAATTAGTTTAAATTTATTTCTTAGTTTATTTCTTTATTTTTTTTTATTTATTATTATTATTAATTTTATTTTTTTTTTCTCAAATTTGTATTTTTGGGGACTCTCATTTTTAAATTCCTACTCAGATTCTGAAGTTAAATTTTTTTTTTAAATTTGGACTTGTTTTGAAACTTTTCAGATTAAACTTGAAAATACTCAAAAATTGAAATACAAATCATGTCCCCTGAAACCAAGAAAGATTAAATACACAACAAAAGTTGCTCTAACGCGTTTCAGTAGCTTCAGAGAGCGTTAGAGCAATCTTTCTTGTGTTTTTTAATCCTTTTGGTTTCAGGGGACAAGATTTGTATTTCAATTTTTAAAGATAACCAAGGACGCGTGTGTTTTACCAAGATTTTAGACTCTTCTTTCGAAAATCATTTTTTCTTCTTAAAAGTTTCGATTTTTTTAATTTGATGTCCGAAATTTTAACTTGTATCTCAAAATTCGCCTTATTTTCGAAAGACCTAAAATGGGATGTTTTAGTTTCTGGAAATATCAACTTTTTTCTCGAAATTGACTTGTTTTTAAAATTTTAATTTTCTTGAAATTTGCTGTTTTTTCTAAATTATATCGGTATGTTATTAAAAAATAAAAATGTTAAGAACAATATTTTTATAAAATTTCGAGAAAAAATGTCTCGTAGATTTAATTTTTGTTACAAAAAGAAAATATTATGTAATAAAGAAGTAAAGGAGACTTTTTTTTTCAAAATTAAGGTTTTTTTTTCAAAATACATTTTTTTTTTCAAAATATATTTTTTTTTTCAAAATACATTTTTTTCTAAAAGCTGTGACTTTCTTTCACAAAATTCAATCTTTGGTTTGACCTTTTTTGAATTTTCAACATTTTTTGAGTTTTTCTGAAAGGCTGGGTTTTTCTTTAAAATTTAGTTTTTGAAAAATGTTGACTTTCCCAATATTGAGTTCTTTCTCAAAATTCGTCGCTTTCAAAATTACGATTTATTCCCCAGAATTTTAACCTTTTCTCTCAAAACTGAAGTTTCTCTTGAAAATTCTAAGCTTTTTTTTAGAAATGTTAACACTTTTTCAGACATTTTGACGGTATTTCTTGAAGGTATCTCTGTGAAGATGATAGCTTGGCTATCGAATTGCGTTGGAGCAACCTTTCTTGCGTTTTTTAATCTTTCTTGGTTTCAGGGGACAAAGTTTGTATTTAAATCCCTTAAAAATCATTATTCTTTTCAAATTACACTTTACTAATATCCGATTTTTTTCTGATTTTTAAATTTAACTTTTCAGAAATTCCATATTTCTTAAAATTCGTGTGTAGCTATCTTAAGATTTTTGGTGTAAGAAATGGTCAGATTGCAACTTAACCACCGGAAGCATGTGGACTGACCAGCGACCCTATTGTAACTAACAAGAGAACACATGTGGGGTGAAATTTGGTGTTTTTAAGTAGTCTGTAGGTTTGTACAAAGGAATTGCATCCCAGATCTCGGCGATATCAGTTCACTTAATAAACGTCGTTAAGTTTTTATAAAACGCGTTTCATTTATCGGAGCTATCAAGACCTGCTAGTGATCCCGAACATCGTGTTACCCCCGAAATTTTGACTTGTACTTTAAAATGAGATATTTTATGTGTCTGGAAATCTATACTTACAGTGAAATAGTTTCTCAAAATTAAGACTTTTCTTAAAAATATTTTTTAAAGTTTTCCAAAAGTTAGGTTTTTATTTATATCGATTGTCTAAAAATTTCCAGGTTTTTTTACAAAAGTCGACTATTTCGAAATTATTTTAAGAAATTTTTCTTTTTCCTTTCAACATTGAATTTTCTGTTGGAAATTTTGAATTTTTTTAAGAAACTTTTTTCTAGATATTTGGACGAAATTTTTCAAAAATCCTTAGGTTTTTCGAAATCAACTTTTTCATTAGTCAGCTTCCTCTGAAAATTTCTTCTTTTTTTTAAATTAACTTTCCAAAAATTTAATATTTCTTAAAATTTGTTTTATTCTATAAATATTTATTTGTGCTTCAAAATGTGATGTGTCTTTAAATTTCTACTTTTACTCAAAATTTCGATCTTTTTTAAGAATTCTGTAAATTTTTCAAAATTAAATCCGCATTTTAATCCAAATCTAAATTTTCTGAGAATAATATTTTTAAGAAGCTCTGAAAAAAAGATTTCTTGTAAATTTAAAAATTATGAACAAATTTAAATTAACTAAAAATTATGAAAGAAACATTTTTCTAGTCATTTTTTTTTAAATTCGACTTAAAATTGTCTAAAATATGCCAATTTTTTCACAAAATTTGACTTGAGAAAATTTTGATTTTTTTTAAATTGCGGCATTTTTCAAAAGATTTGGTTATTTGTTTTCGATTCAATTTTCGAAATTTTGGCTCCATTTTTAAATATCAATTTTGAGCTGGAAATTCGATCGCCTAATACGTGCAGTTAAACAGAAATTTACATATACCCAGCTCGAAGATTTTCCGCTTATCCTTTTTTTCATCAAGTTTTTTTTTAAATGATTTTTGCCCTACCCTGAGCGAAATCCTGCCTACGCTCATGCAGAGAGACTTTTAAATATTAGAATAAATCAAAATTAACAGATTTAAAAATGCTGCTTAATTTTGAACAGTTTTTCCATTAAGTTGTAAGGCACACAGCCGGAGTCGCGGATGGTGTTCAGTATACTTCGATAGCTTCGGATGGTATTGATAGATTTTTACAAAGATATCGATAGATCGAAAATTTTAGCTTATAATTTTATTTAAAAAAAATGAACCTTCTAATTTATCCGCTGTTGTCATCTAGGCTCCAACGATCTTCCCCGCGAGGAAAATAACTGCTCCAATTCGCGATGCACGACAAAACGATACAAATTTTTCCAGCATTGAGAAGTATCATAGGTATAACATGCAAAAAATTTTCCTACTGATCGATTCATTCCATTTTTTTTGGAAGATGTAACAAACACTTGACCATCTGATATAATAGATGAAACACAAATTTGTTGAGTTATTAAAATACAAATCTTGTCCCCTGAAATCAATAAAGATTAAGAAACACAACAAGGGTTGCTCTAACGCGTTTCGATCCCCAAGCTATCATCTTCAAAGACACACTGAAAGCAACCTTTGTTATAGTTTTTAATTATTCTTGGTTTCAGGAGACAAGATTTGTATTTCAATTTTTGAAGATAACCAAGTACCAGTCCCTTCCACCAAAATTGTCGAGTTATTTTGGGCAAGCTTTACACTTTCAGCGGTAAGAAGCTGAATAATAATGCGCTACGCAACGTGCGGATGAAGCTCTTGTTCACTCATTGTATTTACAATTGACGAAGGGCTAGAACGGAATTTGCTTGAGTGCACAAAGTTACGTGATATCCCCACCCAACAGGTCTAAGAGTATGCGCACCCTCCCGATGTCTTCATGGCAACATGATAAAAATTCCGGTTCATATTTGATTTACCCGCGTATACAAAAAGTTTCTCAAAATTTCTAGTGTGACAATTTCAGTCTCAAAGTTCAAATTTACAATAGAAGTTATAATTTTAATAAACATTTGAAAGCTGTAAAACAGACTCAAGTTTTATAACGAAGTTTCGATAAAAAGGCCAAAATCTCCATAAAAGTTTAAAGTTCAAGATAGAAATTTTTGAATTAAAGCATTTCGTTTAATTTCAGATTTTCGAAGTTTTGATAAAATATCAAAAATTTGACTTTTTGCTGAAACATTGCCAGAATATTAAATATTTTTCTTTTTCTGAAAATTTTTTGCGAAAGATAAACAATTTTTTCAAATGTCGAAGAAACCTTGTCAAGAACTATCGATGCTATCGAACATTACTATCGATAGTTTCCGATATTCATAACTATCGATATTGTCGATAGTTCCTTCGATGTTTACTAAACATTAGAGTTGAGTGATATCACTCAAAGACATTAGTCACGGGCAATCGCTATCAGAAATATTAATGCAGTAAAAAAGTTTAAGCCAATAGCAACGCATCAGAGTAAATCAAATATAAACATACACTGATATTATAACATAAAAGGGGCTTCAATTTTTTACGAATATTTTACGAATTTCGTACTATTAAAATCTGTCGCTTTAATTGCGAAGGTTTTACAACCTACATAATTTTTTAAATATCTCCCGCACTCTGTATTTTTATCGTTCGCCGTTTCGAATAATAAAAAGCATTATTACGGGCTACAAAAGCGACACGAAACAAATTTCGTCCGATCCATCAACAAAGCGATGAAAATATTTTAGTCTGGGTTACGTATTTTCCTAACTGGAAAAGTATTGTGTGTTTGTTTTAAGTGGTGTCATAAATTTCACCGGCATGCCTTTTTTTTTAACCCGAAGACAAACGCTGTTTTTGAAATAAATGCGAAAAATGCATGACAAATTATTCAGCTTCGCACGGATCAAACGAAATACATTAGGGCTAAAGGGGTACATTTTTTTATAGAGTTACATGAAAGTAGCTTAATTTTAACAGTCATATTTTGAATTTACAAAATTAGAATTAAATAATTTTGTGGTTTCAACATAAAACTGCTTAGGTCAAGTTTTTGAGAAAATAGACTTATGCCACTATTGCATGTTATACTTGACGTTTTTGGGGGGAGAAAACATGTTGCATCTAAAAAAAGAGAATTTTATATACAGGCATACATGCATTCTTAAGTTTTTTTTATTTATTAAAGTATGAGCAAGTTTTGTTTTAGCAATATCTCAAATATGTAAATTATAACTTAAGCACGTTTACTCTGTAACCACAGAATTATATTTACCGATTGATATAAAAAAAGTACAATCCATTTCAAAATTAACTGTAGCATACCAATAAAAAATTTAAATTTCACCGAGACCGTTTATATAATCCTATTGATTCGGGTAAGCCCCGGACGATGCATTATTAAGTGACGATAAATATTCGAGACCCTTGTCCCAAATTGACCTTATTTATATTATTTATCAAAACTCCAAGGTGCAAAGTATAGAAGGGAGCATGCGCCATTTTCAGAAAGCGCACGCAAATTATGTCACGCAATATTAATGAGGCGGGCTCGCTTAAAATTATTTAGCAGCGTCGCTGCTTTGTTTCGAAGGATATTCGAGCATTACCATAAAAAACTTTTTAATTAGGATATAGCACGATAATGGCTCAAAGGAATTGTTCACAAACACACAAATCAATTTGGCCATTCATAACACATTTGTACTTATTATACGTTGGGAAAACTGGAAGAAATAACAGATTAACATTAGATAGATCACCTTCGACAGAATTGATGCGAATTATTTGATGTATATCTACAATTTTTAACATAGTGTAACGAAATGTAATTATAATAAATCAAACGGTAGATAAGCGCTCCAGAAATTTTGGCAAACGATAAGCCTTATCTTCTGGATTCGTCTAGAACCCGAAACGGGATCTATATATAAAGGATCCGGTCGGCTTTTCCTCGGTCAGTAGTAAGTTAGTTAGAAGTTAATGAACAAGTTAATTAGTTATTCCATTAAACAGTGTTAGTGAATTGTAGTGTTTCAAGTTTAGTTTTGAAATAAAGTGCTTACAATTCAGCAAGTGTTAATCATTCGAACCGATAAGGCGCAACAATAGAAATTCTAGAAAAATGATAAATTAGTGGAAGAAAAATAGTATTTCCCAAAAATAGAACTGTTCATCAAGCTGATTTGACAGAATTTCTCCAAGTGTCGTCTGGATTCTGGATTTGTTGTGGGTTGTCTAAAGTTTAGGCCAGCACTTAGGCCACCCTTTCCGGGCCCATTGTGCTATCCCCGTGATTGTGGTGCCCTTGGTCATTCATTCAGCCACCCAACCTTGTTGAGAAACTGAAGAACGTCTCTTGGATGCGCCTCTCTCAAACTGGCCACACTAGGCCAGAAGTCCCCCAGCGTGGATCCTCTGATTGATGCTAGTGCCGGGCAGTGACACATCACCTGCTCGACACTCTCGTCTTCTTCTAAGCACCCTCTGCAGCTCGGGTCGTTTATGATTCCCATTCTGTGAAGGTGTTTGTTTAATCAACAGAGACCTGTCCATATCCCTACAAGTTTCCTGAGATTATTCCTTGAGAGTTGTAGGCATAGTTTTGCCCTTTCCCTGCACGGCATTCTAATGAATGCGTGAGTTTGTCGGCATGTTGTTATTGATGCCCATAAGGCTTTGTGTTTACGATAAGTTTCTTCGTTAAGTAGGGATCTTACGGTTGATCTTGCCAGGGGAAGGGTTGGTTCTGGTTTAACGAATTGTCTCTCCGAACCCTTCCTCGCCAGTTTGTCAGCGCGTTCGTTTCCCTCTTTCCCAGAATGCCCTTTGATCCATATTAGTGATACTTGTGATAGACGTTCTAGAGCTAGGAGGCAATTCCATACCAGCACTGAGTTTGTTTTCACATTCCTCAGGGCCTTAAGGGCTGCCTGGCTGTCCGTCTCTCTAAGTGTCGCATATGTCATCCTGTTAGACTTTATCGTTCTACCTTTTTTAATTCTTCTTTTATTTTAATTAAAACCTATAATAAGCCTTCTGCCCTAAGTAGAAAACCTCCAGCTGCAAAGAACCCTCTAAGTCTTAAATTTGACATAGATAAAATTCTTCAAAAACAGGGTTAAGCTAAACACTTTTAAAGAGAAGGCTGGAGTCCTTAGGTTCCTGATATAACAAAATTTAGTATTTCACCGTCTTATAATTGAAATACAAATCTTGTCCCCTGAAACCAAGAAAGATTAAAAAACACTACAAAAATTGCTCTAACTCATTTTGGTAGTTAAGCTATCATCTTCAAAGAGGAAAAATCAAGTAAGAACATCTGGGAAGATGATGCAGATAGTGTCAAACTTTCGCTCAAACTACGGGTACCAACTATAAACCTCTACTTCTTTGGGCCGGGCCCTTGGCCCCCAATCCCTTCGTCAGCTTATAATAGTGCCGGAGCACTATTATAAGCTGTTTTACCTGAAACATAAGAAACAAACAAAACAAAAAATTTTCGAAATGAAAGTCGTAGCCTAGAGGACCATCCTTAGTCTCTTAATCCTGGTTGGGATGCCTGGATCATAATCCACTGCCTGTCGAACTAGTCCGTTGGGATGCGTTTCCGCTCTCACCATCGTCCTGGAATTAATTTTTCTAAGAGAATCTCTTACCAAAGGTAGTTTAGCTTCCCTATGAAGTTGATTGTTTCTCATAAACCATGAAGCATCCATGGCTTGTCTTAGAAGGACGTTCTGGAGCACCTGGAGTTTTCTCATCTGATTATCCGTCGCCTGTGACCAAGCTACAGATGCGTAGGTCATGATTGATTTGTATAGTAACACTTTAAGTCCAATGGACAGGTTACTATTTCTACCAATCATCGCTTGCAGCAGTCCCTTTAGCATTTTGGCTTTGGAAGCTGCATAATTGATGTGTGCCTGGAATGTAAGTCTTTTATCAAGAATTACACCTAGATACTTTGCCTGAAGTCTCCAGTCGACGTTTTGCCCATGAACATTTCCATGTCCATGTGGTTGGAGTCTTCTTCGGGTGAAAAAGACTGCTTGGGTCTTGTCTGCGTTGACTTGGATTCTTCATTGACCGAAGTAATCTAGTAGACTGTCTGTTGCCTCCTGAAGTCGTCTGGTGACCAACTCTGGACTATAAGATTACGCCACCAAAGCTGTGTCGTCTGCGTAAGCTGCCAAAAAGGTGTGGTCAATTGTTGGAATGGTTCTCGGGATGTCTGCTCTTAACAGAGAATGCAGCGGAGGTGACAACAGAGCCTTGAGGCACCCCATACTGTAGCCTAAACTGATTTGATAGTTACCGTCCCACCTTTGCTCCGAGTGAACGCTGGTCCAGAAACCAGTACTATTTGAACCATTGTTAGAGGTATTCCAAACTGATGCATCTTGTAGACTAGTCCTTGGTGCCAAACTGTGTTAAATGCCTTGGAGATATTGAAGAAAGTAGCTTCAACAACCTGGTTCCAGTTCATGCGTTGAGAGATTAACCACTCTCAGCAGTTGGTCTGAAGTGGAGTGCACATGTTGGAACCCAAATTGTTCCTTAGGAATGATGTTGCGATCGCTGATGATATTCTGCAAACGTTTTCTTAAAATCCTATTTACCACCTTACCCAAGTTGGTTAAGAGGCTAATTGGCCTGTAATTTTGGGAAATTTTCCCATCCTTACCTGGCTTACAAATGAAGATGAAGATAACGTTTGCAGTCTCTCATCCTGTTAAAAAATACCGGTATTTAAACATGGAATTGACTATTGCTCCAAAGTATTTGACAGCTTGGTCCGGAAGAAATTTCAGAGCTTGGTTTGAAATTTCGTATGGACCTGGAGACTTTTTGACGTTTAGCTTGCGCAGAAAGCTTTGGATTTCCTCCTCGTTAGTCGGTTGAATGACGTCGTCTTCTTCTGGTACTCCCTCCTGGAGCAACTACCATCTTATCGTCAAATTAACCCTTATATATTAAGAATATTCACTTCGTGCTTGATCGACCGCATCCGAAGGCGCATGCGCATCTAATCATACACGTCGTAGGGTCACAATTCCTTATTTATCAACCTTAACCATTTTTAACAGAGATGAGTGGCCGAAAGGCCCAGCGCATTCATTTATAAGGTTGTCTTTAGCCTTATGGATGGCTAAGCTTTTACATGCATTTAACATAGAATTCTTATTTACTACTCTTAAGAGTTTAATATTAATATCTATCCTATTATCTAATTTAAAAGCATGAAGAGCCACACTTAACTTCTCAGTTCTTCCCTACCTCAAATGATTTGAGAAAAAAAATATTTATGGTAATGAAAAATCAATGAAAATGGAATTAATACGTATGTCTTTTTGTAGAATTAATTTGTAATCTCCAAAGCAAGTGCTTTATCTTGCAGTTTAAAAACTACTTTTAAGAATCACCTATCACAGGTAGTTTACCAGTTAATTGCTTTTTTATAGAATTTCTTGAAATTCTTGTCAAATGTAACCAATAATATTACTGACACACTTTCAAAATTAAAGGACCCCTGCCTATGGTAAAGCCGAAATATTCAATGTCAAACTTACGCATTTCTGTATCATCGGCGGTTATACAAACAATTTGATGATGCAGTAATGCGACACCTGGTCCGGTGTCAGCAAATATTTATCGAAACATTGTGAAATTTTTAATATCTTTTGCTTTTTAATTGTTAATAAGTTTAAATTGTTACGAACATAATTCACAGTTAAAACTTTGAAAACTTTGAATTTATTAACCTTTTAAAGAAACAGTCGAATGTTCGAATTTTTAACGAAATTTCCGCTTTTTTTAGGTTCCATTTTAAATTTGACTTTCGAATAAAAGTATATTCTGTTAGAAAAAATTTAAATTTCACATTTCATATCAAAATTTTATCGAAATTTTTATTTATCGAAACATTGCGGAATTTTTAATATATGTTGCTTTTTAATCGTTAATAAAGTTTAATAATTATGAATATTAAAGAATTCCACAAAGTAAGGGTTGGAAATGTCAATTATGTAAATTATGTGCTGATTTCTTCCCCTACATTTTTAATTAAACTAGAAATAAAGAAAATAAAAATATCAGATTTAAATTTGACATGTTTAAAACCTCAATTTTGAGATTCATGTTATTTAGGCAAAAATTCAAAATCTTAGATCTAAAATATAACTTTAAAAAAAATTCAAAACTCTAGAAAATGAAATGTTAACTTCTAAAGTTAAATTTTCCAACAGAAAATTTGGTGTTTAATGAAGAACTTTAGTGAAAAAAGTCAAAGTGTTCTATTTTTGAGTCGAAAGGTTCCTTTTTTAAAGTCGAAATTTTTCATTTTAAGGTCAAAATTTTCCATTTTAATATCTTAGAAGAAGTAAATGATTTTTAGTTTTATTAACTGCAGAGTTGCAGAAAAAACTTTTAATCACGAAAAAACTTGAGCTCTACAACAAAATTTTGAGAGAAAAATTGAACAGTTCCAAGAAAATGAAACCCCAACTTCTAAACTCAAATTTTGTAAAAGGAAACTACAGTTGCGTTATCAAGGAAAAAATTTTGGGAAAAAAGTCGAAATTTGTCATTTTAAAGTCAAAATGTTGGAAAAAGTAATGATTTTCAATTTTATTCCGTAGACATTTTCTTTTAAGTATGATTAAGATCAATATTTGGAATAAAATTTGACAATTTGCGAGAGAATTGATTTTTTGGTATTAAATTTGAGGAAAAGGGACCACGTTTTAAATTTACTATTACTGAGTTATCGTGCTCATTCTTTCATTTTTGCATATTTCCCTATATTCCTCTTTTTATTTATTGTTTCTTTTCTTTTTTCCTGAAGAAGCCCCCTACGATGATCGTCGAACACTTTTAGTAGTTCTTTGACACGGTCCAATCCCGAAAGAAGTATATCCTGTAATGACTCTGGCCGTGGAAGCCTTCGTTATCCTACGTTTTAAATTTGATTTGCAGATTCAGAGAAAAACGTTCAATTTGTGGAAGAAAAAAGCGAAAATTCCTAAAAAGAGCATGTTTGTATCGGGAGAGATTTATGGGGACCCTTTTTTTTTAACCACACTGCAATATACCTTTTTATTTTGCAAGGGAAGCTGCAGGAGGCACCCATGAAATTATAAAATTTGTCAAAATTCTAAAATTTCATTTAGAAATTTGTCAATTCAACAATTTGAGCTTGTATTAAACAGGATACGAAAAATTTAAAAAAAAAGAGAAGTAATTGTTGGTTCGCATTAAATAGTTCAAAAAGGAATCACAAAGAGAAGTATTGTCAAATTTTTGGAGAAAGATAATATCTTTAAGGAAAGACTAACTCTAAAAATAATCCAGAAAATAGCTACGAATTCTGAAAAAAATCGAAATTTTGAATGAAATGTCAACATTTTGGGGAATAAAGTTGAATCTTCCTACAGGAAGTCAAATTTCAAGAAAAGGAGTCGAATTATGCTAATAAAGTGGAAAATAAAAAAAAAGGTAAATTTTGGGAAGAAAACACAATTTTGAGCAATGGGTCAATTTATAAAAAAGTGTATTTTTGAGAAAAATTTCAAACTTTTGGGAAAAAAAGGAAGTGATGAAAACAGCTTTAAAAATTTATAGGAAAAAACAAATTTCGGTATAAAAATAAGAGTTAATTTCTTAAAGACAATCAAATTTTGAGAAAGAAAATGTCGAATTTGGAAAATAAATTGGACATTTTGGAAAAGAAATGAAATGGACAGAAATATAAAAGGCTAAATTTTGACAAAAAATTCAAAGTTTCGAGAAAAATTTTAAGGAAACGAAAATTCTTAGATCTGGATTCTTAGAGGTTAAGTTTTCAGAAAAGAAAAATGAAGAAATTTTAAAACCAAAAATTAATTTTAGAAATGAAATGGAACTTTTAAGAAGGCTTTTTGAAATATTAGTTGGGTTTTCAACTGATGGTCAAGTTTCAAGAAAAGAAATTAAATGGATGGGAACAACGTCAAGGTTTGAAAAAGGAACAAATTTTTAAAATAGATCTCCTCTGTCCAAATAGATATATAAAAACTGATTTGTGGCAAAATTACTCAAGTTGTAACTGTTTTACCTCCAAAAGTCATGTTTTTACTTTTGCTTGACTTAGATTAAACCACGATCGACATAAATTAAAATTAAAATTTAATGTATTTTTTCACCTGGGTGTGTTCACCAGAAATTAGTATAATCTAATAAATATTCGCTTGTAAGTTAGCTTGTAAAAAAATAATAAATCAGTAAGAATTTCAGAAATCACTGAAAAATATGAAGGTTATTTTTTGGGCACCACTTGGCTTCTCCCTCATCGCCTAGATATCTCACTGCTTTTTCTTCTCCAAAGACATCGCGCTCTCCGTCGACTTCTTCTTGAAATCCTGCTGCTTCTTCAAGTTTTTGAATTTAGCCTGCTTACGCTGATTCCCACTAGTTATTGCGAAAGAGCTTGGCTCAAGCCAAAGTATATGGCACAACACTGGCTACGCACAACTACTGAACTGTTACGACAAAAAAATGTAATAATAGTTTTGCAAATTTCCTAATTTGGTGGAACGGACTGGTTCTTGGTTATCTTCAAAAATTAAAATACAAATACTAGTATCTCTCTGAAGATAATAGCTTGGCTATCGAAACGCATTAGAGCACCCTTTGTTGTGGTTTTTAATCTTTCTTGGTTTCAGGGTACAAGATTTGTATTTCTGTTTTTCAAAGTTCCCAATTAAAAAAATAAAACTAATTGCAGCTTCACATTCCTGTTGGTTTTTGCGTTCTCCAGTGCTCAACGTTTTCTTTGCAGGACGCCAGATCGCGTTGAATTTATTAAAAAACTTTACGAAAACTTTCATCCCGTAGATGTGCTTGCTTGTCAAATAATGTTTCAATTTGAACAACTACGAATGCATTCATACAGATGGTACGTTTATAATATGTTCTTTCAAAACTAGGCCAGCCGAATTATTAGATAAGCGCACGTTGTGCGAAAATTAAATAAATCTGTCAAGGATAATACGAGTGCAAGGACTTTTCCGGATAAATGTTAGCTTAGAACGCAAAGATAAACGAGAGAGAGAGCTTAGAAACGACAAATGCCTATAATCTTTGTTATTTTCTACGTATTCTAGCGTTTCTTTACTTCATGATTTAATTTATTTTTGAACATTTTTTTCTAGTCATTCCAAGGATTTTAATGCACAGACGAATAGGTTTGAACATTTATTAGATTCGAAGTTTGTAAACCAAAATCCTTGTCTTCTGGGAACTTTTTCCTATAGACCTACCGTTTCGCTAGGTGGCAGTGCTTCAACTGTTGGTAGTTCAGCTACCTATAATTCACTATACATGCCTGGAGGGCTGCATGAATTTGTAGTCTAGATTGCATTCTACTTGCATGGTCGTTCCAAGAAAACACTTTCAATCTGTCAAAACTTTCATTGAAAAATATCAAAATAAAAACAATCACACTACAAGTCAAATCAAAAAAGAATAAAAGTTTAAAAATTTGTTGAAATTTCAACCTTTTCTGTAAATTTTGACATGCATTCTCGAATTTAGCTAAAATTTTATAATTATTAAAAGTAACTTTTATTGACTTTTTTCCTGAAATGTTATCTTTAAACTCAAAATCTGCACAGTTTTATTTTAACTCTAATATTTTGATTAAATAAAATATTTGACTCAAAATTTCCTAAAGGTGCCTTTGTAATTAAAAAGTTTTTTTAAAGTTTAATCCACTACCAAAGAGTAACCTCATTATGCCTTCAAAGCATTGCAAATAGGATGCAAAAACAAGGATAGATGAGGATGAACCGCCTTCTTAAATAAGGATAGGTTGTAATTTTTGGGAAAAATTCCTTTCGGTAACGAGTTCCATAGCTTGGAAGTTCTATATTAAAAAGAGTCTCCGTAGACAGAAGTCCTCACTGTGTCAAGGTGGACCGCACAGGAATTTGCTGTCTCCGACGGTCTTGTATGCCTCAAGAATCTTGCCCTTTGGGGGATCAATCCTATTAGTTCCTGCGAGCATCTTCCATGATAGTACCTGTAGAAAAGTGACAAGTCACCAACCATACGCCTGTGCTCTAGTGTTTCGAGGGAATCGGGCAAACTCTATTGACATTTCGATTTTAATTTCGAACTTACACTTTTTGTCAAAATTTAGAACTTTTACGATATATGACGTCTTAATAGGCTTTGATAAAAACAGCCAATTTGATATTTCAAGATCATCCAAGAAAATCTTACGTGAGCTGACATTTTAAAACTTCATCGTTCCCCCTTAAGCTCCTTAAGCTGGTAAAGTGTCCCAAGGTCCACAGAGTTCAAGTTTTATGCTTTTATATTAAAATTGAAACGGTTAAAAATTCCAGCAAAACATTTTCTTCGGTATAAAAAATTTAGAGTGTAAGGTAATTTTAAATTGAAGTTTCCCGACGATAGAAGTTCTTTTACAGCGGAAAGTTATCATGTAAAAATGCAGTTAAATAGGGGCTTCCTTCTTAAAAAGAAGCAAACAATTTGTAAGTTTATGGAAGTTTTTACAACTTTAAAGAAAAAGAAACCTTCGAACTTTTCATGGCCCCATCTCTTGGAATGTATAATCAACATACCATTAATAGCTCCAAATAACGACCTAACGTATAAAGTATTTTATTTTAAAAAAATATGGCCCGTGAAGCTACATGATCCTCGGTCTTTAGATAGAAGCAATGATTACATAAAACTTATGTATTACTTAGTTGCATCTAGTCGTGATAGGGTCACATCGTTTCCTTAATTTAAAAAAAAATGTTGTATGTAATAGCTGTCACTCTAGTGTTCAGTGAACATTGCTAGGAACCATCGATTTTATCAAATATTTTGATTATCTAAAATTATTGATACCATCGATAATTTTGCCCTGGTGTTCATAAAATAGTTTTTATAATTTAATTCCGTAGAAAATTTCAAGTAGAAAATTTTCTTTTCTGTGCAAAATTTTTACTTTCTTCAAAATTTTGAAAAAAAAATCGAATATTCAAACTGAAAGTAAAAATATTGATTCTGGTGGAACAGACTGGTCCTTGGTTATCTTCAAAAATTGAATTAAAAATCTTCGCCCCTAAAACCAAGGAAGATTAAAAAATACAAAAGACGTTGGTTTAACGCGTTTCGATGGCCAATCTATCATCTTCAGAGAGAGACTAAAACGAAATACTGAGATGTTTTCACATAATTGGAAATTTGTGCTATTTTATCGAAATTCCGAAAATGTTCTTTTTTATTTCAATTTTGAATTCAAAACAAAAAAGCTAAAGTTTAGAGAAAAAGTTTAAATTTCAAATAAAATTGAAAACTTTGATATAAAAATTACTTTATTAAAAACATATTCGCACTATCCTTTCACAATTTCGATGTTATTTTCAGAATAGTTAAAATTTTGGCCTAACACTTAATGTTCATATATTTTATTAAAATTCAGGGTTTAAATAGAACGTTGGACCGGAAGTTTTAAAAAATGACTTGATTGACAAATTTTTTTAAATAAAGTCGATTTTCATGTAAAAATTTTGTGTTTAAATTCGCATAACTTTTACACAAATTTCTGAAAATTTATTTACTTAATAAAACTTTAATCTCTGAATGACGGATAACTCGCGGACTGAAGCGATGGGTTTATAAGCATGAAATTTTGCAGCATAGTTCCTTACATAACGTAGATGGTCACAAATAAAAGATTTTTGATTCTTCCATAGATGTTAATAGGTAAAGCAAATTTGTATTAAGTCACCTTTTAAATTAGGAAAATGAAAATTTGGGTTTAGGTTTCGGTTTATAAATAAAAGTCAGTTGTATCAGTATTTTTGGCAACTCATACCGTTAGGGGGTAAAGTCTGTTAAATATATCAGATATTTATATTGAAATTCAGAAGAAAGTTAATCTTAAATTGTAAACATTGCGAAATATTCTGAAAAGAAATGTTTACAAGTGTTACAAAGTGGATAAGATTAATTTGATAGATGTTTAATCATCAGATACAACCTCTTGAGTTTTGTAAATCTATGAGAAAAACAGGTAATGCTGTGGGAAATTTTTTAAACAAGTGCTGTTGACTGAGCAATCATATTTTTTCTTCGTAGATGCAACAACCCCTTAAGTAATTCCTTATTTGTCTAACAAAAAAGCACTTGAAAATGTCTCTTTGTACACATGTAAAATTTTAAAATATAGTCACGCTTTTAAAAAAAATCGGTAGCAAAATTGGGGAAAATCAATATTTGCCAACAAGTCAAAAATTTCGAAAGGTAATTAGCAAAAAGAAATTTTGAAGCACATCAAAATATTAGGAAATGTTGCAATTTTAAAAAAGATGATTTTTAAAGAATATTGTAAATTTAGAAACAAGGCAAATTAAAAAAAAGTTACAATTCCGAAAAAGTCGAAAACTTGATAAAAGTCGCAATTTTCTAAATACGTTAAAATTTTGAAAAATGATAAAATTTTTATAGATAAATGAAATTTCTAAAAAAAAATTGACTTTTAAAATAAAGTTTTAACTTGTAAAAATAATGTGAAAAAATATCAACATCTTAACATTTTTAAAAATTTCAAGTAGTCCAAAAAGTTTCGAAATTTTCAAAAAAATTATGGTGCTTCCTATTTAACATGTAGCGTATAGGGTAGTTTAGGTAAAAGAGATTTTAATCTATTGCAACCAAACCTTTTCATACATTTTGATTAAAAAGTAATACATCATGTAACCTGATATTGTGAATGAAACTGTAAAATATGAGGCTTTCTAACCATATCGTTCTTGCGCAATTGCAATTTGAAATTACACATTCAGCCGGAATTGTGTTGCTTCATTCCGTACGTTAGGGAAACATTTTGAAGTAATGACAAAATAACAGCTCTACTACTCCTTCAAAATGCCTTTGGCTACAACTCCGTCGGGTAACTTTTATCGCGTAAGCCACGTAGTGTTGTCGATTTAGAATACCTACTGCAGAGTGGCCTGTGGACTTGTATTATTGTATCCATCCGAGCAGTCTATGCTAAAAATCAAGTAGTGGTCGCAGTCTGCGTGTACGTCTCGCTATGCAGCGGGGTTCTAACAACTAAAACTGAAATTTCTAAAAAAAAGTTGACTTTTAAAATAAACTTTTAACTTGTAAAAAAAAATGTCACCATTGTAACATTTTTAAAAATTTGAAGTATTCCAAAAAGTTTCGAAATTTTCGAAAAGATTTTAAATTTAAAAAGTTGATATATTGAGAAATATTCCAAAATATCAAAAATAATAAAAATTTTCAAAAACTGTCGAGCTTTAAAACAAATTACACAATTTTCAAGTAACTATTCAAAAAAGCCGAAAAGCAAATTATACTGAAAAAAAACCAAAATTATCAGACAAGACAAAATTTCTTTAAACAGCCGAAAAGTCGAAATTTTGAAAAATCAATATTGAATATCTTTTAAAAATTCTAATTTGAAGTTGAAAAAATCAGCAGGTAAGTCAAATTTTTCAAAAAATTAAAGATTTTCCAGAAAAAAGCTGAAATTACGTAAGCGAATGTCGGCATTTTAAAGTCGAAATTTAAAAATTACAAGGAATTTTCAAAAAAGTCTAAATGTTGGGCTTGCAAAATTTTTAAAAAGTAAACATTTCAAAAGTTGGAAATTTTGAAAAGTCAACATTTTTGAAAAAAGTGAAAATTTTGAAAAATGTCGAAATTTTTACCGAAAGTTAAAATTTTGAAATGTAAAGTAATGGTGTTTAAAAATACTGAACAAACACGTACAAAAATTTTGCGAAGCTTCCAAAAAATTCAACACTATAAAAAAAAATTGAAATTTGGAAAAATGGTCCAAAGTCTCAAAATGTTAAAAATTAAAAAAAAAATGCAAATTGTTTTAAGCCGAATTTCAAATAAATTCAAAATTGTCAAAGTTTCAATATTGAATTAGAGCCAAAATTATCAAAAATGTGAAGAAGAGATGAAATTTTGAATGTTAAAATTTGGAAAAAGTTTTTGAAAAATTTTCAAGCAGAAGTCAAACATTTAAAAAGAAAGTCTAGATTTAAAAAAAAAATGGAATTTTGTACAATTGTCAAAATTTTTTAATAACTTAAAATTTTTTTTTATTTCAGTTTCCAAAGAAATGTTGACTCCTTGAAAAAACATTTTGATAATTCGAAAAAATAGGAAAATTCGAAATTGTGCAGAACAGTTGAAAATTTCAACAAATGGGAGATTTTAAAATAATATAGGACTTTTAAAAAATCAAAATTTTTAAATAAGAATTTAAATTAAATAAAGGCAAAATTAAAAAGAAAAAGAAAAATTTGCAAAACTCTAAATTTCGAAAATTATTTCAAATTTAAGAAAATACTTGAAATTTTTGGAAATCAATTATTTTAAAAAGTTATAATTTAAAAAAAAAATAATTCCGATCATTGTGAAATTTTGAAATAAGATCGGATTTTTAAAAAACCGAATTTTCAAAAATTTTTCATTTTTACAAAAGTAGGAATTTGTGAGAAGCAAATTTGTTAAAAAATGTAGACATTTTTTTAAAAAAGGTAAAATGTTAAAAAATGCTAAATTATCCAAAAGGTACAAAGTTTTAAACAAAATAATTGAAATTTGCAACCTAGAGATTTTTTGAAATAGTTGAAAAAAGTTTTTAAAACATTTTTTAGCAAAAGTAAAACATTTAAGAAAATTTAGATTTAAAAAAATGGAATTTTGTACAATTGTCAAAATTTTTCAAAAACCTACAAATTTTCGAAAAAGTTGAATTTTGAAAAAATGTTGATTCCTTGAAAAGACATTTCGATAATTCGAAAAAATAAGAAAATTCGAAATTTTGTAAAACAGTTGAAAATATCAGCAAATTTGAGATTTTAAAATAATAAAGAGCTTTTAAAGAATCAAAATTTTTAAATAAGAGTACAAATTAAAGAAAGGCAAAATTAAAAAAAAATGAAAATGTTCAAAACTCTAAATTTCGAAAACTAATTAAAATTTTAAAATATACTCGAAATTTTTGAAAATCAATTATTTTAAAAAGATACAAGTTTTAAAAAAAATTAATTCAAAACAGGGTGAAATTTGGAAATAAGTTCGTATTTTTAAAAAACCGAATTTTCAAAAATTTTACACTTTTACAAAAGTAGGAATTTGCAAGGAGCAAATTTGATAAAAAATGTGGAATTTTTTTTAAAGTTAAAATGTTAAAAAAGGCCTAGCTATCCAAAAAGAACAAATTTTCCAACAAAACAATTGAAATTTTCAAACTAGAAATTTTTTGAAATAGTTCGTCGAAACTTGAAAAAAGTCGAAGTTTTAAAAACAAGGTAAAAAATGTTTGGACTCGAAATGGTGAAAAAATAAAATACCTTTTAAAAAAGTCGAGAAAATCAGAAAATATGTTATTTTCCAAAAAAAAAAAAATTGATATGTCAAAATTTCCAAAAAATATAAATTGTTTAATAATTGTCAGACTCGAAATGGTGAAAAAATAAATTACTTTTTGAAAAAGTCGTGATTAATCAAAATATGTTAGTTTTCAAATGAAAAAATTGATAAGTCAAAATTTCCAGAACATAAAAAGTGATATTCTCAAAAAATTATACATTTTTTTTGGAAAAGTCGAAATTTAAAAAGAAAGTGAGAATTTTGAAGAGGTCAAAAATATAAAAAAAAGTCGAAAATGGTAAAAATTTAAATACAGAATTTGTCCCCTGAGACCAAGAAGGATTAAAAGACACAACAAAGGTTGCTCTAACGCGTTTCGACTGCCAAACTGTCATCTTCAGAGAGAAACGTAAAAGTTTATCTCTGAAGATGACAGCTTGGGTGTTGAAACGCGTTAGAGCAACCTTTGTTGTGTTTTTTCAATATTTCTTGGTTTCAGGGGACAAGTTCTGTATTTCAATTTTTGAAGATAACCAAGGACCAGTCCGTTCCCCCAAAAATCGAAAATGTTAAAAAATCCTCCAAAAGATTATACATTTTGAAATAAGCTTAAAATTTTGGAAAATTACATACTTTTAGCAAACTCGACTGTGTTAAGTCTTTAAAGAAATCTGAAATTTTCGAAAAGTAAATATTTTGAAAAAAATCAGAAATACCCGAAAAGTTTAAATCTTGAAATATAATCGAAATTTTAAGAAAAATTTAACCATTTAAAAAGAACTCATTTTCGCAATTAGTAAAGAATTTTAAAAAACTTAAATTTGGAAAAAAATTGATATTTTCAAAGTCATATTTTTTAAAGAGCCAAAACTTCGATGAATCGATGGTTTGAAAAATAGTTCAAATTTTCAGTAAAGTTTTTTTTTAACATTAGTTTTCAAATTTTGAACAAACATTGAAGTTTAAACGAGCGAAAATTAGAAAAAAGATCTTTTCGAAAAGTGTCAAAATTAAAAAATTCCATTCATACGTATCACGTTAACAGAGGTAGTGGCCGTGGCAATAGTGAGTGACATCGAATGAAATATTAACTAATAATAAATATAATAATAAAATAAAATTTCAATTTCAAATTTAACCTTATCAAAGGCGAAATTTTGAAAAAAGAATTGCTTTCTTTAGCGAAGTTTTAAAAATTAGAAATCCCTTTAAACTTGTTTCGCCTTTTTTCACCGAAATTTCTATTTTTCGCTAAACCAGAAATGTTTTTCGAAATCTTATAATTTTGATTTTTTTTCTCAAAATTTGCACATTAAATCGAAGTTTCAAAAAATGATTTTTAGGTTAAACGGAAAGTTTAGATTTTTCTGGAACTGTCAACGTTACAATTTTGATACTTAAATTTCAAATCCAAAATATTCTAACAAAAATTTTTGAGATAATTAAATTTCAAATTTATTTTCAAAATTTTGAATCTGCTACTGGGAACTTTGGCTTTGTTTAAACATTTCTATTTTAATCTGCTCAAATAATTTTTTTCACCCCAGCCATCTCACATTATTAAAAATTGGGCTTGTTTGTTGGACAACAACAGTTTATAAACAATGTGTTATAGTGTCACAGATTCCCTTATCGTTCAAATTTATAAATTGCTTAGACAGAGAGCACAAAATAGAATATATTTTTTAAATAGAGGCAAATATCGCAGAATTTTATTGAGTATTGCAATTTACCAAATAAGGCTAAATTTAGCGGTAGATCTAGCGGTAGATTCAAAAACTTTTTTTCTAGACGACGCTTAAAAGTAGTTATTCTTGCTTTAAAAGAAACTAAAAACAAGATGATTACCAAGTTTTTCGCTTTTGTTTATAAGGCAACTGCTTATCACCCGTGACTTTGTCTGCCTAATTGGCATAAATAATTGCTTATAGTTCGTGCAGATTGCAGAATGATGTTTTGTTCAAATTCGTTAATACATTATATGCATAGTTAACTACCTAGCAAGTCTCCAGTTAATATATTGGGTAGCAAATGTCTATCACCTGCAATTTTGTCTCCGAAATTAGCATAAATAATTGCTTTCAGTTCTTGCAGCTTGCAGAATAATGCTTTGTTCTAATTCGTTGATCCAGCATCATGTGCATAGTTAGCCACCTAGGAAGCCTCCAGTTATTATATTGGACAGCAGAGTTGCACCCGTTTGCGTTAGATGACGCTGTCAGAACATTATATTAAAAGAATACTACGTGAAATCCTATGGTAAGATAGCGTCTTATGGTTAAATGACGCTATTAGGTCATTTATTTAAATAGAAAATAGAGAAGGGTTATTTACTCTTTCTGAATATATTATTTTGGGAAAAGCTAAATACTCTTCAAGGATAAAAGGTATCCTAAAAACTACATCACCCTACAAGCTACATCTACACCTATTTTTGTAAGAATAGCTTCAGTAATTGAACCGTGGAAAACGAACAAACAGGCAGTTTCTAATTTATATATTGGTTAGGAGTCATGAAAAATCAAGTTTGTGAAATTCTGCAATTATGAAACGTAGAAAAAGTGCGGTTGCGTTACCCCGAGCTCTGAAACTGATAATGTTGTTTCAGATTTCGATTAAAATATTCCGCATCGTTTCGTTTTCCATGCCATTAACTATATGCAATATGTGTTGCAAATTTTACCGTGCATTTGCACCGTGAAACTATTCGTATGCAACCGGGTGATATTAAGAGAGCTGCATTCTTTCATATTTTTCATTCGATTTCAGTTCACGTTCCGTAAGAATAGGAAAATTCGATATTGTAAATATAAAACAATATTTGATATGGAAGGCACATTTTAGGCGAACTGCAACATATAAATCCCGCCGGAGCTATAAATGATTTATCGGAGAATCTATTATTGTGCTTCGCAGAGTATATGGGACACTTGTAATAAATTTACCTCGTTTTGAATGCTTATTGCTTATTGATAAACGTAACAGTAAAGGTAATTTTAGAAAACTTTAAACGAAAGTGCAAAAGTGTGTTGGTATGTCTGTCTGCGACTTTTACACGGCTTAATTACCTGAACCTATTTTGATGAGAAAATTAGCATAGGGATTCCCTGGTACTCGAGATATATAATAAGTTATGCTGAATATAGAAAATCTGTGATCTGTGATCTGTGACTTCAAAACCAATTTTTTTTCAAGAATAGTACACTTAGCATGGAATAACCAATTTACCATCGCCATTTATTGCTATTGTTCTACGTATAAGTAGAATAGATGCTGCAGCATCGGCATTTATTGCTATCTAAGAGCAACTACCTTACGTACGAATAACTCGGCCAAGAACGGGTCAGACTCGCACAATTAGGGTTCCATACCAATTACTACAGTAAACTGCTAACAGATCACATTAAATCATTGTTACTTATGTGTGAATTTAAAATTTAATCCAAATGTTCTTGTTTTAGTTGAAAAATAAAAAAATTGTCTATTTTCAGATATACAAACTTTTTTCTACAATCAATCCAAATATTTATCGAAGTGATAACAAGTGATAAATCTATAAATAAGACATTTTATGAGATCGTGTAGATGGAAGGAATGTTCAGGCAACGGTGGAACAGGAGCCACGCGAGGTTCAAGGAATCGGTGACTGGCCAAGACCCAAAGATAAAGATGAATTGAGCAGCTTTTGCTATTGCAGAAGATTTTTGAACTAACAGAAGGAAGACACCGTATGTCTGGACTCCCGATTGTGATACTGCTTTCCGAAAACCGAAGTCCGCCTTGTGCACAAGCCCTATCATAGCTTATCCTCGCAAAATGGGTAGTTCAGATTAGGCATAGACGCCAGCAACGTCGGCACTGGAGCTGTGCTGTCCCAAGTTCAAAGCGGTGAATAAAGAGTCATCGAATATTAGGTAAGATCTTGACAAAACCAAAGAGAATCTACTGCACCACCAGGAAGAAATTTCTTGCTGTAGTGAAGGCCGTGGAACATTTCCACAAGTACTTGTATGGGCGAGAACTCCCCATCAGGAGAAATCATTTGCGCTTCCTTGATTACTCCGAATAAAGAACGCAGAGGGGCAAACGGCTAGATGTTAGAAAGGCTCCAACAGTATTGCTTCAAGGTGCATTATCTACCGGGATGGCAGCATAATAACGCTGACGCTTTGTCGAGAAGACCTTGTGGGAATTGCAAACACTGCAGAGTTGAGGACCATGGAAACATGCTGGATATAAGGGTCACGTCTGATTAGCCAGAAGATAGGTGGACTCTTGAAAATCTTCGAGAGCTACAGAGGAGCGATGCTGATATCGGACCCATATTAGAATGGAAAGAAATTGTAGATAGACTTGAATGGCAAGAAGCTTCCGACAAAAGTCCAGCTTTTAAGAATTCGTAGGCCCAATGGAAATCTCCAGGTAGACAAAAGGGGTGCTGAAGAGGGCATGGAAAAGCGCGTATAAAAAGCATGTCGACTTAAAGATGGTGGTGTCTTAGGCGAAGATTCCACGGCTATTGTAGGAAATGCACAATGGGACATCTAGGAATGAACAAGATCCTGGGAAAGATTTGGAAACGGTTCTATTGGGTTAACTGTAGGGAGGACGTCGTGCTGCATCTAAGGATCCACGTACAAGAACCAGAGGGGCCCTAAAGCAGTATAATGTGGGAGCTTAATTTTAAAGAATTGCAATCGATGTGGCAAAACAATGTTTAGCAACAGACGATGGAAACAAGTACATCCTAGTAGCCATGGACTATTTCAGTAAATAACGTGAAGTTTACGCCGTACCGAACCAGGAAGCTATCACAGTCATAAGGGTTCTTGTGGACAACTTTGTTGTTCCCTTGGAACTACACTCAGACCAAGAAAAAAACTTTAAATGGGGGGTCTTCCAAGAAAGGTGTCGTCTTCTTCGAAAAAAGAAAACTCGAACAACACCTCTTCATCCACAGTCTGATGGAATGGTGGGAAGATTTAACATGACTGTGAAGAAACATCTTTCGAAGGTCGTCTCCAAGCATCAGAAATACTGAGACCGACAACCGTCACTGTTTCTAATGGCCTATCGCGCGGAAACTCACGAAACTACGGGTCAGAATCCGGCAAAAGTGATCTTCGGGAGGGAACTGAGACTTCCGTTTAACTTGGTGTTTGGATAACCAAGGAGGACCCCCAAAGAGAGGATATGTTTCAAAGACGACTTGAGAGAAGCAATATTGGAGACACATGCCCCTGGTTCGGACGAAGACCAACTTGGTGACGGACCGAATGAAGACATGATAAGACATAAATGCCAACCATGGTGGTTTCAGTAAGGGTGCATTGGCTCTACAGCCATCAGCAGAGGAAAGGAGTTTTGCCGAAGTTTAAGCTATCTTGGGAAGGGCCATACACAGTGCTGAAGAGGATCAATGACTTGGTATACAGGATCCAGCGCAGCCCCAGGACCAAGATGAAAGTGGTACACCTTAACAGACTGTGCAAGTATAGTGACGAAGTGACTGATTGAAACTGATCGGGACGAGCAGTCTTAAGAGGAAGGCATTGTAACTAGTGTTGGGTTGCTACATAGCAATCTGCTACTTTGACACTGCTACTTATTGAGTAGCAGTTGGAACAGTTATCAGTTCCTAAAAGTAACTGCTACTTTTGGAACATATAGATCTTTCAGTCGCAGTTGTTACACTTTACGTTACCCAAGCTACCTGCTACTTTACTTACTTGACTCGATTAATTCCGTGTACGTTCGGTTCGTTTGCTTAGGGAATTGTAGGCTTTATCATTGTTTCTTTCCTATAGTCGGAAGCATCTTAGAATTCTAGTGATATTTCAAAATGAACATTTTGTTCGTATTCAGCGTATTTCTTGTAAAAAATAATAAGTGGTGTTGATAATCATGAAGCTTATTTTTATGTTTTTATCCTTCTTTGCCTTTAATTAGTTGCTATTAGAAGATTATGTCAAATTAAAACAGCTCAATTATACTTTATATTTTATTTTAAGATTAATTGTATTAAAAAAATGCCAAGAAAATATAAGTACATAATACATATATAAATTAAACCATAACTCAAATGATGCACTTCTATTCCTATATTATGACAAATTAATATATTATAACTAACCTAACTTAAAAAGGGGGATCTGCAAATATAAAATGAATTAAAATATTTGTCTATTTCTTATTACAAACCACACTATCATTTACATGTAAAAACATAATTTTTCTCACTTTTTCTAAACTTAACCTATTTCTTCTTTCAATTAACAATTGTCCTGTCTTAGAAAACACACGTTGACAAGGCACCGAAGTAGCAACAGTTCCAAATTTTACTTTTACTAATTTTGCTAAGTTTGGAAAATTGAAGGAATTATTTTTCCATCGTTTTAATGGATCATCTTCTCGGTGCAACAATGGTTCTTCTAAATATTTTTGAATCTCTACTACGGCTCGTGACTTTTTATTGATAGAAGAGGCTGTTTTACTACAAATTCGTTTATCAGAAACATTCTAAATAAAAAATTCGTCTTGAGATTCTTGAGAGGTAGATGACCCAATTGTTTCTGGATCAATTGTCTCATCTGTTTCTTGTAAAATTTCAAGTAGATAATAAAGAACTAGTTCTTTTGCCCTTTGAGCAGTATTTTCTGACTGAAAGCCAATATCTTTAAATCTTGGGTCCAAAAATGTAGCAACAATTAATGCGCTATTTTGCTCCAAATCAGGGAATCTTTCATTTAGGGAAGTTTGAAGACTGACGATAGCTTGTTTTGATGTATTACTGAAATTAATACTGACTGACATTTTTTCGTAGACCTCCCTCGAACCTTTTGTTAACATAATAATCAAAGAAAGTGTTATGTATTTTTCCCCTGACATCATTTAGTAACGTATTCCAACGGTTTCAAAATTTTACTTAATTTGGAAATGAAGCTCCACTCGTCTACGCTAATTACTGGAAAACTTAGATTTAATAATGCTAGGCTGCTTCGGATGGCCTCTTCTAATTCCACAAATCTTTGCAGCATGTAGTATGTTGAGTTCCATCTTGTAGCAACATCCAAAATAAGTTTTTTCTCCTCTTTATCTTGTTGCCTAAGGGTTTCTTTTAATTTTAAGGTTGCCTTTAAACTTCGCTTAAAATGAACAATTGTTTCCCTAACTTTGGTAACAGTACCTTGTATATTTGCGATTTTGAAGATATCACGTACTACTAAATTGATTGTGTGAGCATAACAACCAAAATAATTTGTTTTTAAAACACCTTTTATTGCCTTAACAACGTTTGCAGCATTGTATGAAATGAATAAAAATATTTTATTTTTTCAATTTTCCATTCCACCAATATTTTTTCTATTTCTCTTACCAAATTTTCACTGGTATGAGAATCTTCGAACCCTCTACATTCTAACATTACCGATGTGGGCTCAAAATCATTGATGAAGTGTGCTGTTACCGCAATTACACTTTCGGTATTTCTGGAGGTCCAACAATCTGTAGTTAATGTAAATGATTTTGACTGCTGAATTAACGATTTTGTTTTTGTGTACACTTCTTCATAAGCAGCTGGAAGTAGCACATTTGAAAGTGTTTTTCGGCTTGGCATGTTGTAGGAAGGATTTAGTCCTTGCAAAAACGCCCGAAATCCTTTATCCTCTGTAATTGATAGTGGTTGAAAATCTTTTACAATCAATTGAATTAAAAGTTTATCAAGCTTTTTTGGGTAGAAACACAAATATTGCGAGGCACAAAGGTTAAAATAGATGACTGCGTTGATTTTTTTACTAGTGATTCTACGCCTATTTCCTCATCCTCAGTTGACTTTGAAGTTGAAGGTTGCGGATCCTTGAAACCTGTTAACGTTTCATCTGAAGTCTGCGAAAAAGTGGGTGTTAACCGAAGTCTCTCAATTTTTTCAAACTGTACTCTGGGATGCCTTCTTTCTAGGTGTTTTTTTAAAATTGTAGTGGTAGATTTGCAGGAAAAGACATAATTACACATATTGCACTTGGCTTTGCACTGTCTTCTTTAAAGAAATTCCAAATTTCGGACTTCTTTCTTTTGTTACTTATTTTAGTTTGAGATATATGAATTGAAATACGAAGAAAAATGTCCGTAACGCAAACTAAAAGCAAATGTGTGAATTTTAGGTATACACACTGATCACAAAAACGAACCGAACTTAAACAGCTGAACAAGTAAACTAGATTCATTTAAAAGAATGAACTATATTAAAAGCTTAAAAATAAACCACTTAATTTTTTTCCATAAGTGTGGTGGATGATATCTATATTACAATTAAAAACAAATATTTTTCTTTCATCATTAAAATAGCATAGCTTTATCACCACTTAAAATATTTGTAGCAAGTGCATCTTTTCACCCTATTCTGTCATTAATGTGTGCAGGACATTAGGATGCTTTCAAATAACATGCACTTTTTTTAAACTTAAATAGAAGAAATTTTGCCTAGTCAAAAATAATATGCAAGTAATCTACCAATTACGTATTATATCTAATTAGAAAATTAATTTCTTTTTATGTGTTGAACATAAACTGATTTACTTGTTACTTCTTGAAAGAGTATTGGGATTGTTAAGAAATTAAGTGGGTACCCCGGTTTAAAAATCAAGTCTATAGATAGCATTAAAATCATATGATGTTATTTTAGGATTATGGGAATCGCCTGAGAACTAGAAAGCCACGGCAAACAGCATGACATAAATTTTATCCTAATTTATCTGAACTGCCGGGTTAAAAACATAGTTAACTGATTTCTCAATAGCCAATATCATTTTTAAGGTATTTTTTGGCATTACTGTTTAAATAGGGAAATCAGGGTATGTATTGAGGTACCTTTTATCTCCGAACGTAACGTGAGACCTGATCGACTCTTTATCGACAGATAAAGTTACGCTTTCGACTTTTATCGAAAGCGTAACTGCGATCTGTGCCTGTGATCACTAAGGCTTATTCCCAATACAATAACAGCAGTGACAAAAGTAGCAGTGTAGCAGAGTACAGTAGCAGGTATTCCTTGTCCGTTACTCGTTGCTCCATTTGATTCCGACTGCGACTGCGATCGTTTAACACGTATTCATAATAAGTAACAGTGACAAAAGTAGCAGCTATTTAAAACTGTTACTTGATTGTAGCAGGAGCAACTTGTAACTGCTACTTGTAAGTAGCAGTTTTGCCCATCACTAATTGTAACAAAATGTAGTTGTAATATATATATATTAGTGATTACACTGTCAGGAACTCTCTAGAAACATTTGATAATGGAAAGCGGTCACCAAAGTGGATCATACGACAGATAAGTGCTCTAGACGTTCCCTCATACGTTAGGTCTTATTGGTACGGAGATCCTTCTTAAAACCCGAACGGTATCTCCAAATACGCGGTCGTCTTTCTCTTAGTTGATTAGTCAATGTGTTGGTCACTTGGTTAGTCAAGTTAGTTAGTTAGTCAGATAGTCTGATAGTCTGATAGTTAAGTGAATTATAATTGTAGTGTTTCGAATTAAGTTTAAAAAGAATTGTTTATAATTCACGAAGTTTTAATTTTCTGACCGATAACGCGCAACACTATTCAATAAACTAGTGCTAACTTCGAAAGTGTTCATCTTAATGAAATAATATAAAATACAAATTTGATCTGCATTTTATCTTTTCTCTAAATCAAGTTTTTAAAAAATATTAACAAATGGGTTAAAAAGCCTAGGAATGCAAGCACCTATTTTTCATAAAATAGTTTTTTTCTCATCTATTACGATATCGAAAAATTCTGCAGTTTTCCGATTATGTATGGCTCAATATCTACTGATCCTGTTAAAAGATAAACTTTATCTTTAGAAATCTAGGAAAACAGGGAATGAGGGGGGTCACTTTTGACACATTTTGAGGTTTATCCTTAAGATAATTAAACCAAAATTTATAAAAAAAATATTTTAGGATCCTTAGAAGCAACTCTTTTAAATGATACCTCACGCCATATATTAACTAAAACTTAAATTTTCGGAGACCAAATTAACCCTCCATTTTATTATAAAATATTTTCTATTTTTAATTGATGGGGAGGGACTTCCAGAACTAACGCTATGCAAAATTTTATATTTCTACGTTAGATAGTTTTCGAGGAAAACCTCCTCGTGACAGACGGACGGGCGTAAACGAAAGTGAGGTTATAAAACAGTATTCTGTTGTATGCAAGTAGAATGCAACCTAGACTACAAATGCATGCAGCCCTCCAGGCAAGTACAGTGAATCATAGGTAGCTGAACTACCAACAGTTGAAACACTGCCCTCTAGCGAAGCGGTTGCCCTCTAGGAACAATTTCCCAGAAGACATGGATACTAACGCACAGACCAATAGGTGTGAACATTTATTAGATTCGAAGTTTGAAAACCAAAGACCGGTTTCGATCTTGTTAGATCTCGTCAGTTTGGTATATCCAACTCGAATGCTAACAAATGTTCCGACAAGTAGTTAGCATTCGAGTTGGATATACCAAACTGACGAGATCTAACAAGATCGAAACCGGTCTTTGGTTTCCAAACTTCGAATCTAATAAATGTTCACACCTATTGCTTTGTGCATTGGAAGTATTCTGTTGTACAAAAGTTTATCGCCTAGCCAATGTACCTATCAACATTTTTCGCGTTTCCAGATGAATCGCCAAATTTCAGTTTTAAGTTTGAAAAACATAGAATTTGCTGAAACTTTGGTTTTCTTCCTAAATTTTAAGTTCAGATTTTTTTTCTAACCTCAAAATTAATTAAGAGCTAAGTTTTCACTTTTATTTTTCAAAAGTTACTAATTTTAATTTAAAAAACTGTCCTTATCACAAGAGCGAAAAATGCACGTAATTTTATTCAACGAAATCGACATCAATATTTAACCATTTGCCTCGTCCTAGTTTTTTTTTTGTTAATCCTTTAATGTCCTAGCAGGCCGCAATTCTCAATCGAGCCAATTTCCGGGTTATCCCATTCATTATCACCGATTTAGCTTATTTACTATACTGCTGGACGTAGGTTTTAGTTCGTAGACTATTCCACAGATAAATCTATTTTCGGTGCTTTGGCATAAAATGGCATTTAACAGTTGTTACGTCGACTAATCAGTCAGTGTATAAACCATGTTCGATTTATATTTGATGGCTGTATGTTGCCCATCAAGTTTACTGATTCATATGCGAGTAAATTTAACTTAGGAAATGGATTCCATCGAAATGTGGCTAAACTAGGATGTCCTTTGAATAATTTAATTTGTTAGAATGTATCTCTCTAAAGATGATAGCTTGGCTATCGAAACGCGTTAGAGCAACCTTTGTTGTGTTTTTTAATGCTTCTAGGTTTCAGGAAACAAGATTTTTATTTCAATTTTTGAAGATAACCAAGGACCAGTCCCTTCCACCAAAAATAAGAATTTGAAAATTATTAATTGACGGAATTCAAAAAATTTTGGGTTTGAAATGCTTTATCACAAAGGAAATCAAAATTATTCCATCTCAAGTTTACCACGGTCTGTCAAAAGTTGTCTACATGTTGACTTTTGCCAACTCAATTTTCACTGAAACGATTGGTATAGAAATGTATCGAAATCATTGCTGCTGATGAAACTAAAAAATATATTTAAAACTTTAGGCAGTTTTGGAGACTGCCGACAGAAGTAAAAACTTAAAACTAGAAAATAACAGTGTCTCTGTACTTTAATTCGAACCCACACTAGTAAACAACTCAGAATATTGGAAATATTTTAAAATAGATGCTGCCAAACTGAGCTTCTTTTTATATTTGTGGTTTGGATGCTTGTAGTGGTTTAAAAACAAATTTAATTGATAATGTACAACATTTTGACTTATGTTACGTGCTTTCTAGTTTAGATTGAAAATTTTGTAAAATGTTCGAACCTTCTTCTTAACATTATTTTGAGTGTCGAAATTTGCCAGTTTTTGTCAATTCTTTTTACCTTAAATGTGCTACTTTTGTTTTCTATTGTAGCTTTGAATTCACATTCGTTTCGTCTTTCATCTTGAAATATTTTGTTTAACCTATTTCTTTTTAAAGAACACTCGAATTTTTTCCAATCTTTTGGTTTTTACTCAAATTGAAATACAAATCTTGACCCCTGAAACCAAGAAAAATTAAAAAATACAACAAGTGTTGCTCTTACGCGTTTTGATAGCCAAGCTATCATCTTCAGTATCTCTCTGAAGATGGCTTAGCTATCGAAACACGTTAAAGCAACCTTTTTTGTGTTTTTTAATCTTTCTTGAATTCAGGTGACAAGAATTGTATTTGAATTTTTAAAGATAACCAAGGACCACCGGTTTTACCAAAATTTACTCAAATTGTTTAGCTAAAACAGAAAATTTTTGCTTACTTGTTAAATTTTGATTTTTTCTACATTTTTTTTTAATTTTTACCTCAATTTTTCTATTCTAATATAAATATTTCGGATCTTTACCCACTATATCTACCTTCAACTACAAATTTATGTTTTAATTAGCTGATACCCGCGCCTTAGTCCACGTGAAAGAATAGCAAGGGTCAACTTTTTGAAAATCCCGACTCTTTTTGGAGAATTTGACTTTAACTGAAAATTACGATATTTTAAAATATCGTTTTCTTTTTCAAAATGTCGACATTTTCTCGTTTGACTCCCATAGTGACAATTATTTCTCAAAATGTTTATGATTTCGAAAATTTTCTGTTTCGATTCTTTTTAAAAACTCTAAATTCTTGAAAAGTCTAGCTTTTGTATATTATTTTGATTTTATGAAAATTTGATAATTTCTATATTTATTAAAAGTCTTTTTTTTTGGGAATTTCAACTTTCCTGGAAATGTTTTTTCAATATTTCAAAATTATTTGAATAACCTGGCCATCTAAAAAATTTGAGTTTTTCTTGGAAAATTGTATTTCACATTTTTTTTTTCTTGGAGTTTTTTAATCTTTCTTTGTTTCAGTGGACAAGATGTGTATTTCAATACTTCACATTTTTGACCATATTTTTGAAAGTTTAGACCTTCTTCGAAATTCTTATTTTGTTATTCTTCATGTCATGAGGTGACGTTGTAAATAAATTTAGATATCACGTAGTCATATTTCAAAAACTGTTTTAGAATATTATCAACAAACAATAAAAATTTAAATATTTTCAAACTGGATCGCAGAAACGTTAAACAAAATTAATAGACATCTTATTTTGTTATTGGAAATGTATACCATTTTTAAAATTTTGACTCAAGTTGTTTGTAAATCTGACAGTTTTCAAATTAAATGTCTTAAAACATTTTAGTCTTTTTGAAAATTGGAATTTTTCAAGAATTTCGACTTCTGAAAACATTGATCCACTGATTTGATTGTTTTTTTTTTATTTCGACTATTTATTTTTTTTTGGATTTCCCTTAAAATTTTGACTTTCTGCAAGTGACAATTTAAAAAAAATCCGACCTTTCGATTTTTATTGAAAATCTAGACTTTCTTCAACAGTTCGACTTTATATTTTAAAAATTTTGAATTTCCCATTATTCCAATTGTTTTAAATTCTCTCTCCTTGCAACTTTTAACTCATGTTATAAATTTTACAACGTCGTTTCTCTTTAAGATTTTGATTTCAGAGTATTTTCAAATTTTTATATGTTCAAACAAAATTTTCATATTTGCCTAAATTTGAACTGTTTTTTCAAAATTTTGGTTTTTTTATTAAACCTGATTCTGTTAAAATATTGTTTTTTTTTTGGAAACCTCTGCCTTTTTAAACTGTCTACTTTTTTGTAATTTTCCACTGACATTTTTTGTAATTTTCCACGTTTGTTTAACCTTTTAACTATTTGTCTAACTTCTTTTGAAAATGTTGACTTTATCTTTCGAGAATTTTTACCAGTTCTCCAAAATTCGACTTTGATGTTATTAACTGCACTTTTATTAAAAAAATTCTAATCTTTCTGAAAACATGTTCTTTTTTTGGAAATTTTTTTAAAATTTCGACTTATTGAAAATGTATACCTTTTTTTTAAAGATTAACTTAACCTTTTTGCTAATCTGATTGTTTTTATATTTGATTTCTGAAAGCTTTTCAGTCCTTTTGAAAATTTGAATTTTTTGAAAATTTTGAATTTTGAAAATATTGACTCACCTAATTTGATTGTTTTTTATTAATTCACTGTTTTATTTTTTAATTTCGGTTTTCCCTTAAAAATCTGATTTCTTCAATGTGACAATTTTTTTAAAAATACGACCCTTTCAATTTTTATTGAAAATCCTGAAAATCTTCAACAGTTCGACTTTATATTTTAAGAATTTCAAATTTCCCATTATTCCAGTTGTTTTTAATTCTCTCTCCTTACAACTTTTAACTTATGTTATAAATTTTACAATTTCGTTTCTATATAAGATTTTAATTTTCGAGTATTTTCAAATTTTCAAATGTTGAAACAAGACTTTAATCTTTTCTTAAAATTTGGACTGTTTTTTCACAATTTTGATTTTTGTTTAAAAACCTGATTCTGTTAAAATATTGTTTTCTTGGAAACCTCTGCTTTTTTAAACTATCCACTTTTTTTGTAATTTTCCACTGACATTTTTGTAATTTTCCACTTTTTTCAACCTTTTGACTGTTTGTCTAACTTCGTTTAAAAATGTTGACTTTATCCTTTAAGAATTTCTACTAGTTCTGCAAAATTTGACTTTATTGGTCTTAATTGAACTTTTATATCAAAAATTCAAATTTTTATGAAAACAGGTGCTTTTTTGGAAACTTTTTAAAATTTCGACTTATTGAAAATGTATACCTTTATCTTAAACACTAACTCAGGCTTTTTGCAAATCTGATTGTTTTTAGACTTGATTTCTAAAAGCATTTCAGGCTTTTTGAAAATTTAAATTTTTTGAAAATTTAAATTGTTTGAAAATTTTGAATTTTGAAAATATTGATTCACCTAATTTGATTGTTTCTTTTAATTCACTGTTTTATTTTTTGCTTTCGCTTTTTTCTTAAAAGTCTGATTTTTTCAAGGTGACAATTTGTGAAAAATCCGACCCTTTCGATTTTTATTGCACATGTTGACCTTCTTGAACATTTCGACTTTATATTTTGAAAAATTTTCGAATGTCCAATTTTTTCATTTCTTTTAAATTCCCTATTTTTGCAAATTTAACTTTATTTTATAAATGTCACAGTCATGTTTCTGTTTAGGATTTTGATTTACGAGTATTTTCCAATTTTTATATGTTGAAACAATATCTTGAGCTTTTTAAAATTTCGACTTTTTTTTTCAAAATCTTGTTTTTTTATATATATCTGAAATACAAAGCTTGTCCCCTGAACCCAACAAATGGAGCAACCTTTGTTGTGTTTTTTAATCTTTCTTGGTTTCAGGGGACAATATTTTTTTTTAATTTTTGAAGATAACCAAGGAGCACCCCGTTCCACAAAAAATTAGCATCTGATTCTGTTGAAATATTGTTTTTTGGAAACCTCTAACTTTTTTAAACCACCTTTACACTTTTTTTCAAATTTCCAATTTTGTTTAAACTTTTGACGATTTTTGGAAATTTTGTTTGCAAATTTTGAATTTATTTTAAAGAATTTCTACTTTTTCTCCCAGTTTTGAACTTTATGTTGTAAATTGTACTGTTGTTCAAAAATTTCAACTCATTGTAAACATTTTTTCATTTTTGAAAAATCGAAATATTTCAAAATTTTGACTTTTGGAATATTTGAACTTCTTATCATTTTTCACCTTTTTGAAAATTGTCACCTTTTATCACCAAATTCTATTGTTCGAAGCTATGATTGCTTTAGGAATACAAACTTTTTCCAAAAATTGTACATACTTCTTTCTCAAAATTTCGACTTATTGTAAACACTTCGACTTTCATTCAAAAATTCTTTGAAAATGTTGAGCTGTTTCTCGAAGCTTTGAATCTGAGGTTCAAAATTGCGAAATTTTTAAATTGTGCACGAATTGTATAAAACGAATTCGAGACTCAATTTTGATTTTAAAGCTGGCATTTTAAAAAAGAGTATTTTTTAAGCTTAAACGAAAAAGTTTTAGAAAAATGTTGAATTTTACCAGAATTTTCGAGTTCACAATCTAAACGGGAATTCTAAAAGAGAAGCAAAAAGCAAAATTTTCATTAAATTTAAAAATTTGAATTCTTGCCAATTCTCAAAATTTTCAGTTTAAATGCAGAAATTTCGAGAAAAAATTTTAAAATATCTGAAAAAATGTTCAGCATTTCGATTTAAACATTGAAGGTGCCACATCGAAGCCAAAATTTCGAATTCACAACTTAAATGTTTAGAAGTTTATGCTAATATAAGGACTTCGTAAAAAGACAAAGTATGTACTGATCAACTGCAAAAATGTTGATAAATTCGCGTCGAGACTGGACACAGATTCGTCAACGGTGTCAGCTCTCGTCGCGTATAAGCAGCTTTAAATCCAATCGCATGTACTATATACATTTGAAGTTTAATGGCCATTTTTATTACATTAGCGGCTGAAGTTTGCAAAATCCTCTGTAGTGCTCACCTACGTATTACGGCCCACATCAGTGTGAAATTTTATACCCATTGACATATCGGTTTAGGCTATGTGTTGTTTATTAGTCAGTGCTTAAAGATTTGTTAATTAGATTTTAAAATTCAGAGTTTCAGTTTCATATTTTTGTTTTTCATTTAAAAAAATGTCTTGTGTAAAAATCTGAAGTTTTAATAAAACTTAATTTGGTAAGAATATTGCTTTTAAAGTATATGGTTTGGCTCTAAAATATTGTCTTTTTACTTAAATTTTCGAATTGAACTCTAAGCTTTATGTAAGAATTTTGCAATTAAAATTGGGGAAAACATCGAAATTTTAAAAATCACGAATGTTATTGGAAATGTCGAGCTTTTTCTCCAAATTACGAATTTTAAACTGCAAATTTTGAATTTTTTAGCTTTTTGATTTGTTTTTTATAATTTAGAATTTAATCTTAAATTTGTTTCTCAATATGAATTTTTGTTATTTAGGTTTTTCCTGAATTTAATTTTTTTTTATATTTTTTTTTTACAGTTCCATGTTTAGCCTTTAACTGGAGAATATGCATACTCAATTTGAGGATGTCTCTGACAACTTCCAACATGGGAAATTATAATTCTTTCTAAAGTGGCAACTTTGTAATCATAATTTCGAGTAAATAAAATCTCTTAATATTTTAATAAATTTGGATGTCTCACAATTTTTATTTTTTGCCAAAATGTTGAGTTCAAGCTTGAAATCTAAATTTTTTTTATGTTTAAATTTGTTATTTTTCAGGAATAACCAGTATGTTTTGTGTTTTTTTTTTATTGTAGAAAATACTTCATATTCAATAAATACTGTGTGGGGACATCTAAAGTTTATATTTTTCCAGACACCTGAGGTTTATGTTATTTACTAGTTTTAGTCCAAGTAATATCATCTAGACTTATTAGTTAATAAACAAACTTAAAAAAACTCGCTTTTGGTACGAGAAAACCGCTTTAGATTATTCAGGATTTAAAAATGTAAAACCCATAATTCGCCCCTAATCCTGTTGAATGAGGATTAAAATAAAACGGCCCATAATACGCCCATATAAATTAAGTGCCTTATGATGAGTTAAGATTAAACCTTTGATGCTTTGTTATTACAGTCGTTCCCTCTAACGGCTGATTTATTCGTAATATCAGCTTACACCAGAAAAATACACATAAATCCATTTTACACAAAAGCCGTAACTATAAAGCAGCATTAAGGTTTTTGTGACATAAATCGAGTTTTAAATGCCATGAAACTTGCACCATACGCGCTGCAGCCCTTTTTGTGACTCTCCAAAAGTAATTTATCTTGCAAGACGGGAGATGAGACAGCCAACATAATACTCAAGATTTAGACTTCTTGTTTGTGGGGGGATGTAACAATGTAGGTGACAACCTTCAGATTAAATAATTATTTTAATTAAGATGCCTGTCCTTTCGGTTTCTCTAAATCACACTGACAAATTTTAATTCACTCCCCGGATAAAAACGTCTTTGTCACCGGGGCAAAAACCAGTTAATGATTCCTCGTAAAAACGCTCACTTATTCCTGAAATCAAATCAACGTTTACTGCTGCGATAATTGTGTTACGTAAAAGACTCATTGAATTTAAATTAGTTATCTTTAGCAGCCGTTTCATCATAAAGCTAATAAACGTTCCAAGTCGCTACACCTCTCTATAAACTTTGGCGCGTTTTCTCCTTCAAATGGGTTAATTTGGACTGTTGTTTCAGGAAAATTCATCAATCACTATGCTAGTCAGGTCGGAGAATACCAAACAAACCGTAAGTAAATTAAAGTTTAGATTGTGCAAATATTTAAAGGGGTTAAATATTTGTTCTAAAAATTTAATGTTGCGGCTTCAGGGTTAGGAAGTTTTCTCGCCTTCGGCAACGTAAAACCTGAAAAAATCGCTTTTTGTTTCAGGGAAAGCTGAAACGTGTCGCCGCTAACGGCGCTTGGTTACGAAACAATAATAAATAATTGTGTTATTATATTGGGATTCCCATACTGAGACAATTTTATTTCATTTCTCGTTTATTTAAACAAATTAAAAGAATATTCAATGAAAAACTTCAGTTTTAAACTTTATTTTTGTTATTTAATACCCGTTCGGTTTTACTAGGAAAAAATAAAAGTGTCTAAACTCAAAGATTCTTCATTTTTAATAACTTTAATAAAATTTTTCAACATTTTGGGTTTAAGCTTGAGATATGTTAGTAAATATTTTAAGTCAGTTTAATTTTTTTTAAGTGTTTTGCTTCAAATTTTGATTTGGAGAACTAATTTCAAATTTCAAAGTTAATTTTCTAGCTTTTTATCAAATTTTGGCACCAAAAAACAATAAAACTAGACATCTTTAAATTTGAAATTTCGAACTTTACTTAAAATTTCAATCCCCTTTTTTTGGTCTATTTGACTACAATAAAAAATAAAACTAGGCGACTTTAAATTTGAAATTTAGAAATCGCCTTAAAGTTGGAGTTTCATTTTTTGGTTTATTTGACGTTAAATAATAATTAAAGAGTTTTTCGCAAACATCATTTTCTCCTACCATGAAAAAAAAGAAATTTATTTCAGGAGATACCTGGGAGAAAATACGTAATGTCAGTAAATGGAACTAAAGTAGCTCACAGGTCAGTTGATTTTCTACAGACAGATGTTGAAAAAACAAATATTGTCTCCTGAAACTGAGAAAGATTAAACAACACAACAAAGATTGCAAGAGCAACCTTTGTTGTATTTTTTAATCTTTCTTGGTTTTAGGGGACAAGATTTGTTTCTCAGTTTTTGAAGATAATCAAGGACCAGTCCGTTTTACCAAAACGAGCAAATGTTACTAACAGTGTTACCTGCAGACCTACAAAATTAAAAGACCAGTGCCGTCACCAAAGCCGACATATTCAATATCAAACTTTCTATAACCTATAGGCCAAGAAGGTTTCCAACATTTTCATTTATTGGGACAAAACCTTTTTATTGATTTTAATAAAAACTAATATATTATGAAGGGTGACATTGTGAATACAATAGTAAAATATTAAGATTTTTAGCGGTATACTGTTTTTGCGTAATCACAGTTTAAATTACACCTCCCACAGAATTTCAATATGTCTTTTCAAACGTTAGGGAAACCTCTTGAAGTAATGTCAACATAACGGCTCCACTATTTCTTCTAGATGCCTTTGGCTAAAGCTCCGTTGAATAAATGTTATCGCGTAAGCTTGCAGTGTTGTTGGCTCAGGGTATCCACTGCGATTTGCGGATTTATAATAATTGAGGAACGACTGAAGTTGAAACCTCATACCATTGTTGCCAATTCGTAAGATGATTAACTAGTACCACTTATGGTCAAAACTCGACTAATTGTCCATGTAAAGTAAAGAAATTCAACTAATTGTACAGGTATATAATTATCCCTTGGAAATTTGGACCATCTCTAAAAATGTAACTGGCAAAAACTTCAACACGGCCTCTTTTCCGACTTTTTCACCTTTTATTTTCGACCTTTTTCAAAAATGCTACTTTTGAAAAATTTTAATTTTCAAGTTTTGACTTTTTGAACTTTTGCAATATTTTGAAAAATTCTGTTTTTTTATATTCCTCATTTTTCTCGAAATTTTAAATTTAAAGTATATATTTAAACATTTTGTAAAAAATATATTCATAACTATTAAACTTTATTAATCATTGAAAATAAAAAAATATTAAAAATTCCACAATATTTTCATAAATATTTGCTAACATCGGACCAAAATTTCACGAAGTAAGGCTTGAAAATGTCAATTATCTGATTAAGTCCAATTGAAACTATGAAAAAAGGAGTGGGAGGGTGAAAATATCCACTTTTTGTTAAATAAACTTTTATTGAAAACTTTTGGTTTCAGAATTACTATTTCTAGTTGAAATTTCGATTTTTCATTAATTTCAATTGTCTTGAAGAATTCGACTTTTTAAAAAGCCCACCTTTTTAAGAAATTATTATTTTTTGAAAATTTTGACCTTTTTACAAATTTTTAAAAATGTTAAATCTTCCAAAATTTCTGATTTTTTGAAAATCGGACTTATTCTAACAATTTGAACCCGTTTCAAATATTTCTATTTTTATTATTTTGGGTTTTTGTGAATGGATTTGTTTTAAAATTTTAGTTTTTTATTAAATCTTATTGAATTTCTCAACTTTTTTCAAAATTTTCCTTTTTGTTGAAAATTCTGTTTTTCTGACGAATTCTACTTTCTTGTTAATCATTTTTTTAAATATTTACTTGTTTGTCATTTAAACATTTAAATATATAATATGTAAAATTTGTATTAGTGAGGAATTCTCTAGGAAAGTTTCATAATGGGAAGCTGCCGCGATAGTAAATCATGCGGCACATAAGCGCTCTAGAAGTTTTTGTAAGCAATAAGCCTTATCTGTACGGATTGCCTTCTAGAAAACCGGAAGCCTATAAATAGGCGGTCGTCTTTTTCTCAGTCAGTTAATCAAAGAGTAAGTTAGTTAGTTGGTTAGACAGTTAATTGGGCAGTCGGTCAAGTAAGCGAATTATAATTGTAGCGTTCCGAAATCAGTTTGGAAATAAAGTGGCTATAACTCACGAAGTTTTAATTTTCGAACCGATAACGCGCCACGTTGATTGAATACATATATTTTTTTTTGGAATTTTGTGATCTTCTTAAATTTTGGATTTCTTAAATAGTTCACTTTTTGTTTTTTTAATTTGGTGTTTTCTTTGTTTAATTTTACTTTTTATACTTTTTTGTAATTTTAACTTTTTTAAAGAAAATCAACTTTGTTCAAAATTTTGACTCTTCTAAAAATATGCCCCGTTTATTAGAATTTTTTCAAATTTTTGACTCTTTGTATAATTTTGTTTTTTTTTTCAATTTTTTTTAATTTAACTTCCAGGACAATTGGGCTGTTTTAAAAACTTTGCGCTTGTGTCAGAATTTTGGCTTTTTCAAATCTTGTCTTTCTGAAAATTTTGAATGAAAACATTCACTTAAAAGTTTACTTTTTGAACTTTTCGACTTTTTTTATTAAAATCATTTTGTTAAGTTTCTTTCTTTGCATAATTTTTATATAATTTTACTTTTTAGCCTTTTTTGTAACTTTAACTTTTTTAAGGAAAATCAACTTTGTTCAAAATTTTGCCTCTTCTAAAAATATGTTCCTTTTATTAGAATTTTAAATTTTTTCACATTTTTCACTTTTTTTGTATACTTTGGTTTTCTCAAATATTTGAGCTTTTTTCAATTCTTTTTATTTCAACTTTTTTTGCAAATTTGGACTGTTTTAAGAACTTTTCCCTTTTGTCAAAACTTTGGCTTTTTCAAAATCTTATTATCGTTGTTATTGTTGTTGTCTTGTTGTCAAAGTTTTGACTAAAAAATTTTACTTTTTTTTTAATTTTCTACTTTTTTGAAAATTGTTTCTTTCCTTAAAGTTTTCGCTTTTTTGAAAATTTTGATAAAGAAATTTTGACTTTTTAAACATTTTTAACTTTTATTAAAATTGCTAATTTGTTTTGTAATTTTTGACTCGAAATATCACGTTTTTTTAAATCTAGTATATATAACTGTTTTGAAATACTGACTTTTTATGAAAGATTGGTACATAGCAGTAGTAAATTTCTGCTTTTCCAAAATACTGACTTCTTTAAAAAATTATCTTTGAAATTTTCGGCTTTGTTTATCAAAACCTATTATTTTTTTAAATTGGAGTTTTTTTTATTAACTTTTATTTTTGATCAAAATTTTTTTGGAAATTTGGCTTTTTCCAAAATACCAAACTTTTTTGCTAATTCAAACTTTTGGAAATTTCATCCTTTTATCAAAATTTTTAATTTTTTCAGTGTTTCAATCAAAATTTTTGACCTTTCCTGTAAATTTCGACTTTTTTAAAATTTCTACTTTTTTAAAATTTTGACTTTTTTGAAAATATTGCCTTTTTAAAATTTTTAATCTTCCCAAAATTTTCTCTTTTTAATTTTTTCCTAATTAAAACTTTAAAACTGTCAACATTTTTAGAATTTCGCCTTCTTTTAATTTTTAATCAAAAGTTTGATTTTTTTTGGAAATTTAACTTCTTGAATAATGTCAAGATTTTAAATTTTTCAGGTTTTTTAAATTGGCTGCTCTTCTTAAATTTTGGATATTTTTAAAAGTTCACTTTTTGAAATTTTCGAGTTTTTTTGTCAAAATCCTGTTTTAATTTGGAGCTTTCTTTGTATAATTTTTTCTTTCAAACTTTTTTGTAACTTTAACCTTTTTGAGGAACATCAACTTTGTTCAAAATTTGGGCTCTTCTAAAAATATGTTCCTTTTATTACAATTTTGATTTTTTCAAATTTTTGACTTCTTTTTTTGTATATTTTTTTTTTCTCCAATTTTTGACCTTTTTTCAATTTTCTCAATTCAACCTTCTCTGCAAATTTGGATTGTTTTAATAGCTTTGCCGTTTTATCAAAATTGTGGCTTTTTTAAATCTTGTTATCGTTGATGTTGTTGTCCTTGTCTTGTGGTCAAATTTTAGACTGAAGGATTTTACTTTTTGGTTGAAAATTTTTCCTGTTGTAAAAATTTTTTCTTTCCTTAAAGTTTTTTTGAAAATTTTGATATAAAAATGTTGACTTTAAACATTTTTAACATTTATCAAAATTTCTAATTTGTTTTAAAATTTTTGACTCGAAATATCGCCCTCTTTTGTATATCTAGTACATTTAACTGTTTTGAAAATATACACTTTTTTGAAAATTTGAATTTTTATGAAAGATTAGAACATAGTAGTAGTAAATTTCTGCTCTTCCAAAATGTTGACCTCTTTAAATAAATAAGCTTTGAAATTTTGGACTTTTTTTATCAAAAGGTTTAATATTTTTAATTTGGAGTTTTTTTTGTTTAATTTTATTTTTGATCAAAATGTCAACATTTTTGGAAATGTGGCTTATTCCGAAAAATTCAACTTTTTTTACAAATGCAAACTTTTGAAAATTTCATCCTTTTATTAAAATTTAGAATTTTTTTAGTATGCTAATCAGAGTTTTTAACCTTTCTTGTAAATTTCGACTTTTTAAAAATTTCGACCATTTTAAAATTTTGACTTCTTTAAAAAAGTTGACTTTTTAGAATGTTCAATCTCCCCAAACTTTTCTTTTTTTGGAAAATTGATACTCTTTGGAACTGTCAACATGTTTTGAATCTCTACTTCTTTTCAGTTCGATTTTTTTTCAAAATGTTGCCTTTTCCTCAAAGTTTTTATTCATCTTAAAATAGACAAAAAAAGTATTACTTAATTCTGAAAATTTACGATTTGTTATGAATTAGAACTTTTTTGAAAATATCGACTTTATTAAAAATTTCGACCTTTTTGAAATGTTTAACGTGTTTTAGAATTTTAACTTTATAAAAAAATTTGGCTTCTTTTAAATTAGACGTTTTTTCTCAAAACGTTGACTTTAATTTGAAAATTTCGACCCTTTCTTGACATTCGGATTCATTGTGAGAATGAAAAATAGAAAAATAGAATAGAAAAATAAAAGAGAAAACCCCCAACAGTTTTAAATATTTTTGTTTTGTTAATCTACACTTTTTCTAAAATTCCCATTCCCTTGGAAAAATTTGCATGATTTTAAAACTTTAATATTTTTTTTTAAATTTTAGCTTTTTATTGGAATCAGCAACAATTTCCAAATTTAAAAGAAATTATTAGACATTTTCGGCGTTTTTCTTTGACTTTCACTTTTTTTCGAAATTTGAAGTTTCAATTCCAAATTTTTATTTTTGGGTCCAATTTTTTGTTTCATTAAAGGTTTAGCTTTATGTCTGAAATATTGGATATAAAGTTAAAATTTAATTAATAAAGCTAACAGTCACGTGGAGAGTCGAACTTTTGAGAAAAAGTTATTGATATTTTGAGAGTTTTAAAAATCTAGTGGGAAATGCAGATTCAAAATTTGTGTTTAGAATATTTTTTGAATATAACCCAAAATTTTAGACATTAAATTAAAATCTGCAACTTTTTTCTGAAATTTTGAGTATAACGTTAAGAAACAGTTGGGTATAAAATCAACATTTTATTAACGAGTTTTAAGATGAAAGCCGTTTTAACAAAAAAATAAAATTTGAGAAAATAGGCGAACTTATGAAATAAAAATTAAAATGTTTTAAACTAAAAAGAAAATTTCATTAACTTAATTAGAAATGCTTAGTTTTTTAAGATTTTTATTTAATTATTTTCAGAAATTTGTAGTTTAAGTTTCAAATTATAAATATTTTTAAAATTTCGACTTTTAAGATCTTCGAATTCAAGATGTCATGTAAAAACTCAAAATTTTGTTATTACATTTGACGGTTAGAAATTAAAGTTAAAAATTTGAGACAGAAGTTTAAATTGAGAAAAATTTTAAATTTCGATAGAGAGAGAGAGGGCTAAAAAAATATTTGCCATTTTAAAGTTTGCATATGGTCGCCCTGTTATATTTAAAACCATCACTATTAAACTTTATTAACGATTAAAATAACAACAGAAAGGTCAAATATTTAAAACCATAAAAGTATAACTAAAGGTATGTACAAATTTATGTAATAGATAGAATGTATATAAAATAGACATGAATATAATATTCATAAAAATGAATGTACAAACTGGCAACATTGGTACGTCGTCCGTTTCTGTATTATTGTATCCATGCGGACAATCTATGCTAAAAATCGAGTTGTAATCGCAGTCTCACTTACGATTTGGTGATCTAAAATTCTAAAAACTTTTTGCTACGCTTGCTGCCGGTGAACTACCCTAAAAGTATAAAGGTGCGGTAGCTCAATAGTAAGAAAGTTTGCCTGCCACGTGAAAGTTTTGAAAGTTCGATCTTCGCTCCCGCAAAGCAACATTTTTAATTCTACTGCAGCTAAAAATTTCAACTTGAAATTAATTGTGCTTATTATCGCATCTCTTACGTTAGGCTCAGCGACTTTTGTCTTTTTTTTTCGAAAATAGTAGATACTTCGTTAACTTTCTTTTCTTAAGTAATGGAAATCTTTTGAAGCTAAATATCCAGGTGTATTTCTTACTCAGGGTAACTTGTAATAGAGAACAATTAGTTCCTGATATAATCTAAATAACGATTGAGGCCGAAAGTTTATATAAACAGACCGCGGGCGAAACTACAAAATTGGCCGTTATTTATGCCGCAAATAAATCTACATAACAAGCGCTTAAAGTGCGCTTTATTCCTAGTATCATCAAATCTGTTATAAGGCCTCAACCGAGCAAATTTATAACCATAATTGAGTTAGTCTTTTAACCGGCCAGATTATTTACAATTATCGACCCCTTTGACTCCCGCGGCCTGCATTCGAACCTACTTACTACATGCACACATCCCAGGGCTTATTTAATATACACAAAATTAGTTTATTATTCCATCCGAGCCCCGAGCGTATCCATGCATCATCCAGGTGAAACCCTAAATAAAATCCAAAAATGCGGCTGCGAGATGGCGTTTTAACCTGGTCAGTGCGCGGCGTTCAGGTTTCCTAATTATACCATATTTTATCATACTTGGGTCGTTAATCTTCCACAGGATACAGTCCGTTTCACGGACGCCCAAATTCATATTAATTGCAACAAGCTCCGAGGAAATTGTATTTAGGAAAACAAAAACACGACGGCGGGATTGCAGAACGCAGTAATATGGGTCACTTCAGATTAGACAAAAAATTAATCTCCATTCTGGAGAGGAATATTGTGCATTCCTTCAGATAATTAATACGGGGTTCGGTTGGGGAGCAAACTATAGTAGTTTTGTTGTGTCTGTCTGATAGTTATATTTACGGCGAATAAGCAAGAGTTAATTTGTCAAAGCTCAAGTATATTTCTACAATAATTTTAATCCTTTGAGAAATTTAATTTGATAGCGAAATGTAACTACTTGTTAAAGGTTTTTACAACAATATTTTGCATAGAAATATATAAATTCTTCAGCAGATAGACTAGGGGTATTTTGGATCAGAAGTGACTTCAATTGTCGTGGGATGACATATCGTCGCTAAATCCAGAGGTGCAAAAGGTGGTTTAATCTACGAAACAAGGCGACTTCCACTTTTAAATTACTTCTTTAAGCCTCTGATAATTCTTTTAGCGTAAGATATCGTTTATAAGAATTATTTAAAATTTTAGAGCTTTGATGATTAAGTATTAGATGTTTAATTTTCACTCAAATTTTCACGTTCAAAATTAAATTATTCCACTCTAAACACATTCGATTTTATTCTTAAAATTGCGATAGTAAACTAAATATTTTAAATCAAATATATTGTTACTGGCTTATCGGTTCGAATTGATGACCACGTATGAATAATACCCACTTTATTACCAAATTAACTCGGCACACTTCAACTGAACAGTAACTCACTACTTATTTACTAATTACTAAGCCACTAACTGCACTGACTTCTAACTGACTGACTCGAGGGAAAGCTGACTGCCTTTTATAGTTTTGGCCCCCGGCTTCTAGAACTTTTCGGCAGATAAGGCTTATCGTTTGCCGAAATTTCTGGAACGCTTATCTGCCACTTGTTTCGTTATCGCGGCCGCTTTCCCCTTATCAGATCCTTCTAGAAACTTTTTTTATTTACTAAATTCTACAACTCTATTTTAAATCCTATTTCATCTATTTACATTGCGTTACAATATTATTACTTTCGGGATTGGATCGTATTAAAGAACTGCTAAAAATGTTCGACTTCTCTTTGACCATCGTGGGGGGTTTCTTCAGAAACAAAAGAAAAAGGGAATACGGGAAAAAGGTGAGTTTTACCTCAGGTATGATTGACATACTTAGTTATCGTGCTCTTCTGTCGTATCTGTCTTTTGTGCCAATTTTATATTAAAACAGCTCCGACTCTGGAATCGTTGACATACTAAATTATTGAGCTTCTGTCCTAAAAATGTTTGCTTTTGTGTGTAAAACTTTGGAAAAGCATTGCCTTTGGTATAGTTAATACCTTACCGTACTCTAATTTCTTGGATTTGGTTTTTTCTTTTTTTTTTGTTCCTGCGGAATCACTCTTCAATGTAAGGAAAAACGCAAACACTAATTCTTTGACATAGCTTAAGCCAGAAAAAATTACTTTTTTTTAACGATTCTGGTCACAAAAGTCCTTGTTACCAAAAAATTGTGAAATCAAAATTTACAGAAATAATTCGTTTCGAGATCATTGTCGATGGGAAAATTTTTGGCAAACATTTGAAATCTTCAAACAAAAATTTCAAAGCATTAGAAATTATGTGTTGATACTGAAAAGTTTGCATAATTCGAAAAAAAATGTTGAGTTTTTTGGATTTATACTCCTTGAAAGCTAAATTTCCAATTTTAAACCTTTAACTTTTGTTACCCAAATTTTCGACTTCAAAGTAAAATTGTGCATCCTAACCTTTCACCTTTTGACCCTCTTTTGCCACTACTTTAAAAAGTTTTCGAAAATGTTTAGTTTAAAATGCGCTTTCGAGAACAAGTGCGAAGTTTTAAGAACAAACTTTGAATTAAATGTTCATATTATAAAATTAAAGTGCGAACGAAACTAAAATCAAAATTTTGCAACCAAAAATAAAATTTTCAGAAAAAGAGTCAAGATTACAAAAATAGTCTGGTTTTCGTTTAAGTTTAAAAAAATCATTATGAGTTTTTTGGTGGAACAGACTGGTCCTTGGTTATCTTCAAAAATTGAAATACAAAACTTGTCCCCTGAAACCAAGAAAGATTAAAAAACACAACAAAAGTTGCTCTAACGCGTTTCGAAAGCCAAGCTGTTATCTTCAGAGAGATACTTGTATCTCTCTAAGTTAGAGCAACTTTTGTTGTGTTTTTTAATATTTCTTGGTTTCAGAGGACAAGTTCTGTATTTCAATCATCATGAATGGAGAGTTCAAATTTTAAATCAAAGCTCAAAATTTTTCGTTAAAGTGCAGATTATGAGAAAAAAGTCAAAATATCGAGATATAATTGAAATTTGATGTTAACATAAAAAACTGTAGAAATTGAATGTTTTAGAAGAAATAACAAATTTTGGAAAAATCTGATTTATTTTTTAATTCTATGAACTTAATTTTTCATTGAGATTTTAAATTTTTTTTGAAAATTGTTGGAAAAATCTTGTCCCCTAAAACCAAGAAAGATTAAAACACACAACAAAGGTTGCTGTAAGGCGTTTCGACAGCAAAGCTAACATCTTCAGAGAGAATATTTTTTTTTTGGTTTAAGGGAACAAGATTTATATTTTAATTTTTGAAGATAACCAAGGATCAGTTCGTTCCACCAAAAAAAAAAGGTTTTTTTCTGGAAATTTTGTAAAATCTGAAGTGTTCGATTTTTAATTTCATTTTGTTTCTAACATCGTAAGAAGGATAAAGAGGAGTAAAGAATTTTAAATAAAAATAATAACCAATTTTTTATATACACTTTATTAGATAAGCTAGAAGGGTTCCAAATCCAAAGTAACGTAACACTTTGGAAGGCACCTCGCTGAAAAAATACCATTTAATTTCTAAAAGCAACGTGGCGTGCATTAAATAAAAGGTCGTAACGCGTAGAACAAATTGACGGCAACAAAGGACGTCAAAATAATTTTAAGAGCAAAATATAAAAACTTCAATCGCCTTTTTTTGGAATGCAAACAGGCTCTCTGAGAAAATTTCCTAGCTTGAAAAGTATTATGATGTCTAGGCCCCTTAGTTTTTTATATTGGGCGCCCGGATCCGTACAATATCCTGTTCAGAGAGTGCCATAAAATAAAAAAAACAATTTCGTTTTGACCAATAAAAAAAAACAAAAATTCGGTTCTTTTTTCCATTTTTTTTTTAAATTTAAATTACCTAATTCTTCCAAACTTTAAAATTTCGCCATTTTGGAGGATATTTATTTTAATGAATTTTGCCTTTATTCAAAATATATTAAAATTGTTTTTTTGAAATATTTATATCGACAATTATTTGGTTTTTAAATTTGTTTAATCCCTTCAATAGGGTGCTTTTAATTCCTAAATAAAAACTTTTGAATTTCGACTTTTTTTTTCGAATTTGAAAATTTCGAAATTTTCGATGCTTGTATCTCGTGAACGATAGTCCTAGTTAAATTTGGTTTTCAAATTCCTATTCTACGTTTTAAAAAGTCTACAAAAATGATGTAAACTCAATTTCGAAAAATGCAAATTTTTTCAAGTTTGAAATTTGTTCGTAACTTTAAACTCTCATATCTTCTAAACTAAAGTCGCAGCTCAATTTGGTTTTAAAATTCGTAATCTATAGTACGAAGTCTAACCGATAGGTGGCTTTTAAATCCCAAATAAAAACTTTTGAAATTCGACATTAGCAAATTTGCAAAAATTTGAAAATTTCGAAATTTTCGAGTTATGTAACTCGAGATTGGATAGTCGTAGCCAAATTTGGTTTTCAAATTCCAGTACTACGTCTTGTAAACTCTACAAACCAAAAGTCGCTACTCAATTTGATTTTCAGATTTGTAATCTACGGGTCACCAATGGGGTGCTTTTAAATCATTAATAAAAACTTTTGAATTTCGACCCTAACAAATTTGCAAAAATTTGAAAATTTCGAAATTTTCGAGGCTTGTAACTCATGAACGGATAGTCGTAGCCAAATTTGATTTTTAAATTTCTATTCTACGTTTCGAAAACTCTACAAAAATATTATAAACTCAATTTCAAAATATGCAATTTTTTTCAAGTTTTGATAGAAGGGAGGACCCTTTGAAATTTGTTCGTTAGTTTAAACTCTCATATCTTCCCAACCAAAAGACACAGCTCAATTTGATTTTTAGTTTCGTCAAATTATTAGATTTGTAATCTACGGGTCAGAGATTAAGCGATAAAGTGCTTTTAAATTCTAAATAAAAACTTTTGAATTTCGACCCTAGCAAATTTGCAAAAATTTGAAAACTTTGAAACTTTCGAGGCTTGTAACTCGTGAACGGATAGTCGTAGCCAAATTTAATTTTTAAATTCCTATTTTACGTCTCAAAAACTCTACAAAAAAGTTTTGATAGAAGGTGGGGGCCCTTTGGAATTTTTTCGTAACTTTAAACTCTTATATCTTCCAAAACAAAAGTCGCAGCTCAATTTGGTTTTCAGATTCGTAATCTACAGGTCGAAATCTAACTGTTGAGTGCTTTTAAATTCTTTATGAAAACTTTTGAATTTGGACCTAAGCAAATTTGCAAAAGTTTGAAAATTTCCAAAATTTCGAGGCTTGTAACTCGTGAACGGATAATCGTAGCCAAATTTGGTTTTCAAATTCCTATTCTACGTCTTACAAACTCTATAAAGGTGCTTTAAACACAGTTTCGTAAAATGCAAATTTCTTCAAGTTTTGTTTTGAAATTTTTTCGTAAATTTAAACTCTCATATCTTCCAAACCAAAAGTCGCAGCTCATCTTGGTTTTCAGATTCCTAATCTACGATCAAACGCTAGCCGATAGGATGCTTTTAAATCCAAAATAAAAACTTTTGTATTTCGACCTTAGCAAATTTGCAAATATTTCAAAATTTCGAAATTTTCAAGGCTTGTAACTCGTCAACGGATAGTCGTAGCCAAATTTGGTTTTCAAATTCCTATTTTACGTTTTAAAATCTCTACAGAAATTTCATGAATTTAACTAAAAAATGCAAAATTTTTCAAGTTTTGATAGAGGGGGGACCCTTTGAAATTTTTTCGTAACTTTAAATTCTCATATCTTCCAAACCAAAAGTCTCAGCTCAATTTGGTTATCAGATTTGTAATCTACGGATCAGAGGTTAACCGATAAGGTGCTTTTAAACCCTAAATAAAAACTGTTGAATTTCGACCATAGCAAATTTGCAAAAATTTGAAAATTTTGAAACTTTCAAGGCTTGTAACTCGTGAACGGATAGTCGTAGTCAAGGTTTTCAAATTTCTATTCTACGTTCCGAAAACTCAACAATTTCGACCTTAGCAAATTTGCAAATATTTAAAAACTTCAAAATTTTCGAGGCTTGTAACTCGTCAACGGATAGTCGTAGCCATATTTGGTTTGCAAATTCCTCTACAGAACTTTTATAAATTTGATTTTTAAAAATGCAAAATTTTTTAAGTTTTGATAGAGGGGGGACCCTTTGAAATTTTTTCGTAATTTTAAACTCTCATATCTTCCAAACCAAAAGTCTCAGCTCAATTTGGCTATCAGATTTGTAATCTACGATTCAGAGGTTAATCGATAATGTGCCTTTAAACCCTAAATAAAAACTGTTGGATTTCGACCATAGCAAATTTGCAAAAATTTGAAATCTTCGAAACTTTCAAGGCTTGTAACTCGTGAACGGATAGTCGTAGTTAAATTCGGTTTTCAAATTCCTATTCTACGTTCCGAAAATTCTACAAAAATGCTATAAACTTAATTTCAAAAAAATGCAAATTTTTTCAAGTTTTGAATTTGATGGGAAGTTTTGCAAATTTGCAAAAATTTGAAAATTGCGAAATTTTCGAGGCTTGCAACTCGTGAACGGATAGTCGTAGCCAAATTTGGTTTTCAAATCCTTATTCTACGTCCCGAAAACTCTACAAAAATGCTATAAATTCAATTTCGAAAAATGCAAATTTGTTCAAGTTTTGATAGAAGGGGGGATCCTTTGAAATTTTTTTCTTAGTTTGAACTCTCATATCTTCCAAACCAAAAGTCGCAGCTCAATTTGGTTTTCAGATTCGTAATCTGCAGGTCATAATCTAATTAATTAAGTGCTTTTAAATCCTAAATAAACAGTTTGAAATTTCGACCTTAGTAAATTTGCAAAACCTTGAAAATTTCAGAATTTTCTAGGCTTGCGATTCGTGAACGGATAGTCGTAGCCAAATTTGGTTTTCAAATTCCCATTCTACGTCTCAAAAACTTAACGAAAATGCTATAAACCTAATTTTAAAAAATGCAAATTCTTTTAAGTTCTGACAGAAGGGCGAACTTTTGAAATTTTTTCGTAACTTTAAACTCTTATATCTTTCAAACCAAAACTCGCAGCTTAATTTGGTTTTCAGATTCGTAATCAACAGGTCAAAATCTAATATAGAAGGCTTTTAAATTTTAAATAAAACCCTCTTGAATTTCTACCTTGGCAAATTTGAAAAAATTCGAAAATTTCGAAATTTTTGAGGCTTGTAACTCGTGAACGATTATACCTAGCCAAATTTGGTTTTCAAATTTCTATTCTACGTCCCGAAAATTCTTCGTAAGTGCTTAAAACTCAATTTTTTAGGTTTTGATAGAAGTGAGGACCCTTTGAAATTTTTTCGTAACTTTAAATTCTCATATTTTCCCGACCAAAAGTCGCAGCTTGATTTTGTTATTACGCGAGGCAGCGAAGTACCACTGGGGCCACGACACCCAGCTTGTAACGTAGAGCATTTATTTGAATTATTTGAAAATCACTTTTCTTGTAATTTTAGCATTTTTTCAAGATTTTCATTTTCTGAAAATAACGAAATTTTTGTAAAATCTGAGTGTTTGATTTCCATTAAAAATTTTGGAATTTTTCAAATATTTCAAATTAATTTGAAAATTTAAAATCCCAAATTTCCCAATTTTTTTCTGAATTTTCGCATTTTACAAGATTTGACTTATTTTCGAAACTTAAGCTTTTTCGCGATTTTTCCAATACTTTGGCTTTTTCTGGAAGATTTGACTTTTGTGTTATTTTGCACTCATACTAAAAATTTCGAATTATTTGAACATTTTGACACAAAATTTCAACTTTTCCTCCAGATTTCAATTTCCCAAAATTTTTTTGTGTAATTTTGTAGTCTTCCTGAAAATTTCGAATTTTTTGAAAATTTTTACACAACATTTTCGACTTTTCCTTAAAATTTTGATTTCCTAGATTTTTTCTTTCTACATTCGATAATTTTTAAATATTTTTGTTTAAAAATGTCAACTTTTTTCCAAAATTTTAATTTTTTTTTGAATATTTCAACTTTTGTTCTGAATTTTAATCACTCATTTTTCGAAAGTTTTGACGTTTTTGAAAAATTTACTTTGTTTTTTCAATAATTGTTTCGAGCGCCCGACTTTTATTTAAATTTTAGACTTTTTGACAAATTCTACTTTCGACTTTTTTAAAAATTTTACATTTTTTCCAAATTTCATTTTATATCTAATTTTGACTTTTTTTCAAATTCGTGACTTGGTCGAATTTTAGAATTATAATTCGATTTTGTGAGAAATTAATCGTCTCCTGAGAATTTTCATTTTCCGAAGTAGGTACCTGACGTTTTAAATTGAGAATGCATTGGAATATTTTTCAAGTTCAAGCTGAGAAATTTTAAAAATTCAACAGTTTAAGTTTTGAGTTTAAAATAATGGAATTTTCAGAAAAAAAAGCAGAAATGTAGAGTTAATACTCCAATATAAAGACTTCAATAAGTTATTTAAGAAAACCGAATTTTTAACGCTAAATTTCGAGAAATTTTGAGAAAAGAAGCCATTTGCGAACTGACAACATGGCAGCTCACCCGGCTCCCTTAAAGCCCGGATCCTGGCATATTTGCGTCCTTTGTCCTCTCTCTCGTGGCTCTGTATGCAAATTATTTTTAAGAAATGATTTTGTCGAATTAAAAATCATACTTTTTTTCAGTTCATTTTTATTTTTTTTGGGTGGGTGATTATTTTCTTACGATGCCCACTGTGTCCCTTTTAAAGTCGTGTTGCTACATAAATACAGAAGAATGAGTGCTTTGTAACTCGTCAAAGTACGAATCAAAATATATTTACCCAAGGTTTTAACCCATTTAATTCGACTTAAAAAATTAATCTAAAGATTTAATAAATAAAATTATGGTGGAACGAACTAGTTCTTGGTTATTTTCAAAAGTTGAAATACACATATTGTCTCCTGAAAGCAAGAAAAATTTAAAAACACAACAGAGGTTGCTTTAACACTTTTCGATAGTCAAACTATCATCAGTATCTCTCTGAAGCTGAAAGCTTGGCTATCGAACCGCGTTAGAGCAACCTCTGGTGCGTTTTTTAATCTTTCTTGGTTTCAGGGAACAATATTTGTAATTCAAATAAAATGATTGGTGAAGCAAATTGTCGATTTACAAGACGCTCAGTTGGGAGTGGGAAATCTTAAAATTGGAAACACCAGAGGCCATATATACTTATAAGTATATGCTAGACACTAAAGTATCACAAATTGAAAAATTATTTTCATGCCCACGAGACCTCTCGCTTGGAAAACTGTTGCAGTAAATTTCTCCAGTAGAAAATTATGTATATGGCTCTGGGTACTAAAAAGTGTCACCAATATACAATAAAAAAAATAGCTTCTAGCATCGTCTAGTAAAAGGGAAGCAGTTCACAAGATCTTATACGTTACAGGCTGGGAATCGTGGCTCCAGTGGTGACATACTTTGCTACCTCACGTAATAACAATAAAGGACAACTTGGTTAACTATTGCAGTGAAAACAACTAAAACGCATAAATAAAGCTGATCTTGTCAGAACTGACGTTGTTATTTTTGAATTTTAAAATTATATGATAACAACTCATACAGTATTTGCCAGTCGTAAATAACAGGACTATTTGCTTCTCCCACAGGGTTGTAAGCGTGTTTCAAATACGCTAGTGTTACGCACCCAATCGTCTGTAACACAGGCTCATAAGACAACAAATTCGAAATTGGTTCTTATTTTCTGGATTCGAATCCTATTGCAAGAGATTTCAATGCAATTCTGCACAAAAGCCTTTTAAATAAAGGGCTTCATATTTCAAACTAGAATTGATATGTACAATAACTTGTATAGGCAAGCAACAATTTGAGAGTATCCTTAATGCCATAGAACATTATGATAATGCAACGAGAATCTTCTCGAATGGGGAAACGAAAACTAGAGGGTTCTCGCACATACGAAGCATTCGAACGTGTATGAAACACGAACTATTGATTCAGTTCTTCTAATAAATCACAACTGTCAGTAACTTTATTATTTTAGCAACAGGGGATGTTTTTATGAACGTCAGCTCCACGTAGATTTACCGATATTCGAAAAATAATTTATTTTCTGGAGCCAAAAACGTGTTTTCGCAGATAATCAATTGCATGTTAGGTAGCCAAAGTTTCTCCCTTATTTCAAACGAGAACCAGTAGCTTGCTCATTGAACTGGAAAATAGGAAAGTTCTATTTTCCAAAATAATGGGCTATCTTCCTCCACTTACGCTGATTTAAAACTCACCTGAGTCTGAAAAATTCTGATTAAATCAACTTTATACTGCTTTAATTTCTGGCTTTGTCAGTGGGGCCTTTTAAATATTTATGCAAAGTTACGCGAGCAAGGAAAATATCGAACCCCTTATTATTCCAGGTTACTAATTTCCGTTATTTTAAAATTTTAATTTCAGATATTGCATCCAAAGCCAATATCCTTGGATGTTTCCAGGTCGGTTGGATGGCTCGAGAGTAAGATAAATTTTTAGTCATGACAGGCATTCCCTTTGCTATCGATCGCGATGGGATCCGCATTGGTCCGGCGATTTAATTCGAGATCGCATCAAGTTTTCCCTTCATAATGCGCTACGTATCCCATTTCTCCTCGAACTCGGATATGACACCAGTTCTCATCCGGTCGCCTCGTATTTCCTTTACATGCCCGACCATTCATCCATATATTGCGGGGCCTGCAATTATTCCTACTGAAAACACAAATTACTGTTTCAACGTGGACGTATTTAAGGTCGTCTTATGCCGCGAAGGCTTTGTTTGTCTCCAACTGCATTTCGCAATTTAGCTGTCGGAATAATCTGGTCTCTGTGTTTGAATATGGAGCTCGTGGTGCAAATCTAGTGTAGCAAGAGGAAAATTACAACTAGTTATTCATTACTTCTTGTTTCTCTCCTACTTTTAAAATGGTCGAACAATCATAGGCAACAGAAAATTGCTATTGCTCTGGAAATGTTCTGGATTTTATAATTACCTCTCTTTCATTTAATTTATATAATATTTAGAATTCCCAGTATGAGACAATAATAATGCAATGCCAACTTGAATATAATGTTGAGGGCAGAGACGAGCGTCTAAAAAAATGCTCATCTCTTGAGTTTTGAAGGGTTCATTTTTTAACATTGGCCGTAGGGAGATCTACGCGTTCACTGGATGAAGGCTATACACAGGAGATTTTAAATACTTTTAACCCTCAACCACTAAAATGAATGTAAAAATTCAATGTGTAATGGAAATCCCCCAAATCTTTGATGATGTCAACTCTTGCGCGCTCGACTTTGATCATACGTTCTACTAATTAAATACCAATTTTGGCCAAAGTGCAGCTTGGTTTTACCACAGGGATTTATTGATTGTTACAACTCGACTCTTGTCGTTATGTATATTGCAACGACTGGCCAGCAAAATTTATAAACCTCGTACTGTGCGTAATATAAAAATCATGCAATTTCAATAGAATGAATCCTAGCGTTATGTGCGTTTTATTTTAAATAATAAAACCGGATATCCACTACAGCTTATTTATCAAAATAACGTCCGATACAATAAACTATCGCGGGTTTAAAATTTAATGCTCGGGGGCTGTATTCGTCCAATTAAAAATTCCTTTTAATCGAATAAAATATTAATTTGTTTTGGCAATCGGTATTAGTGTCCTTTTATGTAAATATTGCACATTATGTTCCGTAATTAAGTTTATATTTAAACTCCTTTTACGCAGAAAAACATTTGTCATGAGCTTTTATGTAACTATTTCTATTTATTCATGTGCAAAGCGTTTTCAAATAGGTTTGAATTATAACGAGATCAAATGTAAACTTTCCACCCAAGCTTCTGCCGAATATACCTGAAAATTTCATCATAGATAAATAAATAGGATTTACGTAAAAAGTCTTTAATTTTCGGGTTATAAGACTTAATTTGTCAAAGAAAGAGAATTTTTTTACCGCTTGTGATTAAATTTTAAACCTAAATTCAAACTAGTGAGGGTTATGATTTCATAAAATGGTATTGAAAGTGATAAGTGGTAGTTTCCTTCACATATTTCTTCAGTACGTATTTTTTTAAGGGATGGCGTCAGAAAAGACCTCATTTCATTACAAGAAAATTGTCCCTTCAAAAATTTCCTGCAAATAACAGTTACTGAGTAAAATGACTATTTGCAAGTTCATTTGGGTCAATGTTTGTAGGCAATGCAACGAAATTAAAGCATTTGATTCAAAAAGACACAAGAAAAAGGTGCATAGGACTGTTTCATTTTCAGTGGCAATTTAAAATTAAAATTACGACCTGGGTTATGATTGTTTAAAGGGTTCTTTATTTCATTTATCAGAATGGAAATATTCTAATGCACTGACCAATAGTTTTGAACATTTATTAGATTCGAAGTTTGGAAACCAAAGACCCGTTTTGATCTTGTTAGATCTCGTCAGTTTGGTATATTCAACTCGAATGCTTACAAATGTTCCGACCTATGTTCAAACCGATTGATCTGTGCCTTAGAATCCTTGTCTTCTGGGAACTTTCGTAGAGAGCAAGCGCTTCGCTAGGTGGCAGTGTTTCAACTGTTGGTAGTTCAGCTACCTATGATTCACTCTACACGCCTAAAGGGTTGCATGAATTTGCAGTCTAGGTTGTATTCTACTTGCATACGACATTGTTGGCGATGGCCATAGCTTTCTCTATGGACCAATAGGTGACGGTAGTCTGAGAGTCATACGCTCGACGTTCGTTGATTCTTTAGTACTTACTTGTCCGAACATTTGTTAGCATTCCAGTTGAATATATCAAACTGATGAGATCTAATAATATAGAAACCGGTCTTTAGTTTTCAAACTTCGAATCGAATAAATATTCAAACCTATTGGTCTGTGCATTAGAATTCTTGTCTTCTAGGAACTTTCCTAGAGAGCAACCATTTTGCTAGGTGGCAGCGTTTCAATTATTGGTAGTTCAGCTACCTATAATTCTCTATACGCGCTTGGAGGATTGCATGAATTTGCAGTCTAGGTTGTACTCCACTTGCATACAACATTGTTGGCGATGGCCATAGTTTTTTCTATGGGCCAATAGGTGACGGTAGTCTGAGACTCATACGCTTGACGTTCGTTGATTCTTTAGTACTTACTTGTCTGAACATTTGTTAGCATTCGAGTTGAATATACCAAACTGATGTGATCTAACAAGATCGAAACCGGTCTTTGGTTTCCAAACTTTAAATCTAATAAATGTTCAAACCTATTGGTCTGTGCATTGGAATCCTTGTCTTCTAGGAACTTTTCTAGAGAGCAACCGCTTCGCTAGGTAGCAGTGTTTCAAGTGTTGGTAGTTCAAGCTACCTATGATTCACTATACACCCCTGGGGGGCTGCATAAATTTGCAGTCTTGGTTGTATTCTACTTGGATAAAATGCAAAAATATTACTTATTTGTTCTGCAAATATTAATTTTATAGTACATACATTTAGTTCTTTTAACATACCGCAAATATTGTTCTGCGTCTTAGAAACCACAATTTTTTTTTATTTAAAAATAGCTTCCTTTACTTTTGGAGAGAGATTATCGATATTTATAGTATAGAATATGGTTTTGGTCATAGAAAACGACCATAATGACACGAAAATATAAAACATTTTTGTTTCCATCGTCATTAACCACAAAAATTCAAAACCATAGCACTCATTTCCCAAATTCGAGAACTAGTCTAAATTTCCACTCAAGCTGAAATCAGATGGTGATTTTTTTCAAGAATAGTTATCTGTAGGCAATTTTCTTAAGGGGTAACATTTTTTCGAATAAACAGACCTGTTCGTTTCAAAAAATTTCGACCACGGTAAGAGTTTTAGAAAAAGAAATTAAAAACTGTTTTGAAAATTTCAGTTTTTCTTAAATTTTGGGAAAAAAATTGAATACTTGCGTTCTGCAATTCCAATTTAATCTTGAAGTTCGAACATTTTAACGTAACCTTTAACTTGAAGCTTCTAATTTTTAAATACCTCAACATTTTGAACCTAACCTAACAAAAGTTTAAAAACCCTAAAGTTGATTCGAGGAAAAAATCCAACATATTAAGATTAAAATTAAAAATGTTGAGCTGCCATTTTTTTAGCAAACTGTTTTTCAATTTTTTATTTTTTAATTAACAAATAATTGAGTATTTGCGTTTTTTTCTGAAATTATCGTTACTTTCTCAAAGTACGTACTAGAAATATTCATTTTTATTAATTTTCTTCGGTTTTGGTTTCAAGTTTCGAGAAAATGGTCTAAATTTCCACTCCGTTAAATATTTTAAAGGACAATTCCAATTCCTAAAGGACAATTTTTTAAAATCTCGTCTGCATTATGCAAGTAGAATACAACCTTGTCGGAACATTTGATAGCATTCGAGTTGGATATACCAAATTGATGAGATCGAACAAGGTCGAAACCGGTCTTTGGTTTTCAAACTTCGAATCTAATAAATGTTCAAACCTATTGCTCTGCGCATTAGAATCCTTGTCTGTATTGTCAAATCAACATTTACTAGAATTACTGAACTTACTAGCAAAATACGAATATTCAAGATTTTACTGATATGTCTAGTTTAAATTCAAAATAGGCGTTTATTTTTTTAATTTTAAATTTTAACTCAAGATTAGAAAACAGGTATAAACGTAAAAATTGGAAAATAAAATTTTAAAGAAACACAATTTTTAGTCGGAATCTTAGAAAAATGTTATAAGCTGAAATTTAGATTAAAAATTTTGCGAAAAATTAAAAACTGCAAAGCCAAATCTATTAACAAAAACTAGAATTTTATTTTTGAAAATGGGAGATCCCCAAAATTCAGCTTTTTTTATGTAAAGTTTTGTAATTTTTGTTTTTTTATTTTAATATTTTTTTACACATTTTGACTTTCAAAGTTAAATTTTCAACTTGTTATTTTCCTCTTATTTTAGGTTCAAAAATTGGCACTTTAACTTTGAAATTTTTATCTTTTTTTTTCCTGAAAAATTTTTAAAACATTTTTTAATTTTGTCAGTCTTTTAAATTATACTTACAGTTTTTTTCTGTTTATGCTCCTCTTATTTATTTCTATAAATTGAATTTCAGAGTTTGCATTTTTTATTTCCATTTCATTTTAAAATGTCATTTTATTTGGAAACTGAAAATTTCGTATGCAAGTAGAATGCAACGTAGACTACAAATTCATGCAGCCTTCCAGACGTGTATCGTGAATCATAGGTAGCTGAACTACTGACAGTTGAAACACTGCCACCTAGCAATGTGGTTGCTCTCTAGGAAAGTCCCCAGAAGACAAGGATTCTAATATGCACAGACCAATAGGTTTGAACATTTATTAGATTCGAAGTTTGAAAACCAAATACTGGTTTCGATCTTGTTAGATCTTGTCAGTTTGGTATATCCAACTCGTCCGGGTTGCATTCTACTTGCATACGACATTGTTGGCGATGGCCATAATTTCTCTATGGACCAGTAGGTGGTAGTACTAAGAGTCACTCGCTTGACGTCTGTGTATGTTTTAGTACTTACTTATCGGAACATTTGTTAGCATTCCAGTTGGATATACCAAACTGACGAGATCTCACAAGATCGAAACCGGTATTTGGTTTCCAAACTTTGAATCTAATAAATGTTCAAACCTATTAGTCTGTGCATATTAGAATCCTTGTCTTCTGGGAACTTTCCTAGAGAGCAACCGCTTCGCTAGCGCTTCGCTGGGTAGCAGTATTTCAACTGTTGGTAGTTCAGCTACCTCTGATTCACTATACACGCCTGGAGGGCTGCATCAATTTGTAGTCCAGGTTGCATTCTACTTGCATACGACATTGTTGGCGGTGGCCATAGTTTCTCTATGGACCAATAGGTGGTAATACTAAGAGTCACTCGCTTGACGTCTGTGAATGTTTTAGTACTTACTTGTTGGAACATTTGTTAGCATGCCAGTTGGATATACCAAACTGACGAGATCTAACAAGATCGAAATCGGTATTTGGTTTCCAAACTTCGAATCTAATAAATGTTCAAACCTATTGGTCTGTGCATATTAGAACTAAAAATTTGTTCACAAATTTGGTGTTTCTTTAGAATTCGTAATACAGAAGTCATAATTCCGAAAGAAAAATTTAAAACCTCAAGCAAAATATCGATATTCCAGATTAAATCCTTAATTTGGGACACATTGTCAATATTTTGCCCGAAATTTTAAATTTTTCTCTAGGAATTTTGACTTTTGAATTAGCTTTCCTTTTATCAAGATATTAAATAATTATTTCAACTAAATTTCGTGTTTGATATCAATTTTATTTTCTTGCAAATTATGTAAATTATGAATTTATAGGTTTTTCTAAATGTAGACTTTTTCTAAACGCCAAATTTAGAGATTTAAAAAAATGTTATTTTACGTTTTGGCATTTTTTTTTCAATTTTCAGTTCAAATATTTAAACAAATTGTTAAAAACTGTTCTGAAATAATATAATAAATTGGGTTTTCAATGGGAGTCGCGCTCAGCTCAACATATGCCCCCTTTTGTTGTATTATATTAACCGCTTCGTGGTGTGTTGCAACTTACGATACAAAGTAAATAGCAGATCATTTGGGTAAATATTTCAATGATAAAATCTTTGGCAGGTCGACTGCATAATATTTACCAATGAAAAAAGTCGTAGCAGGTCACCGCGCCATGCAACGTGAATTAGGACAGCTATCTTCTCCGAGAAGATGATCAGTGGAAGGTAGATGGAAACGTTAGGTCCAAATAAATGGTTCAATGTATCCTTTTCAGTAATTTTAGACAGGTCAGCGAGTTAGAATTCAAAACTATTAATTCTGGAAAAACGTCATTGAATTTCAAGCACTATAACTTCAGCCGCCCGATCTTTATTAGAATTTGGTAGCCCAAAATATTTTCTTTGCGAAGTATCGAGGCAGAACCTTAGTGTAAAGTTCTCTTAGATGTTTAATTTTATAATGGAAATTTGTTACAAAGGTAAACATAAAAATTGCAGAAAACAATAAAAATTTGAACAAAAAATATAGTTTAACTAAAAATTTCGAAAACAAAAAAATTATGTATTAGGACCCAAATTTGAAAATAAAATTAAAATCCCAGAGTCAAAATCTTAAACTTAAGTTAGTACTTAAAAAAATGAAATAAGTTTGAAATGCATTTGACAAAAAAAAAAACACAATAATAGAAGCTTTCTGGAAATTTCGAGATAAAAAAGTCTACATTTTGGGTAAAAATTTAAAACCAAATGAACATTTCTAGAAAAGCCTAATGTTTAAATTCTCGAATAAAATTTTTAAGACATAATATTGGGAATTAAAAACAAGAATGTTAAAAAAATTACGAAGTTTCAAAGAATCTACGAGTATAAAATTATTCAATTTTTGAATTTCGAGTCAAAAGTCTCAACTTAAAATTAAACACAAATCCTAAATATTTGAGTAATAGACAAAATATTTCAAAAAATGCGGAAATTTTATATTTAATGTTTTGAAAAATATTTTCAAAAAGTTGATACTTTAGCAATGAGAGAAAGCTTAAGAAAACCATATTTTCATATTAAAGATGAAATTTTGAAAAAATATTTGCTGTTAAGCATAATCAACCTCTGCTTTTCAAAAATTAGATTTTTTTCTTTTTCCTGTTCTTGTCTTGTTCTAGCTGCAAGAAAAAGACAAGAAATTTGAGCAAGAACATGACAAGACAAGAAGCTCTTTTAGCAAGAACAAGATATCTTGTCAAAAAATTAGCAAGGAGCAAGATTTCTTGCTTTTTTCAACATTTTCTTAAATTAAGCTGTGAAACACTGGTTTTTAAACTTTTTAAATAAACAATTATTTTACAAGTAATAAATTCAGGCGCCCCTTTTAAATTAAAAATAATTTTCAAAATTTAATTCCAGAGAACATAAAAATTAAAGAGAAAACCTTCATTGTTAAATTTTTTCTCAAAATAACGCTACTAAAGTACTTAAATTAAAAAAAAAATAATTTTTTTGATTTTTCCTTAGAACTTTTGAATGATTTCTCAACTTTTTAATTTTATTCTCTAAATTTAAATTTTCATTTCGATATTTTGATTTTTTTTCTGAAAATTAGAATTTTAATTACAAAAGGTTGGCTTTGATTTACTTTTCTTTTCAACATTTTGACTTTATTCACAAAATTTGTCCCCACGAAACTCATTCTAATGTACAGACCAATAGGTGTGAATATTTATTAAATTCGAAGTTTGGAAACCAAATAGCGGTTTCGATCTTGTTAGAACTTCTATCATTCCAGTTGGATATACCAAACTGACGAGATCTAACAAGATCGAAACCGGTATTTGGTTTGCAAACTTCGAATCTAATAAATGTTCACACCTATTGGTCTGCGCATTAGAATCCTTGTCTTCTGGGAAATTTTTCCTAGAGAGCAGCCGCTTCGCTAGGTGGCAGTGTTCCAACTGTTGGTAGTTCAGCTACCTATACACACTATACACGCCTGAAGGGCTGCATGAATTTATAGTCTAGGTTGCATTCTACTTGCATCCCACTAAACTCAGTTCATTTTTGATTTATTATTGAAATTTGGAATTTTAATCTCAGGGTTCAAATTTGAACTTTTAATTTGGAAAATATTTTTTTAAAGAATTTTGGAAACAGAGTCGAAAGTTTTAATTTAAAGTCAAAAAAGTCAATTCTGAAGCATAGGCGTAAATAGAATAGGGTAGATTTTGAAAATTTCCAACTTTTTAAGGAGTTTTGGCTATTTTTCAAAATGTTGACCATTTTGGAAATTTTGACTATTTTCTAAGATATCGACTGTTTTTTGAAAACTCTGACCTTTTAAACGTCGATTTTTATTTTGAATTCAAACTATTTTTCGAAATTTTCAGATTTTTTCGTAAAGCATAGACATTTTTTTTAAATCAAAATTTTAAAGGCTTGATGTTTTCAAAAAAAAGGTTAAGTTTTAAAAACAGTTAGAGGGTAAAAAAGCTGCAATTTTAAATAATATTAAAATTTTTAAGTAATAACAAAACTTAAATAAGGCAGAATTTTAAAATGTTAAGATTTGAAAGAATCGATATATTTAAAAAAATTGAATGTTTGAAAAATGGCCAAGTATTTACCAAAGTCGAAATTTCAAAGAGTCAAAGTTTTTAAAACATTTTGTAATGTTGAAAAAGAAACGAAAGTGTAAAAACCTGTTTAAACTTGGAAAATATTCACAATTTTTAAAAAAAGTCGAAATTGTTAAAGTTATACCTATTTCCTACAAAAATAAATAAATAAATAAATGAATAAATAAATAACTGAATAAATAAATCGAAACTTTGAGAAATCTGAGATTTTTAAAAAGGTCAAAATTCTGAAAAATAAATTAAAATATTTAAAGCAACAATGAAGAAATAAATAATTTAAAAAATTTCCAAGTCAAAATTTTGCAAAATGTCAAAATATTTTTAAAAACTTGAAAGTTTAAGATTTTTATAATCAAAATTATAAAAAAGTTTACAAGTTCAAAAAATGTAATAATGTAAACATTAGAATAAACTGTTAACGTTAGAGCCTGTTGGTAACGCGTGATGGTGACGCAAAACCATTAGGTTACCCCCCATTCAAAATAGCTCAACGCGGCTCAAAAGGTTTTCATTTTAAAATCCGACATTTTTAAAATAATTGAAATTTTTACTATTCAAAAATTTTGGTGGAACGGACCGATCCTTGGTTATCTTCAAAAATTGAAATACAAAACTTGTCTCCTGAAACCAAGAAACTTTAAAAAACACAACAAAGGTTGCTCCAACGCCTGTCGACAGTCAAGCTATCATCTTCAGTATCTTACCATCTCTCTGAAGATGATAGCTTGGCTGTCGAAACGCGTTAGAGCAACCTTTATTGTGTTTTTTAATCTTTCTTCATTTCAGGGGACAAGTCTTGTATTCCAATTAATCCAAAGTTTGAAAAAAGGTCGAAAATTTAAAAAAGAAAAAATGTTGATATTCGAAAAAAAAACCAAATTTTCAAAAAAGTCGATATTCTAGAAGTCGAATCTAACATTAATTTAAAAAAAAGGAATGTTTAAAGGAACTCGAAATTTTTAAAAGCAATATTTTTAATGAATAGCGAGATTTAAAAAGAAATCAAAATTGTCATGTGTAAATTTTGGAAACATCGAAATTAAAAATTAATTAAAAGTTTCCAATTGTCAAATATAGTTAAAAATAAAAAAAATTAAAATTGTTAGGGACAGCCTAAACTTCCAAAATTGAAAAATAAAATGTTTACAAAATTTTACTTAATTTCACTAACTTTGTAGACATTTTCAAACCGAAATTATTAAAAATTTATCAATATCAGTTTAAACATATCAAAATTTAACATTATTTAATGCCAAGAGATAAGAAAACATCGAAACTTTTTAAAAAAGCCCAAGAAAATTTGAAATATCAAAACGGCAAAAGGAAGTGCAAATGTTAAAAAACGTAATTATTAAAAAATCCAGCTTTCAAAAAATTTGATACTTTAAAAAAAAGCAAAATTTTACAAAATGATTAGAAATCCTTAGAACCTTAAAAACATTGAAAAAGTCAATCCGAAGTTTTCAAAAAAATATAAATTTCTGAAAGTCGAAATTTTCAAAGAAATAGAAATTTTCAAAAATTAGTTTATATTTGAAGAAGAGTTATTTATAAAAAAAATCGAAATTTTGGAAACCTTTTACGCTTTCAGAAACTAGACATTTTCAGATAAACTGGAAATTAAACAACCAAAATATTGAAAAATTCGAAATTTTGAACCACGTTCAATTTTTTTTCGAAATTCAAGTTTTCAAAAGAAACATTTTAAAAAATAAAGCAGGATCTTCAAAAAATTCAAGTGTTGAAGGATATTCAAAATTTTTAATGTCAAATTTTTAAAAAACCTTACGCTTTTCGAAAAATTTAAATTTGAAAGAAAGTAAAAATTTTCAAAAAAGTCGACATTTAAAAGAAGTCATAATTAAAAAGGCAAAAATTTCAAAAATATTCGAATTTTATTCAAGTTTTTCGAAGAAATTCGAAACAAAATGTTTTCAGAATAAAGTTATTAACTTTGGTGTGATTTTTTGTTAAAATTATTGACTGATTTGTTTTATCTCACAAATTCTTAGTTCCTTAATTAATTTAATGTCTAATTCTCAATTAATTCAAAAGATTAAAAAAGATCAAAATGCAAAGCTTAAAAATCTGGACAAATTAGAATTTTTCGAAAATTAGTTTTATTCTCCTTGTTTCTATCGATTCGTCATTTATCACAAAAAAGTCGCTGAATGTTGAGATTATTAGTCAGATACTTTATTTATTTTAAAATAATCACTAAAAATCATTCAAGGGTGTCTAAAACGTTGGAAATCAAAATCCCCCACCTAGAGGACTGCGTTAAATATTTGCAGACAAATAAGAAATGTGACGCAAAAAGGTGGAGGCGCAGGGACGCGAACAGAAATAAATTTCAGCGCTCATTTCAAGCGAGAGCATTAGAGAAATGCAAATATCTAGGGTTGTAATCCCTTAAATAGGAAATTTCTATTTTGCGGTATGTACGGTAGGCGCAAACAAACAGAAAACGAGGCGTACACAAACGCTGTTTATTTTCCTATGAGCTTATTAAATTTACTACTTAATTTATGCAGAATCTGAAAAGGGAACTCGGGCCCGCGGGTAACTCTGGAACAATGTTCATCATCGCGGAAAATATGCCCGGCACTAAATCAATTTTATTGCCGTGTTGCTCGCCCAAATTGGAATGATCACTAATCATAATTTTCCCTTAACATAAAATATTTCACCCCTTCTAGACAGACTTGAAATACGGTGTCGGCTTGATGCAATACGTTCCGATAATATATGAGGCTGAAATGGTAATTGTGAGTCGTTACTTCATATTTATGCACTGCACCCATCGATGTGTACACATTACGCCTTCCTGAAAGCTGTGGAATGTGACGCCGGTTTAAATAGGATGGCGGGGGCGCGGGAATATACCTGACGAGCGCTCATTATTTATCCAAAGTAAGGAAGAGTAAAATGTTTTAGAATTATTATAGTCCATTTCAAAAACAACCCAGAACTTGAAAAAAAAAACGTTTTTGCAATAAAAACCAAAACTTGCAGCAAAAATCAAAATTTTGAAGAAAATTGTGATTTTAGGAAAAAGAGAAATTCTGAAAAATGTAGAAATTTTAGGATACAAAATTCTAAGTATTTATAATTTGTGCAAAGAACAAAACAATTTTTAAGAGGGTCGAAAATTTGAAGAAAGCAAAATTTTTCAAAAAAGCCAAGTTGCTCAAAAATGGTCGAAATTTTGTAACAAAATGGAAATTTTTAAAATAGGTGAAATTCTCAAAAAAATAAAAATTAGGAGAAAAAGACGAAATTCTAAAAAAAATAAATATTTTCAAAAACAACAAAATCCTTAAATTGATCAACATTTTGGAGGACTCCAACTTTTAAAAAGGTAAGCATCTTTACTAAAGTCGAATTTCAAAAATGGTAGAAATCTTCAATAATGCTAATTTTTTTTTGGAATAACCACTTGAGAAAACGTCAACATTTTGAAAATATTCTATACTTGAAACAAAGAATTTCGAGTAAAAAACGAAGTTTTGAAAAAAAGTCGAGATTGTTTAGGTCGAAATTTTGAAAAAAATGTACATTAAAATTTTAAAAAGAGTTAAAGTTAAAAAAGAAATATTTTAGCAAAAGCCTTCCATGAAGTCGAAATTTTAAAGAAATAAATTTTTCTAAAATTAAAATTTGGAAAAATTAAATTTTGGAGAAAACTAAATTTTTTGAAAAAATTTGATATGTGCAATATTTTTAGAAAAGTGGAATGTTTCAGAAAAAAGCAAAATAGAAAAATTGAAAAACAAAACCTCTCCCCTGAAACCAAGAAAGAGTAAAATCCACCACAAAGATTGCTATAACGCTTTCCGACAGCCAAGCTATCATCTTCAGAGAGATCTTTAGAGAGTATATCTCTGAAGATGATAGCTTGGCTGTCGAAACGCGTTAGAGCAACATTTGTTGTATTTTTTAATCTTTCTTGGTTTCAGGGGACAAGCTCTATTTTTCAGTTTTTTAAGATAACCAAGGACCATTCCGTTCCACCAAAAAAAAGCAATATTGAAATTTTTAAAAGAATCAAAATTTTTAAAAATTGTTGTATGGTCCCATTTTTCAAAATCGATATTTTGAGACAATACCAAAAATTTAATTTAAGCTAGATTTTCAAAAAAGTTAATAGTTCGAGGAAAAGATGAAATATCGAAATTTTCAACATAAAAAAGTAGAATTTTTCAATAAAGTCCTATTTTTATTTAATCAAAGTTGGGAAAAGGTCAAGGTTTTGAGCAAGATTCAATATTTTGAACGAAGCATTCGAAATTCACAAAAAAAACAAAATTTCGAGTAAAGGATGAGGTTGTAAAATAAACTAGAAATTTATTGAGATGAAATTCCGAAGACATTTACATCGAAATTTTCAAAATATTTAAAATCTTTAAAAGAGACCATACAAGCAAAAATCTTTAATAAAGTCAAAATTTTGAAAAGAAAATTTTTTCAAAATTTGAAGTTTACCAAAAAAAAAAAACAATAAAATTTCAAGAAAAAGCAAAGTAAAAATTTCTAAGGGCCAAAGGTTTAAAAAAAAGGTCAAAATTTTGAAACGATAAAAATTTTGAGTTAAGTTTTGAAGAAAACTCCAAAATTTAAAAAAATAAGAATTTGGAAACATGACATTTTCAAAATGAAAGCAAAATTATCAAAAAAAATCCAAGTTTTCAACAAAATGTCAAATTTACAAATGTCAAAATTTCCAGAGAAAATTGAAATTTTCATAGTCTTTAAATAATTGGATGTTTCAAACAAAATTCAAAAATTTTAAACACTTGAAAGTTTAAAAAAAGTCCAGGTTTTAAAAAGTGAAATTTTTGAAAACCTCAATTTTCAAAAAAAGTCTAATTTTAGAACTAACTAAAACTTTCAAAAAGTCAAAATTGGAAAAAGTCAACCTTTTGAAAATATTCGACATCTGGAACAAAGAATTTCGAGAAAAAGTGTTAAATAAAGTCGAAAATTTTTAAATCGAAATTTTGAAAAAATTTACGTATGAATTTACAAAAAAAATTAGATTTTAAAAAGTAAGTATGCAAAAATCTTCAATAAAGTCAAAATTTCGAGAAAAGATCGAAATCTTTATTAAAGCCTTTAAATAATTAAACATTTAAAATGAAATTCAAAACTTTCAAACACCTGAAAGTTTAAAAAAGTCTGGGTTTTTTAAAAAGTGGAAAATTTTGACAAAGCGCAATTTTCAAAGAAGTCACATTTTCGAAAAATGTTAAAACTTTCAAAAAATCACAATTGGGAAAGTCAACGTTTTGAAAATATTTGATTTTTGGAACAAAGAATTTAGAGAAAAAGACGAAATGCTGAAAAGGGTCGAAATTTTTTAAAACGAAATTCTGAAAAAATTTTAGGTAGAAATTTTAAAAAGAACTGAATCTTAAAAAAGTAGGTAAAAATCTTTGATAAAGTAAAATTTTAAAGTGAAAAATGTTTCCAGAATTACATTTGGAAAAAAATAAATATTCGAAAAAACTTAAATTAATGAATAAAATTTTAATTTGCATGCATCAAAAATTTGATTAAAAAGTCAAAATTTTGAGACGTTCAAAATTTTAGGAGTCAAAATTTTGAAGAAAAATTCCCCAATTAAAAATGAGTGAAAATTTGAAAACGCGAAATTTTCAAAATGAAATCATAATTTCCAAAATAAAAATCAACGCATTCAAAAGATGTCTAATTTAGAAAACATTAAAATTTCGAGCAAAGCCAATATTTTTGAAAAAATTGAAAACTTCAAATAATTAGATGTTTCAAACAAAAATTAAAAATTTTAAACACCTTGAGGTTTAAAATAGGTCTGTTTTTTTTAAAAAGTGGACATTTTGCAAATTCACAATTTTCTGAAAAGTCAACTTTTCTAAAAAACGTAAAACTGTCAAAGGGTCAAAATTATAAAAAAAAGGATTAATGTTTCATTTCTCAGCAGAGTCTAAACATTCCAATCATCATATATTTAAAAAGTCAAAAATGAGAGGAAGTAAGTGCGAATTTTAAAATATCAAAATTTTCGAAATAAGTCGTAGTTCTCAAAAACGCCAAATGTTAGAAAATTCTAAATTTTTAAAGGCTGGTCAAAATTTATAAAAATAAACAATTTGAGAAAATATTTTAACCGAAAGGTCAAATTTTTCTGAAAAAAGGTCAATTTTAAAGTTAACATTTTCAAAAGAATCAATATTTAATAAATATCTCAATTTAAAAAGCTTAATATCATCAAAAAACTATGCGTTTTTTTTAGTTTATATTGAAAAAAAAAAGTGCAATTAACAACAAAACTTTTAAATGTTAAAAGGAATGATTGAAATTCAAGGAAACATTTAAATTTTGAAAAAAGGACATTAAAAAAATCAAAATTTTTAAAAAGTCAAACGTTTCAAAAGTCTAAATATTGAAGGCGTTAAAATTTTGAAAAAAATCAACAATTTAAGCAAAAGTCCAAATGAAAAAGTCAGATTTTTTGGAAAAAAGTTTAAATTTTGAAGCCAACATGGTCAAAATAATAAAAACTTTAGGAAAAGTCTAAATTTTGAAGCTATCAAATTTGCAAGAGTCAAAATTTTGAGGGAAACCCCACAATTAAAAATAAGTGAACATTTTAAAAGGTGAAATTATCAAAATTAAATTGAAATTTTCAAAATGAAATCACAATTTTCAAAATAAAATCACAATTTTTAAAATGAAAATCAAAACTCTTAAAAAAATTTCAAATTTAAGGAACCTACGTATTTTTTGTTAACTTTTTTTCTAAAAAGCCTATTTTTTTTAAATTTTGGCTCCCTTGAAAATTTTGAAAAACTTTGACTTAGATATTTCGGCCATTTTAAATAATTAAATTTTTTTCCAGCTTCAATTTGTTTTGGTTTTTACTTTTGACCCATTTCTCCTTTTCTAAAAATGTTGACAAATTTTAACTAAGAAATGTTGTCTCTTTTGAACATTTTGACCATTCGACTGTTTGTGAAAATGTCAAGAGTTTACTGTATTCACTCTTTTTCCAAAGTTTCCACCATTTTCAAAATATTGGTTTTTTGTTAATTTAAAATTGGGTAAATTTCTAAAATTCCTAAATATTACGAGTTTTTGGAGATTCTTAATTCGAAAATTTTATACTTCTGTACTTCTTGACCATTTCTATATTTTCATATATTTACTTTCTCAAAAGTTTCAATAAAATTCGATTTTGGGGAAAAATCAGAATGTTGAAACTATCAAAAAATTTATAACTACGAGAGGAATTGAATTTTTTTTAGTCTTTTTTAAAAACTTTGACTCTTCCTTAAAATGTTGATTTTTTTATTAGAAAATTTGGGATATCTTTTGGAATTTTTTTTTAATGTTGGCCCTTTTAGAAATCTGAATTTTAAAATTTGTCTTTTGACTTTTTAAAATGTTTGTCCTTTTTTAAAAAGTTTTACCTTTTTTAAACGTTTTAATGCAATTTTGGTGATCCAGGAATTTCAAAATTTGTCCTGTCTTTCCAAAATGTCTAATATTACCAAAATTTTGACTTTTTTCCAAAATTTTAGGTTACTTCGACAGTTTTGATTTTTTTGGTGAACTATTACTGCATAGTTTTTAAAAATTCTTTATTTATTTCGACCTAATTAAAAAAAAAACATTTGGAAAACTTTGTCTCTTTGAAATGTTTAAACTTCTGAGGGTAAAATCTTTGTTTTGAATATTTCGACCTTTTAAGAAAATCCGGACTTTTTGAATTTTTCGAGATTTGAGTTTTTCCATTTTCACAAAAAAATTTCACTTCATTCAAATTTTCGACCTTTTTAAAAAAATTTGATTTATTATAACCAATTTTACTTTTAAAATGTCAACTATTTTTCAAAAATCTGTTTTTCAAATTCAATTTTAATAAAAATTTAAATTGATTTGAAAATTTTAACTCTTTTGAAAATATTGTCTCAAAATCTTACCTTTTATCAATAAAAATTCAAAATTTTGAAAAATGTTGTCACTTTTAAGAACATTTTGACCCTTCGACTGTTTTCGAAAATATCAAGATCTCAATATTTTCACCATTTTTTTCTGAAATATCTCGACTTTTTTTTAAATTTTAGTATTTCGAGTTTTTGTAAATTTTTAATTAGAAAATTTCGGCAAATTTTAAATATTTCTAACTAAAATTTTTATATTTTCAGATACTTACTTTCTTAAACTTTTCAATAAAATTCAATTTTGAGAAAAAGTCAATATGTCGAAAGTCTCGAAAAATTTGTATCTACGAGAAAAAACTGAAAATTTCTCATTTAGTTTTTCTCAAAAATTTCGACGTTTTCTTAAAATGTTTAAAATTCAATTTTGAGAAAAAGTCAAAATGTCGAATGTGTCGAAAAATTCATATCTACGAGAAAAAATTGAAAATTTCTTATTTAGTTTTTTTTTCAAATATTTCAACGTTTTCTTAAAATGTTGTGTTTTCCTATTTGAAAATTTGGGATTTTGTTTGGAAAATTTATTTTTTTAAAACTTTGACCCTTTTAGGGATCTAAATTTTGAATTGTTTAACTTTTAAAATTATTGTCCTTTTTTAAAACCTCAGACTTTTTTTAACGTTTCAATTTTTCATAAAGATTTAGGGATTTCAAAATTTTCACGTCTTTCCAAAATATTTAATTTTACCAAAGTTTCGACTTTCTTACCAACAATTTAATTTACTTTGACAATTTTAATTTCTTTTTTGTAAATTCTTCAGTTACTTTAACCTAATTAAAAAAACATTTAAAAATTTGGCATTTTCGAAAATTGGCTTAAATTTTTTGAAAATTTTTACTTATAATTTCCACTTTTTACATTTTTTTTCTCTTAAATGTTTAAACTTTTAAAGTTACAATCTTTAACCTTTAAAAATTTTGCCCTTCTGAAAATTGTGACTTAAATTTTTGTTTGAAAATTGTGACTTAAATTTTTGTTTAAAAATTTTAACTTAAAATTTTCAGTTTTTACATTTTTTTTTGTGAAATTTTGTCTCTTTAAAATGTTTAGACTTTTAAAGTTACAATCTTTTTTCGAGATTTGAGTATTTCGATTTTTACAAAAAATTTCACTTTTTTCTAAATTTTCACCCCTTTAAAAAATGTTGACTTATTATATCCATTTCTACTTTGAAAATGTCAGGTATTTTACAAAAATCTGTTTTTCAAATTTAATTTTATTAAAAATTTAAATTGATTTGAGCTCCGTTCAAAATGTTGCCTCAAAATTTTAACTTTTGTCAAAAAAAAATAAAATTTTGAATTTCTTTAAAATTTCAACTTAACCTTAAGTCGAAAGTGAAAAAAAAATCTTTCTAGATTGGCACCAGAATACTGACTTAAATCCTGATATTAACGAAAAAGTCGTTTCAAGTTTGAAAAGGACATTTGGAAAAATTACCCAAAATTCTGACATTTCGAGGTTGAGTTGCACATTTTCGGAGACAAGTGGAATTGTTGATTTTAAACCTTCGCTTTTTCTCTGTTAAGCTCAAAATGCTGAGTTAGAAGAAAAATTTTGAACAATAAATCATTTCAAGCTCAAGCTGCAAAAAACAATTTCTTGCGTAATCAGTTTTCTTTTTAGCAATATTTTTAATTAACAACTTTTCCCCCAATTGTATTAAAATAGTAAACGGTAAAATTTGGGCTGACTAGTTACAATGTTAAAATTAACTAATGGTATCACATGACCTATTGCCTCGAATTAACCGATAAACGAAAAATTCATTAAGCCCCAACCCCATCTAATTTCCGTCAATGGCCACCAATCAATCTTCGTTGTCTGAACGTCGCCCCCAGAAATAATTCCAAAGTCGTGCGATAATTTTCGACGATTTTCTGTATGTGCATCACGCAGACAAGGACACGAGGTGCTCCTATTTTGCATAATGACGTAACGGTCCTTTGAAATCCGCCAAATTTGCAAAACGTTTATTTAAATGACCCTGCAAGCCCTCTTCCCGGGCAGATCCCGCTTAAGCGATACGAGGAAAATAAAATTAAACTTAAATTTCTGTATAATAAACGCAAAGTGACAAAGGACGTGAGAAGAGAATTAAAATATGAGCGCTGGATTTTTATTTCGCCGGGGCTAATTTGCGGAAAATTGGACACTAATATTTTCCTTCAAAATGAATTTTCCTTTACAATGATCACTTAATGCGATTCCACGAAATTGCTACTTACCCGTTCATTATACTAATTACATTGTCTCTGTCGAAGTTACTTCACGCCTTTTAGTTACAAAGAAGTTTTGTTTTGCAAGAATTTGCATGAAACTTAAAATTTAAGCTTGCCGAAGTTCAGATTTTATTAAATATTCATTCCGCATAAATTAATTTGCTGCAAAGTTTTTTACTTTCAACCAGAATTTACGTATTATTACCTAAGATTTTGAGCTGTTGAAAATTCAATATAAAACTTTGATTGGAACTAAATCGATTTCAAATCTGCAATCGGTCGTAATCGTTAACAGTTTTAATTTACCAGTGATTTATTTCTGTTAGTAAACCTTTTAAATAGTTGATTTTCTTTAGCCAGTGGCCCCTCGTGTCGTATTAGTACGGAAGGGAACCGAGGAATCTGCGCAGGGCAGTAGCTAGTTTATAAAGAATTTTGTGCAATAGGTTGACTTGGGCCATAAAAATGAATCAGAAACAAAATAGGTAAGTTGACCAAGAAAAAACTTTCGTAAAAATGTCTTGCTTTGAATTTTTTTTCCAAAGAGATACTTTATTTCTCTGAAGGTGTTAGCTTGGCTATCGAACGCGTTAGGATTCTTATGTATTATAAATTTTTTTGGTTTCAGGGGACAAGATCAGTATATTCATTTCTCAACTATTTGTGTATTTCTTACAACAACAAAAAAAACGAAAAACTTTAGAGCATCCAAGAGAACCAAAAAAAAAACTATCATCTCAATAAAACCCGTTCTAACTTTTAATTTTTCTGGACAAAGCACAAAGTCGCTTTTAATCTAAAACAAAATCGAAATTTTAGGAAATGAAGCTGTAAAAATTAATTTCTGCTTGAACTTTAAAAAAAATAAATATAAAAAAATATTTGGAAAAGAGTTACAATTTCTAGTTCAAATTTGATTAGTTATTTTTTGGAAATTTTGAAGTTTCAAGCGTAAGAAATTTAAGAGTTTAAAAATCGAAATTTGAACTTTCTTCAGAAAAATATCACTTTTTCATTTTGAATTTATTTTCTAAATTTCGGCTAATATTTCGACTATTTAAAACGTCCGAATCTTTTTGTAAATTTTTAATTTTTTTATGATTTTTTTTGTTTTGTTTTTGAATATTTCTACTTGTTTTGAAAATTGGTTATTATATGACTTCCACTTATTTTAAACTTCCTATTTTTCCCAATTTTGACTTTCTCTCAAAATTTTTAATTTATCTGAAACACTTAACACTTTCAGAATTTCTATTTTTTAGACACTTAAATTTTGAGAACGCTTTTTCTTTGAAAATTTCGACTTTCTTGAGCATTTTGTCTCTTTTAAACCTTCAACCTTTTAAGTCTTGGCTTTTTGGAAAATGCAAACAAAGTTTTGACGTTATGACAGTTTTTAAATATTTGGCTTTTAAGAGTTGTTATTTTTCGCAATTTCCATGTTAAAATGTTTGAAAGTTTTGAGTTTTTTGAAAAATTTTAACTTTTTTGAGAATTCTCACCTATTTGGATTTTTCAACTTTTTTAATATATTGGCTTATTCAAGAATTAATTTTTTTTTCCAAGAAGTGACTTTTTTGAAAATTTTGATTCTTTTGGCTATTTTGACTTCTTTTTGAAAATCTCACATTTCAAAATTTCAACTTTTTTTAAAAATTTGGTACTTTCTCAAACTTTTGACTATTAAAATTTGAATCGTTTAAGAATGTTGACTTTGTTTAAATCTTTGACTCTTGCAACACTTTTTTTAACAATTTTACTTTTTCTCCAAATTTTATTTTTTTGTTGTTGATTTTTGAACAATTTTTCTTTTAAAGATCCTGACTTTATTGAAGAGTTACATACTCTTCTTTAAAGATCTTAACTTTTTTGGAAATTTCGATGTAAATTTTTTGAAAAATTTTGTCATAAAAAATTTTGACTTTTCTTCACAACTTCGTCTTTTACTCCAATCTTTTTTATGTAAATTTTAAAGGCTTTGTTCAAAATATTGAATTTTTATAAAAACATTGACTTTTTTCAAAAATTTTATTTAAAAAAAATTGGGTTTAATAAAAAAACTCTACTTTTTTTTTGAAAATTTAGACTTTCTGGATTGGATTCGTTGTGGGTTGCCTAAAGTTTAGACCGGCCACCCTTTCCGGGCCCATTGTGCCAAATTTAAACTTTATTAAAGATACTTAGTTATTTTTTTTAACTACGAATCTTATAGAATTTTGACCTTTTTCAAGATTTCATTTATTTTTTGACAATTTTGACTTTTTAAAGAAATTTGACTTTTTTTAAACCTTCACGTATTTGAAGTTGTAACTTTTTTAAAATCCCACTTTTTTAAAGATTTCTAATTATTTGAATTTTTTGATTTTCTTAACATATAGGTTTCTTCCAAATTAAATTTTTTCTTGAAATTTTTATATCTTTTAGATAGGATGTTTCTGAAAATTTCTCTATTTTTTTTAACTTTTCCTGCTTTCGACACATTTCAATTAATTTTTAATTTTCCTTTCTTCTCAAACTTTTGCTGTTAAAATTTTGATTGCTCCAAAATTTTGACCTAGTACATATATTCGACTTTTGCTACACTTTTTTCAGAATTTTTGTTTTTCTCCAAATTTTATTTTATTATATTTTATGGTTGATTTCTAAGCCATTTTTTTTAAAGGCTTTATTTTATTGAAGATTTTTGCTTATATAATTTTCTTAAGGATTTTATATTTTTTGAAAATTTTGATGCACATTTTTTTAGATTTTCGTCTTAAAAAATTTTACCTTTTCTTTACAACCTTCTTTTCATTTAAAACGTTATTTTTTTGTAAATTTCAAAGGCTTCATTCAAAATATCGAATCTTTATAAAAGCGTTGACTTTTTCCCAAATTTTTATTTAAATAATTGGTTTTATTGAAATATTCTATTTTTTTTATTTAGATATTATTAAAGATATATAATTACTTTCTTAAACACAAATCTTTTAGCATTTTGACTTTTTTCAAGATTTCGTTTTTTTTTTTGAAAATTTTGACCTTTTTTAATTTCGCATTTTCGTCGAAATTCTCACATTTTTGAGAATCTCTTTTTTTCTAAAAGTTTTAATTTGATTCGAGTTTTTGATTTCCTTAACATATTGGCTTTTTCAAAAACAACATTTTTTTCTTAAAATTTTGACTTTTTTCAAATAGGGTCTTTCTGAAAATTTCTATTTTATCCCTTTTCACATATTTGAACCTTTTCTTTAAATGTTGGTTTCTTCTTAAACTTTTGACTGTCGAGAATTTGATTGTTTCAAAATTTTGACCTTGTTCAAATCTTTGACTTACAACACTTTATTCAAAATTTTTACTTTTTCTTCTAATTTTATTTTATTATAATTTTTTGTTGGTTGCTTTTTGAACAATTTTCCTTTTGAAAATTTTAAGTTTGTTAAAGATTTTTGCTTACATATTCTCTTTCAAATATTTTAACTTTTTTGAAAATTTCAATGAAACTTTTTTTAGAATTTTGTCGTAGATATTTTTGACTTTTCTCCGCAACTTTGTCTTTTACTCAAAATGTTGTTGTTTTATAAATTTCAAAGCGTTTAATAATTGGTTTTATTGAAGAATTCGATTGTTTTTTTTTTAATTTAGACTTTATTAAAGATTGAAATACAAATATTTATTACTTTTTGGTGGGACGGACTGCTCCTTAGTTATCTTAAAAAATTGAAATACAGAACTTGTCCCCTGAAAACAAACCTTGGATTTCAGTCGAATCTTCCAGTTAAAGTCGAATTAAAAAAAGTAAATATTTTCACAGATTGTCGGGTTTTGAGAAGAAAGGAACATTTAGGGTAAAAAGTCTAAAGACATAGTTACAAAAAAGACAAATAAAGGTAAGAGTTAAAAAAGTGGAATTTCGAGAAAAAGGCAAGTTTTGACATGAAGCTTCAAATTATGATAAATGGAAGGTCTTTTGGGCTGAATATGTTTTCTTTTGACTACATGAGTCAGAGGGGTCTTATTTTGTCCCATATATTGTCTGATTTATCTGATTTCACTGTGAAATAAAATTTAAAATCAAAAATAAACTTTTGTGGCTGTTTGAAATTCACGAAACCAATTTTTTCATTGCGGATGGCTCTTTTGGGTTAAAAGTTTGCCAACCCCTGAGCTAGTTAAAACATCAATTTGTAATTGAAGCTAGATATAGTGGATAAATATTTGAACTATTTATATTAGAATAGAAAATTTGAGGTAAAAAGTGAAAAATTTTGCAGAAAAAAATCAAGATTTCTGGAACAAGCAAACAAAAATATTCTGGTTTAGCTAAACAATTTGAGTACATTTTGGTAGAATCGGTGATCCCTGATTATTTTCCAAAATTCAAATACAAATCTTGTTCCCTGAAACCAAGAAAGATTAAAAAACACAACACAGGTTGTTCTGCCGCATTTCGATAGCCAAGCTATCATCTTCAGAGAGATACTGACTGACTGACTGACTGTCTGAGTATCTCTCTGAAGAGGATAGCTTGGCTCTCGAAACTCACTACAGCAACCTTTGTTGTGTTTTAATTCAGGGAACAAGATTTGTATTTCAATTTTTGAAGATAACCAAGGACCAGTCCGTTTCACCAAAATTTATTAAAGATACCTAATTAGTTTTTAGCTACGAATCTTTTAAAATTTTGACCTTATTCAAGATTTCGTTTTTATTTTTGAAAATTTCGACTTTTGTTCATATCGTCTTTTTCTCAAAACTCTCACATTTTTGAGAATCACACTTGTTCTGAAGTTTTCAATATTATTTCGAACTACCGACCTTGAAAAATTGGACAATTCAACAATTTTTAAAAAATTGACTTTTTTGAAAAGTACTATTATTTTTTTTGAAACCTTCTACTTTTTTAAGAATATTTACTCTTTATGAAAAGTTTGCCTCTTTAAAAATATTTATTTTTCATAAAGAGTTTTGATTCTTTAGAATTTTGAATCTTAAAATTTTGACTTTATTCGTCCCATTCTGCAAATTTTAAACTTTGTACGGAATCTTGCTTATTTTCTAGAAGCTTTGATTTTTTTTGTAAATTTTAATTTTTTAAGATTGATTTTTTAACAGTTGTCATTGTTTTCGGAAATTTTAACCAATTTTCATTATTTTGGGTTTTTCTTGGAGTTTGGACTCTTTTCGAAGGTTACCCTTTATTTTTGAAATTTCGGCTCTTTCTCTAAATTTCGATTTTTTTTTAAAACATTTGATTTTCTTTTGAACGTTTTGTTTTTTTTTTTGAAACCTTGAACCTATTTTAAAATTTTTTCTTTTTCTGAATAAATCGACTTTTTTCAAAGTTCGACCTTTTTTGAAAATGTCGACCCTTTTTCAAAAATTTTATTTATTCTCGGAGTTTTCGAGTTTTTAACATTTTGTCTTGTTGGGCTAAAATCGTTTTTGAAAACCTTATTTTTGTCTTATAACGATAATTTAAAATTGTTCAAATATTATTTTGGATTATTTTTCTATCCCTTAGGGACTGAAATTTAAGGATCGACTTAGTGTTTGGTCAATTCTTTGATATATTCTTTACACAAAGTATTGGGTTATGAAACGTCTTTAATTTAGTTGCATCCAAACTTTGACGCCCCTTTTCTCCATAAGAGGTTAGATTACTGAAATCTTTCTAAAACGTGCTGAATTATTTATTTTATATCCTTACGCACAATTTAAAGTTGGAATGTATTTTTTAAAGTTTTTTCTCTACTGACTGTGATAGTCCTTTTTACCCCTTTAGTGGCTGAATTATTAAAATCAGCCAAATACGTGTTTATCGTTATCAAATGTTACCTGCAAGGTAACTAGGTCATAAAACGTATTATTAGCTTGATTACATACCAAATCCAAAACTACCGCCTTATTACCCTCTTAGCGGTTAATTTTCTAAAATCGGCCAAACATGTGGCTAATTATTTTTTTTTATAGAATGTTTACACAAAATTTTGGGTTACAGAATGCAATGTTAACTTTGTTCTGTGCCAATTTCTAAACATCATTTTATCCCATTTTTATCCTCTTAGAGTACGAATTTCCGAAAATCCCTTCTTACTGCTCATCTTTACCTCGAAAGAAACCAACTCTTCAAATTTCGTGATTCTAATTACAGTAGCTTTACACCTCTACGTTGATAATTATGTTTTTTAGTTGATCAGAAATAACGTCTTTATAATATTAGTATAGTACTAGTACTTCTAATTGCAAGACCATAGGAAATAACTAGACTATGAAAAGGTACAAATAGAGCTTTCCTATGTTACCAATTCTTCAGTAGATTCTAAAACAACAAAAACAAAGCAATTATTTTCAAATAGCTACACCGAATTTTTTTTAACATATACGGGGGTATATCAAATATGAGCCGGAACTTGTTTTTAAAAAGTTATTGCTACAAGATACATACAGGATGTTTCTAAACTCATGCGACAAAATTCAGGAGGTGATTGCTCGTATGGAACTAAGATGGGTCTTTCTTATAACAAAATTTTCTCAGCCCACCCCTTTTCGAGATATCACCCTTAAAAGATGGTGACTAAAATTGGGTTTTTTTGATATTGTAGGGGATAACTTAACTGGGCCACATTTTCTGCCTCAGCCATTAAATGGAATTTCTTACACCAGTTTTCTCGACAATGATCTCCTTGAACTACTTGAAGACGTCGCACTCAATATCAGACAAAACATGTGGTTCATGCACGATGGTGCTCCAGTACACTTGAGTCGGACTGCTAGGCAACATTTAGATGCAACATATCCCAACCGTTGGATTGGTCGAGGAGGACCCCAACATTGGCCTCCTTGATCTCCAGAGTTAAATCCTTGTGATTTCTGTTTATGGGGTTACCTTAAATCATTAGTCTAGACCCATAGTTGATATCAACGATTTGAAGAATCGTATTTTCCTAGCGTGTGACACCATAAGAAATACACCTCAAATCTTTGAACGTGTACGGCAATCCATGACACGTAGGCTACGTTCATGTATTTTGGCTGAAGGTGGTCATTTCCAGCATTTATTATGAATCGTATTACATTTTACATCTTTACTGTTTTCCACTTAATGTATTAAAAAAATTATAAATTATGGTGTTTATTTTTTTCTCTGCAGCTATTGGTTTTGGGAAAAAATTTAAGAATAAAAAAAAGTTTTAAATAAAACGAGGACTTTATGTTAAATTTTATTTCATAAAACTTTATCTCAAAAAAAAAGTTTTGATATGAAATAAAGTAAGGATTGCTAATTTCACTCCCGTATAATGTAACAGAAATGTTGAAAAAATACCCGTGGTTAGTCCTTTGCGAGTGCACGAAAATAACAGAATTTCAAGTTTCTAACTTTACTGAAGTTTTAGAAAAAAACTAAAAACTCAATTTTAGTCACCATCTTTTAAGAGTGATATCTCGGAAAGGGGCGGGCTGAGGAAATTTTGTTATAGAAAAGACCCATCTTAATTTCATACGAGCAATCACCTCCTGAATTTTGTCGCATGAATTTAGAAACACCCTGTATATGAAAGTTATTAACTAATTTTCTATATAATCTCCTTATTTTGTTATACGTTTTTCCCAAGGAGTTATTGAATGGCATCATCATAAATAAAAGAAAGGCGTGTTTGCACCCAGTTTCGCACAAATGTCTCAAGACCAGCAGCAGCATCATCATGGAATCGCTCACCTGCTAGAGCTTCTTTTAGTGGGAAATTTTGCCTTGACGGGTGCACCATCCCCCTTACTTTTCCACTTAATGCTTGCTTGTTAAGTAGATTCAGGGATGCAATGGTGGACCCAAGACTCATTACACGTAACGATACGTTGCAAAAAAATATCACCTTCACGTTGAAAACGTCCAATATGGCGCTGACAAATCTCCAGACGTTATTGTTTTTGTTTTTCAGTCAAAAGAATAGGTACCCATTAGGCAGAAATTTTTTGAAACCCCAGCTCGTCTGTAATGATGGATTGAGCACTGCCAAAGCTTATCCTTGATTAAGTTGGAATTTCGCCAACAGTTAAACGGCGATCACCTTCCAAAAGGCGTTGAACACCGTTAATCTTGTCAGAAGTTACAGTGGTTCGAGGACGACGGGTTTATTTTAAAATTAAGTTTGGTCTTCGAAAAATTTTTTGTGCCATTTATACACTTCAGTCTTCTTCAAACATGTATCCCAAGCTGTACTTCTACTCTACGAAGATTTTCGGCGAACTTTACACCTTCAAACGGCAAGAAATTTAATAATAATGCGCTGCGCAACGTGCGGATGAACCTCTTGGTCACTCATTGTATTTGCAAGTGACGAACGACGAGAACGCTTGAGCGCAGGAAGTCAGGTGATATCCCCACCAAATATCTTTAAGAGTATGCGCACTCTTCTGGCGCCCTCATGACGACATGATAGAAATTCCGGTTCATATTTAATTTACCTTCATAGTTTGATATATCGCATGCGAAGGCCATCGTTGTATAAAAATAGATTAAGCTTCAAGGCCAAGGGAGACAGTTCCACCACCACTTGTTATTCTTTTTGTCACATTTAAAAGATAGGGATGGTTTCACTACAGCATATTGAATTGAAAGTACCAAGTGTTTTGAAACTTTGATTCCCGGCGGGTTTTTTGCGGCTCTCGATCACACGTCACATAAGCCCCGTGTAAAATTTGTCTATCAGACGAAAACCCAAGAAAAAATCCCGGATAATACCAACGCCAAACTTTCATATCTGCGGCTTTTACAAAGTCGAATTTTTATTACACTCGCGATATACTTTCCTCAATCAAGATTTCATTATAGATAGCGTAAATTTTAATATCGGATTCAATTCCGTTTTGACGGTTGAGTTTAAAATGAGACGCATAAATTCGAGCGATAATTGCATCCCTTGGTTCCACCAGTTTCCCTCAGTTCTCTTAGAAAATGCGATGAATACGTTTTCTTAACGATTACATCAATTATTTCTTTCCACTGGGCGGGTATTTCAGTTTCTTCATATTTCTCGTTTCAATGGATATATTTTCTCTAATTACTAGAGGCCAAATAAATTAATATCTGCGCTACAGGGATGAAAACAAAGAGCGGAGACGGAATATAATACATCAATGGCGACGTCGAGGGTAGCGAAGCAAAGCGACAGAGAAATAATAGTTGACTCAAAAGATTGCTGATGCCCTCTACAACCTTGTCTCATATCCTGTAATTATTATTAAGCAAAGTAATATTAGTAATTTTAATTAAATATTAGAAGTTATTGCCTAACAATGTTATTAAATTTATAGTTTATAGACCATTTCAGAACACGTGTCTAAAAAATTGAAAAACAAATTTCGTTTCCTGAAACCAAGAAACACAACCAAGGTTGTTCTAACGCGTTTCAATGGCCAAGCTATCATCTTCAGAGAGATATCGAACACCTTATTTGTGTTTTTTAATCTTTCTTGGTTTCAGGGGACAAGATTTGTATTTTAATTTTTAAATATAACCAAGGACCAGTCTACCAAAATTCTTTTTTTCCAAAATATCCATTTTTCAAAATTCTCGAACTTTTTTATAAACTTTATTTTCTTTAAATGTCATCTTGTTTGAAAATTAGAATTTTTTTGAAAATTTCATTTTCTAAAACTTTTGTAAAAATTTCCCGAACTTGATCGTTTTTAAAATTTTTGATTTTTTTTTAGTTTTCAAGTATTATTTTTTAAAACATTGACTTTTTGGAATCTTTAGATTTTTATTTCTTAATTTCGACTAACTTCCAAATTTTGATTTTTTTTTGAAATTTTCGACCATTCTTTTGTTTCAGAAATTTTTATCATTTTTTAAAAATGTTGAAAATTATCCTTCTTTTTAAACTCTAATTGTTTGGAAACGTAACTGAATGAATCAATTTTAGTTAACATTATTTGTTTCAGAATATTAATAATGTCGACATTTTTTTCTTAAATTTCTATTTTTTCAAGATACCAACTTTCCAAAAAATTGTTCGGAATTTTCATTTCATATTTTTGAAAATTTTTAAACGTTTTTTAGAGTTCCGCCTTTTCTTGAAGAAACTTTTTAAAGTTTGAAGGTTTTTAAAAATGTTGTTTTCTTGAAATCTTGAAAAATATACTTTTTTTGGAAAATTCGACTTTTTCAATTTTCTACTTTTATAAAATTCACACAATTTTGAGTATTGTAGTTTTTTATCAAAATTTTGACTTATTTTTCCAAAGTTCGATTTTTTTAAATTGACATTTTTTAAAGATTTTTACTTTGAAAAGTTTCAGCTTTTTTTTAAATATTTTGGCTTTTCCAAAATTGTAACTTATTTTGACCATTTTTAAACATTTGAAAGATTGGAGAGATTTTGGAGACTTCTGATAATTCTGGTTGTACTTCTATTAAAACATTGACCTAACTCTTTTCAATTTAGACTATTTTTTTCCGCAATTCCGCATTTCGCAATTTTTTCAATCTACTGAAATTTGAAAATATCAATTTTCTCAAGATTTTGACTTTTTTTGAAAATTTTGACTTAGCATTTTTGACTGTTCTGGATTCTGGATCCGTTATAGATTGCCTAAAGTTTAGGCCAGCACTTAGGCCACCCTTTCCGGGCCCATTGTGCTACCCCCGTGATTAAGGCGTTCTTGGTTATTCATTCAACCGCCCAACCTTGTTGAGAAACTGAAAAACGTCCTTTGGATGCGCCTCTTTCAAACTGGCCACACTAGGCCAGAAGTCCCCCAGCGTGGATCCTCTCATTGATACTAGTGCGGGCAGTGACACATCACGTGCTCGACACTCTCATCTTCTTCTAAACACCCTCTACAACTTGAGTCGTTTATAATTCCCATTGTGTGGATGTGTTTGTTTAATCGACAGTGACCTGTCCAAATCCCTACAAGTTTCCTGAGATTATTCCTTGAGAATCATTTTTGACTGTTTTCAATATTTTCGACCTTATCCTAAATTTTAACTTTTTTTTTAATTTTCACTCAAGCTTTTGAATTTTCTGGAACATCAATGGTTTTCGAAATTTTGAATATTATTGCAAAATTTCTAGAGTCATCTCAAAAATTCGAATCTGAAGCGTTAGTATATAATAGGGAAAATCACGGCTGTCGATCTGCAGGTACACATATATTAAAAAATGAGTGTAACAGAAAACAACGCAATCTGATAAGAATGATGCACCGTTTACTTCATAAAAAGTAAAATAAATCTGTCAATTTAAGATTTTGCACAATGTGTTTGTCTCTTTGGATAGTTGATCAAATTATTTTTCTGTAGATGACACATCAAGTTCCAATCGAAGTAGATGAATGTAGAAACGTGTAACAGTAGTTTTATTATATAATATATTTGTAACAAGCAAGCCCCATCAAGTTCGTATTTTTGGAAAACAAACCCTGAGTTGGTAAGAGGAACTATTTTCCTTTCTACGCTAGAAAAGTTATGTAATTCCAGTAGGTCGAATTTGTAGGTGAGAGTATAACATAAAGCCATTGGTGCCTCATTAAATTTGTATATTTGCAAGTTCGCCCTTGGATACCTTTTGTCTTTTCCAATCACAATAACATGTACCTTGTTTGATATGGGATCAAGCCTCATAAAACCAGCCAGAGGACGTTTCAATTTACATAATGGCTTCTACGGCCGTGTTTAGGTAAAAACCCCCCATTTCTTAGTCACCCACAAGTTTTCATTTACGATGATCCGATGCAAGCACAGGGAACTTCACATAACGCCTTAATTACAAAGCTGATTGAATTTAATTAAGGCGATGTACGCAGGTCGATTTGGTTGCATAACAACGACGAACAACAAGAGTTACATTTTCATATTACCTCAAGATTAACAACTCTCTGTTAATCACCGAATACGTAGCCGGATAAATAGAAATTTGCGAAAGAGGGAGTAGTTTGGTAAGTTATTAGGCGCCTCCCTCTAGACTGGTAAGAAATTGATATTAAATTGACAGTGCACTTATTAAAGTTCGTCGAAGTTAATAGAAATTTACCTCGATTGTTTAATGACTCAACTTTGTCAGGGAGGAGTGGAGCAATTCGTAATATAATTAAATGATATAAGTCCCCGGTCTGTTATTGGGAGCATGAGGGCATTAATTTCACTAACTCGGAAGTGTAAGACTGAGCAAAATTGGCTTCATTTTGACAATTGGCTCAGTTAGTGAACTTTGCCGTTAAAGTGATTGCTAAACAACCGACTAATTTAATAGAGCAACTAGAGACAATTTAGCACAAAATTTAAAGAAATCAAATGATGCTTTTAAGCTTACCGAGTTCTAAATTGACAAACGAAATAAAATGCCACATAAACTGCAATAGTGCAGCTCTGTAAACTTGTAGTAGCGAATTGTAAATAGCTGAACTATCGAGTATTAATCAAATTATCTATTAATCTGTGCATTAGAATAATGACTTTTTCCAGGTGCCCGTTTCTGCTAAACATCAATGGGTCAACTGTAGATAGCTAAACTACCTATAGTTGATCCAACGGTCACTCTGAAAAGGTCAAGAGAACTTTAATATTTATCTGGTTTCAACACATATCACTTTGGCAGCCAAAGAGTCCATTGGTGGTAGTTAAGCTGCCTATGATTCTTTACCACACGCTTCTTCTTCTGGTTCCATATCCTGTCGAAGGTTCGAAACCATCATGGCTATACGAACATTGTTAGCCGTCGCTCTGAATAGTTTTGCGCTGCTGCATCCAAACCACCCAGATTTCCATGTTTCAAGGGCTACATTTTTGCAGCATGTTTGCATGATTCTTGTTGGAGCTATTTCATAGTTTCTGCCACAAGCGGATAGGTGGCGTCGCACGTGTACGTAGCAATTTTATAGTGTATGCTTGTGAAAGTAACATTTGTTGAGTCTTATTGACGAGATTGAACAAGATCTAAATGGATCTTTTGTAATTAAACTCTGAATGTAATAAATAGAGACCGGATTTTAGGTACAATGGAATAAGGTAAAAAGGTCAATAAAATGTGAAATAAGGTAAAATAGCTAAAAAAAAGGCATTTAAAAGGCAAAATACTCTAAAAAAAGACATTAATAGGTCCAAAACCGCCATTAACAAGAAAAACATTTGTTGACAATTTTGAATATTACTTTTCCTTTGAATTAAAAATTAAATATCTCTCATTATTTTCGGTTGTCAGATTTGTGCTACTTCGCCGTAATAAATAACTGTAATTTAAAAAGTTTTTTTTATGTCGGCATTTTCGAAACTCTTTTGTCTTTTCCCGGCAATTTTTATGCTTCTTCTTTGTGACCCACTAAAATATTTCTTCACTATCTTAAAACTTCGCTTTTTGCTTGAAAAGTTGGACCACATTTTTAGGTTGAAAGTCAAAATTTCGCATTTCCTTTGTAAGGTTTTTTAATTTTCTTTCCCCAAAATTTTGACTTTAATCCCAAAATTTTGCCTTTAAATTTCAAGTTTGATTAATCGTAAAACTGATTTTTTTCCTGGCTGTTTCTCTTAAAATTTTTGCACTTTCTAAAAGTTTTTCAAGTAAGTCTAATTCGTTATATTTTTCTAAAAAGTCAATGTTAAAATAAAGACTTTTTTCTCAATTTTCTTTTAAATCTTGCTATTTTAAATTTCAAAGTCAAAATTTCAATAAAAAATGTAAAATGTTCTATTATAGTTTAAAAATATGAAATGGTGAAGCTTTTCAAATAATTTCCACTTTAAGCTTGTTGATGCTTAACCTAAATTTTTTTTCTAAAGATTTCGACTTTACAAATCTTAGGGTAATTTCCAGATTTTTTCATTAATTAAGGTTAAAGTGTTATTTTTTATGTTTCTCCAACAAAGATGTTTAATTTTTTTGCGGAACTTCTGCTCTAAACTCAAACTGGTTATTTTCCTAAAGCCAATTTTAGCTAGATTTTTTTCAATATCGAAATTGATTGACATTCATTCTCTGGAAACTTTTAGTGAATATTGAAAAATGTATAAGATATCTACTTTAAAATAGAAATTGGGACTTTTTTTATTGACATTTAATAATTGGAAGTTATAATTGATTTTCATTCTAGAAATTTCATTATTTATTCGTCATAGTAGACTCTTATTGGTGAGCAACATTAACAATATTTATTTTATTTAACGTTTCTGCGACCAAAAAAATTAAATGTTTTCAAGCTGGGTCACAAAAATTTCCATTAAAAATGGAACTTCCAATACAGGAGCGTAAAATCTGAAATTTTACCATTTTTAATATGAGTCCAATATTTCAATCCATAGCAACACTAATTTTAAATATTTAATTTTTAATTCCTGTGAGTTTAAGCCAGCAATTTTAAGAAAAATAATAAAACTTAAATTTTTTGAAAAATTATTAGTACTTTTTAAATTGCAAGTCCGCAATAACAATCATACCATGAAAAAAGTCCGAATTTTAATAAAAAATCGAGATTTTTAAGATTGGTGAAAATTTTAAAAAACATTAGAAATTTTGATAAAAATAAAAATTTATAAAAAAGTTGATAATATAAAGTACCGAAAATGTCAAATAGTTAAAATTTTGTGAAAGAGTTGAAATTTGGAAAACGTTGAAATTCTGAAAGAGTCAGACTTTAAAAAAATAGCCGAAATTTTCAAAAAAATAGCTAATAATGTACAAAAGATAAAAATGAAAAAAAAATAGAGTTTTTTAGGTCAATAATTGCACATAGTAAATTTTGAGAAAGCCAAAATGTACAAAAAAAAGTTGACTTTTCAGAAAAAAACTAATAATGTATAAAAAGTAAAAATGAAAAAAAAATATAAAATCAATAAATAAATATAAAGTCAATAATTGAAAAAAGTAAATTTTGAGAAAGCCAAAATGTACAAAAAAAAGTCGAACTTCTCTGAGTACCTTACCAAAAATTCTAAAATTTTGAAAGTCAAATTTTGATTAAAATAAAATTTGAAAATAAAACGAGACCTTTAAAATAGAAATGTCAATTTTATAAAATCTACAAAAAAGTCAAAATTTTGAGAAATACTAGAAAATTTGAAGTCAAAATTTTGAGAAAAACTTCCATGTTGATAAAAATAAGAAAAAATTAAAATTTTGAAAAGAAGATTAAATTTGGGAAACTTTGACACTCTAAAAGAGTCGGACTTTTCAGAAAAAAGCCGAAATTTCCAAAAAAAAAACTAATAATGTACGAAAAGTAAAAATAAAAAAAATACAATTTTTTAAGTCAATAATTGCAAAAAGTAAATTTTGAGAAAGCCAAAATGTACAAAAAAAGTCGAATTCCTCTGAGAAAATTTCCAAGAATTTTAAAATTTTGAAAGTCACATTTTAATTAAAATAAAATTTGAAAATAAAACGAAACCTTTAAAACAGAAATATCAATCCTATAAAATCTACAAAAAAATCAAAATTTTGAAAAACACTAGAAAATTTGGAGTCAAAATTTTGAAAAAAATTGAAGTGTTGATAAAAATGGGAGAAAGTTAAAATTTTGAGAAACCGCCGAAATTTGGAAAACCCTGAAATTCTGAAAGAGTTGGACTTTTCAAAAAAATAGCCGAAATTTCCAAAAAAATAGCTAATAACGTGCAAAAACCAAAAATGAAAAAAAAATAGCGTTTTCTAGGCAAATAATTACAAAAAGTAAATTTTGTGAAAGCCAAAATGTGCAAAACAAGTCGAATTTTTCAGAGTAAATTTTCAAAAAACTTGAAATTGTGAAAGTGAAACTTTTACTAAAATTAAAATCTGAAAATAAAACGAAACCTTTGAAATAGAAATATCAATTTAATAAAATCTACAAAAAATCGTAAATTTTGAGAAACACTAGAAAATTTCGAGTCAAAATTTTGAGAAAAAAAAACAGAAAAAAGTTAAAATTTTAAAAGAAAGATAAAATTTGGGAAACCTTAAAATTCTGAAAGAGTTAAACTTTTCAAAAAAATAGCCAAAATTTCAAAAAAAAATAGCTACTGATGTGCAAAAAGCAAAAATAAAAAAAAATAGAGTTTTTTAGGCGAATAATTGCAAAAAATCAATTTTGGGAAAGCCAAAATGTGCAAAAAAAGTCGAATTCCTCTAAGTAAATTTTTAAAAAACTTGAAATTGTGAAAGTGAAATTTTAATTAAAATTAAAATTTGAAAATAAAACGAAGCCTTTGAGAAAGAAATATCAATTTTAGAAAATCTACAAAAAATCCAAAATTTTGAGAAAAACTAGAAAAGAGTCCAAATTTCAAGAAAATTGGAGTGTTGATAAAAATGAGAAAAAGTTAAAATTTTGAAACAAACGCTGAAATTTGGAAAACCTTAAAATTCTGAAAGAGTTGGATTTTTCACAAAAAAAGCCGAATTTCCAAAAAAAGCTAATAATGAACAAAAAGTAAAAATGAAAAAAAATAAAACGCACATTTTTTATTTTCTTCTTCTCTGAAAAACTTCGACTTTTTAAATGTTCCACGATTTTTTCCAAGCTTTCAATTTTTTACAATTTCTCTTTTCAAAATTTAAAAATTTTTTACAAAATTTAAATTTGTCTAAAAATTTCAGGTTCTATATTTGTTGTGGGTTTCAATCTATTGTCAAAATTCGACGTTTTTTTTAAGTTTATCTTTTTTGAGAACTTTTCACAAACTTAAATTTTCGAAATCTCTTTTTTTCAAAACTCGGTATTTTCTGGAGATTTCAACTTTTATTTGAACTAAATTGTCGATTTTCAAATCTCATAATTGGATTTTTTTCCTAAAATTTGACTTCCTATGGGGAAATTTAAAATTTTTTAAAATTCAATACTTTTTTCGAACCTGGCAGTCAACATTCTCTCTCCTTCCTATTCTCTCTCCTTCCTTTCGAAATTATTTTACCAATTTTTTCAAAATTCGAAATTTCGGAAAATTTGAAATTTTTTAAACTGTCTTGTTCTCGACATTTTAAATTTTTTCTCAAAATTTAAATGTCTCCGGAAAATTGCAAAATTTTTTTTTAAATTTTAGGCTTTTCTTAAAATTTTGACTTTTTTCTTGAAATTTTTCCTAAAATTTGACTTTTTTTTTAAAAAACTTCGGCTTTTTTAAAGTTCGACAATTTTTTTAAGCTTCCAGTTTTGTTTTTAAAATTCCTCTCTAATTTTTTTTGTTTTTTGTGTTTGTTTAAGTTTAATACACTTGTCTGGGGCAACCCCATTAGGCCTTCGAAGCACTGCGAGTAAGATACAGAAACAAGGATAGATGGCGATGAACCTTCTTCTTGAACAAAGATAGGTTGCAATTTTTGGGGAAAATTTATTTTTACAGTTTTTTACAAAATTCAAATTTGTCTAAAAATTATAAGTTTTGTTCTGGATTTTGATCTATTATCGAAATTCAGCCTTTTTTTTCTAAAATTTTACCTTTTTTAAAAACTTTTGATATATTCATTTTTTTTTAAATCTCCTTTTTCTCAATTTTTTGGAAATCGCTTCCTTTTTCTTGATTTTTTCGAAGTCTCTTTATCTCAATTGTTTCGAAATATATTTCTATTTCTCAAAATTTGGCTTTTTCTGGAAATTTCAGCTTTTATTTTGAATATCGATTTTTGATATTTATTATTTGCTGTTTCTGTAAATTTAGATTTTTTTCTCACAAAAGTTATTCAACTTTTTTTCACGAAATTTTAATCCTGTAGAAAATCTAAAAATAAAAAAGTATAAATTATGAGTAAAATATTTTTTAGAAATTTCGACTCAAAAACTGGTCTTTTGTAGATATATCAAGTTTCATCTGTTTTTTTAATATGCTAATACAAATCAATCAATAATTATAACTTTTTTGTCAAAATTCAAGCAAAAAATAAAAATATTTTTAAAAATTTCGACTTTTGTAGGTCCCTTGTTTAATGAGTACTTATTTTCTGTGTGTCTGTTCACTCTAGCTTATATTTATTTATTTTTTAAGGAAAATTTAAAGAGCCGTAACTGTCTTTTAAAAGAGTCTTATAAAAGATACCCTTGGGCTAGATGGGACATAACAGTAATGGTTATCAAATTAAATTTCTTGGAAATTTATGCATCAAGGTTCTTCTTGTTATTATGATGGATGTTATTGCTTTGTTTCATCAAGTAGATATTTCTACCTAAATTCTTTAAAAGTGTATTGTAAATTTACTTGAAAAACCAATAGAAACGGATAAATGGGCATGAAAATTATTTGAAAATAGGTGCAAATTACACATAAAAAGACAAAGCAACGAGCGAAATTGAAATTTAAGCAAAAACACAAGAAAAACGTTAAAAAAGGTAAAAAGATAAGACCATAAAATTTTACCTAAAATCCGGTCTCTAGTGATAAATTGTAAACGTTCAAACCTATTGCGTGTGCTTGGATAGGAAATTCTTGGTGGAACGGACTGGTCCTTGGTTATCTTAAAAAATTGAAATAAAGAACTTGTGCCCTGAAACCAAGAAAGATTAAAAAACACAACAATTATTGCTCTAATGCGTTTCGACAGCCAAGTTGTCATCTTCAGAGAGATATCCCTCTGAGGATGACAGCTTGGCTGCCGAAACGCGTTAGAGCAATGTTTGTTGTGTTTTTTAATATTTCTTGGATAGGAAATATTCAAAATGTCAAAATGTAATATGTTTAAAATCACTTCTGTGTCTAGCTGTTTTTTTTACCTAACCTACATTAGTTCCTTCGTTGCTGCCTCTCACGCGTGAACTGAGCTGAACGCAACTTCCTGGTGAAAGAGTTTTATTTATAGACCGTCGCCCGGGCATATTTTAAAAGTTTTCGAAAGTGTTCCCTCCGCTCATCGTAGGTAAGCTACTTTTATCAGTGCATTCTTTTGTTTTGTTTCCGAAAACTTACCTCGTACACGATTTCAACAGAATTGTTAGTTTTAAAACTTTATTTTGTACAAGGGAGTGATATACGTTAGCTCTGGTATTATATATATATATCGAAACTTCTTGGCGAAAAACTTCCGTACTTTTTTATTAAGTTGATTTTAAAATGAATTCCCATTTTACATCGCGCTAGCTGAGGCGCACAAATATGTTAAAGGTATTGAGATGTCGACCCCGCACAATATGAAAATTATGAATTTTGTAATGACCTGAAAACATTAACAAATAACAGTCACCGACCGGCCTTTCTTGACTGTGTCAGAATAATATGCCGCTATTAGTCAGATGCTCAAAAGATGTAAATCCCATTGAGTGACTTGTAACTAATTTCGACTGTATCTTGCAGGAAAAATCTTGCTAGGTGCTAATTAAAGCATTTATTGCCTAAAAAAATTTAACCAAGTTATATGTACGAAGCAAATGACGTCACAAAGTTGACTAGCAGTGAAGTCACTAACTTGCATTGTGGGTTGAATAGCAACGTCTAGTAAATGCAAACTTCCTTGACATCACGTGCGTTTAAGCATGTTAAACTTGACAAATACATAATAGCTTTCATTTACTGTGACCTTTGTAGTGTAAGTTGCATCATTATTTGGTTGCAACTTAGCTGTATTATTTTCGTATTATGAAGCATGTAGCAGCAAGTTAGTATCAAATCAAGTCGATGTTTTTCCACAGCTTTTTTGGCAGATACTTCTAAAGTACTGTCAAACGCACCTTCAAAGTATTCCAAAGTACTCTCAAACGCACCCTCAAAGTCTAAAAAAACAACGAATATCATAGTGTCAGTGCCAGAACTGGCCCAGTTGTACCACTAGAATCCATATCCAACAAGTTACTGTCAAATCAAGCCGATGTTTTTCTACAGCTTTTTTGGTAGATACTTCTAAAGTGCTGCCAAACACACCTTCGAACACTTCTAAAGTGCTGTCAAACGCACCTTAAAAATCTAAAAAAAGAACAAGAATCATAGTCCCAATGCCAAAATTGGCCCAATTGTACCACCAAAATCCATTACTGAGATATTTCTATGAAGGCTATCTAGTCAGTTAAGTTATTGCTTTCTCTGTTGATGGAATTAAAAACGACCTTTTGGAGTCTAACGTTTTTAGGATCAATCTTAAACTTTTTACATCTTAAAAATACACTGTTCTTTAGTTTTAGTGCATGTATCAAGTATTAAATCAATTCGATTTGTTCTATATTTTGGTCTAGCATCATATTCAACTATTATCATCGACTTCTAGTTCTCTTCCATGGAATTCTCTCATTCAGAAAATATCTCTAGGTGCGCTATCGTGTACATAAACTTTTGCCAAGGAACTGAATAATTTGGCAAATAATCTGGTGCTCAAGATTGAGTTTCCCGTTTCATTAGGGGGAATTTATTTTAGCATAAAATTGTGAGGAGCTTATTATCGCCAAATATTAAACAGTAATGGTACAATGGCGTAGTGTTGACAACCGGTGGATGTAATTCGCAATTACCTAAATGATAATGCGGAAAGAACAATGCACAACATAAATATCTTAACATGATAAGAGTAATAAAAGCCCCGTAACACAACTGGAAGCGATAAGCTTTTACTGAGCACGCCTCGAACCGAGGAAACCCCGCCGACATACGTTACGAATATTAGCTCCCTTTACGACTTGAATAGTTGAAAACTGCGAACCTAATTAATTTCTGCCTTTAATTAAAGGAGTCAAGCTGTTTTCGCGCCGTTTTACACGGGCTCGCATATTTTCGGGAGTTGTTTCAACCATCCGACACGATAAACACGGCTCAACGCTACTGACAATCCGAATCGTGCCGAATGGGAGCAAAAATCCCAACAAAACTCGACGAATCGCGCCAAACAAAAGAAACAATTTTTCGACTTCATTTAATTGGCCGAAAGGAGAGCGGTTGCTTGCGTCGAGTTCAATTTGAAAGTTTTTGTTTTGATGTCATTACAAGGCGAGGCGGATAATTGGGCATTTATTACTGTTGAATTGGAAGAGGGATTTCAGACACTTTAAATCCACATCCCCCCATCAGCATCAACGAGTTAAATACTTATTGCAGAGTTTTTTGTGTTTAAACTGAAGCTGCTGGATAGCCATTGGCTAACAGATAAATTAAATCCTGTAAAATATTCAGGGCTTTAAAAATTAATATTTTCTTATACTAAAGATAAGAGACTGATTGACTAATATTTTACTACACAGTCCAATTTTGATATTCAACTTCAAATTTCGATTATTTTTTTCTTAAAATGGTGAACCAGCATCTTATTCAAAACTAAAAAATCTATTTTATTAATTAGATTAACCTTGTGTTTTTTTATAATTTTAGCAAAGTGATTTAAGTCGCTAATAAGTTTAGAAGTTTAAGTAAGTTCGTTTGTGTATATTTTATAATTAAGTATACAAATAAGGCAAAGCTTTTTGCATATTTCACCTTCTCGAACTGTTAAGCTACATAAACTTCGGTTGGACTTTTTTGCCACGGTTTTATTAACTCTCGAATTATTTTTTTACTTGCTTGATCGGTAAATTTGGCCTAGGGGGACCTTGATGTTAATGTCTTAAATTAATGTCTTATTTTTATCAGTTTGACTATGTTATTAATGGAATACCTAATTGTAATGTTACTGAAAATACAGAATTTACAACAATATCTCACGCACGCGAAGGTGATCGTGATGTACTTTATACCGTTGAGAATCAGACGCTATAAAAGATACCGGTTAAAATAATTTATTATCATTTTATCTGCTTATAAATTTAAGTTCCTCCACATTTTTAAAACCGGTTAAAACCTCTAGAACCCTTAAAAGCAACGAATATAAGTCTTCAATTTTTAAAAACCCTTGCAAATCTTGTCGTTTATTCTAGTCAACATCCAAGGTTGATATTTTGTCTGTAACGTATGTTAGACGATATTTTACATGCTTTATCTATTATGCTAAAACGTCAATATTAACTACTTTAGTGTTGATGTTCCCATTAGTTTTTATTTGTACTTTTTAAGTGCTTTATTAAAATATCTCAGCCAAAAATGAAACAATTTTAACTTCATCAGGAGATTAGTTTTCGCTAAAGGCAACCAAATATATGAACGAGTCTTTGTTGTGAGGTTAACCAATTATTAATCACAACTCACCACCATAGAACGGAATCAAACTCCAGATGCACTCAACATGGTTGATGAGTACCCACTAAAAAGAGCCCAACATAATTGAGTAGGTGACCCGCGCACAGATTGATTGAAATCCGAATAACCGCAGCATACATGACACAATTAAGGGCAATCTGAAGCAGGGCAACCACTCAAATGCAACCGATAGTTATTTAGCTTGTACCTGACCTACTTTCGGGCCAATTCCATCGGCCCCTCGTGCACCTCTCCTGGGCATCGTACACCTGATGAAACTTATCTCACGTCTTGGTATAACTACTGTCTGGACTCGCCATCTATTACCTTTATTGCATTTATTCTGTATCACTTTATGAACCATTAAGAGATATATCAAAAAAGTTATTAAATAATAACCACGCCGGCGAGTGATCGTAAATCTATTTAATTAAAGTGCCCGGCGTGGCCACCGACCGAAACTATTGCACTATTGCTGGCTGGAAAATCCTCGAAAAGATTTATTTTTAATTCCCGGTTTCGCGTTTTAAACTGTTAAATATAGAAGTCAGCATGGGGGTGCTTCAAAGAAATTATGTCTTCGATTTTCATATGATTGAGTGCTGTAAACTTTGTCTGGTGTAATGATTTAAATGGTGTTGATTACGTATTTACTCTTTTCAAATAGAGATGCATCCTAACCAACAAAATTTATTCTTCTTCTGCAACATTTATGGTTGTCATTTAATATTCTTAGTGTTTTAAAAATAAATTCATTTAGGGGTGAAGGATATTGATGAAAAATTTTTTATTTCTGTGGAACGGACTGATCCTTGGTTATCTATAAAAATTGAAATACAAATCTTGTTCTCTGAAGCCAAGAAAGATTAAAAAACACAATAATAGTTGCTCTAACGCGTCTCGATAGCCAAGCTATGATCTTCAAAGATGTACTCTAACGATCTTTGTTAGCATATATTTAATGCAGAATATGTTCTTTAGTGATAAAACCATTTAAACTCAACATTCTTCACCATTTTACCGAAGACTCTGTTGTTAAGCTTACGTGAGTGATTCCAATTTTTTGCAAATTAGCCAACAAATATCTCTTTTGTGTAATCAGTAATGACTAGATTTTAGGTACAATCAAATAAGGTAAATAGGTAAGCAAAATATTTAATTAGAACGGCCAAAAAATTTACTATAAAGATAAAATACTTTGGAAAGGTATTAAAATGTCAAAACCACAATCAACAAGAAAGGCATTTCTTGGCCATTTTCAACATTATTTAATTCCAACTACAAATTAAATGTCAAAATTCTAAGATTGAAGTAAAACTTTTGACACTGAAGACCCAAATTACGAGTTAAATTTGAAATACAAAATCTTGTCCCCTGAAACCAAGAAAGGGGACAGGGGACAAGATTTGCATTTCAGTTTTTAAAAATAACCAAGGACCAGTCCGTTTCTCCAAACAAAAGAGCAACACAATTTACATGTTTTAAGTCAAAATTTTGGGAAACAGTTTTAAAATTAAGAAGCTTTTACAAATTTTTTTTTTAAATATTAAATTTTGGACTCTACTTAGATTAATCAGAAGTATAATATATACAAATGAATAAATTTTTTAAATATCGAGTTTATTCTCCAATAACCACCACAAACTTCGACATTTTTAAGTTAAACTTAAATATTCGAGTTTTTTTTTTTTGTTACTTTGACTACTAAATCAAAGATTTCACTTGAAACTTACACCTTTTTTTAATAATTTAAACTTTCCTTGAAATTTCTTTTTTTTTCAAAATTTCAATCTTACGATTTTGGTTTGATAAAAAGAATATCGAATTTTGCAATTTTAAAATTTAAGCTTGAGGCTCCCATTTAAAAAAAAATCAATCTCAAAAATAAAAGATTCAAATTTTAAGAAATACTTAAAACATATATAAACGATCTTTTGAGATGTAACACAAAATTTAAAGACAAACTTGTTATATTTTTGATATTTTCTAATTGAAAAATTTTAAGTTTAAATTATTTAATTAAAATTTTGACTCTTTATTAAAATTTCAATATCTTTTATAAATCCATAAATTGAAGAAGACATTTGTTTTGTTTTTAATTTTTTGGAAAATGCTTCTGCAAATTTTGTCTAAAATTTTGAGTTTTATACAAAGTCTAAGCATTTTTAAACTGGAAAATTCGAAATTTCTTTGTAACTTTGACCAGTTTAAATAGAAATTTTCAATTTTTTCGTAAAATTTCATTCTTATAATAAATAATGTCAAATTTTTTATATTAACATTGATTTTTTTCTATTTCGATTTTGATTCGGAAAATTCCAGTTTTCTTCCCAAAATTTCGACTTCCAAGTAAAAATTATGGTTTTGACATTTTAATACCTTTCTGTATTAAAATGTAAAAACCACAATCAACAAGAAAGGCATTTCTTGGCCATTTCCAACATTATTTTATTTTCCACTACAAAAAAAAACAAAAAAAATACAAATTAAATGTTAAAATTCTAAGATTGAAGTAAAATTTTTGACACTAAAGACCCGAATTACGAGTTAAATTTGAAATACAAAATCTTGTCCCCTGAAACCAAGAAAGGGGACAGGGGACAAGATTGGCATTTCAGTTTTTAAAAATAACCAAGGACCAGTTCGTTTCTCCAAAAAAAAAGAAAAACAAAATTTACATGTTTTAAGCCAAAATTTGGGGAAACAGTTTTAAAATTAAGAAGCTTTTCCAAATTTTTTTTTAAATATTAAATTTTGGACTATACTTAAATTAATCAGAAGTATAATATTAACAAATAAATAAATTTTTTACATTTCGAGTTTATTCTCGAATAACCACCACAAACCTTGACATTTTAAAGTTAAACTTAAATATTTGAGTTTTTTTTTTTTTTCGTTACTTTGACTACTAAACCAAAGATTTCACTTGAAACTTACACCTTTTTTTAATAATTTAAACTTTTCTTGAAATTTCTTTCTTTTATTCAAAATTTTAATCTTACGATTTAGGTTTTATAAAAAGAATATCGAATTTTGCAATTTTAAAATTAAAAAAAAATCAATCTCAAAAATAAAAGATTCAAATTTTAAGAAATACTTAAAACATATACAAACGATCTTTCGAGATATAACACAAAATTTAAAGACAAACTTGTTTTATTTTTGCCATTTTCTAATTGAAAAATTTAAAGTTTAAATTATTTTATTAAAATTTTGACTACTAAAATTTCAATATCTTTTATAAATCCATAAATTAAAGAGGACATTTGTTTTGTTTTTAATTTTTTGGAAAATGCTTCTGCAAATTTTGTCTAAAATTTTGAGTTTTATACAAAGTCTGAGCATTTTTAAACTGAAAAATTCGAAATTTCTCTGTAACTTTGACCAGTTTAAATAGAAATTTTCAATTTTTTTGTAAAATTTCAATCGTATAATAAAAAATGTCAAAATTGTCATTGATTTTTTTCTATTTCGATTTTGATTTGGAAAATTAAAGTTTTCTTCACAAAATTTCGACTTCCAAGTAAAAACTTTGGAAAATAGTTTGACGTTTCAAATTCAGGTGGAACGGACTGGTTCTTGGTTATCTTCAAAAATTAAAATACAGAACTTGTCCCCTGAAATCAAGAAAGATTAAAAAACACAACAAACGTTGCTTTAACGCGTTTCGACAGCCTTCAGAGAGATACTGAGCATCTCTCTAAAGATGACGTTTGTTGTGTTTTTTAATTATTCTTGGTTTCAAGCGACAAGTTCTGTATTTCAAGTTTCAAATTCAATGTTGAAATTTCTATCTTATTTTTGGTTACCAAATTTTGGCTTTAATTTAGAAAATTTTGTATTTTTAATCAGGATATTTTGATTTTAAACTTATATTTTGCAAAAACTTAATTCATAAAATTTTTACAATTTTTTGAGTTTAAAATGCCAAGGTTAAAGTCGAGTTTTTGAGAAAAAACTGCTTTAATGACTTAAGTTTTTTCTTTAAATATACTATCATTGGCATTGGCTCAAAAATCGGAGCTCTTTAGTTCATTTTAACTTTTCTCTTCTGACATTAAGCTTTTACAAAAAAATTTCACCGTAGATTTTGAGAAAATAATAACGGTTTCAAGAGACCTTAAGGTTTCTTCTCTTAATTTGCTCCACAACAAAATGTTGAATTTTGATACCTTTGTGAGCAGATTTGAGCTTTTGGTTGAAAGATTTTTTTTGAAAATTGGTTCTTTAAACTTTCGTAGCAAATTTTATAGTTTTCTTTTTTTTTCGAAAACTTTTTCGTCAAGTCTTTTTTTCTTAAGATGTAAATCGTAATTTTAAATGTCAACGTCTAATTTGGTAAACCAAAATTTTTAACTTCGAAAATTCAAAATTTTTAAAAGAATTTATATTTTAAGAAATGGTCATTCACGAATTCAGTTTGTCTTTTTTTATTTAAACCCATTTGTAATTAAAATTCTCTTGAAACAACTTTGTTCATACTAAATGTAGACTTTTCTGTACATTTGAAATTAAAATTGCAAATACAAAAAATTCGAAAATTCAGAATTTTGATATGACTTCCCATTTTTCCACAAAGAGTCGAAATTTTAGGAAAATATTTGTCAATTTGAGTAAAAACCAAAATTTGAAGTTCTGGAATTTGAGAAAAAATAAAATAACTAAAATACACCGAATTTAACAGATAATTTAAATCAAATATATAATTTCCAAATAAGATCGAAATTCTGGGATGAAATTTCAAAAACTTTATTTTAGCTTACCGAACCTAGTTTTTAGTTTAAATTATTATACAGGGTGTTCTGCTATCTATGGCGAAAACTTTAAAGAAAAATAGATTATCAAAAAATAATGTGACTTTGTTATATAAACAATGCCTCTTAGACGTACCATTTTTGAGATACAGGGTGTTAAAATCTTCATTTTTTAAAGAATTTTCTTTTATATCTCTCAAATGAACAGCAATATTAAAATAATATTTAATAACATAAATATTGCCTTATTATAAAAGTTCACTAACATCTCCAGTAGAGTAGAGCTGGGGTATAGAGACTCTTTTCTATCAGAACTTCTACGTCACTAGTCCTAGATGCGAATTTAATGATCTCTTGTATTTTGTGATGTCTTTCGCTCAAAAAGTTAATTTTTTCGTTAGGTGTACCATTTTTGAGTTAATAGCATGTAAAAATATTAATGTTCTTTTTTAAAAACAATATTGTTATTACCATTATTCCTATCATTAACAATTTACGTTAATGGTAATTTTAATGTGTGCATTTGACTATTAATTTTTGACTTAAAATTGGAAAAAAAAAACATTACAACGGTAATTGCACGTAATGGGTTTCATCTACATCGACGATTAATAGTAGGAAGGTTTCATTAAGTGTGTAATTAAGTTTTTTATAGAAATGTAAAGAGAACATTAGATTAAGTTAAGACAAGATATTATCTATCAAATGCAGGTACAAGTTCTTGTATTTGGTTCCTTTTCAGTGAGTTTTGTGATAATTTGTGTTGTATTAGTGTTATTGTTTCCTTTATTGTTATCAGTAAACTTCGTTATTCTAAAAAAAGGTTTTAAGCAAGAAAGAATACGCAAATATTCATTTTTGATAGGGATTCTGTAATGGAAATGCCTAGGTTGCAGTTCGTGAATATCACACACGTTATCCAAACAGAAAAGTTCTAGATGCTCATGTCTTCATTAGAACACGTTAAAGTTAGGGAGGAATGAGACAAATCATGACCTGATTAATGGTATTGGACCAGCGACCTGGCCACCCAGGTCACCAGATCTTAATCCACTCCACTTTTATGTCTGGGGAAATCTCAAAGACAAAGTTAATGCTACTCCGGTTTTAACAAGGAACGCATTTCGAGCATTTACTTTTTTTAAGTTATTGACTAAATTTTTTTCCTCTTGTTACTCTTTTTGTTGATTTGGCCTATTGGGGATACCACAAAAGAAAGCGCGTCATAATACTCTACCCCATGGTGGTATGGAAATAAGTAGATGAGGAAATTAAATTTGTCGTTATCTTTTGTGATGTTTTTTTTTTCTAATTTTAACTCAGGAATAAATAGTTAAATGCACACATTAACATTAACACAAATTGTTAATGCTAGTAATAGCGTTAATAACAACATTGTTATTAAAAAGGAACATTCATATTTTTACATGCTATTAAATCGAAATTAGTTCGTCTAACGAAAAAATTACAAAATACACTTTTTGTGCGAAAATTAATATAAAATACAAACAATTATTAAAATAATATCTAGGATCAGTGGCGTAGAAGTTCTGATAGAAAAAAGGGGCACTATGCCCCAGATCTACGCCACTGAAGATGTTAGTGAACTTTTATAATAAAGCAATATTAGCCCTTTATAAGATATTTTATGTCACTAAATATTTTTTAAATATTACTGTTCATTTAAGAGATATAAAATAAAATCGTTTAAAAGATGAAGACTTTAACACCCTGTATCACAAAAACGGTACGTTTAAGAGGCATTATTTATATAAAAAAGGCACATTAATTTTTGTAATCTATTGCTTCTTAAAGTTTTTGCCATAGAGAGCGGACCACCCTGTATAAATAATTAATATGTTTCCTTATTCTACTGGCAACTCTTAAAGGGGACTGGGTGGGTCATATGAGCCACCCACATGCTTTTCTTGGAAAATGCTAAGAGCTTTTAATTTTTATTGTGATGAATAAAATTTTTATTTTATTGCTTTATTTTGTTAAGTAGATAGATATTTCTGCCTTAATACTTCAGAAATGTAAATGTACTGGCTAAAACCCGCCTATACAAAAGGATCAACAGCCACAAAACTTTTTAAAAATAGGTCCAAATCATGTATAAAAAGTCAAAAAACAAGCGAAATTGAAATTAAGCCATAACGCATAAATAACGCCGAAAAAGGTGAAAAGGTAGGATCATAGAATTTTACCTAAAATCCGGTCTCTAGTAATCAGCAAGGAAGCCTAAAAAAGTCCTCTACGATGGTGGGCGAAACGTCGAACACTTTTAGTAGTTCTTTGACACGGTCTAATCCCGGAAGAAGTATATCCTGTAAATCAGTAAGGTTTAAATTTTAGGAAAAAGATCAATTTTCTTGGACGGGATTCATTTAGAATAGTTTAGAACACACTAACAACAGTACCTGATGATGCACAATTAAGTAAAATAAAAACAACCAAAATTTTCAGAAAAATTTTTAAATTAAAATTTCATCTCAAAGTTAAGATCTCTTTTAGACATTCTATTGGAAAAAATGTCAAAATTTTAAAGTAAGTAAAACTATTTGGGCTTGTTTTTCCCAATTTATAAGTAAAAAAAATACGCTTTAATGAAACAGACGAGCCTTTGGTTATCTTACACAACTGATATAAAAGTTTTGTCACCTAAAACCAAGAAGAATTAAAAAATACATCTTCTGAAGTTGATACTTTGGCCATTGAAACGCCTTATAACAAGTGTTTTTGTGTTTTTGAATTCTTACTTGGTTTCTGGTGACCAGATTTTTATATTGTAAGAAAATGTAATTATGGAATTTCGAATCTAAGGAAATTTTCGGGAAAGATCTGATAAGGGAAAGCGGTGGCGATAATGAAGCAAACGGTAGATAAGCGTTTCAGAAATTTTGGCAGCCAATAAGTCTTATTTGTTGGAATCTTTTAGAACCCGAACCAGAAATCTATATAAAGGGGCATCTGGTTGGCTTTCCCTCAGTCAGTTAGTCAGTGTAGTTAGTTAGTGAGTTAGTAGTTAGAAGTCAATGTATAAGTGAGTTAATTATTCAGTTGTAGTATTCCGAGTTTGGTTTGGAAATAAATTCGGTACAATTCAACAAGTGTTAATATTCATTCGAACCGATAACGTGTAACAATATTATTTGTTGAAAAAATAAGATTTCTCACCTTAAAGATTTGAGAACAAAATCGAAATAACGTCAAACAACTATATGGTAAATAAACCATTAATATATGTATTTAAGTCTTTATTTACGCCATTAGAATTGGCATTGATTATGTTTCCACAACAACGGATTTAGCAATGACGTACACATAGTCATTTCACTTCAAGATGATTTCCGGATCACGATATCCTCTTTCTCTATTCTCTTGGTCCATTTGAAGCAGTGACAGATAGTGGTTTACTGGAGAAAAAAAAAAGAAGTTAGGCTAAATCATTTAAGTAAACAAATATTTGCTTGGAAATTGAAGCTAAGAAATTGCTTATGTGTAACACAAAAAGTAGGGAACAGAACAGATCTCTGGAACATCTTTGCCTAAATTGCAAATATTTTAAAAGACACGTCATTGATGATGATCTGAAGAATTCTGTAATTTAGGAAACTGGCAATAATAACAAAGACTCGGTAGAAGTTCGCAGTGTGTTTATTTTTATATTTATGGGGTAAGTACTCATGCCAGGCTCTATAGAAGACCTTTAAGAGTGCAATAATTCGACAACGTTTCACTGGCGATCTACTGGCATATATTATTCATATCTGTAACTCAGCTATAGAAAAACATGGTGAGGCTAGGATTGTGGCATTGGATATCTCAAAGGCTTTCGACAAAGTCTGGCACCGATCTCTTCTCACCAAATTAACATCTTATGGTCTTCCTCCTGGACTCTGTCATTTGATATTAAATTTTCTGGCATCTCATTCAAGACATTTGCGATTAACGCGGGGATGCCCCAGGAGTCTGTTCTGCCTCCTACTCTATTTCTGTTACACATAAACGATCTCTTAGCTTCAACTTCCAATCCTATATACAGCTACGCACATTATAGTAACCTTGTGTCACCTTTTTTCTCCAACAAATCATTATCTATCGCTGCTACAGATCGACTAAGGGAGCAGCAAATACAGATGATTAATCGGGATCTCGAGATTATTCTAAAATGGGGTAAGAACAATTTGGTCTACTTCAACGCTTCAAAAATTTAGGCAGCGGTTTTCTTCAAGAAAACATCAAGGGATAATGCAACAAACGTACTAATGGACGGTAAAATCCTTTTGATGGGATCTAATCTATCTATCCTACGAGTGAATGCGAGCACTAACTTTTCTTGGGACGATCATGTGCGCGCCATTGCCAAATCTCAGAAACTAGGCTTTCTTTTTGGAGCTAAAATGTACTTCACATCTCATCAGCTATTAACACTATACAAAGCTCAAGTTAGGCCAACACTAGAATACTGTTCTCATGTTTGGAGTTTAGCCCCAAAACACACTTTAGCTCTCTTAGTTTTAATTCAAAGAAGAGCGATTCGCCTAATTGATGACGAGAGTCTGACCGATTCTCTCTAAACACTAAAGCACAGGCGTATGGTTGGTGACTTGTCTCTTTTCTACAAGTACTATCATGGAAGATGCTCGCAGGAAATAATAGGATTGATCCCCCGCAAGAGCAAGATTCTTGAGGCGTACTCGACAGTCGGAGACAGCAAATTCCTGTGAGATTTAGCTTAACACAGTAGGGACTTCTGTCTACGAAGAGTCTTTTTTCTATAGAACTTCCAAGTTATGGAACTTGTTACCAAAAGAAATTTTCCCCAAAAATTACAACCTATCCTTGTTTAAGAAGGTGGTTCATCGCCATCTATCCTTGTTTCCGCATCCTACTCGCAGTGCTTTGAAAGCATAATGGGGTTACCCTTTGCAAGTGGATTAAACTTAAAAAAAAAGTTTACTACATATTTTTTCACAGCTAGACTTCAAACACGAAAGGAATATTTTCATCTTAACCAACATAACTAATCGTAAAGATTCTATTCTTCTCCAGATGTTTGAGAACCTCGTTGTCTATGCCTTTTTTTCTTCCTCTTTTCGATTAAATCATTCATTCTTAATCCAAAAAGTTGTAACTTCAGTTAAAGCTAGAATAAGATTTAAATCTCAATATCTTGTATCACTTGGTGACATGTGCAGATGCAGATGCTAGGTTCACTAGTGCTAGACGTCATTAAATTCGCTGGTGCTACTCTTCATCAAAACTTTCGAATAATACCACCTCTATTAGACAACGCATTATCGATATTTTTGTGTACTCGCACCTTTTATAGTGACCCAGCACGAGAGAATGTTTGCAAAATCAGATTCGAGGTGAACGCCTGGAGGGGTGGCAGCGGGCCGCGAGATCGAAGAATAACGAGATGTAAATTGATTCCGGCGGCTTCTGGGGGCTGAAATTGCTAAACTTTACCTAAGATGAATAATCTAAATTGCAGCCCGGTTAACTTTTTTCCCCTTTTCCTCGACAAAAAGAAACATTGTGGACTTTCAATACGGACTCGATGTTGACCCAGACACAAACTGTTGAACCATTATGAGTTATGGGCCTGGGGCTGGCCCTAATGGTTTTCTTTCTTTCGAGTGGAGACGTTTTACCTCGATATTCGATTTGAAATCCGGGAACTATGTATTTTACATGTATTCTTTTGGCCTCTGATAAAGTTCTCTTGTTTTTTGTCTCTGTTCCAAAGTGGTTGATTTCCAACAGCTGAATTTAGGGCTGCACTTTAACAAATGGTCTCATCTTCTACTCCTTAGACTTTATTACATCAACGAAAGCTGAAAGCAAATACTGGTTGCCGAAAATTAGAAATCGATTATTTAAAAGCTAAACTATAGATTTATTTATCTAAACCTTAATTGTTAGGACGTAAAATATAATAACGTTTGAGTTATTGTTACAGAACAAAACCTATTTACTAGAAGAAGCTTTCGGGATATATCGCGTTGTATAAATGAGAACAATTTATGAGTCAGATACTGTCTGCTGGTCGCCGAGCGTAAAATATATTTTTAGAAATAAATAACCTCGGCTTTGACATAATTATGATAAAGGATGGCTTCTTGAGCTGCTGATATTTTTCGATCTTCACGAGGGCTGCATTCTAAGACACCAACAGATGTTCTCTTATAACCGACTTTGTCAAACACGTAGGAGAAAAAAGTCACAAATCACATGCCATTATAGGAATCTGTCCACATTCTTATATTAACACTGTGACTTGTTATTTTTGTCATTACAACAAAGTTTGCTTAATAAAGTAAATGAAAGACATTTCTAGAAAAAAGCTAAAATTTTTGGGGCAAGAATTATGCTAGCGCTCAAAATGAATGGAAATATTATGGTCACTTGTTTAAAAATGTTTCAAATGCAACTGAAGATATTTTTTAGCAAAAAAATAAAATTGTTTGGTTGGCAAAAACACAGAATAAAAGGACTTTAAACAAGATGAAGTGTATATTTGTTTATTCGTGCTTCTTTATTTTTCTAGCGAGTCACTTCTTGAGATATTTTCATTTTATGATATAAATGTACCAATGCACTTATAGGCCCATTACTCCGAAGCTGTAAAATAAAAACTTGACGTCTTAAAGTTTATATTCCAGTGAGAAACACATCGACGCAAACAATGTTGCCACTTTATTATACTGTTTTATTGTGAGACCAAACATTTTAATGTTACAGTAAAATTTGGAGGGGCTTTTACGTCTCGTTGTTGCTCTGAGTTGATTTTAATCGAAATAAACTTTATTTGCTATTAACAGGGTTGCGTTACGGTATAAAGTTACAACGTTGAATATAATTTTATCCCATAATTTCCTAATGACGCCAAAGTGTCACATTATGCTAAAAATTAACAAATACTCGTTAAAGAAATGATTAACTGATGTGTCAACTAAACTGGAACATTAGTTTACAAATTATTTTACGTCAGAATGCCCGTGTTCCCAAAGCTATAGCATAATCCCCGGGAAACTTCCCCACATATGCAAAATTTATCTTTCATTGTATGTAAACAAATTCAAGGAAAACTTGCATTTCTCCGGTACAGTATATTTTACGCCACTTTTATTATATCTCGTTTGCGTGATGCAAACACTTCCATATGCATCTGGACGTAAATTGTACGTGTACTTCTTGTTTTGCAACATTAATTCTTCCATGCAAGGAAACTGCTTCTGATATTAGAGGAAAATAATGAATATGGCTTTGTTTTCGTGTTATCTCTCATTTGTTACTCTGCATTTAAGTTTTAAAGAATGTAATTTGCTGCAAATTCATTTAGTTTGGCGATGTTTTGTTTGCTCTAAAGTGCGGCTTTCATTACGTCTGTTTGCTTTTTTTCTGGCGCGAAAAGTTACTCCACGTCGCCCTAATATGCTGGAAAATCTCATCAAAACCAAATTAGATTTTTATATAACAGGTTTTTGATGAGACTGCTTTGCTCGTAAAGAATGTGTTGGTCCCTCATATTGTAGACATCGTTCCTTTATTTTGTATTTTATGAAACTAACACTTCCATTGTTTAGTGGAATTGTTATCGGTTCGATATTATGCCGGTAGATACTTTTATTTAACAGTCAACGCCATACAATTTGGAATTTATGGGTGAATCTTAGCCACAACTCTCGTCTTATTTAAGTATTTGAAATGTTCCGAAATATTCAAGCTCTGAAACGGTCCCGAAATAAGACTTCTCTGCAAAGAGGGGGTGATTTCTGCAGGCGTGCCCCCCAGCAAAATCCATGAGGTTTGAGTAAGCCATCGGGACCCCAACACCGTAAACCATGTTTACAGAGTCACCTAGAGAACCCAGTCTACAAGAGTACCGGGAACGCATTGAAAGTGCATTAGAAGCGCTTTAAGAGCGCACTAGGAGCCTAAAAATAAACATAATATGACCGTCAATCTAAGGGGGGAATAAAAGATTATCACCCCCTTTGTTAGTGGTTCCCAAATATTCGAGTTCTCAAACGCTCCCAAAAAAAAACTTCTTTGCAAAGAGAGGGTGATTTCTGTAAGCGTGCTCCCCAGTAAAGTCCATAAAGTTGGGTAAGCCGTCAGGACCCCAACACTGTAACAGAGGACACTGGACTATTTCTAGAGGACACCTAGACAACCCAGTCTCCAAGCGTACCGGGAAGGCATTTGGAGAGCCTCATGAGCGCTTTAAAAGCGCATTAGAGGCCTGAATATAACCAGAATACGACCGTCAATCCAAATGATGAATATAAGATTATCATCACCTTTGTTGGTAATTCCCAAATATTCGAGTTCTTGAACGCTCCCCAAAGAAGACTTCCTTGCAAAGAGGGGGTGATTTCTACAAGCGTGTCCTTTAGCAAAATCTATGAAGTTGGTTAAGCCATTAGGACCCCAACACTGTAACAGAGGACACTGGGCTATTTACAGAGGACACTGGGCTATTTACAGAGGATACTGGGCTATTTACAGAGGACACCTAGACAACCCAGTCTCCTAGCGTCCCAGGAACGCATTAGGAGAGCCTCATGAATACTTTAAGAGCGTATTAGGAGCCTGAATTTAACCAGAATACGACCGCCAACCTAAATGGTGAATATAAGATTATCACCGCCTTTGTTGGCGGTTCCCCAAATATTCGAGTTCTCGCACGCTCTCGAAAGAAGACTTCTCTGCAAATAGGGGGTGATTTCTGCAAGCGTGTCTCCTAGCAAAATTCATAAAGTTAGGTAAACCATTAGAACCCTTACACTGTAGCAGAGGACACTGGACTATTTATAGAGGACACCTAGACAACCTACTCTCCTAGCGTACCAGGAACGCATTAAGAAAGCCTTATGAATGCTTTAAGCGCACTAGGAGCCTGAATATAACGAGAATTTCGACCGTCAATGTAAAGGGTGAACATAGGATTATCACCACCTTTGTTGATGGTTCCCAAATATTCGAGTTCTAGGACGTTCCCAAAAGAAGACTTATTTGCAAAGAGAAGGTGATTTCTACAAACGTGTCTCGCATCAAATTCCATGAAGTTGGGTAAGCCATCAGAAACCCAACACTGTAATAGAGGACACTGGACTATTTACAGAGGACTCCTAGACAACCCAGTCACCTAGCGTCCCGGGAACGCATTAGGAGAGCCTCATGAATGCTTTAAGAGCGCATTAGGAGCCTGAATATAACCAGAATACGATCGTCAATCCAAATGGTGAATATAAGATTATCACCACCTTTGTTGGCGGTTCCGAATTATTCAAGTTCTCAAACGCTTCCAAAAGAAGACTTCTCTGCAAATAGGGGGTGATTTCTACAAGCGTGTCCCCTAGCAAAATCCATGAAGTTAGGTAAGCCATCAGGACCCTTACACTGTAGCAGAAGACCCTGGACTTTTAACAGAGAACAGCTAGACAACCCAGTCTCCTAGTGTACCGGAAACGCATTAAGAGAGCCTCATGAACGTGTTAAGAGCGCATTGGGAGCTTGAATATAACCAGAATAGGACCGTCAATCTAAAGGGTGAATATTAGATTATCTCCACCGATGTTGGTAGTTGCCAAATATTCGAGTTCTCGAACGCTCCCGAAAGAAGACTTCCCTGCAAAGAGTGGGTGATTTCTGCAAGCGTGCCCCCCAGCAAAATCTATGAGGTTGGGTAAGCCATCAGGACCACAACACTGTAACAGAGGACACTGGACTATTTACAGAGGACACCCAAACAACTTAGTCTCCTAGCGTACCGGGAACGTATTAGAAGAGCCTCATAAACGCTTTAAGAGCGCATTAGGAGCCTAAATATAACCAGAATACGACCGTCAATCTAAAGGTAAATATAAGATTATCACCACCTTTGTTAGTGGTTCCCAAATATTCGAGTTCTCAAACGCTTCCGAAAAAAGACTTCTCTACAAAGAGTGGGTGATTTCTGCAAGCGTGCCCCCCAGCAAAATCCATGAGGTTGGGTAAGCCATCAGGACCACAACACTGTAACAGAGGACACTGGACTATTTACAGATGACACCCAGACAACCCAGTCTCCTAGCGTACCGGGAACGCATTAAGAGAGCCTCATGAACGCTTTGAGAGCGCATTAGGAGCTTGAATATAACCAGAATGCGACCGTCAATCTAAAGGGTGAATATAAAATTATCACCACGTTTGTGGGTGGCTCCCAAGTATTCAAGTTCTCGAACGCCCCCGAAGAAAGACTTCTCTGCAAAGAGAGGGTGATTTCTGTAAGCGTGCCTTTCAGCAAAATCCATGAAATTGGGTAAGTGATCAGGACCGCAACACTGTAACAGAAAACACAGGGCTTTTTGCAGAGGACACCTAGACAATTCAGTCTCCTAGTGTATCGAGAACGCATTAGAAGAGCCTCATAAACGTTTTAAGAGCGCATTAGGAGCTTAAATATAACCAGAATACGACCGTCAATCTAAAGGGTGAATATAAGATTATCACCACGTTTGTAGGTGGCTTCCAAATATTCGAGTTCTCGAACGCTCCCGAAAGAAGACTTCCCTGCAAAGAGGGGGTAATTTCTGCAAACGTGTTCTTCAGCAAAATCCATGAAGTTGGGTAAGCCATTAGGACCCCAATACTGCAACAGAGCACACTGGACTATTAACAGAGGACACCTGGAGAATTCAGACTACAAGCGTACCGGAAACGCATTAGGAGCGCCTCATGAACGCTTTAAGAGCGCATTAGGAGCCTAAATATAATCAGAATACGACAGTCGATCTAAAGGATGAATATAACATAAAACCACCTTTGTTGGTATGCAGCTCCAAAGTGATGCCGGGGCATTATTCTCAATGCCACGCCACAAAGCAGGAAAATTCGATGGCTGTCCGACACAAGAAAGTAGACAAAGCGTTTCCCAGTCATGATTAGTAGCTAGTAGAACCGTGGTGGCTACAAAAGTTGAAACAAGAAATAGCCTTACTTACCGGAGGTGACGCGACCATTCAATAGAACCAACGAAACCCATTTTGTCGAAATGGCATCTTAAGCGGCAGTGACTAATAGGGAGACCAGTGATGAGCCTCAAATCGTTCTTATGTACATCGATAGGCTTTCTTCTCCTTTCTGGCAAATAGTTAACTAAAATTTGGTTCAAGTCATTTTTCATGTAGTATTGATCTGTTCATTTACTCAATTGTGAAATACCGTTTAGACGTGGCATTTGGTAATACCAAAGAATGATTGGGGTTCACAAATTAGCTCCACCTTTTGTCTATTTAACATTCTTTTTTCTACATCCTCATGGCATAGCACACACATCAAAGCCATTACCTTGGCTTTTAGCTATTTAACAGATCAATTTCTACTTTCAAAATGACGGCTGAGTAGATATATCAGGAGAGTTCTAGACCAGCAGATATGACCAGAAGGATTCTGCGCCAAATGACATCACAGAACAACTAGTTGTATAACAGTTGGTTTTACTTGTCTAGCAATTGATTTCAGTTGAGTAGCTACTTGTCTAACAGTTGATTTCAGTTGGACAGCTACTTGTCTAACACTTGGTTAGTTGTTAACAACTACTTAGTTAGACAACCAGCTGTCCAACTGAAACCAACTGTTAGACAAGTAGCTGTTAACAACTAACCAAATGTTAGACAAGTAGCTGTCCAACTGAAAACAACTGTTAGACAAGTAGCTGTACAACTAAAACCAACTGTTAAACAATTATTTATTATGTGACGTCTTTTGGCGCAGAACCCCCTGGTCGCATCTGGTGGTCTAAAACTCTCCTGATATATCTACTCATCTGCTAATATGCAATGTCAACCTTAACCTTTTTCAGCTTTCTTTTAATAGTTTTATGGCCCCAAAGTTTTCTAATCTAAGAGATTATATCCGAAAGAATACGAACTTCTGAAGTCACAAGCTTTAAAATTTATGCAAATTTAAAATTCCCCACATTAGAACCGCGTTCTTATTAGTTTACATTTTAGCGGCAAAATAGTTGTTTTCCCACTCAAAGATAAATAAGCGGAAAAGTACTTTGGACTTCGCCACACACGTTCGGCTTAAGTCTCGCTAGATGGAATCTGCGAAGTGGCAGAGCTTTCATATGCTATTAGTGATAAAACTCGCTCTTCACCGTTGCGTATTAGATTGGTATCCCCGAGAACGTGTTTCTACCCATTAACCGTTAATATTAATGTACCAGAGTGCCACAATTTAGCGAGTCGAGAGTTTAAAATACCGAGCGAAGTTGGAAAAAGTCGGATGTTACATGGCTTGAATGCTCCAAGGGATAAGAACTCATCTGGTGCAGCTTTAGTCCCACAACATTAATATTCATACAGGGTTAGATGAAACCTGATAAACATCCCTCATTACTTGAAGAGATGTGCAACACATCACCTTGTGTGTCAGTGTTTGTACGAGTTCGCTAAGCTTTCTGATTAGCAATGAATTTATCGTCCCCTTATCATGAAAATCCGTCCTTGTCACGTATACTTCAAAACAAGCCTGAATTACTATGAGAATATCAAATGCAGATTACTGGAGCTCGTTTGTTTTACATGATATTGCGCATAAATAAATCAGATCCTAAAGCTGGATACTGCGCAATGGGGGCTGATCCATACGCTCTCCTTGACCTCTTATCCGCGTAAGGTGAGCTCGTCAATCATCATCTCATTTTTCTTTGATACTTGATTTAAAATTCTTTCAAATTTTGATATATTGTTTTTTAAAAATTATGCCTTTTAGAATTTTAAAATAAACATTTGGGAAAAAAAACAAAAATTTTACCTTAAGGTCGGGGAGGGCTTCGAACTGGAACCGAACCAAAAACTAGGAACCAATAACTGGTAATGTTGTTGTTGAAAATTTTAAGTTTCTTCTTCAAAGTTATTATTTAAAAAAAAATGATGAGATTTCAATAAAGATGATTTTTTAATGAAAGAAATAAATAGTAGGATCTCAAAAATAATACCTGATCTTGGAAAAAACACTTATTTAAAGAAAAAATACAAAAATGTTGAAAAAACGTAAATTTCAAGGAAAAGGCAAGATATCTACAAACCTTAGAAATTTAGTCAAAATTTCTGGAATGCAGATTCTAAAAGATTAAGAGCTTTAAAAGAAGAAACCCAAAATGAAGACATTTCCAAAAAAGGACGAAATTTCAAAAAAATGATCAAAATTTCGACGGTGGAGTATTAATAAAAAATTCAAAATTTTCCAAAGAAGGTCAATCTTAGCAAAAAAAAAGAATGGCTAAAATTTGGAGAAAAGACTGAGTATTTTTGGTTCAATATTTGTTTTTTCTCAACTGCTTAAGTCAGAAGGAGACAGATGTCCACCATGAGGTCAGAAAATGTCCAATATCAAAATATATCTCAATCTTTTGGAAAAAAAATTGGAATTTCTTAGAAAATTGGATTAAAAAAATCTCGAAATTTCCAAAAAAAATGTCTATGATTTTTGTCTTTTTACAGAGATTAGGAATTGCTAAAACAGAATTTTTAAAGCTTTTTGCTTTCTTATTAAAAGATCGACCAAACTTTGAGGCAAAGACAAATTTTGATAAAGAGATCGAAATTTACAGAAATTCGGATTTTAAAACGGTTAAAATTGTTGGAAAAGGAGGTCGAATTTTGAAAACCGGAAATTTTGAAAAAAAATAACGAAAAACAAATATTAGTGGTATTGTTACTAGAATTGTTAAGTTAGCCTAGTAAGCTCTCATCGAAAAATATCATAAATATAGAGAATATATGCATCATTATTAGATTTTAGATAAAGGAGGCAATAATCAGTGAATATGAATTTAACATACATTTGCATATGCAAATGCATATAATCCGCTCTCTATTAATCACAATAGGGGAGCGCGTATCTTTATACTCTTGTTTTGGGAAGTTAGCATTCCTGCAAAATATGTAGTGTACTCTAGAAAGGGTTTGATCAGATGTAGACATAAACATAAGTTAATTTGCGATAACAACTATCTGGCACATTCCATAAAGGGGTCCTCTTACTTCACGTTGAACATATTTCGTTGCGAACAGTTTTCGCAAGCATAACATATCAGTCGTTGCATTGTTTTAGAAGACAAAAAACAGTTCGAAATTCGTAATTTCTACAAAATTTCAAAAATATCGATATTTATAAACACCAGCAATGACGAAAACTTGAATATGAAATATCAAAAATGTAAATGTAAAATTGATTTTTTTTAAATACTTAACATTCAGTTAATGGTTGTTTCGAAAGAAATATCGAATTTCCTGAAATAGAATAAATTTTATGTTGGTTTTACACCTTTGTAGTTAACCTGGGTTGGTGGAACGGACTAATCCTTGGTTATCTTTAAAAATTGAAATACAAATCTTGTCTTTTGAAACCAAGAAAGATTAAAAAACACAACAGAGGTTTCTCTCTGAGAGGAGCAGCCTCTGCTGTATTTTTTAATCTTTCTTGGTTTCAGGGGACAAGATTTGTATTTCAATTTTTTTTACAAACTTGGGGCTTAGCTCAGCCTCCACCCCTCTAATAAATCTTAATGATTTTGTTTGAAGTTTAAGGAATGGTCGCTGCTTGCAACTGAATGGAATTTACAACAACTGTATAAAGTATTTTCCGCAAATGACTTATGTTATTATCACGTGAGAACGGAGTTACTACCACCTTTCCTGCAACTAATAAGGGGTACTTGAGAGTGGAGACGGCGCTTACCTAAAAGCTGAGCCTGATTCGGTAGTAGGAAGCTGTTAGTACGTGTAATTTTGCAGTAATAAATCTAAAATGTATAGAGGGTTGGTGAATTACAACGTAATTAAAGTACCCCCCCTTTGCCTCCCTCGTGTAATGAACTCCGGCTCTACAACCGAATGGGTTTCCATAATTACTTGCAAACAAGTCAGTCGTACCGACACACGCACACGTGACCCTCTATTTCGCTCATTTAGTCGAGTGCAAAGTTAAGAGTGAAAAGTTGCCAACACTTGCCCCTGCAAAGCTTGTTCGTGTCTAAAGCTGCGATAAGAAGATATAAGTTCCTTCTAATGTAGCCAACTCTTACCACTTACCTGGAAAGTTTCTAGTTCTTACCGAATTTGCTCCATTAAATTAAAATAAATAGATTAAATTATACAGGGGTTGTAAATATTCAATAACCACCTAAAGTCTCACTGTTTGGATCAAACAGTATTGTCCCATTTTTATATAAAAATTGTTATTACTAGAGATTGAATTAATGCAATATAAACACATTGAAATATGAAAAAATTCAAGCAAAAAATATTTAAAATATGCACGAAAAGTGTCAAAATATGCAACTTTAAACTATAAAAAAATGTTGCTTTTTATTTAAATAGGTTTGAGTTTAATTTAACCAAATTTGTTACTAATTTGAATAGGTTTGGTTCTAGTGTGAACAAATTTGTTTTTTTATTTAAATAGCCTTCAAAAATTGAAATACAGAACTTGTCCCCTGAAACCAAGAAAGATTAAAAACCACAACAAACGTTGCTCTAACGCGGTTCGACGGCCACGCTGTCATCCCATGTCAAGCTTATCTCTTTGAAGATAACAGATTGGCTGTCGAAACGCGTTAGAGCAACGTTTGTTGTGTTTTTAATATTTCTTGGTTTCAGGGGACAAGTTACCTATTTCAATTATTGAAGATAACCAAGGACCAATCCGTTCCACCAAAAAAAAATGGTTTTTAATTCTGACAAACTTCTAGTATGTGCCTACCCAAATTTAAAACTTTTTCTCAAAATTTGGTTTTTCTTTCAAAAATCTTGTGCATAAATTTCAAAATTTGCTCCTAACATTTTTGTGTCATGTTGTGCTAAAATTTAAAGTTTTTCCTCAAACTTTTGAGTTTCCTACTAAAATTTTTAAATTCAAATGCTTTACAATTTTTTCATAAATAAAATAGAAATTAAAGCCAAAATTTTGGATAAATTCGAACGGAAATTTTAAGCAGAAAACTAAGTTGTTGCAAAAAAACTCTTTTCTCTTTTTTGCAACTGTAATCGTGAAATTTTTGACATTTTTCTTAAAATTTTTGAAGAAATTTTATATAATTTAAAAGTTTTTTTTGAAATTTGGTTTTTCTTTCAAAAGTCTTGTGCATTAATTTTAAAACTTTCTGTTAACACTTGGATCTCATGTTTTTTTTGAAATTTGAAGGTTTTTCCCAACTTTTGGGTTTCTAACTAACATTTTTAAACTCAAATGCTTTAGGATTTTTTCATAAATGGAATAGAAATTAAAGTCAAAATTTTGAAAAATTTGGAATAAAAATTTTTATCAAAAAAGCCTAATTTTTGCAAAAAAACTCTTTTCTTTCTTTTGCGACTGTAATCGTGAAATTTTCGACATTTTTCTTAAAATTTTTTAAAAAGTTTTACATAATTTAAAAGTTTTTTTAAAATTTGGTTTTTTTCTCAAAAATCTTGTCCATTAGTTTCAAAATTTTCTGTTAACATCTGGATCTCATGTTGTTGTCCTTTTTTCGAAATTTGAAGGTTTTTCTCAAACTTTTGGGTTTCTTACTAACATTTTTAAACTCAAATGCTTTTTAATTTTTTATAAATGGAATAGAAATTAAAGTCGAAATTTTGAAAAATTTGGAATAGAAATTTTTATAAAAAAAGCTTAATTTTTGCAAAAAAACTCTTTTCTCTTTTTTGCGACTGTAATCGTGAAATGTTCGACATTTTTCTTAAAATTTTCTAAAAAGTTTTACATAATATAAAAGTCAAAAATCTTGTCCACTAGTTTCAAAATTTTCTGTTAACATCTGGATCTTATGTTGTTGTTCTTTTTTCGAAATTTGAAGGTTTTTCTCAAACTTTTGGGTTTCTTACTAACATTTTTAAACTCAAATGCTTTTTAATTTTTTATAAATGGAATAGAAATTAAAGTCGAAATTTTGAAAAATTTGGAATAAAAATTTTTATCAAAAAAGCCTAATTTTTGCAAAAAAACTCTTTTCTTTCTTTTGCGACTGTAATCGTGAAATTTTCGACATTTTTCTTAAAATTTTCTAAAAAGTTTTACATAATTTAAAAGTTTTTTTAAAATTTGGTTTTTTTCTCAAAAATCTTGTTCATTAGTTTCAAAATTTTCTGTTAACATCTGGATCTCATGTTGTTGTCCTTTTTTCGAAATTTGAAGGTTTTTCTCAAACTTTTGGGTTTCTTACTAACGTTTTTAAATTCAAATGCTTTTTAATTTTTTATAAATGGAATAGAAATTAAAGACGAAATTTTGAAAAATTTGGAATAGAAATCTTTATAAAAAAAGCTTAATTTCTGCAAAAAAAACTCTTTTTTCTTTTTTGCGACTGTAATCGTAAAATGTTCGACATTTTTCTTAAAATTTTCTAAAAAGTTTTACATAATATAAAGGTTTTTTTAAAATTTGTTTTTTTTCTCAAAAATCTTATCCATTAGTTTCAAACATCTGGATCTCATGTTGGTGTCCTTTTTTTCGAGATTTGAAGGTTTTTCTCAAACTTTTGGGTTTCTTACTAATATTTTTAAACTCAAATGCTTTACAATTTTTTTATAAATGGAATAGAAATTAAAGTCGAAATTTTAAATAAATTATAATAGACATTTTTACCAAAAAAGCTTCATTTTTGAAAAAAAAATCTCTTCTCTCTTTTTTGGGAATATAATCGTGAAATTTTCGACATTTTCTTTAAAATTTTCGAAGAAGTTTTACATAATTTAATAGTTTTTTTCAAAATTTGGTTTTTCTCTCAAAAACCTTCTGTACAAATTTTTCCGTTAACCTTTGTATGTCATGTACTTTTTTCAAAATTTAAACTTGTTTCTCAAATCTGTGGGTTCCCTAATAAAATTCTTAAACTCAAAAATTCTTTACAATTTTTCCATAAATGAAAAGAAATTAAAGTGTCAAAATTTTGAATAAATTGGAATGGAAATTTTAAGTAAAAAACTTAATTTTTTTCAAAAAAAAACTTTTCTATTTTTTGCGATTGTAATCGTGAAAATTTCGACATTTATTTAAAAATCTCAAAAAAATTTATACAATTTATGGATTCTTTTTTTTTGGTGGAACGGACTGGTCCTTGGTTATCTTCAAAAACTGAAATGCAAATCCTGTCCCCTGAAACCAAGAAAAATTAAAAAATACAATAACAAGATTTGCATTTAAATTTTTATGGATTTTAATCCAAACTTGATTTTAAATTAAGAGGTTTGTAACTTTTCTTTATACAGGTTGGACCAAATTTGATTTGATCTCGTAAACTATTAGAGATACGAGTAAGCTCAAATGGGCAAAATAGTGCCGAATTTATTACCTAGTATTATTCTGCTGAGAAAGCAATTGAATTTCAATTCCTTTTGGTTTTATTTAGAAAAAAACTGAAAATCGCCATTTTTAAAAATCAGCTGTAACTTGTTTATTTGAAGTCCGATTAAAAAAGCTCAATACCTGTAATTGGTTATTATTTAAGGCCTTTTTATTGGTGCAGGTTATTTTCTTCTAAATTTAACTGTGTCCCAGAAAATTATGTAAACTTTGTTATTTCTTATGATGCTGTATTGAATTTTATCATTTTCGAATCTGGCATACTTCAAATGTGGCAAAGTGAATTAAATGAACTTATTTTTTATTTTAAAACAAAAAAAATTATAGTGGGCGAAGCAACTGTTAATAATAAAAATACAGTACCTAATTACGTAACAATAATTATTAAAAAACTAAAAATATTGTAAAAAATTCTGCAATATTTAAACTGTTACTAGTAAAAGCTTAACGTGCATGCATCTCTTTAAATAGCGTAATTCTTTATAAACATGTAGACGTTTTAAAAATTTTGTCAGTTTGTTTACAAAAATTCTTTTCACATTAAATACTACTTATTCATGTAACGTAAAATATCTAACCATCTAACATTAGAAATGACTCTCATATTCATGCACGTTATCCGTCTTAAAATATTTAACTTCTAGAGAAGTCTAGAACGCACACTTGCGTATGACTCATGGGAAAGTCCTCCTTAATAAAGCCTCTAGAATGTTTTGAGAATTACTTAATTTAAAAGGAATTATGTACCTCACTATTATTAATAAATATTTCAATACTATACAGTTTGTTATAATATCATTGGTTTTTTAATAATAATTATTGCTTTTTTAGAAACTGTATTTTTTATTATTAAAAGCTATGGCACTTGCTTTGCCTACTATATTTTTTTGTTTAAAAATAAAAAATTAGTTCATTTAACTCACTTTACCACATTTAAAGTATGGCATGACATACATCAAATAAAAATGTGTCAAATTCGAAAATGATAAAATCCTGTATGGCGTCCATTAGAAATAACAAAGTTAACATAATTTTCTCGAAAACAGTTAAATTTAGAATAAAATAATGTACACCAATAAAAAGACCTCAAAAAACAACTAATTTCTTTTTTTGATTTTTTTTTTAATCAAACTTTAAATAAACAAGTTACAGCTGATTTTTAAAAATGGCGATTTTAAGTTTTTTCTAAACAAAATCAAAACGAGTTAGAAATCAATTATTTTCTGGGCGAAATAACATTAAGCATTAAATTCTGCACTACTTTTCTTATTTAAGCTTGCTTGTATCTCTAATGGTTTACGAGATCCCTGTAGTTGAAATCAAATTTGGTTCAACCTTTATATTTTAACTTTATTTTAGAAAACTTCAAAACTTTGAAAACCCTTAAATTTTAAAACAAAACTTTTTAGGATTTTTGTCCTATTACAAACATTCAGAATTTTCAAAAGAAATTTTTTAGACTTTCTACTTTTTTATCAAAAAATCGACCAAATTTTCAAAAAAAAAGGCAAACAATTCAAAGTTTGCAAAAATTTGGTTTCTGAAACAGTGAACATATTTAAAAAAGGTTGAATTTAAAAAAATTAAAATTTGGAAGAAAAAGAAACGAAAAATTTTGAGATAAAAACTTAAAATTTAAAAGAGGTTAGATTTTGATACGAAAGAAATCAGATTTTAATCATAAATTTTAAAATAAAAAGAAGAAAAATTATTTTTGAGGAAAAACTCAATATTTGGATTAAATTTCAAAGTATCAAGAAAACGGGGAATTTTGAAAAAAAAAGTGACAATTTATATAAAAGTCCACTTGGTTGAATACAGCGCTAGACTTTAACTTGGAATAAATTCAGTAAATCAAAGATAGCTTTTTTTGGAAATAGCTTGGACACGTCGATTGATATTTTAAATTGCGCTCTTTTTAATGTAGGAAAATTTTATACAAAATGTCTTAAATTTAAGATATGACGTCATTGACGATTTTTTCAAATAGCAACTTTATTTTTTATTGACTTAAAGGATATATCAAGTTACACATGCGTACCAAGTTTCAATTTTTCATTTTCTGTCATTTAAAGGATATTTAATAAATATTAACTAATTTGAAAAATCAAGAAATTTGATTTAATTAATTAATCTTTTTTCAATAAATGTTCAAAATGTTGCCCATAATTGATAATACTGTTACGGGCTTATCGGTTCGATTGATTACACTTATCGAATAACGCCCACTTTATTACTGAACTCAACTTTGATCACAATTGACAATTAACTCACTTATTATTGACTTCTACTAACTCACTAATTACACTGACTCTAACTGACTGCCTCGAGGGAAAGCTGACCGCCTTTTCATAGTTTTGGCCCCCGGCTTCTAGAACTTTTCGGCAGGTAAGGCTTATCGTTTGCCGAAATTCCTGGAACGCTTATCTGCCATTTGTTTCGTTATCGCGGCCGCTTTCCCCTTATCAGATCCTTCTAGAAACTTTTTTTTATTTACTAAATTCTACAATTCTATTCTTAATCCTATTTCATCTATTTACATTGCGTTACAATACCCTAAACGAAAGTAAAACTTGTTTAATTATTTCGGGGGAAATTAGTCTACACTTCGGTCCTTTCAACTCTTCAATATTTGCAGGTGTGGTCTTAAAAACTTTGCTCTTCAAATACCCCCATGCGAAGTAGTCCATAGGTGTTAAGTCCGGGGACCTGGATGGCCATTTAAAAGGTCCTCTACCAATCCATCTGCCTGGAAATCCATCATCCAGATTTTCACGGACAGGTCTTGCAAAATAAGGAGGGGCACCGTCTGGTTGAAACCAGATGTTTCTATTCGGGACATCAGCTTCGACCGGATCAGGAAACAAAATAACTAAATCAAGAATTAGCTCTTCCTGCAAGAATTCTAAATATGCTGCCCCATTGAGATTTACTTGGAGGAAAATTGGTCCCATAACTGGATCACCAACAATCCCTACCCAAACATTGACTTTCTCTGGATGTTGAGTATGGCCTTCCCTCATTCAGTGTGGCTTATTGTCTTCCCAGTAACGACAATTTTGACGGTTTAGCCCACCAATTAACCCAAACGTTAATTCATCCAAAAACCGGATATTTTCTATGCTTAGAACATTTCTGTCCAGCAGACCCATCATTTGTTCGCACAACTGGAGGCTTCTATCTGGATCACCTTCTAAGAGGTCATGGAGGATTGTCATTTTACAAGGATGAAATTTTTGCATTTTTAGAATTCTTGCAACCAAAGACTGGCTAATTTCGAGTTCCCTACCTATCTGACTAGTGGGGACATGAGGATTTTCTTGAACAGAGAAAAGTATATTAATTCTGACATCTTCATTGAGCGAATTCTGACGGGGATTACTTATTTTTCTTAAATGTTTATATTTCCAAAACTGTTTTTCAATCTTGCTAGCGATATTTTGCGATATGGGTTGTAAATTAGGATACTTCTCTCTGAATAAACGAATAACTTCATGTTCTATCTCCGCAGCCCAGAAGTCGGCAAACCGCGGCTCGCGAGCCACGTGCGGCTCTTTTCACAGACAATTGCGGCTCATTAAATTCTAAAAAGATTGAATGTAGAGACACTAAAAAAATGAGTACTCAATAAACAAGTGACCTACAGAAGTTGAAATTTCCAAAAATTCTTTTCTAGGAATTTTTATGTTTTGCTAATATTTAAAGATTTTTCCAAAAATGTTGCTTAACTTGTATTACATTTTCGGAAAAAAAAATTAAATTTAAAATTTCTGGAAAAAGACCAATTTAGGGAGTCGAAATTTCTAAAAAATATTTTTTTATGATTTTTACTGTTTTATTTGTAAATTTTCTACAGCCTTGAAATTTCGTGAAAAAAAGTTGAATTACTTTTGTGGGAAAAAAAATCTAAATTTATAGAAAAAGCAAATATTGAAATAAAAGCCGAAAAATCCAGAAAAGCCGAATTTTCAGAAATGGAAAAAAAATCGAAAAAATTGAGAAAAAGAGATTTCGAAAAAATTGAGAAAAATAAAAATATTTCGCACAAATTAAGAAAAAGAGAAAAACTTGAGAAAAAGGAAGAGAATTTAAACAAACTGAGAAAAAGGAGGAGTTTTCATAAAAAATGAATTTATCATAGTTCTCAAAAAAAGGGTAAAATTTAAGAAAATAAGAGTCGAATTTCGACAAAAGATTAAAACCCAGAACAAATTAAAAACCTGAAACTTTTAAAGAAATTTGAAATTTTTGAAAAACTATAAAATATCAAAAAGATTAATTGTAAAAATAAACTGGAAGCTCAAAAAAATTATCGAAAAGTCGAAGTTTTTCAAGAAAGACAAAAAAAGTCAAATTTTAGGAAAAATTTCAAGCACAAACGTCAATATTTTAAGAAAAGTCCGAAATTTTGCCAAAATATTTGCAATTTTCTAGAGAAATTTAAAATTTGAGAAGAAATTTGAAATTTCGAAAATAAGACGATTAAAAAATCCAACTTTTCTGATAAATTCAAATTTTGAGATAATTGGTAAAATAATTTGGAAAGAAAAGAGAATGTCGATAAAATTTTCAGTTTAGAGAAAAGTATTGAATTTTAAAAAATGGTAAAAATTTCCCAGGGAAGGCAAATTTTAGGAAAAAAATCAATTTTGAGATTTGAAGATAGATAAATTTTGTCGAAATTAAGCTTGAAATTTCCATAAAAAGCTTAATTTAAAAAAAAAGAGATTTCAAAAAATAAGAATTCGTCAAAAGTTTCCCAAAAAAACAATATTTTAGAAAAAAGACTTCAATTTTGACAATAGATTGAAATTCGCAGAACAAATTTAAAAACCTGAACTGTTTAGACAAATTTAAATTTTGTGAAGAATTGTTAAAAATAAAATCTTAAAAAAAATTGTCGAACTTTTTCAGAAGTCGAAGTTTTTCAAATAAAATTAAATTTTGAGAATTAATTTGAATTTCGAGAACAAATTTGAATTTCGAGAACAATACAAATTAAAAAAAAAACTCTAAATGATCAGAAAAATTTCCAATTGATAAAATGGTTTCGAAAGAAAAGACCAGGTATTTAACTTCCAGTTTAGAGAAAAATGGTGAACTTTAAATAAAGGTCAAATTTAAAAAAAAATCAAATTTCGAGATTAGGTTAAACATTTTGAAAATTGACGAATTTCTTCGAAGAAATCGCAGCTTGGAGAAACGTCAAAAGTTGAATTTCAAGTCAAAATTTCGAAAAAATCCGAATTGAGCGAAACCAATTCAAATTTGTAGAAAATAAATAAAAGTTTAAATGTTTAGTAAAAGTCAATATTTGGGCAAATTGGCTTAATTTGGAAAACTACCGAATTTTGAAAAAAAATATAGAAATTTCGAGAAAAGTGTTGAGGTGTCGAAGGTCAAAATCTCCCAGAGACAAATTTTGAAATTAAGTCGAACATTTTTAAAATATGTAAATAAAGTTTGTCAAAAAAATCGCAGTTTGCAGAAACAATAGAATGTAGAATTTTAAAAACCGAAATTTCGAAAATAAATATGAATTTTGCGTAACAAGTCCAAAGTTTAAATGTTTAGTGAAAGTCAATTTTGGGGCAAATACCAAAATTTGGTAAAAAGACGAATTTTAAAATGAATGTAGAAGGTTCCAGAAAAAAGCCGCAATCTAGGACAAAAATCAAAAAAATGCAATTTTGGATAAAAGTGAAACTTGAAAATAAATCTTATTTTCGAAAAAAGAAAACTTGGAAAAAAGATCGGGATCTTTAAAAACTATTTTACTTAAGATTTCCAATTACTTCAAAATATTATTTAAAAAATCAACAAAAGATGAAGTTTTGAAAAATAAGTAGAATTTTCGAATAAGTCGAATTAGAAAAAAAGTAAACATTTTGACAAATTGTCGAGTTTTGAGAAGAAAGAAAGATTTGGAGTAAGTCTAATTTTAGGAAGAAAATAGATATTTAAAAAGAACGGTAATATAGAAAAGAGTTAAAAAAGTCAAAATTGCGAAAAAAAAGGTAAATTTTTAAGTAAAGGTCTGAATTTTGAGAAATTAAAAGTCCTTTGGACTGAATATATTTTCATTTGACTACATAAGTCAGAGGAGTCTCTCTCTGTCTCATATTTTGTCTAATATATCTGATTTAATTTTAAAATAAAATGCAAAAGCAGAAATAAAAATTTGTGGCTCTTTAAAATTCACGGATGCAATTTTTTTATTGCGGCTGGCTCTTTCGGTCTAAAAGTTTGCCGACCCCTGCCGTAGCCAATCATTATTAAAATTTTAATATTGTGGGTTTCACTTTAGTATGGCATTTTAGTCGATTTTTTAGTAAATCAAACTTACTAAACAACACACTAATATCGTCTTCTATCAGTACGATACTACTCTTCTCGTTTGTTTTTATTAACTTTTTTTATATTATTGTGATAAGACGTTAATTTGGTTTAACAAAAAATGTCAATCGAATACCTTCTGATGTTTAAACTTTATAAAAATTGTATTGAATTGAATTAGATTTCTTGATTTTTTGAATTATTTACCAAATTTTTAAATATCTTTCAAATGACAAGGAATAAAAAATTGAAATTTGGTGCGCATGGGTAACTTAATATACCTTTAAGAATAGTCTAGAAAAAAATAGAGTTGCCATTTAAAAAAATTGTCAATAATGTCATATCCTAAATTTTTGACATGCTATATAAAATTTTTATTTATTGGAAAAAGCGCAAATTAAAATCTTATTCGACGTGTCCAAACATATTTCCAAAAAAAACTGTCTTTGATTTACTGAATTTATTCCAAATCACAGACTACCACTGTATACATTCTCGATCGACTGCTTTACCTGAGAAGAGTAAATGCGCCACCCACGGCTTACGTTACTGTTGGGATATTATTTCCTATATTGTAACAAAATGTGGTTATAAAATTTGTATGAGTAAGGAATTTTATAGAAACATTTGATAATGGAAAGCAGCAGTGAAAATGAATCATACGGCAGGTAGGTGCTCCAAACGTTTCCGCAAGCGATACTCTTATCTGCACGGAGATCCATCTAGAAAACCGGAACGGTATAAATAGGCGGTCGTCTTTCCCTCGAGGGTCAGTTGGTTATTTAGTAAGTTGATCAGATAGCCTGATAGTTAAGTAAATTATAATTGTAGTGTTTTGAAATAGTTTTGAAATAAAGTGTTTAATTCACGAAATTTTAATTTTCGATCCGATAACGCGCAACAATATTATTAATTTTTTGAATGCATATATGCAAATGCCTATAATCCGGTCTCTACTTATTATAAGGTAATCAAATTCTTATAAGCTGGTGTTTTTTATGTCACAAAGACTAATAGTTTTAGGATTGTAAATTGACGTAACAAGCGCCTTCTAGAATTTTCATATTCTAGACATTCGATATCTGGCGTATACAGTTACGTTGCTCCTAAAATACCCCTAAACATTCGATATACAGGGTGTTACAAAAGTCCGGGCCGCTACTTCAGGAGCATATTCTACACATTAAAATATGAAAAATGTTGAAATACATTTTTTTCTTTAAATTGCCTCCTAACGGAGATATGACCATTTAAAGATGGCGCCCCTAAAGTGGTTTTTTTACTACAAAAAGTTAACGGTTAGTAGCAAAGTCATGAAATTGGGCAAGCAGTTAAAGAATTGGATTAGGCATATTCTCATGTAACATATTTTTTAAATAAACAGTAGCGTGGTGTATAGGGGGTTGCCCGCGATTATTTTTTGCCTTAACTTTTTTGTCTTGCAATATTTCGACACAAAAGTAAACGCCTTTTTCTCGGAAACGGTTACTTTTAGCGACTTTGAGAAAGAGTACCTTATTGTATAAAAAAATGTTGCTTTTTACGATTATGGCACTTTTGTGTCAAAATATTGCAATACAAAAAAGTTACGGCAAAAAATAATCGCTGGCAACCCCCTGCACACCACGCTACTGCTTATTTAAAAAATATGTTACATGAAAATATGCCTAATCCAATTCTTTAACTGCTTGTTTAATTTTATGACTTTGCTACTAACCGTTAACTTTTTGTAGTAAAAAAACCACTTTAGGGGCGCCATCTTTAAATGGTCATATCTCCGTTAGAAGGCAATTTTAAGAAAAAAATGTATTTCAACATTTTTCATATTTTAATGTGCAGAATATGCTCCTGAAGTAGCGGCCCGGACTTTTGTAACACCCTGTATATCTTGAACTTACGGGCTGTTCCCCTTCCTAGTAGCTTCTCAATAGCTTCTAATAAACATCAGGTACATATTTATTAAAGCTATCTTTACACTTTTAATTTTACAATCTGTTACACTACTTTATTATCATTTTTGTCCTCATATAGTGAGCTTGTTATTTTACCAAAGCAGCTTACTTCTTATAATTACAATGTCTTTCTAAATTATCTTCTTTAGTTTGCAGTCTCAAGTTCTTAAACCAAATTCAAATAATGAAATTTTCTCCTGCAAATGCTGTATTTCTTCCGGGATTGGACCATGCCAAAGAAATACCGAAAGTGCTCGACGTTTTTCCCAACTTTGTAGGAGTGGGGGGGGGGCTTCAGGAAGGAAAAAAAATAATAAATAAAAATTAAAATAAAAACATAAAAAAATATTTAAAAAAATGAAAAATCATCAAAAAGCGTCAGAGCATGATTACCCAATATGTTCGCCATACCAGAGGCCTCTGGTTGGTGTCTTTAAGTTATTTTCTAGTATATAAATAAAAATCAAATCTTTGAAGGGGATTTTTTTTATTTTTTGAAACAACTCTTTTTAATATTTCACGAAGCTTTATAATAAAGCAAGTATTAGGAAAGAAAAATGCCGTATAAGCTCTTTGTAGAGCAGGTTAAATATGTAAAAGAGTTGATTAATTTTCGATGATGTGGATCTCCCCGCTGTTTGTGAATGTATAATGGGAGTAAAACTCTCGCATGCGATATACGCCATATTAATCTCGTGTTGTAAAATTTAGGGCGAAAAACCGGGAGGAATATGTGTTCCATGTAAGCTAATAAAAAAAAATCTTCCATTTACATAAATCTATCAAATCCGTCCATGGAGAACGCGAGCTGGTACTATTAAAAACCCATTAACCCATATTTCTATTCAAAGTCGGTAGTATTTAAATTCATTTGCGTAAATTTCGCCGACGCTCATAGGGACATTATAAATGCAACTTCACTATCAAAATGCAAAGCTGCAACTTTTAATGCGTCCCCTAATGCGAACTTTCTTTAATGACTTTCGGCCGAATTTAACGGCGGAAAAGTTTCGAATTGCCCGGTTGTGCGGGGGCTGCACCCCTAACATTTAATTAAATATGTCCTTCAAGTCTGTCTAAACGACTCTAATATTTAGAATGCAAACCTCACATTCGCCGGTTTATTTGGTCTCAACTAGTAGCTGCCGCCGCACGATAACGCTTTCGCATTCAGATGTTGTATGTGGCCAGAAGATTCCGAATGGCTGTTAAATATTATTTAGTGGGGTGGAATCACAGACGACTTACGTAACGGTGGTTAATGATGGAATTATGCAACTGCAAGCAAATTATTTATTTATGGCTTCGTTAGATAAAAATCTGGTTTTTGGAGTCGTAACGTATTCTAAAATAGAAAATTATTAGATTAATGTACAAAGTTTGTGTCTGGCCACCTAAGTGTTTAATTGATACCACAGATTGCACTAATACGTGTTAACGTTTCCACCTTTACTCGATAAAAATAGCAATATTGCTACTACCTCCAAGGAAAAGGCTGACATATTAGTCTTAGTGTTTGCTAAAAATTCCAATCTTGATTCTCGAAACGCAGAACCTCCTATTCTTCCTAAGGTTAGCACTTCGATGCCTGAAGTTGTTTTCAGACAACACACAATCAGGAAGATTCTCCTTGAGCTCGACATCTCGAAATCTTCTGGCCTTGATGGTATTCCGCTATTGTTCTTAAGAAGTGTGCCACAGAGTTGACTCCTATCATAAGCAAATTGTTCACACTGGTTTACAGCAAAGGTGGATTCTCTAACATCTGGAAATCTGCTAGGGTGCAGCCTCTCCTTAAAAAGGGAAAAAAGAATCTGGCTAACAACTATCGCCCTATATCTTTGGTACATGTTATATCTAAAGTCATGGAAAAGGTTATCAACATCGAGATAATTAAATCTCTGGAAAAAAAAAAGAATCATGTCCAACAGGCAATATGGTTTTAGACAACAACGTTCCACTGGCAATCTACTGGCATATGTTACTCATATCTGTAACTCAGCTATGAAAAAACATGGTAAGGCTAGGATTCTGGCATTGGATATCTCAAAAGCTTTCGAGACAGAGTCTGGCACCGAACTCTTCTCGCCAAATTAACATCTTATGGTCTTCCTCTTGGACTCTGTCATTTGATATACAATTTTCTCGCTGACAGATCTCTTCAAGTCGTCGTCGTCATCCTAGACATTTGCGATTAACGTAGGGGTGCCTCAGGGGCCTGTTCTGTCCCCTACTATATTTCTGTTACACATAAGCGATCTCTTAGCTTCAACTTCCAATCCTACAGATACGCAGATGATAGTAACCTTGTGTAACCTTTTTTCTTCGACAACCCATTATCTATCGCTGCTTCAGATCGACTAAAGAAACAGCAGATACAGACGATTAATCGGGATTTCGAGATTATTGTGGAATGGAGTAAGAACAATTTGGTCGACTTCAACGCTTCAAAAACTCAGGCCGCGGTTTTGTCTAAGAAAATATCAACGGATAATGCAACAAACATACTAATGGGCGGTAAAATCCCTCCGATGGGATCTAATCTATCTATCCTAGAAGTGAATAGGGGCACTAACTTCTCCCGGAACGATCATGTGCGCGCCATTGTTAAATCCGCCTCTCAGAAGCTAGACTTTTATTTTAGAAGTAAAAAGTACTTCACATCTCATCAGTTACTCATACCATACAAGGCTCAGGTTAGGCCAACAATAGAATACTGTTCTCATGTTTGGAGTTCAGCTCCAAAACATACTTTAGCTTTCTTGGATTCGATTCAAAGAAAAGCGATTTGTCTAATTGATGACGATAGTCTAACCGATTCTCTCGAAACACTAGAACACATGCGTACGGTTGATGACTTGCCTCTTTTCTACAAGCACTATCATGGAAGATGCTCGCAGGAACTAATAGGATTGATCCCCCCCAAGGGCAAGATTCTTGAGGCGTACAAGCAGTCTGAGACGGCAAATTGCTGTGGGGTCCTACTTGACATTTCTGTCTACGAAGACTCTTTTTTCTATAGAACTTCCAAGCTATGGAACTCTTTACGAAAGGAATTTTTCCCAAAAATTACAACCTATCCTTGTTTAAGAAGGCGGTTCATCGACATCTATCCTTGTTTCCGCATTCTACTTACAGTGCTTTGAAAGCAAAATGGGGTTACCCTTTGCGAGTGAATTAAACTTAAAAAAAAACAGGCCGTGGCGTGCTATAATGCAAAGAGGCAACCGCATCAAACGGCACCTTAAAGAGGCGCCTTAAGCTGCTAAATCAACATTTAATTTGAGCACATCGCGTTTTGTTATCGGTCTATAATTGACATTATATTATTATTATCGGAAACCTTGTGAAAATTTTAAATTTTGTTGCGTTTTTATCGTTAATAAAGTTTAATAGTTATGAATATTGGTCTATGTCAAGGGTGGGCAAATGCGGCTCTGAGTTCTACATGCGATTATTGGGTTGAGTGCTGCTTCCGTTGAAATTTTAATGTCCTTTTTTTAATTTAAAACTTTTTTTATAACTCTTGATTATCTGATACTGATTGATAAAAAAAAACTAGAAAAAAGTTTGATAGTTTCTTCATAAATGTAGAGTTGTTTCTCGAAATTTTCATATTTTTTTTCAAAATTCTGCTTTTACATTTTAAAATTCTTATCGTTCTTAAGACTAACATAGAAGTTTTAAAATAGAATCGTAATCTGAAAAATGTCTTTATAATTGTTGAGATCAAAGATGAACAAAGTTAAAAAAATTGTTAGAAATTTAGACCAAAATCGAGATCCTAAAAATAAGTTGCTACTTTGAAAAAAAGTCGAAAGTTTGAGAAACCATCGAAAATTTGAAAAATGGTTGGAATTTTGATAAAAGTCAAGATTGTGGAAAAAGACAAAATTTTCAAAGTCCACATTTTGAAAAAAATTACAAAATGCACAAACTTACCGAGAAAAAAATTTCACAATTTGTAAAGAAATATGACATTTTGAAAAATAAATCGAAATGTTGAGCAAAAAATTAACAAATTCTGAAAAAAAAATTAAATTTTGAAAGATTCAAAATTTTAAAAAATAGAAAATTCCACAAATATAAAATAAAATCAAAAGTTTCTAAAAAAAGACAATTTAAACAAATCAAAAGCCGAAATCTCAATCTTAAATTTGGAATTAAAAAATCAAATATTTTAAGTACAAGTCAAAGCTTTTACAAGCCAAAAGTTTAAAAAAAAATTCAAATTTAAAAAAAATAATTGGAGTGTATTAAAAATTTGAATTTACAAAAAATCGGATTTGCAAGATAGCGAAGATTACAAAAATCAAAATTTAAAAAATGGTGCAAATTTTCAATAGCAAGGTGGGGATTTTAAAAAAGGTCAAAATTTGCAAATTTAAGGTCATAAATTTGAAACAACTTCGAGTTTTCTAAAATTTTAAAACTTCGTGTTTTTCAAAATTTTAACATTTTTAGATAAAGTAGAAATATTCGAAAAGTATAAAATAAAATAAAAATTTTGAAATAAGTTGAAATGCCAGAAGAATGCAACCTAGACTACAAATTCATGCAACCCTCCAGGCGTGTATAGTGAATCATAGGTAGCTGAACTACTAACAGTCGAAACACTGCCACCTAGCGAAGCGGTTGCTCTGACATGACCAAAAAAGAAAATTTTTGATAAAGGCAAAAATTATCAAAAAAGTAAAGTTTTTCAGAAAAAAAAGCAAATTGTGCACCGAAATCTAGAGTTTTGATAATGGATATCTTATAACGTCGAAATTTTAAAATAAAATTAAAAAAATGTAGAAATAATAGTAAATTTGATTTCGAAATTCAATTTCAATATTTTTTTTAAACTTGAATTCAATGTTTCGTTTCGTCTCAAAATTTTGGGAATAACGTTTAAGATATAGTTGACTAGTAAAATTTTTACGTCCAACGCATAGTTAAAAAAAACTACAAAAAGAAAACGTTTCGAAAATTAATCCAAATTTGAGGTTAAAATTATTATTTTTTACCGTTTTGTTTTTAAGTCACCATTTTAGCAGATGGTATCTCTCTGAAGATGATAGCTTAGCTATCGAAACGCGTTAGAGCAACCTTTGTTGTGTTTTTTAATCTTTCTTGGTTTCAGGGGATAAGTTTTGTATTTCAATTTTTGAAGACAACCAAAGACCAGTCTGTTTCACCAAAAATGAAAGAATGGGAATTTGAAAAATTAATAATTTGGAGGTTAAATCTAAATTTAAAATTTTAAATATGTATTTAAATCTTTCTTTCTTTATTAAATTTCTTTGTTGAAAAATTTTGTTCTGAGTTGTAATCTCGAACGTCTTTTGATCTTAAAACTCTTTGAAAAAAGTTACAAAATTTTAAACAAAGCTATCTTTAAAAAAATCACAATTTTGAAGATAGTCGAAATTTCTAAGGAAATTAAAATTCTGAAAAATATTAAATTTTCGAAAATAAGTCGAAATTTTGACAAAGAGTCGAAATTTTCAATTTCTGAAAAAAGGTCTAAAATTTCAAAACGGGCCAAAAATTTTATAGCAGGACAAAAATTTCAAAGAGATCGAAATTTTCAAATAAAGCTTCTACAATAAGTCAAAATATAAAAAAGTTAAAACTTCGAGGAATAATTAAAATTTTGAACAAGGGTCCAAATTAAAACGAGGACATTTTCAATAACGGTGGAAATTATTAGACAAAAAAATATTACATTAAAATCAAATTAAAATGGTAGACTTATTGGTCGCAAACATGTTAAATAATACTAATAAACTTAAAAAAAGTTCAAATTTTGGTTCACTTTAGGCAGTAACCTAAGAGGATTGACAAAATAAATTTAATAAGAAACCAAATTATTAAAGGATTGAAGTCATAATTTTCGAATGAATTAAACTTAAAAAAATTGTCAAAATAAATAAAAATTTTAAATTATAGCGGAAATTAAAAAGAATGGAAACTTTTAAGTTCAAAATTTTTAAAATATGGAACGAAATATTAAAAAGTCAAAACTTTTAATAAAAATTAAAATCAGATTTTTGAACAAACTCAAAATGATAAAAAGGGGTAAATATCTTAAAAAATGTTGAATTAAAATATTAAACATTTTAATTAAAATCCAAAGTCGTAACAAGTCAAAAGTTCAAAAAAATTCAAATTAAATAAAAATTGAAATGTATTGATAAAGTCGAATTTAAAAAAAAGGCGGAGATTTCGAAAATCAAAGCTTTCAAAAAGAGTGTAGATTTTCAATAGCAAGGTGGCAGTTTTGCAAAAGATTGAAGATTGCAAAAATACCGTTAAAAATTTGGCAAAACTTCGAGTCTCCCAAAATTTCAAAACTTCGTGTTTTCAAAAATTTGAAAACTTCGTGTTTTTCAAAATTTGAACACTTCGTGTTTTTCAAAATTTGAAAACTTGGTGTTTCCCAAAATTTCGAGATAAAGTAAAAATATTTAAAAAGTATAAAATAGACTAAATATTGAAATTTGGAGAAAAGTTGAAATGACCAAAATAGGAAATTTTCGATAAACACAAAAATTATCAAAAAAGGTAAAATATTAAAAAAAAATTAAAATATACACCAAAATCTAGAATTTTAATAATGCATAATTTATATTGTCGACATTTTCAAAAAGAGTCGAAATTTTCAATAAAAATCAAATTCTTGTAAAAGAATTTGGAATTTTCAAAAAGATGACAAGAATTTTCTTCTTTCGCAGACGAAATCGGGGGCACAGTAAAAATATCAAAAAACATAAATAGGCAAAATGTTGAAATTTCGAAAAAAGTTGAAATGAGCAAAATAGGAAATTTTCGATAGACAAAAATTATCAAAAAGGGTAAAATATTTCAAAAAAAAAATCAAAATATGCGCCAAAATCTATAATTTTAATGATGCATAATTCATATTGTCGAAATTTTTAAAGAGTCGAAATTTTTAATAAAAATCAGATTTTCATTAAAACAATTTGGAATTTTCAAAAAGATGATTTAAGAATTGTCTTCTTTCGCAGACGAAATCGGGGGCAGATATCAGTAGCATTTTTTTAATAAAACTACGAAACTAGATTTAAAAATTTGGTCTCTGGATAACCACATTATTTTAAAAGAACAAATTAAAAGTACAACTTTTTCAAAAGTAGGATTTTTAGCTTAGCATTCCTATATATTCCTTGTTTATTAGAGTTTGATCCCATAATTTTTGTTTTAATCTGAAAATTAACCAATTCATGAGATTTAATAAACCTAAAATGTAAATTAATTACTTTCGTGAGTAAATCAACTGCTCTTTTGGTATACTTTTTTAGGAAGTTGGCAGTGGCGGCTGGTGACTTTTTGACAGGGGGTGCGCGGATGCAAAAATATTAGTAGTTAAGAGTTTAGGTGATTCCAGTGTCATAGCAAGATATTAAATTTCAGAGAAACCAAAGTGACACAAAAGGTGTAATATTTAATAGTATTTTTACGAATTAAATTTAATTACCATCTTATAATCTCCATTTCATGAAAACTGCATTTGAAAAGAAAATCTATTTTATTACAAGGTTCTAAATAAACTCTACAAAAACACAAAAAAAAATTTGAAACAAAATCCGCTATACGATCTTTTAAAGAAATAAAGTCTTCATTACTTTCTCAACAAAATTGTTTAAATCCAAATCTATAAATGAATAATTAGGCCCTAGCTATCTCTTTGTGAATAGCGGTACTATTGGCAGTTAGGCCTGGAAGAGGCACAATTAGCAATCGCAATCAGATCAGCCGGGACACACTCCAAACTCTGACTCGTACTCACCATTTGGCAATATCGCACATGCGCGGAGCGGCGTACCCCGGGCTAGCTTTAACGTGGTGTTCTGTAGTTTATTTCTCCGGATCCCGTAAAGACCGTTAATAGGCATCGCACGGCACCCTCGCTAGGTGCATAATTCTGCGCGCACCAACTTATTTTGATACCGCGTTAGTCGCGATAACATATTTTCAGAATAATTGACCGGGAGGAACGGCCAATTTGGGCGAAAATAAATAATGTTCGGATTAAGAACGCCATCGCCAAGTGTTTTCAAACAGAAAAAGACGGTGTCCCTTATAAACATGGAAGACGACAACTATCGCTCAAAGATGGCAGTACTTACGATACGTGTCGTTAGAAATTAGAAAATATGGCGGTTGACGTTCATAGATGGCAGCACGAAAGAAGACGCGTCGTTTGAAAATCACACAAGGAAGATGGCGGATAACGGTCACAAGGCTTGAAAAATGAGAAAATAGAAGGCTTTAACCGTAAATCCAGGCAATTTGGCAGTGAAGCACTGCGAATGTTGGTTAGAAACAACTGCCACGAAATTAAGAATACGTACCGCAAAAAAAAATCAAATATTAACGGAAAAAGCACACTCTGCGAGCACGTGGCTTGAAATTCACGAACGGAAATTTTGTCAGGCTGAAAGGGGGCAAGGTGAATGATGCAAGCAGTATTAAACAAACAAACAAACAAAAAAAATAACACTAATAAACACAGAAAAAAAATGCAAAAAAAAAATAAAATAAAATACTTACGGTTTTTAAGCTAGGGTCGCAACGATGCACTATCAATGTCGTACGTCGGCGTCGGTGGAAAATTTGCGGTCAAAGCGCTAGGCAAATGAGCAAAGGTCGCAATGGGAACTGGGCGGCTGAAGATTCTCGACGGTTGGAGAAATCTTGCGCTGGTGGAGTACTGGCGTCGACGACAGCAGTAAGGGAACTACTTTACTCAGAGGGACTTGAGTGAATCACAATTCACTCATTAGGGTTGCCTAGCGCTTTGATGCAGCGAGTGTCGTCAAAAGCGGGAAAATTGAAAATACATTTATTTCGCTCCGGTATCAATTTAAATTTCCTTACAATATTTAATATGTACAATGGAATCAAACGTTGGTGTATTTGATTCCAAGTCATTCACAAGTATTATTATGTGTAGTATGTCATTATTTTGTGTTTAAAAATGTGACAAATCCAAGTCTTTTACATTAAACAAAAAAGAATAGATCGCTCATTTCACGAGGAGCGCGCGCTCTTGCGCTCTTTAGGACCAGCCGCCACTGGAATTTGGCATAGCTCTAGTGGCATGCGCATGACAGTTTAAGTAACGCTGATTTATAATATTTTTAGTAAATAATTTTTCACAAAAATTTTGAACAGAAGTCTTAATTCTTGTAAAAATTGAAATACAAATCTTTTCCCCTGAAACCATGAAAGATTAACCTCTTTGAAGATGATAGCTTGGCTATCGAAACGCGTTAGAGTAACATTTGTTGTGCTTTTCAATATTTCTTGGGTTCAGGGGACAAGATTCGTATTTCAATTTTTGAAGATTACCAAGGACCAGTCCTTTCCACAAAAAAATCTAATTCTTTGGTTATTTTATTTATAGAATTTTTATTGGACACTGTTTTAGTTACCAATTATTTTGAAAGTACTTTTTTTCCAACGCAACGCATATACCACTTTTGATCCAGAGCCAAATCAACGTATCTACTGAAACGTATTCCTCTATATACGCGATAATACATACGTTTAGTCGGCTCCAAATCAGAGGTCAATATTTTTGATTTTTTGTGGTTAATATTCAATACCTCCATATTGCAGCAAACATACTAATGGGCGATAAAATCCTTCCCATGGGATCTACTCTATTTATCCTAGGAGTGAATGCGAGCACTAACTTCTTTTAGGACGATCATGTGTGCGCCTCTCAGAAGCTAGGCGTTTTTTTAGAGCTAAAAAGTACTTCACATCTCATCAGTTACTCATAACATACAAGGCTCAGGTTAGGCCAACACTAGAATACTGTTCTCATGTTTGGAGTTTAGCCCGAAAACACACTTTAGCTTTCCTGGATTCGATTCAAAGAAAAGCGATTTGTCTAATTGATGACGGGAGTTTGACTGATTCTCTTGAAACAGTAGAGCACAGGCATATGGTTGGTGACTCGTATTTTTTCTACAAGAACTATCATGGAAGATGCTCGCAGGAACTAATAGGTTTGACTTCATCAAGGGCAAGATTCCTGAGGCATACAAGACAGTTGGAGACAGTAAATTCCTGTGCAGTGCAGCTAAACACAGTGAGGGCTTCTGCCTATGGGGACTGTTTTTTATATAGAACTTTAAAGCTGTGAAACTCGTTACCGAAAGAAATTTTTCACAAAAATTACAACCTTTTCTTGTTTAAGAAGGCGGTTCATCGCCATCTATCCTTGTTTTCGCATCCTAATCGCAGTGCTTTGAAGGCATAATGGGATCGCTCTTTGCAAGTAAATAAAACTTAAAAAAAAAGAAAAGAATCGAAGGAGTGACGAGTTATGCATGTTTATGTTAAGTTTATTTCGAGCAAATTTAGGAGAACCTGTGATATAGAAAATTGCAGGTAGACCCAATTTCAACCTATGTACGATATCTGATTCATAACCTTAACATATCTATTAACAGGTATTTCTTAGGTGCACTAGTAGATACGTTAAGGCGGTTCTGGCTTAGAAGTTAAAGTCAAATGGTTTGTTATTTTAATAGAGAATTTAACAGGATATGTGGAAGCTGGAGTTCTAAGGACTAATAATATTTACAATTGATGAATTATCTGAGTTTATTTCACTTGATTGATTACAATAAGAACCAACCCACTTTACATTTAATCATTAGTATGGTTAAATCATAAATGAAATGACATTTTCGCAATTTTCATTGCAATTTATCTGATAAATGATAAATGGACTATTGTTCTTAAGAGCTTCAGTTGTCCATGGTGCAGTATTTGGTGTGTTTGGGGCGTACTTTTTTGAAAGAGATATTGAAACATCTGTAAAGGTCAATTCGATAAATTTTTGAAGCATATTTAAAAACCCTTTAATCTAAATTTATTAATTTTTAAATTTGTTTCAATAAGATGAAACCACATCACAAGCACCAAATGAAAGAATTAAATTATTAAAAACAATTTTTGAAATTACAATATTTGAAGAATTGGGCATCAAGATTCTATGCCATGTTTCTACTTCTTGAATTCTTCAAAGTCCTGGATTCTAGATTCGAGATGGGTGGCATAAAGTTTAGGCCAGCACTTGGGCCACCCTTTGCGAGCCCATTGTTCTATTCCTCTAATTGAGGTGTCCTTGGTCATTCATTTAGCCACCCAATCCTGTTAAGAAGACTGAAGAATGTCTCTTGGATGCGCCTCTCTTAAACTGGCCACACTAGGCCAGAAGTTCCCCAGCGTGAATCCTCTGATTGATGCGAGTGCCGGGCAGTGACACATCACGTGCTCGGCACATTCATCTTCTTCTAAACACCCCCTACAACTCTGGTGGTTTATAATTTCTATTCTGTGAAGGTGTTTGTTTAATCGACAGTGACTTGTCCAAATCCCTACAAGTTTGCTGAGGTTATTTCTTGTACGTTGTTGGCATAGTTTTGCCCTATCCCTGCACGGCATTTTAATAAATGCGTGAGTTTGTCAAAAGGTTGTTATTGATGCCCATTTGGCTTGCTGTTTAAGAAGAATGTTTTTCTTAAGTTGGGATCTTACGGTTGATTCAGCCAAGGGAAAGGGTTGGTTCTGGTCCAACGAATTGTCCCTTCGAACGCTTCCTTGCCAGTTTGTCAGCACGTTCGTTTCTCTCTTTCCCAGAAGGTTCTTTGATTCATATTAGATCAACTGCATTCTCCTGTGATAGACGTTCTAAAGCTAGGTGGCAGTTCCATACCAGCACTGAGTTTGTTTTCAAATTCTTCAGATCCTTAAGAGCTGCCTGGCTGTTCTTGAAAGATTGTGTTTATGCAAACGAGTAATTTACAATTGAGATCAGTTAGAACGATAATTGAGTCATTATTATTTGTAAGATAAGTTAAGGAATGTACCAAAATCTCATCCAAATGTTCAACATATGATCCATTAAGTGTAAAGCTGGTCGTAGTGCACATTTGTCCGACATTCTGTTCTACAAATTGAAATAAAGAACTTATCCCCTGATTTCAAGCGACAAGTTCTGTATTTCAATTTTTGAAGATAACCAAGGACCAGTCCGTTCCACCGAAATTCTGTTCCACGTATAATTGTAATTGATTATATCTTGAGTACAAAATAATGACGAATTACAAGCAAATGAGTCCTTTACAAAAAAAGTCAATCACGGATATGTTTCTAGTCTAGTATTTTAATTCCTATTCCAGGATCAATTTTTTTAACACTGACAATAAAAGGTATTTGGTAGCGCAAATTTCAGGCTTTAAACGACTCTACGTTTCGTAGAGTATAACTGAGGCACCTGATGATGGCCATCGCATCGCTATCCGATAATTAAGTCGTCCGCCACTTTTATGTTTCCAGGATTTTATTTGCGAACGCATCCCCACGCCCGTGTTGTCTTTTCATTTCGAATGGTGGAAAATAAAATGTAAAATCGTCGGAGCGAATAAAGGGTCAGTCGGTAAATATAAAAGCTTACGCCACCGGCAGGCGGCGATGTAGGCACCGTAGGCAGTTCATTTTGGAGGAACACCTCGGAATAGCAGGTGCCGCCACCAGCTGTTGCTTGGGGTCATTGTGTCACTAAATTGGATGGTCCACGTCAGAATCTTCCGCGTTCGAAAATTATTCCACATATTCGCGTTTTTGTTGTCGATTCGAAACGAAGTTATGGCCGTGGGGCGGTTGTTTGGCTTTTAATTTTGAAAACGAGAACAAGTTATGGCAGATTTTCCCTTTGGGTTGAACTCAAAACGGAGAGAAATTTATATCAAAATTATTTGTTGGAACTACAAACTTTTTAATCCGTTAACGATTTAACTTATGTTAAATCGGAACTTTTGCACCTTTTTAATAACAATTTATATTCCTTTCTGCATGCGAGTCGTTTTTTATAGGCTGAGAGAGAGAGAGAGAGAGAGAGAGAGAGAGAGAGAGAGAGAGAGAGAGAGAGAGAGAGAAAATCACTTTTATTGTTAATTTTTATAACTTGCATACTTATATATTCTTATTTATTAGCTCTTCGTAAAAAAACATTAATGATAAATTCTTACATTTGTCTAAAGTAGTATATCCGAAAGTGGGGTTCGCGTATGCCCAAGGATGCGGTTGGTGGGGATACGCACTGCACCGGGTAGCTTCAGATGACTCAAAAATTAAAAATTAATTGTTTGAATAAACGTAGCAAAATTTACTTACTCAGCATGCACAGCTTTAAAGAGTTCATGCAGATGACTGCAAAATGATGTTTTGTTCAAATTCGTTAACACATTCAGCAGACTAATAGACAATCACACTTTATCATTTATATATTACTTAGAATGCAATTTTTTTAACGAAGTAATTTAACGTATTGAAAAATTATGGATGAAAGATGTCGAAAGTTTTGGAAACGCTGAGCTAAATTATCAAATTTTGTTGCTCAGACGGTATTCCTCAGACTATTTTACACATGAGATCTTTCATTTTAGAAGTAGATGTTTACAAGCTAGAGAACAAAAAATATAGGATAGAACAACCTATATTTGTTTAAGAAGGCGGTTCAACGCCATCTATCCTTGTTTCCACATCCTACTCGAGGTGCTTTGAAGGCATAATAGGGTTATCCTTTGCCAGTGGATTGAACATAAAAAAAAAGTATATCACAGGGATACATGATGTTACTTTGTTATTTGTATTTTAACAATTAAAAAAAGTATTTTCAAATAATAATACAAACCAATTTTCAGGCTATTACTGACTTTTTTTGACTTTAACATAGTTAGATAATGAGACAGTTACGCCACAAGTTTTAATTTGGTATCGAGAGAAACAAAACATTGCAGGGGCGTTGTCACAAAGATGGAAACATTTAAGTCATTAAGTAATATCTTTAGTTCCAAGATCAACCCTTCTTCACTATAAAATCAAATAATAGTTATAATGAATCACATACCAAAGTTAATACAAAATCGCTAATAGTGCAGAATATTTTGAGACAAACTGTCGCAAGCGTTATAGAGTGGTTATACTCAAGAGATATTTCTGAAGACTATTTCAGACGTTTCCAAGTTTTGTGAACCGATGAGAAAAACATGTGATGCCCAACGAGATTTTTTTAACCGCGTCTAGTCTATTGACGAATTATCTTTTGTATTTCGTAGGTGTCATAACCCACAAAGGGTTGGAAAAACAGGCGATTGTAGGTCCACTGTAGTTCTCTAAGTAATAAGATGTTAGAAATTTCGTTGTTGGCACATATTTCATAAACAAATACCTGAATGTTAAAAAAATGATTAGGATGGTTTTGAAATTAAATAATTCGACTCTTTGAGTTCTCCAGACACAAAAGCAATATATGGACGTTCAGTTACAGATGTAAATATCGATGTCAGCATCAGTTTTAGCCAAGATTGCTCATCCCTATTTCATTTTTGTTAAAACGATTGTTTCGCCCCTCCAGTTTATCTGTATAATATTGGAAATAAAGAACTCAGCACATCATGCTCATTTCAGTGCTTAAAAACAATGGAGAGTCTGTCCAGAAAACAAAGTAAACACGAGAAGTCGGTGTGGTATCATTTACATATAAATAAAAGGTAAAGAAAGCAAACACAATGAGATCGGTCCGTCCGGATTGTATGGTGAAGCTTGTCTAAAGCCGTGAAAATAATAATGAAAATCATAAAACTGAATGTTTCTTTGACAATACATTCCCGACACAATAACAGTTCAAGTGCTTAGAAGGAGAACAGTTGTTTTGCAGTGAAAAAGAAATATTCCACGATCCTTCTGTAACGTATTTTTCAGCTTGTTGTTTGCGGAGGCATTTATTATTAAATTTCTCCGTTTGTTCTTTGCGTTTGTTCTTTTTTCTCGGCTGCCATTGTTTGCTTTTCCGCTCGACCCGTCCATTTAACGACCACCGGTTGCAATTTTGCCTCGTTATGCCAAATAAACATATAACTCTTATAATTTTTTAGCTAATTAGGACAAAAAGTGTCCTTTGTGGGCGTTGCCGCCCGAGGTAATTCCACTTTTTTTCGGAAAATAAATGTCACAACATTAAAGCGCTAACTCAGTGCACTGAGATGAAAAAAAGTTAATATTTTTTATATATAGTTATAATTTTTCTTTATAATAATTGGAAAACGTCCGAGAGAGAATCTAACTTAAAGAGATAAGAACTCTATTTAACATCAAAATTCGGGAAAATTAAAACGTAATTTCGAAAAAACTACAGCTTTTGGAATCAAATTTCCTAAATGTTTGGCTTTAAAAATGTTGAAATTTCATAGGATCTTATTTTCTTAAAAAAAAAACTAGAAAATTTCAAAAGTTGGAGGTTAAAATGGAAGTTTAGAAAAACTTGTTTTAATAATTTTATTTCTTCTTTTGAAGTTATTACTCTTTGTTTTCGAGAAACCTGATTTTTTCTTCTCGAGCTAAGACTCAAAAAATCCTGGTTTAGATTTTATAATATAGAAAAAAAGGTTCGAAAAAACCCTGAAATAAGAAAATTCTTGAATTTATTATCAAAGTATGGAATGTAAATGCAAATGCATCATTTTTTTCTTATATAATCAAATAGGCACAGTTTTAAAGAGTTCGTGCAAATTACAGAATGATGTTTTGTTAAAATTCGTTGTACAATTTTGTGTTACTTTTTTTTTCTGAGTGTGCTTTATCCGTTTAAAGGATGTTAGCAATCATGTTGGCTATCAGTAATTTATTTACAGCTTTTCTGAAAAGTTGACTTGTTGTCTGTCGGAACCATTGTCTTAGTTTTCTCACCCAGGATGATTTTCGTCTACCAGGTCCACGTCTTCCAACAATTTTTCCCTGCATGATCAAATACAACATGTCATATACCTCCGGATGTTTCATGACATGGCCAAAGAGAACAGCTTTCGAATCTTCACTGTGTTTAAATTTCCTTTATCGTTCTTTATCCTGTTCAGGATCTCTACGTTAGAGACATTGCCCATACAGCTTATTCTCAGCATGCGTCTGTATGACCACATTTCAAATGCTTCAAGCTCCATATGTTACTCATATCTGTACCTCAGCTATGGAAAAATATGGTGAGGCTAAGATTGTGGCATTGGGTATCTCAAAGGCTTTCGACAGAGTCTAGCACCAATCTCTTCTTGCCAAATTAACATCTTATGGTCTTCCTCCTGGACTCTGTCATTTTATATCCAATGTTGTCGCTGACAGATCTTCTCAGGTCGTCGTCGATGGCATCTCATCCGAGACATTTGCGATTAACGCGGGGGTGCCTCAAGGGTCTAGTCTGTCTCCTACTCTATTTCTGTTGCACATAAACGATCTTCTAGCTTTAACTTCCAATCCTATATACAGCTACGCAGATTATGGTAACCTTGTGTCATCTTTTTTCTCCGACAAACCATTATCCATCGCTGCTTCAAATCGACTAAGGAAACAGCAGACACAGAAAATTAATCGGGATTTCGAGATTATTCTGGATTGGGGTAAAAATAATTTTGTCGACTTCAACGCTTCAAAAACTCAGGCCGCGGTTTTCTCTAAGCAAACATCAGGGAACAATGCAACAAACATACTAATGGAAATTTTAACATCTTATGGTCTTCCTCTTGGACTCTGTCATTTGATATCCAATTTTTTTGCTGACAGATCTCTTCAGGTCGTCGTCGATGGCGTCTTATCCGACATATTTGCCATTAACGCAGGGGTGCCTCAGGGGTCTGTTCTGTCTTCTACTTTATTTCTGTTACACATAAACAATCTCTTAGCTTTAACTTTCAATCCTATATACAGCTACACAGATGATAGTAACCTGGTGTCATCTTTTTTTTTCCGACAAACCATTATCTATCGCTGCTTCAGATTGACTAAGGGAACAGCAGATACACACGATTAATCGGGATTCCGAGATAATTCTGGAGTAGAGCAAAAAACAATTTGGACGACTTTAACGCTTCAGGCCGCGGTTTTCTCTAAGAAAACATCAAGGGATAATGCAACAAACATACCAATGGACGGTAAAATCCTTTCCATGGGATTTAATCTATCTATTCTAGGAGTGAATGCGAGCACTAACTTCTCTCGCTGTGCGCGCCATTGCCAAGTTCGCCTCTCAGAAGCTAGACTTTCTTTTTAGAGCTAAGAAGTACTTTACATGTTACCAGCTATTAACACTATACAAAGTTTAAGTAGAGCCAACACTAGAATACTGTTCTAATGTTTGAAGTTCAGCCCCAAAACACACGTTAGTTCTCTTGGATTCAATTCAAAGAAGAGCAATTCGCCTAATTGATGACGAGAGTCTGACCGATTCTCTCAAAACACTAGAGCACAGGCGAGGTATTGCATTGTTTTCTTAATCCAAAAAAAACCCTTATTTACCGAATTTCATTGAAATCGATACAACCGTTTTCGAGATTAAAATTTCTTCCTTAAGGAGGCAGATGTCCCTAAAAATGGTAATATCAAATTTTTACTAAAATGACATCTATCTATATTATTTTTTTGGACCAAAAAAACCTTAGTTACCAAGTTACCAAGAGCCGTTAGGAGATAAAAAATTTGTTTCTGAAGAATTAAAATGTTCTCAAGAACTGTTGATTCCGTATTTTTACCAAGACACCTATCTGGATCGTCTTTTCGGCTCAAAAAATCCCTAGTTAACAATTTTATCAAAACAGTTAAAGTGGTTTTACCGAAAAATGAATATAGTATATACATATAAACAAATTTAACTTATTTAATAGTATAAGATATATTGAGCATCTGTAGTTTTCATACATTTTTGAATCAGCAGTGCATGCGTGAATAAAGCCCTTAAAATGTTCCGAGAATTAAGTTATTTAAAGGGAATCATGCACGTTACCATTATTAATTAGTATTTCAACACTACACAGTTTGTTATAATATTTTTGGTTTTTTAATAATAATTATTGCTTTTTTAGGAACTATATTTGTTATTATTAAAAGTTATGGCACTTGCATCGCCTACTATAATTTTTTTGTTTAAAAATGAAAAATTAGTTTATTTAATTCACTTCACCACATTTGAAGTATGGCATGACATACATAAAATTAATGAGAAAAGTATGCCTAATTTGAAAATGATAAAATCCAATATAACGTTCATAAGAAATAACATAGTTGACATAACTTTCTCGGAAACAGTTAAATTTAGAAAAATGAATATACACCAATGAAAAGGTCTCAAAAAGCAACTAATCACATTTTTTTAATATTTTTAATTAAACTTCAAATAAACAATTTACAGCTGATTTTTAAGAATTGCGATTTTTAGTTTCTTGTACATAAAATCAAAACGAATTGAAATTCAGTTTTTTCCTCAGCGAAATTAGACATTAAATTCTGCACTAGTTTGTTTTTAAGCTTTCTTGTATCTCTAATGGTTTGCAAGATCCTTGTAGTGGAAATCAAATTTGGTTTAACCTGTATATATGATAATTGGGATTGGAAATATGAATACGTTTTTATTTATAAAGATTTGTAACAAAATAATATATACCAATATTTTACACGAGTTTCATTTTGTGAATCAGTTTAACGTTTTCCAATAATTTTTAATTTCTGTGCCATGTGAAACTAATTGGAAAATTTTTGTTTCAGGTGAGTTTAGTGAATAAAACATTGTGACTGGGTCGTAAGTAGAATTAGCACTGAAATAGAATATCTCTATATTTTACTTAGCAATAAACATGAAAATGGTTGAAAATGATTTTCACGTCAAAACACTGTTGAAAACCCATTATGACTTTCATTCGGAAAGTGCTTCACCTCTTTCATCCTTGTAATACTAAATTACCGTGCTTTTTTATTTTGGTTTTTTAACTAGATTTTCATAGCGTAAAATATTAATTGATACTACCAGTTAAAAAGAAAATGAAACAAATATTTTGTTTTTTACGCCCACAGAATTGAAAATCCGGCACGAATCCTCGTTTGTCCCATCATTATTTCTAAGGTGCTAGTCTTTTACACAATTATATGTTTTCTACAAGATCAGATAAAAAAGCACGCAATATGAGATAATTTGCACTCACAACACTAATTTTCAGATTGTTAAAAAATTTGAATAAAAGGTCATTAGCGCATTACGCAAAATTCAGATTTAATTACCTCACCATGTGAGAAATTAGACGAAAGGGTGTTATTTACTTACGGAATAATTTTCAACCCCGCCCAATGGAGCAAAAGAAATGTGTCGACGTCTTTCCTTGCACGCAACTTCGATTGGTTGACTTTGATACGAATCCAGTTTGCTTAGTTCACTGTAGAGGTTTATTAATTTCCACTGAATCCTGATAACATGGTTATGTTTTGAGTTTGTTAAGTAGTTGGCGGAGTTGGAGAATATGCGATAGTTTACAAGCTTATAAATCTGGGGGGCGTCACACGAGAACATGTGAAAAGTCACTTGAAACTTGCATCTTAATTGAAATTTTATACGACTTCGGGCAAAGTTGGAATAAATGCCTGAACACATGGGAAATTGGGCACTTTGAAGAAACTTTAAGAATAAGAAAGGTTAAGATATGCGATACATATCGAATATAGTCTGGAAAATCATGACTATGTAAATTCTCTACTACTTATTTCAAACCAAGCATTATGACTACAAACTTATCGCAGTAGTTTACATACAATCTTCGACAACCGCGGTATTTATGAGCCATTGGGGATATGCTTCATTCCATTTACATAAATAAAAACAAAGATATAATGCCAAGCTCTGTTTAAGATTGTTCAAATATTTGATTAACAATTTTATATGAAAGCACACATAACTGGATAAATTTAGCAAAATTTGACTTATTCCACAAGCCAAGTAGAAATCAGTTACCATTTGTATATTAACGAATCATCCATATTTGACTTCGATTAGTTCTTTATAATTTATATTCAATTACTTTAATGGTAGAATTATTTAGATGGTTGTAGATGGCTTCTGAAACAATCGTAGTTAACGCAGGGATACCCCAAGGGTGTGTTCAGTTCCCTACTCTGTTTATGTTGCATATTGCTACATACAAACGATCTCTCAGTTTCAACTTTCAATCCTGTATATATCTGAGCAGATAAGAGTGGCCTAATAGCATTCTTTTTCTTTGACAAACAATTACGTATTTGTTGCTTCTTATTGAGCTTTCAAAATCCTAAGAACAAATCAAGTTCAGGTATTATCACGTATTCAGGTATTATCAAATTAGTCATTATTAAAATTATTGCAGTGGCAATAGAAAACTTGGAATATGGACGAATAGGGTACTTTTTGGTTGCTCTTCTTAAGTCATGGAAGCCTGGTAATAAAATGGTATACTGTCAATAAGAATGGACGGGAAAATTAAAACTTAAATGAAACAATGCAACGACTATCAACAACATTTACTTGAAAAAAGATGTATGTGCCTGTGGGAAACAATCAGCATGAAAACTTCAGTATCATATAAGCTATCATACGATTCTAGTGTTAGGGACCAAGCAGCAAAAACTAATATCAAGCTTGAGCGTCTGGTGATTAATTATTTGGGCGGCTTAAAGAATTGTTTCTGCTTTTACAGAAATGCTTTTTGTCTATTTGTTAATTAAATTCATTGATTCCCCCGATGAGATTAATTGTTAATTATGAGGATAAGGGAGAAAGCATCGAGCAACGAACTTTTTGTTGAAATGAAATTTGGAAGTTCCATTTTACGCTTCATTTATTAATTTGATCTATAATTTGTTTTAAAATAGGTTAATCGAAGTGTTTTATTAGATTTTACTGGATGTCGATGCATACAAAATATTGATATTAACAATGTAACATTGCCCTTCAAAAATAGCGAAAAACGAACTCTTTATTTAAAGTTTTCCATAAACACTGCGTAATAGAATGATGCTAGTCCAGCTCATTTTAATTTTAATATCTTGCGATTCTGTAACAAGAAAATTGGAGTTTATTAACTTTGTACATTAATTCATAACTGACTGTTATATCAGCTTGAAATGGATACCGGAACGTAATGGATATATTTAAAATTCTCCCACATCGTCTCTCACTATTGATAACGATCGTTGTATCGAAACGCTAGGCACCTCTCATTGGTCTATGTTGACGTCATGAGGTGTAATCAACTTGAGCTCGATCGAGCTAAATTAAGTACCAATACATCCACTGCAGCATTGAGACGTTCTCTAAAGCACCAAGAACAAGTCGAATCTCAAAACTGGCCATAAAAACCCCCTAGAAAAAGAAATTAAAAAATATCAAGAAAACTATAAATTTAATAATAGCAATGGACCATTTTCCGGGCATTCAGAAATTTGCACAGCTAGTGATAATACCAAAGCCAAAAAAAGACCCCACATATCCCCTAGATCAGAAATCAGCGAACTTTTAAGTCAAAAGAGCCAACTGTAATAAAAAATTGGTTTCGTGAGTTTCAAACAGCCACAAATTTTCCTGATTTTACATTTTATTTCAAAATTAAATCAGATACATTAGACAGAATATGAGACAGAGAGAGACCCCTTTGACTTATGTAGTCAAACGAAAACATATTCAGCCCAAAAGATCTTTTATTTTTCAAAATTTAGAGCTTTATTTCAAAATCTGCCTTTTTCTTGCAAATTCAACTTTTTTTAACCCTTCTCTGTATTCGTCTTTGCTTAACTACGTATTTTACTCCTAAAATTAGATTTGTTCTCCTAAATTCTCCTTTCTTCTCAAAGTTGACAATCTGTTTACTTTTACTTTTTTCTAATTCGACTGACTAAAAGATTCGACTTATTTCTCAAAAATTTATCTTTTGTCGATTTCCTAATTTAAAAAAAAAAGTAAAAATTTGAAGTAATAATTTGGAGATTTTAAATGAAAGAGTTTTTGAAGACTTCGACCTTTTTCTCAAAGTTTTCTTTTTCGAAATTCAGATCTATTCTTAAATTTGACTTTTTCCAAATTAAATTTTTTTGACTTTAATCCAAATTGCGACTTTTTCTCGAAATTTCAGTTCTTTTTAAATTACGTTTCGCTTCCAAATGTCACCATTTCCACCAAATATTGACTTCTGCTGAACACTTAAGCTTTTATTTATTTTCCGGAAATTTCGACCTGTCTCCCAAAATTAGGTGTTTCTCGAAATTCCAACTTTTAACTGACAACTCTATATTTTAATATGTTTCTGCAAGCTGCGATTTTATCGAAGAAATTTGCCTTTTTTCAGAATGTTTGACTTTAAAAATTTGATTTTGTTCTTAAAATTTGACTTTCTCTGGGAAATTTTGACCTTTTTTTAAAGTTCGAAACTTTTCTCAAAACTAGAAGTTTTGTCGACATTTCTTTTTATTTGGAAATTATTTTATCAATTTTTTCAGAATTTGAATTTTTCTGAGAATTTGAACTTTTTTTATTCCTGTTCTCTAAATTTCAAATTTATTCTCAAAACTTAACTTTCTGTGGAAAATTGCAAATTACATATTTTTCTGCTCTGAAACACTTCGACTTTTTAAAATTCGAAAATTTTTTCTAAGTTTTGAGTTTTCTACAATATCTCTTTTCGAGATTTTACAATTTTTCACAAAATTTCAATTTGTCTAAAAAATTTAGGTTTTTAAATTTGTTCTGGGTTTCAATCTATTATCAAAATTCAATATTTTTCTTTATAAAAGTTTGCTTTTTTGAGAATTTTTGACAAATTCATACTTTTAGAAATCTCTTTTTTTTCAAAATTTGAATTTTTTCGGAAACATCAACCTTTATTGTGAACGAAATTCAAATCTTAAAATTTGATTTTTTTTTCTTAAAATTTGACTTTCTCTGGGAAACTTTGACCTTTTTTTAAAGTTCGACCCTTTTCTCGAAACTAGAAGTTTTATCGACATTTCTTTTTATTTAGAAATTATTTTATCAATGTTGTCAAAATTTGAATTTTTCTGAGAATTTGACCTTTTTTTTATTTCTGTTCTCGAAATTTGAAATTTATTCTCAAGATTTAACTTTCTGTGGAAAATTGCAAATTATATATTTTTTTCTTCTCTGAAAAACTTCGACTTTTTAAAATTCGAAAATTTTTTCTAAGCTTTGAGTTTTTTACAATTTATCTTTTCGAGATTTAACAATTTTTCACAAAATTCCAATTTGTCTACAAATTTTAGGTTTTTAAATTTGTTCTGGGTTTCAATCTATTATCAAAATTCGATGTTTTTTTTTTTATAAAAGTTTGCTTTTTTGAGAATTTTTGACAAATTCATATTTTTAGAAATCTCTTTTTTTTTTCAAAATTCGAATTTTTTCCGAAACATCAACTTTTATTTCGAACGAAATTCAAATCTCAAAATTTGATTTTTTTTTCTTAAAATTTGACTTCTCTAGGAAATTTTGACCTTTTTTTTTAAAGTTTAACACCTCTAGAAATTAAAAGTTTTATCGACATTATCTTTCCGTTCGAAATTATTTTACCAATTTTCTCAAAATTCGATTTATCTGACAATTTGGAGTTTTTTAAATGCGTCTTGTTTTTGAAATTCCAAATTTATTCTCAAAATTTAACTGTCACTGGAAAATTGCAAATTTTTATCAAAATTTTTATCGACTTTTTTAAAAACCGACACTTTTTTAATCTTCCAGTTTATTTTTACAATTTCTTTTTTATATAAAAATTTCAAGTTTTTAAATTTGTTTCTAGTTTCAATCTATTGTCGAAAATTGACTTCTTTTAGAAATTTTGCCCTTATTTAAGAACTTTAGAACAATTAATTATTTTAACTTCTTAATTTTTCTCAATTTTTTTCGCAATCTCTTCCTTTTTTGAAAATTTAGCTCTTTCTGGGAGATTTTGATCTTTTCTTAAAGTTTAACATTTCTCAAAATTTTCTTGCAATTTTCTTTCCAAATTATTGTCCAAATTTTCTTAAAATCTAAATTAATCTGAAAATTTGTTTTTTTTTTAAATTGTCTTCTTTAAATTTTAAATTTTTTCCTTAAATTTAACTTTCTCTGGAAAATTGTAAATGTGTTGTCAAAGTTTCAAGCTTTCTTAAAATTTAGACTTTTTCCTTGAAATTTTTCTTAGAATTTAAGTTTTTCTTCTTCTCTGTAAGACTTTGACTTTTTTAAATTTCAACTATTTTTTCTAGGCTTTCAGTTTACTCTGATAAATTCTTTTTTCGAAATTTTGCAATTTTTCAAAAAATTCAAAATTGTCTACAGATCTCGTCTTTTAGATTTGTTTCAGGTTTCAATCTGTCGTCAAGATTCAACGTTTTTTTATAAGATTTTTCTTTTCGAGAACTTTCGATAAATTCATTTTTTTCGAAATTTCCCCCTTTTCCCAGTTAGGCAAACCATTGTTTTGATTTCTTCATTTTTCCCAATTTTTTTTCCAAATCTCTTGCTTTTTTTCAAAATCTGGTTTTCTCTTGGAAATTTTGACCTTTTTTTAAAGTTCAACACTTCTAGAAATTTTCTTGGAATTTTCTTTCGAAAGTATTTTACCAATTTTCTTAAAATTCGAATTTATCTAAAAATTTGAAGTTTTTTTTTAATTCATCTTGTCGAAATTGAAAATTTATTCTGAAAATTTGGCTTTCTCTGGAAAATTGCAAATTTTTATGGACATTTTGAGCTGTTCTAAACTTTTTCCATGAAATTCTTCCTAAAATTAGACTTTTTTCTTCTTCACTGAAAAACTTCGAGTTTTTTAGAGATCGACAATTTTTTCTAAGCTTTCAGGTAATTTTTACAATTTTTCTTTTTCAAATTTTACTATATTTCAAAAATTCAAAATTGTCTAAAAATTTCAGGTTTTTAATTTGTCCTGGGTTTCAATCTATTGTCAAAATTCTACGTTTTTTTTTTTTCTAAAATTTTACCTTTTTTGAGAACTTTTGATAAATTCCTATTTCTCAATTTTTTCGAAATCTATTCCTTTTTGTCAATTTTATCGAAGTCTCTTTCTTTGTCTGAATTTTTTCGAAATCTCTTTTTCTCAAAACTCGGTATTTTTCTTCTTCACTGAAAAACTTCGAGTTTTTTAAAGATCGACCATTTTTTTAAGGTTTCACTCAAATTTTACAATTTCTCTCTTCGAAATTTTACCATATTTCAAAAAATCCAAATTTGTCTAAAAGTTTCAGGTTTTTAATTTGTTCTCGGTTTCAATCTATTGTCGAACTTCTACGTTTTTTTTCTAAGATTGTACCTTTTATTGAAAGCTTTTGATAAATTCATATCTTTCGAAATCTCTTTCTTTTTCTCAATTTTTGTGGAATCTCTTCTTTTTTCCCAATTTTTTTAAAGTTTCTTTTTCCTAATTTTTTCGAAATCTCTTTTTTTTTAAAATTCGGCTTTTTCTTTTATTTCGGACTTTGATATTTGCCGTTTCAGCAAATTTAGATTTTTTTTCCCCAAAAAAAATAATTCACGAAATCTCAAGGTTGTAGAAAATTTACAAATAAAAAAATAAAAATCATAGGAAAAATATTTTTTAGAAATTTCGACTCCCCAAGTTGGTTTTTTTTCTAGAAATTTTAAGTTTCATGAATTTTTTTTAAGATGTTAAATAAATCAATCAAAAATTTTGGAAAAATACTTCTTGAAATCATAACTATTTGTTAAAATTTAAGTAAAACGTAAACATTCCTAGAAAAGTATTTTTGGAAATTTCGACTTCTGCAGGTCACTTGTTTAATGAGTGTCTGCATGTCTGTCCGCCCCAGCCTTTATTAATTTTTTTAGGTGAATTTAAAGAGCTGCAATTTTCTTTTAAAGGAGCCGCATGCGGCTCCGGATCCACGGTTGGCCGAGCCCTGCCCTAGATCAAAGACCAATAAGTCTTCTTTCAGAGATAAGCCTTCTCGCATAGATAGGTGGTAAAAAAAATAATCTGCTTAAGATTACAAGAAGAATTGTAAATGTAAGAAATAATACCATAAGAATAATTTGGATTCAAGACAAAACCTAGCACCACACAACATACTGTAACGCAATGTAAATATATGAAATAGAATTTAGAATAGAACTGTAGAATTTAGTAAATAAAAAGAGTTTCTAGAAGCATTTGATAAGGGGAAAGCGGCCGCGATAACGAAAGAAATGGCAGATAAGCGTTCCAGAAATTTCGGGAACAATAAGCCTTATCTGCCGAAAAGTTCTAGAAGCCGGGAGCCAAAACTATAAAAGGCGGTCAGCTTTCCCTCGAGTAAGTTAATAAGAATTAGTGTAATTAGTGAGTTAGTAGAAGTCAATAAAAAATGAGTTAATTGTCAATTGTGGTGATCCAAGTTGAGTTCAGTAATAAAGTGGGTATAATCCATCACGTGTAATCAATTCGAACCGATTAGCCCGTAACAATACATTGAAGTTGGTCAAAGAAGTTGCAGAAGGATTTTAACGATAAAAAGTCCACGGGATTGGTTGGACGTTGCCAAGGCTTTTAATAAAGTCTGGCATTTTTATACAAAAGGCACAGAGCGAATATTAATCCCAAGTTAACAATGATAATGCAATCCTACTAAAAGAATAAAAATTTAAAAAAACTGGACAGAATAATAACAGAAGAAAGAAGAATAAGAGCAGGGGTACCACAAGGACTTCTTCTAAGTCCAACTCTATTTAAATATACATTCACAAGATTCCCAAACCAAAGTCAAGATAGCGTTACATTAGGTTGATGCAGCTATTCTAGTAAAGCTTAGACGACAGGAAATAAGAGTTAGATTGCAGGAAGCACTACTTCAACTGAAAGAATGGTTCAAAATATGACGTTGACTTCTTTACGAGGTATAGGGTTCGTTCGGCACTGCGTGCCCTACATAGACGATTAGTATTGCATATTTTATTTAACTAACAGCGTTTACAATTTTAACTTAACCGCTAACTGGTAAGACTAAGACTCAAGACAACTACTTATTATTGTCTGTCACGAATAGCGATGATCTGACCGACAACTAGCGTCATCTGCCAAGGAGCAGCTACAGTACAGGCGTATTAAAGTCAATAAAGACACAAGTACAGCCATATGGATATAGCCAGTAGAAAATTTAAATGTTTTCAATGAAGAAATTCCGTGGACAGAAGAAGCAAAATATCTAGGATTAATCCTAGATCAAAAACTAACCCTTAGGAAATACGTAAAACACGCAAAAAAAGCAATGGCGGTAAGGAGAAAGATCTACTCTCTACTGTGCAAAGAAAGCTGACTTAGTCTGAAAAATAAATGACAAAGCAGCTATTCATTAATGACGTTTGATGCAGCGTTCTGGGATACACAACAAAATCAAATATCGTTACGCGCTTATCGGTTCGAATTGATTAACACGTGAATTGAACAATACCCACTTTATTTTCAAACTCAACTCGGATCAGTACAACTGAATAATTAACTCACTTATTGACTTCTAACTGCTAACTTACTACTTAACTACACCGACTCTAACTGACTGACTACGAGGGAAAGCCAACCGTCTTATATAGTTTTGGCCTGCAGGTTCTAGAACAATCCGGCAAACCCTATCCTTTACTAAAATTTCGGGAATGCTTATCTGCTGTTTGCTTAGTTATCGCGGCCGCTTTCCCCTAATCAGATCTTTCTAGAAACTTTTCTTACGTATTAAATTCTACAATTCTATCCTAAATTCTATTCTACCTATTTACATTGCGTTGAAATATGAATATACAGTGCAATGGGTACGGAATACAATGCTAAGGATAATAGCCAAGGTTTCCTGGTTTGTAATCAATGAATAATTTTACAAAGATCTACAAATTAAAATAATAGTTTTTTATTAACGCAATAGAATCCGGGTTCGCAATCTATCTGCTGTAAATTTTGCTTACTTCAATTATAACAGACGAACCCGTAGTATCTCGTAACATTAGGCACTCTCACAGTAAGAAATAGGTTAATAACTTAATGTTTATACCTTTTTCTAGGTTTAATCCAGTCACAAAGGCTAACCCCATTATGTCTTCAAAGCAGTGGGAGCAGGATGCGAAAACAAGGATAGATGGTAATGAACAGCCTTCTTAAACAAGGATAGGTTGTAATTTTTGGGGAAAATTTCATTTGGTAACAAGCTCCACAGCTAGGAAGTTCTATAGCAAAGAGTATCCGTAGACAGAAGTCTTCACTGTGTCAAGTTGGACCGCACAGGAATTTGCTGTTTCTGACTGTCTTGTATGCCTTAAGAATCTTGCCCTTAGGGGGATCGATTTATTAGTTCCTGCTAGGATTTTCCATATTACTTAATTACCTTATTACTGTTTCTATAAAAACTGCCTGCAGCTACCCAAATTTCAGTTCTCGTCGAGTTGTCGCCTAGTCACCAGTAGCTCTCTCTCCCTCCAGTTCGAGTTCAGTTCAGTGCAGTTTATCCCCTACTCAGTGGTTCAGTGCAGTGTCTCTCCAGTTCAATAATTCAGTGCAGTGTCTTTTCAGTTCAATGATTTAGTGCAGTGTCTCCCCAATGCACTGATTCAATGCAGTGTCCCCCAGTTCAGTGATTCAATTCGATTATTTTTCTGATTCAGTGCAGTGTTTTCTCAGTCGTCCAGTTGCATAAATTCATTGTTTGCTATGGTAAAACAGACTCTATTTCTGTATAGCAGTAAGACATGCAACTTAGAATAATCTTCCAACACAAATTTGTACTTTACTGCGGTACAGCAGCTTTCAGTTTTGTATCGCAGTAAGCAATGCAAATTATAAAACTTCCAATACATTCGTAGCTTACTGCATTGGAGCAGCATTCTCAAAATCATAGTGTAGAATAAGTAATTGAAGCACCAACCGCAGCATTGGTTTTGGTCTGTTTCAGCAAAAGAAAAAATGAATCTGGTCGTCTTTCTATTTTGGCCTAAAATGGCTGAAACTTTAAGTTTCAAGAGAAAGCCACAGATTTTCATACAAAATAAAAATTTTGAGAAAAACTCCAAATTTGTAAAACAAATTTGAGATTTAACTCAAAACTTTTATTTAAATATTGCAATTTTTAAAGAAAGTATAATATTCAATTTAATTAAATTCAATTAAAAATAAAAGTTAAAATTTGGAAAACCCAAAAAAAAGATGTTAAAATTTTGGAGTTCAAGATAAAAACACAAAATTTTACGAAGACCATCCAAACAAAAAACTTAAGCTTGTATCAGAAGATAGGCAGACATAAAAGATCTGAAACTTAAGATAGGTAAACGAGCAATAATAAACGACGTAGAAAACAAGAGTTCTTTGAACAGCGAGATAAAGAAGTAAGAGGAAAGAGTTCCTGACCCTATAGGGAGATTTCCTCTATTTATTTTCATTTAAACTTGCCCCTTTTTTTAATCATCGTGTCGTTAAATTTCTCAGTCCGTAACGACATTCCAGTAGTTGCTAATACCACGACCTTCGATTTCCGTTTGAGGAAATTCGTATACTCAAGGATTCGTGCCGCCATTTTGTTCTAAGTTTTAAGTTTAAATTTTAGATCCTTACCCCTGTTTTCAGGTAATGTGACGCGTATTTCTATTTGGTAAAAAGTTTGGGTGGCTTGTGGTTTCATTGCTTGTGCTATTTTTTTATTTTCCAGGATGACCCATGTAGTTGAGAGTCCTTAAGAATGGCGTTTTTACAACCAACACGGAGCCGCACTCCATCAAAGATACGGGCAGTTCGTTATCGAATAAGCGGTGAAAATTGATAACTACCTGGGGCCTTCCTTTGTTTTCCTTTAAATTTCTACAGTGATCTGTTGCTTTTTTCTGTAATTTACCATTTTGTCGGAAGATTATTATTCTTAAAGTTTGGAGCTTTTTCGAATTGGTGGTTTGCATAGTTTCTCTTCTACTGCCCAAATTAATGAACTAGGTTACCACTGGATCTATAAAACAACCTGAAACATAGAAGAACTCATATAGCCGGCCGATGACCGTAGAAAAAATTTAATATTTCCGAATGGCACCCAAAATTATTTATTTCTTTCTAATACTTCTAAACGCATCATTCTTTGCAGGTAAAACAAGCAGTAGCAAAATAAAATGGGTCAGATTGAGCCCAAGTCATTCAGCAGATTTGAAATTTTTTTGAATTTGTAAGTTTCAAGTAATCTGTGCACTAGATTATCAAACAAAATCAACCAGAGTTCGAAATTAAGACCAAATTGGCTAATAATATTTTTGTTTATAAACAATTTAAACAAACTTTTGATAAGTCTCTAACTTAGGAATTATTTTAAATGCTTCAAACAATGTAATTGAAGCAAAGAACAAAATTTCTTTCTGTATATTAAAACAATATTGAGGTGCTTCATTTTTATATTATATTTTTAAAGCTTTAGAAAACTATTACACAAGAAAAAAAATTTCATCAAAATATAACTAGTACCATTTCAAGTCGATGCAATTAACAAATTGCTTGGACTTCTAGCTGAATGAATACAAAAATTAAATTACAACTACGCTTTCAAGATCGGAATTCTTTAATATCCCGTCGAAATTACCAGAATTGCAGGAATACCTTGTCAAAGATATTCATTGCTTTGAAGTACTTTAAAAGGAGCTGTCAGTTCTTGCGTTATCTGTGTTGCCTCTTATATAGGTTAATTTCTGTTGGTGCACAAAAGCGAGAGGTAAACTAAGAGTTTTATTCTTTTTTTCGTTGAATCGCGTGCCGCCAACTCGCGTGACTAGCGGGACTACAAAGCACTTTACAGTGGCGGCAAAACTCTACCCTCCTACCTTGCGCCCTTAATGGACACGGAGAATAACCGCGGACAGGAAAGAATTCTAATGAATGAATTCGGCACGGTCTTTCGGTATCGTAGATCTTACACCTATTTCCAAATTTAAATTAAAGTGCACCTTCGGCCTTTGTTTATTGCCTAATAAAAAGGGGCTCGTTGGTAATTTACGTTCAGGCAATAATAACAGCTGTTATTAGAACCTCGAAATTAATAATTTTTACAACGCGGTGAGAGGTATTTTTTTATTACATAATCAAAAGCTTATTTCGACCCCTGCCCTATATTTTCTACTTCATTAGCGTTGAAACATTTTGTTCGTCGCTTAGCGGATTTTGCTTTTAAATTACCAAGCAGATCCGTTTTTAAAGCTTGATAATTGCAACGAAGTTAAAGTTTTTAGTTTTGGTGGATGCGCCGGAGTTTGCTATATTTACCAACGAGTAATTAAACCATCTGAGCTTAAGTTTAATTTTGGTGATGGTGCCAGAATCTGCCATGTTTGTAAATAGATATCTTTTGTACTCCGTTGTGATAATAATTTATTTAAAAAAAAACGTTATAATTGAAACACAAATCTTGTCCCCTGAAACCAAAAAAGATTAAAAGACACAGCAAAGGTTGCTCTAACGTGTTTCGATAGCCAAGCTGTCATCTTCAAAGAGATAATCATCGTTAGAGCACTCTTTGTTCTGTTTTTTAATCTTTCTTGGTTTCAGGGGACAACATTTGTGTTTCAATTATAACTTTTTTTTTAATAAATTACTATCACAACGGAGTATAAAAGATATCCATTCACAAACATGGCAGATTCTGGCACTACCGCTCAAGATTTCTATTTTAATTTTTGATGATAATCAAGGACCAGTCCGTTTCACAAAAAAATTCATAATGGCAAAAATTGGAAACCTAGGAGTTGTTGGATGGTCTCGGCAGATACCCTGTATTTTACCCTGTTTTCAACTAGACAGCTATTTGATACAAAGAAAATAGCTGCGACGGGAGTTGTTTGTTTAAGTTTTGGTGGATGCGCCGGAATTTCCTCTTTACAAAGGCGCGGCTTCTCTACTTGATGTAGCAAGTATTTACTCCTCTGAGAGCTAAAAGGGTACACGAGACGGATCGAAGTTTGATTTTGTGAAACGGCAGCGTACACATGTCGCTGTTGGATCTCTTTCAGCGAGGCGTAGAGGAGATCGTAAAACTTCAACTGGGACATGTGGAATCTCAGTAACGCTTGTAAACGCTTGCGAAGGGTGACATATCTTGGCAGCCTTACTCCAGCTACGACACATATGGCCGCTCTAGTATCGTTTCTAAATTTCCTCCAGACCGTAGCCTAGATTTCTAGAATTTGTCAGTCTAAAGCACATAAAACAATACCGCTCTCTTGTGCGATACCAAGTAAAATACTAATTTATTGATGGGGCATTTGGCTCCCAAGCTAAAGTGTCTTGTGTCTTTCTAATTGCTGCTTTGCTTTCAGATATTTTATGTAATTATTTTTATGAGGCACTTAAAATAGTACAATGTTTAACCTTATTACAAACCTGTAAAATTTTCTTCCATCACTTCAAGGTAGCTCACCGGCAGTAATCGGAGGTAAAATGTTAGATCTTGTTGCGTAAACGCCACACTGCCACCACTATACGATTTTTAGCATACAATGTATGCGTGTATACAATAATAGAAATATTAAAGCTGTTTTGCAGCAGATTTTTTAAACCGACAACAATTCAATATCGTATGCAAGTAGAATACAACCTAGACTGCAAATTTATGCGGCCCCCCAGGCGTATATAGTGAATCATAGGTGGCTGAACTATCAACAGTGGAAACACTGCCACTTAGCGAAGCAGTTGCTCTCTAGGAAAGTTCCCAGAAGAAAGGATTCTAATGCAGGGACCAACAACCAAGGTTTGAACATTTATTAGATTTGACCGGTCTTTGCTCTCCAAACTTCGAATCTAATGAGTTTTTAAATCTGTTGGTCTGTGCATTAGAACATTGCAATACTTATGCGACAGCAATCTCTGCACAAAGCAGAGTGTGTGGGTCTCTGTGACCCGCGACGCTGTTATTGAAGCTAGCATTACTTCAAGATGTTTTCTAAACGTGCGCAATTAAACATCGACATTTTGTAAGATGTATAATTTCGGATTGCGGTTGCTCAAAAACGAGTACGCTAGAAATCCTCCTATTTTAATATGTAATTCTCAATAGCACCCTACATAACTAATTTTTTTTTATCAGAATCTATAGACAAGTTTGACTGCAATAAAAATATCTCTTCATAAAGATGACATTTCAGGTCAATTACTTATAAACACTTATTATTCATATATTAAAAATAACCACAAATATGTTAGTGTGCAATAAGAAAGAATCAGGTTAATTGCATCTTTTCTACCCTTATTGCTCAGGGGTGTTTTTCGGTGAATTAAGGTAAGAGTATAAGGGGAACTTTAAAAGCGGCCGAAAGTCATATAATGTTTAAACTTATGGTAAGATAAAGACGATAATGGCATTCCTCAATAAAACGAGACTGGTCCGGGGCATGTAAAATTATGAAGCTTTTACGGCCAGGCTGTAAAATATTGATGTATTGTTTTATAGAGTTTTCTCATTTTCCCCTTCGTATTTTACAATTTTTGCGCCGACGAACAAGAAAATCCTCTTAAAATGAAATATAGTTGTAAATGGATTTACGGAAAATAGATAAATGCACAAAGGGATATGCAGCGTATGATTGCGAACAAAGGTAAATGTTCTTGTTTGTTTGTTTGTTTGTTTGCTTAAAGTTTATGCTCATATTCAGTACTGCGTTTACTAGCTTACCTCGACGAAATTGGGGAGAGTTTACCCATGACTCAGCTAGCTACTAGCGTCCCAAATAACAATACATAAACAAAGGGAAATTGATAACGTAAACATCAAAGATTTTTTTAGTATTTATTATAAAAGAAGGAAAAGCTTATGTCGTTTGAAAAGTACTGTGCTATAGATTTGTCGAAAAAAGATATACGTAATATTGAAGTAACAGCAAGTAAATTAAAGTATTTTAGACATAACTGCTCAAATTAAAGACAGCAACTTGCAAGACATCGCTGAATAATGTGAGAGTTGCTAAACAACTTTATATTAGGGTAGATGTACCGTTTGTGGCCACTTTAAGCTTTTTTGTATGTTTAATTGAGATTTAAATATATTTAAATTAAATATTTAATAAGAAAAAATAAATTAATCAAATCTTCAATTTATCAGGAATTGAAATATCAAAAGCCCAAATGTTTAAAATTTAATTTGTCATGCAAAATTAATTAAAATTAATAATTACACCAATTTCACCAGTAGTGGCCATAGAAGCACTATTTTTGGCTATTTGCTGTTCCAGTTTTGGTCATAGTGCCTGAAATTTTTTGCTGGAAGGGAATTATTAATAATATTATCTTAATTAACAATCAATGCATCACTTTATTTATTAAATAGCTAGACAAGACACAAAAATTAGTAATACACATAAAATCATCAATTTTTTTTAGCATTTTTGCGCGGTTTAACTGATTTTTTTGGGGCTACTTTTTTCTTAGCTTTTTCTTCCAATTTTTCTTCTTTAATTTTTTTCTTCTTTCCTTATTTTCTTCCCTTTCGATTTTTTTAAGCTTTTTTTTTCTTCTCTTTCGATTTTTTTAAGCTTCTTTCTTTCTTCTTCTGCGCTTTTCTCATTCTCTTTAGCTTCCATTAGTTCGATCCACTTGTCAGCTGTTATTACGGAAGGTAAATGTTCTACCTTACGTTTTCGTGTCGTAGTCTTCTTTTTAGGCCACATACAAATTCCATCAATAACTTCGTCCAAAGACTTTCGACGCATTGAAATACTGTTCAAATGAGAAACATTAGTTGTACTAACGTCCTCAACTACAGGCTCTATAATACCTTCCATAACAACAGGTTCTTGAATAACTTCATCACTAGGAGGGATTACAATATTCGGGTTTTTATGATTATCTACGAGGATAGGAAATTCAATCGCAAGAGGTACTTCACAGTCGGTAATTTGGTTAAGAGTATCAGAAGGATAGGAATCCAACAGTTCATCGACTAAAAAAGTGCAAAAAAAAATATCAAATTAAAATATAATTTAAAAATTTATAAATTATCCAAAGAATAGATCACTGAAATAAATTCAACATTGGGAGATTATTTTTTAACTGTTTTTTCAATTTTACTCACCTTCATGAAGATTAGACGCATCAAACTCAGGAAAAGGAAATTCGAAAACATTATCATTATGAGAAGCCAAAGGAGAAGGATTTTCAGGAACTAGAGGATGACAAAGTGGGGATTTCAATTCATTTTCCGGTTTGTCATCTTCAACAGCCTGGGCCCAAAAATTGTACAATGACTCGTGTTTATCACCAGTTTCCCAATCAATACCTGTAGCTTTGGCATTTTTGAATCGTTGTAATAGCTCAGGATTTATTTTACTCTCGATGTATTCTTGATGAGATAAGGCTTGCTGCATAGGTTCTTTGCGAATTTATTTCATTAGAAATATTTTGATTGTTTTCTCGATCTTTCATTTCGACACACTTGCTATAGTCAACTGAATTCGCATTAAACGGACATAAACCGCAAGCTTTAAATCCATTCTTTATGACAGTCGTAAAATCTTCTTCAGTAATAAGTTTAGATAAAAAAGCTGGAACGTTATGTTTCTGAAGATCAACACCATCATTTTGTATAAGCCAGTTTCTTATCAAATTTTTTCATCTTTGCTTCAAAGGAAAAAAAAAGAAACGTCCAATGGTTGTAAAATATGCGTGGAGTGAGGATGGAAAACAGCACAGGATAATCTGTTTATCCTTACAAAATTTACTCAGATGAATGGACATATGAGAAACATGGCCATCCAAGAAAACTATCACAGGAAGTTGAATTTTGCGTTCAAGCAGGAATGGATAGAAAACATTCGTGAAATATTCGTAGAAATATTCACTAGTCATCCACCCATTCTCGGATTTTCCTATCCCCCAACCTTTGGGTGCCGAGTCAACGCAAATCTTAGGTAGTCGCTCATACTTGAAAATTGTCAGTGATGGTGCAAATTCTCCGGCAGCGTTTACATTAAAAAGTGTAGTAACATTTTCTTTTTCGTTTCCAGCAACATCATACACAGCTTTTCCCCTTTCTGCTAAAACAAGACCACCTTTTGGTGATAAATGAACTGCCGTCTCGTCCATGTCGAATACTCGTCGAGGATCATCAAGGATTTTAATATTTTCTCCCAGTTCTTCAGCTATATGAGAGAACCATGACCGTATACCAGATTCAGTGACGATGGCTCGAGCCTTACAGAGGTGTTCAGCCCTTTTTTGACCCACACGTGGAGGCCTCTTAAGAAATCCTTCAAACCACTTTCTTCCCGGGATATTATTTTTAAAAGGATTTTTTAAACCTTCTGCGTCGACTAATTGTTTCACTGAATGAATTAAGAAATCTCTATTTATAGGAAAACCCATTCTGCTGGTTCCTAATAGCCATTCTTCTAATTTTTCTTCAATATGATGGCCAAGTATAGACTCAGGTCCTACTCGACCTGTAGTTTCTGGTACTTTGCCTCGAAGTTTACTACGTAATGTAGTTCTTGGGACTTTATATTGATTACACGCCGTTGCAATAGCATAACCATTCTTCACTAATTCCAAAGCTTTTTGTAAGTCAGTTTCTGAGTAATTAAAAAATGTCCTTTTAGATTTTTCCTTTTGAATACCAGTTTTTGTTGATTTTGGAATTTTTTCAACGGGCTTCTGATTTTTCCTTGATGGCATTTTAACCTGCAACAGATAAAAAATAATCTTTCAACACTACGTTTCTTTTCCAGTCTCTATTTCGAAATATTATCTTAATTGTTTGAATATTAATTATTAAATAACATACAGTTGGGCAGCAAAATACATTAAATGAGTAAAAATTATGGCCAAAACTGGATAGTGTATGCACCATTTGTGGCCATGGTATGGCCACAAATAGCAATCACATGTTTTTATTGTTCCACTTATGGCCATGGGATATTTTGTTAGTATTTGAGGTTATTATAAGTAAATTAATTTTTTTTAACATACTATTACGTTATCTAGCTACTATAGAGCTTAAAATTTTAAAGAATATTAAGATTTGCAATAATTATGATTAATTTACTTACCAGGCCTTTCTCGAGATTCTTATAAGAATTAGTTATAATTTGGTGAGATATACCACGCGTCCAGATATTTTTTTAATAATCACTCAAACTATACTTTCAATCAGTATAGGGAAAAGTTTACAGCGTAGCCAACACACACAAAAACCCTATAAATACACTATAAAATGCTATCATAAAATAATATATCCCTTTACATATCAGACTGGCCACAAACGGTACATCTATTCTACATGTCCTCATTGCAATCTGGACAAATAAAGCATTATTTAGATTCATATTGTCGAATATCAAAGTTTCGAATAAAGACCAAGGTTATTAAAATAAGTCAAATCTTTGGAAATTAAAGTCAAGATTTCGAAAAAAAAACGATTTTTTACAGTCTAAATTTTTCAAATAAACCAAATTATTTAAAAAAAAATTTTAAATGTGGAAAAAATTCAGGGTTTATTTAACCAGTCGAACGAGCTACAGTTGAAAATATGATGGTTGAATGAAAATATTTTTAACTGTAGCACCTTCGAGTGCTTCATTACAAAAAATTTAATTTAACATTGACAAAGACTTCAATTTATAATTACATACTTTAAAGACATATTACTCTGAAGAGCCCGAGTCGCGTTTTTCGGCAATATAAATTACCTTATTTACTTTCTAATGAGCTGCAGATAACTAATTTCGCAGTTTAAAGCTACCATTAATTATACGCCAAAATACGAATTGAATTAAAGGTTCCTCCGATACATTTTTTAGAGAAGAAGCGCCGCTTCTGCCTGAATTTATGTCTTTTGAAACAAAATTCCTAAGTATCATTTTCATTAGGAGCGTTCTTTGGCTGCACTCTTCAGAAAAGAAATAACAGGAAATTAATTATTCCAGTACTAATTACTTTTGCAAATAATAAATGGTTTTCTTAATGATCCGCTTAATTTAAGAAAATAAATAAAAGCGTTTTCAATATTTAGACTACCTAAGGAGTGAGCTTTTGTTGTAGCTTGCGAAATTTGCTGGTAAGTCTGAGGCAGTTTTAGGTGAAAGCTTCCTGAAAATTGGCACTTCAGGAAAGGTAATTAGAAGCGATTTTTGAATATTGTGTTGCCACTTTGGTTATGTTTATCTTTCGCAATTAAATTAACAAAAGAAAATTGATTCGCTTATTGTGTTATTTACCTGCTGCCTGAACGCCTCTCTAACTATCCCCCAGTCACTCTGCAGGCTATCTGTCCGCCTCACAGGCGGCGCCTGTCCATCCGTCCATCTATCCCGTCTATCCGTCTATCTGTTTTGTCTATCCGTCCATCTGTCCTCCTGTCTGTCCGTCTATCTCCAGGTATGTCTATCCATTTATCTGTCCACTTTTACTTTCATCTCTCCGGCTATCTGTGTAAATTTGTCTGTTTGTTAAGAGCAGTTTGGTACTTGGACTTGGGGCCCAAAAACTCCCGTGAACTGCAGAAGTAAAATGTTCACCTTTGCTCTTATGTGTGGGGACCTAAACGAAAAATAATGTAACAATATCAAATATTACCTCATTTAAATGTCAATTTAGAAATAATTAATACATTTATATTTTCTATTACAATTAATTTAGAAAAATTACCTATAAAGTGTTGTATCGTCAAAAATATTACACCTAGAAAAGCGAACATTAGAAATAAAGTGTAAATTAACTAAAAATTATGAATATTGCCTGCTACTGATAAAAAAATATCCTTATAAATTTACTTTTACTACTTTTAAACGTTTTAAATAAGCTCATTGTTTTATCGGTCAACCATATTCATCTAAACAAATACACATTAACGTTGCTGCAATATTTATTATTTATTCTTTCTATCAATCCATTTTTATATAAATGAATATTTTATAAAATTATTTCTGTTCGATCGTGTCATTCGTTTACACGGCAAATGCCCGTGGTTATTTAAAATTAATATTTTTCGTTTAATATTTTAACAACAGTTTATAATTTATACAAAATAAATTGATTATTCTACCCTGAATTGAAAATAGAAACTTGTCCACACGAAATGTTAAATTTTTAACTAGGATGCTTTCAACGGTAAAATTATGTATTAGATTTTTTTTTGGTATTGATTGATATTAGCTCCCAATTTGGCAAATGTGCCAACTCCATAATGTCAACCATGTCTACTCTCCAATTACTTATTCTACTAATCCTAATGCATCTTGTATAAGGTAATATAGGTCAAATATTTAAATTTTAAATATTAAGAGCTGGCTTTGGTAGTTTATTGGTATACTATGGTTCAAATTTTTAAATCTCATCTTTTCTCATTGATTTCAATTAAGCTTTGATGACTATTCATTCATTTTTTGTGATAACGATATAATTTTTACTCTGTGCTCAGTGATGTAAATATTTATAAATTAGTATGGCTTGTGATCGAAATTCTACCAACATCAAATGCATATTTGTATGCAAACTCTTGACCCTTTGAGAAAAGAAGCAGAAGTATTGACTCTTAAAATTTGGCCTTTAATTAAACAATTCTGACTTTCAAGTTATCAATTTTTTTTAAATTCCAATTTTTTTTCTCAGGCTATTAATCTGCTATAAAAACTTTGACTCTTTTTTAACATGGATTCTTGCTGTTAAAACTTTTGGGAAATTAAAATTTAAAAACTAAAAATGCAATATTTTAGAAAATTTCACTTAAAAGGAGATTTCTTGATAATTTCGTCTTCTTTAATTACAAACATTTTTTAAATTTTCAGTTTCTTGAAAATGCTTATTTTATTATTTAAACTATTTTTTCAAATAGATGACAATTTTATAAAAAGTTCGATTACTTAAATATTTTAATTTTTTCTGAGAATGTTGGATTCTTAAAACTTTAAACTGTTTTTGAAAATTACTCCTCTTACAACAAATTTAGTTTTTTTTTAAGTTTTCCTAATTTTCACTCTTTTGAAGATATCGACTTATTTTCAAAATTTTAATATTCTAAAATCTCAGACTTTCCACTATTTGTGAAAATTCATAATTTTTCATTAAAATTTTGACTTACAATCTGCAAATATCAACTCTTTCAAAATTTCCACTTTTTCAAAATCTTAATAATTTCTGAAATATTTAACTTTTTTCAAATTTTTGACTTTTTTTCAAATTTTCGTTTTGGCATTCTTTAAAATATTTTGCTTTTCTGAAACTATCAAGGTTTCTAAAAATCCTCGATTTTTTGAAAATTCGACTCTTTTAAATTTGTGGCCTATCTGAGAATTTAACATTTTTTGAAAAATTCTTGTCTTTTTTAGAACACTTTTACTCTTTTAAAAAATTAGGTCAATCTTTATTTTTACTTTCAACCTCATTTAAAAATTTTAATATTTTTTGCAATATTTTACTTTTTTAAAAATTGTAACTTCCGAAGATATTGACTTTCTCTCAAAATATTAAATTTCTAAGAATTTTGATTTTATAAAACTGTTTTTTAAAGAACATGACTTTCTCAAAATTCTGATTTTTTTTAATTACCACTTTTTCTAAAGATATCGATTTATTTTCAAAATTTTCATTTATATTTCAAACTTTCCATTCTGTTTAATGTATACATTTTCTTCTAATTTTAACTTTTTGCTACATTCTGAAAATATCAACTATTTCAATTTCCACTTTTTACAATCTTGATATTTTTTTAGACATTTGACATTTTTTAAAGTTTCTAATTTTTGTGCAATTTTCTATTTGGTCGTTCTTTGTTAAAATTTTCCTTTTTAAAACTATTAACGTTTTAAAAGTTTAATAATGACTATTTGAAAATTTCGACTCTTCCAAATTTTTAACAGCAAGAATCCATGTTAAAAAAGAGTCAAAGTTTTTGTAGCAGATTAAAAGCCTGAGAAAAAAAATTGGATTTAAAAAAAATTAATAACTTGAAAATCAGAATTGTTTAATTAAAGGCCAAATTTTAAAAGAGTCAATTTCTGACCTTTTTAAGAATTTAACCTTTTTCGAAAAATGCTTGTATTTTTTTTAATTTTAACTTTTTTAAAAAGAAACATTAATTGTTATGTTTGATTTTCACCTTATTGAAAGATTTTGACTTTTTTTGCAAAATTATACTTTTTTGAAAATTGAAACTTTTGAAAATATTGACTTTTTCTCAAAATATTAAATTTCTAAGAATTCCGATTCTTTAAAACTGTTTTTTGAAACTTGACCTTTTCAAATTTCCGATTTTTTTTAATTTTCATTTTTTCTGAAGATATCAATTATCGATATTGTGCAAAATTATACTTTTTTGAAAATTGAAACTTTTGAAAATATTGACTCCTTTCAAAATATTAATTTTTTAAAAATTGAAATTTTTCTAAACATTTTTTTTAATTTCCCTTTTTTGAAATTTTGGTTTTTTCCAGTTTTACTTTTTTGAGGATATTGACTTATTTTGAAAATTTTGATATTTTAAAATTTCCACTTAGGTTTCAAACTTTCCAATTTTTCTGAAAATTTATACTTTTTCCCATAATTGGAACCTTTTAATCCGAAAATGTCACCAATTTCAACACTCTCTCTCTCTCTCTAGATTTTTAAACTTTTTGAAACCTTTAAGTTGTTTCAAAATTTCGACTTTTTCTCGAATGTTTTATTTTGACTTTTTGGAAAAATTTTGCTTTTTTGAAACTTTCAACGTTTTTAAAATCGCTGACTTTTGGAAAATTTTGGCTCTTTCAAATTTTTCACCCATTTAAAAATTTAACCTGTTTTGAACATTTCTCCTGGTTTTTTCTGGATTCTGGATTCGTTGTCCGTTGCCTAAAGTTTAGGCCAGCACTTGGGCCACCCTTTCCGGGCCCATTGTGCTATCCCCTTGATTGAAGTGTCCTTGGTCATTCATTCAGCCACCCAACCTTGTTGAGAAACTGAAGAACGTCCCTTGGATGCGCCTTTCTCAAACTGGCCACACTAGGCCAGAAGTCCCCCAGCGTGGATCCTTTAATTGATGCTTGTGCCGGGCAGTGACACATCACGTGCTCGACACTCTCATCTTCTTCTAAACACCCTCTGCAGCTCGGGTCGTTTATAATCTTCATTCTGTGGAGGTGTTTAATCGACAGTGACCTGCCCACATTCCTACAATTCTCCTGTTTTTTTAGGAAATGTTTACTTTCTTGAAAAGAAATGTTAGTCATTATTTTAAATTTTGGCCTCATTTTTAAATTTTGATGCTTTTTTTGCAAAATCTTATCTTTTGAAAAATTGAAGCTTTCGAAAATATTTTTTTTTCAAAATATTAACTTTCTTAAAAATTGCGATTTTTCAAAAGTTTTTAAAAATGTTTACTTTCAAAATGTTGATTCTTTTTCTTAATCTCCACTTTTTTGAAGACGTCGATTTATTTTGAAAATCTGACATTTTAAAATTTCTATTTACATTTCAAATTTTTCCATTTTTTTAAGTTTATGCTTTTTCTCACAATTTTGACATTTATTTCAAAACATCAAATCCTTTAAAATTTCCACTTTTCAGAATTTTATTTTTGAAACATTTAAATTTATTCAAAATTTTTTCTAATTATTCTTTTAATTTTTTTGAAATATTTGCTTTTTTGAAACTTTTTTAAAAGTTGCGATTTTTTAAAATGTTTTTAAAAAATTTGACTTTTAAAATTTTCATTTTTTTTCCCTTAATTTTCACTTTTTTGAAGATATTGACTTATTTTGAAAATCTTACATTTTAAAATTTCCATTTACATTTCAAACTTTCCATTTTTTTTTAAGTTTATACTTTTTCTCGCAATTTTGACTTTTATTTCAAAACATCAACTCTCTTAAAATTTTTACTTTTCAGAATTATATTTTTGAAACATTTAAATTTATTCAAGATTTTTTCTAATTATTCTTTTAATTTTTTTGAAATATTTGCTTTTTTGAAACTTTTTTAAAAGTTGCGATTTTTCAAAATGTTTTTAAGAAATTTGACTTTTAAAATTTTCATTTTTTTTTCCTTAATTTTCACTTTTTTGAAGATATTGACTTATTTTGAAAACTTTGACATCTTAAAATTTCTATTTACATTCCGAATTTTCCATTTTTTTGTTTGAAAATTCATACTTTTTCTCATAATTTTAACTTATAAATTCAAAACATCAACTATTTCAAAATTTTAATATTTTTTGAAAGATTCGACTTCATTCAAAATTCTCTAGACTTTTTTATTTAATTTTTTTTTTGAAATATTTTGCTTCTCCAAATTTTTTAAGGTTTTTAAAATTGCTGACTATTTGAAAATGTTGACTCTTTCAAATGTTTGACCCATTCAGAGACTTTTTTAAATTCTTCTTTTACTTTATTTTTAATTTCTACATCATTTGAAAATTTTAACGTTTTTTAAAAAAATCTACTATTTTAAAAATTAATTTTTTCTTAAATATTGACTTTCTTCACATTATTAATATTTTAAAAAATGCAATTTTTTTTAAATTATCAAATTTTAAAAAAATTGATTTTCTAATTTTCCAACTGATTTGAAAACTTTGGCTTCATTTGCAAAATTATACTTTTTTTTATAACTTCTTACCCTCAAAATATTAAGTAATTTCGAAGTTTTAATTCTCATTAAAAACTACGTTTTTTTTAATATTCTCACTTTTTTAAATTTCAATGCAAAATGTCAATTATTTCAAATTATCTTTAAAATTTCTGCATTTTTTTAAACAGGGTTACCTTTTTTAAAGATTTTCCCCAAATTTAAGTTTTCGATTATTTTAAAATGTCGGCTTGTTTCGAGATTTCAATTTTTTTTCTCGAAATGTTGGCATTTTGAGGATTGTGATTTTTTTCAAAGAAATGTCGATCTTTATGTCTAATTTTTTCCTCATTTGAAATGTTAACGTTTCTTTGTAAAATTCTACTTTTTTGCAAATTGAGCCTTGCGTAAATTTTGATTTTTTTTAAACTATATTTTTTTTAATTGCAATTTTTTAATATTTTTAGCTTTTTTAAAAATTTATTTATGTATCCTCCAACTAATTTGAAAATTTTAAATGTTTTTGCAAAATTGTACCTTTTCTAAACATTCAAACCTTCTATAATGCACAGACCAAGTTTGGAAACCAAATACCGGTTTCGATCTTGTGAGATCTCGTCAGTTTGGTATATCCAACTGGAATGCTAACAAATGTTGCGACAAGTAAGTACTAAAACATACACAGACGTCAAGCGAGTGACTCTTAATACTACCACCTATTGGTCCATAAAGAAACTATGGCCATTGCCAACAATGTCGTATGCAAAAAGAATGCAACCTAGACTACAAATTCATGCAGCCCTCCAGCTATTAGATTCGAATCTAATAAATGTTCAAACCTATTGGTCTGTGCATTATAGAATCCTTGTCTTCTGGGAAGTCTTCTAGAGAGCAACCGCTTGGCTAGGTGGCAGTGTTTCAACTGTTGGTAGTTCAGCTACCTATGATTCACTATAACCGCCTGGAGGGCTGCATGAATTTGTAGTCTAGGTTGCATTCTTTTTGCATTCAAACCTTCGAGAATATTGAGTTTTTTTGAAGTTTTGATTTTCATTAAAAACTACAACTTCTATAAAATAATTTCACTTTTTTTAAACTCCAACTTTTTTTAAAATTTCTACTAATTTTAAAGTTGTAATTATTTCAAAATGTCGACTTGTTTCAAAGTTTTAATTTTTTCTCGAAATGTAAACTTTTTGTAAATTTTGACTTTTTTTTAAATTCTGTATATGTAAAATTTATTTTTCTTAAACTCCGACTAGAAAATTTGGATTTTTAATTTCTTATGACAATTTCAATTATAATTTTCCAGTTTTGACTTTTGAACAGTTTAACTTTTTTTTTAATCCTTACTTTTTCCCAAATATTTTAATTTTTTTGTGAATTTTAATTTTACTTTACTGAAAATTTTTACTTGGTGCAGTTTTTTAAAAACTTTTCCTTAAAATCTCCTCATATGCTTTTTCAAAATTTGAATTTTTTTTAGAAAATATCGACTGTCAGAACTTCTTCTTATTTCCAATTTTTTTTTAATTCGAATATCGTAAAAATGTCCACAATTTAATTGTATTTTTTTTTGAAACTTTAGTTTTTTTTAAATTTTAATTTTTCTTTACTAAAAATGTTTGCTTGACTTGTGTGTCTTTTTCTCAAAATTTCGATTTTTTGAAAACTTCGATTTTTTTGAAAATTTCGTTTTTGCTTTTGAAATATTCTTTTTAAATAATCAAGTTCTTAAAATTTTAACTTCTTTAAAATGTTGCCCTTTTCTCAAAATTTTGACTTGTTTAGACTGATGCATTTTTCTCAAAATTTCGATTTTTTTAAAAGTCTCATTTTTTTTAATATGATTGTTCACGAAATTTTGATATTTTTCATAAATTTTGACTATTTTTAATTTGTTTTGTGAAATGTTGACCTCAAGGATTTCGATGTTTTTCATTTTTCATTTTTATTAAATATTCCAATCATATTTCAAATGTTTTGGTTTTTCTCGTGTTTTTTTTTGAAAATCAAGGCTTATTTGTAAAGTTTTGCCATTTTGTCTGAATTCCCACTTTTATTTAAAAAATTTGTTTTTTTTTAAATTTCGTTTATGTTTGAAAATCTGAACTATTTTTTGAATCCCTTCTTAATTTAAAAATTTCTACTTTTCTTCAAAAATATTGCCGTTTTTCAAAATTTTGACTCTAGGTGCTTTTGATTTTGTTTTTAATTTGTGCCCTTTAAATTTTGTCTTGTTGGGCCAAAATTGTTTTTAAAAACCTAATTATTAGCTTACAAAAAAATTTATTAAATATTCAATTAATCTTTCAGCCCCCAGGGATTAAATTTTTAAAATTGATCAAGTACGTGTTTCGTTATTGCTTTAATGCATTTTTATGTAAAATTTTAAGTTATAAAGGATCTTTTTAATTTTTTTGCATTTCAAGTGTGTTACTCATTTTTCTTCCCTTAGGGGTTCAGTTATTAAAATCGGCCAAATATGGATTCAGTTATTAAATATTTTACATATTTTTTTTACAATGTTTAGAATAAGAACACTTTATTTTTTATTTTTTTACATTTTTTACCAAATTTAATTCTCTTTTTTACCCCCTTAGTTATTGAATTGTAAAAATTGGCCAAATACGTGTTTAACTATTTCTTTTATAAATTGCCTTCATTAAATTTGAGTTTATAGTTTATAAAATGTTTAATTTACTTTGTTCCATAGCAATAACAAAATTCCATTTTATCTCTTTTTATCCCCCTATGGGTTAAATTGTTAAAATCAAACACGTATACAATTATTTGTTTCAATGATTATTTAAACAAAATTTTAGGTTACAGAATAAAGTATTAACCTTGTTTCATGCTAATTTGAAAACAAAGTTTTACCTTCTCTTTTCCCGTTAAAATACAAATTTCCAAAAATCCCCTTTTATTGCTCACTTTTACATTGAAAGGAACCTACTGTCCAAATTTCGAGTTTCTGGCTTTAGTACTTTCGGCTACTGTGCTGATGATTATGTTTTTTAGTCGACCAGAAGTTCTTTCTTTTTAATATTAGTATAGATATATGCAAATATAATTTAAAAGGATAGCCTCTAGAATTTAAAGATTTTCAATATAATAATACCCTAGGTACAACTATTGGTGAACACAGAAAAATGTCAAATTTTTAGATGCTTTTTAAAAGCTTGCAACTCAAAGACAAATGATTGTGGAGAAAAATGAAAAACAACAAATTAAAACTGTAGGTTTCTAATTTTTAGAACTAGAGTCACAGAATCTTTAGCATTAGCAGTAGCAGTAAGTATAAGAAACATGGCTAAGGATCTTTCCCAATTGTTATTTACTTTTAAAAAAGTACTCCGACTCTAATAATATATTTGTGATTTTATCATAACTCTTTTAAATAATTAGATTTCCCATAATTTGGCTGGTGCTTGGGCCATTTATGGTAAATTTTTGCAGATTAATAACTGTTTAAAACAAAAAAATATTTTTAAATTTTGGGATCAATAACTCGAAAAATATTGTTTCTACAGAAAAGGCAAGTAGAGTTTTAAAATTTGCATACCATTTTCTAAAAGAAATGAGTAAGAAATATTTTATTTAGAGCACAATAATGGCAGCAAAATCTATGTAGAGCTTCAAAGCTTTAGGATGACTCAATTACTTTGGCTGACATCATATATTGAACCATTGGCAAGATTTAACTTGACTGATTATTGAAATTTACTTTTTTTAGTAGTATATATATCATAGCTATTCTGCGCCAAATGACGCTACAGCAGCTAGATATATCAGAAGAGTTCTGCGCCAAATGACGTTAAAGAACAATTGGAAAAAGTTGGTTTTACTTGTCTTGCAGCAGGTTTCAGTTGTATAGCTACTTGTTTAATAGTTGCTTTTAGTTGTACAGCTACTTGTCCATCAGCTGAACGGCTGCTTGTCTAATCAAAACAACTAACAAACTATTAGACAAGCAGCTGTACAATTAAAACCAACTATTAGACAAGTAACTGTACAACTGAAACCAACTGCTAGACAACTAAAACAAATTGTTAGAAAAATAGTTGTTTTATGACGTTATTTGGTGCAGAACTCTTCTAATGTATCTAGCAGATATGACTTCATTTGGCGTAGAATCGCTATAATATATCTACTTATATTACTAACCGCTACACCATTTATTGTTCTAGGACGCTAATGTTAATTGATCTTTTAGTTTTAACTCAAACTATTCTCATATGTGACGGTTGAGGCCGCCATTCTGTGATATCTCACGCATAACAACTTGGAAACCTAATTTTATTTTAATAATCTTTGTATTTGCATGTAATATTAGCCCAAAAATGGATTTATTTTCAAAATAATGTGAAAATGTTTTCTATTTATTGATGTTGCTTGCGAGATATTGATATACAAATCTTGTCTCCTGAAAAAAAATAATAATAAAACACAAATTAATTTTTCCTGGTTTCAGGAACGGGTTTGTATAACATTTTTTGTAGATAACCAAGGACCAGTCCATTCTATCAAAATTACGAAATGTTGTTGCTTATAAGAACTTTGCTGAGAATTGTAATATTTAATAAATTGCAAAGTCCATCATTCTGAGGGAATACTTCTAGAATAGACATAATCGTCTGTTGGATTATTCTCTCGTGCAAGCTGTTACAGGAATTTGCCGTGAAGTATCTGTTTCAGCGTTGTCGGAATAAAAAAACGAATTTGTAGCGTCAGAAGCGAGTAAATCTGTTCTACATTTATTGGATAAAGAAATTTATGTGGTGCTATTTGTTTTCGTAATGGTTAACGCTAAGCAGGGTTCGACATCCTTTAAGGAAACTTACTACGTCTCAATTCGAGACACATTTTCCCAAACACAATCAATACCTCAACAACGTCTGTAATGAGAGTCCCTTGGGAAAGGCGTTTTCTTGTCATTTGTTCACATTTACATTGAGACTGATTCAACGTTTTCAGGAATAATGACGAGGTTTTGAAGGGTGTGAGGCCGATTATTGACTTTTTATAATGTACGTAAGGCACAATTTATTATTGAGAAATGGTATATGGTGTATGTAGTAGTAAAAGCAATAAATTCTCGGACGAAAATGTGAATTGGTAGCCGGGGCTAACAATTATTGTAGTCCGATAATGCGCTTTTAATACGAGGTACACATACTAGTTTTTCTAAAATCGCATTCAATATTACTTCAACTGGGGAATTTTTATAAATTAATGACATTTTTTGTGATCATTTAATTTTCTATAAGATTGTTACCTTGGCAATCACTTACTCTTGTTATTCGGTTTAAAAAAGTTACCTAGTTGCTCGGCCTAGGACTAAAAAACTTTCTTAGGCTGTTTTCTGATAGTTGCTCAACTACGGACTAAAATACTAAAATAATTCAATTTGGGGCCTGAAATTGTGCCTAAAAAGTAAACTTGAACGATGTTGAAAATGAATAATTTGCTAAGCTTGACGTCCCCATGTGGTTTTATCCAGACAGTAAAATTAATTTTATGTTCCTTGAACCCTGAAATAGATTTTTTATTAAAGTGCCATCGCAGTTCACATTGAACTTATTTGTTTGCGGTTAATAGTTCTCTTGATTGTTGAACTTTTTTGTTCTAACTTGATATTAATAGTTTCTAAGTCAATATTTGTCACCACATTTAATTTACTCAACGTATTATTCAAATTAGTTACATGCGTGACAATTGAAATTATTTTATTTTCTGATAATAATACGTCTAATAAAAGTTTAAATAGTTTCGTTTGCAGGCTAAATAGGTTAAAAACTTTTTATGACTGATAAATATCTTTTTTAAAAGCAAGAAGGGAGTTGTTTTAAACGCATCGAACTATAAATATTTAATATAAGTGTTGCTGTACAATTTGATTTTTGAAATACACAGTTAGAATATTAAATAAATATTGCGAATAGCAAAATAATTAATAAATACTTTTAATATACATTACATTCAGTTTGAGATAATTTAATATTTAGAATTTATAAACGATGATAACCATAATAAATAAAATAAAAAATAAAAAAGAGATTTTATAATATTTTTATCTTTTTGTTTCATTTTGTTTGTAATCATCAAAAACAGTGCTGTATATTTAAATTTGTATACATTTTTTTGCAATATTTATTGTCAAATAATTTTTAAATTGAACATCGACAGCTATAGCGAAGTTCAAAATTATTAGAGGATTTTAAACCTTTCTCGAATATTTTTTTTTATGAATAACACGTGATCATTTTAATCTTTTTTGTAAAATCGTGCCTTGTTTATGATTAATTTACTTGTTATTTAGCATGCAAGCATAAAGCTCAATTTAAAACTGCACATAAATTATGTCGCGAAACATTAATAAATTGTAGAATTCATGAACTAAAATTTGTTTTAACTAATTTGAGTGTGACAAATTCAGGTTGTTTAATCACGACTAAAAAAAGCTGCCTGATACTACCCCCATAAGCTCTTTTTTAAAATTCAAACGTTAAACTAATAAGATTATATCTGGACAGGTGCAGTTTTAAATTTTGAATGAAAATGAATCATAATTACGTTTAAAGTAAATTAATGATGTACACTTGGTTTCTTTATTAATTCATCAATAAGCTTTAGCAATTTGTGGCACTCTCTCATGTGTTACAGAACGCGATGCGCTTATCTGCTGATAAATTGCGTTTTGGGTAAAAACGTGGAAAATGAGTATCTTGGGCAACTACACATACACGCCTGCAAACTTACGAGGGCATTTATATGATTTTTAGGGCCATTATAAATGGTTAAGGTATTAACAACCTAAAACATCTCCAAGAAAATAGTAGTTTGTGCAACAAGAGCGTTTAAGTGCGATATGGACAATCCGCTCAAGTTGTACAGCGAATTTTTTCTACGACTACGATCCCTCAAAAACAAAAATACGATTTAACATATACAGGGTGTTACAAAAGTCCGGGCCGCTACTTCAGGAGCATATTCTACACATTAAAATATGAAAAATGTTGAAATACATTTTTTTCTTTAAATTGCCTCCTAACGGAGATATGACCATTTAAAAATGGCGCCCCTAAAGTGGTTTTTTTACTACAAAAAGTTAACGGTTAGTAGCAAAGTCATGAAATTGGGTAAGCAGTTAAAGAATTGGATTAAAAATATTCTCATGTAACATATTTTTTAAATAAGCAGTAGCGTAGTGTGTAGGGGATTGCCCGCGATTATTTTTTGCCGTAACTTTTTTGTATTGCAATATTTCGACACAAAAGTGCGATAATCGTAAAAAGCAACATTTTTTATACAAAAAAGGTACTCTTTCTCAAAGTCACTAAAAGTAACCGTTTCCGAGAAAAAGGCGTTTAAATAATCCTATCCCGTCTTCGAAATTCTAACTAATTTGTATGAGAAAAAATAAGTTGGTCATGCAAACTGATCGTAAAGAAAACAATTGTACTTGACAATATCTGCCAGAGACGGTTAGTAGCAAAGTCATGAAATTGGGCAAGCAGTTAAAGAATTGGATTAGGCATATTCTCATGTAACATATTTTTTAAATAAACAGTAGCGTGGTGTGTAGGGGGTTGCGCGCGATTATTTTTTGCCGTAACTTTTTTGTATTGCAATATTTTGACACAAAAGTGCCATAATCGTAAAAAGCAACATTTTTTATACAAAAAAGGTACTCTTTCTCAAAGTCGCTAAAAGTAACCGTTTCCGAGAAAAAAGCGTTTAAACAAAATTGTTGCATTTATTTGAATTCGTTTTGCAAATTTCTAATTTATCCACTGTTAACTGTATTGATATAAAAATAGTACAAAATTAAGAAAAAAAAAATCAAAGCAAGTGTTCGAAATTACTGCCCCCTGCAGGAATACATTGCTCGGCTCGTCTTCTAAGGGAACTCCTTACTTTTTCGCAAATGCCTGGTGTATTGTGAATCTGGTTGAACCCATTTTCAATTCGTTCACGAAGATCATTGATATTGTCAACTGGTGTGAAGTAGACGATCTGCTTTAGATGTCCCCATAAGTAGAAATCGAGTGGGTTGAGGTCAGGAGACCTAGCTGGCCATGGTATCGGACCTCCTCGACCTATCCATCGTTGATGATAGTTATTCAAAAATTCCCTAGCAACTGCACTAAAATGGGCAGGTGCCCCTTCGTGCATTATCCACATTCGCTGTCTTGTTATGAGTGGAACATTTTCAAGTAACACGGGTAACTCTGTTTGCAAGAAATGTCTACATGATGCTCCTGTTAACCTACGAGGTAAAAAAAAACGGTCCAATTATAGAGTTCCCCTATTATTCCTCCCCAAATGTTGAGTGAAAAATGTTGCTGATGTCTCGACTGAATAACTGCATTGGGATTTTTAACTTGCCACTGATGCATGTTGTGAAAGTTAAGTATCCCGTTTCTGGTAAAACCCGCTTCGTCCGTAAATAATATGAGCGATGGAAAGTTCTCATTTTCAGCAATCTTATGCAATAGCCAGTTGCAAAATTCTATTCTTGGAGGATAATCAGCAGCAAGTAACCCTTGCACTCTTTGAAAATGATAGGGGTAAAATTGGTAAAATTTCAAAATTCGCCAGATAGCTACGTGATTTACTCCTTCGGCTAAAGCAAGTTGTCTGGTGCTGACACATGGATCTTCTTCAACTCGCTGAAGCACACGCTCCTCTAAATTAGCAACTTCTGCGTTTGGCCTTCCTACACGTTCGCCTTTGAAAACAAAATTTCCTGTTTCACATAAACGAGCATGAATTTTCTGGAACAATTTTTCTCCTGGTAGGTGTCTATTAGGAAAACGTTCAGCATAAAGCCGTCTTGCTTCAGCACGATTACAATTTGCAAGCCCGTACATTAAATGCATATCGGCCATTTCTTGATTTGAATAGTCCATTTTATCAAAATAATGAAAAGTTAAAAAACTACTACACTTACTATTGACAACAAAAACTGCTAAAGTTTACAGCTTACGACCAAATTTTATCAGTGACACAACGTCAATCTCTGACAGATATTGTCAAGTACAATTGTTTTCTTTACGATCAGTTTGCATGACCAACTTATTTTTTCTTATACAAATTAGTTAGAATTTCGAAGACGGGATAGGATTATTTAAACGCCTTTTTCTCGGAAACGGTTACTTTTAGCGACTTTGAGAAAGAGTACCTTTTTTGTATAAAAAATGTTGCTTTTTACGATTGTGGCACTTTTGTGTCGAAATATTGCAATACAAAAAAGTTACGGCAAAAAATAATCGCGGGCAACCCCCTACACACCACGCTACTGCTTATTTAAAAAATATGTTACATGAGAATATGCCTAATCCAATTCTTTAACTGCTTGCCCAATTTCATGACTTTGCTACTAACCGTTAACTTTTTGTAGTGAAAAAACCACTTTAGGGGCGCCATCTTTAAATGGTCATATCTCCGTTAGAAGGCAATTTAAAGAAAAAAATGTATTTGAACATTTTTCATATTTTAATGTGTAGAATATGCTCCTGAAGTAGCGGCCCGGACTTTTGTAACACCCTGTATATTTCTTGTTAAATACGTCAACTTGACAAATTCTACGATATAATTTTGAACCGAAAACTGACATTTGTTCTTATTGCATGGTATAATTAGTTAATTTCATATCCACACTAGTGTGGATATAAAATTGACCAATCACTACGCGACTTACGTTATATCCGTTCACTAGAATGGTATGGCCTATCTATCCTGCTCGCAAGTTAAAAGAAAACAGTGAGTATGGGGGTGGGAGTGAGAAAATATATTAATAGCTTAGTTACTTTAAAAATATGTATATGCCGTTGCACAAGATTTTTAGTTTTGAAGTTTTCACCAAAAACGTTATTGTTTGTTTAGTGTATTTATTTACTTATTTTTTAGTAAATGCTTGCAAGAGCTAATGGGATTAATACCCTCAAGAGCAAAATTCTTGAGGCATACAAGACAGTCAAAGACAGCAAATTCCTGTGCTTTCCAGCTTGACACAATAAGAGCTGTCTTCGGAGACTCTTTTTTTTATAAAACTTTTAAGCTATGAAACTTATTACTAAAAGAAATTTTCCCCAAAAATTACAACCTATCCTTATTTAAAAAGGTGGTTTATCGCCCATATACTCTTGTTTTCGCATCCTACTTACATTGCTTTGATGGCGTAGTAGGGTTACCATTTGCGAGTGGTTTAAAAAAAATACAGTGTTTTAGTTACTAAGCTAATAATTTTACCGCGTACTCAAAACACCTAATAAGGGCGAAAAATTGACAGCAATTTGTAGCACGCTTTTATGTGTAACAGAACGTAACGTGCTTGTCTGCTGATTAATTGCGTTTTTGGCAAAAACGTGGAAAATGAAGATCTTGAGCCTCTAAGCTTACGAGGTCATTTATACTATTTTTAAAGACATTATAGATAAGTAAATTATCGCCAACTTAAATATATTTTAACTTTAACTCCCTCTGTCCCATATTATTTGATAATTTTCTTTCTTTTTCTTGTCCCATATTACTAAATATGATTCTCTTAAATAAATGTTTTGGCAAAAAAGTTACTATATTAAGAATAGTTTTTTGAGTATTGTGATGAGCGACCAATAATTGTGTATTTACTTTTTCAAAGTTGTCGAATTTCGCTTATCTTTTAAAATTTTCGAAGAATAATTAACCTTCTATTTTCGGACCCAATTTGTCTACGTTATGTTTAAAATTATTTTATTCCATTAAATTGTAACCCCAGCTTGTAGAGTCGACAGGAAAGTGTTATGAAATTCAAACAACAATTGACCTCAACGTTTTATTACAATAGGTCAACAAATAAATCAACAAAATTTCAAGTTTGTGATTTTCAAGTGTTCTTAAACATAATACAACAAAATAAAAGTGAACCTGTTTGTTTCAACTTGTTTAAATTTGCTGGACACAGATCTGAGAGAAATATTTTCTTAGAAAATTAGGAGAATTCATTAAGACCAAATAATCTGACATTCCTTGTTTAACTCTTTCGCTCATATATGGTACGTCGGTTATTAATTTCCCAAAGTTTATCTTAACCCTCATAATCGCAATATTTTTCCCAGCTAAGCCATTTAGTTTGTACTCAAAGGTTTTCAAACCAAATGCAGCTAACCTTGTACCTGATTATCGGTGGGCGTTCGCTGGTTGGTTTGTACACAAAGGTTCTCAAACTATTTTCAGGTGTATGTTTTATTCCCCAATTCTTGTGTGTTTTGTCGCTTCTTAATTCAAGCATACTTCACATAGCAGACAGTTTTCTGTTAAAGCTTTGAGCTAACAATATCCAAGAAATAATGCTACGAGAAAATGGAGCTCAAGCTTGGAAATGAAGTTGTGATTTATCGTAATAAATCAAATTTATAAATGTTGATTCAATCTTACAGATCTCTCGTTCTCTCACACTTTCTTTCTTTCCTTTATTAACTTGTTCCTTTGTTTGTTTTTCTGTTTTTCTCATGCCAAACTCAATCACTTAAACTTAAACCAGTGTCATAAAATAGACTAGAAAGATTGTTCAAATTTTTAGAAATTTCTTGAGCAGAATTCTTTCTTCTAACACTACATCTACTTCTACGGCTACTAGTCTAATAGAAGGGGCGTTTTCTGGCTTAGAAAGTGGTTAAGCTTGACTAAGCACAAACATTGAAATTAAAGTTAGAAACTGGCAAAAAGTTCTCATTTCTTTTATCAAAACATCTCCCTAACGAGAGCTGATGCTGATACTGCTCGTCCGCTACGTTAGTAAATTTATGTTGACAGTAAATCTAGGCATGCGAATATAGATTAGTAATTTTGCAAAAGCTTCCCGATCGCGACGCGCGGTGTTGTAATTCTCCGTGGCCTATATAGGGGGTCCTTTTTTTTGGACGTGTAACCGATGAGGGGACCCACGGATAAGGCAGACCGGGCGAGTACACCAGAACAAGTACCAGAAGAGGTTACTACTCCTTCTAAAGTATTAAGGCGTACGTTCCCGCGGAGCACACCCAGGGGTTCACATGTGTTGGGACTTTGTCTATGTCTGGAAAGTTCTTCAGACAACCTTCTTACAACACCGGTTACGGTTTTCCTTGTTTTTTTTCACGTTTCGAGAACTTACAGTATATCATCAACAAACCCTAATATAGATGCCTGCTGTCAGTTACCGAGCCTGCGGTGATGGGTGTGATCGATTTTTTGAACTCCTGGAAACTCAGCTTCCAACAGCAGAACATCGAAGAACGACCTTAAGAAAATAGAAGATTTTCGAATTAAATTTGCTTTATTTGTTTTCGTCCTTTTCATTCTATTCTCTTTGTCCCCTTATCTTACAAGTTTTTCTTCGATAACTGAAATTTAAATAACTTACAATTGTACGTGTTTATAAGGGCGTTTTTTGAGCGTCAAATTCCTCCAGTTTACCACCACATGGTCTTGCCGAGAGATTTGCTACGGTCTCCGTTATTGACACCGAATTTACGATATCGGACTTTCAGCGGTCCTTCAAAACTAACATGTCCTATTACTTATTTTTATGTGTGCCTAAATCATTTCTTTGAAACAAATTAGGCCCTTATCTAATTTGTGAACTGCTAAGAAATCCGTTTCTCATGCAAAACGTTATGTTACAAAGAATTTTTATAATACAGTATTTGCAGATTTAATTTTTTTAAGAAAATATTGAATAAAATCCAATTAAATAAAACAAACGAGAAAATAGAACAGTTTAGTAGAACTCGACTCACCACAGTATATCAAGGTTATTTTTTTTTAAATGAAAGTTTTAGTACATACCTATATCAACAAGATAGTTTAACTTCATAAGTACATCTGTTTAATATTCTAATAAACACATTTTTAAATAATTTGTTATAGCTCTTAGGTTTTACTTTTAATAAAATTAGTATTGGTCGAATCATCGTATCAATTACTTAAATCCTAAACATGGTTCTTCGAGCAAAAGGTTAAGCCGTGGACAAAAAAACCTAAGAATTCTAAAGAAAATTTAGGGATAAGTGACCGGGAAAAGTGACGTACAATCGCTTATTTTTCTCAAAATAAAACCCGTCTTATGGGTAAATTACAAAATCTTATAAAAGACATAAGAATACAACTTGGAGAAAAAGTCTTCAACAAAAACACAAATAAAAACAGAAAAGGAAACAAAAAACATTTCACTATTTTGGTCATCATTGGAAAAATGTCAGAAAAACTAATCAAAGAAGCAGTAAAAATCGAAGCTCTGCAAGAAGAAATGGACTTTGCCAAAAATGTGACGCATGGATGGAAGTATGTTCAAGAAAATATAAAAGAAATATGGGCAGTAGTAAATGAAGGAGACCTACAATTGAGGGTGCATCCCGAGGCAAACGAAGAAATAAAATATTTCAAGAATCACTGGCACAAAAACATATCGCTGCAAGTAAGGGATATCTAGTTTAAAGTAAATGACAAAATAGAAGACGAGTCGGCTAGAAACACGGAAACAGCAACGATAATAACTCCTATAGACCCTCAAGTCTTATTCGATGGAGAGCCCACGTATAAAGAGATCCAAAATTATGTACATACTTTAGCAAATAGCATAAAGAAAATTGTGAAGAAAACAAGTGAAGACCAAAGTAAAGAAAATAAATTACCAAAAGAACTGAAACCTAATTCACAAATAGATCATTACCAGCTGGTATAAATGGGATGAATTAAAAGTGAAATTGAAAAACACATTCCCGAAATGCAAAAGAGAAAAGAATCAAGGAAAAGTACAACTTCAATTTTAAAAGGACTAACATATCATTGGACAGCTATCCAAACCGTGACGAGAGGAGAGGTTCCTGCATTCTGCGACGCCTTTCAAAATGCGAGAGAGGCAGTCGTTTCTCAAAAAATGCAACCTGAGAGAAGAAAGGAAAAAAGTACACAGATAACTGCAATGTTGAATTGGCCTTCAAAAAGAAGAAAAAACGCGCCTCATAAAAAAGAAGAGTTGATTAGAATTCTCACTCTAAAGAGATCAGGAAGGGTGGTCGTACAAAGATTTACTTTAAACTTCACCAGAAAGAAAAGGCAACAACACCGACAAGGCACAAGGCAAGAAAAGTTACAAGTGACTAAATGTGTTGGGTCGATGGCGGCAAATTTGACTAGGTCAAATGAACCGGCAACCGCATCAAATTTCCAAAAGCCACCAGCACCGGTCAAGGGGACAGGGAGGCTAAAGATAAGAACACTCAAACAGACTATTCCGGAAGATCCTCTTGACTTAAATAAGTTAAGTTCATTTCCATATAATTTAAAGGTTTTTTTTGTAATTGGGTTTTATAAATAAGGGGTTAGACAATTAAATGTTTCAACCTACAATATGTAAAATAGGTTAGTTTTGTTTATTAACATTAAAAATAAGTAAAGAAGCAAAATACGGCTATTAGCATTTGTTATAGTGACAATGCCTAAGGACACCAGAAGCTAACCAATCCACGGCTTAGGATGAAAAAGTTCTGCTGAGCTGAGCGTTTTGATGGATCTTTAACTTGTCGAGGCGGCAATATGTTTAATCTTCTATTAAACAGATTTTTAAATAATTTGTCATAGTTCTTAGGTGTTACGTTTAATAAAATTAGTATTGATCGAATCGTCGTATCAATTACTCGAACCCTAAACAACATCAATAAAAAAAGTAACAGTAGTTATAATTTTTTTTTTAATTTAATATAAAAAAAGCATTTTCCAATAGTTCTTTTTTACTTCTAAACATGTACATAACGTGCCGCCATTGTTGATTTGGCAATCTTTAGTTAAATAAGGCTGCTTCTAATTATTTCCGCCAATATATTTGATGAATCATTTCAGAATCTTAAAGAGTTAAAAAAATCATTTGATGTATCATGCATGCCATTAAAGGATTGTGTAATAAAATTGATAATGTCACCGTTAGTAGACGAATTATTGAATACTACTTTGGACAACCTAACTTGCGGACAAAGTTTTGACACAAGAGAAAACTTATGTTTTTACGCAAAGCAATCTGTTTTGTCAACAAGAAAAATTATTGAAATCTGCTTATCATGATGTAATTTGGTTTAAAATTTGCTCTTAAAGCGAAGTAATATTTATTTTTTTACTTTATCTGTCTCCAAACTATTCCTTATACAGACAGCTCTTCTCTTATTCCTACGTAATCTTTGATTACCTACAGACGAATTATCCAAATGCTGAGTTCATCTTTATCAATGACTTCAACCTACATAACATCTTCTGGTTAAGGTATTTTTTTAAACTGACAACTCAGGAAGGGTGGCAGAGGTTTTTGCCATCACTTGTAGACTATTGCAATTTGTTAAGAAACCTACAGAAATTCCTGATGTAGATGCCCATTAACCTAATCTACTTGAATCTACTTGACATTTTCCTTACAAATTCTTTAAATTTGTATAAACACTGTGGCGCTGATCACGTGAAAATTCTGATCACAAGCTTGTAACAGCATCTCGCTTGCATCATATGCCACTTTCTTCTCAGACATAGCCCCGCAGGGTTTCGTACTTATACTCTGCCAACTGGAAAAAATTAAGAGCATTCTTTGCATCTTTTTTATGTCAAGAAGTCTGCTTTTAGTCAGACAACCCTTTCTCAGTCGCCAAACCCATCACTGAAACTATCCTGATTGGTATGTAATGCAAAATTCCCATTCCCAAAAGAAGTCTGCCTCCAATAAATCTGCCTGCAAAGATCGCGCACATCGATCTTGGCAGAATAATCCTTTAATTAAGGCTAGAGTCACCTTTGTAAATGCATGAAATTTTTGTAAACAGAATTCTTGTTTTCTGGGAACTTTTTCCTAGAAAGCAACCACTTCGCTAGGTGGCAGTGTTTAAACTGTTGATAGTTCAGCTACCTATGATTCACTATACACGTCTTGAGAGCTGCATAAATGTTTGGTCTATTTTGCATTCTACTTGCAGTTTATTGACGAGGCGAAAGTGATTTCGATTGTTAAATACGCCAAATGCTTATCAACCATCCAAACGGTTTCAGGTCTTTTTGAGAATTTGCAAAGTCGATTGAAAAGCATTTTACATCTTTAAATTTTCCACCTTTACTTGATGACGGCAACAATATTGCGACTACTTTCAAGGAAAAGGCTAACGTTTTAGCCTTAATATTTGCTGAAAATTCTAACCTTGATTCTCGAAACGCAGAACCTCTTATTTTTTCTAAGATTGGCACTTTGATGCCTGAAATTGTTTTCAGACAACACACTGTCAGGAAGATTCTTTTCAAGCTCGACATATCGAAAGCTTCTGGCTTTGATGGTATCCCTGCTATTGTTCTTAAGAAGTAGACTTCAGAGTTAATTTTTGTCCTACGCAGATTGTTCAGGCTTTCTTACAACAAAATTGTATTTGTTAATATTTGGAAATCTGCTAGAGTAAAGCCTGTTTCGGAAAAAGGGAAAAAAAGAACCTGGCCAACAACTATTGCTCTATATCTTTGTTGTTTGTTATATCTAAAGTGATGGAAAATGTTATCAACGTCTAGGTTTTTAAATATCCGAAGGAGAATATAATCATCTTAGACAAGCAATACGGTTTTAAACAACAACGCTCAACTGACAATTTATTGGCATATGTTGCTCATATCGTTAAATCAGCTATGGAAAAAGACGGTACAGGATATACTTCTTCCGGGATTGGACCGTGTCAAAGAACTACTAAAAGTGTTTGACGTTTCGCCCACCATCGTAAGGGGCTTCTTCAGGAACAAAGAAAAAAAAATAGATGAAAAGAGGAATATGAGGGAATATGCAAAAAAGAAAAACAAAAAGGCCAATTTCGAAACATCAGAGCACGGTAACTCAGTATGTCCACCATACCAGAGGCAAAACTCTTCTGAATTGAAAATTGGTACAAAGGATAAGAAAGTTTAGACAGAAGAGCATGGTAACTTAGTATGTCCACCATACCAGAGACGAAACTCTTCTGAATTGAAACTTGGTACAAAGGATAAGAAAGCTTAGACAGAAGAGCACGCTAACTCAGTATGTCCACCATACCAGAGGCAAAACTCTTCTGACAGGAACGAGGGAAAGGGAAACTTTATATACCACGCGTCTGTGTGATCACTTCCGAAGATTTTCAGTGGTTGGTTTCCAGATAGAGGAAAGCATGTAACCTTCGTCTCTGTTGATGTTATTGGGGAATTTTTGAATTTCGATGGCCTCGCATATCTTCCTATTATAGTAATTGGGATATTGGATATAATTGAAAAAGACGGTGCTGCTTAGAAGTTCAAGCTGCCCGTTCGAACGAGCAGCTTGATCTTCTAAGCACACCTCTCATTGAAGCTTTGAACGAAAATTCAAATGAGATGAAATATTTGTAGAAGTCTGGGATCCATGGAACCCAATTCCAACGAGCATCCTAATCTTCTTAACACACCTCTAATTGAAGCTTTGGACCGGAATTCGGATTAGACAAAATATTCGTAAAAGTATGTGATTTATGGAACTTGTTAGCATAACAACGGCTAAAAAAATTGCTAATATAACCGCCGATGATACTGAAAAATGAAACCAGACTGGGTCATAGCAAATATTTATCGAAACATCGTGGAATTTGCAACATTTATTATTGTTTTAATCGTTAACAAAGTTTAATTGTTATAAAATCCTTCGTAACATATGATGTCTAGCGTTGTCTTGTTGAATAAAAATTGTTTATCGTTGATCGCTACTTTATTTTCTTTTTTGCACGTTCCAGAGCACTTTACTCTTTTTGACTAAACTATCCAGTAATGTGGGAAAATAATGTATGGAATTTTTAAACATTTATAAAATAATGATAAAATAAAGCAAAAAAAATATACTATATTTATGGTAACTAATGTTTTTTATTAAGAAATATAAACAACTAAAATGATATTGTTACGGGCTTATCGGTTCGAATTGATTACCACGTATGAATTACACCACTTTATTACCAAACTTAACTTGGATCACCACAATTGAACAATTAACTCACTTATTATTAACTTCTACTAACTCACTAATTACACTAATCCTAACTGACTAACTCGAGAGAAAACTGACCGCCTTATATAGTTTTGGCATCCAGATTCTAGAACAAACCGGCAGATAAGGCTTATCGTTTGCCGAAATTTCGGGAACGCTTATCTGCCGTTTGCTTCGTTATCGCGGTCGCTTTCCCCTTATCAGATCATTCTAGAAACTTTTCTTATGTACTAAATTCTCCAATTCTATTATAAATTCTATTCCATCTATTTACATTGCGTTATAAAATAAATATTGAGAACCATATTTTTGTGATAAGCCGCGGCCACAAAACAAAAACTATTAAATATTATGGGGCAGAGAGAGTACATAAATACTCCCATAAGCTTAAAAATGTAAGTAAAAAGTTGCATAAAAATTTGTTTTCACATTTTTTTCGAAGACACAATCAGATGCACATTTATATTTACTGTTGTATTTACTGTACAGAGTATTTTAATTATTATACTATACAGAGTATCTTAATTATTAGATCATTTGTTTTAACCACGGTTTTAAAACACTTACAAAAGGAAGAAAATAGAAAACCAAATTGTTACTTGAACTTGTAAAAAAAAGTCAAATTAACTTAAGGTGCGTTTAGATTAGACACTTTGTTTGCAGCAAATTCCTGACCACATGGTATAGACAATTTTAAGTGTTGAAGCGAAACAAAATTGCCACATTAATTAGAAGCATAACGGTAAAATTCATAGAAAATTCTTGTTTATAATTAGCGACAAACCGGGTATCCCGGACTAATAATTCTTCCAAGTCTGCATTGGGCAAACCTTTTCTTATGTTTTCAAAAACAGATACGCGATATCGCAACGAAAACTTAATGAATGTCTCATTTTTACAAAGTTTAAATTTAAAAACAAATTAATTGCAAATTATGGTAAAATTTGAAATGATTTAAGTATTGTAACGCAATGTAAATAGATGAAATAGGATTTAGAATAGAATTGTAGAATTTAGCAAATAAAAAAAGTTTCTAGAAGGTTCTGATAAGGGGAAATCGGCCGCGATAACGAAACAAACGGCAGAGAAGCGTTCCAGAAATTTCGGCATTCGATAAGCCTTATCTGCCGAAAATTCTGAAAGCCGGGGGCCAAAACTATAAAAAGGCGGTCAGCTTTCCCTCGAGTGAGTCAGTTTAAATCATTGTAATTATTGAGTTGGTAGAAGTCAATAACAAGTGAGTTAATTGTCAATTGTGGTGATCAAAGTTGAGTTCAGTAATAAAGTGGGAATAATCCATCACGTGTATCAATTCGAACCGATAAGCCCGTAATAGTATCAAGAGTGTTTTTTTTTATTTTTTCATAACAAGCGAGCTGTTTAATTAATTTTTTTAATTATGGTTTTTAATTGCTCGTTACGCAACATAGAAGAATGAAATTCTAATGAAACCAAAACCGAAAAATATATCGCAAAACACAAAGTTTAAAATTCAGGATTTAAATATTCTTAAAAAACCAACTAAATAGTAACGAAGGCAGCTTGTTAAATTACGACTAAAAAAGTTACACAATTGCCCACTCACGAGCTGTATTTCGTATTTCATTGTTCAAACGTTACGCTAATAAGGGGATGTCTGGACAGGTGCACTTTCTGATTGCGAACGGAAACAAATTATAATTACGTGCACTTCGGTTCTTTATTAATTCATCAATAAGCTCCAGCAATTTATAGCACGCTCTCACGTGTTATAGAACGCGACGAGCTTGCCTGCTGATAAATTGCGTTTTCGGCAAAAACGTGGAGAATGACGAGTTTGGGCAACTACACATTCGCCAACAAACTTGGGAGAGCATTTCTATTATTTTTAAAGACATTTTAGGCAAAAAAATGACCACTAATTTAAAACATTCCTATAAATAATATTAGGTATTCTTGTAAGTTTGCAAATTTTCATAAGTAATTATACGAGATTTATAGTTTTTATTTTTTACCGAAAACCCAATTCATATAGCTTTTTTAGTTTGTTTTAAATTATATAAAGTCCAACTTAACTAATATGATTTGTCGACCACAAAAAAAGCTTCTTTAATTTTTCGTGTAAGATATCTTTTTAATAAAAGTTACTTAATTTACCTAGTTTTTGAGCAATTTTATCCCACCGTATCCCAAATGCTACTTAAATATAAAAAACTCAACAGATGAACCGTAAGGTGTTTAAAGATTTAAGTGATAATATAGCGCTCGAAGCATAAAGATTAAATAGAGAATTTTGGAAATACACCTAATTAAATCCAAGTGCTTTAAATGCAAATATTTAAAATATTGATACAATTAAATTTAAAAATATTTCCACATAGCTTGAACTACAATTAAAATTTTAATTGTTCATAATACTGTTTAAACTAAATTATCAGACCAACTGATCCCAGTTATTAGCCCAAATATTGCTCATTGAACCGTGTTTAATTTACAGACAAAACCGATTTTCAATTAACGCTCCCATGTATTTATCATAACAAATAATTTATCGCGATGACAAAGATTAATTATTTAAAAAATATAAACGCAAAGCGGTCAAAGAATTTTAGGTCAGTGCACCTAATTGATTAAAATGTTGAATAAATTCATTTATAAAATGTCTGCGTGACTTTTCCGGCAATCCCAATTTATATAAGGAATATATAATGGAGAAGATCCTGGATCTGGAATGGATTTCATCTAATCTAGATTATACTGAAAGTTTTACAGTCTTTCGGATTTTGGCATATCCCCGCATAAAATCTACTACTCTCGACTTTGTTATTTACATTCTTTTCCAACCGCAGAGGCAAATATCATCGGTGAAAAGGATTTTTGATGATAGGATATGCGAGTTTATTTTTCGTAACCTTTGTCTAGAAATTTTTTAAACTAAATTGTTGTGTATTAAAGGACACGTTGCTGGCAAACTATATGAAACCCAAACACAAAACAGCCAGACCTTGCTTTATTAGAGGTTACGAAATTGAGCCCAGTTTACAAATCGTTGATGATTTCGAAAACATTTCGCGTAAGCTGTTGAAATGAGAAGTAACAAGCTTAATTTGATTAAATTTAATACGAATTTTTGCTGTAGATTTGAAAGGCAGAGCGACATGTCGCCTCTCGACGTTTGAAAATGCGTACGAGCACAAAAAAAGAATAGAAAACGAAATAAATAGAAGCAAACGACGCATTAAAGTAACGCACCAATTTAAATCTTCGAGCACACAACCAGGCTGAATTTTTATTTAAAAGGGTGGCCGTGCAGAGGGTAACGTAGACGGCATATCTTGTTTTTGTTCTCCTGGATAGTCTATTGAAAGAACAGAGACATTTAGTTAACGTTGGTGTAGAATGACCTGGATTTCTTTAATGTGGACTAATTTGTCTACCTGTGTACTAAAACTCTTAATTATGGTTGAAGCGTTTGCGATAAAACTGAAATAGAATCCTCAATTTATCCCGAACGAGTTCCCTAATGCTAAGGGGGGTATAACCCTAGCTTACAAATTGGATTAGCACAAAATCATTATGCAGGAAATTTAAAAAATTATCTTTTTGAAGAGAAAACACGAAGAAATTTGACCTTTTATTTGTTGGAAAGTATGCCGCTTTCGGAAATGTGCCTCCACAATTTCCTAAACAAAATTCCATTGAGAGTTTATATGGATCGTCGATTATCGTAATCCCAAAAAAATGTTAACTCTTCTTGGGCAAATATAAATTGGCATGGAAAATAATAATACAGTTTTTTGTATTTTTCTAAAAAAGGATTGAATTGTCCTTACAAATAGTATAAATGCGCTCCTAAGTTTGTAGGCGAGTGTGTGCAGTTGTCGAAAATCGTCATTTTCCACGTTTTTACCAAAAACGTAATTAATCAGTAGACAAGCTTGTCGCGTTTTGTAACACGTGAGAACGTTCTATAAATTGCTGTAGCTTCTCGATGAATTAATAAGGAACCCATGGGAAAAGGTTTCTTATTACAGAGATATAAACCTTTTTAAAATATATGTCTATTTTAAAATTTTAACTTTTTTTCTTAAGATTTAAAGCTTTTTTTAGAAAATTTCGTGTTTTTATAAATCGTGACCTGCTTGAAAATTTTCTTCCCTTTTAAAATTTTTTAGGGTAACTACCCTGATAACTATCAAGAAAACAAGTGTTCTACCACTACACCAATTCTCTTAAATTATTAAAAAAAGTTGTTAAATGTTTTACACCCATCGACCGTGTTCCTGAACTTACAGGGAATTCGAATGGTCAAAAAATCGAAAGATAATTTTTGCTTTGCGACAGTGTATCGGGTCGAAATTCTGCTACCTCCAAAATCTTGATTAATAGGTCAATAAGTTTACCTTCATGCAAGTGATTTAAGTCAAGTGTCATTCCGCTTGTGTGGTTCTATTTATACGGTTTCCTAAGAAATTGCTAATCAATACCAGCTTAACCCCAGGAAGCAGTTCACGACGAATGTCGGAAATATTATACACCACATAGCTCTTTCCGTTTCCTTTAATTAAGTTGGAATATATCCGTCAAATTTATTGCCTTAACAATAAACACAAACGAGCATTATGTAATAAAGTTACGAATGTTGACAAACTGCTACCTTCTAGTAAAGCGAAAACTTGTGTGGCTAATTATAATGACAAGATTTAAAATTCCTTAAGCTCATAACTAAACAACATTTAAACAAATCGTAACTTTCTTGTACAGCAATTCATTTTAACTCACAATGAATTAGCTGTTAACTCCTAATGAGCAACTAAAGACAATATTAAAATTATTAATTAGTATTTTAAATAGTTTGGTTAACTGACGACTCGTAGCTATATTAAGTGCTGCTTTGAAAAATATTTAGCTTTTGTGGTAAAACCAGGGCTTTGCACCGTTAATTCTTTTTTTTTTGGTTACATTAAATTAAAATGTTATTGATTTGGGGCCAGCAAAAATAACAGTATTTTTGCTTTCCAGTTAATTTTGAATTTATTTATTTTTTTGATTTTTTACTTTTTATTCTTATTATAAATTTATTTTCTGCATAATTTAAATTTTTTTTAAAATGAAGTCAAAATTTTGTAAGTTTCATTCACTCGCAAAGGGTAACCTTAATGTGCCTTCAAAGCACTGCAAGTAATATGCGGAAACGAGTATAGATATCCATGAACGGCCCTTTTAAACAGGGATAGGTTGTAATTTTTTGGGGAACATTTTTTCTGTAACGAGTTCCATAGCTTGGAAGTTCTCTAGAAAAAGGAGTCTCCGTAGCTAAAAGTCCTCACTGTGTTAAGCTGTACCACACACAAATGTAATGTCTGATTTAAAAAATTAATATCGTTATTTTTAAAAGAGGATTTTATTTTTCAGTAACCGGTAGAAATTGATCAAGATTTTAGTAAAAAATTTAAAACTTTTTAAATTATATCTTGACTTTTTTAATAAAATCTATAAAATTGCACGAACAGTTTTATTTTATTTTATTTTAATAAAAATTATTCAGCTTTTGGATTCAAGTCAAAATTATGGAACAAAAGAGAAAAAGACGCTCGAAATTTTGATATAAAATTTTAAATTTGGGGAAAAGTCGAAATTTACGTAAGAAAATACTTAACTCTTTAAAAGAACTTCTGAAACAACTAAGATATTAAAGCAGAGTTAAAACTCAAAATTTTGATAAATAAAATTTAAATTAAGACATTTAAAATAAAGTCAATATTTTTTTTAATTGTAAAAATTGTTGAATTCTAATTTTAGCATTCATAATTAATTTTAGATTAAAGAACTTTTAAAATTTTAATCTTTTAAGTGCAAATTTAAAATATTTTTAAAATACATTAGTGTATCTGTACCGACTTAAAAAAAATTGCTATTTTTAAAAATAATCTTAAATTTTAGGAAAATCTGTAGCTATTAAGTATACGAATTCGGGGTTATAAAATAACACTGCAAACCTATAAAAAAAAAAGCTTAAATCCAAACAGTTCAGACCAGAGTCAGACATTAAGCAAAAAGTCAAAACCTCTAGAAAGTTAAAGAAAAAAAATATGAAAAAAATAGTGCAAATATTTTAAAATTTCAGAAAAATCATTAGTTGAAAAAATCCACAAATTATATTGTAAAGCAAAACATTTCTTAAAATTTTGCTTAAGAAATCGGCGTTTAAAACATTAAGCTGAACGAAATATCTAAAAAACTTACTCTTTAATGTTAACTTCGAAATAGAAAAAAGCTAAACATTTTAAGATTGACGTCTAAATTTACAGCAAATATTAAAATTTTTAATTTATAATTAAAAGAATAGGAAAAAAAATTGAATAATTGAAAGTTTAAACTCAGAATCTAAAAAAAGCCAAAATTCAAGAAAATGTTGTTATTTTCTATTTAAAGTCCTTTTAAATTTTTTGACAATAAAACAAGATTCTAAAAAAAAAGTTCCAGATGTTCAAGAAGTCCAAATATTTAAATAAGTGAAAAATGGGACAAAAATATTAAAATTTTCAAATAGTAAAATTTTTGAAAATAATTGAAAAGTGTAAGAGACCATAGTTCAGAAAATCTTCATAATTTAGAAAAGATTGAAATTTTTGGAAGTTTAAATTTTTGAAAATGGTTTAAATTTAGAGAGGGCCAAAGTTTTAAAAAAATCGAAACCAATCTTTAAACGCAACTTTAATTTTTGCGAAGTTTAAATTTTAAAAATATACCAAAGTTATCTTAAATGTCAAAATTTTAAAAAATTTCGAAGGATTCAAAGTTATATTTTTAAATTTTTTATAACTAAAATTTCGAAAAAGCCGATTATTTCTTTAAAAGTATCAAAATGTTTAAATGAAATTTTAAAAAATATTAAAACTGAATTTGCAAAAAGTCAAGATGTTTAATAAATTTATTAAAATAAAAATAAAAATTCTACAAATTTATAATTATTGTAGTTTTTAAAATAATTTGACAATTTAAAAAAATTTAGAGCTTTGAAAATAAGTTGAGAAACAGTCGACAAAAATATTCGAAAATATCAAAAAATATCGAAACCTAAAATGAAAATAAAAAAGGCAATATTTTTTAAAATATTTTGAAAAATTATTCACAAAAATAGTCAAAACTTTTAAAAAATGTAAAGATTAAAAAATCACATTTTAAAATATAGAAAACTAAAAAAAATTAAAAATTTGAAATATAGGAACATTTTTTAAAACAAAATTTTGGAAGAAACTCAATTTTTTTTAGAAAATTAAAAGTTTGCATTAGAGTTACGATTTTGAAAGATATTTGAAATTTTCAATAACGTTTATATTTTTTTAAATTAAAATTGGAAAAAGTGGAGCTTTAAAAAAAAGTCATAAATTGAAGGATCAAAACTTTGAAAAAGTCCACATTTCACAAAGCGCGACATTATCAGAAAACGTAAGTATTTTCAAATAATGAAAATTTTAAAAACTTTTGCAATTTTCAAAAAGGCCAAGATGTTAAAAAAATCGAAATTATGTAATAAAATTTGATAATTTGTTAGAAGTCGACACATTCAAAATAATTTAAAATTTAAAAAATTATCGAATTTTTAAAATTTGTCAAGAAAAATAGTAAGAAATTTAAAAACAATAAATTTATCAAGAATTTTTACTTTTTGAAAAAGTCAAAATTTTCAAAAAGCTGAAAATTGAAAAAAAGTTAAGAAAACAATTTAGAAAAAAAGAAAGATTTGAAAAAAATCAACAATTTCAAAAAACACAAGATTTGAAAAATATTCTAGCACTAGAAAAACGTCCAAATAAGCAAGCGTCAATATTTTTAAAAATTTATTAACGAAAATAGTCAAACATTTGAAAAAATATATATCAAGGTGTTTTAAATCTTCATAAAAAGTCGAAATTTTTGGATAAGCTGAAAATTGGAAAAAAGTTAGGAACAAAATTTAGGAAAGCGATGATTTAAAAAATTCGAAAATTTCAAAAACCACTAGATTTTTAAAAAAGTCTAGCTCTAGAAAAACGTCGAAAATTGCATAGGTCAAAATTTTTAAAAATTCCACATTTTACGCAGCTCGACATTTTCAGAAAACCTAAGAAATTTTAAAGAGTGAAAGTTAAGAAAAATGGTTCAAATTTCAAATAGGTCAAGATGTTAAAAATATCGAAATTATGACAAAAAGTGTCGACAATTTATTAGAAGTCGACATTTTCAAGTAAATTTAACATTTGAAAAAATGTCGAATTTTAAAAATTTGTCAACGAAAGTAGTCAAGAATTCAAAAAAATATATCAAGAGTTTTCAATATTTAAAAGAGTCAACATTTTCAAAATAGTTAAAAATTGAAAAATAGTAAAGAATAGGATTCAAAAAATGGAAGATTTGAAAAAATCGAAAATTTTAAAAACACCAGATTTTAAAAATAGTCTAGCTCTAAAAAAATGTCGAAAATTGCAAGAGTCAAAATTTTGAAATATTCAACATTTTACACAGCTCGACATTTTCAGAAAACCTAATAAATTTCAAAGGGTGGAAGTTTAGAAATATGCTTCAATTTTCAAACAGACCAAGATGTTGAAGAAATTGAAATTATGACAAAAATCTCGACAATTTATTACAAGTCGACATTTAAAAAAAAATTAATATTTGAAAAAACATCGAATTTTAAAAATTTGTGAACAAAAATAGTCAAACATTTTAAAAAAATATATGTCAAAGTGTTTTAAGTTTTCAAAAAAAGTCGAAATTTTTAAAAAAGCTATAAATTTGGAAAAAAATGAAGAACAGAATTCAAAAAAGGGAAATAACCGTAACCGATAAAAAAAGTCAAAGAAAGTGGCCAAAAATTTTAAAAAGTTTTAAGAAAAATCAAAATATTTTTAAATAATCGAAATTAAAAAATTCAAAATTTTTAAAATATTTCCCAAATTTGTAAAAAACTCGATAATTTTAAAAATAGTTAACAAAAGTTGTTAAGAATTTTAAAAAATATCTAAATTAGATACTTAACCTTTAGAAAAAACAAAAGAGTCGAAATTAAAAACATTCAAGCATTTCAAAACATGATAAAATTTTAGAAAAAACTCCAATTTTTCAAAATGGTCGACAAAAGCAGTTTAAAATTTTAAAAAATATTTAGATTTTAAAGGTCTACATCTAAAAATAATCGAAATTTTTAGAAATACATTGAGATTAACAAAATTTAAACATTTCAAAATATAGCGAACTTTTTGAAATATTTTAAAATTCTTAAAAACAATTTACTAAAGTGGTTTACAGTTTTAAAGAATGCTGAGATCTTAAAACGTCAATATTTAAATAAAATCAAAAATTTTTTTGAACATCGAAGATTTGATGAAGTGGCAAAAATTTTTGAAACCGGAAAAAAATCGAAAATTTCAAGAGTTGTAATTCTGAAAAATTTCAACTTTAAATGAATTTGACCTTTTTAAAGACCTAAAAGTTGTTAAAGAGTAAAAATTTCGAAAATATTTTATAATTTCTAAAAAATTAAAAATGTTCAAAAAATCGAAATTATGAAGAAAATTGAACAATTTTTTAGAAGTCGACATTTTCAAAATAATTAAAAATTTGAAATAATATCGAATTTTAAAAATGCGTTAACGAAAATAGTCAAGAATTTTAATAAATATATCAAGTATTTTTAATTTTGAAAACAGTCAAAATTTTCAAAAAAGTTAAAAATTGAAAAATAGTGAAAAATATAATTCAAAAAGGGGAAGATGTAAAAAAAATCGAAAATTTCAAAAAACACCAGATTTTAAAAATAGTCCAGCTCTAGAAAATCCTCGAAAATTGCCAGAGTCAAAATTTTGGAACATTCCACATTTTACACAGCTCGACGTTTTCAGAAAGCATAAGAAATTTTAAAGAGTGGATATTTAGAAAAATGCTTCAATTTTCAAATAGGCCAAGATGTTGAAAATATCGAAATTATGGCAAAAGTGTCGACAATTTATTAGTCGAAATTTTCAAAAAAAAATAACATTTTAAAATTATTGAATTTTAAAAATTTGTCAACACAAATATGCAAGAAGAATGCAACCTAGGCTACAAATTCATGCAGCCCTCCAGGCGTGTATAGTGAATCATAGGTAGCTGAACTACCAACAGTTGAAACACTGCCACCTAGCGAAGCGGTTGCTCTCTAGGAGAGTTCCCAGAAGACAAGGATTCTATAATGCATAGACCAATAGGTTTGAACATTTATTAGATTCGAAGTTTGGAAACTAAATACCGGTTTCAATCTTGTTAGATCTCGTCAGTTTGGTATATCCAACTCGAATGCTAATAAATGTTCAGACAAGTAAGTACTACAAATAGTCAAACATTTCAAAAAAAGATATCAAGGTGTTTTAAATTTTCAAAAAAAGCCATAAATTTGGAATAAAGTAAAAAACGGAATTCCAAAAATAAAAGATTTGAAATAATCCTAACAGAAAAAACTAGTTAAAGAAAATGGCTAACAATTTTGAACAATTTAAAAAAATTTAACATTTAAAAAAATATCGAATTTTAAAAATTTGCCAACAAAAATAGTAAAGCATTATAAAAGGAATATCAAGATTTGTTAAAATATTTCAAGATAGTCGAAATTTTTAAAGAAGCTGAAAATTGAAAAAAACTAAAGAACAGAATCCGAAAAAGGGAAGTTGAAAAAAATGAAAAATTTTATTCAACGCGAGATTTTTATTCAACGCGAGATTTGAAAAAACTTGATAGTTTTAAAATAATAAGGAATTTTCAAAGAGTGGAAATTTTGACCAAAATTTTTAAAAAAGTCCAAATTTGAGAAAAAGTCAAAAGTTTCAACAAAAAAATCGAACAGAAAAAACCAATCTAAGAAAGTACCTGAAAATTTCAAAATGATTTAAGAAAATGATAACGAAGGCTTTCACGGCCAGAGTCAGTAAAGGGTATACTTCTTCTGGGGTGGGACCTTATCAAAGAACTACTAAAAGTGTTCAACGTTTCGCTCACCATCGTAAAGGGCTTCTTCAGAAACAAAGAAACAATAAATGAAAAATAAAATACAAGGAAATATACAAAATTGAAAAATGAAAAAAGGCCAATTTCAAAAAAATCAGAGCACGGTAACTCATTATGTCCACCATACCAGAGGCGAAACTTTTCTAAAAATTTTGGTACAAAGGATAGAAAAGTTTAGACAAAAGAGCACGGTAACTTGGCATGTCCACCATACCAGAGGCTAAACTGTTCTGAAGAGCAGCAGCGATGGTTCAGTGGTTGGGAAGATTTGTCTCTAACGTGGGGGTACTGGGTTCGTCTCCCGGTCGCTAATTACATATGTTTAACACTACTGCAGAAGAAAAAACCAAAATTTAAAACAAACCTAAAATTATTAAAAAAAAGTTTAAAATTTTGAAAAAAGTCGTCACATTAAATGTTATTAATAATATCAAGTCAAAACTAGGGGTGCTGCAGTTTTGTAGTGGCTATGCGTGAGCCGCCACTGTTTTAGATATTTGGACAATATTTTTTAAAGACAAAAATTCTATAATTATTTAAAAATTTAGTGCTTTAGGTAAGCCATTTTATCATCTGGTTCCATATAAATAAGAGGTAAGGAAAGTGTATTACAGCAAATCAAGTAATTAGGCAATCAATTCGAGAAACTAAAATTGTGCCTTAACCTTTTGTACCTTTGGATACATTCTTCTATTTACCGTTACTATTTTTTGTTTAGTTTTAAACATTTTTGCTTTATTACCTTTATCTAAACTAGTATTAAAGATAGTTGGACGTGTGTAATTTATTTATCTGAGAAGTCAAATGTGGGCTTTATATTTAAGTAGACACAGTACTTCTTACTGACATAGTTGGGCTAACGAAACAACAAAAAGTAGACCTAAGCATAATAAGAACCATTAGCGAACATTCATAAGGATGGACTCAGGAATGACAAACAAAATACCAATCGCGACAGGGATATAACAAGGATATAGCCTAAGTCCAACAATATTCAACGCCATCATGGACAAAATCCTAAGAGAGGTGAAGATCAAGGGCTGAAAATAAATAAATCAAAAAACTGTGCTATACAAATGACGCCGTAATCATTTCTAAAGGTGAAAATAAGCTTTATGCTTTCAAAAGAGTAGCTGACTCAATATGAATATTTTCACCCAAAAAACTTAATGCCTAGCTATGTTTAGGAAACCGAGAAGATGCACGCTAGCAGTATACAATAAGAGCATAGAGCAAGTTATCTCGTTCACATACTTTGGCGCCAAAATAAAATGAAGGAATCTAAAAGAGAAGGTTCAGAGTCAAACAACGAAAGCTTCTCTGATATCAGGATACCTACGCGACATATATGGAGGAATAAGCACATGAACATATAGAGCAAAGTCAGAATTTATAAAATATATGTTAGGCCAATCATGACATATGCCATTGAAACTAGAGCCGAGAATATCAAAACCAAAAGACAGCTAAGAACAACAGAGATGAGAGTGCTGAGACACATTACTCGACTTTAAGAGAAATGAAGAAATCACAGAGATCTGTGGGCTTCAGAATGTGGTAAGATGGGCCAGAATAAGACAAAAACAGTGAAGCGACCATGTAGATAGGATGCCTAATCACTGGGTATCCAGAATAGTAAAAACAGAGAGGTCTAACACCGCGAGACTTCCAGAAAGATCATCAAAACGCTGGTATGAAAGTTAAACGTCTGCATCGCAAGAGTGAAGGATGATTGTAAGAAACGCAGGACTAAATCCTTACGTAAAAATAAAAAGAAGAAAATATTTTAGTAGTAAATTAGGACATGCATACGAAGCCACGGGTAATTACTTCTACCCACTTTTGCTAGGGCAATAAAAAAGAAATTGGGTAATTTTAAATGACAATAACTTGTTCTTTTATCTTTACATTAGTAATATGAAAAACACATTTTACTCTTTCTTGTTACAACATGCGATTGCAATTAATCATCCCCTACTCGGTTAAAGATGGCAACCAAAGTCGAATACTACAGACAGCAATCGTGTTTATAGTGGTCATTCACACAAGTAGAATCAATTGATCTCCCAGTTGTTGTGTAATATATCATTTCGAGTGACGTCCTCGAAATAATTTGCGGACATTCCGTTATCCCCCGGACAAGGTTCGCATTACAACAATTACGCTTGTCATCCCGACTATCTTTATTTGGAAATAATTGTTCTCTGCGAACACCGGGCTTTTGTATTTTAATCAAGAAAATGCCATCTAGACCTTGACATGTATGAAACAATGATGAAACGATCGAGCATTAATTTCCCGGAAAAGCGGAGCCGCTCTCCACCGTTTAAAGAGTAAAATTCGTTTTAATTAAATAGCAGGATGTATCCAAGAACAGCGTCTATGATACTTTAGACAATAACAAATTTCATCCTGGGCCTTGGATAAGGGGATGCAATTAGAAATGATTGCGCGAGTGCACCAATTTGAAACAAAAAAAATTCGAGACAGGCGCATATCCTGGCGTATTAAATTATTTCGCAGCGCGGTAATTGTTACGAAGAGTCTAATGGGACGAATCAAAATATCTCTACAAATGAATCCTAAGATATCAAATATAGTAAGTGGCACTAAATTGTTAAGGTATATTGTACAGAATATTAGGAATTATTAAAATCAGTTTAGCTTCTCTCATTGTCGCATTTTCGACAATTTATGGAAGAGTTAAAATTAAATCATAGGCCTCATTTACAAGCTTGAGTCAGTCCGGAAAGCCTTGAAGTTTTATGATACTTAACGCAACATTGGAAAATTCAAATTAGAAAATTAGCAAAACTCCAAGAAAAAGGATTATTTGTAATGAACTCATTACCATTTCAAATTACAGGGGAGCTTGTCCTTCTTAATGAATTCCGTATTATTTGTTTTACCTTTTCATTATTTTAAAACGTGATCCAGTTAAAATATCATCTGGTTCATACCGGCCTAGAGCTTTGAAGAGAATTAAAGCAGAATAATTTTATAATTAGAGTTGTGAGTTAAACTTGACTGCGATTTTAAAGGTAGTTATACAGCGAGGTAGAAATATAATTACACAAAAACATTATTTTAACTCTTTATAAATTACAACATTTTTATTACACTTTGATTCAATGATATGGTAGTGTGCAATTTTTAATCCACTATTATGTTTTTTAATTATTTTGCAGTTACTTTGCCAAATTATCAATAACTGAACAAATAAATTATTTACATTCTGGTATCGCGAGCGACGTCTTAAAGGCATATTTTGTTATTTACGGCCTCCACGGGTGGGCAAAAGTTATGACAAATTGCCTTTTGAGTCATGCATTTTGCGTTAAAATTAATGACTGAAATCAAGAATCGCCTTCGCTTTATCCCCGCTAATAAAATACATAATAACCACTTGAAACGCCAAGTTGTGACAAATGTTTCTTAAATTCAATTGCAATCGTGCATTTTGTTGGGCACATAATAAATCAAATTGATATTGAAGGCAACCGACTTAATACTGTATAAACAGAAATTCATTTAAAAGTAAGTTAACTTAGAACGAGTTGTCAAATGAGCTCGATTTGTTTTGCTTTCTTGCTCTAAAATATAGGTTTTTAAAAGTAATTTTTTATTATTTTGCAGTAAAAGTAATATAGCATAAATTATATCATAAAATGAAAAATGGTTTATGAGGTGGTTTAACAAAACAAAATTATTAAGCGAGAAAGACCAATATTTTTTTTTGTTAAAAATTATTATTGTTAAAAATGCAATAATTTAAGCTATATGTTATTTGCTTGGCCATAAAAAAATATTTTTTGAAATGAGTACGAGACGGTAAAATATTTTTTACAATTTTGAAATTGCCCAACTTTAAAACAAATAAGGTTTTCCATGCTTTTACCAAAAACAGCATTTGAAGCTTAGTGTTTGTAATTCAAGGAGGTACGGCCTTATCAATATAACTTAGCTCTTGTTTCTATTAACGAGATTTACGTTCCAAAACAATAATATAATACTTTTAATAAACCTTATCTTAAAATGAATTACAGCATCCAATTTAATTAAACGCTGAGACCCGAACTACATAGTTGGTGGTTAAAAATTGTTAACATAAGTAACATGTTATATTTCTAGCGTAAGACATTTTAAAAAGTGACTTTACAAAAAATGATGAAGCAAAATCCTTTACCTCTCCCGTTTTTGTTAAAAAGTTGCATTATCCCATTTATTAAATATAAATAAATTGGACGTATAATAGATTTCTTTTAAACTAAATTTAATAAAACAAAATATTGTCTACAATTTTAAAGTTGTCTAAATACAAAATTAAATTTGACAAATGACCAATTAAATGTTCTGTAATTAAACAGTTAAACGTGCTTAAAATTGAAAATATGCACAACCGCAACCATAGACTAGCTTCGGTCTTCCTTGGCCTCATCAGCATGGTACGGTGGTTGTATACACTTCCAACTTAAAGCCGTTAGTTAGTCGTATAAGTATTCAACCCCCATTGGGTGACTTTTAACTGACTTTTAACTGTTTATTACGCAAACATTTTCGCCACATGCTAATTGAAGTATTCTTCTCTGCTGAGATAATATGCCTTGTATATACGAATATATACAAGTTTATTACGATGCAATTAAAATCTTATTTCATTAGAATCTAATGAAAACTAGACTGCAATTGCAAAGTTCACGTAGATGAGGCAAAGCTTGTATCACGGGTTGCATCGCAACATCCATAGATACAAACGTCCTCAGCGTGACTTTACTTTTATCCAGTTTTAACAAATGACCAATTAAATGTTCTGTAATTAAACAGTTAAACGTGCTTTAAATTGAAAATATGTACAACCGCAACCATAGACTAGTTGGTTTCGGCCTTCCTTGGCCTCATCAGCATGGTACGGTGGTTGTATACACTTTCAACTTTAAGCCGTTAGTCAGTCGTATAAGTATCCAAGAGAGCGAACCTCCATTGGGTGACTTGTAACTGACTTTTTTTTTACTTTAAATTTGTTTTCCACGCTTTTACCAAAAACAGCATTTAAAGCTAGGGTGTTTGTAACTCAAGTAGTTAAAGCCATATCAATATAACTTTTTTCTTGGTTTTGTTAACGAGGTTTACGTTCCAAAACAATATTATGATGCTTCTAATAGGCTTTGTTTTAAAGTAAATCACAGCCATTAATATAACTTAACGATGAGACTCCAAGTACATAGTTAGGGGTTAACATTTGTCGACATTAATAATATGTTACATTCCTATCATAAGACATTTTAAAAAGTAGCTTTAAAAAAATGATGAAGCAAGAAACCCTTAGCTCACGTTTCTCTGTTTCGTTACAGAGTTCTTATTAGTTCAGTTATTAAGAATAATTGAACTGGAAGCAAAATAGATTTATTTTAAACTAAATTTGGATAAACAAAATATCTACAATTTTAAATTTGTCTAATTACAAAACTAAATTTGTTCTCCATGCTTTTGACAAAAACGGTGTTAGAAGCATAAATGTTTGTGATTCAAAAACGTACAATCTTTCCAATTAATTTATTCTTTTATGTCTGTTGCCGAAGTTTATGTTGCAAAATGATGGTTTAGTGCTTTCAATAAGTCGAGTCTTAGGGTGCGTTTATAATAAACACTTAAGTTTTTATATTTCTCTTTGACATAAGTGTCAACTATCCTAAGAGAAGCTATATCTTCCCAACTGAGTAAATAATTCTCGAATAGCTCCTCTCAGAATAGTTGATACTTATTTCAGGGAGAAATGTACGAAATAAAGTGTCAAATCTAAAAGCACCCTTACTTTAAATAAACCACAACACTACAATGAGACTTAATGCTTATAGAGCCTCGGCCAAAATTATTGGTCACCTTATAAATTGTCTTGCAGCTTAAAAATTGTAGAACGGTATAAAAACAGGCAATGAAAATTAAAATAACATAATTTAATATTTAGTAGATTCTTATTTAGCTTTTATCGTAGCTTTTACCCTATTTGACATACAGCCAACTAATTTTTTACTGACTTTACTTGATGAATTAGTCTATTCCTCCTGTATTGCTAACTTTAATGTTTCTATTAAGGTGATATTTTGCTTCTTGACTTTTACCTTTAATGTAGCTTCTAAATTTTTTATAGGATTTATGTCTGGAAATAAGACAGGCCCAACATTTCTTTTTCACCAAACCGTCCTCTTGTTTTCTTTGATGTACAAAATGTTGCGTTATTCAGTTGGAATATAACTGGCTTACGTTGCTTGCTTCCAAAAAGATTATCCATTGCTTTGAATAAACATGTGTTTATCATGCAGTTTAACGCAGTTTAACAAGCAGTGTCTATCTCTTCTTTACATATAAGGTTTGTTCCAACCGAACATTTTTGATCAGTTTCCGATTAATTCATGAACGAATTTGTATTCATATGTGCACTCCGTATTAAACTTTGACTGGTTTGAAATTGTACCACGTTGGAACGTACATTCGGAAAACCCCTGGCCCTCGTTATCAGTTTCACTCAAAAGAAACAAAAATTATTCTTTATCACATAGAAAGATCATAGACAAAGTGCACCACTATAAAACAAAAGCTTAATTACATCCAGAGACTAGCGTGTCTGGCAGTGATAGGAGCAATGAAATTCACTCCAACAGAAGCAATTGAGGCAATCTTGTGCCTACCACCTCCCGATATATTTCTTGAGGGGACGGCACAGGCTTCTGCTCTCCGTTTGAAAGCAAGAGGAATGAGGAATACGGTATGTAAAATGGTGGATCACCGGCGCATAATGGAGGAGGCGCTCCAAAAGGCACCTATTCTGGGTGTGCCAATGGACCATCTACTGGTGAAATATAACTTTACAAAATCATACCGTATAAAAATCGATGAACTCCAAGTAAGGATACCAGACGTAGGTACGAGGCTTGCCTTCTTTATTTCGGGATTAGAAAACAAAAACAAATATTAATAATCGAAAATCACTTTATTGTTTTTCAAAAAACTCCCCATGAAGATCTATAAACTTTTGCATGCGTTTGAACCAATTGTCAAAACACTTTTGCCACCTTGATTGAGGTACCTCCAAAACATGCATTCTGAATGCAGCAACCGCTTTTTCAGGTGTCGAAAAACGTTGACCTATCAGTTTGTTTTTTACGTACGGGAATAAAAAAAAGTCATTCGGTGCCAAGTCAGGACTATACGGCAGATGACTCATCAAATCGATATTTTGGGTGCTCAAAAATGCAGTTGTTTGAGCCGACGTGTGAGAGCTTGCATTGTCGTGGTAAAGAGTGATCCGTCTTGGGCGGTTGGTTTTCTTGAAAGACAACTGGCAAACAAATGGTTGTGTACCACTCAGAATTGACTATTCTGTGTTGTTCTAGTGGTGCGGTTGCAACATGTCCAGTTTTTCCGAAAAAACAGGCAACCATTTGCTTGGAAATGCTTCGTGCGCAAACAACTTTTGTTGGATTTGGCTCATCTTGAAACACCCATACAGTCGACTGCTGTTTACTTTCGGGTCATACGCGTAAATCCACGATTCTTCACCTGTCACGATGTCATAGACGTGTTTTGAAGCACCGCGATCGTATTTTTTGAGCATTTCTTTCGACCAATCCACACGAGCCTTTTTTTGAGCGATTGACAAATTGTGTGGGATCCAACGCGAACAAATTTTGTTGACAGTCAAATGTTTATGCAATATTAAATGTATGCTGGTCCCACCAATGCCTAACGTTGTCTCAATCTCACGATAGGTCACATGACGATCTTGTAATATTAGTTCGAGCACAGCATCAATGGTTTTTGGAACAACTGATTTTGGACGACCTTCAGAAAATTCGTCTTGGAGTAAACTACGACCACGATTGAATTCGCCATACCATCGATAAACACTGGTCCTTAATGGAGCTTCATCGCCAAAAATTGAATTAAGTTTATCCATGCACTGTTGCTGAGTTAATCCACGTCAAAAGTTGTAAGAAATAATCGCACGTAAATGTTCACGATTTAATTCCATTTTTGGGCCAAGATGAATCTTTCAAGATACTGTAAACAACACAAATAGCGCTCGTATGTCAAAATGTTCTGAGTACGTATAACCTCAAAAATGCCCAACTTTACGATAGAGCTGTCAGATGCCAGATTGCAACACTAGGGTTGCCAAATCCTGAAACATTAAAGGCAACCCCTGTATATACACAAATGAATCAAAAACAAATACGGGCATTGGAACAGGAATCTTCTCGGAAGACCTGAACCTAAATATAAGTATTAAGTTAGATAAATACTTAACAATCTTCCAAGCACAGATGTTGGGAATTTTATATAGCGCCGAACAAATGACGCATCTGAACATTACAGGAAAATATATCCAAATAAAGACGGACAGTCAGGCAGCATTTAAGGCCCTGAGGAATGTGAAAATAAACTCAGTGCTGGTATGGAACTGCCACCTAGCTTTAGAACGTCTATCACAAGAAAATGCAATTGATCTAATATGGATCAAAGGATATTCTGGGAAAGAGGGAAACGAACGCGCTGAAAAACTGGCGAGGAAGGGTTCGGAGGGACAATTCGTTGGACCAGAACCAACCCTTCCCCTGGCGAGATCAACCGTAAGATCCTTACTTAACGAAGAAATTCATCGTTAACACAAAGTCATATGGGCATCAATAACAACATGCCGACAAATTTACGCATTCATTAGAATGCCGTGCAGAGAGAGAACAAAACTGTGCCCAAAACTCTCAGGGAATAATCTCAGTAAACTTGTAAGGATTGGACGGTTCACTGTCGTCGAATAAACAAACACCTTCACAGAATGGGAATTATAAACGACTTGAGTTGTAGAGAGCATTAAGAAGAAGATGAGAGTGTCGAGCAGGTAATGTGTCACTGCCCGACACTAGCATCAATCAGAGGATCCACGCTGGAGGACTTCTGGCCTAGTGTGGCCAGTTTAAGAGAGACTCATCCAAGGGACGTTCTTTACTTTCTCAGCAAGGTTGGGTGGCTGAATGAGTGACCAAGAACACCTCAATCACGGGGATAGCACAATGGGCCCAGAAAGGGTGGCTTAAGTGCTAGCCTAAACTTTAAGCAACCCAAAACGAATCCAGAAATTCAGATAGAAGGATCAATTTGAAAATCGATGCAGATGATGTCAATGCTTACTTTGCTAATCAATCAAGATAATTACGCTTGAAAATGCCAGTCCTGCTGGTAAAATACGTATTGCGTAATTATTTGTTTAATTATCGATATGGTAAAGGGGTAAAACCTTCTACGAGCATATAAATCTCTCCACAAAATCAATTTTTGTTATCAAAAGCAAACACAATGAATGAACAATGGAAATCAGAACTTAATTACACAATTCACATTTGTCCTCGAAAAAATTAAAATAGTTAATAAATATATTGACAAATAACAGCTAAGAAATTAGATACCGCTTATCGATTACTTATTGCGCACGTTTCCAACTGCCAGTACAAGCTTTCAGCTGCTGATTGTTTTAATTGATTACAAATCGATCCACGGATCAGTCAAAGTGGTGTTGGAACACTGGATTGCCTGTTGGGCTGGAGTTTGCACTTGGTTTGAACGGTAAATTTTGAATGCACATGCGCCGGACGGTTGCAAAATGGTTTGATGTTCAGTTGAAATATACCTATTAACATTTCTCGGACTCCCTTAGCCACCATACATCCCCATAATGCTCTTGCCTTCATGGTTTACTGTTGGCATTCAGGACTATATTCTTCCCTTGCCCTCTTTTGAACATACACAGCCCCAGAAGTACCTAAAATATAATGTTAATCTATATCATGTTTTCTTGATGGCCTTACTGTCCATACACTCAACCTAGGATGTTTGTATACCTTTTATTGTTAGAACCAAACTTGCTAATCCTTACTTTAAAATTAGATTAGTCGAACGACAATACTTTTTTTCAGTCTTGTTCAGTCCAGTTCTTGTGTTTTTCTGCCCATTTCAATTATATTTTTTGGTTCTGCTTTAAGGGCTGTGACTTTTTTTGTGCTTTACAACCCTTAAGTACTGCTTTTTAGAGACGTCTTCTGACCGTTCTTGCAAATATCCTATGCTTTCTTTGTTTAGGTATAACTCTGCTAGCTCTAAAAACGTGTTTCGATAGTTTTTTAATGATTTTTAAATAAGTACACCATCTTTACGGGCAGAAGTAACTTATAGAGATTCTGATTCGACCGTGCTAAAAAAACTTTTTGCATAATTATAACTTTTTATTGTTATTTGCGCAGCACAACGCGAACATTTTATCATTTTAGCAATAATTGGTTGTGGTTTCTTTTGTTAATAAAAATAAAATAATTTATGCCTGTTTGGCATCACTAAGCTTAGCTTTTTAAGGCAAATTAAATTGCAACAATATTAATATAGATCAGATCGGACAAAAAAAATTGTTTTACCGTTAATATGAAATTTTTAAATATTTTTACCAATTTTAAAGTTGTTTAAATACAAAAACCAAATTTGTTCTCCATGCTTTTACCAAAAACAACATTAGAAGCAAGTGTTGTGATTTAAAAATTTATAACGATGCCAATATTTGTTCTTTGCTTTTGTTAGCGAGATGTATGTCCTTAGACCATAATTTAACGCTAATAATAGGTCTTACTTTAAAATAAGCTGCAATGAGCTAATAGAACTAAATGCTGCGACACTAACACGTAGTTAAATTATCAGTTCTTAGCAATAAGTAACATGTTGACCGATGATCAACATACTATTTAACCTAAAATATACAAAAAAAAATAATAAACAGACTAAGAGCTCGTAAAATCATATTTGGGAGCCTATGCCAATTATACTTTTTTACGATTTTTAAAAAGTCGATAAGAAAAGTTATTTAGCTTTAATTAAAATTCACTTTATATCCGAGGGTGTCATTGAAAAGCATATTAACTATAAAAATTAAACACCTTTATTTTGTATGTTACAGTAATACGTGTATTAATAAATTTTATTGGTTCAAAATATATTTAACGACATTTAAAAAAATATGAAATTACATTTTGTTCCTTGTAGATAAGATTGCGTTTGTCGATATAATGCGGGAGCTTGTACCTGTTTCATTTTGAAGCAGATATGAAAAATAGAGCATGACATTCTTATGCTAAAATAATTCCCGTCGCTTTGGTGCTACGAAGGATTTGAGTGCTCTAAAGACAAAAACCCTTCGTATTGCCAACTTTATCTTGAATAATGTAGAAGGTAGCGTAGTAGGGTTTTTGTAACGCAGTTTAATTTATGTTCCAGGTGGCGTGGTGGTGGCTCACGTTCAAGCCATCGTCAAAGGGACAGCTCTTTTGCCTTGCGATCTGTCTTCGCCGGCGCCGAACGACAGCGTCGTCCTCGTTGTTTGGTACAAGGACGAGCACACTCCCATTTACAGGTAATGCATTATTTAAAGTCCTAATTGTTTTTGAATCTCAAAGCCAACACCTTCTAAATATTTCGCAATTCATTTAGGGCGACATTAAGCTGTCTCTTTAATCCTCGCCTTCTGTGCAAGGCGAGATGAGAGCGTTTTGAAGAAAATCTCAAACGCCTCGTCGCCTAGAACGATTAACATAATTTATTTCGATGTGTCTAATCAATTCTGAGTTGACAACAACATTAAAGATGCACTTACAACTCATTTAAATTAAAAAATAAATTTAGGACTGAGGCGTGAACCGACACAATTATTATTAATTTTTAAGACATAATATTTACAATTTAACATCAAATATCACAATTTTGCAATTCCTTTAACAATTCAATTTATTATTGAATGAAAGATTAAAAATATTAATTATATGACATTTTTTTCTAAAACATATAATTTTAGGTTAAATTCAAAGTTTGTTACAAAATTTTCACAACGCTAAGCACTTTTATATACCACAGATAAAATTTTTGATAACAATCCGAGAATATCTTCGGATTACTGGTCTTCCATCTTTGTAATAACAAAGGTCCTTGTACGAGGTTTAAAATGTCGACATAATGCATGACCTTGCCCGAATTGATGCATTCGCCGAAAGTAACCACTTAAGTCGTTAACGGAGCAACCCTCTTTCCCTTAAATTGTTGTTGGTCGTAAAAAACCCGAGATTAAACATGGCGAGCGGAGTTCATCTTCTTGAATAATTACCAACCCCTGCAAAGACGTGCCCGGTGTATGTTGACAGAGAACTCGATTGTGGTTTGAAGCCGGATTAGCCGATTCAAACGAGGTCCGACCGAATTTCCCTGAGGGGGAATTCCTCCGGCTGCCGGCCTTTTTGCCATCCTTACGATTTTCCGTATCTATCTGGGAGGAGTTCCGCCATCGTGACCGCAAAGTGTATTAGAGACCGCGAAGAAAACTGACAGTTTCGAAGTCGGGATTTGCGAAAATATGAAACAAGGATTGTTATCGTGCTCGGTCAACGGCGACTATCCTCTGTTTGACATCCCTTTCTAGATTTATCTGTGTGGATAACGGCCGGACGCTAGTTCGTGATCTGGAAACGTAATACGTCGTCGTAGAGGATCTCATTCGGTGGCGTTCACATCGCCTCGACCCGAGAAATATTTCCCTTCGTCGAATTGGGCGCTTTTTATATTTTTTTATCCGAGAAAACATCATAAAAATGTTCGTTTTATATCCTCCAACTGTGGACATATTCCGTAATGGAGCTTCTTCAAATCAACGCTGCTGCCAGCTTTAAAGCCAGATTTCTGTCGTAAAATTTTGTAAACATCGGACTGTGTGTTAGCCTGAGTTTCTTCAATTCTGTTTTGACATTTATATTAAATTTGTTTTATTTAATAAAATATGTTTGGCGTATAATACACTAGTATTCACTGTTATTTTAGTTTAATTAGTTTATATGGGCCTTTGTTTTAAATTGTGGGACATTTTTAAATTACTAATTTTTTTTAATGAACAAGAATATCTTTAGGCTATTAACCAATGTTTAATTAAATATATTTTTATGCAAGGTAAAAATTAATAACTTGCAAGGTCTTACTTTATGTTTATAGCTCGCATTTCTCTACTCCCTAATAATAAATTCATAAAAGGACAGCTTTGTTACAAAACAGACTACTTATACATCTTAATATTTCAAAAAAATTATTTTCTACCACTGCTACTACCATCTTAACCATCGTCAGGGGCCCTTGGTATCTATTTTAGCCTTAAAATAATTCAGTACTTTTTGTATCAAAGCTCCAGAACCTTCATCACTTTGTTACTGAAAATTTCACAAACATAGTTGAGCCACATTTATTAAAAAATACAGCTTTTAATAATAATGTTGTATTTTTTACGTCATGAATTAGATAAATAAGCACTATTTAGTTGTAAGAGTTAAAATAATGCAAAATATTTAAATCTGAAACATCGAACCTTAAACACGAAAATAACTACCGAACCGATGGACGCACGCTATAGAAATTACATCGTTTAAGAGTGTAAATCCAAATGCATCCTCGTTTAACCGTAACTTTATATCGATAGCGTACGTTCTGGTTATATTCAATGTTCCTACGACTCACTCCAGGTACTTTAAGGTTGGATTTTAGCGAGCAACGCACTTACATAGTTATGTGCACGTCAGCTGCAAGTGCGGATGCCGATGACGTTAAACTTAACTTTAATGATGCTTTATTGTGTCTTTGGTATAGTAAGAATGTTGGTATGTAAATAACTCCAATATAAATTGCCGCATTGGTTAGTATAGAAACAAAATAAAAGTAGATTGAAATTTTCAAATATAATTAACATGCTGAACACTAATTAAATGAAACAGTTTGTTATTATGATGCAGTATAATTGAAAAATGATTTATGATGAACAAAAATTGTTGGATACCTGGCATTAGCTTGTGATTAATAATTACAAATTGTAACAATGTACATTATTTCATTATCAAAATATTTAATTTATTGACCCAAATATTTTACTGTTTACTTATAATCGAAACCTAAATTAACATGGAAACGGTTTCTTAACTTTGACAGAAACCCAAATTTTTTGTGCTATTTTACGGCAGTGAATAAAGTGGCCCTTAATTAAATGTTCGGTCTGTAGTCTTGTCAAAAGAAAAAAATACATTTAAGTCAGAACACCTAAAAATGCTTAATTAAGTCCTTTAACAGTGATGTTAATTGTGAAACTTATTTCTTCGTAATTAGAGGTTATTGGCCATGAACACATCTCGATGTTTAGTTAATTATAAATAAATATACATAGGTGAAACATCTAGATCTAATTGCATTTTAATTAATGAACACAGAAACATGGTAACCAAAACAATGAGCACCAAAAGGAATGGTTTCTTGAGACGGGACCTCTGCATCAAAGACAGATCATTGGATCTTTGAAGAAAAACTCGGATCGGGACTTGAAACAACTGCATAAAATGTGCAGTCACTTTTATTTCACTTCATAACTAAAGATATTTAAAACTTTTTTTAGTTTGATATAAGACGTAAAGAACTACTCGGATTAAAAGCCAAGAATGTTATTTGGTTTTTTAAATCCATAAATCTTGTAAAATACCCTAATCTACTTTGCTGTATGCGGTAATTTTTAAGTCTGGCACTATAATTTTGTGTGACATCCGCAAAATAAATCATCGCTGGCTTTATTTTTAATATTGATTTCCAGTAGATATAACGACATCGAGAAATATGTGACGCTAGACTGAATGTTTAAGCGTGTAATGTCGCTTGATTTATGGTCTTAAAAAACAAACAAATGGCACATCACAATAACATGCCAATCGTCTGTCGCTACATACTGAGCTTTTAAGCAATCATCCACTTTGATAAAAGTACAGCATTCGCCCATTTCAACCTCTTTTGCAAAACAGACAACAAAGCGATATTCAAATATCAAACAATTACCTACAAACGCGAGTGCTATCGAAATACACCATGTTAATTGGTGACATATTAATTCTGCTAGAACAATAGGTAAACAAATGATGAAAACGAAAATGTTCGTTTAATATAATGCATGTCTTTGCCGTATAATTAGACTTTGCAGGTAGCACTTGTGACATCCATTATGGCATAATTAATAAGGTTCCATTGTTCGCTATCCCCAGTTTAGATATTCTGCTGCGCCTGTATATATTCGTTTAATTAAATTATGTCTAAAAGCTCAGATTTCATGCATAGTGCCAAGTTAAATAACGCAACAATTGTTTGGCATTCATTGATTGCATTAGATTTTACCCAAATATTTTGTTTAATAATTAATTGAAAAGCGCCCCATTTTGATTATTAAATTCTGGTTCGAAGCTCAGAAACTGCAATGGTTTTGTGTTGACTAATAAACACTAATTAGTCAAATATATATGAGGATCCCCCATTGTGTTGCGTTGTTGACTGTGCTTGCTGAAATAAAGGCAACCCTTCTTTGTGTGGCGTTTAATTTTGTAGTTCATTCGTTGTAATCATATATAGATTAAATAATTCTAAACAGGGACTATTTTATCGCATAACCTTGCCAAATTATCGTTATCTTTTTCCTCTACAAGACAATTCAGTAGTTTAACCACCAAAACTTTAAACCCTGTATTTAACTCATACCAGGAATTTTGTAAAGATGTTTTGTTTAATTTTAAAAAAAAATGTAGTTTTAAGTATTTACCGTCTACTAATATGTCAGAAATTACATAAATAAACAGAATTTAATTGTTAGCGTCAAAAATAATGCAAAATATTTAAAATTTAAACTTCAACCGTCAAACACGAAAATAACTGTCAAGGTGATGGACCTACATTACTAAAACTACATGGATGATGTACAATGCAGATATTTGATAAGGTCGGATGCCAATAATGTACAATTCGACTTTTGCAATAAGAAATATACGTAAATATTTGTAAAAATCTGACGTAACTATTTTTTGAAAGTAACTCTTCCAAATATATTTCTAGTTTTTTTGTGGTAATTACCATTATATTATTAAATATCTAAATTGTTTAACAATCCTTGTTATTTGATAAATCCCCCCAACACTATTATTAACGAGGAATACGAGTATTCCCTCCTCTCGGTTTCCAATGTTTCCTATCCGGTGAACTTCTGATATTCACATTTGAACGCTGTTGTTTTTAAATCAAAGAGCCAGTGACCTAGTTGCTTTTCGCTGCAGAAACTGCAATGGTAAACAGGAAAATTTAAGAGGCGTGCAATCGAATACAAGAGCAAAGCAGAAGGCAAATTGCCGAAGGACAATAATCTCTCAGAACTACTGAGATGATGATATCCATCCCGCTGTATATTTATTTAGGAGTATGAATTATGCATGCTGTCGCATCCATTGTGTCTAAACTCGCTCGGTAGTTGGCCGTGTACACACGGGTTATTACATCTCGCCTCGGGTTCCAGACACTACCGGTATTGTGGATAGCTCACATCTCTCTGCGCTGCCTCTTGTCAATTGTTTCACCAGTCTAACCCCCTTACATCACGTTAGAAACGCCTTCCTTCGACTTAATATTCCCATTTTCCTCGGGGAACATGTTATTGTACTGTTTAAATAGCATATTGATCAGATCTCCAGCTGCCTTTGGGATGCCTCCAATTTTTGTTACACGTGGGTTTGGGGGATAATATTATGCACGGATCGATACATGCAACTTTCAATTAAACCATCGCCGGGATTACTTAATTAAAGCGACCGAGCCGCATACTACAATTAAACATCTATTCGTGTAAATTATAACCCGATTGAAATTGAGTTTTATGAAGGTTATTTTCAACAAATTTGTTTGTTTGAGGTTCGTATTAAAAGAAGATATTTTTAGGACTGTAGAAGTAATTTGTTACCGGTTCGTGAGCAATTATTTAGCCACATCTCTTGTCTTGTCTTCTGTTTTGTTCTATTCTGTTGTCTTCTGTTATGTTCTTCTTCTCTTCTCTTCTCTTCTCTTCTCTTCTCTTCTCTTCTCTTCTCTTCTCTTCTCTTCTCTTCTCTTCTCTTCTCTTCTCTTCTCTTCTCTTCTCTTCTCTTCTCTTCTCTTCTCTTCTCTTCTCTTCTCTTCTCTTCTCTTCTCTTCTCTTCTCTTCTCTTCTCTTCTCTTCTCTTCTCTTCTCTTCTCTTCTCTTCTCTTCTCTTCTCTTCTCTTCTCTTCTCTTCTCTTCTCTTCTCTTCTCTTTCTTCTCTATTCCTTTCTATTATTTCTTCTCTTCTCTTCTCTTCTCTTCTCTTCTCTTCTCTTCTCTTCTCTTCTCTTCTCTTCTCTTCTCTTCTCTTCTCTTCTCTTCTCTTCTCTTCTCTTCTCTTCTCTTCTCTTCTCTTCTCTTCTCTTCTCTTCTCTTCTCTTCTCTTCTCTTCTCTTCTCTTCTCTTCTCTTCTCTTCTCTTCTCTTCTCTTCTCTTCTCTTCTCTTCTCTTCTCTTCTCTTCTCTTCTCTTCTTTTCTCTTCTCTTCTCTTCTCTTCTCTTCTCTTCTCTTCTCTTCTCTTCTCTTCTCTTCTCTTCTCTTCTTCTCTTCTCTTCTCTTCTCTTCTTTTCTCTTCTCTTTTTTTTCTCTTTTTTTCTCTTCTCTTCTCTTCTCTTCTTTTCTCTTCTCTTCTCTTCTCTTCTCTTTCTTTTCTAATAGGGACAGATATACAAGATCTAACCGTAACGCCTCCACAAAGGCTATTCCTTTTATTTTTGATGTTACAAAATTTAAAACTGCCTATCATTGCAATTGCTGGAATAACCACCGATGATGCTGAACAGCAAAACCAGGTCTGGTCGTAGCAGATATGTCGAAATATCGTAAAATTTTTAATATCTCTTGTTGTTTTAATCGTTAATAAAGTTTAATAGTCATGAACTGCCGATCGTGGTTAAAACGAAAGAAGCTCCTTTAAAAATTCAAGAATAAATTTGAGATTCTGAAAAAAGTCGAAATTTCGTTTCAGTTAAAAGAGATAAAAATTGAAATTTCCATGAATTGCTCCAAACTTACTTTTAAATTATTAAAATTTTCAAATTTTATGTTGAACTCGTGAATGCCTAAGGATGTAGCATCTTAGGTTTAAAACCTCGTATCTTAAGATAGCAAACTTTGCATTGCGTTTTGTTTTAATTATAATTTTACAAAACCTATTTCATCGTCTTCGAACGCAATTAGAATCTTTAAAAGTTTACTTCTTCATCTGTGACAATTTTCATTATTGGAAACACTCGAATAAGGCATCAAAAAACATAAAAATGTATGCCTTTAAGGGGGGTTAAAGTCTAAAAAGTCACGTTTTGTAAAACAAATTCAATTTAAAAAACAAAAACAATAATTTTCGAGTTCAAACTGAAAAAAAGTAGAGAAAAATCTCAAAACTTCTAACAAAAATATTCTCAAATTTTCAAATTCACAAAATTTTAAAAATTAATATGTACACAAAATTCTGAAAGAAAAGTCAAAATTTCAAGTTTAAGTTCAAAATTTTACAAAAAGGCTGAAACATTGGAAAAAGGTTGAAATTTTGAGAAACCCCGGCAAAATTAAAAACCTGCATTCCGCGTTTTCGGCCGAATTTAAAAAAAATCAAACCAACTTTGTATATTAGGGTTTTTTTTTTCCAAAAATCATAAATATTATTAAGGATTTTGAGAAAAAAACTTCATGTTTCCAAGTAAAGAATTGTTTAATTTCTCATTTATCTTCAAAATTTTACCATAATTCTCAAAGTTTTTACTTTAATTTTACTTAATTAATTTTAGATAATTAACTTATAGTTCATTTAACTTAATTTAAAAACTTTTGACCTTTAAATTCCAACTTTTTCTTTGAAGCCTACAATTTCTAGAAAAAGTCCAGGCTTTAATATTATAAAGTCAAATATTTTGGAAAAAAATTAATATTTCGAGATTAAATTTTCAACATTGGCATTTTTTAATTTATATTATGCCTTTGTCATCTACTTTTCTATTTAATATTTTGACTTTGCTTTTATTAAAAAATAATTTTGAATTTTTCATTTTCAAAATTTCAAGCCTTCAAGCTATTTTGAAGAAATAAATGCGCTTTCAGAAAAAATTTAAAAATGCATTTTATAAATAGGGATTCCACGAAAACTTAAATTTTGTAAACATATTTTTACAAATTTTGAAATTCAAAAATCTCTAGTTTAAAAATTTGTTAAAAATTTTGCGTATAATCAACTGCTAAAATTGAACAGTTTTTAGAGAAATCCTGGTTTCGAAATGGTTTTAAATAAATTTAGTTTTTTCTGAAAGGTTTTACTTCAGGTGGAATTTTCCAATTTAATCCCAAATTTTCAATATTTTTTTAGGAATTTATTCTTGCAATTTTGTTTTAAAGCTTCAAGGCTTTGATGGATTTGGAGATTTAGACAAAATCTGAGTACTAGAACACTGAACTAAACACAGTGGCTTATGAATAAGTCCATAAAATGTGTTACCCGCTTACCACCTCGGTAAGTAAAAAAATAATTAGCGTAATTATTTGTTTAATTGCTGATTTGGCAAAGGGTAAAATCTTCTATGCATCAAAATATGAGCAAATTTAAACTCAAAAATTTCGAATTTTTTGAGTTTCGGATTTTTTATCATGTAATATCGGTTTTTTTGCAAACTATATTAGGTTTGAAATTGAATTACTAATTTTTTTTAAATATTGCAACTACAGAATAAAAAAAGTCCTTCTTTGATTTAATATCTCGGATTTGATTCCAAAAATTTAACTTTTTCCTCAAAATTCAGAGTCCCAAATCAAAACTTTTAAAAAACTATCAATTTTGATTAATACATTTTGACTTTTAATCACGACATTTCGACCGTAATCACAAAGTTAATAGAGTTCAAATTTTTTATTTTAATAATGACATTTGTAAAAAAAAAACAAATATCACGGGGAAACCTTAATTAATGAAATTATTTACAACTTCTCGAACTTAAAACTACCAAGTATAAGTTCCAGTTTTTTTATTATTCAAGTTCTTATTCAGATATTCAAAACATCTAAACAATGGAAGCTGGAAATAAAATTTTGGGACGAAACATTTTAACAATTTTAATTTTTAAGCTTTGGTTTTAAATTTTCAGCATATTTTGAGTTTTAAACTTTTTTTAATAAAGAAAAATAAAAGTTACAGTTATGAAGTCGGGATTTTAAGAAGACAGTGACAGTTTCTAAGAAAAAACTTTTCACGTTTGTTCCTGAAATGTTAATCAAAATTTGTAAAAAGAGTTGAAATTTTAATCGTTTTTTTTAGCAGATTTTTCCTAGAAATGTTAAAATTTTTTGCAAAATTTATAATTTAAAGTTGCATTGTAATTTTTATAATTTTTTCTTCCAAATTACACTCGAAGCTCATTTCTTAAAATGTTGGCGTTTATCTCAATACTGAACATTTTCTAACCTTAAAGTGGGACAGGGTGGGCAGATTGTTCCCTTTAAATCGAGCAATGATTAAAAAATAAATAATCAAGCAAGATATTCGCTTATTTTATTTCAACTTGCTTCCTGAAACTGTAACTTTATCTGAAAATTCGTCCGCCTTTCGTAATTTCGACGAAATTTGAGTCTTAGATTGTACTAAATGTCGACTTTTTCTCGAAATTTCACTCTCATTCTCAAAATGTCGATCTCTTTCTCGAAATTGCGATTTTTGTATTCCAGATTCGCTTGGGTGTTTCGAATTTTTTTAAATCTTTTCTTGAAATGTTGTCTTATGTCAAAACTGATCCGTTTTATTTCAAAAAATATCAAATTTTTCTTTAAAATTTAACTATTTACTGAAATTTGAAACTGGGCAATTTTTTTTTTTTCGATATCTTGTTTTTATCGCAGAAATTCGTCTTTCTATTATTTTTTCAATGTAAGTTTATCCTTTTAATTTAGGCTTTATTTACAAAATGCGTCTTATTTTCAATTTGGATAATTAATAAAATTTTACTTATTTTTTTTTAAATTCGACCTTCTTTGGAATATTATTATTATTCTAGAGACTTGGGAATCCGGCATTTATCTTGGGATTCCATTATTGTTTAACATTTAATTTTCTTGGAAACTTTAGCATTTCAAAAGGTGACTCCAAAAATTTTGACTGGCTTAGGTCATTTCAACTTTTATCCTGAAAATTCCTGTTTTTATAGAAATTTTAACTTCGTCTCCTGAAATAAGTCTTTTTACCTAAAATTCTCTTATTCCTCAAAATTGCGTTTTTCAAAATTTCGAGTTTTTATAAAAATTCCACTTTTTGGACTTGTTTTTCAAAAATCGTCCTTTTTTCGAAATTTTGCCATTTGCTTTTATAGTTACTTTTTTCAAAAATTTTGATTTTTTTAAATTTGACTTTCCCAAAATCGTTACTTTTGGATCTCAAATTTTATATTAAAATGCGATATTTCATATTTCTAGAAATGCCAACTTTTTTCTCGAAATTGGTTTTATACTGAAACTTTGACCTTTCCAGATATATGTTTTTTTTATAAATTAGGATATTTTCCCTAAGGTAAGTGAAATTATATAAAAAAATATTTTTTTAAATTAATTTTTTTTTCTAAAATTACCTTTTATGGTGAAATTTAAATTTAAATAAAAAGGCAACCATTTTAAGAAAATGGATGTTAAAAATTGCGATCATCCTTCGCAAGGTTTGACTTTTTCTGAAGCTTTCGCCTTTTTCTACAAACTTTGACTTTTGGAAACTTTGACATTTTTCAAAATTTTACAAATACTTCCAAAAGGTTAATTTCTTAAATTTGATTTTCTAAAAATTTGAACTGTTTTTTTTCGTAAATCGTCTTTTTCCAAATTATTACTTTATACGCAAAATTCTACTTTCTTTTTCAAAATTTGCGTTATGACTGAAATTTTGAATATTTTCTAGAAATGTCGACATTTTCCCTAAAGTTTTAACAGCGCGTTTCTAGAGATTTTCATTGTTTGAAATCAATTTTTCGTAATATTGGACTTTTCGAAAAAAAAATTTTAATTTGGCTATCCGGAAACTTTACCTATTTTTTTTAAATGCGTCTTATTTTTGACATTGCGACTAATCTTAGTGTCCTATGTTTTTGGTGATTTTTCCAAATTTTGACTGTTTCTTAGAAATGCCTTTTTTTCAAACTTGGATAAAAATTTTAATCTAAAATCTTAAGAATAATGTTTTTAGGGATTGCAGAAAAAACGATTTTTTATAAATTTTCAATTTGCAAGAAATCTTTAGTCAAAATTTAGATATAAGTAAAAATCTAAAAGAAATATTAACAAAAATACCATAAGTTTTGTACTCAAAATTCGATTTATTTAGGAAACTTTGACTTTTTTCACAAAATTGGGCTTTTGGAAATTTGATCCTTTTAAAATTTTTTCTTAAGGTTCGGTTTATATTGTAACAAAACTGTTATTATAAAATTTAGTTGGGAAGTCTCTAGAAAATTTGATAAGGTAAAGCGGCCGCGATAATGAAGCAAACGGCAGATAAGCGTTTTAGAAATTTTGGCAAACGTTAAGCCTTACCTGCTGGATTCTTCTAGAACTCGGAAACGGGAACTATATACGGCGATCGCCTTTTCCTCGTGGGAGTGTAGTGTAGTTAGTTAGTGGGTTGTTAGAAGTCAATGAACAGTGTTGGTGAATTACAATTGTTGTGTTCAGGAATCAGTTTTGAAATACAGTGCTTAATAATTCGAACCGATAACGCCCAACAATATTTCGAATTACAACCTCTTCTTGCTTACGAAGGCGGTTCGTCGCCATCTATCTTTGTTTCCGCGTCCTACTTGCGGTGCTTTGAAGGCATAATAGGGTTACCTTTTGCGAGTGGATTGAACATAAAAAAAATGTAAACGATTTATATAGTTAAATGAAAACATACATATAATTAACCGCAAAGTTTTATTTTGGTCCATTAATTTTTTTTGTCTGCTTCTAACCGACATTCTACGGAAAGGCCTCCTGGGAGCTTCTCACGGTAGATTAACAGTAGATTGCGACTACAAAACAAGAAAAAAGAATATTTGGGCTAGCGTGATAATGACTAATCTTAAGAACCAATCAGGCATTAGATAAATTTTTGTTAAACACAACCCAACAGAGTTTTTACATAGACATAATACAAGTTCCAATTGACTTAACTATCAGCAGTTAAACAATTTGATACGTTTTTAAGAAAATGTATACCATACTTCTGTACCCAACGCTTTGCTAATCGCTTAATTTTCCGGTTGAGTCATATTTAAAGACTGGAAAAAACGGCTGAAGCAGCATATGCTCCATACGTAGAAAGTAGAAAAACTCCCGTCAACATAAAAAACCGTTAGAGATGTAAATCTGCGTGTAAGGGAGTGTTGCCGTTGTAAAAGGGTCTTGAATTTATGTCGTTTAGTTGGGTATGTTTCTGGATGGCTTCGCTTTCCAAATTGTTTTTCTCTAGAGTTTCCTTTGTTGCGTTAGAAAAAAAAACGATTTTTTTATTACTTTTGGTAATATGGGAAAACGTAATGGTTTTACAACCTGGAAAACGTAAGAGCTGGAACAAGAAATTGTATTTGTTGCGTCTATTTGTTTCGTCAAATTTAATTGTTCTTTAGAACTATAACATACTCTTTTGTCGCATAGATTTATTCCTTTAATTTTATTTCATTTAAGCAATTATGTGGATTTTAAAAGTGCAATAATATGCAAGATTTTTTTTTTTTGGATCAGTTTTAGCGAAACTGAAATTGATAAAGTTTTATATATGAGGTTTTTATAATTAAAAAACATTAGGAAATGTACCATAAGTCCATTGCATCCGTTAAATACAGAGAATATTCTCACTTTTAGAAGCAGTTTTGAAGTTTGAAGGAAAATAATGAATTCGGCTTACACTGACAAGCCCGACTGAGTCGCAAAACGTTTTAAAGTCTTCATTTATACAAAGCAATTAATTTATCAATAAAAACCTCTGACAGGAAAATTTATCGTCGGCTCGTACGGAAATAAAGAAATATATTTTCCTGAGGATCAGCAGTTTAAGTCCTGGATCATGTCGCTTCAATTCGTCGAGAAATGCACGATGCACAGCCCTGACGTGAACAAAAATTGATAGCAGTTCATTTATCAAGGATTTTCCTGAAATGAAATGCGCCCCCTATGAAAAATAAGTCTCCTAGTTAATAGTCCTTTTTTTCTCTTATGTAAGCCGGCTGCGTAGGAAAGATTTAAAATCGTTATGGCTGTCTGTCACATGGTCGAATGCGATTTTACGTTCCTAGACCCCAACATCTACCGTAATATGCGCCGGGAACGTTTATGAACGGCTTCCTTCGAAATTTACTTGCGGTTTGAATAACTAATATGGGGTTTATTTTCCGCGCCGCAGCCGATTTTTCTTTGGGTTTTTATGAACCGGGATAGAAGTCGAGAAATTTATGTAAATCCTAAAAAATCTGAAAAATGGAATCTTTGGACATAACCATAGGAAGACGTCCATTAGTTTTAATAGCACGATATTTGAATTTCTATGGATTTGTTATTAGGGGAATCGAACAAATTCTTTGACGCGTAGAATGGGCAGGTGTAGTGTTTGAATACAAACGGAAACAAATCATAATTGTGCAGTTAGTAGTAAAAATAATTAGTAATTTTTGGGTGCTTTATTAAATCATTAATGAGCTTCAACAAGTTATTGCACAATACCACCAGAAATAAAGAGCCACGAATTAGGCTGCTGAATAATTGCGTTTTCGGTAAAAGCATGGAGAATTAATCCGGCGATAGTCGCGCCTAGACCCAAATGATTTAATTTTTATGATAATGTAAATATAATAATGTTTTATACAGTATTCCTCCATCTACCCTTCTAAAATGCAATAGTTACCTACGTGTATTCTACTATTAGCTTTAGCACTGTCATTTAGGTGACAGTGTAACACTTATTTATCATGCGACATTTTTTTTGTTAAATTTTTGAAATAATAACGGTTTTGCAGAAATATACCACAAAAAGTACACATTAAGAATCTCTAATTTTTGTTTTCCTGGATTACTTATTTTTTAATTGGACCTTCTTGATTGACCAACAGTATTCAGCCAACACCCCTGAGTTTAATCTGCCTTGATAATTTTTTTTCATCATTAGAATGTACTTATGAAATCTTTACCCTTTCTTATCTCTTAGAGCCCCCAGAACCCATAATTTTCAGAAAAAAAGTCCAAATGTTAGTACAAAAAATGAATCTTAAGCCCCATATTGCAATTCAAAGCTTTATGCTGCAATAAAACTTTGTTAATTTTTGTTAACATGTCACTCTAATGTAAGAATTATTTTTATTTTGCCATTTACATTTGACCCTGCTCACTGTTACAGCTAATCCCATTCACTGCTATAACCACCCTTGGTACAGGGTCGGTTAAAACAATTTAATCTCTCCTTTAAATGGACTCTAGATATTTTCATAATGCAAATAGTGACATTATAATCTGATTTGTTTATAGTCAAATAATGAAACCTTAGTTAAGGCATATTACCAAATTCGTTATGATAGTACACGTGTGGTCACAGAGAGTGATTTGGTCAAGAATAGTTTAAACGTCCGCGGGTCAATTTGCATTTTAGTGGCCATAAGAATGTAGCACTTGTTTCACTCCCCGTGTTGCAACTTTTTCTCTTATGCACTTATGGCAGCGTTTGGTAACGGCTTTCCGCTAGCTAACTGCCTGATATTGCTGGAAGTACAACTTGTTCCAAGTTTCCTTTTCGCCCGGCGAAAATCCAGCGAATGTCATGCGGTAAAACGTCTCAGTTTAAATGCCCGAGGAAACGTGTTTGCATTTGAAGGTTTATTTTTGGCAGCGCCTCAAGTTACTCGTCTCGGAAGTGTTTATTGAATAGTGTATGGATATGAGATTCAAATATCATAACGCTCCTTGCGTCACTACCAGAGTCCACTCCATCCGACTTGCTCGGATGCAGATTACTTCATCATTTCGTTTCGCCACTTTACTTAAAGTGTTGCAATGTACAAAATCTGCAGTTTGCGGAAATTGAAACACTTTGTCGAATGTTTGTTGAAATGTGGCAGCACGATCCTTAATGTGGATGTCGATGTCAGGGGAAGTTTGTCAATCGACTTTAACTAAAATGCACTTATTTTAATAGGTGGAGTTTCGACAAAGTAAACGATCGGGGAATTATATTCTAATAATTATGCTGAACCAAAGAAAGACATTTATCTACCATTAACTTTTTCTAATTGAAGTTGGGTGGAAGCTCATGATTCTTCAGGATAGGAAGACAATAGAAATCTTGAGATCCCTGCTGAAATTTTTACGTCTTTATTACGATAAATTATATTTGATTTATATGCAGTAATCTATTAACAATAACATTATATTCATTTTAGGCAAAATTTAATAACGTATTCATATTTAGAATATCATATCCCTAACCACTCTAATTTTAATGTCACCAACAACAGAGAAAACAATTATAACATCTCGCGTATGCGAAGGCTATCGTCATAAGCTTCAGACTATCAGGAATCGAGAAATGTACCCCTACTTTGCCAGCATCTAGGATGGATACCAATGTTGCAGGGTTACCTATCAGATGTTCGATACTACAGGCAAATACTTCATACCTTTTAAATTAGGCTCTGAGTTTGAGGAATATCTAAGGCGTCGTTGAACAATCTGAACAAACAAAAAATAACGTATTAAAAGTATTTTCTTTCAACGGTGCCCCACAATAAACCAATGTTTTTAAAACACCCCCAGATGCGAAGTTATCCCGGAAGATAATATTCGAGCAGAGTGGAGTTCACAACGGATTTATCGGGATTGGAGAATGATTACACCCGAGTCTGAGATATTCATTCTAAGTGAACTTTTGTCATTGCATATCCCTTTCTTAATAATGGAATGGAAGATTGCCGCTATCGGAGGCGCCTTTATAGACCGAATTTAATGCATTGAAAAGAGGTAATATGACCGAATAGACTTACCGTTCCGATGCGTCGATAGCTTCCCTTGAAGACACGAACCACCCAGTTCCCGACAGCCAAAGTAAATTAGACCCCGTCCCGCATTGTATTCTATTGTCAATCAATTTAAAAGATGTTTTCCAGCTTCCGATAATTCCATCGCACAAAAGAACAAGCGCTTTTTCATGAGCATAAATTTCGATCGTTATGGGAACTTATTTTTTATGTTTGTCCTTTGTAAACCAATTCATTTCTCTGTGGAATTCAAACCCCTTTAACCAGTTAGGACTTTTCTAGTTGGAAATCAGCGAATACTCTAATGTACTAATACGTTTTATTTGGGAGTGGGGGCAGCCCTTTATGTTGATGTATTCTTCTGCTGTGAAAGTCTCCTCACTTAAGACATTGAGTAAAGTGCGATATATCTCGCGGGCGGCTCTTATGCGCGATAATATACCGACAAATAAACAAAAGGGCATTACTTAGACCCGAGGGTAAGAACTAGTGTTTATAACGGCGGAATTATACCGCAGCGTAAACACTTAAAGGAGTCCAGTCGGTTATAGCAACTGCATCGCAATGCCTAATCGCCATTATGCAAATCGACGCGACGATTTGCATATTTTGGGGACATTTTAAGGAGGCTAATTCGGGAGATGGAAGACCTCACGACGATGGCGACACCACTCGTGCAGGCTCTGTTTTTGACGTGATAAATGGGTTGGTGTAATTGTTTCACTATTTAGTCAACGCCTGTAGACTATCTATGATGGCGCGATGTGTTTTTGTTTACTTGGGTGTAGGATTTTTTCGAAGTAAGTTCTATAAAACTTTATCTAGGTTTTGCCCTTCATTTTTTTTACTACACCTTTATTCTTTCTTAAAACGGTTTTGCAGACATTAAACATGATACTAATTGCGTGGATTTCAACATTTACATTAGTTGCGAGGGTAATTGTTGAAATATAGATGTTAATATCAATTTTAACATCGATAACATCAGCGAACAATAATCATGAACCTAAAAAATCAACGAATAATAAATCGTTATATATGTAGCAGCTTTCTGGTAAAATTAACCGTTTTATGAAAAGTCTAGTCATTTTATGAAATGCTGCTACATACTGAAGTCGATAGGTGTTAATGCCACAAAGCTAGATATTTTAGACTTTTTATGAAATGTCAGCATATTCATGTTTCTTGATGAAAACGTGCAAAATGACGCTGACTGGCTATTGTCCTTTTCATGTAAAATTCAAAATCTATTGTGCACTTGATTAATAAAATGATGAGTAATACTATAAAGAACACCAAAACCAATATCAAAGATAAGTTTAAAAATCTGTTATCAAACTGGAATCTAGTGAATCTCAGTCGACTTTGAGAATGTTCTTAATATTGTCTTAGCTGCTGCATTAACATATTTTGCCACGGTGTCTGGAAATATAACTTTGTCAATTATTTATAAAATAGTATTTGTCGTTGCCAGTTTTAGGTCATGTATTTGTCATTTTAATTCTACGTCTAATAGAATCATCTTTTTTGATGGAACAGACTAGTCCTTGGTTATCTTCAAAAATTAAAATACAAGTCTTGTCCCCTGAAACCAAGAAAGGTGAAAAAACAAAACAAAGGTTGCTCTAACGCGTTTTGATAGTCAAGTTATAATCTTCAGACAGATACTGAAAAGATCTTTGTTAGCATATAATTAATGCAGAATAGGTTCTTTAGTAATAAAACCATTTAAAGCCAACATTCTTCACCATTTTACCGAAGTCTCTGTTGTTAAGCTTACGTGAATGAGTCCAGTTTTTTTGCAAATTAGCCAACGAATATTTCTTTTGTGTAATCAGTAGAGACTAAATTTTAGGTACAATCAAATAGGGTAAATAGCTGAGCAACATGTTAAATTAGGATTAAAGAAGCGGCTAAAAAGTTATTTAAAAGATAAATTACTCCAAAAAGGTATTAAAATGTTTAAACCACAATAAACAAGAAAAAACATTTGTTGGCCATTTTTAACATTATTTTATTCCTAACTACAAATTAAATGTCAAAATCCAAATATTGATGGAACGGACTGGTCCTTGATTATCTTCTAAAATTGAAATACAGAACTTGTCTCCTGAAACCAAGAAAGAATAAAAAACACAACAAAGGTTGCTCTAACGCGTTTTGATAGCCAAGCTGTCATCTTCAGAGAGTTTCTCTGATCCTAATATTGAAATAAAACTTTTGACACTAAAAGGCCCAAATTATAAGTTAAATTTGAAATACAAATCTTGTTCCCTTAAACCAAGAAGACAGGGGACAAGATTTCTATGTTAATTTTTAAAGATAACCAGAGATCAGTCCGTTTTACCAAAAAAAATTCAAAATTTATATGTTTCAAGCCGAAATTTTGAGAAACAGTTTCAAAATTAGGCTATTATTTTCGAAGAGATGCCTCTTTCTCAAATTTAATGTGTTTTTTAATCTTTCTTGGTTTCAGGGGATAAGATTTGTATTTTAATTTTTCTGATAGAATCAGTCAATTACTGTTATTTTAAAGGTTTTCATCAAGAGGCTAGTACACATCTGTACTTTATGAAAAGTCTGAAATTTCTACTTTTTTGAAATTTATTCGTTTCAGTCGTTAGTCTTAAAATGCCTAGACCTTCATGAAACAGCCAATAGAAGGCTGCGACATGTACAATGGCAATCAGTAAAGTAAAAGGCAATATACTTAACTATACCTACCAAAAAATATAGCAATTAAATTTTAAGATTCCACTATTTTTAAATAAAATCTTGGAGTTTTGGACCGGTTTTGCTTGAAATCATCGTCCAGGAATCAGTGGTTTGTTTACTTATTTCATGGATCACAATTCTTCTTTCAATGTGAATTTTCAACCAAAGCTTCTATTAAGGTAGTTCACCAGTCAATTGCATTTCTAGGGATTTTCTTTAAATTTCTGTCAGAAGTTACCAATAGTAATATCTAAAGACTGGATGCAAATTTTTCCTATATTTACAATATTTTTCGATGGTTACTGAATGATTGAGGACTATGGCACTTTGTTAACTGCAGGAAAGCATTTAACAATTAAGGTAAAAATACCATGGCGGTCAAGAAAAGATTCAACTGGAAAATTTCGACTTTTTTCAAACTGTGCCCATTTTTGTTTTAAAATCTAGCAAAATTAGAGTCTCTAAAATACTTTGAATTTCTACTAATTTCTCCGTTTTCTCGAAAATTTAATCTTTTTCTCATAATTTTCATCTTTTTTTCCGATTTTTTTTCATAATTCCTTTTTTTAAATTTTCAATTTCTTCACTTTTAATTTGCTTTCGTAATTTATCTTTTTTTCAACATTTAGATCTGTTCAAATTTGTTTTTTTTTCATAAAGGTCTATTCTCAACATTTTACGCCTTCTAGGCAAAATTTCAATTTTTTCTTGAAATTCGTCTTTTTTTCTAAATGTAAGCCTTTTTTCAAAATTCTGCTTTTTTTAAATTTCGCTTTTATACGCAAAATTTGACCTTTTTCTTAAAATTTGATTATCAAAAGTTTTTTCCTAATTTTATTGTTTTTCTGCAAATATCGTTATTTTTTTAAGCATTAGATTCTTTTCAAAATTTTCTACCTGCTAAAATCAAAACTTTTAAATATTTTGACTGTTTGTTTGAAATTTGATTATCAAAATTTTTCTTCTTAATTTTATGGTTTTTCTCCAAATATCGTTATTTTTCTTAACATTAGATTCTTTTCAAAATTTCCTACTGGCCAAAATGAGAACTTTTAAATATTTTGACTGTTTGTTTGAAATTTGACTTTTTCTCGAAATGTTTATGTTTATCTTAAAATTCGGTGCTTGTGCCTGGAAACGAAGACTTTTTCTTCCAAATTGGTCTTTATGGGCATTTCGATCGTTTTCTCGAAATTTCTATTTTTTTAGAAAATTTGTTTTTGGAAAATTAGATTTTTTTTCCTAAAAATTGGTCTTTTTTTTTTAATTTCGAAATTTTTTTTAAAATCGTCTTTTCGAAATATTGACTTTTATGTCAACATCACATCCTTTATGTTCCTATAAATCTCAACTTCTGTTTCGAAGTTCGTCTTTTTCAAAATTTGAATTTTTTTGTTTAAAATTCGCCTCTTTTTCAAAATTGTTTTTTTTAATTTCGCTTTTATTCTATCCCCAAAGTTTTTTTCTTAAAATTTGGTTTTCTATCAATTTTTTTTTCTTAATTTTTAGGTTTTTCTCGAAATATCGTTATTTTTCTTAACATTAGATCCATTTCAGAATTTCCTACCCGCTAGAATTAGAACTTTTAAATATTTTGACTGTTTGCTTGAAATTTGACTTTTTCTCGAAATGTTGATGTTTATCTTACAATTCAGTACATATTTAATGTGTCTGGAAACGACGATATTTTCTTCAAAATTAGTCTTTTTTTGGAATTTCTATTTTTTTTGGAAAATTTGTTTTTGGAAAATTCAATTTTTTTCTTTAATTTATTCTTTTTGTTTCTAAATTCGTACATCTTTCCCAAAATCGTCTTTTCAAAATTTTGACTTTTATGTCAACATCACATCCTTTATGTTCCTAGAAATCTCAACTCTTTCGAGGTTCGTCTTTTTTTCAAAATTTGGATTCTTTTGTTTTAATTTTGGTAGAACGGACTGGTCCTTGGTTATCTTCAAAAACTGAAATACAGAACTTGTTCCCTGAAACCACAGTATAGATATTAGCTTACGCATACAGTAGTGACAAAAGTGTCGGTACCTTTGATCTTGAAGTAGCTAAAATCGTTGACCTTCAATGGAATCAGCCATGTTGTGGATTGTGCACGGCCGCGAAAATTTAAATTTATTTATTAAACAAAACCATCAAGTTTATTAATTTCAATAGTTTTTAGCGTTTAAATTCTAATTTACTACTTTACAAATAGTCCAAAAATACTAGTTCTCGTGTATTTTTTAAATAATGTGTATTTTGTAATTACTGATAACCTGATAAGTATAAAGAATACACAAAGAAAAACTAAACACAGATTATGACTGACGGCAAAATAATTTCTATAGGAAACAACTTATTTATTTTTTTGTATAAAACAGTTTTTTTAAATAAAACAAATTGGGTGTACCCGAATATTACCTTTTGCCGTCTTTTGGAAATTAAAAACAAGCTGATTTTATCAAATCATTATTGCTGTTACAGTTACATTTATAAACAGAACATGTAAATTCTCCTCTTTTCTCTTTTATTTGGTTTCATCTTATTAGCGCAATGAATTATAACAAGACTGACATTTCAATAAAACTGATCCAGTGTTGCCAGATAACCTAAACGTTATTCGCGGACAATCTCCTTAAAAATCCCACAATTCGGATGAAAATCCCTGACCATATCAAATTTCTAGAACATCCATAAATGTAGATAAATTGTCTTACATTTTTACCATGAATAAATAACATATGAACGTAAAATAAAAAATCATATTCGCTCAACTGCTGATTTTCCTGAACACGTGGCAACTTTCAACTGACATTCAGTTACCCAACGACCATAGATCTTATTTCTGGTAATCATAGAACACTGCGACGCCATGTTCGGGATTGTGCAAATTGACGCATGCGCAAACAAAATTCGTGACAAAATTTTAGCAATTTATCGCTACTGTATGCGTAAGCTAATATCTATACTGTGCCTGAAACAAGGAATGGTTAAGTTGTGTTTTTTAATCTTTCTTGGTTTCAGGGGACAATTTCTGTATTTCAACTTTTGTTTTAAATTCACGTTTTTCATAATTTTTTCTACAAATTTAACAATTTTTTTTTCAAAATTGTATTTCCTGTGGATAATTTCCATTTCCCGAAGTTTCTTCTTCTTGCTCGAAATAGGTTTATTTCGGTATTTTTGATTCGTTTTTTTTCTTGAATTTCCATTTATACCAAAATTTTACTTTTTCTTAAAATTGACTTTCTATGGAAAATTCCGAATTTTTTCTTAGTATTTGTCCATTGAAACTTCGAACGTTTTTTCTTGAAATTTCACTTATTTTTTAAAATTCCGTTATTTAAGCTTTTTTTTAAAAAAATTAGACGTTTTAGAATTTGAATGTCCAGAAATGTTGACTGAATTGTCCACGTTTCTTGAAATTTAGATCTCGAAATTCTTCTTTTTTTCGAAATTTTGATCTTGTCTCCTATAAATAGGTATTTTTCCCAAAATTCGACTTCATTCTCAAAATTCTACTTTTTGGTGTTTTCCTTCAAAAATCTTCTTTTTTTTTAATCTTTTTATTTTCCCTTAGAATAATGATTTTGAAGATTTTGAAAAAAATACGAGATGTGTTCGCCAGTTCTTGTTCAATAGCTATAAGGAGGATTTGCTGTTGATAATGCTAGTGTAACACGATTTTCTTACTTTTCAGTTTTCACATTATTTATTATTTTATTAGTATTTAGTAATGATTCACCTATTAAACCTTCATTAAGCTGGGTTCTTAAAAAATTCGAAATAATTTAAAAATAGCACAATTTACAAATGGCGAAATTAAAAATAAATTATTGAAAAATCTAAAATCTTAAAACACAAAAAAAATGAAAATTTCAAAAAAGTGATAGAAATTTTCAAAACAAAAATCAATGTTTGAAGATATTGAATAAGGTATAATTATGTAAAGATGTAATATCTAATTTGTTCACATACATTTTATAAAAGTAGCAATTTTAAAAAAAAATGCAAATTATAAAATGTCCAAATTAAAAAAAACATTGATAATTGAAGTCGAAATTTTGCAAATCCTAAATTTTGAGGGTCGCAATTTTGAAAGTCACAATTTTAAAAAAATCGACTTTTTAAAGTACCTATCTATTTTGAAAAATAAGACAAGATTTTTAAAAAATTTTAAAATATTCAGAAAAAAATCGAAATGATATTAAAGTCGAAATTTTTAATGAAAATAATTAAAAAATTGTGGGAGAAAGAAACCCAAAACTTTCAAAAAAGTCAATTCATCTTGAAATTTGTAAAGAAGTTTCGAAGTTTAGAATTTTTGGAAAATATGTCAAAATTTTAAGATCAACACACTCAGAACAAAACAAAATTCAGAATTAATTACAACTCAATTTAAAAAATTAAATATGAAATGCTATAATTTTTAAAATTGTTATTTTAAAAGTCACTATTTTAAAAAAGTGGTATACTATTTGAGAAAAATCCAAATTTTGACACTGAAATCGAAAGTAAAAAAATCAAAATTTGAAAAGAGCTCAAAATTTTGAACTTTCTCTTTCGAAAAAAAAGACGTTTTAAAAAGTTGAAAGTATTCAAATAGGAAGAAATAAAATAAATATTTCTCAAAGTCGAAATTTTGAAAAAAATCAAATTTTTACTTTCAAGATTACAACTTTCAAAATTTCAGATTTTCAAAATTTCGACTTTAATTTTCAATGTTTATTTTTTAATTTGGACATTTTAAAATTTGTGATCTTTTACAAAACATATACATTTACAAAATTTTTGTGAACAAACGTATTCAAAATTTTTAGAAAAGTCAACATTTTGGACAAAAACAGATACACGAGTCAAAAATTTTAAAACCAGAAATTTGTAAAATAATCTTGGGATCTGGAGTTGAATTTTTGGACAGTGTCGAAATATTATGATTTAAATTATAGCAACCTGAGAATTAAAATAAAATAAATTTTGAAAAGCCAGAAGGACCAAAAGTCAAAAACTTGAAAACATGAAGTGAGTAAGTTTTTTAATTTAAATTTTCACAAAATTTTGGTGGAACAGCCTGGTCCTTGGTTATCTTTAAAAAATGAAATACTAATCTATTTCATGGGACAAGATTTGTATTTTATTTCTTCAAAAAATATTCTTCAAAATTGCATATTACAATTATATCAAAAATCACAGAATTTTAAAAAACCAAATTCGGATAAAGATGAAATATCAAAAATAAAGTCAACATTTGTAAAAAAAAGTACAAACCTGTTAATTGATAACCAGACATTTATTCGGAAAAAAAATAGTAAAAACAAAAGTGAATTTCCAAAAATGTTTTAAATCAATTTTGGAAGAAAATCTATAAATTATGTGATTTTTCTTCGAAAATTTGAGAAAAAATATCAAAAACTTCAAGATTACAGTCGCAAAAAAAAGAAGAGGAAGAGGATTTTTTGCAAAAACTAATCTTCTTTATTTCTTTATTTTACTCACAATTTAAACTTAAATTTCTATTCCATTTATAGAAAAATTCTTAAATATTTTAGTTTAAAAATTTTAACAGGAAAACCAAAATTTCTAAAAAAAAGTACAATTTTATACCAAATCACAACAAAATAAAATACAAATATTAATAGAAAATTTTAAAATTTTAACACTCGATTTTGAGAAAAAAAACTAGATTTCGAGAAAAGGGTGGCACATACTAGAAGTGTGGCAAAATTGGAAGTAAATTTGTTTAAAATTTCAGGAAATTTGTAGAAATTGGAAGCAAACCTATTTCAATTATAAAAATAATTGTTCTCAAGAAAAACTTATTTAATAATTTTGGTGGAACGAACTGGTCCTTGGTTATCTTCAAAATTTAAAATACAAATCTTGTCCTCCTAAACCAAGAAAGATTAAAAAACACAACTAAGGTTGCTCAAAGGCGTTTCGATAGCCAAGCTCTCATTTTCAGGGAGATACTGAAGATGATAGCTTGACTTGGTGGAACGGATTTGTCCTTGATTGTCTTTAAAAATTGAAATACCAATCCTATTCCCTGAAACCAAGGTTAAGAGCAACCTTTGTTGTGTTTTTTAATCTTTCTTGGTTTTAGGGGACAAGATTTGTATTTTAATTATTTCCAGTTGTTTTCTCCACAGTATTTTCTCGAAGATTTAATTAAAATCTTTGAAATTTGGAAAAAATTTGATATTTTGGTATAGTAAAAATAAAAAAATTTAATAAAAAATGGAATTCCATATAAAATTTAACTGAAAGAAAATAACACTGGCTATCGTTGTTTATCGCTGATGCAAAACTGAGCACTGATGTGTCCCACTGTCATTCTGATTTAAAGCGTATATGTGTGTGGGGTGTAAAACGCGCTGATGTGCAAGCCGAACTACCCCACAGCCGCAAAATTGGCTCTGGCAGAGGCTAGTTGATAATTAGCCTCAGGGGGAGCATTGGGTTACTGCGTGACCCAGCGCTCGCCAGCGAAACACCATCCGTTCTATAATCAATATATGACAAGTGACTTCGCACTTTACCTGATCCGACCCAATTTTACATCACTTTCGCATTATCGAATTGATATGTTGCCACAGTTGCTGATGTTGTAGTGGAAAACTCACGAGCTGTGGAAAAGCGAAAAAAATAGTTCAGTTATTTTAAACTTGCTATAGGTTGAAATACAAATCTTGTCCCCTGAAACCAAGAAAGATTAAAAAGCACAACAAAGGTTGCTCTAACGTGTTTCGACAGCCAAGCTATCATCTTCAGAGAGATCAAGTGCTCGACAAAAGTAGTACCTCTCTGAAGAACATAGCTTGACTGTCGAAACGCGTTAGAACAACATTTGTTGTGTTTTTTAATCCTTCTTGGTTTCAGGGGACAAGATTTTTCCGTTCCACCAAAATTGCTATAGGTTTCACAATATGATTTGGAAAAATAAGTTTTATATAATCTAGGTCTTTTTGTGACGCGGGTCAAATTTTGTTCATATTGTTTTTAGTACTAGCTGATGAGTCACTAATGATCATTTGAACAAGAGTTACGTTTAAAAATTTTTAACGGAGTATTTTTAGAACTATTATCTTTAAAATTCAATTGGCTTCACTGGTAAAAAAGGGGGAGGGTTTGAGTATTTAAAATTTTTTATCCATTCAAATTAGAAAATTGAACTAAACCCGCGTAAACAAATAAATGGTTTCCTAGCAATCGTAGGTCAGTTAAAAATTTTGCATGGGTCAGTGTCTGACCCTTAGGTCATAGATTCGCCATCACTTATCTAGGTTTTGGTCACGGGCGCACCTAGAATAGGGCAGGGTAGGGCACTTGCGATCACTCCCTTAGGTGCTCATGCACCTAAACGAAAATGTATACTCAATTGGGGAGACGTTTTCTAAAAAATATCCATTTCCTCAAAATTTTCTCTTTGAAATATTGAAATTTTCTCTAAATTTCGACTTATTTCTGAAAATTTGTCATTTTTACAAAATTTGTCTTTTTTTCACAAAATTTGTCCTTCTTTTGAAATTTCCTTATTCTTAAAAATTCGACTTCTGTTACCAAAATCCCAATTTCTCAAAATTTTGAATTTGTATCTCAAAATTCATCGTTTCTTTTTTCTAAATTTCGCCGTTTCTCAAAATTAGTTTTTTCCCGAAAATTTTGACTTTCATCATTTCTCAAAATTTGTCTTTCTCCCGAAAATTTCGACTTTCAATATTTCGATTGTTTATCAAGATCTAGCTTCTTCTTCGAAATTTGGTCGACTTTTTATAAAAAATTAAAAATAATTATCTGCAAAATTTGTTAATGATTTTGTAAAAATTTGGCTCTGGAATTTAAACTGTTTATAGTTGAAATACAACTTTTTGGTCCAACTTGTTTTTTTTTTATTTCGACGTTTATCTCACATTGGACATTTTGTGATTTAGGGTGGGTCAAATTGGGGCCTGCCTCGGATTTAAACAGACAAGAGAAAATTCGTTAAATCTCATTTTTCTCCAAATTAGGCTTTTTATCCAAATTTCGATAAAATTATACTGTCTCTGGAAAATTGCGAGTGTTTACTAAATTCCAACATAATTTTCGAATTATTTTTTAAATCCGTCTTTGTTTTTCAAAAGTCCGAAGAAAAATCTAATGAAGAATAAAAAATCAAAATTTTTAATAATAAAAACAAATTTAAAAATAATCAAATAATCTACATTTTTCTCAAAATTCGTTCTTTTTCGAAAATTTGAGTTTTATCACAAACATGTTTTTCCTCAAAATTTGCCTATTTATTACATTCAATTTTTTTTCAAAACCCATTTTCGTTATAAACCACTATTCCCAACTTTTATTTTTTTTTACATTTGACTTTCTCCGAAAGATTTTTTCTCCATTGTGTAATTTTTCCCGAAATGTTGTTTTTTTCGAAATTCCATTATTCTCTCAAGGTTGAATTTTTTTAAAGACTTTGATCTTTATAATTTGACTTTTTAGAAAATGTGACTGGTTTCTTAAAGTTTGCCTTTTTCTCCAAATTTTTTATTTTTATTTCTAAATTTAATATTTAACTTTTCTGGAGATTTCAACTTTTCTCTGAAAATTATTGTAAATTTACCTTTTTAAAATTTCAACCTTATTCTCAAAATTCTAGTTTTTGAACTCTTCTTTTAAAAATCACTTTTTCATTTAAAATTTCGCTAATTTTTTCTTGAAAATTTACTTTGTTATGCAATTTTCATTTGCTCCAAGTTTGCTGTCTTTTCTAAATTAGGTCGTTATGTTATCAAAAAGTAAAAATTTTGAGAACAATAATCTTGGAAAATTTCGACAAAAAAGATTTCTTGTGAATTCGATTTCTTTAGTTAGTTAGTTATTTCAAAATCAGAATAAAGAAATAAAGAATAAAATTGTTTTTGGAAATTGAGGGTTTTTCCTCAAAATTTGACTTTTTCTGAAAATTGTGGCTTTTTTTACAAAATTCGATCTTGAGAAATGTTTTGAATTTCTTTTAGTTTTTAACATTTCTTAAATTTTATTAAAAGGTTGGGTTTTTATTTTAAATTTGGTTTTCTAAAATTTTCCTTTTTCCCAATATTGAGTTAGTTTTTTTTGCTTTCGAAGGTACGATTTATGATTAAAAATTCCACTTTTTGCTCTCAAAATTAAACTCTTTACTGAAAAGTTATTAAAATTACTAAAGATATATTAAAATTTAAATAAAGAAGTAAAGAATAAAATTGTTTTTAAAAATCAAGGTTTTTTTCCACAAAATTTGACGACATTTTTTGAAAATTGTGACTTTTTTTCACAAAACTCGATCTTGACAAATGCTTTGACATTTTTCGAGTTTTCAACATTTTTTGAGTTTTATCAAAAGGTTGGGTTTTTATTTCAAATTTGGTTTTCTAAAATTTTCGACTTTCCCAATATTGAGTTTTTTCTCGCTTTCGAAGCTACGATTTATGATTGAAAATTCCATTTTTTTTCTCAAAATTAAACTCTCTTTACTGAAAAGATATTATGTTTAATGGGATGAAGAAGTAAAGGATAAAATTGTTTATAGAAATTGAGGTTTCTTTTTTCAAAAGTTGACGAATTTTTCTGAAAATTGTGACTTTTTTACAAAACTCGATCTTGAGAAATGTTTTGATATTTTTCGAGTTTTCAACATTCCTCGAGTTTTATCAGAATGTTGAGTTTCTATTTTAAATTTGGTTTTCTAAAATTTTCGACTTTCCCGATATAGAGTTTTTTTCTCGCTTTCGAAGTTACGATTTATGATTGAAAATTCCACTTTTTTTTCTCAAAATTAAACTCTTTTTACTGAAAAGATATTATGTTTAAATTGGAATAAAGAAGTAAAGAATAAAATTGTTTTTAGAAATTGAGGTTTTTTTCCTCAAAATTTGACTTTTTCTGAAGATTGTGACTTTTTTTCACAAAACTCGATCTTAAGAAATGTTTTGATATGTTTCGAGTTTTCAACATTTTTCGAGTTTTATCACAAGGTTAGGTTTATATTTTAAATTTGGTTTTCTAAACATTTCGACTTTCGCAATATTGAGTTTTTTTCTCGCTCTTGAAATTACGATTTATGATTAAAAATTTCACTTTTTTTCTCTCAAAAATTGAACTCTCTTTACTAAAAAAAAATATGGTAAAATTGGACCAAAGAAGTAACGGATAAAATTGTTTTTAAAATTTAAGGTTTTTTGCCTCAAAATTTGGCAACTTTTTATGAAAATTGTAACTTGTTTTCACAAAACTCGAGAAATGTTTTGATACTTTTCAAATTTTCAACATTTTTCAAGTTTTATCAGAGGGCTTTTCATTTTAAATTTGGTATTCTAAAATTTTCGACTTTCGCAATATTGAGTTTTTTTCTTGCACTCGAAATTACGATTTGTGTTTGAAAATTTTACTTTTTTCTCTCAAAAGTAAACTCTCTTTACTGAAAAGATATTATGTTAAAATTGAAATAAAATAGTAAAGGATAAAGTTGTTTTTAAAATTCGAGGTTTTTTTTCCTCAAAACTTTCTGAAAATTATGACTTTTTTAGAAAACTCGATCTTGAGAAATGTTTTGACATTTTTCGAGTTTTCAACATTATTCAAGTTTTATCAAAAGTTTGGGTCTTTATTTTAAAATTGGTTTTTAAAAAATTTCAACTTTCGCAATATTGAGTTTTTTCTCGCTCTCGAAATTAGGATTTATGATTGAAAATTTCACTTTTTTCTCTCACAATTAAACTCTCTTTACTGAAAAGATATTATGTTTAAATTGGGATAAAGAGATAAAAGATAAAATTGTTTTTAAAAATCCAGGTTTTTTTCCTCAAAATTTGACGACAATTATGACTTTTTTACAAAACTCGATCTTGAGAAATGTTTTGACATTTTTCGAGTTTTCAACATTTCTCGAGTTTTATCCAAAAGGTTGGGTTTTTATTTTAAAATTGGTTTTTAAAAAATTTCCACTTTCGCAATATTGAGTTTTTTCTCGCTCTCGAAATTAGGATTTATAATTGAAAATTCCATTTTTTTTCTCTCAAAATTAAACTATCTTTACTAAATCATGTTAAAATTGGAATAAAGATAAAATTGTTTTTTGAACCTAAGGTTTTTTCCCTTAAAATTTGACGACATTTTGTGAAAATTGTGACTTTTTTTCACAAAACTCGATCTTGACAAATGCTTTGACATTTTTTGAGTTTTCAGCATTTTTCGAGATTTATCAAAAGATTGAGTTTTTATTTTAAATTTTGATTTCTAAAAATTTCGACTTTCCTAAAATTGAGTTTTTTTCTCTGTTTCGAAGTTACGATTTATGATTGAAAATTCGGTTTTTCTTTCCTCAAATTAAACTCTCTCTTGGAAATTTTAAATTTTCTTCCAACAATTTCGACCCGCCTTTCGACATTTCGACGATATTTTTCAAAAATTTTTATTTTTTCAAAACTCATTTTATTAATATTAGGCTTTTTCTGATTTTTTTTTAAATTCAACTTCCCAATAATTCTATATTTCTCAAAATCCATCTTATTCTCAAAATTTTGACTTGCTCCGCAAAATGCGATATTTTATGTCTCTGACAATATTCACCTAAAAGGGTTTTTCAAAATTTCCACAATTTCACAAAATTTGGGCTTTGAAAATATTAGAATTTATAACATTTTTCCGGTTTTTTTCTGAAAGCTCAGGTTTTAATTTATTTGATTTTCTAAAACTTTCAGCTTTTTCCCAAAAATTGGTATTTTTCCCAAAATTCGACTTTTTCAAAATTATTCTCTTTTTTTTCTTTTAAAATTGTATTTTCTTTTAAAAGTATTGGATTTTCTATCATAAATATTGATTTTTTCTTTGACTTTACGGTGGTATTTTTCAAATATCGTTATTTTTTCGAAATCAATATTTTTAATATTCAGTTTTTCCGAAAATTTCTCATTTTTTTAATTTGATTTTCCGAAAATTTAATGTTTCTCAAAATTTGTGTTATTCTAGACATTTTGACTTGTACTTCAAAATGTGATATTTCTAGGAACTTCTACTTACAGAGGAACATTTTCTTAAAACTTTCACCTTCTTTCAAAAGTCTGTAAATTTTTCAAAATTAAATCGACATTTTAATAGACCTTTAAATATCCTGAGAATAATATTTTTAGGAAGCTTTGAGAAAAAGAATTCCTGTAAATTTCAAGATTATGACAAAGTTTAAATAAACTGAAGATGAGTAAAGAAATATTTCTGTGAACTGACTTTTTTTTCTACGTTACAATTGTCTGGAAATTCCCACTTTTTTAACAAAATTCGACTTCTGAAAATTTCGCTTATTTTTTCTTCAAAATTTTGACATTTTTTGGTTTTTATTTTAGATTCGATTTTCTAAAGTTCGGCTCTATTTCCAAATAGCACACTTATTCTGAAAAAATAAGGGTTTTGGTTTTTCCTTTTAAGGTACGGAACCTAAAAAGTAAGAAATTGTTAAGGTAAAATTTCGTCGTCGAATTTCGAAAAAAGTGAAAATTTTGATAGATTTGGAAATACGAGAATAAATTAAAATTTGAAGAAAACCATGTTTCGAGAGAATCGAAAAGTTTAAAAAAATTGATGTTTTAGAATTTTTATATTATCAAATTTTTGATTTATTCTAAGTTATGAAAAAAATCTAAATTTTTAAAAAACGATCGATTTTGTTTTACTCACTGATAAGTTAGTCATTATTGGCTTTCAAATTTGTTTGTTTTATGAATTTGAGACACTTTCGTATCTTAAGTAACCCAACCTCGGTGGGGAAAAAGTAAATTATACCCTTACTCTCTTTCTTCCGCTCAGCTGCCATTACCCTGACACAAATACCATTTATGATAAAGTTTCCTCTCATTAGGACAATTACTCGTTATACTAAAAATAACTTATGAGAACCAGGTTAATGTTTTATTGAATTGGAACGCCGTGGGGCGAGATGAGAATTTGGGTAAGTACATAAAACAATACATTTTAGTGCGGCCAAACTTTTAATTGGTTGTGGAAGTACGCGCCAACTTCGTGAAACGTTCGTAAGAATGAAGTTTTGACGATCAATATAGGTAGTAGGCACGTTATAATTCGGGCAATTTCGCCCAGCACTACCCTCTGTAATTGAGTTAAAGAGGATGACATGACTTAAGGTATAACGACACCGCAAGGGACTTCCCGCAGGATTACATGTCTTTTCGCATCATTCTGTAATCCCAGTCGACAGCTGTGATACCGACGCAATCTATTATCGGTCTAATGAATTATTTAAGGATGATCTCGGTGCAATTTACTCTCCCGCTTTTGTTTTTCGCTCTTTTTTGCCCATCCCGACATAATTCTATCAAGTCTTCGCCTTCGTTGCGGAACAAAGTTTTTTGCTTAGCGTGTAATTTTTGGTGAAAAATCACATTAGGTATTTATTAAAAGAGCTAAACGAGTTAGTACACCACCAGAGCTGAATAAACGCTTTAAGATTAAAAACGCAATCTCCGCTGAACGAACTAAACACGACATATATTATTTACGGTTGGTTTTACTGCCCTTTGTTTCTCTTATTGACACTAGCCGCCTTCTTTCTCGGTCTAGAACTTTTTCGCAATCAGGCTACGTTAAATTTTTGCCACCCTAAGCAACTAATTTATTAATCTAACTTGAACTTTCCCACAATGTCGCGCTTAATTCTGAAGTAATTAGCCATTCTTCTGGTCAAAGAATTTTTTTTTGTAACTTTTGCCAAGTCACTGGGGCTTAGAGTTTCAAATTTAAATTTAAAGTTTCGAGAAAAAATTTAAATATTTAAATTTGGGTCAACATTCGACGAGAAAAACGATTGAGTTTTAAACTTACGTAATTTTGAAAAAGACTTAAATTTCGAGATTAAAGGGAAAATTTTACAAAAAAAATTAGAAATTTCAGAAAAAAAGGCAAATTTTACACTAAAAATTCGAAAAAAAGAAAACCAAAATGCAAATTGTCTAAAACAAGTCACCATTTCAAGTTAAATTAACGTTTAAGTTAATTTAAAAATTTCTTTAAACAAAAATAAGAGAAAATGTTGGTGCAACGGACTGGTCCTTGGTTATCTTCAAAAATTGAAATACAAATCTTGTTTTTTGAAACCAAGAACTAAGGGTATCTCTCTGAAGATGATAGCTTGGCTATTGAAAGGCGTTAGAGCAACCTTCGTTGTGTTTTTTAATCTTTCTTGGTTTCAGGGAAGAAGATTTATATTTCAATTTTGAAAGAGAAATTTATTTTTTATTTAGTTTATTTTGAAATACCAAATAAGGGCAAATGTTAAATGAGCTAAAATTTTAAGAAAAATTGGATAATTTTAGGAAATATTTATAAACATTTTTAATGTACTCGAAAGAGTAAAAAAAGTGTGTTGACATTTTAAGAAATAATAGAAATATCGAACTATGTCTCTCTATGTTTTAAATTTTCTCAAGAATACCAGAAAAAATAAACCAAAACAAAATGTCGGCTTCTAACCTTAAAATTTATATTTTCACATTGTGGACGAAGTCTCGTATTTGCTGTTCCATTTTTTTTAATGAAAGCTAATTTATTTCTAAAGTATTGAAATTTTAATGTTCCAAATTTGGAAAACTCAAAATGTTTTAAAATGGCAATTAGAAAATGTTTAATTTTATCGAAAAATATTCGTTTATAGAGTGCGTTTCACGGTAAACGCCACGATCGATATCTGACAAAGTACTCGTCTGAAAAATTTGAAAATTTAGCAACTAAATAAATATGGCTTTTTTTCTAAACAATACAGTTTCACATTTTATTACTTTTCCAAAATATTAGTTCAATTTTGAAATTGACACTTTTTATAAAGATGTAAAAATTTTAATATGCATTTTGGTCTTTAATCCCAAACATTTTTATCCCTTTCATTGATGCTGATTTTTTTAAATTTTAATTATTGATTTTGGAAATTCTGAATACTTTTGGCAAGATTTACAGGAATACCCTTTTATGTTTACTAGGACTTTTGACTTTAAAGTTTAGATTTCACAATTGAAATGTTTATAACAATGGCAAAAATTGTTTTTTTTAAACCTGTGCTGGTGAAAAAATTTAAGATTAAAATTGAAAGTAAGAATACGTTTATATTGGACACTTTATTCAGTTTTTTTGTGGAACTGACTAGTCCTTGGTTTATCTTCAAAAATTAAAATACAAATCTTGTCCGCTGAAACCAAGAAAGATTAAAAAACACAACAGAGGTTGTTTTAACGCGTTTTGATAACCAGGCTATCATCTTCAGAGAGATGCTGAAGATGATAGCTTGGCTATCGAAACGCGTTAGAGGAACCTCTGTTACGTTTTTTATTCTTTCTTGGTTTCAGGGGACAAGATTTGTATTTCAACTTTATTCCCTACATTTCTCTCTGACATAAGTGTCAACTATCCTGAAAAAAGCTATCCGAGACTTATCTACAAAACTGGGAAGAGGTAGATTCTTGGCACTTATGTCAGAGGGAGAAAATATATTATATGCCAGAGAGAAATGTGTGAAATAAAATGTCTAGCGTAAACCCACCGTAAGAAAATAGTCGAAATCTCGAAATATTTTTGTAGCAATTTTTTGTTTTTGATTTAATTTTCATCAAAAATGGTCACCTTATGCATTAAGTGTTCGCGTTTTTTCTTATAACTCCGAATTTTAAAAAAATGTTTCCAGCTAATAATTTCCAACAAACAAAAAAATAGTTCAATGTTGGTGTCCAAAAGCTAATTGAAAGCCCAAACTTGTTCGAAATTTTGAAAGAAAAATCCAAATTCATCTTTATTTTTCATTTTGACTCTAAAATAAAAAAAATTGAATTCAGTGCCAAAGTAGTCAATATTTGGATATATTTGTTTAGAAGCTCTACAATTTATTGTCCGAAACGACAAGTTAAAAACTTTTTTGTTAAAATTTTGAAGCATAAATGTTAAAAAGGTAATTTTATTTTATATGACTGCCAAATTCTAAAACAGTTTTTTAAACCCAGATAAAAATTTCGAACGAACTAGTAGATATTTCGAGTTTAAGTCTAGTTGTTAGGAGTCGAAAATTTAGTAAAATATTCAAATTTTGAAAAAACTTCGAAATTTCCTTTATTTTAATTTAAATTTTTAATTAAAATATTTGCAAATAAAATTAAACATTTAAAAAAATATCAAAATTCTCACATATTTTTTGGAAAATTTTGTATGTTTTGGGTTGTGTACCTTAAATTTCTTGAAATGCTTCAAAATTTAGGTCAATGTATCGTCCTTAAATTCAAAACTTTAAAGAAATAACTAGAACTATTTAATTAGGGGACAATTTTGACGTTACCTTAAAACTTTGCCTTTAAATATTTACTTCGTTTCGTTGAATATTTAAATTCATCACAAAGTTAAAAATTCAAAAAAAAATTCAAAACTTGTTTTTTTTACAATTTTCTAGTTTGTGCCAACGGTTTTTTTACTTTCGACATTTCTTAAAAAAAGTTTGAATTTCACCGTCACTATATTTTTATCAACACTGTAAACTTCTTAAAATATTTTAAAAGTTAAAGGTAAAGGAATTTTAAGAATAAAGTCGAAATTTTGAATGGGATAAATTCAATTTAATTTTAAAATGAGAGAAAAGATATAAATTTCCAGAAAATTTTAGGATCTAATCTTGAGGTAAAAATAAAAATAAAAAACAACAAACCCTAAAAAACCAGTCGATATTTCTTAAAAATTGAATTTTAAAGCATCAACATCTTCAGAAAATTCCGATATAAAGGTCTTACGAAAGAAATAATGAAATTTTTGGAAAACAGACTAAATTTCAAAAAAAAACCTTAAAATAATAGATTATCCTCTGCGAGTGGATTGACAAAAAAATGGAAAAAAATATCAAAGTTTTGCGGAGAAAGTAACATTTTAAGAAAAAAATGCAATTTTGAAAATAGTTGTTTTTGAATAAAACGAGTTTTGAAAAAAATCAGAATTTTAACAAAAATGCGAGTATTCAGATTGCTGGAAAAAAAACGCATTTTAAAACAAAACTCAAATTTTGGAAAAAAGTGATTTTTGAGAAAAATTCCGAAATTTTGATTTTTGGTAAATTTGTTTTTATTTTTGGAAATTTTGATTTTATTCTCGGAATTTTCAGAAACAAAAACGAATTTTAAAAAAATTAAAATTTCAAGAAAAAGATCGAAATTTTGCGAAAACATCGAAATTTACCTAACATTCGAAAATTCCCAGAGAGCCCCTACTTTTATCAAAATTTTGAATAAAAGGCAAAGTTTTGAGAAAAATTTGAAATTTCTTTAGTTTTCTTTTGACTGTTTAAATCAGAGAGAGGAACAGAGAAAGAGAGAGATAGGGAGAGAGAGAGCGCGCAATTTTTAAGAGTCCAAAATTTTGAATAAAAGGAAAAATTTTGAGAAAAATGTGAAACTTCTTTACTTTTCTTTTGACTGTTTAAATCAGAGAAAGAGAGCAAGAGAGAGAGAGAGAGCAATGTTCAAAAGCCAAAAGCCAAATTTCGAGACACTCCACTGAACTGACTGAACTGAGAGAGAGAGAGAGAGAGAGAGAGAGAGAGAGAGAGAAAGAGAGAAAGAGAGAAAGAGAGAGAAAGAGAGCGAGAGAGAGAGGGAGAGAGAGAGAGAGAACAATTTTTAAGAGTCTAAAATTGTTGAATAAAAGAAGAAATTTTGAAAATAATTTGAAACTTCTGTAGTTTACTTTTGACTGTTTAAATAAGAGAGAGAGAGAGAGAGAGAGAGAGAGAGAGAGAGAGAGAGAGAGAGAGAGAGAGAGAGAGAGAGAGGGAGAGAAAGAGAGAGAGCAAATTTCGAAATAGGTCAACAGAAAAAAAAATTTGAATTTTTAGAAATTCTTAGAAAAAAATAGAAATTTCTAAGAGAACTCGCCCACTTCGATATAGGTTTTTGGCATCCGCATTAGCCATGGGAAAGCCAGTTCCCTGCCTTGTCATATTTTAACTACGCCTAGAAAAACATTAATTTGGTTAACAGACCCCAAGTCTATTAATCTTTCTTGCTTTCAGGGGACAAGATTTCTATTGCAATCATTAGATTGATGTTTAGAATCGTTTTTTCCACAAGTATCAAAATTTTAAGAAATTCCTAATTAGTAGATTTTAAGTTGTTTTTCCAAATTGTAAAATTTTACCTAAAATAAAATTTTGACTAATATTATGAATTTTCTTATCTAGTTTAATCTGTTATCTAAATTTTAACAAATTTGTCACAGATTTAATACTACTTACAAAATTTTTTGAAATTTTAAATAGGTTTAAATGTTTTGCGATTTTGGAAGATTTTGGGGATAACTCATGGTTTCGCGTCACCATCACACGTTACCATTACACGTTACTTACTTGCTCCAAAGTAGTAGTTTGATGCAACCAGCAGTAAGGTGTGTAAAAGAAATAAAAATAGCGAATAACAAGAAAAGACCAAATGTATGACCATCTCCAAATATCGTTTACGCTTTAAATTGGTAATAGATGAAAGAATAATTCAAGACGTAATGCAATTTACCTCGGCTCAGAAATCATTAGTGATCGGTGGCTCACCAAAGAAGTCCAAACATAAACATATAAGGCGGCAAGGACCTTGGAGTGCCTATGGGATATTGCCTTCCGCAATAAGTAACTGACAGCAGAGAGTAGGATCCTAACTTACAAAACCACAGTATGTCCTATAATGACGTATGGGGTGGAAGCAAGACCAAATACAAAAAGGACAACGCAAATAATGAGAACCACGAAAATGAAAACATTACGAACGATACTTGGCAAGACACTAAGAGATATATCCTCTGTATCGTCTTTGCAAAGTTTCGTTTATTCCATTCCTGGTGATTGGCAAAAATAAGGTACCTGAAAATTTAGACGTGTGTAAGAAGCAACTGGCGAAGAAACTGCCAAGCAGTAGAAATGGAACTGAGAGATATGTGTAAAAATAAAGATAAAGAGATTGAGTGACGTATAGTGAAATTACTGGAACCAGCACATTAAAATAATGAATGATAATAGAATGATAAAACAAGTAAATATATTGAAACCATCAGGAAAAAGAACACAAAGAAGACCGATAAAAAGGTGAAAAGAATGCTGGACATCAGAACACCAAGAGGCTTAAAAACCAGAACAAATTTAGAAACCAACCACGGAGAAACCTTAGAAAATGAAAAAGAAGAAGAAGAGGAGAAAGAGAAAGATGAAGAGAAGGAGAAAAAGGAAGAGAAAAAGGAAGAGGAAGACGAAGAAGAGGAAGAGAAAGAGAAAGAGAAAGAGAAGAGAAAGAGGAAGAAAAAGAAAGAGAAAGAGAAAGAAAAAGAGAAAGGGAAGAGAAGAGAAAGAGAAAGAGAAGGAGAAGGAGAAAAGAGAAAAGAAGAGAAGAGAAGAAAGAGGATAAGAGGAAGAGAAAGAGAAAGAGAAGAGGAAGGAAGAGGAAGAGAAAGAAGAAAGAGAAAGAGGAAGAGGAAGAGAAAGAGAAAGAGAAAGAGGAAAGAGGAAGAGAAAGAGAAAGAGAAAGAGAAAGAGAAAGAGAAGAGAAAGAGAAAGAGAAGAGAAGAGAAGAAAGAGAAGAGAAAGATGAAATGAGAAAGAGAAGAGAAGAGAAAGAGAAAGAGAAGAGAAAGAGAGAAGAGAAGAGAAAGAGAAAGAGAGAAAGAGAGAGAAGAGAGAAGAGAAAGAGAAGAGAAGAGAAGAGAAGAAAGAGAAGAGAAGAGAGAAAGAGAAAGAGAAAGAAGAAAGAGAAAGAGAAGAGAGAAAGAAGAGAAGAGAAGAGAAGAGAAGAGAGACAAGAGAAGAGAGAGAAGAGAAGAGAAGAGAGAAAGAGAAGAGGAAGAGGAAGAGAAGAGGAAGACGGAACGAGGAAGAGGAAGAGAAGAGGAAGAGAAGAGAAGATGAAAGAAGAAAAGAAGGAAGAGGAAGAGAGAAGAGGAAGAGGAAGAGGAAGAGGAAAGGAAATGAAGAGAAGTGAAGATGAAGATGAAGATGGAAGGGAAGAGAAGAGCGAAGACGTGAAGATGAAAGGAGCAAAGAAGTGAAGATGAAGATGAAGATGAAGATGAAGATGAAGATGAAGATGAAGATGAAGATGAAGATGAAGATGAAGATGAAGATGAAGATGAAGATGAAGATGAAGATGAAGATGAAGGATGAAGATGAAGATGAAGATGAAGATGAAGATGAAGATGAAGAAGAAGACGAAGACGAAGACGAAGACGAAGACGAAGACGAAGACGAAGATGAAAAGATGAAAAGATGAAGATGAAGATGAAGATGGAGATGAAGATGGAGATGAAGATGAAGATGAAGAAGAATATGAAGATGAGGATGAAGATGAAGATAAAAATGAAGATAAAAACTAAGACGAAGACGAAGACGAAGACGAAGACGAAGACGAAGACGAAAACGAAGACGAAGACGAAGACGAAGACGAAGACGAAGACGAAGACGAAGGCGAAGACGAAGACGAAGATGAAGATGAAGATGAAAATGAAGAAAAAAGAGAGGAAGAGGAAGATGAAGAAGAGGAAGAATATCAATTGTTTTTGGAAAACTAGGCCGTTAATCAAGCTGAAAATTTTAAGATAGTAAGGCTTTGTGAAATAAAATTACAATCGGTTCCAACTTTCTTTGGGTCTATCCTGCTAGACTCTTTGAACTAATACAGATGATATATATTTCGATCTTTGCAGCCACAATAGACCAGCGTTTCGTAGTCAATTGTATTTACCCTCCCTTGTTATTTTGTTGCGAAATTGGCGCAGATGAAAAATTATCCAATTGCTTCGAACGTCGCCGATTCATTTGCAACTGAAAGGTGTGCAATTTCCTTGCTTATTCCGCAGGAAGCTTCACCAAGTAAAATGATTCTTTTGATGTATGTGCGCGGAAACGAGTCAGATTATTCTGTATTTACTCGGCTTCATGAAGATCCCAAAGCGGACGGCGACAGTAAAATAAATTGAATTAATAATAAAAAAAGCGAGATGCGTTTTGTCTCCGCTGGTAATCCTGGCGCTTCAACTTGGTGGAGCAATTTAGCCGTTGTTTCCTTTTGCACGGGGCGTTGTTTGAGTAATGGCAGTTTGTTTATTTGCCAAGCTGGTGTCCCGATTATTGTCATAACTGCTTTTAAGTGCTCCGACAGTGTGCAGGTTATTGCTTCCTTCGGACGATGTAGCCGTTTACTTTTATGTCGCATTAGAGAAGTTGTCGGGTATAAGAGTGCTGGCGACGGCATCGACGCTGTCCTCCGACGCCTCTCTTCCTGTAATCCAAGTTGCCGAGGGCGAAAATTGTTTGGCGAATTTTCCACGTCTCAGCACGGCCATTGTGTTGCGCTGACCCCGACGCGGCGCGGTGTGGGAGATTCGTTCGGTGAAACTAATGACATTTTGCAGATGTTAGAGCTTTAACAGATTTCCTTTTGTGTTTTATTACCTCTAAAATTCCATTTTCCGAACGCTTCTTTATATTTCAATAAACAAGGCGAACTAAGAAGCGGAATTACTAACCGATATATTGATGTGGAGTTGAAAGAAAATTTCCAGTTCAGTAAAAATAACCCCAATGGAAGACTGGACGTATATTAAATTTTTAGATGATGAGAAACATAGCTTTTACCTTTACAAATGAAACAAAGATGAAACAGATAGAAACCTTTTTTTATATCATATCCTTTATTACTGTGGGTGCATCAAAATTTCAAAAGTTAATAATCGATACTCGAGTGGACATATTGGTTTTCCAATGATTTTTTATGATTTTAATTCTTGAGTACATTGTTATTTAACCATGTGGTATTTTTATTCTCGTTTGTTGCTCATTCATTTTCATTTGTTCGCAATGGGAGACCCAAGCAATGAAGTAAAATATAATATGGGAATTAAGAAATAATATAAATACTAGGAAACCAAGAAGAAGCATTAGAAACTAAAGAGCATTAAAGAAAAATCAAAAATTCAAACTTTCTTATTTTTATTCTTTTTTTTTAATGAAAGCAATGAATTCATTCAGTCAGCGGTTTTAAGCAGAAATAAAACAAAGTGTTTCATTTAAGAAAAAAAATTTCAGTTCCCAAATTTTGTATTGTCAAAATATTTGTGACCACTTTGTGACCAATTATTTAATGACTTATACTTTTTTCTACCTCTTTTTCTTTATGTGTTACAGGCCATATCGGTGACCATGACAAATATTGTTTATTGTCTGTGTAGTTTTATTGCTTTTCTCAGTATACTACTTCTTTTTTATTAATAATTCGTAATGGTTTAAAATTGGATTAATTTTCAGTATTTCCTAATGTCTAAACCATAACAGACAATTATGGTTCTGAACAATTCTGTTTTAAGACAATGTTTATGTTTATTTTTTTTATTTATTTCAACTTCACAATTTATATTTTTGTTTAAAATTTGACCTTCATTAGCACATTTCGACTTTTTTCCAAACTCTGACTTTCTGCAAAAAAATCTAAATTGTTTTAAATTGGTCCAGCTTTTGCTTAAATCTAAAGTAAGTACTTCTTTAAATTCGTCTTTCTAGAGATTTCGTTTGTCAAAATTTCGCCTTTTGATATAAATTTAATAAATCTCCTAATAAAAAAGTGGACATTTAAAGAAAATCAATAATTTGAGAGTTTTGAGAAAAAATCCCAAAACAATTTTCACTTTTTCCCCAAAATTCATTTTTTCCTTCTTCAAAATTTTGACTTATTTTCAATATTAGGCTGTTTTTTAATAAATAGCTTGTTCCACTTTGTTATAAATTGCGATTTTTTTCCTGAAAAGTTGTTCCTTTTTACGAAATTTTAAAGTTCTTAAATTTGGTTTCTTTTTTACGTTTCGCAAAATAATTGAATTTTTTTAAAATTTAGCATTCATTTAACTCAAAGTTTCTGCAGATTTAACTTGTTTCCCAAAATTCGAGATTTTATGCAATATTTTTGTAAATTTTGACTTTTTTCTCGAAATTTATTCTGTCTTATTTATTATTTCAAATTTATTATTTTAAGTCTTAGTTTTGTCCTCAAATTTGATTTTATCTGGGAGATTTTGATTTATCACTTGACATTTATCTCGAAATATAAAATTTTTTTCACTGGTTTTTTAAAAAATTAAATATTTTAAATTTGTATAATTCTCAAAATTTAGAACTTGTTACAAATGCTAACTGTTTTTTAAAATTTAATCTAACCATTTTCAAAATTTTGTCTTTTTCCTCGCAATCCAATTTTTTTGTCAGTCTTACTTTCAAAAACAAATCTTGTCCTCTGAGACCAAGAAAAATTAAAAAACACAACAAAGGTTGCTCTAATGCGTTTTGATAGCCAATCTATTATCTTCAGAGAGAGTATCTCTCTGAAGATGATAGCTTGGCTATAGAAACGCGTTAGAGCTACCTTTGTTATGTTTTTTAATCAGAAGCTATCGAAACGCGTTAGAGCAACCTTTGTTGTCTTTTTTAATCTTTCTTGGTTTCAGGGGAAAAGATTCGTATGTCAATTTTTGAAGAAAAAATTGTTATTTAGTTTATTTTGGCTATCAAAACGCGTTAGAGCAAACTTTGTTGTGTTTTTTAATCTTTCTTGGTTTCATGGGACAAGATTTATATTTCAATTTTTGAAGATAATCAAGGAGCAGTCCGTTCCTCCAAAAATAAGTCTTACTTTGTTTTATAAGGTTGATTTTAATTTGTTTAAAGTTCGACATTTTCTCTATTTTTTGGTCAGTTATTCTTTGTTCTTAAAGGCAAATTTTAACTTGTTCCAAATTTGACAATTTCTCAAAATTTCGGATTTATTTTTATATTCTCCTTTTCAAGTTGTACAATTTTTTTCAAAAATAAATTTTTCGAAAATATTAAATTTTTTTAAACTCTTTTCTTTTTTTTTTGGTAAAACGGACTGGCCCTTGGTTATCTTGAAAAAATGAAATACAAATCTTGTGTCCTGTACCAATAAAGATTAAAAAATATAACAAATGTTGCTCTGACGCGTTTCGATATTCAAGCTATGATCTTCAGTATCTCTCTGAAGATGGCTTAGCTACCGAAACACGTTAGAGCAACCTTTTTTATGTTTTTTAATCTTTCTTGGTTTCATGGGACAAAATTTGTATTTCAATTTTTGCAGGTAACCAAGGACCAGTCCGTTCCTCCAAAAATAAGTCTTACTTTTTTTTATAAGGTAGATTTTAGCTTGTTTAAAGTTCGACGATCTCTCTATTTTTTTGTCAGTTTTACTTTGTTCTAAAAGGCAAATTTTAACTTGTTTAAAGTTCGACAATTTCTCAACATTTCGGATTTATTTTTATACTCTCCTTTCCAAGTGGTACAATTTTTTTCAAAGTTTAATTTTTTCAAATTATTAAACCTTTTTAAACTCTCTTGCTCTCTTTTTTTGGTGGAACGGACTGGTGCTTGGTTACCTTCAAAAATTAAAATACAAATCTTGTCCCCTGTACCAAGAAAGATTGAAAAACACAACAAAGTTTGTTCAAACGCGTTTCAATAGCCAAGCTATCATCTTTAGAGAGATACTATCGAAACGCGTTAGAGCAGGTTGTGTTTTTTAATCTTTTTTGGTTTCAGGGGACAAGATTTGTATTTTAATTCTCTTGTTCTCATACAATTTATTCTGAAAATCAATTTTTTTATCAAAATGAGAAATTTCACTCATTCTAGAAACTTCAAACTTTGTAAGCTCAAATTTTTTTTCCAAAATTCTTACAAATTTTTACTTATTTCCCAAAATTTTGACCTTTAGGAAACTTTTGTTGTTTTTAGGTTTTATTTCATTTTAAAATATCAATTGCTTTACTTAAATTTTGAGTTGATTAGAAAAATTTCGACTTTTTTAAAATATTTTTCTTAAAATTTCAAATTTATTTCCAAAAATTCTCTTTAAATCTTTCTTGGTTTCAGAAGACAATATTTAAATTTAATTATCCTGTTTTCGTTCAATTTATTTTGAAGATTTGATATATTTATCAAAATGAGTAATTCAACATATTCTCGAAGCTTCAAACTGTCTAGGTTTCAACTTTTTTTTTCCAAAATTCCTACAATTTTTTTCATATTTCTTAAGATTTTGACTTAATAAAATTTCATAGTTTTAAGGTTTCATTTTGTTTTAAAAAATCAACTGTTTTACTTAAAACCCGAGTTCATTAAAAAAATTTTGGCCTTGTTAAAATACTACAATTTTCTTAAAGTTTAAAATTTATGTACCAAATTCCTCTATTATTTTAAAGTCGTAATTTTTTTCCAACAATTCATTTTTTGCTTTAATTTCAAGTTTTTTGAATTTGCCCATATATTTGAAATTTTAATTCTTAACATTCAACGCTTTTTAAAAAAATATTTAATTTATTTAGAAAAAGTTGACATTTTCTTAAAATTTTGAGCTTCTTCTGGAAACTTCAACCTTTTTTAATTCATTTTTTTTAGTTTTTTGTATATTTCTCAGAATAATAATTTTTGTCGAAGTTAAATCATCATTTTATTTTGAAGAAAAACACAAATTATTCATCTGGTTTACAGATGGATCAAAGAAAGCACATAGGACTTCAGTGGGAATTTATAGCCCTAACTATAGGTTCTCTAAAGCCTTAGGAAAATACCCAACTGTCTTTCAAACTGAAATACATGCAATGGAACTCTGCACCTACGAATGTCTTCGAAGAAACCTGAAAGGAACAAAGATCTACATTAACTCTGACAGCCAAGCGGCAATAAAGGCTCTTAGCAGTTATATTGTCAAATCCAAACCAGTTTGGGACTGTCAAACTCGAAGGCAACTGGATAAACACAACAGGATCAGTCTTAAGTGGGTGCCAGGGCACAAAGGAATACAAGGGAATGAAACTGCGGACCAACTCGCTAGAGGAGGCTCTGCATCGTCATTTGTTGGACCTGAACCGGCTTTTGGTTTTTCTAAAAATCAATCAACAATAAGGTAAAAAAATGAGAAGCAAAGGCAAGAATTTCCCACCAGAGATCATATCTGGGACTACGACAGCGAAAAGATTCATATCTGGAACGTTTCAAAAGACAAAGAACTACTTAGAACTCAGCAAATCCGAATTGAGGATCCTAACCGGCCTCTTAACAGGACAGTGCCCTATGAAGTACCACCTCAAGAAAATGGGTCAGGCTGAAGCAGACCTATGTCACTTTTGCGAAGAAGCTGCGGAGACTGCAGAACATGTGCTCTGCAAAAACAATGCGCTTGCGCGCAAAGGGCACGTCCAGCTCGAAAGGACGTCCTTAGAGCCCTCAGATGCGGAAAAACTCAATCCCAGGTCCACAATAAACTTCTACAACAGTTTGAACCTGGTAACTACAATAGATCAGGGTATGCACAAAAGGTCTCCTTAGGTCGAGGTGCGGGGTGGACGAAGAGAAGCACGAAACCGCCCATATATAATCCAATATAATCTAAAATTTAAATACAGAACTTGAGATAAACGTGTGTTTCTCTCTGAAGATGACAGCTTTGCTGTCAAAGCGCGTTAGAGCAACCTTTGTTGTATTTTTTAATCTTTCTTGGTTTCAGGGGACAAAATTCGTATTTCGAAATAAGACTGACAAAAAAAATGGATTTCGGGGAAAAAGATAAAATTGTTAGTTCTGTATTTCAATTTTTGAAGATAACCAAGGACCAGTCCGTTTCATATAATCTAATCTAATCCTGAAAAATTATTTTTTTTTAATTTGACTTTCTCTGAGAATTTTTTTTTAAAGTTTAACAATTTACTCAAGGTTTTTTTTTCAAAATTTGTCTCTTTGGTTTTTTACAAATCTAGATTTTCTTTTTAATAATGAGTGGTATGGGCATCTGAAACGAATGTCTATGGAAAGATAACCCCCCAAAGAATATGGGAATAGAGTCCGCGTAATTGACGAAGAAGGGGGGAGACCAAAACATTTCTGGAAGGAAGATGTGTAGGAGGCTATGGGGGCGAAAAATCTCACGCAGCATGAATGCCTGAACCGACAACAGTGGAAACTAGGATGCACGAGGGGCAGTTTGCAGTAAATCAATCGCAAAAAAAATGTTTTTTGAAATTCGTCTTGTTTTCGAAATTTTAATTTGTTCTCCAAATTCAATTTTTTTTAATCAAAATTTAAATTCTTTTAGAAGATTTTTGACTTTTTTTTACATATTACGATTTTTTCACATATTTTTTCTTAAAATGTTGTTTTAAATGGGAATTTTGTTTAAGTGTAGACAATTTTTTTTTCAAAAATTTGGCTTCTTTACACACCTTTTACTTTTTCTTAAATTCGATAATATTCTTGTCTTGTTTTTACTTTATTTTTAAATTTTGTTTATTTTTTCTGAAATATCTAAAAGCATTTCGATTTGTTCTAGAAATTTGGGTTTATTTTTCAAAATTTCGTTCTTTTCTTTAAATTAGTTATTTTTCCAAATGTTTTCCTTTTTCTTAAAATTTGAAGTTTTCTAAAAATTTTGATCTCAATCTTCGACATTTTGCGTTTTCTTCCCGAAAATTTTGGGAGTTTTAAAACAAAAAGGTAAAAATTTTGTTAAAAGTCCTCTGTTAAATCCTGTGTTGAAGTCTTAGTAGAAAAAAATCATGGAAAGGGTCTCAGAAATTTCACCTTTTCTTGAAGTCCGTTATTTTCTAAAAATGTCAACTTTTTTTTTGTAATTATTTTATTTTATTTATTTTTTCCTTCTGAAGATGACAGCTTGGCTGTCAAAAGGCGTTAGAGCAACGTTTGTTGTGTTTTTTAATCTTTCTTGGTGTCAGAGGACAAATTCTGTATTTCAATTATTTTATTGCTCAAAATGTTAATAAAAGTAATAAAAGTTAAGTCAAAATTCAAATAAAATGTCAAATATTTTGTCAAATTTAAAGCTGACAAGTTTTTAAAAGTTCGAGTTTAAAAGCATCATTTCAAAATTAAAATCAAAATTTTACGAATCTTTAAAAAAACACATAAATAATCTTGGCATTTTACTTGAAATTTTGACTTAAAGTTTATAAAAGAGTTTTTGAATTCTAGAGTTTATAAATTGAAAGCCTAAAAAGAAAGACCGACAATCTGTAAAGAAAGAAAGTCGTTTTAAATTGAATTCGACGTTTTGCTCTAAACTATAATTTCTTTCTAAAAAAAATTGAAATTTCGAGCTTAAAGTCAAAATTTTGATATTTTTTTAAAAAATAATTATTGTTTTATAATTGTTATAATTTTATTTAAATTTAGACATTTTTTTGTAATTTCTTTGTAAATTTGAAAAAAACAGGTTCAAATTTTATTTTTGAGAAATTCGAATTAATACAAAAGAATTCAAAATGTGCCTGTTACTCATAACATTTTTATTTTTAGTTTAAATATTTCCACTTTTTTTTTCAAGATTTCCGACGAAACTAAAAATTCTAGGTAAAAAATCGAACGTCTTAAAATTGATTTTCCAGAAAAAGACTTCTCTAAAGAATTAAGTTCTAAAAGAGTGGGGGAGGTTAGATGGTGGTGGTCCCTAAATGGTGGGGGCCCCTAGATGGTAAAGGCCCCTGTCCAATTGCATATTTTGTGCACAAATTAAAATACAAATCTTGTCCCCTGAAACCAAGAAAATTTAAAAAGCACAACAAAGTTGGCTTTAACGCGTTTCAATAGCCAAGCTATCATCTTTAGAGAGATACTATCGAAACGCGTTGGAGCAGGTTGTGTTTTTTAATCTTTTTTGGTTTCAGGGGATAAGATTTGTATTTCAATTCTCTTGTTCTCATACAATTCTTTCTGAAGATTCAATTTCAAAGAAATACTAACACCTAATCCCAAAATTAACCCTTATATACTAAAAATATTCACTTCGTGCATGATCGACGGCATCCGAATGCGCATGCGCATTTAATCATACATGTGATAGTGTCACAATTCCTTATCTACCAACCTTAACTATTTTTAACAGAGATTAGTGGCCTAAAGGGCTAGAGCAACCATTCATAAGGTTGTCTTCACTCTTATGGATGGCTAAGCTTTCACATTGATTTAACATAGATTTCTTATTTACTACTCTTAACTTATTATCTATTCTATGATCTAATTCAAAGGCATGTCGAGCCACACTTGCGAGCCACTTGATTTCTTAGTTCTTTCGTACCTCAGATGAACCAAATATTCCTTCAAGAGATCGTTTTGGTTTCAGGGCACAAGATTTGTATTTTAATTTTTGAAGATAACCAAGAACCAGCCCGTTCCACCAAAAATAAAAATATATTGTGCACTTCTAAATCCAGTCCTGTGTGTAAACAAATCTATCTTAAGATATACTAAAGCAAAGCAAAACTGGCGTGGACTTGACCGAATCCCGTGGAACTTTCTAATCAACCCAGTATTATTAAGGGAAAATTCAAACAATTTAACTCAACATTCAACCTGTGTTTAAATAAGAAGTACTTGAGCAATCGGGCGAAAACAAACGCGGAGAAAATCTCCGTCAAATTTATGTTTGGGAAATAGTTAGGCGGACGCGGAAATACTCCGGAAAATTGAAATTTCCCGGTCGACATTAAATATATAACTTATTCATAGGTCTTAGGATCTAATTTAAAGAAGGAAAAACAAAGCTATAGATAACAGAAATGGGGATGCTATTAAAACCCCCTTAAAGATTCTCGAGGAAGCGCCATAAAGGAAGTTTAAGCGAACATAAGTGATGTCGCTAGGGAAAAAAACTCTTACCAAATAAACCTCTTTGGAGAAGCTATCAGTGGATACTTATACGTAATAGGTCCTTCGGAATGTTTTTGTTTGTACATATTTCCTTTCTTTGAGTTATATTGTTATTGGGGATTTTCATCATTAATATCCTTGGTTGTTTTTTGGCGATTGAAATAACAGATTCTTTTGATATTTGTACTATTTCCTCGATCTATTTTAAGAAAATACTGATAGAAGGTAAAGCTGCAGGTAAAGCATTTTTTGTTGTTTGATATATTTGCGTTTGAGTGAGTTTTTTAAAGTGAATATTTATTAACCCCCGTTGAGCGATTCATATAAGGGATAAACCTATGGTTTAGCGTCATCATCACACGTGACCATCACACGTTACCAGTATGCTCTCCTGTTAACATTAGAGCATGTCGGTGACGCAAATTGGCGTCACAGTGATAAATAATGATCAGTTTACTTTCTTTAAAAACCGCTCAAACCGACTAAGAAATTTGAGTTTCAAAATTGCATGATCGGCAACGGGGTTTGAACCCACGACCTCTCAAGCATGTCAAACGAAGAAGACAATACCAACCACCTAATCTGTACTGTTTTTGACAAGTTCGCTGCGTTTTAAAAGTATCTCTGCGTCTAATATAAGTTAACTATTGTGCGTTGTTTATATTGTAGTTTAGTTTAATTATTTTTTCAATTGTTTAATTGTATAATTACTGTACAGTGCAACAGTGAGTTCCAAAGTAGTTTGTACAAGAAGAGCAAATATGATCATATTTCACGAGAAGGAAGTCAGTCGTTTGAGAATGAATTGTTTCATAACCTTTACCCTTTGCGAGTGGATTAAACTTTATATATATATATATATATATATATATATATATATATACAGAGTGGGCCACGCTAAACGCTGCGACCTCTAGGAGGTATGGGGTAACATATTTTAAAAAATAAATATAGCAGTTGAATATTGGACGCTACGGTGTACATGCTAAAAATATTTTCAAATATACAGGTTGTTTTAGAAAATTGCTACATATCAAAGTTGTGATTTTTTAAAGGAGACACTATGTTTTTTTCTCATTTTTAAATTCAGTGCAAAAAAGTACGTCAGTTTTATTCAGGTTTTCCTGTACCAAAACCTTACCCTTTTTAAATTAATCAGGTTTTTTTAAAAAAGACGAGTTTTGCAAAATGTTAATCTTACTCCCGAAAGTGAAAAAATTTAATGGTGGCGACTTCAAATTTTTATTTGGCATACCTCTTGCTAGAAAATGCAGTTGGGGCAAATACCTAACTTTATAACAGGACGTTTCAAATTTACCGAAACATTTACTCGAAGTTGGGATTTCAATTTCTTTGTAAATTTAAATGGAACACCCAGTATATTTTTATTTTAAATACTAGAAAATTTAATTCTCTTTCAGATGGTGTGCACTTTTTCTACTTAAGTTCAATGGTTTGAGAGATAAAACTCATTTTTGACGAATTATGCTGCTTTTAATCCGATATCCAAGATAAAATAACATTTGATCATAGTTGGCAGACGTCAGTGAACTGACGTAACTCTTATAATAAGTTAAATTGCACTTTCCTAATTCAAAAGAGTTTATGTTGACTTCTTTATTAAGTTGAATTTGCTAAAATGGAAGGATATTCTGTTGACGAAAAGGTCAACATGATTTTGACAAAAGGTGAATGTTATGAAAACTGTTTATTAGCAACCAGATTATACGCTCAAAAATTTCCGGATAAAAGGCATTCAGATAAAAATGTCTTTCAAAGACTGTTAGCAAGATTTCGTGAATCAGGTACCATTGGTTATGAAATCCGTAAAATGTCAAAACCTGTTACGGGAAACGAAGAAAATGAGTTTCTTATAATGCAGTTAATTACTGAAAACCCTAATGTAAGTACCAGAATTCTTGAAAAAGAAACTACGATAAGCAGAACAAGTATACGAAGAATACTTAAGAAACATCAATATCATCCATATCACTATGAAATGCACCAACATATGTATGGAAGAGATTTTGAAAGACGTTTAAAATTCTGTGTATGGTTTCTTGAGCAAGTTGGAGAAGAATCTGACTTTTATGGTTCGATTTTATTCACAGATGAATGCACGTTCCATAATACCGGCCTAGTTAATCGTCACAAATTTCATTATTGTAGCACTGAAAATCCCCATTTATTTCGTAGTCAGGATTATCAAAATCGTTGGAGCGTTAATGTATTTGGTGGAGTTATTGGCAATAACGTCGTTGGGCCATACTTTTTGATGGCTCCTTAAGTGGGCAAGTTTTTTTAAGATTTCTAAAAACACATTTCTGGATTATACTAGAAAATGTACTTTTAAATACAAGGTAAAAAATGTGGGTTCAGTCCTGCCCATTTTCACACTTCCGTAAGGGAATATTTAAATAGGAAATTTCAAAATAAATGGATTGGTAGGGGTGGTCCCCATAGCTGGCCACCCAGACCGCTGGACCTAACCCCAATGGACTTTTTCCTATGGGGGTATGTAAAAAACATTGTATACAATGTTTCCCCTACCGCCCCAGAGGACATAAAAAATCGAATACGAAATGCTTTTGAAACAATTGACGAAAGTATTTTAACAAATGTTAAGAACTCTTTTGAGAAAAGAATATGACTTTGTGTAAAACAAAATGGTTTCCACATTGAATATTTGTTGAAGTAGAACATTGTTTCTTATTTCTGTTGGATATTATTTTCGCAATTTCATTAAATACTACACTAAGTATGTAGTTGCTTTTTTGAATAAAACTATTTGTAAATTAAACTAGGTTAAAATAAAACAAATGAAATAACCTTACATAAGTCACTACCGTTAAGCAAAGCATGCCATCCTTGATCAAAATTTTTTTCTTTTTGGATAATGATGAGAAATAGCACAATTCCTGAAAACAGTCATTTCTCTTAAACTACTAAATTTAAGCATAGAAAACGTACATACCAACTTAAAGACAATTAAATATATCATTATTTAAAATTAAAAGATACTGGGTGTTCCATTTAAATTTACAAAGAAAACGACATCTGCAGTTTAAGTAAATGTTCCGGTGAATTTGGAACATCCTGTATAAATTTTGAAACTTGTCCAAACTGCATTTTCTAGTAAATGGTATGCCAAATAAAAATTTATAGATAACACTGTCAAAATTATTTACTTTAAGGGATAAAATATTTCTTTTTGAAAACCTTGTATTTTAAAAAAAAGTGGATTTTCTTAAAAAAGGTTATGTTTAGGTATAGGAAAACCATATAAAAATTGACTTTATTTTTAGCGCTAAATGTAAAAATAAAAAGAAAAATATGGTGTCATATTTAAAAAACTACAACTCTTATATGTAACTATTTCCTAGAACACCTGTATATTTGAAAATATTTTTGACATGTTGATTTTAGCAACTCATATTTAAACATAATATTTATTTTTTAAAATATGTTATCTTATAGCTCCTAGAGGCCGTAGCGTAGAGGTTGGCCCACCCTGTATATATTAGTATTAAAAATAAATTGTAAAAAGTGTCTTGTACTTCAGGGATGACAAATGACAGTAGTAATCAGATGTTGAACATTACATGCAATAAGTTAAAAAAGTGAAGTGTTTAAAAATTTATTTCGTTATCAATAAATGTAGAGCGAAACAATCACCTTCCAACTGGCGTTAAACAGCGTTAATCTTGTCCGTATAACACTAGTCCGAGGAGGACGGGCATGAGATTCATTTTCAACTTGAGTTCGTATTTCCAAAATTTTTTTGTGCCATTCATATACTTCAGTTTTCTTCAAACAAGTATCCCCAAACTGTGCTTCCAGTCTGCGAAGAATTTCGGTGGGCTCTACACCTTCAACGGCAAGAAATTTAATGCCAATACGCTGCGCAACATGCGGATGAACCTTTTGCACACTCATTGTATTTACAACTGACAAACGCCGAGAACAAAATTCGCTGAGCCCAGGAAGTCACGTAATATCCCCACCTAACATGTCTAAGAATATGCGTACACTCCCGACGCCCTCATGGCGACATGATAGAAATTTCGGTTCATATTTGATTTACCCTCGTATAACGTTTTTTTCTATTAACTCCAAACCCAGTCGCTTTGGTATTTCCACTCTACAAATATTGGATTCGCTTCCAAACGAGGATCCAAACCACAGATAGAAAAAGGTAGATCAGTTTGATAGCATCTATTTTGGAATGTTTCCAATATTCTGGCTTGTTTACTAGTGTTGGTTAGAACTACCCCAAACTGACACTGTTATTTCCTAGTTCTAAGATTTCACTTCTATCGGCAGTCTTCCAGGACTACTTAGTTTTCTTTTCCTATCAGTTATGCCCTGCGATACATTTCTGATGGGCCTTGATGGGCTTTTTTTTACCATGTCTGCCCAAGAAATATTAATAGAGGCTTAAATTGTATGGTGTACAAGAGCGTGCCGGGTGCAGATTAAAATTTGATTAGGTGCAATGGACTGCCACTATTACAACGTAAACCGGAGATTAAAACGATACTTTACAGCCACTAATCTGAATTGGGGACCCTATAAAATACTTTTAACGATCTCTGATTACAGTCACACTAATAATTGATTATGCTTTTAAAAAGGTAATTGAGAAAGTGTAGTTAGTTTAAAGGAAACTTTGTCGTCTGTAATTTGCATTCTTCTAACGTGTAAGGCAACTTTGGTCATTTTAATTTTTTCCAAATCTAACTCACTAAATGCTCGATGAAATAGCTTTTCATGTGGAAAGGTCATGGTCTAATTTTCTTTAAAAACTCGAAAGTTTTGAAACAACTTTGATGTTTAAACTCAAAAGAGCAAGAAAACTAAAGTAAAGTTAAACTTTGAAAAGAGATGGTCAACTTTTTTAAAAGAGGACAAAGTACTAAGTTTCACTTAAAAATTAAATAAATGCAGAAATCGCCCAAACCCAAAGTGTTGGAGAAAACGTTGCAAATTGAAAAATATATCAAATTTTTCAAAAAAACAGGTTTAAAAACTGAAATACAAATCTTGTCCCCTGAAACCAAGAAAAATTAAAAAACCCAACAAAGGTTGCTCTAACACGTTTCGATAGCCAAGCTGTCATCGTCAAAGAAATCATCTTCAGATCATCTTCAGAGAGTATCTTGACTATCGAAACGCGTAAGAGCAACCTTTGCTGTATTTTTTAATCTTTCTTCGTTTCAGAGGACAAGGTTTGTATTTAATTTTTCAAGATAAGTAAGGACCGTCCACCAAAATCAATTTTAAGCTTGAAATTTACAACAAAGGGGTCGAAATTTAGGTTCAATGCTATAATTCACAACGGAAATAAACTTGACATTTCTCAAGTTTAAAATTAAATTATTCAGAAACAAATCAAAATTTTCAAAAAGAATAGATTTAAAAAGTCTCCCAATTTTGATTTTTATTGATTATTGATTTTAATTGATTTTATTGATTATTATTGGCAAGTTTAACAAAAAATTTAAAGCTTAATTTAGAAATCTTTAATAATTAGAGATTTCCAAAAAAACGTGAAATTCATAACTTTTTATGTTTCAATTCGGAATTTCGAGAGAGAAATCCAAGAGACTAAAGTCGAAATAAAAAAAGACAAGGAAAAGGGCTTTTCCGACAATTTCTAGTAAAAATCCACATTTTGAAAGTTATTTCAAAAATTTGAAAATACAATTTAACAAAAAATTCTATAAAAAGTTTATATTTGGAAATTTGGAAATTTTATAATAAAAGCGAAATTGATATAAAAATCTTGTACCCTGAAAGAAAATGTTCCTTTTTTAAATTATGGACTTTTTTTCGTAATGTTGACCTTTTGATTAGAATTTTCGATTTTCTTTAAAGATTCTGACTTTTTTTAATTTTGGCTGTTTCTCAATATTTTAATTGAGTTGAAATTACGGACTTTTTTGAAAATTTGCTTTTTTTTAATATTTAGATCTTCTTCTCAAAATCTTGACTATTTTTTTTTAAAAAGTCAAATTTTTCGAGAGCTCTCTAATAATAAGATCAACTTTTGTTGCGTTTTTTAATCTGTCTTGGTTTCAGGGGACAAGATTTGTGTTTCAATCACAATTTTGAAAAGTGTACTATTTTTTAAATCTTTTAAATAGTTTTTTTTTAAGTTTTAATATTAAGATCTTTTTCTCAAAATCTTGACTATTTTTTTTTAAAAGTCAAATTTTTTGAGAGCTCTCTAATAATAAGATCAACTTTTGTTGCGTTTTTTAATCTGTCTTGGTTTCAGGGGACAAGATTTGTATTTTAATCACAATTTTGAAAAGTGTAACTATTTTTTAAATCTTTTAAATAGTTTTCTTTTTAAAAGGGTGAAAATTTTCAACACAATAAATTCTAAATTTTGAGAAAAAAGTCAAACATTTTGAAATAATTGGATTATCACAATTTTGAAAAGTGTACTATTTTTTTAAATCTTTTAAATAGTTTTTTTTTAAGTTTTAATATTAAGATCTTTTTCTCAAAATCTTGACTATTTTTTTTTTAAAAGTCAAATTTTTTGAGAGCTCTCTAATAATAAGATCAACTTTTGTTGCGTTTTTTAATCTGTCTTGGTTTCAGGGGACAAGATTTGTGTTTCAATCACAATTTTGAAAAGTGTACTATTTTTTTAAATCTTTTAAATAGTTTCTTTGTAAAGTTTTAATATTAAGATCTTCTTCTCAGAATCTTGACTATTTTTTTTAAAAAGTCAAATTTTTCGAGAGCTCTCTAATAATAAGATCAACTTTGTTGCGTTTTTTAATCTGTCTTGGTTTCGGGGGACAAGATTTGTGTTTCAATCACAATTTTGAAAAGCGTACTTTTTTTTTTAAATCTTTTAAATAGTTTCTTTTTAAAAGAGTGAAAATTTTCAACACAGTAAATCTAAATTTTGAAAAAAAGTCAAACATTTTGAAATAATTGGATTATTTTTGAAATAAAAATTGGTAGTTTAGTTTCGACAATTCAAAAATAATCATTTTTTTCAAAATGTTTGACCTTTTTCTAATTCGACTTTGAGTTGGTTGGTAACTGAAGGTCGTTTTAAAAAAAGTAAGGATCAATTATAAAAAAATTTAAATCAAAAAGTAGAAATTTTTAAAAATAGTGAACATTTTTAGAAAAAATCAAATTTGCGAAATAAGGTCAAAATTTTTAAAAACAGAAAAAATGTTTAAAAAATTCAGTCCGAGTTTTTCGGAAAAAGTCAAATTTACAGTAAAAAACAAATTTTTGAAAAGGAGTAAAAACTTTGAAAAAAAAAAGTCAAAACTTCGATACCTAAAATAAAAATATCGAATTGTAAAAAAAGAATTAAAAACTTTGGGGATCAAAATTTAAAAAAAAGATAAACTTTTAAAAAAACAAAATTTTGAAAGAGATCGAAATTTTTAAATAAATTAGAGTTTTTTAAGAAATCTAAATTTTTGGAAAAGTACAATTTTTAAAAGGTTCCAAATTTTAATAAAACTGACAATTTTCAAATAAATTCGACAGTTCTTTAGAACGTTGACTTCTTGCAAAAGGAATAATTTTTTTTTAGTTTTTGTTTTGGATGAGCAGCTAGCAGAAATATAGTAATGTTTGTGCCGTTATTGAGTTTACATGTAAAACAAAACAAATTGAACTCTTTCAATTTCACAACCTATGAAATTGCCTAAACTGTAGGTTACTTTGGATAATTGATTACATTAAGTTTTATTTCTGTTAGCTATTTTTTTTTAAGTCATCTTAGGCCGTTTTGCTTCACTACCTTTTATAAGTAATATTAAGAAATATATCCTAGCTAACCATAGGCGTAGTTAGAATAGGGCAGGATGGGGCGCTTGCCCCCCTCTAGTTCATGCAGCAAACCGAACATTTATGTAGTCAACTGGGAAACCAAACTTTTTTTAGCTTCAAAATTCATGCTTTCTTTGAAATATTTTCTCGAAATTTCAACTTTTTTCTCAAGTTTCGTAATTTTTTACAAAATTTGTCTTTTCTTTTGTAATTTTGCATTTATTGGTAAAATTCCACTTCTTTCATTAAACAGGGTTTTATCAAAATTTTAAACTTTTATTTAAAAGTTCCTCGTTTTTTTCAAAATTTTGCCATTTCTGGAAACTCGACTTTTGCTGAAAATTTCCACTTTTTTTTAATTCTGCACATTTCGGCTTTTTTATTAAAATTTGCCTTTCTCTCGAAAATTGGCCAACCTTCTTATAAAAAATATAATTTTTTGTAAAATTTAATTTTTTTTAAGAAAAAAATTTGTGGAAGTTTCAGTCTGTTTGTCAAAATTTCGACGTGTATCACAATATTTAATATTTTCCGACGCCACATGGGGCAAGGTAGGACGCCTGTCTTTCTCTAAGTCAAGCAATGAAGAGAAAATATTTACCCAGAAAGTTTCCACTTTTTTCTTAAAATTTCGTTTTTTTTTCGCTAAAATTTGGTTTTTTCTTAATTTTGATGAAATTTGACTCTTCTTAAAAAATTTCAAATTTAAAAAAACAACAAGAATAAATGCTTTTTTCCAGAATTTAGATCTTTTTTGCAGACTTTAGATCATTTTCTGGTAATTCGTTTTCAAAGTAATTTTTTTTCAAAATTTCGAATTTTTCCAAAAATTTGACTTTCTCTAGAACATTTTAAATATTTTGTCAATTTCAAAGTTTTTCCGAATTTTTGTTTTTCTTTCAAATTTTGATAATTTTCCAAACATTTTTGAAATCTAGAGTAGTATATTTTGAATTATTTAGAATATTTTTGAAAATTAAGAATCTGATTTTTTGGAAATTTCGACTGGTTTTTTTTCATGAAAATTTAAATTTTATCTCAATATCCAATATTTAATATTTTCTCGGTAAATTCATCTTTTTTCTCAAAATGTTTACTTTTTCTCTTAAAATAGCCTTTTCCCTAAAATTAGCTTTTTTTCTAGAATTCGACTTTTTCAAATTTTCGATTTTATTGAACTTTTGTTTTAAATTCGTTCAAAATTGTTTATTTTGAAATTCCGCAAATTTTCTTAATATTTGTATTTTTCAACAAATTTTCACTTTTATCCCAAAAAATAGTTCTAAAAATGTTTTCTCTATAAATTAGATCGGAACATTTTTTTCAATTTATTTAACATTTCTTCGGCCCAGTTTGGAAATATTTAAATTTTTATGTTTTGTTGTTTGTTTGTTTTTAAATATTTACAAACTGGGCCGAAGAAATGTTAAATAAATTGAAAAAAACATAATATTTCCGGTCAATAAGGGTCTACCGTGAAGAATAGATCGGAATGTTAATTAAAATGTTAGGAAAAATATTTTTGCGGATTTTGAGAAAAAGATTTCTTATAAATTAAACATTTTTCCTGAGTTTTAAATTTCGAGAACAATGTTTTTGAAAATTGGGAATTTTTTCTTAAGATTTGACTTTTCTCAAAAGTAAATTATTTCAAATGTTAACTTTTATTAAATTTTGAACTTTTTTGAGCTTCTGTGAAAGGTTAGTTTTTTATTATTAATATGATTTACTGAAAACTCCTACTTTTTTAAATTTTTTTACTCGAAAATTATCTTTTTCGAAATTACTAGTTTCTAAAATTTCAATTTTAATCTTAAAATTAGATTTTCTCTTGTAAAGTTTAAATATTTTTAAAAAAGTGCGATCTTTTCCTCTTAGTTTCTCTAAATTGTACGTATTTTTTTAAAATGGTAATTTTTTTTCGAAATTCGTTTTATTAAATATTTGTTTTATTTCAATACCTTTTTTAAATTTGATTTCTAGTAATTTTAAATTACTATTCCAAATTCATCTTATTCTGAAAATTTTGGCTTTTACCACAAAATTCGATGTATCCTGTTCCCGGGAATGTCTCTAAAAATTTCATTTTCTTCAAAAAATTTGTTTTTTTTTTAAATTGGAAGGAAATTTTAATAGAAATTTAGGTCTAAGATCAATATTTTTAAAAAACGTTGAGAAACAAATGTCTTGTTAATTTCAAGAATAGTTAACATTTAAATAAAGCAAAAATTCTGAGAAATATTTTTGACAGTTGCAATATTCTTTTACCTATGTTTGGTTTGTTTTGGAAATTGTCACTTTTTTTAATCGACCTTTTGAAAATTTCGTCTTTTTTTTTAAATTTCACTTTTTCGAAATTTTGACATTTCTTGAATTTTTTTACAGATTTCTTTTTTAAGGTTTCATACTTTAAATCTGAAAATTTGATTTTCCCAGTTCGTGTAGTTTTTATGTACATTATTACTTAACCGGAAGGTTTTCTTTTTGGTTCTTAAATTTTTCAGAATAATTGTTGCCCTCCCCTTCTTGAAGGAAATCCTGCCTACGGTCATGTAGGTAACTCTTGAGAGACCAAAACATAACCTGAATCTTTGGATATAGAAATCAAAAATTAATTAGTAGATCCAATGAATGACTGCACCGGCAAGTGAGCAATGCCTAACATGGAGAGTTTCTTTAGAAAATCAAAATTCGAGGAAGTAAAATGTTAACATTTTCTAGAAAAACAGTTATCTAAATTTATTCGCTGGTAGCAGCTAGTATTATAATAAATACGATAATAAATCTCCTCCTTTAATGTGAATTTTAAATAAATATATTTTTAATTATTTTAATAATATATAATTTATCCCTTCTCGTCAAAGGCAATTTGCTTTAGATTTCGAAAAATAACTTTCTGTTAATTTTGATAGTGATGCACTTCAAGTTTGGGGCCCGATTGAGCCCAATCGCTTTAATCGTCTTAAATCCGGGCCTGAACGATAAATACAACAAGAGATATTAAAAATTTCACAATGTTTCTATAAATATTTGCTATGGCCGGACCTGTTCTCAAGAAATCAAATTAAATTATATCTCCCATATGGACAAATTCTGTAGCTTTTAAACACTGAATTCATTGAAACATAAACTGATTTATACTGTGACTAACAATCTCATCTAATTATTCAATGAGTAACGCAGTGAGCCAGAAACTATTCTTAAAGTATGTAACTATAGCAGTAAGAATTTTAAAATTGTACAAACCTCAGCCATCTTTCATAAACATGACAATGTTTACTTATGAAACTTGCCTATTTATGTTCATTCTGCGTTATTTACTTAAAAATACAACAAACTTTCCGAACAGTTTGTTTTAAGTTGGCAAGAAAACATCCCGTTCTGATAAATTCGTTTATTTTCAGTTACGACACCAGAGGGCCTCACAGCACTTTGGCAAAACATTGGCAGGACGGCAATTTAGACACGAGGGCGTTTTTCAGAACAATGACGGAACCTTCCACCTTGAGCATCGACAATATAAGTGAAAAGGACGAGGGCGAATATCGGTGCCGCATCGATTATTTACGTTCACCTACAAAAAACCTTAGAGTTAAGCTGACAGTAATAGGTAAGAATGGACTCTATTTCAGGGGTTAACTCCCTTTTATCTAAAATAATTTCACCTTATCTCCTGCTACCTTTAAACTCTCATTTTTTCAGTCGAAGGCCGTAAGGATTCCGGATTCCTTCCGAGAAAGATAAAAGAGCCCCTTTATGGCGGTCAGCTATTTGATAGTTAAAACAAATTAGGTTTTCTTTGGAAAAAGTCGCATGAGAAGACATTCTTTAAACGCTGCTACGCAATTCGAATCTAAAACGGGGCAAATAACGCAGTGAGTACATGTAATATGTGCCCATGAGCAAACAACGTCTCAACTAGTTTTGCTGAAATTCGATGGCTATGGTATTGCCAACCATAAAAAAATTTCTTTCCCGCTTTAAACAAGACTAAAAATACAAAAATCACTCATCACATTAATACCACTCGGATTTCTAGAAAAATTCCAAGAGATTACGTTGAGTCTCAGGTTCAATGTAAAAATTTAATATTTCGATAACATGTTTTTTTAATTAATTAAGACACTGACTTCAGGACATTATGATTGAATTATTAAGTCTCCTAGGCCAGATTTCCTGATTGAACTAGTCGTAAGCAATGTGGAAACTAATAAAACCGTGTCAACAAAGTTCAACGGAAGCTCCTACAGTTTAGAAGACAAGTTGTATAGGGGTAATGTGCAAAGTCTTAATTTTCTGATTTGTGTGCTTATTCAGAAATCCTTAAACTGAGTATTAGGTGATTTAATGCCTTGGTTAAAAAGTACAAAAACTTAACTAAGTAAAAAACATCTAATTAAGATGACTTCGTTTTGGATAAAATAAATATGATTAAGCCATCTAAATAATGTCGATATATCTCCGAAGATGACAGCTTGGATATCGAAACGCGTTAAAGCAACCTTTGTTGTGTTTTTTAATCTTTCTTGGTTTCTGGAGACAAGATTTGTGTTTAAATTTCTAAAGAAAATCAAGGACCAGTCCGTTCCCTCAAAATTAATATGTTAACCTCAAAAAGTCAAGAGCCTTTACTATTCTTAAATTACGGTTTCCTACAGAACGGTAACGTAAAAGAGCGACCGTAATGTTACGTCGAGTGACGTCACCAAAAACCGTGCACGTGCTTCTAATAGGCAGTGTTTTCCTACAGAACGTTAGGGGCTACCGCTGCGAAAAAATACGTCGACCCCACTTTCGAAGCGACCGCTGTGTACGGTGAGGATACTGCAAGCACGAGTTAATACGTTACGTTGCCATTTTACGTCGGAATGTAGCTACTAGGATTTATTTAACTTTTTTATTATTATGTGCATATTAGGGTGGTCCTTATTTAGGAAATGTTCGAATTTTTTTCCACGATAGTCCTAAATCGGTTCCAAATATATAAAAAAAAATCATGCCAAGTTATAGCTTTTAATTTTAATATCAACCCGGCCCCCTCGATAGCCAAAGTTTTAAATGGAAATAACATAGGAAAAGTTCTGTTAATATTTTGGAATTTTTTATCCCATAAACCAATAAACATATCATGTCGACAAATGATTATTTTTATAGAAAATTTACCGCTCTACAAAAAAGGTCTCTTATGATTTTTGGCTAACCTGACTAGTTTAAAAGTTATTCGAGGTCAAAATCAAAGTTCTAGTCAATCTAATGGTTTTTTTCGTTTTTACCATCATTTTATGATTCAAAAATGAAAAAAGGGTTATAATTTTTAATCTTAATGATTTTTTTCCAGAAAAATTTCAAGGTGACCGTGACCCTAAAATAATAGTTATACTAATTTTTTTTTTATTTTTGAACTGTCATAAGTTTCAACTATATTTCCAATTTCAAAATACACAAAATATTTTTGGCAAATTATTGAACGATTTTAATTTTGATTGATAAAAATATTGATACAATCTGGTTTCAAATTTAAATTTCAAGATAAGAACATTTCAGAAACTGATTATGCCGCCATCTATTAGATTTTACTTCAACTTTTCACATCACAATTTATTCTAAAGTACTCATAACCTATATTTATTATCTCAACTCTATTAAAATCGTTCACGAATATTTACTAATAGTTATGCTTTCTCGTTGTTTAATTAAATCCTTAAATTTCATCAATTCGATTTTAAAGTCATCAGGACAAATATGGAACTATCACGTTTACGTCAAAACATCTTTTTAATTGGTGATGTTGACGTCCAAATAGTGGGTAATAAATTACCATCGAAATTGCAAGCTCTAAAAGTGTTCTTTTTTCATACACGTATTTTAAATACTTCTGTACCAGAAAGTATCGCTGCAAGTAATTGATGAAATTATTGTGTTTTGGAAAAAAGCTCAAATTCCCGTTCAAGATATGCAAAGATGCCGAGATAAATTGAAAAAATTGTACGATGAGTGGCGCATACTTGTCAAACACAAAAATCGGAGTGACGTGGCTGTAAAAAAACAAAATGAATTTGTTTGTTCATTAAAAAAATTATTTGACATTGCACCATCAAATGTATTTGAAGTTATTGATGAAAATTCTAAAGAATTCTTAATTAATCAGAAATCAGATGAACGAATTGGTTTTACTTGCAAATATTAAAACAAATATGATGACGATGATAATAATTCTAATAAATTAAACAAAAAAACTCATTTTGAAAAACGAAAAAAAAAGAGTGATGAAGTAAAAAGCATTATTGGGTAAATTATGAGAATCAAATAATCAATTGATCTTTTATTACTTATTCACGTTCATATTTTATTCGTCATATTATTGTCCTTATTTGTTTTAGACAAAAATGTTGAACTTTTATCTAGCCAGGGAAGTGCTCTATCTGCATCTAGTGGAGAAATATACTTTCCTACTACTGCCGGATCATCAGAATCAAAAAAAACAAGAGGAAGTTATAATATTCTCAGTGATAGAGTTGTAGCTACTTTCGATCGATGTAAAGTAAGTGACAGAGATGCTGTATTTATAATAACTGCTATCTGTCAATCACTTATTGATATAAACCTACTAGATGTGGATATTAACTCTTTGATTATCAATCGATCATCTATTCGAAGACAACGACAAACTCTGCGAGAGTCAAAATCAATAGAAATAAAAAAACACTTCCAAGACTTGAATTTATCATCTATTGTTGTACACTGGGACGGAAAATTATTACCTAATTTGTTAAATACCGAAACCGTTCATCGATTACCAGTGATAATTACGTCAGAGGGCAAAGAAATTATGTTAGGTGTACCAACGAGTGAAGATGGGACTGGAAAGGCACAAGCTACTATTATTCACGAAACATTGCTGGATTGGGGATTCGACACTTCTGTCAAAGCGATATCCTGTGATACTACTGCTTCAAATTTAGGCATTCGAAATGGTGCTGCTGCATTACTGGAGAAATTATTAGAGAGAGATTTATTATATCTTCCGTGTAGGCATCACATTTTCGAAATTGTCCTAAGATATGTGTTCGAAGCTGTTTTTCCAAATACTGTTGGGCCAAATGTTCCACTTTTTATCAGATTTCAAAAGCAATGGGAAACTTTGAATAAACTGAATTACAAAACAGGATTAGATGATCCAAGAAATAAAAACGAGTTAACAGCTAGAAAAAATTAGGTCTATAAAAACTTTTGCCACTGAAGTTCTGACAACAAAAGCTGCCTCGTGATGATTACAAAGAGTTTTTGAAGCTTACTCTAGTCTTCATTGGTGTTATCCCAGAAAAATTTAGTTTTCGTAAGCCAGGAGCTTGCCATCATGCACGGTGGATGGCAAAAGCTATTTACGTGCTGAAAATGTACCTGTTTCGTGAACAGTTATCGTTGAAAAAAGGTGAAGACAATAAACTTCGACAAATATGTGTTTTTGTGACAACTGTTTATGTTAAAGCTTGGTATTTATCATCTAATAGTGTAAAAGCTCCGTACCATGATCTACAATTTATAAAAGAGCTACACAACTTTAAGGCGATCAACAGTAATCTTGCTACTGTAAGCAATTAATAGATTTAGGAATCATCTATGGTACTTATCGCCAGAGTTAGCGATCATCGCAATTTTCGATGAAGATGTTCCATTAGAAACCAAATTAAAAATTGTGGCTAAGCTGCATACAGAAGAAGACAAGATTTCAATTGATATTATTCCGGAAGAAGAGCTGGATTATACTAGTGAAAAATGTAGCGTAAAACGCTTTCAAAGCAAGAATATAAACGATTTATTGTACAACGATATCGATTTTTTTGTAACTGCAGAATCGATCAAATTTTTTGAAAGATTTGAGTTACAAACAGAATTTTTACAAATTCATCCTCCTGAATGGGCTGAAAATGAAAGCTACAAAACTGTATTACGGTTTGTCGAAAAACTATCGGTTGTAAATGACTGTGCTGAGAGAGGAGTTAAACTAGTGCAAGATTTTTGTAAACATTATACCAAAGATGAAAAACAAATGCAATTTGTATTACAATTAGTTAAAGATCATCGTCAAATGTTTCCTGATGCGCTAAAGAAAACTAATGTAACAACTTCATAAAAGTATGTGATTAAAAAAATTATTAAAAAAATGATAATATTGGTATTTTCTTTCAAGTCATTGAAATTTTAATAATAAATTTTTTCAATTCATTAATACTTTTCTTTCAGAGCATACGTCAAGGTAAGAAAATTCGTTTGAAATATAAATTATAACTCTTTTTTCATTTTTGAATCATAAAATGATAAAAACGAAAAAAACCATTAGATTGACTAGAACTTTTATTTTAACCTCGAATAACTTTTAAACCAGTCAAGTTAGCCAAAAATCACAAGAGACCTTTTCTGTAGAGCGGTCAATTTTCTATAAAAATAATCATTTGTCGACATGACATGTTTATTGGTTTATGGGATAAAAAATTCCAAAGTATTAACAGAACTTTTTCTATGTTATTTCCATTTATAACTTTGGCTATCGGGGGGGCCGGGTTGATATTAAAATTAAGAGCTATAACTTGGCATGAATTTTTTTTTATATATTTGGAACCGATTTAGGACTATCGTGGAAAAAAATTCGAACATTTTCTAAATAAGGACCACCCTAGTGCATATACAAGATGTTTTATATAATATTATATCTTCCTTTTATATTATTCAATTTTTATTAAATAAAAAGTTTGAAAATACCAAATGACATAGAATTTATTCTTCAATATGATAAAAAATTGCCATACTTTTTGAAACAATTTTAAACTTTTACAGACATAATCTTTAAACTAGAAGACTAAGAACATATTTAATTAGGTATATGCAGTGGCGCCTCGTAGCTAAAACTAGAGGGGGTGCTGCGACGACGTTTGCGTTAAAATTGTGTAAAAGCAAATGAGTTAAAACAAAATTAATAACATAAACCACCTCTGTTGCTTCTCAATAGAAATCTCAGCTTAAGGAAAATTTAAAAACGCAAAATTTCGGGGAAAAATTGGAATTTTGTGATTAAATAACGAATTTTATCTGTTTTTTAGTAACTTTCCTGAGATTGAAATATATATTTTTTAAAACTGATATTTTTTTCTTTTTAAATATCAAGTTTTTGAGAAAAATGTGAAATTAAAACTGAAAATTAAAGAAATAGTAACAAAAATTTCTATTTTTAAAATTGTTCAAAGTTTTGAAGTATATTTCGAAAAAAACCAAAATAAATAAATTTCCAAAATGTGAATTTTAATTACAAAGGATCGATTCTTTATGGTAGACCCTTATTGACCGAAAATATTATGTTTTTTTCAATTTAGAAAATTGTCAACAAACCATAAAAATTTAAATGTTTAGAAAATTGTCAACAAACCATAAAAAATTAAATATTTCCAAACTGGGCCGAAGAAATGTTAAATAAATTAAAAAAAAACAAAGGATCGACTTCAAGCTGAAATATTTGATCTTTGAAGTTTTCCTGGGAACTTAAAAATTACTAGAAATTGGAACATTAAATTGTGAATTTTTTAAGATGTTGAGTATTTTTAATTGCGACATTTCGACTTTTCTAGAAATGTTGATTTATTTTTAAAAAGTCCTGCTTAAAAAGTCGAAATTTTGAAAATATTTATGACAATTAATTTATTCTTAAAAAGTGTTTTTGTTCATTTATTCCGACATTGCTATTTTTTCAAAAATGTTATATTTAAAGAACAAATTTCAACTTTTTTCTAGAAATTTTATCTGCTCTTATCCAAATTTTGAGGTTAATCTTTAAATTTCAATTTATTTTTTATCAAAATTTAACAAATAAAAATAACAGTTCTAGAAAAATTGGAAATTTCGATTCAGAATTTCTTCGGTTGTACAATAGAGTGGTAAGTTTTTTTTAGCGAAATATCAAATCCCAAAAAAAGTTGAAATTTAGAAGGTTCATTTTTTCTTGAAATTCAATATTTTTCTCAAAATTGAAAATTACTTTTTTTAAATTTCTTCGTTTTTTCCCAAAATGGTAACATTTTTAGAGAAATATCAGTGTCAAAATTTCCACACACACATGAAAGCAATCACTAAACACGTACCTAATCGATTTAAAAAATATTAACCCCAAGCGGGGTGAAAAAGGATATTTAACTGAACATTGAAATTTAAAATTTTTTTTATAAGGCAAAAATTGGGTTTTGAAAAACAATTTTGCTCAAACAAGGCAACATTTAAAAAGTCGAAATTTTTAAAAAACTTTACAAAAAATTTCGAAACAAGATGCATTTCAAAGTCCTAAGGGGGTAACAAACGGTTTTATTAAATATTAAAAAATGTCAGCACTGTCTTTTGTAAGCTAAAAATTCGGTTTTCTAAAACAATTTTGGCTCAACAAGACAACATTTTGAAATGTCAAAAGTTTCAAAAAAAAAATCGAAAATTTTAATAGTTAACATTTTGAAAAACTGTAAAATGTTTTAAAAAAGTCGAAATTTTTAAAGAAGGTTGAAATTTTTAAATCAGGACAAAATTTTAAAAAAGGTCCAGATTTTCAAAAAAAACCAAATTTTCAAAAAAATCTAAATTTTCAAAAAAAATCTAAATTTTCAAAAAAATCTAAATTTTCAAACAAATCGAAACGTTTAAAAACATTTTTCAAATAAAAGTCGAAATTTAAAGAAAAGCCGAAATTTCGAAAATAAGTCGTAACTTTCAAAAGTCAAAACTTCGAGAAAAAATCAAAAATTTTAAAAATAATTGGAGTTTTTAATAAAAAATAAAAATCATCAAAAATCAAAATTTTCCAAAAAATTTGGAAAATTTCGATTTTCCAAATTTTAGGAAAAAAACTTTTACATCAGAATAGTCAAAATTAACAAAAAAAATATCAAAATTCAAGAAAAATCAAATTTAAAATAAAAATCCAACTTTCAAAAATGCAAAATTTTGAAAGAATCAACTTTTAAAAAAGTTTAAATTTTCACAAAAAGTAAATATTTTAATAAAGCCGTAAGTTTTCAAAACAGTAGAATAAAAATTCTACTGTTTTGAAAACTTACGGCTTTATTAAAATATTTTAAATAATTTACCAAAAGGTAAATTTCAAAATTTTCAAAAAAAGTTAACATTGAGAGAACAAATCAAATTTTTGAGAAACGGTCGAATTTCAAAAAATAAACTGTAAAATGCGGAAATTTTTGAGGTTGAGTTTGCAAATAAATTAAAAATATAAGAGGAGCCAAAATTCTCACAAAAAATCAAAATTTTTAGGAACATCCGAACGAAATTCTTAACAAAAGTGATAATTTTCAAATTTTTCAAAATCCCGAAAAGGTCAAAATTTTGAAAGATTTCAATTTTCGTAGAAAGAAAATCGAAATTTAGAGAAAAAATTTGAAATATCTGTACAAAAAAGTCAAAATTTTAGGAAAGTAATCGATCGGTTATTACTTTTTTTCAGAAACATATCAAAATGCGGAAGCAATGGAAAATTTTTTTAACATTTTTCCGTTTCTTTCCAAAATCTTAACATTTTTATAAAAATGTCAGAATTTTTTTCCAAAAGTTGTTAGACAAAATTATAAAATAAACTTTGAAATGTCAAAACGCCGTGAAAAAACCTAACATTTTTAAAAGCAAATTAGAGGAATATAAAAAATCGGGAGAAGTTGAAATTTCCAGAAAAAATTTTAAAAACAAATTTGCTAGCAAAGTAGAAATTTCGAGAAAATTTATTTATATAATATATTTAGGAAAATAGAAACTTTCCAAAAAACTTTTCCAACAAAAAAAATCAAAATATTAGAAAAAACTAAAAATTTTTCTACAATACAGTGGAAATTGCTAAATCGGGTAAAAACTCGAAGATTTGATATTATTTTATTTTCAGAGAAATATCAAAATGTGAGAAGAGTTGGATTCATATTGTTTCTTGAAATTTTCATTATTGTCTCAAAATTTTGACATTTAGAGAAATTAAACCTTTTTTTTTCAAAATTTCAATTCTTTCTCAAAATATTTATTTCTTTTTTAAAAGTTTTACAAAAATTAGTTTCTGAAAATGCGTTTTTCATCAAAATTAAAAATAAAATAGATTTAGGAAGGTCCTAACATGAAAGAAAGATAAGGTTTCTATAAAAGAAATCAGAGAAAATTTAAAATTTCAATAAAAAAGTTTTCAATGAAAAGTCTTTAAAAAAGACCCAACATTTTGAAAAAAAACTTGAAAGCGGAATTGGGGGTGCTGCAGTTCCTCGGTGGATATACGCGAGCCACCACTGGGTATATGTCAGTTTATAAATTGACATCTTTATAGTTTTTATTCGTGTTTATTGCAACATTACATTCTGAAGGATTTTTTGTTGAAAATTTTGTCAATACCTTAGTCTTCTCTAGGAATTTCAATGTAATGTACACAATATTTTGAAATAATTACCATAGCAATAGTCCCTTTGCCTGCGGGGATTTTGATGGCAATAAACATGCAATTAGAGTATACAGGGTGTTTTCGAAAAAATGCCATAACTGAAGGGGCAACATTTTTTAACGATTTTAAGAAGGCAGTAAAAGTACAAAAAAATACAAAACACAATTTTAAGCGAGACTGATGTGCACACAAAGAGCTAAACATGATAAACTTTGTCTATTAGAAATACAGCTTTTATAAACTAGGTGCACAAGAGGTACATTTTTCAATAATTTTATTGCAAAGAATCAGAATTTTCCAATGAACGTAAACAGCTATTTACGGTATGAAACGTTTCTAAAATCTCCGTCAACTCTCCTTTCAGGGAGCATTTTTAAGCAAATATTTTACCATTTAGAACGCGGGGACTCTTTATTGGAATATTGATTGAGGAATTATAACGCAATTAAACCACAAAGCAGCCTCGAATGAAAAACCTCATTTCGAGAAAATCCTCGATCATAATGAAAGAGATTGGTTTTCGATTTAAGAGATAATCAAATCACGAGGACCCTTGTAAAATTGGCACTTTATATCAGAGGGAAAATACCACCGTTTCTGCTCAAATTCCCAGAATCATAGATTATAAAATAATAAACTCTTTTTCGATGGCGAATGCATTCGGCGGCACAATGGGACGTATGCAGCGATGCTCTCGTCAATAATTCATCTGTGGGATTGTGTGTCTGTGACTGTCGCATGAAATTTAATTATAAGAGGAAAATTAGATTCGACGAATAGCGTCAAACGCAAAATCTTGTAAAAGTTATAAATAGAGAATTTTTATCACCATGTCAGCATTTGCTCAAAAAAAAAATCAACAAATGTCACAAGTAGTATACATTTTTTTTAAATAGTTTAACGAAAAAGTATCAAATTATTTAGGGGGAATCTAAAAATCATTAAAAGTTTGCTTTCGTAATTTCTTAATTGAGTGATTCCTTTCTAGAAAAATGCGAATTTTGAGTGAAGTCAATAATTTCAGAAGTATTTTTCTCGTCGTATTCATTTAAATGTTAACATAATATTAAAATTACAAGAACTTTCCAATTCTCCAAATTTTTAAAATAAAAAGTACTCAATTGTCTAGGAAATTTGAAATTAGGTTATTAAACGAATTAGTCTGGAAGAAAGAAGTTGCAATTTCGAGTAAAAATATGATCTTAAAAAACATGTTCGAGCACTTGTTCTCAACGAATGTAATAATTTAGAGATTTCATAGAAAAGTCTTCAATAACCGATATTGGAACCAAGTCAAAAGTCGTATGGTGTCTTCAACTTTTTTTGCAAGCCTTAAAAATATTGCTTTTGGTGATCAGAGCTATCAGTTCTGGAAACATTTCCCATAAAAGTACTTCTTGATTTTATTCGAGATTGTGGCCAAAATTAATTGAATCTCAAAAAAAATGTATATTTCATGCAACAATGTTTAGTTTTAAAATTAAAAACCAGGCACAACTTAGAGAGCAATTTTGTAGAAGAACCGGAAAGCTTGGGGTTATCCCTCAGCTAGAGAAACTCAATTAAAAGAAAGAGCTAAATCGATCCTTCGATATGGTTTCTAAGCGATACGAGAATAGAAATCGACGCGATTGACTGATTACAAAAGCAATTTCCAACGCTTTATCAGATAAAGAGGAGTCGAAATTTTAGCAAAGGTCTAGAGGTAGATAATAAAATAAATTATAATTGGTTGAATGGGGAGGCTAAAGGGAAATCAGCGAGAAAGCGCTTATTTCAAATAAAAGTCATATTGATAGGTTTGGAATCACGAACGACAGCTTTCATATTTTCATCGGTATAAAGTTGCCGAAGTTCCATTTGGGCTATAAAAGAAGTTTGTTATTTGAATACGAACGAGAAATAATGAAAGTTTCGTAATAGAAGGCAGTGATCTGTATGGGAGAGCGGTTTTGCGCGTTATTTTCCACCTGCCACCAGAGGTATATTGATTTTCGAACCCTCGTTCCTCCACTGCTGATACACTTCCCCCGAATATGGGTTTACAATTGAAATTAAGTAATATTGTTAATTAACTGCCGGTGTGATTATCTCTATTACCTCTACTAACAGAATGCTATTAACAGCGTCTGTACAGGATTAGATAGATAATCTCGTTACTCATTGAATGAATAGCTAACCAAAATTACCCATTTTTAAGTGAACTTCTTTATTTCCATGTAGAATTTTTTTTAAATACCACCCTCCATGTCGCCTTCCTTAAAATTCCTGGATATAATAATCCTTGGTAAACGCAAATTCCAAAGTTTTAAATTTCGACACGGTTGGTAAAGTGGTTATGAAGTTATTAATTAATTTTTTTTTTCTTAACAACTTTAAAAGCCTGTAACTCAGAAACCACAAACCATACTGAGAAAATGGGGGACTAGCACTGACATCGTGTTGCCATTTAGGATACCAAAGCGAGTACAGCACAATCAGCTTACGATTTGCACACGTACGTACTGCGTACATCGCAGCAGGGAAAGAAGAAGAGTTCTTTATCTCAGCCAAAGCTCCCCATCAGTGGCGGCTAGTGCTAAGGTTTGCAGGTTTGCGCAACCACCAAAAAAATGTGCCGGGATAAAAAATAAAACAATTGTTGTCTATTTTATTTATTAATATAACAGATTTATCGTTACCAAACATAACTATAACGGATTCCCCCGGTTCGTTAGAATTTGGCGAGGTTGTTGGGTCCATGGTTTGCAGAGTTTGCAGGCTAGACTGCAAACTTTGCTTTCCACATATGCACCTGCGCCTTAACTCATATTTTGTTCGTTTAAATAGTTGCCCATAAGCAAGCATTAGGTTGCACTTGTGGATGCAAACCAAATATCAACTCGCTATTTTAATTTGTTGTCCGCCAATGTTGTGAGCCGTGAAACACAAATAAAAATGAATTCAGTGCAAAGTTTAATTGCACAACCATTCTGTAACCGATCTGTGTCGGAAAAACTGGAAATTAAGCAACTTGGACGATCTATTCCAGACTTAATTGCAGCAACCTTATATTTTTCTGAAAAATTTAATCAGTATAGAACCACTTTTCCCGAAAAGTGTTTTAAAAAACCACTAAGATTTATCCATTTTTGGATTGAAATCGGCTTCTGGTTTACTTGTACTCTATAACATTATTTCAGAAAACAGTGAGCTTAGTAAATTTTTAGTGGAACTCTAAATGCTTTCAAAAATCTTTATAACTATCCCAATGGCTTCTCCTGAAGCAGAGGGTGCTTCTGCACCCTAAAAATAATTTAAAACTTTTAAGAAATACATTATGCCAGGAAAAATTATCCGCATTAACGATGCTTTCCAAAGAAAAGGACTTAATCCAAGGAATACCCGTTCGCAATCAAAAATTATTAATAAATTTGCATCTGCCAAAGATCATCGTATGGACTTCCGCTTCCAATAAGTGAATGTCTGATTTTTGTGCATATTATAAAAGGGAAATTTTAATAATGTACTATACATGTATAACATATATCATTTAAAATACTAAATATCTCTTAATTCCAGATTAATTTAAAATTTCCAATTTCGGCACATTTTGGTAAGTGTCTCTTTGCAACCCCCAATTTTTTTTAGCACCAGCCGCCACTGCTCCCCATATAAGAAAGAGGAACATATTAGCAAAATATCATAAATCATATGATCGTGCTGGTATTTATTAATTCTTGAAATCTTTGCTTTTAAAATTTTAAGTCTTCAACATTTTCCACAAATGTTCTGGTCGACTTTCTAAACGAGTAGGGTGGGTGCACCAGTAACAAACCATTTAAGAGACATCTTGAAACAAAATTTGATAATGTAACTCAAATATTACATCAATCATTATAAAAAAAAGTACATTGTATTCCTTGCCTACCATATCATCATATAGTTTATTTCGATTTTTTTAATAAACATTAGGTTTATTTTTATTTAAAAGTGAATGTTGCATGTCTCAATGTGCCTAAGGTGGACCAGATTGTACCAATAATAGACCAGGTATTGTGCTAATAGTAGACCAGTAAATAAAGTAAATGTTTTTAATAAAGAATATTTTTATTATCAATAATATTGAACCTAATTAAGATTATACTAAATAATCAACACAACAGTCCCAGAAAAATATTCCCTTTTATACCTAACAATTACGTAATCGCTTTCGTTGGTTTTTGGGTGAGCTTCAAAGATTTTTAATCAAAGAAAAGTACATTCTCATCATCAGAATCTGAGTAAATTCTTAATCGTTTTATTATTGTTTATTTTTTTTGAAGAGGTTGCTTTTTTTAAATCTGAATCTGTTTCCTGTTTCCTATTCTTCTTTGATTTTTTTTTCTCTATTCATTGTCTTTAGAGCTTTACTTTCTTCTTTTTATTTCTTGATCTTTTTTTCTCTTTCCAATATTTTATCAATTCACTGCTGTTTACTTCATCAGGCGGGCAAATCTTACGCTTTTTCTGGTTGCCTTTAATTGGAGATTCAGACGGCCACACAATTACTGCCACAAATGCTGTACTTATTGGTTGAAAGTTTTTTCTTCTTTTTTGCCATCGCTATTATCCAGGATTTAAGCAATACTTTTTTTTTGTACGGTCAATATGGTTAGAGGTCCCATTTTTCTTTGCAAGGGTATTTCAGTTTCATTTTATTTATAATTGTTGTGTGAGGAATATTTTGTGGGGAGAATTTTCGGCATGTTTCTCTCACTTTGGTACCTTTGCTTATTCCTTCTATTGCTTTTTTTCCTCTTTATATCTAAAAAACGTTCTTTTCGGTGGCACAGTGTATGTGAAAAAAAGTATAAATGGTAGATTATTGGAACAAATTCATAGTATAGATATCACGACTTATACCACTGGTCAACGACTGGAACATTGTGAATTTTTGAAAAGTTTGTTATAATACTTCACTAGGGCATCAAAATAAATATAAATGTAAAAACTAAAAAAAAATATTACACAACTTAGTCACCAGTTGTTAACCAAATGGAATATTACTGGAAATCCATAGAATTTGTGCTCCATTAATTTTCCAGAGGCAATTATCGATTCAAATTAGTATTTTCTGAGAAAATAATATGTAATATTATTAATACACACACACATATATATATATATATATATATATATATATATATATATGCAGGCACTCAGAAGCCCGGCCTTTCCATTGTGGTTAGCGCTGTGTGTTGTTGACTAACGTAATCTGCATCATTAAATTATCAAAGGCACCTTTAGAGGGGTAAGAAATTTCACTTATACAAATAAGTATAGATATCACAGGTTTTATCAAGCCAGGCTTATATTTCTTACTACACCAGGCCCATTTGCATATTTGTATACAGATAAGGAAAAAAATTGTCCATGTAAAACGCTAAGAATTGTCCCTTCCATAGTTTTCTACGGCCGCTGAACGTACTCCCCTACTTTAACGCAGCATGCTCGTATCTTCCAGTTTAGATGTTAGAAAAAACTCGTCGAGGGTTTTACAACAAACTGGAATATTGTTTAGCACAGTTCAGGGGCCTATTTGAACTCCTTATATTGTAATATTTAAACAGTTATTTTGTTTATTCTTCATTAGAATTATTATCTATTTTGTTTAAGAAATCTCGTTTATTTATTTTGGTTATCAAAGAATATCAAGTTTATTTTGCCTCAGACGTTAATTTAATTAACCGACTAAAAGAACAACAGCGTGTGGTACCCAAATTTTAATAAAATTGTTGCCTGCCAGTAGTAGTCCCGTAACAATACACGTTAGAAGCTATGATGTACTACTGAAATCTCCATCAGCACTGATCGCTGCGCTCTGCATTGAATTGTTTACACCGGTGTAGGAGAATACAAGGCGCCGCCCATCTATCCCACTATTAGCTCTTAATATTAAATCTCTTATTAACATTCTCCCTATGGACAGTGTTTGATTTTCCTGATGTGTATACTGCGCGCATTATAGGAAGCTCTGCAATGATGCCGCTTTTTCAGACAGAAACGCACGAGGGTGAAAGTCTGCAATGGAATTTATGTACTATTCATCTGTGCCGGTCAATGCCAGGTAGAAAAAGTTTTATTACAAGAGGATGCGGGATATTTGGTTTGTGTAGATTTTAAACGTGAGAAGTTTGAAGACATTTTCACTTCTCAGTATAATAATTTTATATAGGAATGTTTTTCAATTTAATTAAGACAATTAATAATGCAAAATATGTAACATGAAAAAAATATAATTGCTGTCAATTTTTGGCTGCTATTTTTTAGGCAAATTATTTTAAAAATCATTTTAAATTACCTATTGTTAGAATTTTTCTCAATCTGAGATACTGAATAATGAAAATTATGTAACATACAAGAAATATAATTGCGTCTACTTTCTTTGGTTACCTATTATTTAAGCAAACTTGATTCAAAATATGCTTTTCGCATAAATGGTTAAATTGAAAAATGTTCTACATTTTTTCAATAGGGCCTTCGAACCAAAACTAAAACCAAAACTAAAAAAAAAACTTTCTTTTGCTGGAACGAGAACCGGAATTAAACCGAAAAATATATGGGTTTGTTTCGGTCCAAAGCAGGTTTCATTGATTACACTAAAACAATCTTAGTCTTAATTTAAATTCTAAAAATCTATTCTTAAATAATATGAAAAAGGGTTACAGGGACTCAGTTTTTGCATAAAAACCAACGGATATTTCTATTTATTACAAAAATAAACTTTCTTTATAGAAAAAAAATATAAATTTATTAAAAAATGAAACAGAAAAATATTATTAATTTATTATATTATTTATTTGGGGCTATAACTTTATATTTTAAATATTTAAAGTAAAAAATAATCTACAGCTTAACAGCAAGTTACTAGCATTTTGGTTAAATTATGAGTATCAAATTTAAAGCCTTTTTATATAGTGTTCTGCAATCGATTTTATGTACTGTTTATCTCTGCCGGTCACTGCCAGATAGAAAAAGATTTATTACAAGAAGATATCCGAGGTTTGGTTTGTATATATTTTAAATTTGAGAAGTTTGAAGACTTTTTTTTTACCTAATATTAGAATTTTTTCCTAGTTATTTAATAATGCGAAATACATGAAAGAAATACAATTGGTGTGAATTTTTGGCTGCTATTTTTAGGCAAACTATTTTAAAAAGTATTTTAAATTAAGTACTTATCGTAAGAATTTTTCACAACTTAAGACAATTTATGATGAGATCTATATAACATAAAAGAGATATAATGGCGCCAAGTTACTTCTGATATCTATTATTTAGGCAAACTTTTCAAAATATGTAATTTGAAATTAAAACAAAAACAAAAAAAGCACCGGAATTAAGCCGAAAAAAATATGTGCTTTTTTCGGTTTAGTCCAAGTTTAAATGCTTACATTATTACAATTTTGGTCTTAACTTAAATTCTAAAAATCTATTGTTAAATAATCTGAAAAAGTGTTACAAAAACTCATTTTTCACATAAAAATAAACAAGTATTTCGATTTGTTATGAGAAGAAACCTTCTTAACATAATCTTGGAAACAGTTACTGTAAAAATATACAAATTTATAAAAAATAAAACAGTAAAAATTTTATTATTTATTATATTATTTATTTTAAATTATATTTTAAACATTCAAACTGTAAGGTAATCTATATCTCTATCGTACGCGCGCTTAGTGGAATGGTCACCCAGAACAAAGTAAGAGAATCAGGTTTGGAATAGGTAATTTTAACCTGTGTAGATAGCGCTTGAATCACTTTTAGTTATAATTACATGGTTGGTCGAAGTACGCTAAAGCTACCTTTCGCAGAAAAATTCGCGAAAAATTTCAAAGAAAGTTAATATTTATATCTGAAATTTAAAATAGTGTACTATTGATCCCTGGTATGGGCCTGGTGCACCCACCCTGTTCTTTCGTATTTTTAGTATTACAAAGCAAAATTATCATTATTGACGGTGGTGGTGATTCAGCTGCCGTGAGAGTAGACCAGCAGACAGGAGTTGCCCTCAAAGAGGGATACTTTCACCTCTTCTGTGGTCAATGGTGATCGATGATCTCTGTGAGCTGACTAACTTTGGCTACAACGTTCAAGGTTATGTAAATGACCTCTTAATTACAGTGAGGGGCAATCATAAAGGTGCAACACATAGCCTAATGCAAAAATGCCATAAATACTGCCAATAAATGGTGTCAAAAGAAAGCACTAAAAGTCAACCCGAAGAAAATGATAACCATTTCTTTTACTAAAAGGAAATTGCTAAATCCAATGGATCTCTTTTTCAATAAAAAAGAACTAACTCTTTCCGGTGAAGTAAAATAGTTAGAAGTTCACCTTGATTTCAGACTTTCCTGGAATGTACATCTTAAAGCGACAAAGCTACAGCAGCGTTATGGACATATCGTTCCTTAATTGGTAATTCATGGGGACTAAAACCAAAAATGATCTTATGGTCATACTTAATGGTAGTAAGGCCCTTCGTTACATATGCCACGTTCACACGGTGGTCAAAAAGTGAAGAAAAACTAGCTCAAAGCAAATTGTAGAAAGTGCAACGGCTTGCCTGTCTGAGTGTAACAGGGGTTATGCACATCAGCCTCACGCCAACAATGGAGGTCATGCTGGACCTTCCTGACTTACACATCTGTGCAAAAAGAGAGGCCGCCATCTATCAGACATAAAAAATAAGAGCAGGAGATCTTACAGGCCCCAACAAATTATGAAGTTTATCCAGCCACATTTCCTAACACTACCAAAGGGCTATATGGCAATTAAATACGATTTTAACATTTCATCTGAAGTGGTCATTTCTAGCTTACAGGAAAACTGGTTCGTCATACCAAAACAAAAAATGGAAACTGTATCTAGTACATAGATGACTCCTGGGTGCATAAAGATGTTGGCATTGGGATTATGGCCGTAATTTTAGGACACACAAGCACTGGACAATAGAACCGTATTTTTCAGGTCGTAGTCTAAATAGGTGCACTTCTATTCTGGAATGGGGTAAGAACAATTCGGTCGACTTCAACGCTTCAAAAACTCAGGCCGCGGTTTTCTCTAAGGAAACATTTAGGGATAATGCAACGAACATACTAATGGACGGTAAAATCCTTCCGATGAGATCTAATCTATCTATCCCAGAAGTAAATGCGATCACTAACTTCTCTTGGGACGATCATGTGCGCGCCATTGCCAAATCCGCCTCTCAGAAGCTTGGCTTTCATTTTAGAGCTAAAAAGTACTTTACATCTCATCAGCTATTAACACTATACAAAGCTCAAGTTAGGCCAACACTAGAATAGTGTTCTCATGTTTGGAGTTCAGCCTCAAAACACACTTTAGCTCTCTTGGATTCAATTCAAAGAAGAGCGATTCGCCTAATTGATGACAAGAGTCTGACCGATTCCCTCGAAACACTAGAGCACAGGGGTGTGGTTGGTGACTTGTCTCTTTCCTACAAGTACTATCATGGAAGATGCTCGCAGGAACTAATAAGATTGATCCCCCCAAGGGCAAGATTCTTGAGGCGTACTAGACAATCGGAGACAGCAAATTCCTGTGCGGTCCAGCTTGACACAGTGAGGACTTCTGTCTACAGAGACTCTTTTTTCTATAGAACTTCCAAGTTATGGAACTTGTTACTGAAAGAAATTTTCCCCAAAAATTACAACCTATCTTTGTTTAAGAAAGCGGTTCATCGTCATCTATCCTTGTTTCCGCATCCTACTCGCAGTGCTAAGAAAGCATAATGGGGTTACCCTTTGCGAGTGGATTAAACTTAAAAAAAAAACTCGTGAATATCTTAAGGGACGTATTAGAGAAGATAGAATATTTATATTATCTACAAAGACTCTTACTCTTTTTTTTATAGAATTTTGAAGCGGAGACTCTTTTTTTCTGTAGGCCTTCCAAGGTATTGAACACGCTACCCAAAAATTACAACATCTCCTTGTTTAAGAAGGCGGTTAGTCGCGATCTATCCATGTTTCCGCATCTTATTCGCACTGTTTTGAAAGCATAATCAGGTTACCCTTTGAGAGTGAGACAGGATTATATGCAACAGTAAAGGCTTAAAATATGCATGCAAATATGCACGCAAAATGGTTAAAATATGCATAAAATGTTTCGAAATATGGATCTTTAAAAATATTGCTTTCAATTTTAACATTTGCTTCTGGTTGAAAGAATGTTCTTTTTTTAACAAACTTACTTCTTCTTCTGGGATGACCGTGTCAAAGAACTACTAAAAGTGTTCACTTTGAACACTTTTAGTAGTTCTTTGACACGGTCCAATCCCGGAAGAAGTATATCCTGTACTGACTCTGGCTGTAAAAGCCTTCGTTATCAAACTTACTTCTAATTGCCTCCAGTTTAAATAGGTTTGATTCAAATTTAAAAAAAACTTGCTGTACATTTGAATAAATTTCTCTCTAATAAAAACAAATTTGTTTCTAATTTAAATAAATTAGCTTCCAATTTTAACAAATTTCTAGTATGTGCCTACATTTAAAAGCTTTTCTCGAAATTTGGTTTTTTCTTTCAAAATCAATTAAGTTTTAATAAATTTTGAATTTTGTTTTGTTCTGATTTTGCTGATCTTAAAATTTCGACATTTTTCCAAAAATTGAAGTTAGGATTTGAAAGTTTTTCTTATGAAATTTCCTGATGAATTAGCTTTACAGGAAATTTCAGCCTTTTTACAAAATTTTAATTCTTTTTCTACAAATTTTTTTAAATTCTCATTTCAATATATTTGCTTGCAATGTTCACAAATTTTTAGTATTTGCCTAAAAGTGTTTCTCGAAATTTGATTTTTTCTTTCAAAATATATTTAGTTTTAATAAATTCTGAATTTTGTTTTGTTCCGAGTGCGAATCTTAGAATTTCGGCATTTTTCCAAAAATTGAAGTTAAGATTTGAAAGTTTTTTAATATTTTTTTTTTAAGAATTTCTTTCTCATTGTCTCCTTTCCATGTTATGCACTGCTGACGAGCTCAAAAACATCGATGTCCAGTGCTACAACCTTTTATATGTATTTTTTGTATTTTTATATTTTCATAATTTATCAAAAAAACGAAATTTTTTTCATATCTAATTTTGATCTTTTATTTTTTATTTTTCATATTCTATGTAAAATAAAACTTCTTATTTTGTCAACTGTCATGAGGTGACGTTTTAAATAAATTTAAATATCACGTAGTCATATTTCAAAAACTGTTTAGAATATTGCCAACAAACAATAAAAATTTAAATATTTTCAAACTGGGTCGAAAAAATGTTAAATAAAATTAATAAACATAATATTTTTGGTCAATAAGAGTTCCCCATGAAAAATAATTTTTTTGATAAATTAATTGACTTTACTGAAACTTTCAGTCTTTTTAGAAAATTTTAATTTAGTTTTTACAAAATTTTGACTTTAAAAATTATTTTTTTTAATTTCAACTCTTTTTGAGTAATTGCAACGTTTTTTGAATATGTAGTCGTTTATTTTAAAACGGAGGCTCCAAAATATTGACTTTTTTAAAGATATGACCTTCAAAATGTCGACTTTTTTAAAACTATGACTTTCAAATTTGCAACTTTCAAAATTCAATATTTTCAAACTTTGATTTTTTTTAAAAGTATCATCTTTATTTAAAAATTTGGATCTTCTATGACTTTTCTGCCTTTTCTTTGAAAGTTTTCTTCTAATTTTGTTTTTTATGAGTTTCGATTTTCTTAATTTGGGGATTTTTAATTATTTCGAATTTTTTTAAAATCTTGTATTCTTGTCAAAATATAAGATTTATAATAATTTAAATCCTTTCAAATTGTTACATTTGATTTTTTTTTTGAAATTTTCGAGTCTTTTTAAATTGTTATTTTTAAAAAAATAACAAAATTTTATAAAAAGATAAAGGTTTTTGGAATGAAACGCCCAAAAAGTAGAATTTTGAGAATAAATCCGAAATTAAGGAAATATGCTTATTTTCAGAGAAAAGAATATCGAAATTATGACTTCTATAATTTAAAACATTTAATTTTTTTAAAGATTTCAGTTTTTAAAAATGTTTTACCATTTGGAATTTGAACCTATTTAAAAATTTCAACTCTGCAAACTTCATTTTGTTTAGTCTTCACATTTCTCAAATTTTTCTTTCTTAAAAATTTTGATTTTTTTGAAAATCATGACGTTTTGTGAAGTTGCAATTTTTACAGGATTTAGAGGTTTTTCCGAAGTAGACTTTTTTTAAACAATTTTCTCAAAATTTTGACTTCTTCCTGTTCTTTTTTATTTTAGTTTAAAAAGTTTTGATTCTTGAGTATTTCTACTCTTTAAGTCTTCAACTTTTTGTCTTAAATATTCTGACTTTTTCCAACATTTTTTAGAAAATTTCACCTTTTTAAAAAACATCGACATTTTGCGAGGTTCTAAAATTTTCTAAAAATTCAACCTTTTTAAAATTTCCACTTTTTGAAAATGTCCTTTTTATCAAAAAGTTCAAGTTTTTTTGTGAATTTCGAGCTATTTTGATAATTTGACTTCTAAAATTTCAACTTTTTAATTAACTTAACCTTTTCGAAACATTAAGCTTGATTAAAATTTTGTTATTTTAAACATTTTTTAGTGCATTTTTATTTTTTGAAAACAATTTTTTTTTCAAAATTTTGTCTATTACTATTTTAAGAAAAAATGACGAGATTCTAAAAATAAGTTGAAGGTTCTTGGAAAATTTTGGGTATAAAGCTGGATTTTAGGAAAAACACTTATTTTCAGGGAAAAGAATAAAACTTCGAGATAAAGATTAATTTCGAGGAAAAAGTTTCAATTTCCAGATACTTAAGAAACTCAATCAAAATTTGTAGTTAGGTCAAAATTGTAAAAGATCAAAATTTAAAAAAAACTCAAAATAACGGAATTTCGAAGAGAGTGCGAAATTTCGAGAAAAATGTTCGAAATTTCAAGAGTCGACCATTAAGAAAGAATTTGAAATTTTTCAAAAAAAATCATTTTTAAAAATAATTTGAATTTTTGAATAAAATGCAAATTTAAAAAAAAAAGGAATTTTGAAAAAATAGTCAAAAATCCCGAAGAAGACGTATTTCGAGCAAAAAGACGAAACTTCTAGAAAACAACAGAAATTTCTCTCAGACAGCAAAATTTTGCTAACATAGTCAAATTTGTGACTAGTTGTCTACAAAAGAGCTGACTTTTGAACAAAAAAATCGAAATTTTGAAAAAATATAATTTTTTATTAACATAAAATTCGAAACTTCCAAAAGATAATTTTTGAGCGAAATGTCGAAATTTCGACAAAAAGACTAATACAAGTAGAATGCAACCTAGACTACAAATTCATGCAGCCCTCCAGGCGTGTATACTAAATCATACTTAGCTAAACTACCAATAGTTGAAACACTGCCACCTAGCGAAGCGGTTGCTCTCTAGAAGAGTTCCCAGAAGACAAGGATTCTAATGCACAGACCAATAGGTTTGAACATTTATTATATTCGAAGTTTGGTTGATTCACTATACACGCCTGGAGGGCTGCATGAATTTGTGGTCTAGGTTGCATTCTACTTGCATACGACATTGTGGGCGGTGGCCATAGTTTCTCTATGGACCAATAAGAGGTAGTACTAAGAGTCACACGCTTGACGTCTGTGAGTTCTTTAGTACTTACTTGTCGGAACATTTGTTATCATTCGAGTTGGATATACCAAACTGACGAGATCTAACAAGATCGAAACCGGTCTTTGGTTTCCAAAATTCGAATCCAATAAATATTCAAACCTATTGGTCTGTGCATTAAAAAGAGGAAGTTCAAGTAAAAAATCTAAATTTTTAAAAATAAGATTTAAAAAGAAAATAGAAATTTCGAAAATAAGATCGAAATTTTGAAAAAAATAAATACAAATTTTAAAGAAAATGTCGTTTTTCCAGAAATATTGAAGACTGACTGACTGAACTATGAGATAAATATTACAATTATCAAAAAAAATTAAAGTTTAAGTAAACAGTAAAAATATATGAGTATGATTCTAGCAGGTAGAAAAAAAAGAGTCCAATGTAAAAAAATAATGTTTCCAAAAAATCGAAATTTTGAAAAATAGCCTTGAAATTGAAAAACGAAATTTTCAGCCAGTATTAAATTTAAAATATTATTTAAAAAAAAGACGAAATATAGTAGAAATTCAAAATATCTCAGACTTGAATTTTAAAAAAATGGGCAAATTTTCAGAAGAAGTTTAAATTTGTTAGTTGAATATTTATTTTCTTTTAACAGCTTAAATCAGAGGGACTCGCGCGCCCCACAATGACGTCGGAAAATGTCCAGTATTAAGATAATTGTTAAGATTTTGAAACAGAAGTTGGAATTTTCAAAAAATTGGATGTCGTAAACCTTGAATTTTCCAAAGCAAATTTGCTGGGCCTTTTTTCTTTTTACAAAAAATCAAAAAAAAATGCTTACTTTTTATTAAAAGATCAACCAAATTTTCAAGCAAAAACAAATTTTAATTAGCAAGTTGAAATATGCCAAAAAATTTTCAAAAATGGTCGAATTTTAAAGAATGGAAAGTTTAAAGAAAAGAAAAACGAAAAATCTTTAGGTGAAAATTTAAAATAAAGGGATCAGGTTTTGAAATTTTTTTTAGTGGTCTTAATCCTAAAATTTAGTTTTAAGAAAAAATTCAAATTAGTTTTGTTTCGATAAAAGCATCAAATTTTAAAACACAAATTTTCTCAGAAATTTTTAAATTGTTTTTCATAATTTACCTTTCGAATTCCCAAGGACAGTTATAACTGCCAAAGGTTTTTATTTAATTTATTTGCAGGTGTTATTTGATGCCAACTTGACTTGTTAAAACATAGAAGAACCTTACATATAAGGTACTTCTAGGTTCCGATAAGTCAACTGTTAAAAAAAAGTAATATATGCACAGAAATGAGATAAACACTGATTTGGGTGGAGCTGTGAAAAATATAAAATAAGGGGGTTGTCATTTAAAATAAGAAAATTGTTGTCTACCCCCTGTTTAACCAGAAGTAAAAAAAAGTTAAAAATATTTTTCAAAGAAAGTTTAATCACGATTAGCCCTATCAACAAAATCAATTTGATTTTATAATAAGTGGTATGAAGGCAATCTTCCAACTAAAATAAACACCCAGTATATTTAAATATATATATTTAGTTAAGTTTTTAGGTATTCAATGTACTGGATTGCACTCTTTAAATTTGGCCGAATAGTCAGTTTTATGAACGTCCATTTTAATGCATCCTTCTGTAGACGTCTTGTTTTTCATGTAATGACCCAAAATCAACAGGTGGGGTCTATTAAGCACAAAGCCCCATATAATGAATAAAAAACGAGCAAACAGAGAAAACCCGATTCGTAAAAATTCGCCTATTTAATATTTTAAAGCTTTTATGTTTCGCTTCGCCTCTCATAATTTTTCTCGTTAACTATATTCCCCAAAATATCTGAAAGCTTACAAAGGATTTTGTCCAATTAAAGTTTCTGATGCCTTTCACTAAATTGCGAATATAAATGACTTTTTTGTTAGTCTGCCTCTCGAACACGCTAATGCGTACCTAAATGGGGCCAAAGCATTAGCGTTTTCTTAAATAATTGGTACATATCACGTTAATTGGTCCAATATGAAGGGATTCCCGCATAAACCAATCAAATTCGGTTCATATTTTATGCTGAAGTTAGGGAGAAATATAAATTAGGAATCTGATTTTTTATTGATACATATTGCAGCGTTCCGCAACTTCTGAGAGGTTCGGGTTTGTTTACTTTGCAAACTTTCATATAGAAGGAAAGTCGGGGTGATTTTAATTTTAGATGAAGCGGCTCAAATAACGCCAGGAAGTTTTCTTTCGGGGTTGAGTGAAAACAAAGCGTTAGAATTTAGGCCGCAATTCGGAAAACTATAGGAAAATGAGCGGGATTAATGAGTTGAGGTTGAAAAGTAACAAGAAAAGAAATAAAGGCGCCTAGAGAGCAAAAACTATGGATTAGATTTTTTTCTGGCTCTGAAATGCTCTATATTCTTATGGATGTGCAAGGTGCGGTGTCATCAAATATTTATTGAAATATTGTGAAATTTTTTAATATCTTTTAATCGTTAATAAAGTTAAATAGTTATGGACAAGGTATTTTAGTCATAATATTACCAATTTTAAGGGTAGGTGGGGAAATATAAGGATGATACGATACATAATCAGTTTTTTAATGTTGTGCATTAAGTAATACTTTAGAATTTTTAGGGGACAAAGAAGTCGTTAAATGATTTAATTTTTTTCTCATGAAAATTAAATTTAATGTAACATTGCAAATATTGTAAAATATTTTGAGAAGAAATGGGTGTTGTAAATAGGCTAATTCTAAAGAGATATTTTCCGATGAGTAGGACGAACGTTTTTGGTTTTGTTAAACTATGTATTGTTTACCGAAGAATCCTGGTTATTTCTTCTTAGAAAACACAATCCACAAATAATTCCAAAAATAGGTTCCTGTAAGTAGATGTACCTACTCTGAGAGATTAAATGTTTGGGTTATGTTAGGAAATTCTTTCGTTGACACTATTTTCATAAGCAACTCAGCTGCTGACCTATATTGAGTTTACTCTGAAATGAAACACTCAAGCTGTTTAAGTCTTAAAAATAAATGTTGTTGATGCGTCATTATTTATTTAATTGGCAAGGATTTCGCCTGTTTGTATTTTTATCAAACCTATTGATTATTTTCGTACTTTTTACTTCATTTACTGCACTTTAAAGATATTTATCTTTTGGTGGAACGCACTGGTTCTAGATTATCTTCAAAAATTAATATAAAGCTTGGCTGTCGAAACTCGTATGAACAACTGTTGTTGTATCTTTGATTCTTTTTAGATTTAAGGGGACAAGATGTGTTTATCAATGTCCTATTTTATTTTTCATTAAATTTGTTGATTAAAATAAACAAAAACATGTGAAATAGATGCAATTATTTCTATATTAGTTTCAAGAGTGTAGAAATACAAGTAACGATATAAGTTTTATTCCATTGTATACAAAATTGCCTCACACTTTTTATATATCTCTTAGGATCTCAGGATTTCATATATATCTCAGAATCAAAGTAAAATGTTATATCAAATTCATATTAAAAGAACAAATAATTGCAGGTAATTTCAACGTCACAAGTTTTCTTTTTTAAAGCTGCTGACAGGAAATCTCCACTTCCACGATTATTAAGCTTGCATTACTTTATTATTTTCTCCTGGTATAAAATCAAGCTAAATTTTAACTAAATTCAACAACTTTCTCACGTTTGCATATTCGTCCAAAGTTAATTGTGTTACACGACACGTCTGCTAGATGAAATACGTAACAGTAACTTGGGTAAATACACGACGATTTTCAGTATGTCTCCGGTTTTTGCTTAAATCGTGACTTACTACAAACAATTGCGGGCAAAGACACCAAGTTTACGATTCGTAAACTCGCTAACAAGTTCGGAATTTAAGCACGAAGGATTAACATGAACAATCAACTAAGTGGCCCAAGAACTCCTACAAGAACATCGAGAGATACTCTCAACATGTGCTTTGAAACTGATGTTCGGCCATTGTGTCGACGAGGATGTTTTTTCGATAAATAAGCCACTTAGTGCCCTAACTTGAATGTTGCTGAAAGTTGATGAGCAGTCGAGATTTCTAGAATATTTTATAGTGTTCTCTTTGAAAGCTGGCGTTCTTTGTAGGGGAATTTTTTATAAATTCACCTAGTCCTTGGTTATCTTTAAAAACTGAAATACAAATCTTGTCCCCTGAAACCAAAGAAGATTAAGAAACGCAACAAAGGCTGCTCTAACGCGTTTCGCTAGCCAAGCTATCATCTTCAAAGAGATACTCAGAGATACTTCAGAGTATCTCTCTGAAGATGATAGCTTGGCTATCGAAACGCGTTAATTGTGTTTTTTAATCTTCCTTGGTTTCAGGGAACAAGATTTGTATTTGGGTTTTTTTTATTAATTCACCTGTTTTAAAAATTTTCTTTTTTTTAATGCCGAACTAAAACTTTTTTTAATTTTTTTGAAAATTTTGACCCTTTTTTTTAATTACATTCCTTGACTTTTTGCGAATTTTCGTTTTCTTTTTCAAAGCTTTGATTTTTTCAAATTATCAACTTTTATTCAAGACTTCGAATTTTTTGGAAAGTTGAACTCCTTTTAAAAAATTTTAACTATTTTGAAAAGTTTGACAAAGATGACAGCTTGGCTGTCGAAACGCATTAGAGTGTTTTTTAATCCTTCTTGGTTTCAGGGGACACGTTCTGTATTTCAATTTTTGAAGATAACAAAGGACCAGTCCGTTCGATCAAACAAAAAAAAGTTTAGTGCTTTTGAAAATTTGTGCTTTTTTAAAAATTATTTATTATTTTTTTTTTTTCGAAAATATGAAACTAAAAAAATGCCACCTTTTTTCAATTCAACTTTTTAAAAATGAACTTTTAATTTTTTTTAAACTTCAACCTATTTGCAAGATTTCGATTTTTTTAGGTTGCACTTTTTTTTTAATTTAACGATTTTTAAAAGTTTATATTTTTTTGAAAATTTGCGCTTGTTCCGACTTGCTTTGAAAATTTTGACCCTTTTTGGAATTTAACCTTCTCGAAATTTTGACTTTTATAAAAATTTTGAGTTTTTTCAAAAATTTTTCATTTTTTAAAAAATCTCTATTGTTTTTAAATATGTTCACTTTTTTGAATTTTTAACTTTTTTAAAGTTTCGAATCATCAAGTTTTTGTAAACGTCACCCTTTTTGAACAATGCAACTATTTTTAAATAAATTTTTAATATTTTGTTAACTTCAACCTATTTGCAAGAATTTGATTTTCTTTTTGAAGTAGCAGTTTTTTTAAAAATTTAGCTATTTTTAAAAGTTTATATTTTTTTGAAAATTTGCGCTTGTTCCGACTTGCTTTGAAAATTTTGACCCTTTTTGGAATTTAACCTTCTCGAAATTTTGACTTTTATAAAAATTTTGAGTTTTTTCAAAAATTTTTCATTTTTTAAAAAATCTCTATTGTTTTTAAATATGTTGACTCTTGAATTTTTAACTTTTTTAAATTTTCGAGTCGTCAAGTTCTTGTAAATGTCACCCTTTTTGAACAATGCAACTTTTTTTAAATAAATTTTTAATATTTTTTTAACTTCAACCTATTTGCTAAAATTCGATTTTCTTTTTAAAGTTGCAGTTTTTTTTTTAAATTTAGCTATTTTTAAAAGTTTATATTTTTTTGAAAATTTGATCTTGTTCCGACTTGCTTCGCAAATTTTGACCTTTTTTCGGAATTTTTACTTCTCGAAATTTTGACCTTTATAAATATTTTGAATTTTCAAAAATTTCGTCTTTTTTTAAAAATCTCTTCATTTTTAAATGTGTTCATTTTTCTAATTTTTTAACTTTTATAAAAATTTGAATTACTAAATTTTGAAAATGTGACCCGTTTTGAACAATTCAACCTTTTTTAAATCAATTTTTAATTTTTTTTAAATTTTGACCCATTTTCAACTATTTGACTTAATTTTAAGATTTCGATTTTTTTTTAATATTTCCCCTGTTTTTTTTTCAGAAATGCACCGTCTTGGAAAATGTAAAATCCCATCGATTGAAAAATTTTAGGTTCTTTCAAACTTACTGACATTTAGTAATTTGTAATTTTTTCAAAATTGGTGTTTTTTGCAAATTCCATTTATTTTTGCAAAAATTGACAACCAATTTTAGATTGAAGGGTTCTTTTAAACTTATTGACGTTAAGTAATTTGTAATTTTTTAAAAATTCGTGTTTTCATTCTTTTACCGTTGTCATTTTTTTCAACAAAAATTAACAATGGTCAAATTTAGATGGAAGAGCTTGCCAGAAATGTCAAATTTTTGAAAAATTTTGCGAAAGTATTTCAACACTTTTTTTATAATCAGGTTTATATTTTTACAAAAATAAAGATTTATAATATTTGAGATTAATTTCGAAATTTCAGTTGCAAATTTGATTAAAATAAAAAATTTATAGCAAAATGCCCAATTACAAAAAGAAAACAAAAGATGGAAACCTATCATAAAAATTATCGAACTTTCAACTTTAAGAAATTATACTTTAAACACTAATTTTTTTTGGTAAGTTTTTTAGAATTTCTACTACTATTTATCTCAAAAACTCGACTATTTTTAAAACATGTCGACCTTCCTTAAAAATGTTTAATTTTTTGTTTAATTTAGAATCTTTTTTAACATGCCAACTGAGCGTTACTGTAAATTCGATTTTTTTGTAAATTACCATTTTATAAAATTTTATCTCATTTGAAAATTTTTACTTCTGTAAGAACTTTTACTTTTATAAAAATCTTAATTTCAAACTTTCTGAAAATGTCGACTCTTTCTTTTAACAATTTCACGTCTTCCCAAAATTTCAATTTTTTTCTAAAATGTTGAATTTTCAAAATTTTTGACCTGTTTAAAAATTTACACTTTTTTAAAAATTTTGATTTCTTTTTAAAATCGAAATTTAAAACTCCGATGATTTAGGGCATTTATAATTATTTTTCAAAGTATTTACTGTTAGAATGTTAAACTTTTTTCAGAACTTTGAGTTATATTGACTTTTTTTGACTTTTTTTGTAGATTTCAAAGTATTTTTAAAGAATTGGATTTTTTTGTAAATTTGGGCTTTTATTATTTTTTTTTGTGGAACGGACTAGTCCTTGGTAATCTTCAAAATTTCAAATACAAATCTTATCTCCTGAAATCAAGAAAGACTAAAAAATACAAAAAGGTTAATTTTGGGATAAGGTTTCTCTGAAGATGATAGCTTAGCTATCGAAACGCGTTAGTTGTAGTTTTTAGTCTTTCTCGGTTTCAGGGGACAAGATTTTTATATCAATTGTTGGGCTTTTAATCATAATCTCTACTTTTTCTTTGAAAATATCAATTTTTTGGAAAATTGACTACTCGAAATCTTGACTTCTATGTAAAATTTCAACTTGAAAATATCAAGTTCCTTTAAAAATTATCAATTTTTTAAATTCTGATTCTCTATTAAATTTTTAAATATTTTTTTGTGAAATTGACACTATTTAAACAATTAAACTTTTTGGAAAGCCCTCTTTTAAAAATGTTGATTTTTTTCAATTTCGACTTCTCTTCAAGGTTTCCAATGTTTCTATTTTTTCAGAAATTCATTTTTTTGTAAGAAGCTTTGACTTATTTCAAATGGTCAACTTTTATTCGAAAGTTCTATTTTTTATTTGGAGTCCGCCTCTATTAAAAAAATTTTAAAATTAAAACTTAACTGTTTTTAAGTTAATATTTCTTGAAAATTTGAACTTGTTCGGACTTGCTTCAAACATTTCGAAATAAATTTTTTCGGAATTTTAACTTCTCGAAATTTTGACTTTTATAAAACTTTTGAATTTTCAAAAATTTCTTCTATTTTAAAAATCTCTACCTTTTTTAAATATGTTTACTTTTTTCAATTTTTAACTTTTTTAAATTTTGAATCATCAAATTTTTGCAAGTATGACCCTTTTTGAACAATTCAAATTTTTTTAAATACATTTTTATTTTTTTTTTATTTGAACCTATTTGCATGATTTCGATTTTTTAAGTTGGACCTCCTTTAAAAAAATTTAACTATTGTTAAAAGTTTATATTTTTTTTAAGCTTTGAGCTTGTCTCGACTTGTTTCGAAAATTTTGGGCTTTTTTCGAAATTTTAACTTTTCAAAATCTTGGCTTTTATGAAAATTTTGAATTTTCAAAAATTTCGTCTTTTTTAATTTAATTTAAATGTTCACATTTTTAAATTTTTAACTTTTTAAACTTTTTTAATTTTAGTGAAAGGGACTGGTCCTTAGTTATCTTTAAAAATTAAAATACAAATCTTGTCCCCTGAAACCAGGAAAGATTGAAAAACACAACAGAGGTTGCTGTAACGCATTTCAGTAGCCAAGCTATCATCTTCAGTCTCTCTCTCTCTCCCTCCTCTCTCACTCTCTCGTTCTCCTCTCTCTCTCTCTCTCTCTCTCTCTCTCTCTCTCTCTCTCTCTCTCTCTCTCTCTCTCTATCTCTCTCTCTCTCTCCTCTTTCTTTCTCTCTCTCTCTCTCTCTCTCTCTCTCTCTCTCTCTCTATCTCTATCTCTCTCTCTCTCTCTCTCTCTCTCTCTCTCTCTCTCTCTCTCTCTCTCTCTCTCTCTCTCTCTCTCTCTCTCTCTCTCTCTCTCTCTCTCTCTCTCTCTCTCTCTCTCTCTCTCTCTCTCTCTCTCTCTCTCTCTCTCTCTCTCTCTCTCTCTCTCTCTCTCTCTCTCTGATAGCTTTCGAAACGCGTTAGAGCAAGCAACCTCTGTTAAATTTTTTAATCTTTCTTGGTTTCAGGGAAAAAGATTTGTATTTTAACTTTTTTAAGAATTATCAAATTTTTGTAAATGTGGCCCTCCAATTCATCTTCTTCTTAAATGTCGACCCATTTTCAAGATTTTGACTAAATATCAAAATTTTGACTTTTTTTAAGATTTACACCGTTTTTTTAGTAATGCACCTTCTTGGAACATTTAAAATCCTTTTGATCGAAAAATTTTAAGTTCTTTAAAACTTATCGACATTTAGTAATTTCCATTTTTTTAAAAATTCGTGTTTTTTACAAATTCCATTTATTTTGCAAAAATTAACAACCAATTTTAAATTGAAGGGCTGCCCTAAAATATCAAAATTTTGAAAACTTTTTCCGAAAAATTTCAACACCTTGAGTTTATAATCGGGTTTATATTTTTACAAAAATAGAAAGTGAGTGAGTTTAATTTTAAAATTTCAGTTGCAAAGTTGTTAAAAATAAAAAATGTATCGCGAGATGCACAATTACAAAAAATCAAAGCAAAGAAGGAAAATATATTACAAAAATTTTCAAACTTTCAACTTCAAATACTAAATTTTGTTTTGATAAGTTTTTCAAAATTTCTACTTTTTATTTTAAAATTTTAACTTATTTTTAAAAATTGTCGACGTTTTTTAAAATGTTTAATTTTTTTTTACTTTGAAACCTTTTTTAAAAAAAATCAACTTCAAACGCTAATCTCTATTTTAGTATCTTTTTCAACATTTTTAAGTTTTATTTCAAAAACTCAACCTATTTTAAAATACTGTTGCCCTTTTTTTAAAAATGTTCATTTTTTTATTATAAAACTTGTTTAAATGCCCATTTAACGTTACTGATAATTTGGATTTTTTTATTTTTTGAAAAATAGGACTTTTGAAAAATTTAATATATTTGATAATTTTTACTTTTACACGAACTTTTACTTTTATAGCAATTTTTAGCTACTTTTAAATATTTTAAAAATGGCGACCATTTCTTAAAAAATTCTCCTCTTTTCAAAATTTTGAATTTTTTTGAAAACTAAAAATTTTAATCTTCTTTCAAAATTTCCGCTGTTTTAAATATTTTGATCTTTTTTTAAAATTCATACTTGCAACTTTAATCTCTAAGGACATTCTTTATTTTTTTTAAAGTAATCACTGTTGAAATGCCTAATTTGTTTTCAAATTTTTTTAAGACTTTTTAAGTATTTTTAAAAGTTTGGACTTCTTTAAAAATTGGTCATTTGAGTTCACCCTTGTTTCGAACATTTCACTTTTTTTCATAATCTCTGCTTTTTTTGAAAATTCAAATTTTCTTGGGCCTCAACTTCTCGAAACTTTTACTTTAATTAAAAATACCAACTTCAAAATTTCTTTCAAGAGTTCTTTTAAAACATTTACCTTTTTTAAAAATTGTCTGGTTCTTAAATTCTGGTTTTTTTATAAATTTCTAATCAATTTTCTGTAAAATTGACCGTATTTGAGCAATTATACTTTTTTTGAAAAGGATCTTTCAATTTTTTTTCAATATTTCGATTTGTTTTCAAGGTTTCCAATTTTTAGAAAATGTATCCAATTTTTTTATAAATTCATTCTTTCTATGAAAATTATCCTTTTTAAAATTTTAAAATCTTTCGAAAATATCAACCTATATTAATTTCGACTTTTGGAAATTTGTTGGCTTGAAAATTTTGGTTTTTCTATCCAAACATTTAACAGTAGTCAATTTTAAATTAGAAAGCTTAAAAAAAACAACATGTTGAAATATTATTTCTAAAAATTTCAAAACTTGAATTTATTATCAGGTTTAAAGTTTCACCAAAATAAAAATGCGAAATATTTGAGCTTAAACCCAGAATTTCTGTTGCAAAATTAAAAAAAATAAATAGGTAGCGAAATGCATAATTGCAAATAAAAACAAGAAAATAGCAGAAATGTCATTGCAAAACCTCTGGAACTTTCAGCCTAAAAACTTTCACTTCAAAAGCTACCTAAATTTTGAAAGAAAAAAGCTCTTTTCAAGATATTTAAAATTTATGTTAGAAAAACTAAGCTTAGGGTGGTAATTTTGTAAACACAATTGAAATTTTGGAGTCAACATTTTGAAAAGGACATGTCAGTTTTTCTATCTTAGGTTCAACTCAAAATGTCAAAGAAACAAAAATAAAACTTGGAAAACATTTTGAGAAAAAGAACAAAATCCACTTAAAAGCGAATATCGAACTTTCGAACTTTTCCAGAAATTTGAAGTAAAAAGATAAAATTTCGATTTTAAAGTAACAACTTTAAGAACAAGTCAAACATGTTTTAAATGTAACATCAAATTGTCGGTTTGTAGACTTTTTGATTTTGTTAACGATATAATGTTATAAATACACAAATTTGCTTTAAATGCAAAAATAAAGTATTTTAAAATTTAGAAAGCTTACCAGTTTTGTGTTTGCTTTAACTTTCACACCCCAATAGATATCAATTGTGCATTACTCCCCTCCGATAAACGTGAATTATGTATTCTTTCCGGCAAACATTTTTCTGTTGACACACCGAAAGAGAAACATCGAAACCGAGTCGGTTTAAAGCGTTTTCCGGCAAATATTTAAACGAAACACCATTCGCTTTGTTTCTGGGCTTAATTGGCCCGCTAATTCGAACCACCTGAACGGGAAAATCTTATGGCAAAGTTTAGATAAGTATTTAAATTGCGTTACTTACATCAGACGAAATAGGGAATTCGCGAATCCACATTCAACGTGGAAAACAACCCCTAATTGTACTAATGATTCGAAATTGGCCATAACTGCAGCAACGACTGTTGTAACGGCTCCTTTGCCATTGATTTAGGGGGGAGATCGTTGCAGCACTTGGGCTTAATTAGGGAAATTTGCAATATAACATTGGTGGAAACTTGGAAATACACAAACCTGTCCTGACATCCGCAAGTTTACAACGAAAAGCGAGAATATTTTTATTTGGAAAGACTACTTTTTGGGAAAAAGGTTTGAATTTAGGTAAAAGGAAAATTTAGGTAAAAATTTTGCTAGTGATTTTTACCAAAATGGGGTTACAGTAAACGGTAAAGAATAAGCCTTAAACTATTTAAATAAAAAAAAAACGAAAGTAAACAATTAAATTTAAATATATATTGCAATTATTCTTCTACCAATATCAGACCCCTACGAAAGAGCGCGGCAACGGAGGCAAATGTCAGGGGCCCGCGCCTTCATGAGGCCCCAGTAAGCAGCTGCCACTTTGAGAGTTCAAAAAATGTTGAAGCTTTTTTTCTTGAAATTTAATGTTAAAAATCAGACTTTCTCTGGGTTTTTTTTCAAATTCCATGTTTCAATTTTAAACTCGAAAATTCTTCTGAATTCCGATTTTTTTATAAACTTTTCACAGCTTAAACTTGAAAAATGCTTGTTCTTAAAATGCCACCTTTAAATTCGCAGTTTAAAACGTCAGGTTCTTCAAACTTGTTAACGAAAGGCAAGTTTTTTAAAAATTCAAATTCATAAAAATTCCTAGATTTGAAAAAACTAAAGTTTTGGGAAAAAACTCAAAATTTTCAAAAAAGTTGAAATTTTGGAAAAATTGTTAAATTTGTTGGAAATTAAATATTCGAGAAAAAGTCGAAAAGCGTGTAAATTAAAATAAAATGTAAAAAAGTCGAAATTTTTGATAGAGGAAGAAGTCAAATTTACATAAAAGTCGAAATGGCTGAAATGAAGTAAGGATTCGATAAGTAAAACTTTGAAAAATAGACAGAATTTTGAACAAAGATCAAAATGTTCAGAAAGAAAGTGCCAATTTTGGAGGAGGATCAACTTTTAAAAATAAAACTTTACAGTAATAAAATCACCAAAAAGAAAAGATAATTTCAGGTTAAACTTTTAAGCAAAGTTCAAAATTAAATTTTGTGTCAAAATTCAGTACAAATTAACGAGTTTAAATTTCCAGAAAAAGTTTTCGAACGAGTAGACATTTTGAAAAAAAGGCGAAATTGCCAAGGGGTTGAAATCTCCCAAATAGGTCACATTTTGAAAAATAAAGACGTTTAAAAAGACGGAAAATCTGAAATTCGAAATTTTCAAGATCAAAGTAAGATTTTTTTAAAATGTCATTTTCAGAAAGTATATAAATTGGGTTAAAAACTTAAAATCATTTAAAATGTTCAAATTTTTAAAAATATGTTATTCTTTTAAAAGAGTCAAACGCAAAGAGATTTAAAAAAAAAAACATAAATTTTCGGTAAGAAGGGAAAATAAACAAAAGGTGAAATTTTATAAAATAGGTCAAACATTTTAAAAAGTCGAAATTTTTTACAAAATTAAAATATTCAAGATAAAGTTAATATCCTTGAAAATTAATCCTAATTTTAAAAAAATTCAAGTTTTTAAAAAAAGTTGTTCTTTCGAAAAAAGCGAAAAAAGGTCGAAATTTTCAAAATGAAGTTAAAATTTCAAGAAAAAGTTAAAATTTTTACAATGGAGGTTTACAAACATAGGTGAAAATTCAGAGAAAAGTTGACATTACAATAAAAGTGGATATTTCCTACTATCAAAAATTTCAAAAAAAAGTCTAAATCTTCAAAATAAGTTAATAAATTAAAAAAAGTGCAATTCTGCAATTAAAATCGACCTTTCCAAAAAGAGTAGGAATTTTTAAAAGGTCAATATTTTGAATCGGAATTTTTAATAGAAGTCAGTATTTTCAAAAAATTATACATTTTCAAAGAATGTCTAAATATTCAAAAATAATCGACATTTTGAAAAAAATAAGAGAAAAGACAAAATTTAAAGAAAAGGGATAAAAATGTTTAAAAACGTCAAAATTTTGAAATCGGACTTTTCAAAAAAGTCGAAATTACAAAATGTAAATTTTGAAAAACAAGTTAAAGTTTTCATTAAAAAAATATGATTTTTTTTGTATTCGTTAAAACGAACTTTATGATTTTTTTCGAGGCTATTATCTAACCCCTTTCCTGTAATATAAATCATAACATTTATGACACTAAAGTTGACATTACATTGTGTATGTGTCCTTTAATTAACTCCTTTAATTTACCATATAAAAAATGAATTTTATTTATTATATGTTATGGTTTATATTGTAAAATTTAAAAGTAATTGAAAATGTAATTGCTTTGTAATTAATTCTTTTTTTTTAAGTCATAGGTAATTGAATTATTTTTTAACCCATTGTAATGTAATTCAAAGTAATTTCATTATTTTTTTTTGAAAAAGTGATGGGTAATGTAATGATTCTTTTTGAAAGTAATTTACCCAGCTCTGATTTAAACCAATATTTCCCAACCTTTATTTGGCAGCGATACACTTTTCGTGGCGAAATAAAGAACGAGAGACATTAATCATCTAAGAATTCCCAAAAAAAAAAAACATCCTCATGATCGCCTCTATAAATTGTGATAACACTGATGCCTAAAAAGAAGTTATACATTTGAATGTTTATGTTATGCTCTCATATCTCATAGCGGAACATCTGGGAGCTTCTGATAACAAGGCACCGGTTTTGAACTATTGTCTGTCGGAAAAACTAGAAAATATTTAAAAAATCCAGGTTATTAGGTTCATGTGAGAAGGATTCAAAATCAAAGAAAATATAGACGACCCGGCGCATCCACCATTTGTCTATCTTTTATATTCTGCTAATTCATGTACTACGTCAAGACTTTGTTAAGCTTGATTTTAAGCGTATTTTTTGCAGAAAATTTGAATGTTAGAAAAGGCGGACCATAGTCTTATTAATACTTTCGTTATGATCGTAACTAAGTTCTCGAGATCCCCCTGATGTGCGCAGCAAGTTTATCCGCAGTATAAAAAGTTATAATTAAATTTTCCTTGCATCATCCTGAAATCCAGGGTTTATATATAGTCATAAATTAAATATCATCTAAAGCGACTCATCCTCTTATCTTTCCCGTATACATATTCAATTTCCGTATACCTAAAAATATAAAACGTTTCACTCTTAAGTGCACGGGACGTAATTCGATAAAATTCGCCACATTTTAGAAGGTCCTTTTATCCTTTTGTACTATTTTTTATTGTATTAAGGTGAAAGCTCTTGATGAAATGTGTGTATTTTCTTTTCCTTTTTTCGAAAGCCCTCTTTCGATAGATTTTTAGTGAGACGTTCTCGTCGAGCGTCCTCGCCCCATTTCTTGTGGCCGTACCCTCGATTTTACCGCAGCGCCTTCGCATTCGTGTCATTATTAATACAGGACGTTCTATTTCAGTTCCTCCGCAAAAACCGACCATCATCGATGAACGGGGGCAAGATGTGCCCTCTATGGCGGGACCCTATGAGGAAGGAGGGGACATGAAACTCACGTGCATGGTATCTGGAGGTAAGACTTGCTTGAAATTGAAGCTAGTTAGTAGAATGGATGATAAAAACCTGACGCAAATTACAGGTGAACAATAAGAACATTATTTGGTACTAAAAACAGAGTCTTATAAATTGACACTTTGGGAGACAGCTTACTTAAATTTGTTAGAGCCAAAGCACATAAAGGTTAATTTTCTTAAGCACCTCTAAGAGAGTTTAATCCAATAGTGCTAAGGAAACTTATGTATAATTTTCAAACTATAAACAGTTTGGATATTTCTAAAATTAGACAAATATCGTACCAACCTAATTTGCTAGAAGAGTTACAGCTGCAGATTACTAACTCTGAGTCATACTAGTCCCGCTTGTAGTTATAATTCGTTTATTAGTTGAGTGTAAAGACACGTAACATAATTAGTTGAAAGTTATTTGTTTTTTAATTAGGTATTTCGTCGCTATGAAAAAAGAAATAAGAATGCGACTATAAAAATTCAACTTTCTTTGGAAACTTCTATAGAAAACTAGGCGTGTACCCAATGAGATGTTTCTTCGACAAATGACGTCATCCCAGGCACCAACCGACTTTTCTCAAACCGCGTTCCCAACTTCACACATCGCAAAATCCATACAAAACTTCATTTCCTATTTAACAGCTTTAGATGATCAATTGTTAAAAATTCGTTTTTAGTGCTCACCTACGTTATAGAGCGCACTCCTGTGCAAAATTTCGTGCTCCAAATCCTACGGGTCTTAGGCTGTGAATCGCATTTTAGAGTTTTTTAGCTAGATTGGGCTTTCTGAAGTGACTTTCTGAAAAAGGGGAAACATTTTTAAAAACCTGGAAACCTTAAAGACAAGTCGAAATTTTGAAAAAAATTTAACATTTTTAAAAGAGTGCTTTTTAAAAAAGTTTTATTGTTTAAATAGGGTCAAGTTTACAAAAAAATTATTACAAATTTAAAAAAAGATCAAAATATTAAAAAGTGACAATTTTCGAAGGAACTGGATATTTTGAAGTTGAAATTTTGAATAGAAGTCAAGATTTCGAGTAGTCAAATCTCCAAAACTTTGACATTTTCAAAAAAAAAAGTATAGAATATGATAAAAACCCAACTTTTTATTGTCCCCTGAAACCAAGAAAGATTAAAAAACGCAACAAAGTTTGCTCTAACGCGTTTCGATAGACAAGCTATCATCTTCAGGAACGTGCGATAGCTTGACTATCGAAACGTTGACCATTTGAAAAAAGTCAAAACTTTGAAAAAAAATCAGGCTCCTCAAGAAAAGTGACTTTCTGAAAAAGGGGGAACATTTTTAAAAACCTGGAAACCTTGAAGACAAGTCAAAATTTTGAAAAAAATTCAACATTTTTAAAAGAGTGCTTTTCAAAAAAGTTTTATTGTTTAAATAGGGTCAAGTTTACAAAAAAATTATTACAAATTTAAAAGAAGATCAGAATATAAAAAAGTGACAATTTTTAAAGAAACTTGATATTTTGAAGTTGAAATTTTGAATAGAAGACAAGATTTCGAGTGGTTAAATCTCTAAAACATTGACATTTTCAAAAAAAAGGAATAGATTATGATAAAAGCCAAACAATTGAAATGCAAATATTATCCCCTGAAACCAAGAAAGATTAAAAAACGCAACAAAGTTTGCTCTAACGCGTTTCGATAGACAAGCTATCATCTTCAGGAACGTGCGATAGCTTGGCTATCGAAACGTTGACCATTTGAAAAAAGTCAAACCTTAAAAAAAAACAAGCTCCTCAAAAAATGAATTTCTGAAAAAAGGGGAACATTTTTAAAAAACTGGAAACCTTAAAGACAAGTCGTAATTTGGAAAAAAATTTAGCATTTTTAAAATGGCGCTTTTCAAAAAAGTTTAACTATTTAAATATGGTCAAGTTTACATAAAAATGATTACAAATTTTAAAAAAAATCAAAATATAAAAAAGTGACAATTTTTAAAGAAACTCGATATTTTGAAGTTGAAATTTTGGATAGAAGTCAAGATTTCGAACAGTCAAATCTCCAAAACATTGACATTTTCAAAAAAAAATATAGATTACGATAAAAGCCCAACAACTGAAATACAAATATAGTCCCCTGCAACCAAGAAAGATTAAAAAACACAGCAAAGATTTCTGTAACGCGTTTCGATAGCGAAGCTATCATCTTCAGAGAGATACTACTTGTGTGATAGCTTGGCTATCGAAACGTTGACCCTTTGAAAAAAGTCAAAACTTTGAATAAAAAATAAAGCTCCTTAAAAAAAATGAATTTTTGAAAAAAGGGAAACATTTTTAAAAAGTGGAAACCTTAAAGACAAGTCAAAATTTAAAAAAAAAAACTCATTTTTAAAAGAGTGCTTTTTAAAAAGTTTAATTGTTTAAATAGGGTCAAGTTTACAAAAAAAAATGATTCAGAATTTAAAAGAAAATCAGAATATAAAAAAGTGACAATTTTTAAAGAAACTCGATATTTCGAAGTTGAAATTTTGAATAGAAGTCAAGATTTTAAGTAGTCAAATCTCCGAAACATTGACACTTTCAAAAAAAGTATGGATTATGATAAAAGCAGAACAATTGAAATACAAATCTTGTTCCCTGAAACCAAGAAAGATTAAAAAACACAACAAAGATTTCTCTAACGAGTTTCGATAGCCAAGCCATCATCTTCAGGAAGATACTACTTGTGTGATAGCTTGGCTACCAAAACGTTGACCATTTGAGAAAAGATAAAACTTTAAAAAAAATCAGGCTCCTCAAGAAAAGTGACTTTCTCAAAAAAGGGGAACATTTTTAAAAACCTGGAAACCTTGAAGACAAGTCGAAATTTTGAAAAAAAATCGACATTTTTAAAAGAGTGCTTTTTAAAAAATTTTAATTGTTTATATAGGGTCAAGTTTACAAAAAAATAATTAAGAATTTAAAAGAAAATCAGAATATAGAAAAGTGACAATTTTTAAAAGAACTATATTTTCAAGTTAAAATCTTGAATAGAAGTCAAGATTTTGAGTAGTCAAATCTCCAAAACATTGACATTTTCAAAAAAATAAAGTATAGATTTTGATAAAAGCCCAACAGTTGAAATTCAAATATTGTCCCCTCAAACCAAGAAAGATTAAAAAACACAACAAAGGTTGCTCTAACGCGTTTCGATAGCCAAGCTATCATCTTCAGAAACTCAGTTTGTTAAGTTTTTTTTAATCTTTCTTGATTTGAGGGGACAAGATTGTATTTCAATTTTTTAAAATTGCTAACATCATCATGTGATAGCTTGGCCATCAAAACGTTGACCCTTTGAAAAAAGTCAAAACTTTGGAAAAAAAACAAGCTCCTTAAAAAAAATTAATTTTTGAAAAAAGAGAAACATTTTTAAAAAGCTGGAAACTTTGAAGACAAGTCGAAATTTTGAAAAAAACTCAACATTTTTAAGAGTGCTTTTTAAAAATGTTTAATTGTTTAAATAGAATCAAGTTTACAAAAAAATAATTAAGAATTTAAAAGAAAATCAGAATATAAAAAAGTGACAATTTTTAAAGAAACTCGATATTTTTAAGTTGAAATTTTAAATATAAGTCGAGATTTCAAGTAGTCAAATCTCCAAAACATTGACACTTTCAAAAAAAGTATAGATTTTGATAAAAGCCCAACAATTGAAATACAAATCTTGTTCCCTGTAACCAAAAATGATTAAAAAACACAACAAAGGTTGCTCTAACCCGTTTCAATAACCAAGCTATCATCTTCAGAGAGATATTACTTGTGTGATAGCTTGGCTATCGAAACGCGTTAGAGCAACCTTTACTGAAAAAAAATGAAATACAAACTTTGTCCCCTGAAATCAAGAAAGATATAAAAAACACAACAAAAGTTGCTCTAACGCGTTTTGACAGCCAAGCTATCATCTTCAGAGAGATAGTGAGATACTGAAGATGACAAACTTTGTAGTTTTTTTAATGTTTCTTGGTTTCAGGGGACAAGTCTTGTATTTCAATTTTTGAAGATAACCAAGGAGCAGCCCGGTCCACCAAAAAAGCTTGGCGTGGAAACACGTTAGAGCAACCATTGTTGTGTTTTTTTTTCTGAGTTTCAGGAAACAATATTTGTATTTCAATTTCTGAAGATAACCAAGGACCAGTCCGTCTTACCAAAATTTTTCCAAAATGTCGACCTTTTTTAAAATTTCGAGCTTTTTTCAAAATGTACAGTTTTTTCAACTTTTTTGAAATTTTGAATTTTTGAAAAATTAGGCTATTTTGAAATTTTCAGGTTCATAAAAAAGTTAACTGTTTTGGGCTGTTTTCAAAATTTTAAATTTTGTTGCAAATTATTGTCTTTTTGAAAATACCCTTTTCTTTGAAAAATGGGACTTTTTCAAAAATAGGACTTTTTCAAAAATATCGAAGGTAAAAATTTGTATTTTTCTAGATATTTTAACTTGTTTTGTAAATTTTAATTTTTTTAGAAATTTCGACATTTTAAATTTCCTAATTTTTAACATTTTTAATTTTCGTTTTAATTTGATTTTGCCAATTTTTTTAAATATTTCGAAAATTCGCCTTTTAATATTTTGACCTACAAAATTTTGGATTTTATTAAAATTTGACCCTTGACTTTTTATAAATTAAACCTTTTCTTGAAAACATAGACTTTTCTGAAAGTTCTAACTTTATTAAGTTTCCTAATTTTTTAATAAGTTTGACATGCTTTAAAAATTTTGATTTTTGTTTAATTTCGTATTTTTCTTCATGTTTTGATTTCTTTTTTTGAAGAATTTAATTTTTTTTGTAAACGTCTATATATTTTAATTTGTTTCTCAAAATTTTTAACTTTTTTAATAATAATGCTTTTTAAAAAAATTATCTACAAAAATTTAGATCATTTAAAATTTTTGATTTTTCATCAAAATTTTCACTATTAAAGTTTCCAGTGTTCTTGGAAATTTCGATTCTTTTTTGAAATTTCGACATTTTAAATTTCTTAATTCTTAAAATTTTCACTTTTTCAATTTTTCTTTTGATTCGATTTTGCCAATTTTTTTAAATATTTCGAAAATTCGCCTTTTAATATTTTGACCTACAAAATTTTGGATTTTATTAAAATTTGACCCTTGACTTTTTATAAATTAAACCTTTTCTTGAAAACATAGACTTTTCTGAAAGTTCTAACTTTATTAAGTTTCCTAATTTTTTAATAAGTTTGACATGCTTTAAAAATTTTGATTTTTGTTTAATTTCGTATTTTTCTTCATGTTTTGATTTCTTTTTTTGAAGAATTTAATTTTTTTTGTAAACGTCTATATATTTTAATTTGTTGCTCAAAATTTTTAACTTTTTTAATAATTTAGACTTTTTAAAAAAATTATCTACAAAAATTTAGATCATTTAAAATTTTTGATTGTTCATCAAAATTTTCACTATTAAAGTTTCCAATGTTTTTGAATATTTCGATTTTTTTTTGAAATTTCGACATTTAAAATTTCTTAATTTTTAAAATTTTCACTTTTTCAATTTTTCTTTCAATTCGATTTTGCCAAATTTCTTGAATATTTCGAAAATTCGCCTTTCAATATTTTAACTTACAAAATTTTGGCTTTTATCAAAATTTAACTCTTGAATATTTCCAATTTTTTGTAAATTAGACGTTTTCTTCAAAACATAGACTTTTCTAAAAGTTTTAACTTTCTTAAAGTTTCCTACTTTTTTAATAATTTTGATATATTTTAAACATTTTGATTTTTGTTTAATTTCATATTTTTCTTGAGAATTTCACTGCTCTTTTGCAGAGTTTGTAGACGTCCATATATTTTTTATTTGTTACTCAAAACTTTTGACTCTTAATAATTTACACTTTTTTTTTAAATTCGTTCTTTTTCTGCAAAGATTTAGACCTTTTGAAATTTTCGATTTTTCATGAAAATGTTCACTATCAAAGTTTCCAGTGTTCTGGAAAATTTCGATTTTTTCCCAAAGTTTCACTTCTGCAAACTTTCATTTCTTTGCGTTTTTTAAAATTTTGATTCTGTTTCTGTATTTTTTTCTGGTTGTATATTTAATTTTTTTCATTTCATCTTACCTTGAAAAATACCGAGCTTTTTTGTTTGGCCTCCTTTTCGAAAATATTGATTTTTTATTGGATTTTTACCTTTGAAAATTTCGATCTTCTCTTAAAGTTTCAAGATTCTCGTATTTTTTCCACAATTTCCGTTTTTCGAAATTTTGAGTTTTTTAATTTTGGCTCTTTAAATTTGGGTTTTTTTGAGTTTTCGTAATTTTGATCGTTTAGCTCTTAATATTTTTGTAAGTTTTACTTTTATGAACATTTATTTCTGTTAAAAAATTCTAATTTTTTCAAGATTTCAAATTTTCTTGGAAAATTCTGGCTTTTTAAAGTTTTTGAAAATTTTTTCTTGTTTGAAAATGTTGATTCTTGGAAGATATTACTTTTTTTTAAATATTTCCTTTTAACAGTACTTTTAACTTTTTTGTGAATAACTGTTTTGACATTTCCCAACCCTTATTTCGTGGAATTCTTTAATATTCATAACTAATAAACTTTATTAATATTTAATTTTAATATTCGTAGAAGTCTGTGATTCATGGAGTTTGTGAGCATAACAACGGCTAAACAAATTGCTCATATGACCGCCAATAATGCAGTAATGCGAAACCTGGTCCGGTGTTAGCAAATATTTATAGAAAACCTTGTGGAATTTTTAAATTTTGTTGCGTTTTTATCGTTAATAAAGTTTATTAGTTCTGAGTGTTTTTTGAAAAATTCTACTTCTTGAAAAATTGAGATATTTTAAATATTTTGATTTTTGAAGAATTTTAATTTTTTGAAAATTTTAATTTTTGAAGAATTATGATTTTTTTAAAATTTTGATTTTTTGAAAATTACGAAAAATTTTGTCTTTTTTGGAATATTTCGCGTTTTTTAAAAAAGAGTCGATATTTTTTATTTTAAAATTTTTCTTAATATAGATTTTTGTAGAACTTTACATTTTTTAAAATTGTGTTTCAAAATTTTGACTTTATTTCAAAATTTTGTATTTTTTAAAAAGTTCGATCTGTTTTGAGTATTTCGACATTATTTTTAATTTAGAGTTTTTAGATATTTAGTTATTTTTAATTTATAATTATTTTTTGTTTTTGACTTTTAATAGAAATTTTTAACTTTCATGATTTCTACTTTTTATACTCTGACCTTTTAATATTTTGACCTATTTATAAAATAGACTTTTTGAGAATTTTGTTTTTCTTGGTTTGAAAACTTCAACTCACTTTTTTCTCTAAATTTTGGTTTATCTTGTAATTTTCCTTAAAATTCTGATTCTAAACTAAAAATTTTTATTTGTAAAAAAAAATGTTGAAGTTTTATTCCTAACCACGAAAATTCGACTTATTTTTGTATGGATACTCGAGCGAATTTTTTTATGTCGAGTTACTTTTTTAAACTCGTATTTCTAGTTAAAGTTTTGTCTTTATTTTTTCTGTACCTATCTAAGTTTTTCTTAATGTTACTCTTGTTTTCAACATTACAAAATTTAACCTGAAAATTAGACGTCATAATAAATGTCCCCATTTCTTTTGGAAATTTCAGCTTTGTCTCCAAATTTTAAAATTCTCTCAAAATTAACATATTTTTTCAAAATTCTGAAAATGTAGATTTTACATTTTTTATGATTTTTACATACGGTTCCACTTTAAACTGAAAAATTCAAACCTTTGTTAAAAATTACTAGTTTAAATTAAATTATTTAAATTTTTAACATTTTTATTATAGAATAAAAAAAATATTTTATTATAGAAGTTATTTGAAATTTTGCATTCATCTTTTTATTTATATAATTAATATACAATTCTCAACACGGGATTCTGCAACCCAAAAAAAAAACTAGAAAAGATTTATGCTCGAAGTTTCTACTCATTTAAGCTCCAGTAAAATATTTTTTTAAATCATTTTGTTAAAATGAATTATAACAAATTTAATTTCCAAAGTTCGATCTTAATCTCAAAGTCTTGATTTTTTATTTGTAATTTTGAGTTGATTTAAAGCAATTTTTTTATTAACTTATGCCAGTTCTGTGCTCTTCTAAATCGTACTTGATGTACCTTAGTAGTGGTTTCAGTCCAACCTGTGATGAAAAACCTCATTTTACTCCAGCTCCATGGCAAAATCGATTCTACTTTTTCACATTCGTTACCCTTATAAGTCTGAGAAAGCTTTTCCTGCGTGAGAGTCCCTCTTTTCCCTACGAGGTAGTTTCTGGGCATCATTTGGGGTATATTTATGCCAAAGCTGTCAAAATTTCACCTCAGATGACTCTATCTAGAGAAAGGGGCTTTTTTTGATTTATAAAGGTGACTAATGTGAAAAAGTAGAATCGTTTGCATTCAAAACTGGTGTAGAATAAAATTTTCATGTCAGATAAAGATAGAACCAGCCTATGGGAATATAACCAGATTGCACCATTGAACAAAAAAATTTTAAGTTCAGAGGGTCTCGTTAGCAAAAATAACTATAGTTTTGAAATATGGTGTATTATTTCAGTTGAATATTGAGGTCTCGTTCCAATCACGTAAATGTCACATATTGTTAAGTTAGGATTTTATTATTATGTTCTTATATTACATTAGTTATCTCTATTTTCTTCTGTAATACATTTTGGTATTTTGGAAAAAATATTTAATATATTTTTTTGTTTTGATAGTTAATACCAACATACTAGGCAACAGGGGGAATAAAATCAACCAAGAGTTGATTAAAAAACTAACTGTATTCTCTGGGCGAGATTTGAACTATTCTTGTTTGCGTTACTTTTGTTTCTTTTGTTGCATTACAAACTATGTAGCCGAGGGGGAAATCCCGCGATAGGAATTTGCATTAACTGTCATTGTCTGAAGGAGCAAGGTAAGATGTAATCTCGTAAAATCCGAGTACTTATTGCTGTTCCGGAGATAAAACCGAGCGACTCACCTCCGACAATACAAGGTTTGATAACCAGCGCCCCCTGGATTAAAAGGCAAAACAGCGTTGAGGGGCGTAATGGGGCGTAAGCCATATTTTATCCGAGTTGGCCTCTATCTGCACTTCTCTCTCCGGCGATGGCACCACGTTTTGCAATCTGAGTGTTTAAACAACGTTTCCGCTCTATCTGCTGTACTTTTGTTCATTAGCTTTTCTCGTCCGAATACGTTCCCGATTAATTCGTTGATAGTCGACCGGTCCAATTTGCCTTTTCAATATCCCCGGCATTTTGATCGTGTCAATTAAATGGAGATCACTATCATAATATATGCTTATCGAACGGCCAAACATACCAAGTGATTTAGATATTAATATAATGTGGAGCAGCTTTTGGGGCTTAATCTCGTGCACAAAATTGGTAATTTGCCTAAATATAAACTAGGTCTAATTAAAAACTACTTAAATCCTGAAATGAATCACCTTAAGAGCGATAATGGTCATGCGACTTTTGTAAATCTGACGTAAATAAAAGGTATTGTTACAAAAATCATTCTGGAGGAGAGGGTCCTTCATTAATGCAGGATGTGTCAGTCATTATGTTATTTAGTCCCTTATTTAATAAATTAAATAAAAAACGTAAAAAAATGTATCAACCTTTTAAAAGAGAGGCATCCCTCTCAACAAATTTAACTCCTATGGCGCTGCTGATCGCAACAAATGGTTTACGACTTTATGAGTCAATAGGTATCTTATCACGCTATCGCTCTCTCAGCAGCTAGATTTATAAGGCAGACTGATCAGAGCCAAACATTGCTGAACGACAAACCTTTATGTAATTATTTCCTCTCCTAATTATTTTTCATCTCCATATTACTTAAAACTAATTGGAAAATATTTGCATCCATTTTACATTTTTGATTTCGTTAATTAATAGGTCTGAGTAAAAGTTGTGAAACGTAAATTCCAAAAATTAAATAAACGTAAAATCTTATCATAATAGTTCACCGGTCTGACATAAACTAAGTCACGAATTTTAAAAAGAGATAATGATGAAATGCATTTATAAGATTAATGTTAGATGCTCAAACAGCTAGACTATTTAATTTCGGAGAAAAGTGTCGACAGTTTGGTTGTTGTTTTTAAAAAATGTACGGATGATGGACCGTAACCCAAAGTCACAGTCGATGCAGTGTACTTATAGAAATCCACAGGTGCCTCTTTTTCTGAATTATTCACAAAATAAAAAGATGATTGGTCGTATGGCTTTAAAAAAATTCGGTTTTCGGTTTGCCCATGTTTCTCGTATAGATTCACAAAACCCAAAACTTTTATAATGGTTTCGGACATATCTATAAAATATTGGACACTCTATACCACTTGCACCCACTTTGTTAGTTCACATTCCCTCTCAGGTGCAATTCGTTATCACTATCGATCGATTTTCATGCGAAAAAGAGAAGACTTTTTCCGAGCTTTTTAAGTCGAAAGTATCATATAATAACTTTCATGCTTGACATTTGCAGCCCTTATTTCGTAGAATTCTTTAATATGCATAACTATTAAGCTTTAAGTTTGATGGAACGGACTGGTCCTTGGTTATCTTCAAAAAATGAAACACAGAACTTGTCCACTGAAACCAAGAAAAATTAAAAAACACAACAAAGGTTGCTCTAACGCGTTTCGACAGCCAAGCTGTCATCTTCAGAAAGAAAGTTTCTCTCTGAAGATGACAGCTTGGCTGTCAGGGGACAAGTTCTGTGTTTCAATATTAAGCTTTACTAACGTTAAAAACGCAACAAAATTTTAAAATTTGAGAATTTGGATTAGACGGGATATTTGTAGAAGTCTGTGATCATGAAGCTTATTAGCATAACAACGGCTAAACAAATTGCTGGTATGACCGACGATGATGTAGTAATGCGAAACCTGGTCTCGTGTTAGCAAATATTTATCAAAACCTTGTGGAATTTTTAAATTTTGTTGCGTTTTTATCGTTAATGAAGTTTAATATTTAGGAACTTTTATGCTTTCATTATTCAGACGTAACCTAAACAAAGTTTTCTTCCGATTCCCGATTGCGCAGCCGTCACATACTTCTTTAGCGATCTTGAAGCAGCCGAATAATTCAAATTAGTTATGATTTGGAAACACTGCTTTAGCGTAAAGTATCTGAAAAAGACGTTCAACCACATAGTCGTATTAAACTTGTTTTTCTCGATCGTCTCTTAAAATTAATGACGTTATGACTGGAAATCTGAAAATAACAACGGTTGTTGAATGCATACCATTCGGTATGTGGTTTGGTAGACATAGACACATAGAACATAATTTATCCTACATACATTCAAACAAGTCGAACATAATTTAAATAGCCAAAGTGGATCGCTTGCACAAAGGGAATCGAACGTAAAAGCATAGTGTTATAGGGGTATTCTCCTCAGGAGCACACACATTGACGTTCTGCTGCCATTTTGCATTCAAAAGAGCCACCGAACGATTCCAATTCCTTTTTTATTTGTTTTCCATTCTATGTTACATGTGAGAACTGTTAGCATGAATTTAAACGTAATTTATTTTATCCTTTAAAACACGCCAAATGTCGTTGACAACAAAAACATTAATCTTTTATTTATTGAAACTGCCGCTGCAACTGTATATGGCCTGCAATAAATTTTCTAGTGAAAAATTGAAAACCTTCGGTGCATACATTTTTAATACCAAATGTTACAAGTTTAGAGCAAGAGTATCAAACTCGCATTGAGACTGCGGGTGTTATTTCAAACGAATTGATGACACATTTTCGTTCGACAGAATATCGTTAGAAATAAACTTTGGTTACTGTACTGAGTGTCTTAGAAACCCATTTTTAGGATTTTATACTAGTACCTTAAAAAAATTCACCCAAGAAGGGCTCGCACGTAACTTCTGCAGTGAACAGTCACTAGATTAAATTAAATAATTTTTTTATGTATGAATTTGAAATTTTATCCAAATTTTCTTGCGTTATACTTGATAAATTTAAAAAAAAATGTTTAGTTTCAGAAATACACACTTTTTTCTAATATTGAGACAAATATTTATGGAACTGATAACTGTGTTGATAATGTCTCAGAATAAAAGCATTAATTCGCAATTCGCAATAAATCAATTACTAACGCAGTTTAAGAAATCGTCAAGGATCGCGCCAAAGTGTGCGATTCCAACCGCAATTAATGCGTTGCGTGCAATTTAATTAACTAATGCTAACTCCAAAAATATTCATCTAAGTAAAGTAATGTAAATTTGACATGCATTCTATTTTTCGGCTTAATCATTTTTTTTTATTTAAAATTATTGATATAACTACTATATGGGTCAACAAGCCCTGGAATGCAAGCACCTATTTTTCCATAAAATATTTTTTTCTCAAGAAGTATAACGATATTCCAAAAACTCGCAATAGATTAATAATCTATGGCCCAATATTTACTAACCCTATTAAAATCTAAATGTTATCTTTAGAACCTTAGAAAAGAACAGGAAGGAGGGTTTTGCTAACACATTTCTTAGAACGATTGAACCAAAAATTTTTTAAAAAATTTATGATCTTTACAGGTGGCTCTTCCAAACACATTAGGTAAAACTTGATTTTGCGGAGACCAAATTAACCCTCCA